>OX421976.1:101615976-103008476 GCA_949128135.1 Parasteatoda lunata | reverse complement strand
TTGCTTCAACTCTTTCTTTACTCTGCTTTTTAAATTTATTGTTCTGTTTTTGTCAGGAGAAAATAGTAACTCCGTCAAGTCATGAAAAGTTCTTGGAATTAGTCATGAATTTGAAAATCTAAAATGTAGCAGATACCCTGTAAATCCCCACTCCTTTGTTTGAGAAATTGCATATTGAGGTGATTTCTGTCATAAAATGTGTCCTACGTGTAAACAATTCATACTTTAATAAAATTCATAATTATGTTATGGTTGATGCATATAGAGACAATTGTAGTTTATTTTTGTTTTGTTTTTGTTTATAGATGATCAGGGAAATAAAGTAGAAAACAAATGTATGCTTGTATGGGAAGTAAGTATATTTTTTCCATACTTATATCTTCTTAAATATAAGATGGCTGCATTTCCTAGTAGTAGAAATCCATCAGCTAGAGCATCGGCAGATTATTTTTCAACTAAGAATTTTAAAAAAAGGTCCCAGCATCTGAAGAATTTTTTTTTTCTTCCCCTTTCCATTTCAGATTTAAAAAACAAACCTAAACTTGAATCAATTACTATTTGTATAAAGTCATTAACAACATTTATTTGAAAACCTACAGATATCAAAACGAATGAAAAATTATTATTTTCGAAATAATTGACTTTAATTCCCGAACAATTGGAAAAACAAAAACTTAAAATGACAAGAAAATTTTTTAAAAAGAATTCTTAATTTCTAGTTAAAACTCTTGTTGCTTATTTATGCACTGATTCCATTTTTTAACTTTTAATTATTTCATTCAATTAAAATTGCATGAAATAATTTTTTTTCTTTTTTGTCTGCTCCATATGTTCTAAATTTGCTGTACACATGTAAGGTTAAGCCCAATTTTTAAAATAGTCCTACTGTGTTAGGGTCTCAGGCAAAGATTGGCTGCTTAAATTCTATTACTGTAGTATGAAAAAAAGTTTTTTCTAGAAATCTTTTAGGCATCTTGATTTTACTACATGTCTGTGTGTAGCTATGTATTCTATTTGAGAATCGATTTTTTTTTTTGTATATATAGTAGAGTAGAAAACCTTATAACCCAATTCTCTATAAACCACATTCACTTTTTTATTTCTAAAGCAAAACAAAATTGATGAATTTTTTGGATTTTATTTCTCTTACTAATTTTATATTTTTCCCATAAATAATAAGTACTTAAATGTATATTTTTGTGTTTAAAGTATTTACATGTAAAAGATATTTCAAGGTGTAACCATTTATTCTTGATGTATTTTTTTTTTTCATGTTTAGTCGACAAGTTTAGTGATGTGTGAAATGATCTATATAATTTAAATCCTTATGTTTTAAGGTGTGCATTAGAAAGATCTATTGTAATATAAAAATTTGAAAATGCAAATTGTGTTTCATCATAAATTTTATTAGAAACAAATATGTTTTTAATAAGGTTTCAATCCTGTCTCATGTGAAAAGAATAACTACAACCAAAAAATCGTGCATTCAGTTTTAAGAAGATCAAAACTTAAGCATTTTGCAAAATTCACTCATTTTTCACGGATTTGTGACGGAATAGTGACAACTTATGTGAGCCATAAAAGGATTGTTCCAATGGGCAATTCAGAATCATAATAGTTGTATATCAACTAAGAAATTGAGATTTAAAAAACCATGCAAGGTCTGTCATAACAACTATGGAAAATGTGATTGGTGAAACCACAAGGAAGGTGCTTATTTTTGATTTTCGTATCTTAAATTGCCCCTAAAGGTGCATTATTTTTAGAAAATGAGATTTTTTCCTGTAGCGTGTCAATTTTAGCCGCATATTATGCAAAAGCATGGTTTTCACAAATCATTCAACTTGTACTTTCGACCCGCAACGTATGATAGCACCCCAATCGTGTTACATGTTTGATGAAATACTTGGGAGTCTGCATGTGCGTCTACTGAGCTGGGTTCAGTGAGATTCTTTCCCTCTTATGTACCACTCTGCTGCATTTTGCAATATATTCTCAATTTCAGACTTCATTTTCCACCCTCTGAAATCGAACCGAAAAATCTCAATCTTTTTATCGTGGCTAATATAATCAAGAATAGAATTCTTTGTCAGAAACTAGTTATTTATCATCTTTAAAAACTATTTTGCGTTTTGGTAATGTATATAGTGCTTAAAAAGTACTTTAAAGGTGCTTATTTTTTGTTGAGAGATTTAACTATGCACCCTGTTTACAATTTTTCAATTTATTGCACCCGACTGAAAACAATACTACCACCTAATAATAGAAAAAAAATTTTATGACTTCTTTCCTAATCTTCAAAAGATTATGCTACATGCTATACCCTATTTTGTTTGAAAATGACTAAAGAGTTAATATTTTAAATTTGTACATATTAACAATAAAAGAATAAAGTCGATCAGAAACGCTCTGTTATGATGGTACACTATAATAAAAACAGAAAACTTTTCTTTTCTCAATTCTTAAAACAAAAAGTGTTGAAAAGATCCTGAATGTAATTTTAAAGAAATCTAGTTTTCCTGCAAATTATGGAAGTTAACAAATGTGTGTAAAAAGTATTTTAAATAAGGTTTAGTAAAAATACCATTTTAGATTATTTTTTATTAAATCTATTGAAATTTAAAAAAAAAAAAAAAACTGCAAATATTTAGTTGAACATTTGGCCAACCTAGTACTTTCAAACCTTTCTTTAAAACCTGTAAAAGGTGATCAACAGTACTTTTTAAGTGGCATGACAAGTAAGTCAGATGAATGCCCATCAAACTAGATAATAATCCACTGCAACCAGTAAGAGGTGCGTGTAAAATAAAGATGGCTATTGGAAGGTGTTACCACTACAGTTTTATTAATTGGTTACCATAGTACCCTCACAAGCACATAAATGAAAATTTTGAATGAATGTTTGCAGAGCATTATCTATACCAAATCGGTGATATAATATTTGATATATGACTATATTGGTTCATTTTGTTTCTCTATTCTGATTCCCAAATAATAAAAATGTTTATTTATTTATTTTTTTATAGGGCACAGTAACACAGCGTAGTTTTGGTGACATAATGTTCAAGTTGTGCCCGACAGAGACTTTTGCGAGAGAGTTTTTCAAAAAGAGAGGTGTTGAACATTATTGGGATTTAGTTTATGGAACATCCATTCTTGAAGCTGCAGAAGATGTTTAGTCTTCTAAATCATAACTTGACTTTTTACCATTTAAAACATTCTCTTTAGTTGTAAAAAAAAAAAAAAAAAGGTTTATTGTAAATTGTGTTGAGTATAAAAATATTGAACAGAGAATTTTGTTCTGTATTCTATTTAGCAAACCAAACTTTCCCATTTATTTCGAGAATATAGTGCATTTTAAACCAAAATTTAAACCTTTAAATTCACACATCTACTTCCTATAGGGCCTAAGGTTTCTAAATAGTGAAACAAAATAATTTATATTGAATTCTGTCTTCTGGAAGGTTTAAAGAAAAAGAGTTAAAAAATAGTGGCCTAAAATTATATTTATCACTTACTTAACTGTTACTCAAATGGATCACACAATGTTATTAGAACTATATCATCATACAGCATTATCCTCATTTAATCTCTAAATAATATGCTATTTAAGTGTGGTATAATCAACAACAACAAAAAAAAACACTATTTGTATTTTTAAAGGCAAGCAAAGGTGAATTGGGTATTGATCAAAACAAGCATAACTCAAGATTCATCTGAGTCTGGAGACAAATTTTGATAATGATGAGAGTGTTAGATAATCAGGAATTTACCATTTGGGTATTTTCAGACACCTTAGGAACCAAGTGTATGTTGTATAATCAGGGGCATTTTCAAGCTGAATATATGAACATTAAACTAAGACAAGTGGTTGCCACTCAAATCTGGAAAAAAATTCACTGTGCAAATTAAGAGAAAAAAAGAAACATGACAATGTAAATTAAATAGTTTAATATTCCTCAAACATCCCATGGGTTGCTCTTAGTCTTTTAAAAAATTAGTGACCACTCTAAAATAAGAAACAAATTCCCAGTTTGTATAAAAAATACACATTTTAATTCCCTGTAAAAGTTAATACAGAGTAAATAGAAGCTATAATCAAATATACTAAATAATGCTACCATCTTGCATTAAAAAAAAGTCCTATTGATGCTTTTTCTTTCTACTTGTTGTTTTCTAGTAGTCTGCTTTTAGATTCCTCATCACAGTTGTAATTGGGTAACATCAATTGCGAAAATGCTGAAATATGTGTCAGAAAAGGTGTTGTATAATTGGGATTGTGCAGTTACTAAATCAAGTACAAAGACAATCAAATTTATGATAGGTTAGTAAAAAATAATAATTATCAAACTTCATAAGTGTATGTCAATCCAGACTCTTTTAACACTTCATCAGTTTTTTGGTTTAAGCGTTCAATCATATCCTCATCAAAATAGTTTTTCCAGTCACCAATCTCTCCTAAGGAAAAAAAAAACAGTTTCCAATGTTCCACTCTGAGAAATAATATAACCATTTTCTTTTTAGCAAGTATAGCAGATACTCGTAGAAATTAATAGCTTCCTCAAGACTGCAAACAGTTAATGCATGTCCATTCCAAAAATAGAATTGCATTTAATATTCAAAGGTGACAACATTCCAAACTAGCTATTAGATATACATTTAATTCACATCAGCGTAATTTCAATGTATTTTTACTACTAAATTCTACATAAGGTATTTATAATTATGCATGAAGTTAAAGTAGTAATGTGTTACTTTTTTGGATTTTTGCTGAAAAACTACAAAATTCCATACAAAGACTTATCTTGATTAGAAAATCGTACCAATAGGCACCTCTGAATCTCCAATTATTTTCCCGGTGGAGGAATTTGTGTTCGCTTCTATTTTATCTATAGAATCTTTTAATTACTGAAAATTTATCAAAAGGTTCAGTTAGTTAGTTTATTTTAAAATTATTTGTTATTTTAGTAACTCTGTAACTACATTTATAGACAAATATTTTAACTAAATATTAATTGCTTTTTTTTTCTACAAGTTCCTAAAAAAATAGTAATTATAGAAAAAATATTGATGATAATTTTTTTTTTAACCAAGCTTCATTTCTGAAAGAGTAAGTTATTTCTGTTGATTTATTAGTAAATTTACTATGTCAAAGTGATGCATTTTTTAACATCAATTTTAAATAACCAAACATATATAAGTGCCTTTTAATTTTGTACTGCTTACAGTCATATATTATCAGTAACTGTTAAATTAATATCTTTATAAAATGATCTTAACTTGTCATATTATAACACTACTTTAAAAAACGTAGTTTTCTGAAACGTTTTTCATACATTTTATTACAAATTTAAAGAAAATTTTAAAAAAATATTTTTTAATCTAATAATTTCTGAAAATGTGCTTTTTTTCATTGCCCACATAATTAGTTTTGATTTATATTTTTAATTTAATAATGGTGCAGGAAAAAACACTTTTGCAGAAATCATTTTGAAGTTTATTGGAATATTAAAAAAAATTTAATATAAAGTGAAACTATATAAATATGATTCCATTTGAAATTATTGACCAATTTATATTATTAAATGATTTAACTTGTTATGGAATTATTCTTCAATTCTCAATGTTTTGCAAGTGCAAATAGGTAAAAACAAGTTTTTTGTTAGGCATTTCAAAATTTATGGATCAAAAAAGAGAATTCTGTAATTTATTAACATTTCTGTTCATTTAAATAATGGAATTTTAACTGTAAAAAACCAAAAGGCTTTCTTTGAATAGTTAGGGGGAATAAATTTCTGACTTAAAGAACATAATCTTTCATTTACAATAGCTCTGTGTAAAAAATACCTAATATACACCAGAGTAATATATTTGAATGTGTTAATTTAGTTAAACACTTAAAAAGTTCTAGATAAACAGCGAAATAAAATTTTACAGACCTTTACGGAAAAACTTAGCATCTTCATTCACCTTTAAATCCGAAGACATTTCTAAATTGCTACTCTTAGACATACTTTTAAAATCACAGTGTTCCATGACAGACTTTATTTCTTCAGCTGCCAGAGAAACTCCTAAGAATTTACCAATTTTGTCAATAGAACCAGCTAAATCCTACAAAAAAATTAAACAATAACATCATAAGAATAACAATAAGTCAATTAAAGTACAGAGTTTATGTATGCAGATTTTTCATGTTAAACTCCCAATTATTTGTTTTTATTATTAAAGCGTACAGAAGAAAAAAAAATTGGTCAATTTTCTATAAAAAATAAATATATCACTTTAAAAATAAGTACAACAATGTCTCCACAAATGCAAATAAACACCAAACTTTTAAAAATCAGGTGATTGAAAATATCCTTTTAACTATTAGTTTTTTTTAGTTATATTATTAAATAATGTACCGAATATTGTAATAAATTGTGAGAACATGTGCATTGTTTATATGCCTAATGTTAAGGAGCACTCAATTACATTGACCATCGAGTTTGAAATAATTTTAATATCACACTATATTTTGGCTTACTTTACCACAATTGTTTATCACTAAACATTTTTGTTTACCCAGTTTTTAATTTGTAACCCTTGTAAACAAGAATTCAAAAAAAAATTTTTCATGGCTGTAATTAACTGAGGACCACCATAAATATTACTTACAGGAATCGATCACCAATAATCTACAAATGATTAATCTGAAAGTGACTTAGGATCATTACATGCTTAGTTTTACTACAAGAATAGTAAATTTAACATAGAAATTTTTTTTTTATATTTAAAGTGGTAGTAAAACTTATGCTTTCTAGTCATTTCTGGGATTTATAAATTTAATTTAAAATGCTTTTGGCTATCACACTGAATACAAGATTAAAAGTTGACAGATATATACATGAAACACAGTAACATTTATCGTGTCACACAATTAATGGTTTTATGATACCTCTAAAATTTCACCTGGACTTCTGTGGCATAATTTTTATGGGCTTTTTGCGACAAACTTCTCTAGCACTAATATTTTGCTTCAAAAAACTTTTAATTATAACAATTACTAATTTAAAGTAACAGTGTTTATAGAGGAAAATATAGAATAAAAATTTTTAATTGTAAAAGTAATATTTATTTAATATTATATGCAATTTTTCTCGCATTTTGTAGGCGGAAAAATGCACTAATTTATTTCCTCTTTTGAATTTTGTAAATTCGTACATAAATTAAAAATCGTAATTTGCAGCAACTGCCAAAATAAAGATCACGCAAATAGGACTCTTTAAAAAAGATATTCTTTTAAAGGAAAAAAATGAAAGAAGGAATATCATTTCTAGAGTGAATTATCTTTCAAACTTGCGCGATTTCTGAATTTTTATTTTAGATTATTATCTTGAAATTCTAGTTAAAGCTATTCATTAACAGATATTTTGTTTTAAATCTCAAATGAGAATAGAAAAATCATGATTTCTTTCCTCTCTGATGTGCAAAAAAAAAAAAAACATATTTGAAAAAATACTTTTTACAAGAATATATGCAGAAAAGAAATTTCAAACTTGCGCGATTTCTGAATTTTTATTTTAGATTATTATCTTGAAATTCTAGTTAGAGCCATTAATTAACAGATATTTTGTTTTAAATCTCAAATGAGAATAGAAAAATCATGATTTCTTTCCTTTCTGATGTGCAAAAAAAAAAAAAACATATTTGAAAAAATACTTTTTACAAGAATATATGCAGAAAGGAAAACCAAAATTTTTCCCTTCCCAAATGAAAAATCTTTCTGCAGAAACTGTAATGTCCTGCGACAATGTCGCTGCAATTCTGCCACGGGCCCCTAGACTATCATAAAATAATTATCAGTGATCCTCAAAACAATAAATCATTGTAAAAGGACGGTATGCTGTTTTAGTTTTATGATTTTGGTTTTTGTCCTTTTTTTAGCCACACAATTAGCAAATTTACACATTATCGTGGACTTGTACTATATTATATTTTTTCATTTAAATTAACTTTTGAAAAAAAATCTAATTGAGGCACAGAAAGACTAGTATTATTTTCTAGTCGGACCAGCGAATAAATTTTCTTAATTTCTACCCCCTATAGCAACCAACATACCTGTTTTAAATCTTCATAAAACAAAAAGAGAACATTTGAATCATTTCTATGGTTCCAAAATTCTAGATTATGATGCAAGAAAGGACCATAAGTAGCTGAAAAAAAATTATTTGATGTAAAAATAAGTACACACATGCAATGTACTCTAATCAGGGGTGATTGTATTCTGGGTTTTCGTGTCATTTTTAATGGTCTAATAACTAGAAGCAGGGAATGGGATTATTCCGCAGATCCGATTTTAATACCAAGCATGAATTTTCGTATTTACCTTAATTAAAGTTTACGCATTGCGATTCCTATTTACGCGATTTAAAAAGCTTGCATCACAATTCCTATTCACGAGTTTTAAGTTAAGGGTGCGTAGCCAGACTTTTCAACAAAAAATAAGCACCTTTTAAGGACTTTTCAAGCACTCAAAAAATATTTTTAATCACTTTATATATAAAAAATATCTTAATTAGGATCTGTGCAGTAATAATTTTTTTCTTTCGTTTAAAGATCTTAATTTATAAACAAAAAATTAAAAAACTTTACATAATCATGATAAAGTAACTAGTTTCTGATAAATAGTGAAAATCATGCTTTTTTTTGTAATTTAGAACGATGATCGATACGGCAACGAAAAAAATCTTTTTGTCAAAGATAGAAAATTAAGCACTTTTTACAAACCACAAATTAAAAAAAAAGGGCTTTTAAAAAACGTAAATCAAAAATAAGCACTTCTTAAAAACGTAATGCACCCCAATTCCTCATTTATTTAAAAACGACAAACTGCGATTTGTATTCACGCTATCTAAAAAGTATGCATCATGATTCGGAATTACGCTAAAATTCAATGCCGCAATTTGTACTCTTGCATTTTTAAAATCCGATATAGCGATTCACATTCACGCGATTTTTTTTCCTTGGTAGGTTAGGTTTTTCCTAAAATTTACTATCAAAGTGTAATATTCTTCACTAGTTGGGAATTTAATTATAAATATTAGTTCAAAACATTATATTAGATGTGATACATGTAAAATTATATAGAATTTTTTCACAAAATTGTCACTTTGCATCACAATCTAATATTGCAGAATTTTGTACCTCTATCTTGAAGAAATCTTTCAAAGAATTGATTGAAGGTTCCTTTATATTGTGTTTCTGCAAGCATGACAGCAAAGTGATAATATGATACAGCAACATCTCTTGGATTTCTCGTTATGTACAAAATCTAAAACATTTATTATCATAAATTACAAAGTGTTGTAAAATATAGACTAACAACACATTTAATTCTAAATATATTCAATTAAAAGCAGACTAACCAGAAAAATCAAGGAAAAAAGTTCTTTTAAATATATAATTTATAATATTTTAGTTTATATTTAACTTATCTTGATTATCTTACTATAAGCAGTCTGATATATCATTGTTTTTTACAATCGCCAGTGACATACATAAACTTAGGTGTCCTGTAACAGGGATCTGTCTAGGTTTTTATTAAGAGGAAAATTAAGACATAATTTGTGAAAATTAAAAATTAGATTAAAAAATGTGGTAAAGTAAAAAAATATTTTCAAAAATTGTCACTACAAATAAAAATAATTTATGTCTGGTAAATTTCTATATTTTTCCACGTATATTCAAAAACAATTTTGGGCTGAAAATTGTATCCAAACTTAAAAACCATTGTCCATAGTTAAATTTTAACTTGAATTTAATAAAAACATACATTTAACAGTACTAGCACTAAAAGTTATTTTTATAATGGGAACAATTTCAAATGGGTCAACAGAAAAAAGTTTCATAGAGAAAAAAGGTTCATAAAAAAAATAAAGGTCTGTTAGAATAAATTTATAATAGTGTTTAAGATAATGTTTGAATTTCAACTTCTTGTAAAGTTTATAGAGGGAGAGCTTTGTCTTTCATTTTGAAAAACTCAGCAAAAATAAAAAGCTCACTTTGATATGGCGTAAGCGACCGGCTAGGCTTACAACATTGCACTATCTGACTGAACACATGCGCTACCTTTTTACATAAAAGACAGCTGGCCGAAAAACCTCTTTTTTTCCCACATAGATTGCGATGAGAACAGGGTTCGCCTCAGAACTTGCTTTTTTTTTTTCTTCCTGAAGGTGAAATTGTGAAGGTACCGCTAAACAGTAGTAAATTTAACCTGGACAGACCCCTGTGTAAGGTTTATAAATGCACCCAATCTTAGACTTAACACAATTTCTTTACATTATAATATGAAGCAAGTACTATAACTAGACATTGGGGTATTTATAATCATTTATTTTATTGCAATTTAAATTATTTTAATATCAATTAATAAGGAATAATTGGGATAGAAAGGCAAAATTTAGAAAAAGTAATAAAATAGAACATTTTATGTACTTACCACATTGAAATATTTAACTTAATACAAGAAAAAAAGTCACTATCTTAGTATTTATAATCTTCTAAGTCTAGTTAAGGGTTATTTTTAGTGTAGGGGTGCGTGCCTTAGTATTTAGACATGTTGACGGCAATTATGACAATTTTAATGTAAACATCAGTGTGTTAAAGACACAATACTTTTCATCAGTTAATTTAGATATATATTCATACTAAATTAAATTCTTTTAAATAGTTTTTAAAAAAAATTAAGATAATAAGAATTATAATTTTTCTGTTTTTATTCCGTTTTTTCTTTCTCTTTTATCAGTCAATGCAGTAATATATTGGCATAAAATTAAATTCTTTTGCATATTAAAATTCATTCAATACTTAAGAATACAAAACTGATACCTTTCAAAATAAAAATATTTCCTTTTTTATCAAAAAATAGATGAACCAAGAAAAAAATATAAGGATGGAGAAAAAGAGATGGTTTTTTATTACATTGTGTAACACAAAAGAATTTTAAAATAAATTGAATGAATGTAAAAAATAGATGAATATTTTATTGAGCAACATAAATACAATTTAAATATTTTAAAATAACACAAAGACATATAGCTCAAACGAATATTCAACATTCGAATGAGATTCATTTCAGTATCAATATATTTTCAGCTTTAGAATATTCATATTTAATAAATTATAAGAGATTCATGAATGTTAAATCTTAAAACTGTTTTTTAAGCTACAAAAAATTAAAAACAAAGTTCAAAAACAGTTCATTAAAAAACCTACATTCAAATTTTTTTTGTTTTGTAATATTATTTTATTAATATTAGCGAGATTTGAAAAGAAATAAGTAGTAGCAACAGCTAAAAAAAAAGATAACCAAATAAGGTTGTAAAAACGGATTGATGATGAAATCGGGACAAAAAAGGCCTGGTTTGCAAATCGTCATTATACAGAATTAAAAATGTCAGGATTTTCAAAATCCTGTAGAAAAGCATAGCAATAACTATTGAAAAAACATTATAAAAAGAAAAATCTCAGATTCCTGATAAATCAGCACAAATAAACCCCACATTTAAGTGCACAATTCAAGTGATGTATCAATACATATTAAAAATATTATGATTTTCAAAACCATGTAGAAATGCATAGCGCTGAAAAAACGATAGAAAAATTGCTTGAATTTCCGATAACATTAGCACAAATAAAGCATGTCAAAAATGATTCAATAGATTGTGAGTCATTATACTATCCTATCAAAAAAATTTCAGATTTTAAGAAACACATGAATATCTTACAATGACTTCCGAAAACAAGATCAATATGTCACTTTAATTAAATATTAAATGAGCACAAATAAAGACATATTAAAAATAACCATAATTTTGACTTATTAAAAATATTGGATTTTTAAAACTTTGAAAATTCTAAGCGATAACCACCGAAAAAATACATTCATTTAGACTTAGCGCATTAGAAACTTTTGATTTTTGACTCACAATTTTTGATTTTTTTTTAATCATTGTACAATTATTCAATTGCAAAATCAATGGTTTACAGATGACATTAGTTTAATGTGATACAATTTACAAAGCAATAATGTTTGAAAATATTACCTACTTTACATTTCTTTTTATGGATGTCCATTGGTAATAAAGAATGAGGCAAATGAGTCATAAGTGATCGTGGAGATTGCATAGTTTTAACTGAACTGTAATTTGTTCTTGCATGCTCAATATATGGAAATTTCTCATATAAATTTTTTGGTAATGCTTGAAAATGTTTGTTGCGAATAAGGTACACTATTGTTTTCAACCAGGTTGTACCTGTAAATATTTACATAGACATTTAACTTCCCTGCTTAATAAAAAGCACAGTAATAAAAAATATATTATCATTAATAGCAAAGCAATAATTAGAGTAGATATTACGCTTTGATAAAATATATTAAGTATATTTATTTTTTATTGATGATTATAAAACATCATTTCATTATAAACAATGAGATGGATATAAATAACATTGTATCAATTTAACCAGTTTTGCTTTGTCTCTCATCATATTTTCTTTATATATAAAGCAGGGTTCCAACTCTTTAAACAAATCAAAAATTAAGGACTTTTTTGAAAAATTAAGGACCTTAACAATAATGATTGTTTATCATCGAATATACCACCAGTGATAGTTATTTACCTTTCTTAAAAAAATCAATAAATAAAAAAAAAAATTATTATAATGTAAGTACTGATATAATTGTATTAAAAAAGTAGGACCACATAATTTTGGCAAACCCAGGTTGGGTTTTTTTTTTTTTTAAATATTTTCAGATTGTTAAATGTAAACAACATCTATGAAACTAAACCACATTCCATTTTTAATTCTGTCATTGAAATCGTAAATCGTAAAATTAAGTGCAGAAATTAAGATTTGCAATTTTTTTCATACGTTAAAAAAAAAAAGAGTAAATAAAGAAATTTGGGATAAACATTGAAAAATTTATTAAAACAAGTTTTTATATTTCACTGTTAGGCACGCGTCCCATATTCAGTTGAGGGCCAATCATGCTAAATATTAAGTTATGCCAAAAATCTTGTCTCTCTAAAATGCTCTACCCTCAATGCATGATCTCATTCTAGGTGATAAAAGAATGACTTTTTTAAAAATATTTTCGTAAGACTGAAAAAAAAATTTCTATCAAGTAATAGTGATGCAGAAAAATTAAGGACCTTTAAAATCCTTGTATTAAAATTAAGTACTTTTAAGGGTCCTTATTTTCCAAAATAAAAATTAAACAGTTTTTAAGGACCATGGGAATGCTATAAAGGTTTTTATTAGAAACAACGTTTTAAATTGCGTTCAGAAAAAAAATAAGAGTACAAAAAGCTAAGATAATATATTCAAGAATATTTCAAAAAATATAAAACAATGATAACTTTTAAAACAGACCATAAATTTGCAAATTTTAAAATTCAAAAACATCTATTCTGATTCATTAATGCTAGCAGTCCTGTGATAAAGATTCCACTCTGCAATGGATTCTACTTCATTTTCATCTGCTTAATCCCACAAAAATACAGTCGCTGGCCAAATTGCCTATTCAATGCGCTATAATATTTTAAGTAAAATCTTAATTATCAGGTGATACTATACAGCTTACGCGACTGAAACCGGTTTGCATTTGTTTATTTTTGTGTATCAATTGGTTAAATTAGACGATATATAATATAAATTCGACGATTGGATAAATTAGTTGATATATTGTATAAATATAGAATATTTATTATATCAGGTCATATAGTAATTTTACCAAATTATTACACACTGTAGGTTTTTAATGATTACATGTTTTGCACGAGTTTATATACCATACATTTATATTTAAACATACATATAATGGGTGTTTGAATTCAGGAGATTTTTCATATACTTCCTATTTGTATTTATTTTTAACGTATTGCATGACAATGTTAACCAATGCATACACAAACCTAAACAAGTGCAAACTGGTTTCAGTAAAAAAAAAAAATGAAGCTGTTTAATAGACATATTTTTCTGTTCTTTTATTTTTTTTTTAATTTCAGAAATTTTCTTTTTTGGTTTTTTTACTGGTCAACTTATCAGCATAGCAGAAAATAGATATCTCGTAGTCAAAACTATGGATCAAATATGAGTGGAACTAATATATATATATATATTTTTACTGTTACAAGTTATACAATTCAAGTTAGTCCACTTATGTTACAATTTAATTTCAATTTTGTTATGTGACATAGATGTAGGCAAAATAACTTGTAGCCACCCCCCCCCCTTCCCTCTGGCAAACATTACATGTTTTGATTAAAAAATATGCAAGTTTAAAAGCTATTTGGCACCTTGGCGATTGTAATTGACGTGACAGATCACGATACGGAAATATCCCCGTAGATGGCACAAACTGGTACTGATAAGGAAATATCTCCAAAAACTTCATAAGAAAGGAATTTATAAATTAAATGGTACTTTTCATCAGGTCGTTTGCAAAATCCCGCAAACTATGCAAAATGCAAAATCAGGAATGCAAAATCCCGCAAACTATTTCTTACGTCATAGCTTTATATATATATGATAAATGATATAGTTGTTTATTTTATGTTGGCGCATTTATTTATGTAGGTGACAGTTCACTGGTGCTCGGTCAACCGAAAAGTACCAATTAAATTTATAGAACTCGACAAGAAAATCCCCTAAAATTTTTACCAGTTTTAGGATACGAAACAATATAAACATCATCATCTCTTGCTTCAAATAAACTGGCCTCCTCTTTTAAAAACTTGACAGCAAACGAGGGGAGAGAATAGCCATTACACATATAAACATCAAACGACTCTGCTAATTCAGGATTTTTAGGAAGAGTCTCGTATTTTAATTGCAAAGCCATCAGCAATTAGTTTTTAAACGTCCTAGACTTCAGCAGATATCGGTAACAAAATTTCAGTGCAGGTTTAGCTGGAAAGTAGAGTTTGCAATAATTACTCAGTCCTTTGCTTCAGTTTATAGCTTGTTCAAAATTAATTAATTAAGTTTAAAATTGAGGCTTGATAAATAGTTCTTGTAGTTGTATTTCATTTACGTCGCACTAGAGCTGGGCTATTGGCGACGGTCTGGGAAACATCCCTGAGGATGTTTAGAAGACATGCCATCACAATTTTGATCCTCTGCAGAGGGGATGGCACCCCCGCTTCGGTAGCCCGACGACCTGCGCGCGAAGTCGAGCACTTTACGATAGAACAGTTTAACGAGGACCAATACCGCACACCCTCGGTCCCTACGCAGACTGACCCAAGTGGTCACCCACCCGCACACTGACCACAGCCAGTGATGCTTGACTTCGGTGATCTGCTGGGAACCGTGTCTTAACGATCAGTCCACTGCGGGACGCTTGATAAATAGCAAAAAGTTGTTTTTGTAGTTCATTTACGTCGAACTAGAGCTGCGCAATGGGCTATTGGCGACGATCTAGGAAACATCCCTGAGGATGATCCGAAAACATGCCATCACAATTTTGATCCTCTGCAGAGGGGATGCACCCCGACTTCGGTAGCCCGACGACCTGCACGTGAAGTCGAGCACTTTCCGGTAGAACAGTTTAAACGAGGATCAATACCGCACACCCTCGGTCCTTACGCAAACTGATCCAAGTGGTCACCCATAGTGGCGTAGCGAGGGGTGGGCAAGGGGGGGGCATCATGCCCCGGGCGCTACTCACAAAGGGGCGCCAATAATGGTCCGCAAAACAAAAAATTGCTGGATAATTTTTTTTCTATTATAATTGATTTCTGGAAAATATATTTTAAATTTAGTGCCAGTGTAATATGATAAATTGTTATTTTGTAAATAAAAAGGAACATTAATAGTCTAAATCAAACTGTAATAATATATTCATAATAGAAATGGCATGTCTTTTCTACTGGCAGGGCTGACTAGACCTGTGTCTGTCAGCACTTCCTTATGGCATCTACGCTGTGTGGTTACATAAATTATCTCCTTTCTCGATTTGTCTGATAAGATAATATGTTATAATAAATATTTGCAGTGTACAAAGTACAAACATTCTTTCTTTCAGAACACTATATATTTTTATTTCTATAAACGCAATGTAGCTTACGCTTGTTATTTTAGAACGATAACAATAACACTCTAATGTACTTATATGTACAGTCACGGAAAAAAATATCCGCAAAATAACAACTAAAGAATCGTCTATTTTTTAATATAGATACTTCTCCGACACACAACAAATACAGCGTTTTGCCGTTTCTAGGAAAGGACAGAAACGCCGTATTTTTTGTGTTCCTGAGAATTATCTGTATTAAAAAATAAATGATTCTTTATTTGTTACTTTCCGGATACTTTTTTCCGTGACTGTACATATCCGTGACACTTGCGACAGGTTGTGGAAGTCCACAACAAATTAGGGAAATACCCGAAATATTAATGTTTAAGTTATTTTGCGAGTGCATTTTTCAGTTTTGCGTCCTTGTCATCGCGCTCTGCTTAGAATAAAAATGAAATGATATTAAATGTTATATATTAAAAGTTATATATTAAAAGTTTAATGTTAACATAAATTATAGTGTATATTTCACTGTGTTACTACCTTTCAAGTTCAAGGCATTCTTGGTAAGTAATAAAACAAATAATGAAGCCATGTTAAAAAAACTAGCACTTCAAGATGGTACAAATGTAGGAAACCTATTATCTTTACTTAGACTTGTAGCTTAGTTTGATCAACACCTCCTAGAAAGAGTACGCCTCAACACGGGTTACCATGAATATCCTTTAGTAGTCCAAACGTAATGACATATTTCGTATTTTCAACCACTGCGCAGCTTAGTACCCCGAACGTAATGACATCTTTCTTATCTACTGCGCAGTTAACTTTTTTCACATCGGACTACTAAATTGATCCGTGCTGAGGCCTTCCTTCTTCTAGGAGGTGTTGGTTTGATTCGTTACTAGCAAATAATCTTAAACATCCCTATTGGAAAAAAATCGTAAAACCAGTATCAAAAACCAGTAAAAATGATACCAGAACCAGTATGACCATACTGGAAATTTAAAACCTGGTATAATACCATACTGGAAATTTTAAAACCAGTATGGCACCATACTGGAAATTTCAGAACCAGTATAGCACCATACTGGAAATTTTAAAACCAGTATAACACCATACGGAAAATTTTAAAACCAGTATAGTGCCATACTGGAAAGTTTAAAACCAGTATGGCACTATATCAGAAATTTAACCAGTATGGATCATACTGGAAATTTTGTTACTAGATATAAAATCGCACTGGAAATTTTGATACCAGTTTTCAAACATACTGGGAGTTTTAAAGTAGTTTTAAAATATAGCTTCATTCTTAGTAAGTACATATTGTTCTGAAAATCTAACGGTTTTGACATTTTCAAACTTCGTTTATTTTATTTATTTATTTAAATTATATACTTCTTTCAAATAATTAATTTCTTAGATTTGTATAAGAATTCTTAACGTATATATCAAAGGCGGTTATAGCGTACATTTTCTATGTACATTAATTAAAAAAATACATATTTAAAAATATTAAAATCATTTTATAATTTTGAAGAAAAGGAAGTTTTTGAGTAAGATTTTTACACATTTTAATTATTTTAAATTCTGCTTAAAATCTTTTAAATGTAAGTAATTTTCAAATAAAAGTAATTTAATACTAATAGATTGTGTTTTTATACGTTTATTATTTATTTACTTATTTATTTTTTGATTTACAAAATTTATTTTATTCAAAGTCATGATGACATATTATTTAATTGTATCACTTTAAATTTTATTATAAATTGTTTTTATTTATTTATTATATTTGAATTTATTATAGAACAATGTTACTCCCAACCGAAACTAATTTATCAATTCGCGAAATAAATTAATTAGTTTAGGTTTCAAACAACTTCGTAGCAAAAGAAATATGTTTACATAAATTAAAAATTGATATAAAATCTCAAATATTTTCCTTCAAACATAAACCTCTCCTTCATAAATTTATAAATTTCAGTCCGTTTTAGAAATTTGTAATTAATAAATTTAAATCATAAAACAAAATAAACTATTTTTGAATGAAATAAATAAATTTGTTTTATAACTATATAGTTAATTCAATTCAATTGAATCTATAAAAGCGAAAAAGATCGATTAATTCAGAAACGAATGGGAACCACGCAAAAGACGAGAATCGACTTTTAGTAGTTCGTAAATTCTATATCAAGCTACCGCGAATCGATGAATTAGTTCGTTAAATCCATATCACGCTACCTGAGCTATATAGCACAGTTTTTCTAGTTCTTTCCGTTTCTCTGTCTGAACTTCACAGCCAATCACACTTGTTTACATCCGGTCCGGACATCGAGCATCGTGGAAAGAATGGCGGTATATTTTAGTAAGTGCATTTTTCTCTTTATTTCCTGCTTTTATTTGCATCTTTGTTAGTTACAGAAATGTTAAAACGTACGCTTGAGTATGAATAGTGTTTATATTTTAAGTTATCAAGACATATATTACGTTCTTGAATTATTACTGCTTTGCTTGTGCATGCACAGGTTAGGGTAACGATATATAGACTTCATTGCATGAGAAGAAAGTATTTTTAATGTTTTTTTCCTGGGTTTCTTAATGAAACTTTGATTGAATCGCTTTGTCCACATGTTTTTTACATAAATTCTCACTAATATCACCGTTAATAACGAATTAATTATTTATTTAGTTGTATATGTAAACTTCGCGTTATATATTAAAGTGTTAATCTCAAATTCTTTTGTTATTTTTAATGTTTAATTTTATTTTAAAAATTTTAAAGCATTTAGTTTTAATGATATTTTATTAACTGTTGGTACCCTGAAGTTTCAGTAAAACTAAAATATCATTTTAAAAACAAAGCAGTTGATACTTAAAAGTTTGATATCTACCTAGTTAATAGCGTACATATATTTTGTAGTTGTATAATTTCTAAATCAATTTATTTTTTTCAGAAATGATTTGGAAAACAGCATATTTCATTTTTATTTCAATAGAGGTATGTTTTTCTAGTTCTTGACACATTCAACATGCAAACTATTATAGAATTTTTTTTTAAAAATTCGATAGTTATTTTATCTTTTATAAATCTACATTTAGGGATATTTCAGTGTCAGGATCCATTGCACCAGCTACAACTGTCAAGATGCCTAAAAGATTTTAAGCTTACAAAATTTATTTATTATTTAAAAAAGAAAAACTAGTAGAGATTTGCCTGGGATGGCTACAAGTTATACTCTTTAAATTGGTCCTGTTCTTTCATGTTTTTGTTTTAATTTCTCCAGGAGGTGGGCCGACCCGAAAGTGGCGATGATGTTTTTAAGATGTTTGCAAAACTCCCAGAATTCTGAAAGTTTTAGTTATCTATATCAATAAAACATTTTGCAAAAAACATAGTAGTTTGCAGTCCCGAATTCATTATATTCTTATCTTAAAAGTGATATGGTGTATATAAAGATATTCAGTTTGTTAATAAATTGAATTAGTGAAACCTTTTTGTAAGTTTTCATATTGTAGTTACAAATTAATTATAAAATAGAACTGAATGCTTCTTAGATTTTAATGAATATAAAAAGTATATGCAAATTTAAATGTTTCAATATTTTTACTTCTGAGTTCAGCCACTGAATAGTTCAATTTTTAGCTTTACGTTCAAATTTTATTTGTTTAAAGACTTAAATATGCTTTGCATGATTATGAATTTAAGTGTTAACCTTTTGACGAGATTATAAGCTGAACTGTTTAAAAATTATTTTACTGAAGCTAAAATGGTCAAAAGTTACTTCAGATCATCCATACTTAAATTTTTGCATTGAATCACTCTAAAAAGTTGGTTGGTAATGTGCTTTCATGATGTGGGCGTTTGTGAATTCCTTTGTGTTGTCAACAAGAAGTGGGTTAGTATGAGCCTATGATACCTATGTTAGACATTAACTTCCCTTTATTAGAAATCTCTTTCAAATTACAAAAATAATAAAATTTTGGTGGACCATCATTTTTTCTTACTATTGTTGTGTTGATCTAAGTTTCAATTAGCCAGTTGAAATATTGAGTATATTTATAATTGATTGGTATACTAGTTGAAAAATAAGTAGGTAGTAATTGCAATTGTATTTCTCATACTTAATAGTTATTCTGAAAAAAAATTTTTACTGCATAAATTAGACTATATAATTTGGATAATTGTTTATTCTTAATTATAAATAATTTATTTTAATCTTTTATTTATTTACAGTCTGTGTATTACAATAGCTGATCTGTAAATTAACATCATACATTGTTTGAAATTTTAGATCATATTTAACTGTAACTGAATATACTTATTTTGAACCAAAGTAAGGTTTAATTTAATCTTATTAAAATAGTATCAAATTTCTATGGTATTATGTTTCAAGATCTTAATAATAAGATTAAATATTGAGTCTAACTTTTTGTATGTGTTGCATATGTTACTGTAGACAATGGATTTTTTAAAAAAATGTATGATTGAACAGTTCCCTGAATATTCGTAATCTTATTAATATGCATACATATTCATTTTAATTTTGTAAGAATTGAATATATGAAATCTGTTTTTTTTGGCATTCTGGGTCTTTGTCTAAGTTATTTACTTCTCTAACAGCTAGTTTCTGAGTTTTTAAAATGCATAAAAGTTAATTAAAAATTGGAGTAAATGTAGTACCCTATTGATATAAATATTATTATTAAAAAGAAATAATAAGCATAATGCTTTACCAATTTTAATCAAGTCATATGAGCTGAAAAATCTATGCATCCTATTTGTGTCATGGCAAAATTTATCATAATCATATGAAAAATTTAACATAATTAAGCTTTTAGTTAATATAACCTTAATTAACTGTCATTTATAGCATTTTTCATTGTCTATTTATTTATTAATATGATGTGAAAACAGTTGAAAGCTTTTAAAAATTCTTTACTATTTTTATTCATTTAATAATTTTTGTTGTCAATTTAATAGTTAGGAGAGTATACAAATGTCTAATGGAATTAACACTGCAATCTGAAATATTGACTTAATCAACATTGTTATCTAAAATTTAGCATAAACAGATAAAGCATAATATTAAAAGATAAGGCATACAATGTTAAAAATGAGATTTTTTGAAATTGTTGTTTAGTCTACACATTCTGTTAATTCAAATTTTGTTTATATTAGGAGCTCTAAATGGAAACATTGTTGCTGGCTCTTATTTGGAGAAGTTAGAAAGATAATTCTAAGAGATAGACATTAAAGAAAAGTCTGAGGGATCCTGTACAACCAAACAACCTCCAAATAGATGGTTAGGTGACGTCGAAGAGACTAGAAAATTGACTGTTAGGAAGTGCATGTTTGACACAGCTAAAGCCTGCAAGCGACGGATCTGTTTGTGGAAAATAAAAGTGAATCACAACAAGGGAGAGATATCATATTTAAACTATGCGAATCAATCAGCTTTTTGAAAGCTATATTTTTGAATTTGCACACAAGTGTACTAAAAGTGCTTTTCAGTCGCTTCACGTCATAGGAACTACTGTAATATGACAAATTTGATTTCATTTGATTATAAAAAGATTAATATTTTTTAGGCTGTTATGGTAATGTTTATATCAATTTAGTAATTGTGTAATTCTTATATCTTATTGAAGACAGAGTTTAAATTATGTCATATTCAATGTTTAAAAGTTTTAATATTGTGTTGTGTGTTTTTATTCAGTATATATATTTATTATTATATTAATTATATCTTGTTGAGTTCACACCAATTGTGAAATAAGAAAAGCCTTTGAAAATTTATGCTTTATGAACTTGTGTCGCTATATAAATAATTCGCTCTTGAGATTTAATTTTTGTAGGCGATAACTTTTTTTCCTAATTTAATTTTCAGATATTACGTGATAAGTAAATTATCATAAAAATTAAATACTTCAAATAGAAAATGGGTATAACAAATTGTGTTTTAAGTCAAGGAATCTTAAGAAAAATGTCAATAGAATGACAGAGTAAAATAATTCAAATTTTTTATTTATATTAGTTAATAACTTGTGTCATTTGAGCTTTTATTTGTAGCTATTATTACTACTCTAACCACTATTATGTTTTAATGATTAAAGTTAACTATAATTTAAATATCAAATATATCTAAAATTAAAATGGTTTGTATTTAAATCTATATTAGCAAGCAAGTACATTGGTCAAGATGTAACATAACTATATAATTATATTTTACAATGTCCGATTTCAAAGTAAATGAACAATGTCAAATTAGATTGATTTCAAATATTTTTGGCGGCATTTCAAACATTATTTGGTATATGTGTTATTTGTATTCCATTTTATTTATCAATTACTTAAATATAAACCAAAGTTAATTGATTTAAATGAAATCATAATTTTATGATTAGATTGTTTAAATTAATATCTATAGATATATACACTTAACATGGTCTCCTTTTTGTGCATGGGTATTTGCATTTGTCAAACATTTCCGTGGCTTAATTATTAAAATTTATTTTGTCAGTTCAAAAGATATTTAAAAAAAGTTAAAAATTAAGATTTTGACTTATTTTAGTCTGGTTTTTGGCTATTCATTACATAATATTTCTAATCCTCAATCAATTTTCATAAAATATGAAGAATGCATTTACACTTTTCTAATGTTGCTGCAAAACATTTTTCGTGTAGTATTTTAGATTCAAATATTATTGACAATTATTTCTAATATATTAATTAATTGTTAAAAAATTTCATTAACTGTGAAGAAGTTTAAAAAATAAAACAGTTTATTTGACTTTTATAAACATAATGCAAGCTATAGCTTTTGACAAAGTGTGAATTGAGGTCAGTGTTTTATTTCCCTGTATAAATCAGGTGACTTTATTTATTTACACAATTGTATTAATGTTTTATTTTCTAATTCAGAGCAGTTTACTAACCTTCCTTTATCAAATTGTAGTACCTCACTATACTTGTGTTAAAAATAAACCGTTACACCATCCCAGTATACTGGGTTCCTGTATCATACCGGCTTATGAAACACTGGTCCCAGTATGTTACTGGTTTCGGTATCATACCGGAATAAATTTTATACCGGCTTATGAAACACCGGTTCCGGTATGATACTGGTTCCGGTATCATACCGGAATAAATTTTATACCGGCTTATGAAACACCGGTTCCGGTATGATACTGGTTCCAGTATTATACTGGAATAAATTTTATACCGGCTTATGAAACACCGGTTCCGGTATGATACTGGTTCCGGTATCATACCGGGATCCATTTGATACCGGCTTATGAAACACCGGTTCCGGTATGATACTGGTTCCGGTATCATACCGGGATCCATTTGATACCGGCTTATGAAACACCGGTTCCGGTATGATACTGGGTCCGGTATAATACCAGATCCAGTATCATACCGGAACCGGTGTTTCATAAGCCGGTATAAATTTTTTTATACCGGGAATTTTTTCCAATAGGGATGCCACATTAACTCCAATAACTGTCTCATATTTGTCAACACAGATTCAAAATGAATTCATTCATCTTCTGGCATCTACAATTCGAAATCAACTAATAAACGATATCAAAAGAAATAAATATTATGGACTTTTGCTTGATTCAACTACTGATATTTCTCATCGTGAACAAATGTCCCAAGTCGTTAGGTTTGTAGATGTTGATTTTATGAATAAAAAAGTTTCCATCAAAAATTCTTCGTTGGGTTTTATTGAAATACCTGCTAAAGATACAGCCTCGATTGAAAATATAATTTTAGAGAAATTAAACTCCGATAAAATTTCATTAACAAACTGCAGATCACAATGTTACGATAATGCTGCCGTGATGGCAGGTCCCACATCTGGCGTTGAACAAAGAATAATGGGAAAAAAAAATCATAAAGCATTATTTGTAAATTGTGATAACCATTTATTGAATTTAGTAGGAGTTATTGCAGCTAAACAAGATCCATGTTTACATGTTTTGGAATAATTGAAAACATATATCTCTTCACGTTCAACGTTACGACGGTAATTATTAAAAAATGCTTTAACAAAAACTGTCAAACGTGAATCTGAAACACGATGGAGCGCCGGAATTCAAGCGGTTATCGTTATCGTCGATGGGCTACAGAATATAGTAGAACTATTAGAAAAATTAGCAGAGGACACTACTACTACAAGTGACACCAGAAGTGAAGTTACAATTCTGTTGCAGAATATACTAACTTTTAGTTTCATAACTTTAGTTTCTAACTTTTAGTCTCATAACATTTCTGGTATGATAAGGACTGGATTTATGGAGGATTGATCGTGTGTAGCTCAGATTACAAGATCCTAGAATGAATTTTAGAGAAGCGTTCCATGATCTTGAATCATTAGCGACTGAACTAGCCAAAATTAGACACAAGCTCTGTGAAGAGGCAATAGAAAAAAGCGAAGTCTCTTTGTGAAAAATGGGATATTGATACAACAATACGTGTAAGAAGACGCCGCAAAATGCCCAGAGAATTGGCTAGAGATGCTAATCTTTCCGCAGAAAAGGAAATTTCTAGCGTTATAAAAAGCGTTCTTGATCGTCTCCAACAAGAAAAATATGTACACGATTAAGTGACCTTAGTTTAAAATTTGGATTTCTACTAGACATTGAAAATTTATTAAACGAGTATAATGTTGATAACGACCTTGAAAATTTTTTTTTTTTAAAATTTGAATGAATTTTATAATACAGATTTCAATGGAATAGAACTCTTTATCGAAATATGTGACTGCAAAATGTTACTCCGCAGTAGAAAAGAAATTGAACCTAAAACTCCATTAGAATTTCTTACTTTTATAATCTCGTATGGAGAAAATGTTTTTCCAAACCTGAGAGTGGCACTTCAAATACTCCTGACTATCTTAGTATCAATTGCTACCAGCGACCGTTCATTCCGGAAATTAAAATTAATTTTGACATATCTACGATCAACGATGGGACAAGATCACCTAAGTGACCTAGCATTTTTAAGCAGGGAAAGAGAAAAATTTGAAATGACCAACTTTGATGATATTATTGATAAATTTGCTTCATTAAAAGCAAGGAAAATTTATAAATAGTAATTAGTTTTATTAATGTATTATAATCATATTATTATTAAATATATGTATCTGCTTATAGATAATAAATATTTACTTTTTTATTGTTTTAAAACTACGCGTTTTCAAAATATTTCTTTATCAATATGTAAAATAACTAATAGGTATCTTTTGAACTAATTCTAGAGGATCGTATACATTTCAAAATCTAGTCTTGTTTTCTCGACTGCAGCATTTTTTGTCTAAAATTTAAAGCCTAGCTTGAGCCTATGACTTTATTTATTTGTTAATTTGCGAATAGGGAGTAAAAAGGTATTGTGCCCCGGGCGCGAGTTAAGCTCGCTACGCCACTGGTCACCCACCCGCACACTGACCACAGCCAGTGATGCTTGACTTCGGTGATCTGCTGGGAACCATGTCTCAACAATCAGTCCACTGCGGGACTATGAGGCAATGTATGAACAGGCTTAATATTCTAGGAAGTTTTATTAATGTAAATTGTGATTAAATTTACTCGTATTTTTACCATTCATAAGAGTTTCCTGTAATTCATAAATTCTAACTGGTTGTGAGCATAAAACAAATTTTGAAAAAATTATATCGAAACATGAATAAAGAGGAAGCTTTATTGCTATGTTTTGAGTGTCATCCCTTATTTGACTATATTTGTATAAAATATCATTGTTTGATAATTTTTGGGTTGCATAATACAATACTTGCGAAGTCTTCGGAACTCATTTGTTGTTTGTTTCGTAAACACTATTAGTATAATAATATAGATAACAAGATCAGAACTAAATATGTTCTAAAAAGTAAAATAATACATACAAAAAATATTTCTGTATAGAGTCATGAAATATAGGAATAACTACTATTAAATATGTATGTAATGACAGTTGACTTAAAAGTCTTAATACAACAATGATAATTTTGTTTTTAAAAGTAATACAAAACAATGACGCATTAAATATAAAAGGTTTTATAATGAATTTACATTTTCTGAAAAAAAGTCATTTTCTATTTGGAAATAAATTCGACATAGCGAGGTACGAGACATCGCAGTTCGATATATGGACTCTGTAATCTAAATAAGCTTGGCATAAAGAAGAATTTAATTTATTTAGAGTTCCATTGTTTTTCAACAACGAGCCCTTAAAATTTCAATTTATGATAGTTAAAATAACGGTCATTATCCCCACTAAAAAAATAATTTGCTATGTCTAAACACGATAGAGAAAACAACAGATATCTTTATAATAAAAAGGTCAACTTTGTACTAAACAAGCTAAATGAAACTAAAATCTTTTTTACTCTGTTCATAGCTGAAAAATAGGTATATGAAAAAAATCCAGTAGATTTTACGAAATAATATAATTTTCATAGTTGTCGAATAATGTACTAAAAATTTTACACATAGGTAACTTTGAGGATTTTTATAGTCATCAAAATAGAAAAAATGTAATATTTTCTAATTATGATTGACATTAAATTAACTTAAAATGTTATTAATCTTGTTTACTCATAATTTAATAATAGGCATTTAATTCAACAGAGTATATTTTTTTAATTAATTTAAAAACTAAGTTCTGAATAAAAAATAAACAGAACATTTTAGAACAAAAAAAAAAAAAATTTTTAAAACTGATTTCTATAAATGAGGCTCGCTTCATTATATATTAGTAATACTTATTTAAATATTCAAGCATGCAATAATCAGTGCAAAAATTCTATTACTATAGGGATTTTTTTTGGAAATTTACTCAATTTTAAGGAATTTTCTACATTATGTACAAAAATCAGGATAATTTTATTAAAATGGTGAAACTCAGTAGTCTACTGGGAAATCCATTAGAGTTGGCAACTATGTCTGTTCGATTATTATTTTTGCTTCATTTAAACTTTTGCATTAGCTTCAAGATGTTAAATGTAATATTTTAAGTTTTCATTGCTTAAACTCTAAAAAAGAAATAATAATAATTAAAGACCTTTGAATATAAAAGAAGAAACGCCCTTAATTATGATTTTGTATTTAAAACAATTATAAAATTGGTGGAGGGGGGGGGGACTACATTCAAAATTTTATTTGTATAAAAATTTAAAAAAAGGTACCGAAAATCGTGGTTTTAAGAAAGTTTTGTTAATTCGGAAAGTAGGCTGGGAATATATATATGGATGAGGAAGATAGGAAAAACTCACAATGATGAGGGTTGTTAGAATTCAAATTAAGTAAAAATGTAAGAAGATAGACAATAATATTACAAATGGAAAAGTACTAAAAATCATGATTTTGAGGAAGGTTTAGGAAACATGTTTATTTAAAAGGGACTTCTTCCCTCAGGAGATAGAAACATATTTTTTTTATTAGATCCACAAGAGAATTTTTTTTTTTAATATAAATTTTAAACCTTCTGTTAATTATTCTCTCCGTTGAAATACTGGAGATTCCAATTCTATATCCAATCAAAGAAGGAAATTGATTTAAATTGAATTTTTGAGGTATTGGGTTTCTTTTAGTCAGTTTTTGATTCAACCACCAACTATAAAAAGGCTCCAATGTGTTAGCAGACAGTGTGTCCTCTTACGAAGTGCTGTTTTTGCTAACATACATATTTATAAAATTTCGTTTTACTTTCTAACTTATTTAAATTATTCAAATATAGTCAATATTCCCAAACTCTTAATTATTTGATTTACTATCCAACGGACACATTGCAAGTTCAGAATTGGTGGAAAATTTTCTTTGGTTTTCAAATATGCCATCAAAAATTTTCTATTTTATACAAAATACTGGATTTTTCAAGGAAAAAAAATATTTCTCAGGAAAAATTCTCAAAAAAAATCAAAGTACTAAAAAAAAAAAAAAATGTATAAAAAGTAAAAACTCTAGCCAATTTTCGAACTTCATTGTCTGGATTAATCGTCTGCAAACGAAATTATTTTGTTTTAAGTTATTTATTCAAAGTTTAAATCTGTTTCTTTCAATTCAAATTTTTAACCTTGCGAGCATGATCTCTCTTCCACTTCTAATACACTTATGAAGTAAAATTTGGGAGCTTTATTTTATATATTAAAAAGAACTTTTTATTTTTCAAATTTTTGAGCTAGTATGGTTTTTAAAATAATAGTCGACTGCCAATTAAAAGTTATTAACATAATTTCTATGACTCCTATTGTGTTCTTTCCCTTCTAATTTTCTCTTAATAAACTTGAACTTCTTTGCGACATAACACAAAAGAGTTTGTAATGTCTTTACTTATGTTATCTTTAGGATAGTCTTTTAATTTCAATAGTTGACTTCTAAATCTTTGAGGACAAAAATTTCTTTAAACCTTAACATGTCTCAAATTTCTCTGAAAATCAACTTTCATTTATATGCAGTAAAATGAAAAAAAAAAAAAAGGTTAGGTAGGTATTTTATTTAATTCGCACTAGAGTTGAACAAGGGGCCTCCCTGGACAAGCGGCATCGCCCGCCAAATGCTCTGTTAAGCGTGGAGGTGGTTGGTTCGAATCCAGCCGTAACCCTGGATGTATTCTTTGTGATGTCCTTAGACTTGACAAAGGTTTATAAGCCTTAATTGAGCACACAAGCCCGCAAATGTATGTTGTTTCAAAAAACCATAGAGTTGAACAATGGCTATTGACGACGGCCTGGGAAACATCCCTGAAAATGATCCAAAGACATATCACTGCAATTTCGATCCTCTGCTGAGAGGATGGCTCCTTTACATTGGTAGCCAGAAGAAATGAGCGTGAAGTCGAGCACTTTGCTGTAGAACAGTTTAACAAGGACCGATATAGCGTACCCTCGGTTCCTACGCAGGCTGATCAGTTTTCCCTCACCCGCTTACTGACCACAGCTAGTGATAAAAAAAATTGCTCATCAATAATTTTATTATTTCTCGAAATTTAAATAATCTCATTATATCTGGTAGGTACTTCATTTACGTCGCACTAAAACTGCACAATGGGCTATAGGTCTGAGAAATACCCCTGAGGATGATTCGAAGACACGTCATCGCAATTTTAATCCTCTACAAAAGGGCCGATGCGTGCAAAAGTCGAGCCCTTTACGGTTGAACAGTTTAACGAGGACCAATAACGCACAACCTCGATCCCAACGCAGGCTGATCAAATGGTCACCCACCCGCTAACCGACCACAGCTAGTGATGACTGACTTCGTGTTTTACAGGGAACCCTGTTTTTTTACAATCAGTCCATTGCAGGACCTTTCAGGGAAAAATTCGGTAAAAATAAAAAAGCCGAAAATATAAATCGAAATAAGTCGTATATAGTTGAAAAAAATGCCAGAGATTTAGCAAAGAAAAAAAAGTGTACGCAAAAAGCATATTATCTATAGACTATTATCAACTTTTGAATTCAAATGTTTTCATATTGAACTGTGGGAGATAATTTTAAATTTGTGAGGTTACAAAGCTTTAAGTGCGATTTTAAATCGTGTGAATATGAATCATGTGCGATTTTAAATCATGTTAATACAAATCATGATGCACCATCACCATGTGTGTTCATACAAATCAAAATACAATAAATACATGTAAATTCTACGAATGTAATTTTAAATAAAATTTACATTGGTTGGAAAAAGCGTAAAAATTTTTTTTTTTTGAGTTTGAAACTTTCTTTGAAAAGGCGGAATTCTCTTTTTAATAAATTTAGGAAGAAAAAAATGCAAACACATTTATTAAAAAAAAAATTATGTAAAAGTTATTTTTTGGTTTTAATATATTTAAACAAATTGTAGATAAAAAATTGTAGCTCATAGTAACAAATTGTAGATTCAATTAAACATTGAATTTACAATTTGTTTAAATATATTAAAACATAAAAAAATAATTTTTCAAATACATTTATTAAAAAAAAAAAAAAAAAATATGTAAATGTGCATTACATGCATTGTAAATGCATTTTTTACGAGTTTATTAGGTTATAAATTTAAGTATAACCTAATAAACACGAACAGAAACGCACAAAAACAGAAGGCATAACAACTACAGAGTTAGTTCAGTAAACCAATATAGAAAAATTAGCATAGTTTTTTTTTTCATAAATACTTTATTGAATACACATTATATATATGTATATATCACATTCAAAAGTAATGTAATTCAAGTCTTCCTCTACAAGTTTTTAAAACTTCCAATAAATTTAAGGAATATTATAAATTTTCTAAAAATTAATAATTTACAAATATTCAAGAAGATTGGTTGAATAAAAATCGATCATTTTCTACTACTAACAAGTCAATAATAACAGAGCAACAAGATATAAAACTTCTAATACACTAAAACAAATTCAGATAAATTATTTTGATTTGTTTGAATGAGATCAATAAAATAGATATAAAATAATCATTATTGATATAAATGTTTGTACAAATAAAGTTGAGAAATTAGAACTTTTATTTAAGTTTAAGACAATAAAATCTCTAATTTTTCTAGTAACTGATTATTGCTTAATTAAGAAAAATTGCACTTAAAAAAAAAAAAAAAGACTAAAAACTAGGTATTTACTTTAATCGAAAAGGTCTTCAAACATAACAAAAATATTTCAATATAAAATAATATACTACAAATTCAAAAAAAAAAAAAAGAGCTTTTAACAAAAAAAGATATCTAAAAACCAATGACCCGGAGCTGTATTTTTCCTGGAGTTGGAGCTTTAAATTTTTGCATACTCTTAGTTTTTTTAAGATCAGGCATTGAAAGATTTTTGTGCTTCTGAAATTTTTATTTTCATTTTACCCAACCTTTAAAAATTACGACATAGTATTATCTAAAATTTGCTTTTATAATTAAATTACTATATTCCTTTCAACAATAAGTAATGCGTTTTTTTTATAATAAAATAATACATAAATTTATAATAAAATTTTCAAATTAAAATCTGGAACTCAAAGGCACCCGTAAATATACAGTAAAATTGGCAGAACCTTAGCGGAGATTAAGTTGGACCTTCAGGCTTTTACCTGGAGGATGGAGCAGCAAAAATGTTTTAGCACCGGGTCCCTGCCAAAAAACAGTTCCTCTAGCAATAAGTTTTTTACCAAACTTAACTACAGAGTGCACAAAAATTTAAAAAAAAAAATAAATACTGATTCTATACAAAAGACCATAAAATGCTACGTGTAAATGCATAAAAGCACCCCAATGGCAACATGCATCTGGACGATGATAATTTGTAAAAAGGGAGGGAGGAGGAAAGAAAAAGATTTCAATAAATGTTGAAATATGAAACCATATCATTCTGGAGAGGCAAATTTCTTCCACAGTGAAAAAACCCAGACTGAAGAATTAGGTTTCTTTCAAACTACGTGAAAGGAATGAAACTTTTCAAAATTAACTATCTCAATGAGTTTATAATGAAATAAAATTATTGTATTAACTTCTAAGCTATTTAACATATTTTTTAATAAACTAAAACAGAAAAGATATAGTTGGAACAAATACTGTAATGAATTTTCTACAAAATTAAAATAACTATACTTTTAGAATATTTTATGTAAATGAGCATAGTAAAACTTAAAAGAGCTGTAAACATAACGTAATCAAAATTTTATTTATACTACTAGGTCAAGAAATCACTTACTAAACGCAAACACTACCAAAAAAATAAATAAAATAAAGCATTCTAATTTAAATTTAATATATCTAACAGTGGGGTAAATAACACCCGTGCCACACTTAAATAACTTTACAGAGCAGCTAGGGGTGCGTAAGATTTGACTGTGCGCCAATTTTTTTTAAAAATTATAAGATTTTTTTTAATATCACCTTATAAATAAGAAGCCTTTTCTAAACTTTGAACATAAATATCGGAGGAAAATTTCCCATACTTCAAATATATTTCCTTGGTGAGTGTTTTATTCAGTATGTAATTTTGCCTTTTATCACAATTTTCAGGTATTTTAAATTAAAATAAAATTAATGAATACCCAAATTGGGGTTTTGTTTCATACTGTGGGTACTCTTGTTTATTTTTATATTTATCTTCTTTTAATTTCTTCCAGTGTCTTGAAAGAAAGAAATTTCTTTCAATCAGGCAAAATGCAAACCATAATCCCTACTGAAGGGGGAATAAATATTTTTTCCCCTATTCACACACAGACATATATATATAACTTAATTTTAAAAATAATATCACATTTGATTGAATTGACGTTTAGGAGATTCCAATTCTAGTTTCAATAAAAAGGAACAGCTATTTTTCTCAAGTCATTTGGCATGAATTACAATAGTACTATAAGTACATAGATAATGATTTATTTTGCGCTCCTCACGGCAACTGCGGCTACCAAGGCAGCACCACGACCACTCCCGTCTTCGGACAACATCAACTCAAACTGGAAAAAAAAAAAAAAACATTAAGTATAAACTTCAGATTTACAAAAGCGAATTTATTATATACAAAAGCCAATCTATTGTGTATGTTACCGTTAAAATAATAAATCCAGCTATTATTATTAATAACCATATTTTTTGGTAAATGTAATTAATCGGCAATATGTTAATCTGATACAAGGTATCTGCTACATTATAGATTTTCAAATTTTTGACTAATTCCAAGAATTTTTGATTACTTAACAAAGTTACTATTTTCTCTAACAAAAACACAACAATAAATTAAGAAAAGCATAATAATGACATTAATTGAAATGATAGGTATAATTAAAATCGTTATACTCTGCATTTTCATATTTATAATTTAAAAAACACAGTCAAGAGTTGAAGCAATAAAATAGCTGGAAAGAAAATACAAAAGCAAATAATTTGTCTTTTTTTTTTTTGCAGAATTCTATTCCACAGATACTTTTCTTGTTCATCAGAAAGGAAAGAAATACTCGATTTTTTTTGTTTTCATTTCGGAATAAAAAAAAATTCTACAATGACTGGCTCACTTCAGCTAAAATTTTAAATTGATAAAATAATAAAATAAATAAATGACAAAAAAATTCTGAAATCACAGAAGTTTAAAAGATAATTTGCTCTAGAAATGATATTTTCTCTTTAATTTTTTTTAAAGAACACAGTAATTTTTAAAGAACAAGATAAAAACATGTTATATTTTAATAAAATATGACTGAGTGGGGATTTTGTTACAAATTCAGATAATTGGAACACCATGAAATTGGGGGGGGGGGGGATAAATTCCATTAGAAAAAATTTATTTTTCAGTGACCTAAATCCGTGACTTTTTATAATTTTTTTTTATTTTTAAAAAAAGTTAAAATCATGAAAAATTTTGTTCAACACAAAAATTCATGACTTTCCATGATTTCTCGTGACTTTCCAGGTGCGCAGATACCCTGTTGATATCATTTCATAATTGCCAATGATGTAGTGGTATAGCCCTACTGTAAAAGGATTTCTCCTCGGCGAAATAATCAGTTTGAAATTACCATGCCGGTTTTAATAACACAACTTTATTGAGACAAAACACATAGAGAACTAAACTACATATACATAAAACAAAATTAAACATTTACTAATCCCGTGACTTTATGCTGCCATCTATATTTCATTTTGAAAACTACTTTAAGCATAAACATCCTCCCCGCCATGAACCCTTAGGGGGTTCATACAATGTTATTACATTCATTCAAAATTTAATTTCAAAGGCAGCAATAAATCAATTACAGAGAATTTTAAGTCTAAAATCTTAACACAAAATTAAACAACCTTAAATGAAATATATGTAAATCGTAAACGAACAATAAACAAAATTAACCAAATGAAATGCACTCCAAGACAAACATCAACTATCATTAAATTTTGATTTAAAATGAATATTAAATTTGACATAAAATTGACATTAAGAGTTCAAAGTTCGTATGAGTTCAAAGTTTGTAGTCTATAGGTAGTGGGCTAAGTTTAACAATTGGAAGTTTTAACTCACCATTTGAGTTTTTAACCTTACCACTCTGATTTTACCATCTGCTCCAGGAAAAGTCTCTAGCACACGTCCTAACCTCCACTTCAATGGTGGTAAATCATCTTCCTTGATTAGTACCAGTTCATTTACAGCAAGATTTTTCTTTACTTGGAGCCTTTGAAGAGTGGAAAGATAGTCAGTTGACCACCGTTTCCAGAATTGTTGGATCATTCTTTGCATTAACTTCCATCGTTGCAAAGGTGTAATCACTTCCCTTGAAAGATCAGAATTGGGTACTGATGTCAATGAAGCACCAATGAGGAAATGACCAGGTGTCAATGCCTCATAATCAGCAGGATCATCCGACAGAGGGGTAAGTGGCCGAGAATTAAGGCAAGCTTCTACTTCTGCAATCAGGGTTAGGAATTCTTCGTAGGTGAGGATCTGTTCACCGACAGTTTTTTTAAGGTGTGACTTCATAGATTTAACTGTAGATTCCCACAATCCTCCATGATGAGGTGCCGCAGGAGGATTGAATTTCCAAATGATATTATCCTTTGCAAGATAGCCTTGAAAACTTTCATCTGACGAGAGTGATGCAATCAGGCGTTTCAAGTCTCTATATGCACCAACATAATTTGTCCCACAGTCACTGTGTATCTGATCAGGTTTTCCACGTCGAGAAGTAAATCTTCTTAATGAGGCAAGGAAGGAATCAGAAGTCAGATCACTTACGAGTTCTAAGTGAACGGCCTTTGTGGATTAACACACAAATAAACAAACATAGCATTTCATAGTCTTTACACCTCTTCCCTTTTTGGACTTCACTTGGAAAGGTCCGGCATAATCAGTTCCAACAATGGGGAAAACTCGGGAAGGTGTGACTCTTACTGAAGGTAAATCAGACATAAATTGTGTCAAAGATCTAGCATTTTGACGATGACACTTTACACAACTGGAGATGGTCTTTCTGACAAGATTCTTGACCCCGATTATCCAATATTCTTGCGTTAATGCTGATAATGTCATTTGAATAGATCCATGTAGATGGCTTTCATGAAAATATCTCACAATTATCGTAGATAAATGATGACCCTTTGGGAGAAGTAGTGGATGTTTTCGACTATCAGAAAGATTGGAATTCTTCAATCTTCCACCAACTCGGAGCAGTCTCGATGAGTCAAGAAAGGGGGCCAAAGGCAACAAATTGCTGTTTTTTTGGAGTGTCTTCTCCTTCTGCAGATATTCTATTTCAGTACCAAAGGCATATTCTTGAACTACCTTCATCAGAGATTTTCTAGTATTTTGAATCTCTGCAGTAGTTAGACAACCACTAACCACTGCAGCTGGAAACTTGCAATTTAGAATAAATCTTCGACACCAGGCAAATACTCTTTGCAATTTAGTCCATGACGAAATTTTACTTATGACGTTCATAATATCAGGTTGGCTTTCTTCCTTGCAAACATTCATATTGATCTTCATGGGCTTTATTCGTTTTTCAATAAGAATTTCATCGTCCAAGTTTTCGCCATTCAAAGTGCTGAAACCTTTACCATTATTCCATTCTGACTCTTCACGTCTCAACCAAGATGGCCCATGCCACCATTCATCTCCTTCCTTTATTTCGCTTGCATTGCACCCACGTGTCAGCAAATCAGCAGGATTATCGATACCACAGCAATGTCTCCAATTTTCTGGTTCAGTTTTCGCTTGAATTTCCATTACTCTGTTCCCTACAAAGGGTTTCCAATTGTTCGCACATCCTTTGATCCAATGTAGAGTCACCATGGAATCACTCCATAAATAATAATTGTTCGTTATGTGGAAAACACAGCTCTAGTCTCGGTAAGGTAATTTTCTTAACTGGTGCAACTCGAGCCTTTGCAAGCACATAACTAACTTCGTACTGTCCTGACTCATTGATGTATCGAAGGTAAGCTATAGTACGGAAAGCTAATTCACTGGCATCGCAGAAAATATGTATCTGAAATTAGACCTTTTCTTGACTAGACCTAGGAAAGTAACAACGAGGTATAATAATGTCTTTCAGTTTCGGATCTTCAAATGTCCATTTTCTTCTCAAATCATTAGGTAACTCATTATCCCATCCAAGTCCTCTTTGCCAAGTAAGTTGCAACAATATCTTTGCTTGAATCGTGAATGCAGCTATAAACCCGACAGGGTCAAAAATCATGCACGACAGTTCCAAAATCGCAAGTCTCGTGCAAATATGACTTGAGAGAGAATAGTTTATGGAAGATAAATCTAATTTCAGTTCATCTTTTACGGTGTCCCATATGACACCTAGTACTTTAATAGGAATCAAACTATTTTTGGAAGGTTCTTCGAATTTCGTTTCTTGCCAATATTCCGAAAGTTCAATGCAGTTAGTTTTACAGGCACGTAAGTTCATGTTGGCAGATATAAGAACGTTCTTTGTGTCTTTACACAGTTCAATAGTCTTCTAAATTATTCACACTTGTAATTAAATCATCGACATAGAGGCAATCGTTTAACGTCGCGTATGCTAACTCGTGTGACCCTTTAAATTTTTCAATATGGTGTTTAACTGTAGCGGCTAACAAAAATGGCGAAGACTTAACCCCGAACGCAACTGTAGTGTTCCGAAAAGTCTTAATCTCATTTGGCAACATCTGATCAAACCAAAGAAAGCGCTGACAATCTCTATCATTTTTATTTAACGAAATGCGCAAAAACGCCTTTTCGATATCTGCTATAATTCCAATAAAATTCTGTCGAAACCGCAAAAGAAGATTTAACAAATTTGGGTTAAGATTTGGACCTGCCTCTAGATTATCATTCAATGAATAACAATTTTTATCTTTAGAAGATGCATCGAATACAATGCGTAGTTTAGTATGCGATTCTTCTATATCCCTTCCGATTACTGGATGATGAGGCATGTAATACATATGGTCTGATGAAACCCCTTTCTCAATAGTAATAGGTTCAATTACACCCGATTTTAACTGTTCTCTAAACACTTTATTATAATCCTGAAAAAGAGCCTGATCATTCTCATAGCGGGTTGTCAAACTCCAGAGCCTCCTCTTAGCATTAGAAAAATTATCAGAAAGATTCATGTTTTCCTTAAAAGGCAACCTAATCTCATATTTCCCATTTCCAAATTTTATTTCAGTTTCCAATTTTCGCAAAATTTCCATATCATTAGTTAAAATGCTATTATCATCCTTCCCAATAAACAAATGATCTATTTCCCAAAGTTTCCTTAAATTAGCATTTAAATCACTATCTGAGTTCGTTATGTTTTTCCTTTCCGAAATTCATACATTTACTGATTGAGTTCTTAAATTCATAGATTGCGTAACTCCACTTATACAATAACCGAATAAAGTTTCTATACAATAAAGCCCTTTAGAAAATTCAAATTCATTTCCGGTACAAAATTTCCACATTAAATCGCATCCCAATAAAATGTGAATTTTCTCTTTTCCCTCAAAAGAAAGCAATTCTTTAGATGATAAATTTAATTCATTTAACATTCTTTTAATCATATCATTTGGAGCCTGCACGTGGCAATGAGAAATAGAATCAGTAATAAATAATTCTACTTTCGCGCATCTGCTTGAATTACTTATATGAGATAGGTTAACTGTCGTGACCCCGAAATCCTTTTGAATTGGGCTATTTCCAAATGTATATACTTCTAACCGCTCAGTTCGAGAAATCAATAAATTAAGACGATCTGCTAATTCCTTCGTAATGAAACTACAGCTACTAGCTGAATCATAAAGCATTAAAATATTTTTAGAATTAAATTTTTTATTCGGATTACGCGCAGTTACAGAACACGTCGGCAAAATTATACTCTTGTTTTGACTATTCGCCTTATGTGCAATACTAGAAATGATAGATTCGGGATTTTGAGGCGTGGCTGCTAACTCTTCATTTCGAGTTTGAGTGATTTGCTATTATTGCTTTCTCTTTCCCAAAACAAAATAGCTCATTATGATTTTGACTCATACATTTCTTACATCGAATATTTTCCTGGCAATCTACACTCAAATGACCTTTACATAAGCATTTAAAGCAGCGACCTTCTCTTTTTAATTTAGACCTTTTCTCAAAAAGCGATAATAAGCGACAATTTAAAGATTTGTGCGCTTTTAAACAAAATATGCATTTTTTTATCTTTTATGATGGTTGTTAAAGCGGAAGTGTGCGGATTATTTCTTTTAGTGTAAGATTCGTTTGACGAACGATGATAATGTGGGGGAAAATCTATTTTCGGTTGGGTTAACTGTAATGAAGATTCCCTCGATTCTAATAAATTTCATTAATTCATTTACATTAAACTGACCTTTCGATTGTTTAATTTTGTTATAACCTAAACTGACATCAGGAGGTAATAGTTTTAGAATTATGGGACACAAAAGCTGGCCATACGAACCAGATGCGACTTTTAAACTTTCTAGGGAAGGAATATTAATTTCAAGCTGATCGTACAAATTTCGAAACGCTCTCAAATTAGAGGATTTTTTCACAGGTTCTCAATCAAGGAGTTTAGTCACGTGACCATTAATTACCAGATCTTCTCGTCCAAATCTTTTCTCGTAATTTGACTCTGTCAAACAAAAACCTTTAATAGAATTTAATGCCAAACCATCCAATGAATTTTTTAAGTAATGGAATTTTTCGACATTTGACAATTCGGTATTTTTATGCACTGAATCTTAAAACTGTGACCAAAATTCAAGCCATAAACAGGGGTCTTCAAAATATTTAGGCAAAGTTGATTTCGGCAAAGAAATCAATTTTTTGTGCTCTATCATAGGAACTCTAACCAATGAACTTTGCACTAAATCGTCATTACTAGAAACCGACTGACATTCTTCATTAATCTTATCAAGTTTACGTTTAATTTTACCTTTCCATTTTAAAATTTTCTCCGAATATTCATCAACCGAAATTATTTCCCTTTCAATTTCGTCAACGAAAATGAATGCCTCAATCTCTATGTTAAGTTTTACAAGCTCGTTTTCTTTTTCAATTAATTGATCATATAAAGTTTTTAATTCTTCATTTTTATTCTCATCATCTAAATTTTGTCCTTAAGACAGACTTCTATCTTATTAAGAAGTTTAGTTGTTAATGATCGATAGGTCGTTCTCTTTTGAATGGTTTTTTTCTTTAAATTTTCATCAATTTCAACTGTCTCATTATCACTGACCGACATGGTTATTCAAATTCAATTCTATTCAAGTCTAAAAAACAATAAGTGACGTTCTATATTAGTTCCAAATTTCAAACAATGTCACTATATTAATTCAAAATCAAAGTGAAAGTCACTTACATGAGTCATCAAGGCTCCACAAAATGTAAAAGGATTTCTCCTCGGGGAAATAATCACTTTGAAACTACCATGCCGGTTTTAATAACACAACTTTATTGAGACAAAACACAGAGAACTAAACTACATATACATAAAACAAAATTAAACATTTACTAATCACGTTACTTTATGCTGCCATCTATATTTCATTTTGAAAACTACTTTAAGCATAAACACCTACTTTAGTGAAACTTCAATCCTAAAATTTTTTTTAGATCTATGTGAGTTGCTAATCTGTCATTTAAGGAGTCATTAAAAGAAATAACGGACTACGTGAAATACAGATTTGTAATTATGTTTAATTTCAAAATGGCTTTAAAATGTTCAATTTGTTTTATATCTATTGCTGAATGATAGTTTTTGATATATTAAGTTCATAAATTTTAATATCATTTTACAAATACAGATTTAATAAATTATATCGAATTCAAAACAGCTCAGAGATCGATTTTAAGGTATTTACTTCAGTAAAGATATATCAATGTAGAGCTTTGCTATTAATATAAAATTTAGCATTCATATTATTAAAATGGAAACAAAGTCGTGATATTTCTCAACAAATCTTTTGTATTAAGAAGTTTTGTAAATTCATAAATAATCATAATTGCAGGGCATTTCTAAAAAAAATTATTACACTGACACAACTTCATTGATAATTATTACCGTATTTTTCGGCGGTAGCGCCGCGGCGCTATCGGAAAAAAAAGTTGTTTTTTTCCTACATGCGGCGCTTCCGATGCAGCGGCGCTTCCGAGGAAATAATTTTTAGCAGCAAAAAAATTTCTCAAGTAAATTTATTTAAGATTAAATAATTTTTTGAGAGAAAGACTATTAAATAAAATTAATAACGAAGTTGACGAAATATTTGTACGTATCGCGATCTGCTGCAGAACAATTGCCAATTCTTAGCAAACTTTCGGCAGCAGCCTGCAAGAAAATAAAAAAACGAAATAATAATTTTAAAAAAACATCGCGCAAGGAGAAAATTTAAAAGGTAAGCATCTTGTATCCACCCCCAGCGTAAAGAAAAATCGAAAGCAAGAAATCTACTTAGCGCCTTGGCAATTGTATTTGGAGCGGACAAAAAAGGAAGTAATAGGACCCCAAATCCGGCACTCACGGGACCGACGAAATGCCGAACTTCGGATCTCTTTCGGAAATTCCAATATGGCGCTCAAATATTACTATAATTCAATTTTAGAAAAACCAATAAAATTAGTCAAGTTTCGATCGTAGATTATGATGGGGTGAATTTAAAACTGGTCCATCTTAAGAAATTTTATTAATTAAAATAATCATCTATATAATATAATCAAGAAGAAATAATCCGAAGGAGAAATAATTCAAGAAGTAATCCGAATCCTCCGATGAAGAAGAGATAATCGTTTCTTCTTCGGAGCGAGATCATAGTTCTTGTTTTTTTCTTTTAGATAACATTTTGTTTTAACAAAAGACGCTCACCTCACAAGAAAAAAAAAGCTAACAAAGAACTACAAAAAAAAGTAACAATTTATGCTAAGGAACTAACGATAACAGCAAAAAACAAGCTAAAAACTAATAACGATAAAAAAAATAAATAAATAAAAGAAACAACTAACAACAAGAAAAAAAACAAGCTAACTAACAAAAAAAAAATTAACAGTTAATAACTAATAAAAAAGCCGCAAAATAAAAATAAATGAATCAAATAAAAAACCGCAAAAGGGATAGAATTCATTTTGTACTCCACGTGGTAGTTTCAATGTCAACTGGGTGTGGCCAATTTATGGTCAAACAGAAGAGGGAAATGTGGGGACAAACCAGTAATGCACAAGCTCAGCTGTCAAGATTGATTGATCAGTTTCTTCCAACTTGCATTTCTTTATTTTGTTCATTGGAAATGAAGGTGTTTTTACTTTTCACTTTATTTGAAACTGCTTTAGAAACAGATGTTTCCTTTGACACAGATTTATTATATATTTTTTTCAAGCTTTTTTATTTTTAAAAGATAAAATAAAGTTACTTACTTCAACAAAATAAAATTCCAAATAAAAAGAGAATATAGCTGATTTTTTTGTCTCATCAATATATATTTCTTAAAAAAAAAAAAAAAAAAAATTTAGATCAGATTAAGTGCCGGATTAGGGGTCCAATACTGTATGCCCTTTTCTTTTCCCCAGCCCCTTTAAAAATAACTGATTGATTCCTCCTAAGCAGCTGCAGTAGAAATGACAAGCAGAGGAATTTTTAATCAGAATTTTTTTGGGGCGCTCTTAGTTATTTCTTATTCTTGTTATTATTAGTTATTTCGTTTTTATTAGTTTCATTATTATTAGTTTTTCCTTAGTTGGTTAACTGTAATAAATTTTTTAAAATCTTTTTTTTAATAAATTTTTCATTTTATTTTTCTTATTACATTGTTTTACGGATTTCTGTAATTAGTCCAGCATTAATTCAGCTGCTGAGCATAGAAATATTTTTTTGCTGTTAATTATTTGCTATAATGTTTTTTTTTTGGCGCGGTGCCAACTGGTAAGAACAACTTAATTTTATATCGTTATTTTATTTTATTTTTTTTGCTGAAGGAGAAAACTTTTTTCACGTCAACTCTTCGTTAACGCAGTTTAGGATATTCTCTCCCCACCCCCCAAATAATTTAGAAATTACGTTATTTGATGTATTAAAAAATATTTTGTTGCACTTAACATTATTTTCAGAATTATTTGTTGTACTTAAGTTTATTTTTTGGTGTGGTGCCAACAGATAAGAACAATTTTATTTTATATCGTTTTGTTGCTTTCTTTTTTTTTTTTTTTTCTTTTGCTGAAAAATAAATTTTTCATTATAAATTAGAAATTAAAACCTTACTTTATGAAATGTATAAAAATTTTTTATTTTTTATTATACAGATATTCTAAATGGTAATTTAAAGGTCTCTTGCATAAGGATGCTGATATGCGCGGTGTAGTGCCATTGCGGCGCTTACTATAACTTTTTTTAAAAAATTTCATTTTCATCGATGTGCGGCGCTTGCGACGAAGCGGCGCTTTCGCCGAAAAATACAGTAAATATTAACAGTAAATTTAATAAATTCTGATAAAATAAGTCCCTTTAACCACCTTACTTGAGTATAATTAATAGCAGATTATTAATACTAAGGGATTAATTACATCGTCTGTAAAAGAAATACAATTATAAAAAAAGTAATACAAAAATAATATTTAAGAGGGAAAAAAATGCTCTGAAAATCTGAGAAATCACAATTAAAGAAGGTGGTGGTACAGAACTTTTTATAATTTCTGGTCCTTCAATTTCTTACTATATCTACCTGTCTTTGGACAGCCAATTTGTTTTGTTTCTTGCTTAGATCAGGTTCCAAACTAGCTATCAGAAGTACAGAAATGTATACAGTTTGCGTAATTTTAAGGTGTACATACTAAGAAAGGAAATCTATATAGGTATGTAATATTAACAAAATTATGCATAAATTTATTATTAAATAAATAAATAAAAGAAATACTTAAATAAAGGTAATAAATTAAACGCTATATTTCGTTAAAAAATTAAATTGATTGCATAGAATCAATGTTATAGTTTTGCTTGGTTGAATTGCCTTTTCATCATCCTGCATTCGAACCACTAAAGATTTTTGCTCACAATATTTCAGATTTGAATTTACATTTCTTTGCTTATCCGTAAACAGAAAAGAGTCGGAAGCGTTCAAAAGATTAAGTTTCAGTTGAATGGAAAGGGGAATTTTTTTGCTTCTTTTTATTAGTTTTTTTTAAAGTATTGTTGAAGGAATAGAAAAATATCATAAGTTAGTTGCAAACAACAAAATTTCATACCTCTAGGTAGTCAAGGAAAAACAACTTATTTTTGAACAGATTATTATTCTCAAAAACAATAATTTTAACTACTCTACTGCAATCTTTCCGATGAAATCGTGAGAAAAAATAAATTGTGAGTGAAACATTGAAGGGAGGGGTCGCAAATTAATATACGAAAGGAAAGAACAGATATGCTCTCGGATGAAATGTTTTGCAAAAAAACTTTATTTGTGATGACAAACCATAGGCTTTGTGAGTAAAAAATCTAAGGTTTTATTATCACACTAGCTGCATGGCATATCTTATAAAAGAGAACTCAACATGGAACTCTATCCATAACTGTATATGCAGGTTGATTAGAATCAATCAAACTATAATTTCCATAATTACTAGCAATTTGGGGCAAAATTTCAGAAGTGCAAACTTCTTTGAAGATTTATTGAATAATTTTTCTATAGTTTGCCAGTCCAGCAGCATGTTTCTTTGATAGTCGGACTTTCTCCACTTTGAAGTGATGGCGTGCATATTAACAATACAAACACACAATAAAATAACTTAGTAACAATGCTAATATAAACAGAAAATTAATGTATAACTAATAACAAATTAATTAAAAAGGAAAACAACAACAACAAAAATCAATAACAACGTAAATATAATAAACACAGAGAAAAGATGACGAAAATGAACACAAGCTAAACACAGTTTGTAAACAAACTTTCATAACTTTACACAGTTGCAGTTAAAATTGTATTGCCAATTAGTAGAAATCATAAAGATAAAAATTCGATAGCTGAGAGAATTTATAAAAATTCAAGCCAACCAATAACGATACCATCAGCCGAGATGATCTTAGAAAATGAAACTAGCTTCTTGAAATGTTACAAAATGTAAACAAAGGGGGTGGTCAAATACAAAAAGTTGCACAACCTCCTCAATTTTTTAACAATCTACAATAATTTTTTATTTTTTTATTTATAAAAATGATCAGAAACACATTTGACATGTAAACATATAAGATTTAAAGGTCCTTTGTCCCTTTAAAGAAGGCAAATGTACACAACATCAAAACTTTTGATTTTCGGTTGAAACTTAATCCTTTAGCTCTTCTTTGCCTTATCTGGCATTCAATACAAATTTCGGTGTTTTTTCTCAATTGTAGGGCTCAGTACAGGTCACATCAGAAAAAGTAGATTATACTACACTGATTCATAGATATAAAATTTATGTCAAATGTTTTAGGAAAGCTGTGAAACTTTCAAATAAAGTAAAAGATTCAAATTTTTACTTAGTTTTATATGTGAATTGGAAAAAAAATTCTACATTTTGAGTATTTTTTTATAATTTGAGAACTAATGTAATTTTGCTATTTGACACTTATTTACACAGCAACATATTTACAATAAATTTTAAAACTATAAAAAATCAATAAAACATTTTAAAAAAATCATATTATACTTCGCAAATCTCTAAATTTTGATTTTCATAAAAAAAGTTTTATAAAAAAAATAAAATTGACTTAAATCAACATATCCTGCTAAAAAGCAGTTTACAGAAGCAAAATATTATATAAATGTTTTTACGTAATTAGTGCTGAAATAAAAAAACACTATAAAAATTGAAAAGACGTTTCGAAAAAGAAAAAAAAAACTATTTAACTCTAAGTTATTCACTTGCAAATAGTGAAACTTACTTTATACGAAGGATCAGTTAATTCATCAATTTTCTTCTCCATAAGCTCTTTAAAATGAGGATGATACCGGTAGACTGATCCGTCAACCCCAACAGTCGTGTGATTTCGCCTGATTTTATTCAAGATTGTTGTTACAGCTGTAAGTAAAGACATAAAGTTTTCTCTTTGGAAAAATAACTTTAAAATTAATGAAGACATCAGCAACATTTCAGAAAAATTAAATAAAATGATCAGACGTGCCAATCTGGAAAAATTAAGATTCAGGAGTTTTCTCCGCAAGAATTCAGGAGATTTCAAGCGGAAGTAAAATAAGTATGATATGAGACGTATTTAACACTTCTAATGAAATATTTTTTAAATAAAAAATTCTTTAAATATAGGAATGCAAGACATTTTACAAAATAAAAGAGAAACTGTGGAAGGTTTCTAACTTTTAATCAAGTATGTAGTTGTAAAAAAGTCTTGACACAAAAGTGAAATATAATTACATTTACTAAATTTGATTTTTTTTTTATAATCAACAGTAAGAACACAAAAAATAACAAAAAAATACTGATTCTTATTCCCAAAATAGGATTTTTTTTATTATTTAAAGACAAATTCTTTTAAAACATCATGGAAAAATCCTCGACAATGTAATAAAAAATGTACAAAAAACAAATTGAAAAACCATTTTATTTTATATTATATAAATTCTAGTTTTATTATGAATGTATAAAAATTATCTTAAGCAAATAATAAATAAATAAAAAAAAATTGTAAATTTAAAAAAAAAAAAAAAAAAAAACATAAAGTAATGAAACTTAAAAAGGTAGGTTATTTTATGAAAAATAAAAGGAATATAACTGAATGGCAGTCCTCTGAATGGCTTTTCATAATTTATTTGCAGCAAAATATCATACTTGCCTACGCGAGTTAAAATATCAAGTTAATTATATAAAGCACAATCGGAACAAAAAGCATACACACTACCTTTTCTCGAAGCAATAAAGGACAGAAATTAATTGGTATATGATGAATTAAAATTGATTGCATATTTTCTTTTGGACTTATTATCCGGTGTCGTGAGTAAAGGTATAATAGTAAAACGTATTCTTTTAAAGTCATTGAGTCGTCTGAGAAAAGGAAGATTTTGATGACTCTTATATGTCTGATGGGCGGTATGCAGGAATAATTTGGTTAGTTGAAATAGTTGATGATTAACCATAAGTTGAAGTTGGTGAATTACTGCAGGAAATTATTTCTACTCTTCAAATAATTCTTTTGTCCAGAGTGTGAAGATAAACAAATATAGTGAAGAATCAAATTATGATAAATACAAATCATTTTATTTTTGAAAATATGGAGCTCCAAATTAAAAAAAAAAGTTATTCATATTTGTGTACATATGAATTAATAAATTGAGAAAATGACTGCAGGGTTAAGCCCCACAGGATGCCCCTGTGCATCCAGAAAACAAAAATGTGAGTGTCGTGTGTACGTTAAAATAGTTTTTGCCAAAGGAAGATAAATATTGCCTGTTAATTGATTCAATATATAGCAAAGGATCTTTTTCTTAGTCTTATGTTTTCAAATGTATTGGAAGAAAAAGTGTGAGAAATAATATAAGGAATTTTAATGTAAACCAGTAATGGTTTTCAAATTCAAACAACCATTAATGGTTTTCAAATTCTATGCTAATGTAATAGGCAGACGTAAAGGGAATCTCTAAAAATAGATTTCATTCTGCCGTTAATTCAAGGTTGAAGTATTAAAAGATTATGGATTTTATTAATGATTTTTTTTTAAATGTTAAGAAATATGTTATGCATATTTTGGCATAAAAGGCAGGTCAAATAGGAGTGTTAAAGAAGAAGGGGCAAGGTTGAAGAGAAAAAAGAAAAGCTAAGACACTTGGAGCTGCGCTTCAGCCAGCTGGTAGTTCGACAAGAGGGGACGAAACATTACATTAGGGAATGCAATTCAAGCAGAAAAATCAGGAAATTTTGAGTTTGCTGTCGATTGGGGTAAAATTAGACATTTTCAGATAAATTTTGGAGAGTGCGAAAATGAACACAAATATCAGGAATGTTAGATAAATGCTAAAAGGGTTTCTTCTATTTTTGATTGATTAAATAACAAAGGTTATAGGTTCAATCTTCGTCAGTCATTTAGGATGACGATCTCATGCATTCAACTTATGTCAGCAACGTCATGGTCTGCGGGGATCGGCTAGTTTCTTTTAATTTGCTGTTGGTCATTCTCGCGCGGATCATGACGTCTTCCGTTATCTGTTTAAAGTGTATTTAAGTTTCTGTTGAAGCCAATTATTTTGTACTTATTATTTCTTTTCGTTACTCATTTGTTACTCTGTTTGTGAGAGTATGTCTATCAGTTTAATATGTTTTGAAAATAAAATTATTGCCATAGAAACTTCATTTTCTTATTTGTTTTGTTGACAAACAGATACGATGATATTCTGCGACAATCTGGAATGTCATGGTTATGGGCCATGTTTTAGGCATAACCAGGATTCATTTTAGACCACCCAGAACATCAAATTTTCATTACCCTGGATTCAGTCGAGTCCTTGTCAACTTTAAATGGAGCAGCTTAAAGATGGGGGCCGTTCCCACAAGCCACATTTGAAAAGTGAATCGTCAGCTTAAAACTAAAGTTTGTCATGGTGTACTTCAAGATGCTGTGGATTCTAAAATAATAGGACATTTTTAAAATATGACGCTTCTAAAGAATTTTCTCCAGTTGACAAAATATGACGCAGTAAGCTTTTTAAAAAGAATTTTAGTTCGGAATATAAGTGGACACATCTGAATTTGATGGCTACTGCTAAAGATCACAAAATTTTGTGTCTAGTATAGAACGAGCAACGATACTCCTTTTGTTTTTCGAATCTTTGAGTTATAATTGTTTCATCATGGAATCTTTGAACCTGCATATAGAGTTCCTGAATTCACCAAATTGGAGTACATGGAAAGAACACGTCGATATTTCTTAGTGTCGAACCCGGATACCGAAGTCTGATCTCGGCTACAGCTGATGGTGCAGAAGCTTTGGAAATACTAAAGAAACATTTTGAGCCGACTACGAGAGCGAGAGTGATTCAACTCCTAGACCAATTCTTTGACCTAAAATACACCCCAGGAGAAGAAATAGGAACCTTTGCCGCTAGATTAAAGAACCTGGTTTTTCAACTGAAAGAAGCTGGTCACCCTGTCGCCGACCTATATCAAGGACTTCAACTTATAAGACATTTACCCAAGGACTTTTAAGGTATTGTTCAAGTTATTTATAGATGGGAGGACACTGAAACAATTTGTATAGGCAGCTTTTAGTTATATTTTAATCTATCTGGTAAATGTTGACGCTACACAATGGTAGTTATGTCTTTAAAAAAAAAGCTTTGTTTTAACAAATAAAGAATTTAATGCTTTTGTTTTCTCTCTTAGAATAAAATTTAAAATTTTTAAATTTTTTTTCTAAATTTGATGCTTATGCTAACAAGTCTCCTAATGTAATTCTTAATTTGTTCTCTAAGTGCAATATTTATGTTTAAATTTTTTCATAAATATTTTCACTTTTTTATTTTACACCATGTTACATTCAACTTTTATAAACTTTTCATTTCCTAGCCAAGCTTTTCAATTCAAAATAAATTAGCCAAATTCAAGAATAAAGAATTATATTTATCTGATAACTATTCTCAATGTTTATAACTGTTCTTTTCCTAAAACCATATTTCAGTTTATTTTATTCATTTTCAGCATATACTTCATTCTTCACTTTAAATATTTTTAAAATAATTAATAGTTTTATTTTTTGCCAGTATATTCACAATTTTTTTCTTCATAAAGTCTGATTTCTGTTAAAAGCAGCTTGATTATTTAAGGTTCCAAAAGCCCAAAAAATATGCGGTACTTTGTAAGCCGGGCTAAAATGTCGCCAATTGTGAACTAAACGCGAGTAAAATTGCCAAGCGAATGACAAAACAGTCAACAGAATAAAAATCTAAAACGTTCAACTATAAACAAATATTAATGAATAGTAAACAAAACAGTTTTACCCCAAAAGAATGCTTATAATAATTGGTTTTTCCAGAATAAGGTGATGTCCTTGAGGATTTCCTCAAATGAAAAATGGCAAAAAGAAAGGAAAACATGCTTTGTTTTGAATGAATTCAGAGAATAGAGCACATGGCCCTAAACTAACATTCCCCTTTTTGTTGTAAGAAATTTGGCAGAATTCTACATTATTTGGAAATTTTCACTTGCGCCCAGCAAACGGAAAAGTATCAAATATCAGGGTTCATACAGAGATCAGAAGAAGAAATCCAAGGAGTATCCAAGGTGTCCAAAATTTTAAGGACTTGTCAAAAATTAAAAAACTTTGTGCAAAATATACAGTTTTTTTAAATTAAAAAGCAGTTATTATAAGGAACTTGCAAAAATGTATAGTTTGCATATTTTTTCTAGTCCTTTTGAAATAAATTTTGACTTTGTCAAACTACATCAAGAAAAATAATGCTATCACTTTTACACATAAATAAATTTTCCAGTTTCAAATATTTTAATAAATATTGTTAAAGTACAGATGTTAAATATTAACATAAAAACCTACCAATCTTATACTTTTAAATTTGAATACATAAGAAAATCTAAGGCATTTTATGCCAAAAAAAAAAATATATATATAACAGTAAATTATTAATTAAGTTTGGTTGCAACATGTAAAGTTATTTGCTGTTATTTGTTTTCTTCTAACTCATGCAATTCAATTTTTTTTCTTTTAAAGTTTTTCTTAAACTATTAGACTTTGACAGCTAAGTCATATCATTCAGATTCCCTGTTTGGACAGCAAATTCATCAGTGTACTTAGCAAGTTCATCTGTGCAACAGAATAATCTAAGGAGTTTCTAAGGACTAATTTAGAAATCTAAGTAGTTCTAAATACTCCTTGGAGACTTTTTTTTTTATCTCCAAGGAGTATAAGGAGTCTGTACGCACCCTGCAAATATATGAACTGCTGCTTCAGAGACACACATAGCAAACTAAATACATACTTAAAAACATTATAATTTTACAGCTTTCTTTAAAATATAACTTGTTTTACAAATGAGGTAGGTAGGTACTTCATTTACACCACGATGGAGCTGCATTATGGGCAATTGGCGACGGTCCGAGAAATATCCACGAGGATGATCCGAAGACATGCGATCACAATTTTGATCCTCTACAGAGGGGATGGCTCCACTGCTTTTGTAGCCCATAGACCTGAGCGCTAAGTCAAGCACTTTATGGTAGAACATTTTAATGCACCCGCCGTCACTACACAGGCTTATCAAAGTGGTCACCACCCGCTCACTGACAGCAGCCGGTGATGCTCGACTTTGGTGTCCTACTGGGAATCGTGTCTTTAGGATCAGTTCACTGCAGGACCTTACAAATGACAATGAACAAATACAGAATAAGAAAATAACAGAAGTAATAAATACCAGCAGAGACTAGGTGGGCAGCTCTAGTAGAAATGGACATACAGACAGCTTTCAATATTTCACAATCTTCATCGCTTGCATCACTTATTTCCATTTTTTGGAGCACAGTCTGGGTTTCATTGTTTTTACCCTTAGGATCACTAAGCAAGATAAATAAATAACTTCAAATAATGATACATGTTTTCATTTTTATATGTAAGAATGACAAAGTCTTGCAGACCCCATGGCAGAAATTTTAAGGGCTTTCTGTGCCATACCTCTCTAATACTAATATCTTTCTGCAAGATATTTAAAAATAACAAATAAACATGCTACTAATTTAAAGCAATAGAAGCGTTAACTTTAAAAAAAAATCAAATTAAATAAATGAAAATTGGATTAAATAAAATAATTTCTTAATTGAATATGTGATATTTTTTTAAATTCTAATATTATGGGTGATATTCAAGTATTTTGTAGAAAGATAACTAATTACTTCCTTTTTCATATTTTGTAATTCATCATCACATTAAAAAAAATAGTGAAATCTGTAGCAGTAACTACCGAAAAAAAAAAAGAAAAAAAAGACAGCAAAATCACGAGAATCAGACTCTTCAAAATGGGGTTACTAAATATGTGTTTTCATTTAGAGATTCAGTCGTTGTAATGAATAATATCGGGTTTAAAAAGCTATGTGGAAATCAGTAGTAATAACTACATGAAAAAAAATGGAAGAAAAATTTTTACAGAGAAGAAAACCAAATTTTTTACTTCATTATTCTTTATTTTTCATTATTCTCAGATGAGAATAAAAAAAAAACAGAAGCATTTTATCTCTACACTCCGATGGTATCTTTCCGATGGTAGATATCCGAAAGGTATCTTTTGAATATAATTCTGAAGAAAAGATAAAATCTTTTGAAAATTTTTGCAGAAAAGAAAAGCAAAAAATTTTATTTCCCAAAGGAAAAATCCTTCTGCAAGAACTCTAACGTTCTACAACAATGTCGTTTCGCCACGATTCTGCCACGGGCTTGCAAATATATTTGCGAATTGCACAATACTTAAAAAGAATGAAATATATCTATAGTAAAAGCTTCTAAATATCAATTCAGATTATCTTACATAAGAAATAAAATTAGTATATTCAAAACTGGAAGGAGAAAAACTTTAAAATTTGGGTAAAAAATTGATTTAAAAAAAAAAAAAAAAAACGTTAAATTTTCTCTTCTCTTTATCTTAAGTATGTTTCCACCACTTATTAATATATTTTAAAGAGTAAAATTGTCCCAGTGACCATAATAAAGCCTTTTTTTGAAAACTTACATTTTCTGGAACTGCAATATCAAAGCACTGCAACTCTTTTAGACTGCACCTGTCTGAGTTTCGAGTGTCATATTTCAAAAGAAGATATGACTTCGTATTTATCAATGAGGATTGAAAAAAGAAATCTTTACTTGATCCATATTTTATCAGGATACTTTCAATTTTATTCAACAACTTTGATCTTCATTAAAAAAAAAAAAAAAGAGCATAATTTAGCTAGTAGTTCATAATAATTATTTTTTATTAATTTGAAGTCAGAGATAAAATAATCTGCAGCGCCTGCAGTTTTGTTAAATGCGTTTTTGCTTTCGGAAGTGCAAGTTACAACTATTCTTACTCTTACAACTTTCTCTTTTTTATGTAACTTTATTTTGCATTTGCAAGAGTAGTAAATAGAATAACATGAAATAAAGGATTTTATTTTCTTTTTTTATAATAGTCGTTGAACAGCAGACCCAATTTTTGGGTTTACGACTACTAATGTTAATCTCCGTAGCCTTGTAATTTTGAACCCAATCCAGAAGACAAGAGAACTCCTGGATCAAATATTGGGAGAAATTTGCCTTCGTGGAGGACTTATTGATGGAACTAACCCGTACGTGACACATGTAGGGAAAAGACACAAAACCTCCTATAGTTAGCCTAATAGCAAGGGGGGCTCCAATCCGTGATCAGTTTACCACTGAGGATATTTTACATCAGCACTGTGTGCGGTGCAAGCTGGGTGCGATATTTGTATCGACAAGCGTAAGAAGGCGAACGCTCTATCCCCTGAGCTATTAAGGCTCAAGGATAGAGCACAATTAAAAAAATGCTATATATCTGTTCATTTACTATAAAAAATAAATTTTTGGAACAGGTATTGGGGGTAAATCCAGGTGGATATGGAGGCAGTTTTGTGTTCTTGCTTGATTTATTTCAAATCAACAAAACTTGGTTGACAAAGTATTTTTCTAAAAAAATAGTAAAAGTAAAATTATAATTTTTAATCAAAAATTTGCTACCAGTTATTCTGACACTCTCCTTTTATTTAATAAAATAAAAATAATAACTACTATAAATTAACTAAATAAATTGAAATCAATCCGATAAAATAACTTATGACAATTATAATAACGAACAGTGTTACAAAGGTAACTAAATTAGTAAAAAAACCATGGCTAGTATTAGAAACGTTTGATAGAAAAATGACTCACCTTTCCACATTGGAGACATATTTTGATTTAAATGCATAGGGTGTCTGAAATTTTTCAGAGAGTTTTCCTTTAAACATGAGACAATCATTTGCTAATTTCACAACAACTCTTCTCACTATCTCTCCCATGTACATTCCTGATATCATTTTCTCAAACCTGGGAAAAAAAAAAAAAAGACTAATTGATAATGTATATAAAATAGAAACTTACATTCCCTCAAAATTCCATTGTTAAATGTATTGTGGTGTTACATATAGATCTGCTTTTACTTATGAGCTTTTTATTTTAAATTTAAAATTTCTTTTTGCTAAATAACAAAGAATGTCAACCTTTCATTTTATGCATTTTTCTATTTACAAAAAAACTTTCTTTTAAAATAGCAGAAGATTTTTCTGAAGGATAACTGCGGAAATCTGTTGGCAGGGTTGCCACTCAAATCTGGAGAAAAATGTTCTCCGTACATATTACATACAATATATTAACAAGATGCATAGCCAAATTATTCAACAAAAAATAAGCACTTTTCAAGCACTCAAAAAATATTTTTAAGCACTTTAAAAAACTATCTTAATTAGGCAAGCTGTAAAGTTTTTGACAATTGACAGTGTTATCTTGTTTTAACCGTCATGTCGGAAAAAACCTTTTGGCATTTTTTTTGACAACTGTCAAAAATCATGAAATTATGAATCCTGTAAAACAAATGGCGTTTTCATACACTACAGACTACACTACAGACTAACAATACGCCGAAGTAGATTGATTGGGTTTGAATTAATTGTAACAACGTTGAATAGAACAATGTGAACTGTGTCTTCGTAATTCGTAGCGAAAATCAACATGGTAAAAAAAGGAAAATTAAGCACTTTTTAAAAATACCCAATAAAAAAAGCACCTTTAAGCACTTTTTAAAAACGCTATGCACCCTGATTAAGAGGAAACACATAATTACTGTGCTATTGAGTGACCTATATTAGTCTAGTTTTAATTGCTCAAAAAGCTTAAAGAAATAAAAAACAGCTTAACTTACTTAAAACAAATAATGCTATAGTTTAATATAGCTGAAATATCATTCTTAAATATCCCATAGTTTGCGCTTTGAGTGGTCACCACTTTTAAGACAAAAATAAGAAATAAAATTTCTTGTATTTTTCCAGTTAGTAAGGGAAAAACTCAAAATCCCCTGCATTATCCTTGTTATTTCAGGTGATTTTTAAATTCCCTGTATTTCCCCCTATTATTCTCCTGGGGAGTAGTAACCCTGGCTAGTTTCAAAAACAATCTAAATGGGTATTATGATGGGATTGTCAAAATAAGACCACACATACAGGAAATTGAAAGAAGCGTGGACGTGGTATACAGGTTCAACTGCGTACCTGCCAACCCCTCTTTTTAAGAATTCAGCGTTTTCAGTTTTCATTCCATATTCTAAGATTCAACAAAACAGTTATAGTACTATTAAATGTGATATTTTGTGTTAATTTATGATATTTTATGCATTATTTACATAAATTTAAGATTTCCTAGTTTGAACAAGGAAGATCTTATAATCACACACACGTGTATATTTAAGTAATTTTAAGAAGGCACAAACTTCTTACATACGAGGGTTGCTATTTATATTTCTGGCCTACTAATGAAAAAACAAATATGTAGGATCGAAATTGGTTTTATTGTTTTTCAAAATATTCTCCATGATGATCAATACACTTTTCCATGCGTTTGAACCAATTTTCAAAGCACTTTTTCCAGTCCGATTGAGGTAACCCCAAAACATGCGTTTTGAATGCATTAACCGCTTCTTCAGCGGTCGAAAATAGTTGTCCACGTAATTTATTTTTGATGTGTGGGAATAAGAAGAAGTCATTGGGTGCCAAATCAGTGCTGTACGGCGGATGACCCATCAGTTCGATCTTTCGGTCCGTCAGAAATGCCTTTATTTGAGTCGATGTGTGAGAGCTCGCATTGTCAAGATGAAGAATGATTCGCCTGTTCTTCTGCTTTTTTCGAATTTCTCCGATGACTTCTGGCAAACAAATGGTCGTGTACCATTCAGAATTGACCGTTCTGCGTTGCTCTAACGCCACTGTTGCCACATGACCGTTAATGCCGAAGAAACAGGCAATCATTTGTTTTGATGTGCTTCTTCCTCTAACAACTTTTGTTGGTTTTGCCTCGTCTTGGAAGACCCATACAGTTGATTGCAGTTTTGTTTCCGGCTCATATGCATAGATCCATGATTCGTCACCCGTGTAGATGTTATACACAGTCTTTGATGTACCTTGAACGTATTTTTCCAACATTTCCTTGCACCAATCGACACGAGCCTTTTTTTGAGCGTTTGTCAGATTATGCGGGATCCAACGCGAAAAAAAAATTTTTTACGCTCAAATGTTCATGCAATATTTTATTGATGCTAGTCATACTAATGTCCAAAGACGCCTCTATCTCACGGCATGTCACATGACGATCTTGCTTCATCAGTTCACGCACAGCATCGATCTTTTCTGGCACAACAACGGATTTTGGACGACCTGCACGGGATTCGTCCTGGATCGAACATCGACCACGATTAAATTCGTTATACCAGTTTTTTACAGTGCTGTAGGATGGCGGTTTATCGCTGCATAAAGAATTAAGTTCATCGAAGCACTAGTCTTGACAATCCACGTCGAAAGTTATGAAAAATAATGGCACGAAAATGTTCACGATTCAATTCCATTTTTTGAAAGAGAAGAACTTTTCAATTTACTGTCAACAACACAAATGAAGCTATAATGGTAAATAGTCTGCTGAATTTATGTTTAAAAATATCAAACTTTCGATTAAAATCGTCTGCGGTCGCCTAGCAACACTTACTGTTGCAAAGGCCAGAAATATAAATAGCAACCCTCGTATGTTTTCAAAATGCAGAATATTAGAGTCAGAGTGCAGAAAACTGTATTACAAGCTGAAAAAAATAAGAGTATCACAAATTAAAAAGTAACCCACAGTTGTTTTCCTTTGTTTAGAGAACATTCATCGATTTGTCTGTCATATTCTGTTCGGAGGAAATCCAAACATCTGTTGTCACCGAACGCACCCCATTCTGTGTTTATAATGACTTGTTCTGGGCCGTTGTGATCACCAGTCCAGGTTTCAACATTTTCTAATCTCTCCATGTAACAGGCATTAGTACCAGTTCCTGTCAAGAAAAAACAATTACCCCATGAAGATAGAGGCCGGAAAACTGCTTTGTCTTTCTTTCCAAATTCTCTTTAAATCAGATTGTTTTATTTACTCAGGTTGTATATCCAAATCTCTCAACAAACAAACAGTATAGCAATTTTTAAGCACTCAAAATACATTAATAAAACTATATACATTATACATTGCAATGTACTATATACATTAACAAAACGCAAAATAATTTTCAAAGACTTTGCACAATCATGATAAAATAACAAGTTTCTGACTAAGAACTCTTTTCTTGATGAAGCCTGAAATGGGACTAAAAGAACTGAATGAAAATTAAAAGAGTTGTTTCTTTCTCATAATGTAGTTCTACGATATTACCCAATTTTACTGAATTCAAAGACAAATTTAAATCAGCATCTAAACCCAGCAACTGTTTCAGAAATTTTTTTTTTGTGTAAATTTCATTTATATACAATTAGAAATTACAGTTAAAAAGACTTTTTGAATGATTAAGAATTAAACGACCAGCTTTAAACTCTAGGTGATGCAAAAACAATTTGTATTTAATATAACATCCTGTTAGGTAAGAAAAATATTTATTGACAGATCGGAACTCACCAAATCCAAACAGTTTACCATTAATTTAAAATGTTATTTTAAAAAATTATAACAAAAAGCAAAACTATTTAATAGATCTTAAAAGAATAGTAAGAGAAATGTTTGGTCATGGGGATATAAGCAAAAAGAATTGTTCTCTTTACAATTTATTCATGGTATCTGCTACATTTTAGAATTTCAAATCCATGACTAATTCTAAGAATTTTTCACGACTTCACGAAGTTACTATTTTCTCCGACAAAAACAGAATTAAAAAAAGCATTATGATAACATTAATTGAAATGATAGGTATAACCAAAACTGTTTTACTCTGCATCTTCATATTTATAGATTTTACAGGGTTCCCACTTTTTTAACAAAGCAAAAATTAAGCACTTTTAAGGACTTATTGGAAAAAATTATGGATTTTTTTTAAAAATTAAGGACATTAAGAATAATATGATTGTTTATCATCGAATAAATATATACCACCAGTGACAGCTAATTATTTAACTTTCTTAAAAAAATCAATAAATAAAAAAAATGATAAACAATTTTATTATAATGTAAGTACTGATAAAATTGTATTAACTCACAGGGCTCGCCAAAGCAGGACCAGGCAATTTATGCAAACCCAGGTCGGTTTTTTTAAAAACATTTTCAGATTGTTAAGGATTAAAGACATCTATGAAACTTATCTGTATTCCCTTTTTAATAATTTCATTGAAATTGAATTGTAAAATTAGGTATCTAAGGACCTTAAATCATTCCACTTTTTTTTTCATTAGGCTTTTCCACTTCTTCCCCCATCAATCTCTTCATGTGCAGTATCCCCCTTGTCTACACTCTATTCTTTTCCTTTAGAATGTCACTCTCCTCATAGAGTATCATTCTAGGCAAAAGGCAGAATATGTTAATGACTGAACCAATGTATTAATAAAAGGACATGATTTCTTCTTCCTTGTCTGTAGCCCCCTCACACACACATACCTTCTTTTCTCTCTAAAATGCTCACCCTCCGTGTATGGTCTAACTCTAGGTGATAAAAGAAGGACTTGTTTTAAAAAATTGAACTGAAAAATTGTTCCCATCAACTGTAGTGATGCTGAAAAATCAAGGACTTTTAAAAACCTTGTACAAAAATTAAGTACTTTCAAGGGCCCGAATTTTCCAAAATAAAAGTTAAGCAGTTTTTAAGGACTTTTAAGGACTGTGGGAACTCTGTTTTAAATTTAAAAAACAGAGTAAAGAAAGAGTTGAAGCAATAAAATACGCAAAAAAAAATTTTTTTTTCTCTGCAGAATTATATTCTAAAGATAGTTCTCTTGTTCATCCAAAAGGATAGAAATACTAGTAATTTTTCTGTTGTCATTTCAAAATAAGAAAAATTCACCAATGAACGGCTTGCTTCAGCTAGAATTTTAAATTCATAAAATAAAAATTCTGAAATCACAGAAGTTAAAAAGATAATTAGCTCTAGAAATGATGTTTTTTTTTTTCCTTTCATTTTCTGAAAGAACGCCATAATTTTTAAAGAACACTATAAAAACATCTTGATGTATGTGCTAATAATTAAAATGATTGGTATTTATATATTTATGTAATCTGGCAACAGATCAGTACTACTACTTCTACCTATGAAGCCTGTTCTCTTTATTATATATATATATATATATATATATATATATATATATATATATATATATATATATATACGATCATTCTATTTTGTTTCTTTTTATAGTATAATAAATAAACAGTTAGTTTAACTTTAAGATGTTCGATTCAGTTAATACTTGCATAACCCAATAATTTCTACAAAACATTTCTCATCTTAATATGACTGTGAATGGGTTTTTTTTTTGTTAGAAATTCAGATATTCTGAATATCAGAACACTGAGAAAATGGGGGAAAGGGATAAATTCCATTTTAAAAATTAGATTTTTCGCTGACCTAAATTCATGACTTCCATGATTAAAAAAAAAAAAAAATTTAAATCATGACAAATTTTGTTCCATATCGAAATCCATGACTTTCCAGGTGCGCAGATACCCTGTTTATTTTAAGGGAATAATTTCAATTTTCATAGTAAAAACTCTTATGCCAAGAAACAATTATTGTGACCATATGCAACCATAAGGGTTGGTGATTGACGGTCAATAAGGATCACAGCTCCTTAGTAATTTATAAAATATGATTTAACAATCTTACCAACAATTAAACCAACACGACAATCTCTATTCGTATGAGCACAAGACATCAAGGTGCCAGTTGTGTCATTTACAACAGCAACAACATCAATATCCACATTCTAAAAAAAATATTTTATTAGAGGTATAACAGAAGGAAAAAAAATAATAAAATAGGTATTTATCGGTAAAATAATAAAAGGGACATAAATAAGATCTTAAAATAATTAAAAACTTAGCCTTTTTTTCATATTTTCACAAGTTTAAAAAGCATATAAATAACAAACTGCATTGTGTTCTCTACGAACAAAGTTACAAGCGTGAATTAGACTTCTTGGGAAAATTGAAAGATGAGAGTTGAAAAATAATAAACAATTAGAGAACAAAGCAATTCAAATAGAAACATTTTAAAGGCATGTGATTTTTCTGCCTGTTCAAGGAATTCTGCAAGTATCAAAACAATGGATTCGTGGACTATCGCGAATCAAAAATTAATATTTTGACAAAATTTTCTTACAGTTCAGCTTATCTAGAATTTAAATTTAATAATTTTTGTAAAATCCCATTAACAGCAACCCCTTTTTTCTCTAAGAGTGATTTCGATTTCTTTTTACACTGATTTGTAAGAGCTAAGCGTAACTTTAGGGAAATCCCACGGTAAGGTCAATTAGATAACCAAACTTTTAAAATTTGATATTCTTAAGTAAACAAGGTATCATTTTTAAGATCAAATCTGAAGATTTAGAAATAACATTTTTTTAACAAATTAATATCAGTTTTCAATAAGTTATAAGGCTGTTAAATTAAGGGCTGCATATCATTTGAAATTTTTAACCACAGTAAGTAAATCTCTAGAACAGTTTCTTTGAAAAATTTACACGAATAATAGAAAATGAAATAAATAATTAAAGTAAATTGTATAAAAACAAGTTTATCTTACACAAATGTGTTGATACTTTTCTCATTTTGTTTTACAAAAAAATTCCCAAGATGCACTTTTGATTTTTTATGCTAGACAAAAAATTGCGTAATTAATTGTACTGCGTCTCTAATATTTAACATAAAAAATATTTTTATTGAAAATTAATAATTATTTTTACATCCCACACCCTGCATTTTCTTTTATGACATTTGTTTTAATCTAATTTAATCGTATATTTTGCTTTTTCTCTATAAAATGAAGTGAAATAAGAATAGAAGCAATATTCTTTCAAGTTAATTTAGAATATAGTATTTCACTTTAATAACCTAATAAAATCTGCTTAATTACAATGAACTTAAAAGTTATTAATAATACGAGAAAAGCAACTCAGGCCTGTACCCAGAAACCATTCTCCAGTTTAAGCACATGCTTAAGCACCTAATGCTTAGGCAAAGCACAAGCTTATACTAAGGTGTATGAATACTTTCTGAATGGTTTCTAATACAAGCGGAGGCACAGCTAAAGCTTACAGCACAGAGACAAACTGAGTTTTTGCTATCTCTTACATACATATAATCTAGATTATATAATGTCAAACTTATTTTGGGACTGTTATAAGTTTAAATTCTGCAAAACTAAATGTATTAAATAAATTTTATATTGAATAAGATTTTACAATCAACAACGTAAAAATGTTCCTTTGATTTGAACAGTTTACGTCACTTATGTATGCTGTTTCTATTTTTCTTAGATGATTATTGTTTTTGATTGTGTGCTTAAGTGTTTGTTTCTTATTGTCTCCTCAAATTATCCCCTCACTTGAAGAAGTTACTGAGCCCATAATTAGCAAATGAAACTGAGAGAGGAGGGTGATATTTAAAAGAGAAAAATATTTATTCAGAAATTAATTACTTCTCATACATTTGGCACATATCTAAGGCACCACCTAGGGACAAATGTCAGATAAATTTTTTTTTATTTGACAATACCATTATCCACAAAAAAAAAAAAAAAAAAAAAAAAAAAGAAAGAAAAGAAAAATGTTACAGAATAAAGTGCTACAATTTGCTAATTAAAAAAAAAATAATATAAATTTTCTTTTATGTACAGTGACATATTTTTAAATAGATTATTTTTATTATATTTAAAAACTGCAAAACTTTTCTGCATTTTTTTTCTAGTTTTCGATGTTATTTTTAAAAGTAGAAAAATTTTAGTGACAGTTAATAATTTTAAATTTTTTTATTTCTGGGAGCATTTTTAAAATTACTAGATTTAAAGAAATACTGCTTAGATATGAGCTGTATTGTTGTTAATGTACGTTGCACAGTTAAAATTATAATTAGGGATTTTTCAACTAGCTTTAACTAGATGGAAAGTGTTATAAGACACATTTTTCAAATACAACTATAAATAGAGGACAATTTAAATTTAAAGAAGCTACTTAATGGAAAAAAATAATGCTAGTAGTAAGAGAAAAATTAAAGTAATTTTTAGTATAACAGTTATCATTAGCTTAAATTCTACCTGAAAATTTTTTCTCTTACACCAAGTAAAAAATTTCAAATTAATTATATATCATTATTTTCTAAGTTAACTGCCTAAAAGATTATTGGCTAAAAAAAAGTTTTTTCTTTCTTATTTTTTTTAAAAAAACTTATAATTTTAATAAGTGGCTATTTTGCTACAAATTCAGACTTGTGATCGAAGAATTATTCAATCAATGCCCCACTTTTTGTTTTATTTAGCTACAGCTAGATCACATTAATATTTTTGATAATGTCATGACCACATCGAAATTTCCGCATTTGAGTAATCTCATTTTAACATGCTTGATTCCCTCGTAAATCCATGTCATGTTTCCACCTCTTTTTTTTTTTTTTTTTTTTTTCGTTGCTGTTATTGCTATTGATTCTCTCATGATTTTTAAAATCCTGAAATTATTAGGACACGCAAAATACAAGTCGTGCATTTAAGTGATAACTTTTTGATACGCCTGATATGCGATTAATCCATGCAGTCTTTCAATAGGGTTTTTGAGCAGATCTCGTTTGAATTTTCATTAGTTTTTTTCTTTTGTTGTAACCCTGATGTTTTCCACACAGAGTTAGCAAGGTTCAGGACAGAATGGATTAATCCTGTCCAAAACCCTTTTTTCAATTATGTCCCGCTTTATTATCCTTATTCAAAAACCAGGGTTTAAAAAAACCCGGATATTTTAAAATTTTCATTGAAAAAACCTAGGGAAATTGAGTTTAATTTATTGCTCAAACTTTAAGTTTTACTATGCAAATATTTTTATTTATTAAAAAGTGCTGTATAAGCTTAAAAATAGAAATAAATCCAAAAAGTTATTTTTAATTATGTTATATGTATTTTATATTAAGTTTAAATAACGCATCATCACTAATACATAATTGAATCTTCTTTATTGTGTAGTACATAACATTTCACAATTTTTAACTCAAGCATTATAAAATATAAATGTAGTAATATAAAAGGAACAAGTTTATTAATCTTTTTATTTTTACACACATTTATTTACTATATTTATTAAACTTATATATATTACCTATTATAAAATTATAATCAGTAAATATTTATAATCAGTAAAAACTAAAATTTCGTCTGACTTTTGACTTTAAAAAACTGAAATAAATATTTAATGGTTTTCCATGTTTTTATAATAAGATTAAAAGAAAGTGAAATTATGTATAATTATAGAGTATCAGTTACTTGTCCCATTTTTTTTTTCTTCAAATAATTAACCCTAGGAAAATAATTTAATTTTTAGATGAATAATTTTAAAAAGTTCTCTTATAAAAAGTTTTAGCTTATTTTTTTACAGCCAGAAAATAAAACTGTTCAAATGTGTTAATGTATCACTTAGTAAAAAAAAAAAAAAAAAAAAATTAAATTAAATTTTTTTTAACCATATGAATTAATATCAATATAAAAAGCATGCAACTATATTTGAAAAATTGATCTTTTCAGACTATATTATTTAAATTTCTATTTGATTTAATTTCATTGAAATATTACTTTTTGAAAAAACCCACTTAAAGTTTTCAGTAGTACTATAAAATTATAGATTAGAGTTTCTTTTACTTAAATATTAAAAACTTAATCATATAAATCATGCAACTCTATTTGACAAGTTTATGCTGCACAATATATTATATAAAATAAATGTGCATCAACAAGCTTCTTTAAAAAATTAAAAAAAAAAAAAAAAAAAAAAAAAAACACTTATAGTTTCAAGTGGGTTTTTTCAAGGTGCACCCACCTAATAAAACCCGGTTGGGTTTTTTCAAAGTGGGCCCACTTGGCGAACCCTGTCAAAAACATAATTTATCAGTATTAAAAGCATATTTATTCATATTTAAGAGATAAGGCATTCACTTTTGTTGTTCAATGAATTGTGGAGCTTCAAAATTGATAAATCTTTTCCTATATTATTTTGCTTTAATAAGTTAAAGCATATTGCGTAAAAAATATCAAATATTTATTAATATATGTAATTACTATGTGTACAATGGTTACACATATAGAATTTTTGCCTTTTACCAATGTTCAAGGTTTTGGACACTTTAAGAGAGTTTAGGACAGTAAAACCCTCGTGTCCTGTCCAAAACCCATACATAATTCCATACTATATGATACTGGAAATTCAAATAGCATATGTAAGTATTTATCCTTTAAGACAGTGATACTATCGTTTTTCTGCAGTGTTATCGATACTCATTTTCATGTTCTTATTGCAACATAGGGATCACAAAATGTACATTTTATTACTGTGACACCCTTTTTAACATGCCCGATTAGTGTAAATCTATCATTAATCTGCATGGTTTGTCTTAGATTTTTTTTCTTATCCAATGATTGCAACAGATTTCAAAATGCGAAAAGAGAGGCACATGCAATTTTTTTACAAAATAAGAGAAATAAAATGTTTATTCTTATGTTTATTATTGTTGATGAGAAAAAAAATATTGCAAAATTTTTTTTTCTTCCTTTAAATTACTTAATTTTCTGCATACAAAAATATATAAATATAAAATTAAGTTTTCAAAAAACACTTCCCATTGAGAAAAAATAGTTTGGTGGTGAATTATCGAACCATAAAGTTCCTAAAAAAATTTCAGATAATTTCCTCTGACTGCAATCACATGTCACGTTCATGTTTTTTTTTTTTTTTTTTTTTTTTTTTTTTTTTTTTTTAAAGAATAGAATGAGAATAATTCAATAAGGTAAATCAATCTTCAAAGAAATTTTTTTTTAAAAAAAGCACTCGATAATTTAAATGAACTTAAGGGGAACAAAAAGGAAATATTAGAAGCGAAAAAATCTTTTATAAAACTATCAAACCATGTTGACTCTAATTTAAAATTTTGCTAGTAAAATATGCAAATATGTTAAAACTCTTCTGTAAATTTACGACATAAAGCTCCTGATTAATTAAAATGTCAAATGTAAATTCAGTGAAAATATGAATGTATGTAAATGTTAGTAAAATTTATGTTATATAATACATTTATCAGTGTGTTGCCACTCTAATCTGGAAAAATAATTTCCTGTGTTTTCCCCCATGTACATCTTATACACAATACATTAAGAAAAAACACGCAATCACTGTGCTTTTGTGAAAACTACATTGCTCTACCTATACTAAATTTAATTACAGGAGAAATTTAGAGAAAAAAGGAACAGCTGAACATATTTAAAACAAATAATGCTGTAGAAATTTAGTTTAGTTGAAATATCATCCTTAAATATCCCATAGATCACGCTTTGAGTGATCATTTTTTGAGAGAGGAAAATAACAAAATTCTCTGTATTTTCCCAGTTTGTAAAGAAAAACTCAAAATTCTGTGTTATCTTTAGGTTATTTTTAAAGTCCCTGTATTTTCCAGATTTTTCCTTTCCTCCTATAATTGTGAAAAAATTGTCCTAAGTGTAGACATTCTGGTTTATAAAATTAGCCACTTTACAAAATCAAAAGTTGTCAGAACTGACGAGATTCAAACATTCAGCAACCACTGTATAGTGAAGAGAGGAAAATAATATTACCCTTCGCCTTTTGACAGCTTCTCTTAGCAATTGCACAACATCTTCCCCTTTCACACCAGCACAATTAAATCCCTTGGTCCAGCCAACAAGAATTGCGCTGGTTAAACCTTTCTGTACGCAAGGAAAGCTGAATGTAAATCCAAGTGGCAGTGTTCTGTGAGTCAGACCCAACTGCTCAATGTAATCGGACAGACATTCCGCAATGTGATCAAACAGCTAAAAATAAAAAATCTTTCTTAGTTTTTCTTTCTTTTTTTTTTAAAAAAGAAAATTTTATTTACAAAGTATTTATTTTATAAGGATATCACTTTACAATTAAAAGAATACACATCAAACTTAAATAATTTTAAAATATAATAAAATATAGACTAAACTTATGTAACTTATCAGCCATTACCGTAGAAGATGTTTATAACGCAAACCTAGAAATACAAGGCCTTACATTAATGGAGTTTAATGTAATATAAGATCATTTCGCATATTATTAAACTTACCTACCTACTAACTTGCCAGTGTAGCCCGAATCCAGTTCGGGCAACTACTATGTGCAGTATGTGATGCCGGTACTGATTTCTGACAGGAGAAAAATGAGCAATTCTATTTTGTGAAGCCAGAGCTGAGTTAGTCTCTAGATTAGGATACTTAATTCACTATTTTCCTAATAGATAACATTAGTGGTCCTAGTTTTTCACTAATTACGACTTCACTTGAGGGAGGGAAAATGAGGGTGATGCAAAGAGTACGATATGGGCTTATGTGCAGTACCGTGTTTTGGGATATGCCATACTGTAAAAGATTTGTAAAATTTATGTACTTGAAATCATATTGTTGTGTTTTTATATTATACTAATTATATTATATTTAGCTTCAAAACTTTGTTTAATTTGCTTTAATTGAATAAGATTTGTGTATAATCCATTACTTTTTTATGTGCATGTAAAAATTATAAATGCAGTAGTTATTGCATTTAAAAAATTTTTTTTTTAAACTTAAAAATGAAAAAATAGATACTTAAAGATTTATTAAAAGAAAAAAATTTAAATAATTAAGAACATAAAAATAAAATACAACAAATTTACTGCACAATAATGGGATAACGTTATAATACCAATGTAAAAAAAAAAGAAGTCCTTTTCAGCTCCCTATATAAAAATTGTATGCAACAAATACAGAGAAAAAGACTCTGAAAATCATCACCTTTTACAACTCTATGAAATATTGTGTGGCTGTGGTAGATCAGATGGCAAGAAAATATTCAGTGAAATCTTTTTCAAAATGCTAGCCAATTCATATTTTATTTCATTGTTGACTTAATAGTCATAAATGCTCGGGTATATATAAATATACCATCAACGTTAACATAAGTCAGAGAATTTATTTTGAAATTATCGCAAAATATTTCTTTAAAAGGATAAAAACCAGTAGAGAACAGTAAGGGCAATGTATGTGTGAAATATGAAACTGTAGATCATGTACTGCAGAATTGGGAAAAATAAGTATGTATCGCAAGTTAAAGAGACTGAGGTATCACATTTGTGAGTAATTTTTTATGTTGGTTAGATATCAGTTATATGGTATTGTATCCTAATTACAAATTGAATAGATATTAGCCCAAAAGCCTTTTAACACATTTTAAAAAAAAGCAAGAGTTAAAATGCACAAAATCATATTTTTAGTAAGGAATTTTTTTATCAGTTAACAACGAAATAAATTTTTTTAAGATAAAAAAGTAAACTTATTAAATTTTGATTAATATAAAAATTAATATGAAAAAAAATTCTGAGTAATAATATGCCTTTAGTCAAATTTTTCTCATTGAAACTTGTTGAAAAATTTTAAAAAACTCAACGATTTGTATTACCGAACTCCAGATCTTTCTTTTTTTCTAAAAAAGAAACTTGGGGTAATTTTCTAAAAATACTTAGCATTTTAAATCGCCTCAAATTTTTTTTAATTTGAAATAAAAACAAAGGCTCCCATGAATGAAATAAAATTACATTTAGCATGAAATAAAAGTACATACTTGTTCCCCAGACCCAAGCATGATAGATTGTGGAATTTCATATATTTCATTCATCATATTGAACTGTTCACCATCCAAGTCTATACACAATACCCGGAAGTTGGTACCACCCAAGTCCAGTGCCAAAAATTTACCTTGCTCTGAAAAGGAAACATACATATATAATACAACTACAAGTTCCATATTACTAATAAATGTTTCTGGCCATTTTTCATAACTTTGTTGGATATTAAAATGTGCAATTCAATAATTTGTTTCCCCATATGAAAGAAGGCATATTTCAACATAATATAAGCAACTAAATATGGATATATGTAATATGCATTGCAAAGGGACATACTTGCAAATAGCATATGGAAATATAAAAAAAAAAATAGTGCAAAAAAATAAATTAATACCATAAAATATGTAACTATGAATTGTGAGCAGAAAAAAAAAGGTAACACATCTCATTTTATAACATAGAAACTTATTTAAAGCAACGATTCTCAATTTTTTCCGCCCACCGAATTTCGAATTATCCCCACCTTCTTCTAGCGTAACCCAGCCACTTTACAAATTATTGATCCATAAAAGTAATTAAATAACTCATAAAAACAATAAAAATATTTAAAGTGAAAAATGAATTATTTCTTATAATCAATAATCTTTCAAAAATAGAAATTGCCAGGTAATAGAATTAGTAGGTCTGATAATTTGTAGGGTGGAATTACTGTTTTTGAACTACTGTTACTATTTGAATACTGCTTCTGCTTACTATTACTGTTCGAATACTCTTTAATAGTTTGTAAAATAACTTCTATAAATGGGGAAGATGGTTATCAAGAAAATTTGAAATGAAAATTTTGAAGAGAAATACAATCTATCAAGAATATCACAAGTACAATTTTCCATAATTTATTCTTGTATTATTATTGGAATAAAGAATTTTGCAATTATCTTCCCATTTGCATTTTACCAGGGGTGATTGTGAGCCGAACTCAAAAATTCTGAAAATTTCTTGAGTGAAATCATTAATGACGCATTTCAAAAAATTAATATCCTTAAAAATTCAAATTTTTGATATTTTCAAAACATGAAATTCTAAACAAATTATATGGAGCATAATTTAAATGGATAACTATGGTATAAGTTTACTTTTATGTCTAATCACATTTATTACTATACAAGAAAAAATATTTACAAATGAAAGAGCTGCCAAGTATTATTGGGTTGTTCGATAATTAATGAAGTTTTTCTCTCATAGATGACTTGAATTGCATATTTAATGTAGTAGTGATTGTGTAGCTTATATTATTGTATACCATTTTAAAGATTAGACTTTAGACTTTCTTTAGTCAAAACCAGAGAGTCATTAGTAACCAACAAGTCTGTGAAAAATGCTTTTGAAAATGATCACTCAAAGAGAGCATTATCGTCATATTTTATTGTTTTACTTCCGAAAGGGCAAAAATGTGGTGCAAGCTCGGGAGAAATTGTGTGAAGTTTAAGGTGAGGACTGCCTTACTGAACGCCAGTGTCAACGTTGATTAGCTCGCTTTTGTGCTGGAAATTTTAAATGTATGTGCAAGATGTCCCACATACTGGTCGTCCAACCACTGCTGATGACGACAAAATAAAGGCGTTAATCGAAGCTAACCGGTGTACGACAACTCGAGAGATAGCAGAGAAGCTCGACATATCGAACTCAACCGTTTACTTGCATTTACAACGGCTTGGTTACGTAAACAAACTGGATGTTTGGGTTCCTCACGAATTAAAGGAAATCCACCTCACCAAACGCATTAACAAATGCGAATCTTTGCTGAATCCTAACAAAAACGACCCATTTCGGAAAAGAATCATAACGGGTGATGAAAAATGGATTGTTTACGATAACGTAGTCCGAAATCGATCATGGACCAAGCAAGATGAACCCCCACAATCGACATCCAAAGCCAATATACACCAAAAGAAGATTATGCTTTCTGTGTTGTGGGATTGCAAGGGTATAGTCTACTTTGAGCTGCTTCCAAGGAATCAAACTATTGATTCAACTGTCTACTGTCGTCAACTATCGAAATTGAATGAAGAAATAAAGAAAAAACGCCCTGAACTGGCAAATCGCAAAAGAGTCATGTTTCGTCATGATAACACTAGACCCCACACATCTTTTATAACCCGTCAAAAATTAATGGGGCTGAATTGGGAACTGATGCCACATCACCCACCCTATAGCCCTGACTTAGCACCATCAGATTACCATTTGTTTCAATCCCTTAAAAACCATTTGAATGGTAAAAACTTTCAATTCCGATCAGGCTATTAAAAATGAGTTGGACCAGTTTTTCGCTTCTAAAAACCAAAGCTTCTTCGAACGGGAAATTTTTCAACTTACCGAAAGGTGGCAAAAGGTCATCCAACAGAATGGTCAATATATCATTGATTAATGTTTGTTGTTAATATAAAAAAATCCACTTTGAAAAACATGAAAAAAATTGACATGAATTATCGAACAACCCGATAATTTTAGTTCTAATATTTCTAAATAAAATATACAAGAATTTGTATATATAAATGTGATCGATGATTTCTTGAAACTTCTGGACCTTGGGTTTCCGAAAACTTCTGGATTGCGGTTATCGAAAAATCCGGAGCACAATCATCTTTGTTTTACTAAAACTTCTTTAACATAACCAAAAGACTATTAAATAAACAATGAATTATTAATTAGATATAATTATAATCACAGTTTTCAAAAATATTAACTGGTTAAAAAGTACCGATTTTTCCACGAAACCTTTGGTACTATGGTACACCATTTGTTAACTGCTGCCGTATAATTTGATTGTCTAGCCAAAGTTTTTCAAACTGAAGGTCGTTTCCTTGATAAATCAAGCCTCTAATTTTAACAATCAAAAATTGGAACCAGTTGTTTGAGAGGGAAGAATAATAAACAGTTGTGGATAATGTTTTATTTACCTGATCCATTTGGCACATCTCTTACGAAAGTAGGAAACATTTTAACGGATGCAGCGGCATGGGTGTTGGCTCCCAAACCATTGTTGAACTCTTGCAAAAGTAAGGCAGATACTTTTAAAAGAACATCATTGGACAAAGTAAACTCTTTTAAAACTGCATCGACCAAACTCTAGAAAAAGATTTCAATGACATCACACCTCAAAATAGAATATTTATACAAGCTAGATTTTTTCAACAAAAAATAAGCACTTTTAAAGTACTCAAAAAAAAAAAAAAAAAAATCATACTCAGGATATGTGCAGTAATAAAAATTATTTCTTCCTATATTTTAAAGTTCATTTTATATACATAAACTCAACAAAATGCAAAATTATTTTCAAAGACTTTAGTTAAATGAGACCATTCTAAATGAAACCAGTATTGAATTCTACAAAGTTTAAGTAATATCCTTGTATTTGGTACCATTTTAAAGGAAATTTGTTGTAATTTATGAATTCATAAGTTATTTTTAGGAGTTATGAACGATTGTAGGAAAATTTTTCATAAATAGTGAGCATTCATGATTTTGACTTATTTTGTTCAAAAAATTTAAAGAATAATAAGTTATTAAAAATATTAAGATTTTACATATTGTTAGATTTATATAGTAAAATAAAATGCTCCCCCATTCTAATTATGCACTGATTTCTGTTAAAAATTTTTACATTACAAGTGCTAATTCTCAAATCTCTTCTGAATTTCTTAGACAAGTGCGCAATAATTTATTGAAACATGACGCACAAAATCATTTTAAATTTGATAAACAGAACACTTGAGCCGTGATGGCTCAGGGGATAGAGCGTCCACCTTTCAATGAGGCAAACTGTATTCGAAGCCCATTCAATACGAATTCCGCATCTGGCATGCACCAACCACAGTGCTGACGTGAAATATCCTCAGTGGTAGATCATGGGTTAGAGTTCTCTTGCCGTCAGGCTAACTGTGGGAGGTTCTCGTGGTCTTTCTCTTCAGGTAACACAAATGCGGGTTAGTTCCATCAAAAAGTCCTCCACGAAGGCGAATTTCTCCCTATACTCCAACCAGGAGTTCCCTTGTCTTCTGGATTGGTTTCAAAATTACAAGGCCACGGAGTTGAACATTGATAGTGGTAAACCCATAAAATTGGGTTGGCTGTTCAACGACAGTTATATAAAAAAACAGAAAATTTGTTTTAATTGCGGTGGGCCTGGACATATTTCACATACGTGTCCTGATAAACGAGGTTTAAGATGTTAAAATTTTATGTGTAATAATTTTGTAATATTGCATCCAAATGTAAAGATAAACCTAATTATAACAGATAAGAAAACACTGTGCGTGTTATTACCAATTTACATTCTATGATATATAAAACTGTGTATATTAATACTTCATTTGATGCTTTTATTGATATCCGAGCTGTAAAAATAATTTTAAGACAACAAATATATCACAAAATAGGTTCGTCCCATAGGTTTTAATGATAAACCAGCAACATTTGGTAAAGAACATGTTAAACCAATAAGTACTTCTTATGAATTTAAAATAGTCAGTATTGCAGAGACACTGCGATATTGTAGCAGAACGTTACAGAGTTCTTGCAGAAAGATTTCTCTTTTGAAAAGTAAAACAAAAAATTATTTTTTCTTCAGAAATTTATATGTAATATTTAAACTATGCATTTAAGTAATCACTTTTTTGACATGCTCAATTTACGCTGATAGTATCGTAAATCGATGTAATATTTCTATTGTATTTTCAAGTTATTGATTTTCACAAGGATTTTATACATCCCGATATATTTCAAACAATAGGGAAAATTTGAATCGTGTATTTACTTTTTAAGAGAATAATTCTACCGGATTTTAGGCATTTATTGCTATTGGGCCATTCTCCTGTTATGCACGGGACATTTGCAGGCTTTTGAAGTATATAAAAATAGTAAAATAATGGGGTAATAAATATTTTTTTAACAATTCACTTCAAAACAGGTCTGTTTCTTAAAGATTGTATAGAAAACAAATCAAAAATTAAAGTTTAAATACTTGAAAAGGGATTTAATATAGTCTTTATGCACGGGACTCAGAAAAAATATTAATTTCTACCCTGACTTCTATTTTTCATAAACTCTGTGAATTTAGAACTTGTTTACTGTCATTATATTTTTTTCTCAGCTGATAAATATTACTTCTATTAAATTATGCTACATGTTTTCCAAATACATCATTCGATAAAATTCTAAATTTAATTTATTTGTGTTATGCACGGGACATAACTAATGTTATGCACGGGACATGTCTGCAATTTATTACACACAGAGGCATACACTTGATTTAATTATGCATATTTTGACGTGGCAACACTAATTCATATTTTGAATTTAGTTTATGATCTGGATTAGAAGCTTTATAAATCATTATAAAGGATAATTACAACTGTATCACCAACGAAAGAACAGAGTTTAGGAATAATACACCATCAAGAAGCCAAATTGAAAATACCAACAAGATTTTCTCATTGCTTTTCCGAAAGCTTGAGAATATAAATCATTATAAAGGATAATTACAACTGTATCACCAACGAAAGAACAGAGTTTAGGAATAATACACCATCAAGAAGCCAAATTGAAAATACCAACAAGTTTTTTCAAGCTTTCGGAAAAGCAATGAGAAAATCATGAAAATCTTTACCGAAATCTCCAGCAAAACAAAGCAGTTTTAGTTAGTTTAAGGCAATAAAGCCCACATGTCCTGTTAGAACCAGTTTAGGACGTTCAAAACTAAGCCCCTGTGAAGCATATTCAGTTTTTAAGGATGAATACCCAAATTCTTCCATCAACTTTTCCACATTTTGAAAGTTAAGACCAGAAAATGTTTTTCTGCTGCATCAAACACCAGAAGATCAGTATGTGAAAACTTCTTTCCTTAGCTTAAAGCACTAAAAGTTCCATATGATTCAAAACTATTTTGGAAAGAAACACTCTGTAATGATTCGATAAACTCTTCATGTTGGCAAGGATTTTGTAAAAATTGCTGCTATGGGCAAAAATTAAAAAATGTAATGAAGATCTTTCTCATAATTGTTTGTTGGAAAAAAAGGGGGGAAGTGAAGATGCAAAATTATATTGCCAAGTGAAGCAGACATGCATTGGATAAGTTTTGGAAAGTACGTGCGACAATTTTTCATCAATAAGGTTTCATATTAACGTAAAAAGAATTCAATTCCAAAATGATAAAAGTTCACCTGATAAAAGAATTTTGCTATGAACTATAGCTGTTCATGTGAGGATCCAAGTACAGAGTGTACTTTGGACTCAAAAAGGTATAACTTTATTTACAGCTGCAGTATTCTTGCACGAAAAATGCAGTACTTACCTAATATGTTCCGACATTTGTGAGAAAGAAAAAAAAAAAAAAAATACTGTCAAAGCTTTCATTGAAAAAATTTATAAAGAAATCAAGTCAAATGTTGAAGAAAACAAATTTCTTGAAGAGGTAATCTGGACAGATAAACCTTCATCAAAGTTTAAAAATAGGTTCATGACCTTGCTGCTACAAGACCATAGAAATTCAAAAAGACTTTCTACTGGAAATATTTTGCAACTGCCCATGGCAAAGGTGTGGTGGATGGAAATGGTGGTGAGGCAAAATGCTTGGTACAAAACCCTGTTGAGTCAAAAAAAATCTACAGCTCCAGTTGTGCAGTCTGTGGAAGATTTTGTAAATGTTGTAAAAAAAGCTATACATCTACTACAGTGATGCTATTTTTAGATAAAGATATCCTAAACAGAGATAATAATATCTGAACCAACGCAAGAGTAATACTTTACCAGGAATTTCTAAAATGCATGGAATTACATATTCACCTTCTGGTTTAATATTTTATAAAAATACTGCAGCACCAATGAAAGGAAATCTTAATACCAGGGCAATTGACACCACAAAAAGTATTGGAGGAAATTGGGTTGTTGTGAAATATGATTATAGTTTATATGCTAGAGAAGTTAAGCAAGTGCTGGGAAATGATATTGAAGTTTCTGCCATGGTAAAGCCTGGAAAATATTGGAAATGGCCTAAACGGGAGAAAAAGTGTTTTACAACAAGAGGAAGTTGCTAAAGTTATTCAGCCACCTATAGTTATAAATGCTCTTGGAGGATTTGATTTACCCGATTTTTAGAGAAATCTAAGTTATGCACGGGACATGAAAATAAGTGCTAATTTTTTATCTAATATTAAACTTAGAGGAACTTCCTTTGTAATATAAGTCGGTACTAAGAGAAAGAAAGTAAAGTTGAAGCAGTTTCTGTTTCGCTCTAAAAATAAGTGAGAAAAATAAAAATTATCATGTTTTTGTGTTATGCACGGGACAACCAATTTCTGCTCAAATAAATTGTTATTTTTTACATAATTTTAATTAGATTTTTAAATTTTTAATTCATTTTTAAATAAGAGTATTATATAGATATACTTAAAAAAAAGAAGAAAATTGAAATGCTATATTTTTTCAACTAAAAAAATTAATGTAAATATGTTGATTATAACATGAAAACTTAAAAAGTACAAAGCTAAATTTTAAGAATTGTTTCCATAATAAAAATTTCAATATAACTATTATTGTATCTAATTTTTTAAGATTTAACCTATGCACTTTATTATTCAATAAAAAAAAAATATGTACAAGTAAGATAAAAATTGAGGTTTAGAGTGTTTACAGTGGAGAATGGCCCTATTGATTTCTTCATACCGATAAGCTCGAAACAAAACACACACTTGAGGATTCCCATTCGCATGATTTTGTCAATCTTTTTTTCGTGTATTACTACTACAGATTCCGTGATTTAAAATTTTTTTTATTATGATGATTATTTACAAAATACGAAAGAAATAGTTTGTGCGTCCCCGTACCCCAACAAAATGCGAGAATATCACTCATATTATTAGAATAAAAAATTCTTACACGTTCAATTAAAAAAATGTATAGTTATTTGTAAACAGAGCTTTTGTTACTTTAAATTAGTAACATATATGTTTGTTATTAAAAATATCTTGCAGAAAGACATTAACGCAAGAGTTTTGTTGCAGATAGCTCAAAAAAATTCTGCCACAGGGATAGTCAACAATTTATTGCTAAATTTTGCATTGTTGTTAAAAACGATGTTTTATGATGTTATAATTGGTATGGATATTTCAACTCAGGCATAAATAAAAATAAATACAGATGGTGTTTCGTTAGCAAAGTTAAATAAAAACATAGTTAATGATAATTGCCCAATAAATTCGAACATTGTCTTAACATTCGAGCATTACGCTAAATTTATTTTAACAGACCCTTATTTTTTTATGAAACATTTTTCTCTAAATCACCCCATTGGAAATGTTATCATAATGAAAATAACTAATAAGGCTAGTATTGTTAAATGCATCTTTTTTTTTTTTTTTTTAAATTAAAGTTGAAATTTAATAATTGACAATGATTTTGATGGATTTTTAAATATGGATGCAATTTTGAGCCCAAAATTGTACAATATCAAAATTATTTTTAAATATATGAGAAACAATTTACCAGTCATAAATGTTTTTATTTGTAGTGGTAATTTTTGATCTTACTTTACCATATTTTTGTGTTGATTTTTTTAATATAAACTTTTAATTCTTGCAATTTATATATAAATTTTCACAAAATAGGTACCTTTTACATAAACCTAGACAGACCCCTCGTATTACAAAATATAAAAGATCAAAATATATTGAAATAGTAATTATTTATTCAATTAAATTTAAGGTCTCACTTATATAATAAAAGAATTGAACAGTTCTGCACAAAAAAAAAAAAAAATATTTTAGAAAATAAAACAGAAAAAAACAAAAATATCTGCTACAGATGATAAAGATAAGATTATTTTTAAGAGGTGTTCTAAAAGCTATTAAAAGCTTCCAAAAGATTACTTTAGATAAGAGGAGTGAAAATAATTATTTAAAGGATAACATTTTAAAAACACACAACTGTGAAATGATAAAATACATAAAAGACAAGATAAGCCCACATATAGATATTGAAAACTGGTATGTTTATTTTAATGTAGGTGAATATCACATTTTTGTTCCTCAAATAACTGCAAAAATAAGCTAACAACCAACAGAAATTAAATTGTAGAATTGAGTGACTTTATAACTTAATTTTTCTTTGTTTTAAAATCTTAACTTTATAAATTATGAATTTAAATAAACAGAACTGCAAGAATTATTTAAAATTTCAATGTATTTAAACCGAATATTTTATCAATAGATTATAAATGGAGAAACTAAGTGCTAAGATTTAAGTGCTAACATTTAAATGTAAACTTATAAATCTATAATTTTTATAGTAAATGTAAATAAAAATTTTCAACGCTTTTACATCAAATATATTATCAATTATATATTACGAATGGGAAAATCTTGGTTAAGCGAAAATATTACCAATCTTGAATTCATATTAATGCAAATAAAACTTTCTATGTCCCTACTTTCAATAAATTTTAACACGGGAAACATTGGTTGATCTCATTCATTTGAATATAAACTTACATATCTAAATAAAAAGCTAAGCGTAAATAAAAAATTTTGAGTCTTTACATCAAATATTTTATCAATATATTTATTATAAATGGGGAAATATTCGCTTGGCGTAGTAAGAAAAATTTGTCTCTTTTTATGAAAACTATGTCGAAATTTACTATGCAATTGTGAAAACTATTTCATCAGATAAATACAGCATATAAACACTCAGGTGTTATAAAGTAAAGAGATAGTCAATAAAAATAATTAATTAAATAAAACTAACCTTTTTACGGCATTCTGTCATGGTATTAAAACTATGATGAATTGAACAGAGAATATTGTGAAGACGAAGGACTAATGTCCACACACTTTAAAGGAAGGTAGAATGTTTCCCAATGTCCTTTAAGCTGTCCTGTATGAAAGTGAAAGTAGTTTTCAAGCTTCTTGTTGCCACCTACAATTCATTTTTTTCGAAATCATGCAATAAATCAGGGTTACATAGTTTTGAGTCTTATCTTATAGAGCAAATATATTAGTGAAAATGAAATTCAATTGAAAGTTATTAATTTAATGCTATCTGGATTTTAGCAGCCTGGCTGTTCTCTTAACTGGCCTTTCCCAGAAAGCATGTAACCTTACATCAACCTTGCGTCAGAATGTTCTCTTTATTGTCACAAAAATGGTCGCGCTAAAAACCTTTTTCCAATAAAATATAGCAGTTTAAAACCATTCATACTAAAAGGACAAAAAATGATTTTTAAAGCTTTTTTTAAAGTTTTTGATAAACAGATACAAAAACCGAAAAAATTTTCCGAGAAAACGAAATAATGCAATACAAACATTTACCGTAAAAATATTCATAAATAATGAAAATAATATTATACAAAAAACCTCTTGCAAGGGAATGTAAATTAATCAATCTAATAGTACCTAATTTTTATTGTTTTCTAAGGACCTGTGAAACTACTATACGAAAATCTTCTATTAAAGTTTTCAAATATTCAACGATGTGGTTTAAAAAGTAAGAGAAATATTTCTTGTCGATTAGCCTTTTATACTGGATACAGCTCAAACTGGGAGTTTAAAAAAATGGACACAGATTTAAAAAAAAAAAATAAATAAATAAATAAATAAAAAATTGTTTAAGAAAAAGAATGCAGCATTTGATTATATTTTTCAAACTTCTCTTATTAAAATTGTTCTTTTTCTAAAGAATAAAACTAATGACAAACAAATAAAATTCGTAATGTGATATCGTTCGTTTTCCTAAGTCATCTAGAACATTTTTTGTTTATTTATTTCTGTTTTTTAAAAACTTGTGTGTCAAAAGTGGTTTTTCAAGGTTGTTAGTGATTCAATAAATTGATAATATTAGTATTGATATTTTTGTTGTAAGAATTTTGATCTTTAAAATACATTTTATCATTTAGTGTTCTGCATGCAAAGAAATCGCCTAAAAAGTCACAACTGAAATATGCCCAATCATTAACCTCTCTTAATTCCATAATGATAATTGATTATGATCTCAGTGTTTAAACAAAGAAAGAGATGTAAACCTGCAATTCCTCGTTTAGTTATTAAATTTGAGTTTACGACTAAACGGGAGCATGTTTTGCTGTACCCATTTTCTTAAACAGTATGAAAAAATGAATTCTCTTATGAAAAAATCGAGGTGTAAACGAGGTATATTTGAAAGGTATAAAGGAGGTTGTTATTTAAATACGTCGTTAAGGTTGAAAAGGGTGCAAATGAATACCTCAAAATCAACCTCAAATATACCTCCAGAGGTATATATGTTTCAACCTCAGGTGTTTAATTTTACATCGGTGGAGAGGTAGATATTTACTACTTTAAGGTGTTTTATTTTCAACCTTAGGTTATTACTTATCAGCCTGAAGTATATTTTTTTACACTTGTGGAAGTATTTTTTCAACGACCTAAGGTGTGTCATTTTACACTTCAGGTTATTATAAATCAACCTCAGGTGTATTTTGTTCTACCTCAGGTAATTATTTTTCAACCTCAGGTATATAAATTTATGCTTGTAGAGGTATATATTTATCAACCAGTGGTGTGTCGTTTTACACTTCTGGTTGTTATAAATCAACCTCAGGTGTATTTTGTTCTACCTCAGGTAATTATTTTTCAATCTCAGGTATATAATTTTATGCTTGTAGAGGTATATATTTATCAACCAATGGTGTGTCGTTTTACACTTCTGGTTGTTATAAATCAACCTTGGGTGTATTTTGTTCTACCTCAGGTAATTATTTTTCAACCTCAGGTATATAATTTTATGTTTGTAGAGGTATATATTTATCAACCTGTGGTGCGTCGTTTTACACTTCTGGTTGTTATAAATCAACCTGAAGTGTATTTTCAACACTTGGAAAGGTTATTTTTTTATTAACGTCAAGTGTTCCATGTTCTACCTTAAGTTATTATTTCGTAACCTGAAGTATATATTTTTGTATTTTTAGAAGTATTAATTTATTAACCACTTCAGGCTTATATAGCTCAACCTAAAGCTGTTTTTTTAGTACTTACGAATGTGAGGTGTTCACCTAGTTGATTAATTTTTAACCTCACTATATAAAAAATATAATATATATATAAAGATATTATCTATATTATATGAAGAATAATGTATGTCATTACATTTTTTTACTAGTAGAGATCTTCATTTATCAATCTGAAGTTTTTAATATTAAACCTTCGGCAGTAATTGCTTCTTTTGTTAAGTTATAAAAGATGGTTTCAAATGCGTAATTCTTCTGTAATTTTAATAGATTGAATTAATAAATCTTAAAATAACACTTATCCAAATTCTACAATTAGTAAAAACTATTGATGGGAACTCATATTTTTAGAAAATAGTTGTCTAATGTGCTTGAATTTCTTAAGCTATAAAACTACAAATTTAAATAATTAGTCAGCTGAAATTCAAATACTTTTATTTAAAACTAAAATTTAATTTTTTTACAAATCAACAAAATTATTTTAAATACTGTTTCCGTCTACCTGTTGAAACTTGTAATTATTGGAACCTAAAAGGAAAAAAAATGAATTAGTAAGTAAGTCATATTTACAATAATAGTGGCAGGTTTTAAACTATTAAAATATTAGAAATTATTTTTTTTATGATTTAAATTAACTGGATGAAGTTAATTTTCTTTTTCAGATAAATAGTAGTACTCTTCTGCCATTTCTATTCAATCCTCATAGCTAAAAAGCATGACAGGTATGGTACCACAGCCACAAAATAAATTACACTGAAGTTAGTACTACCATTAGCAACATTTACAGAAATTCAAAGATATAATTACCATCTTAATATGCAATTTTAACACTTTGTATTTTTCTATACATTTGGTATCATTATGGTACTTGTAAGTTTGATAATTATATTTTCTTTCTTTTTTTTCTTACAAATCTTTAAACTCAATAAACCTAGTCTATATATTTTTAAACTTTTTGTCAGACTTTAGGAAACTAATAGCTTTTATTTAAATTTCAGACGCTGATTCTGCAAAGGACTTCCGTTATTGTCAATCACATAAGAGTTTCTTAAAAAATAGTTATTTTAATATTTTTTAATAAATGTAATCAAGAATCAACAATCGTCTAATAAATTAAATTTTAAACTTATGTACCAATTTTTATTCTTTTTTTACACTCAATCGAATAGAACAAATTACAAGTTGATAAGGAGCATTTATTTTAAAGTTGTGAGTAATTTTATTTGAGGAAAATGTCTAAGAGAGAATGATTTGAAATGTTACTTTTAAAATAAGTTGAGTACAATATCTCCTATATAATTTATAATACCAAGCAGAATAAAACTAAAAGCTAGTTGTTACAAACATTTGTTTAAATATAAAAACACATCCCATAAGATGTAATTCAAAAAATTGCATATTACGTTTAACAATAAATGTCTTTATTTGCAATTGATTTTATTCAATTCAGCATTAAAATTGCATAAGAAACTATACTGGCTTATTTCTAAAACATTTAAGATTTCCGAAAGTCGCTAATTTTTGAAGTAGCATAAACAGCTGCATAAAAATGCTCATAACCTTGAAACAAATTGTCATATAAACTTGAAATCGGGTTAAATTTAATTATATTCAATATTTTAATAAGGAATAACAATCTGCTTAGTAAATAATTAACGTGGGTAAATTGAGAAAAAATAGCACGTAGTGAAAATAGCAGTGTGATCGAACATAAAAAAGTGAGCTAGTACAGTTACTAATTTTCAATTATCAAATATCTAACAAACTATTGTTATCAACAATTGAATAAATGCTGTAGTTTATTAGGAGAGATTACTTTTTCTTTATGGTATAAATTGAGAACTATTTCCTAGGGGAAGGCTGAGCAGTAACTTGCTAGTCACTTCTTCATCGCTGCTGCACATGTGCTATTTACAGCCTAGGTCATCTCCAGTATCAGGGAACAGTTTATAATCTCTGTAAATATATATATATATATATATACACATATATGTAAGAAAAAGAAATTGCACGTTAATCAGATTTTAAAAAAAAAAAAAATCAGATTTAAAATGCAGTGTTATTATACATATTTAGACTCATAAACAACAATATAAACTTTGCAACAGATATCCAAGCAAACGATAAGCATACAGCTATAGTAGAATTTCAAAGCAAAATTGCTATTTTAAAGATCTTTCAATTTTCAATGATTTATTTATAAGAGAAATTATGAACATTTTACTCAACTAATCAACTTGCATACTGCAACGTTGAAACATATACATTTAAGCAAAATAAAAGAATAGTTATATTTGAATAAATTACAAACAATAAAATATACTGTGCATAACCTGCTGTAACGATTCACCAATAACGTTACCCTAAACAGCGACGAGAAATATTTCGATTATTCTCTCTTATTGCTAAGCCTACACTAATAGCTTCTAAGAATATCCTCCAACTTAAATAATTTAAGATCAGGAGGCATCTTTAAAACAAAAATAATAAAATTTAAGTTTGAAAATTGAAGCATATTGGATTAAAAGTGATAAAACTAAATTAATAAATGTCAAGCACACTTACCGAATTTCGAATACACTTTCGATTGTCAACACACACGCCATTTGCCGGCTCGAACGGAACTCTGGGAATTGAGCTAGTTAATATGAAGTGTACTTTAAACAACCTTAAAACAAGCTTAGGTATAAATAAAATGACTTCATACACCTCAATAAATACCTCACTCTCTTTAGTTGAAATAAGGTATATTTTTTATACCTCGAAAATACCTCACTCTCGTTACTTGAAATAAGGTTGATTTTTTTATATCTCATAAATACCTCTTTTGTTACAAGTGTAAGAAAAACAACCTGGTATACCTTGGAAACTACCTCATCAGTCTGGTATATGAAGTGATTTTAAAATAACCTCAAAATAAGCTTAGGTGTAAATAAAATGACTCCATATACCTCAATAAATACCTCACTTTCTTTAGTTGAAACAAGGTAAAAATTTTTATACCTCAAAAATACCTCTGTTGTTACAAGTGTAAGAAAATCAACTTGGTATACCTCAAAAATCACCTTTTCAGTCTGGTTGATTTGAAGTGAATTTTAAACAACCTCAAAACAAGCTGAAGTGTATATAAAACAACATCGTACACCTTAATTACAACCTTTACGAGGTATAATTTTTATTGCTGTTTTCTGTGCAACCTTAAATATACTTCAAATATACCTCAAATCATCCTTAATACCTCAAAAATACCTCAAATCAACCTTAAATATACCTTAAATTTTCGTAAGGGTCATTTCCGTCTGTGTCAATTTTTTAAACGCGTATATTGAGCTGCGTTCATTTTCTTAAATATATATGTTTTGCAGCTCAACATCAATTAAGTTACTGGCTATAAAATGATGAATCCTAAGAAGAGGATAACTGATAATATAAAAACTTAATTTGCCATTTTTTTTTTGTTGAAATACGCAGTTTGAGCAGTGTCCACTTTCTTATCAACGCATTTTGAACTGTGTTAAATTTTCTTAAGCACGCGTTCTGAGCTAAATCTATTTCTCTTAAACGCGCATTTCAAACTGAATCCAGATTTTTTAACCCCTCATTTATAGCTGCGTTTAATTTCTTAAAAATTATTTTGAGCTGTGTCTATTTTCTTAAACATGCATACTGAGTTGTGCCCAATTTTTTTAAACACCCTCTTCGAACTGTATCTAATTTTCTGAAATACGCATTTGTATCTGCGTCTAATTTCTTTAAAAAACATTTTGAGCCGAAAGCTTTTCTTCTTTGCTGGCGCCAATGCTGACATTACTTGGCATGATTTTGTCACCCACCAACTCAAAAGTTTCAGTTTTAAATTAGTTTTCTCACAAGCACTGCTACGGACTTGTTTGAGTTAAACAAAAGTTTTTTTTTTTTTTTTTTTTTTTTTTTTTTGTTTTTTTTTTTGCTAAGTTTAAAATTACTGTCCTCTTTGATTGTTTGGTAGCTTTATATGGGCGAAAAGAAGTCTTAAAAGCTAAAATACAAATCTTGAAAGATTGATGAACTAAATGAACATTGAAAAGTGTTGTTACTTTGTAATCAGTAGGGGAGAGTGGTGTCAATTGTAACATTTTTTACTTAACTATTTTTAACTAACAAAAAATCCAATATATTATTAGTATTAATTAACAGACGAGTAAAGTAGACTATTCTCTACTAGAAAAAAATAATAAATACCTTATTTTAAATGTTATTATATTAGTTATTAACAATTTTTGACAGTCGTGCACTTGTTACAATTGTCCCCACTTACGGGGTCAATTGTAACAGTTCATAAATTCAACTAAAACATAGTTAATTATACATATTATCATAGTTGTGATATATTTTTTTATTGATCAAAATAGTAGTGATATTTTAGGAGTAAAAATAATAATGAACAGAGACCTAAAGGGTTAAACTTTTAACTTTAAGGGGTTAAAAATTTTAATTTATACTGTGAAAGGTGACAAATAAAATAATGCACATGCAACACAATATAAATGATATAGGAAACTATTGGTGGTTCTTAAAGAGTTAAGTAATGGTTTGCAAACATAAGATTAGTTATTTTCAGCTGTTACATTCGTCCCTTTACTTATTGTTACATTCGTCCCCAAGACGCCATTTCAGCTTCATTTGTTAAAAACAATGCTAGTTAATCAACAAAACTAATCTTTTTTTTTTAAATGTTAATTAAGGTGTCCACTTACATATTCGGTTAATAATTTTTATTTGTTTAAACAAAATTACTTTGTTACAATATAATATTCTAATACCAAAAAAAGTACTTACGTAGCGTGAAAATATCTTTTGTGATGTAACTCTTTCAAAAGTACATAAAAATGGTTGCCAGCAGGGGTGTACATGTAGATTTATTAAATACACCTTGTGCGCCACCTAGGAACCAAATCTAGAACCCGACATTCGAAATTTTTGCTCTGTTACAATCGTACCCTGTTACAATTGACCCCACTCTCCCCTACTGTAGGCAATTTGTTATTTCTTATCACAATACATAAATTGTTAAACTAATAGGATTCTGTTATTTATAGTTCACAAAAAAAAAAAAAAAAAAAAAAAAAAAAAAAAAAAAATCGGAATAACTTCTCATCTAATGATGGGCATCACGTACCAGAACTCAATTATAATCTCATTACTCAAAAACGCATATTAAATATTCGACTTTCAAAGAACTATTCGCCCAATTTTGTTCAAAACTTGTATTTTACAATATAAAAATTCAAAATTGCATTCTTTAAAATGATGTTAAAATTTCTTTACCTCATAATTCAAAATGTTTCCAACCATTATTAAATATAATAATAAAAATTATTTATTCAAAAAAAAAAAATTTTTTTTTAAAAATTTTTTTTTCTTCATAGAATTAACTTCTGGTAAACAGATATTATATTTGTGGGTTAAAAAATTTTACATTCGCCGAAAACATTTTCTCCACATAAAATTTTCCAAGTCATCCCAGAAAGCATGTAACCTTGTGTCGGAATTTTCTTTTTATTGTCACGAAAATGTTAATGCTAAAAACCATTTTTCCAATAAAGCAAAAATATTGCAGTTTCAAACCTTTCATCCTAAAAGGATTAAAAAATTATTTTTTAAGCCTTTTTTTAAAAGTATTGTCACTATGGTATAACTATTTCAAATAGGAGTGTCATTGTTTATTTGGCTTGGGTCGGCGAGTGAAAGAGAATCTGTCTACTGTGTTAGTGAAGAGAATCTACCCTTCCTGAAATTCTTGCATCCATAGCAGCTAAGACTTTATGGCGGGGTAGTTCTTACTGTATACGATGGTGGAAGAGTGACGTCTAGAATGACGTATCATCTGACGTCACACTAGCGATAGGAACAAATTACATTGTCAATGAAAGTTTCACGACAAGGTGAATTTTAGCTGAGCATACCAAACGTGACAAAAACATGATTATCTAGTTTTAAGATGATTTTCACATCAAAACCTCCAGGAATTTTTATTATACTTAGACACCCCAAGACAACCTTCATTTATGATTTTTATATAGAAGGTTCCCAAGAATTTGGATTAGGAAAATGTGCGTAGAATAGAGCAGATTGTCACAGATATCAAGATTTGAAGGTTTACACAAGTAAACAGCATAAAATAGATTTTTAAGTTTACACGAAAAGTTTTTTGCTGAGAGAAAATAAACCTCATTTTACTATCTGAATTTTGGCTTCGGGGGCGTAACCGATTGAAAAAGAAACTCAGTACGAATAATATAAAATAATCTGAGCCTTTAACTGGTTCAGTTTGAATATTTATATTTGCTTCATAAATTAGGTGATCTCAAATGCAAAGGAAGAAGTTCAAAGGAAAGGAAAGATTGCAATTATTTAATGTAGATCTTTATTACATTTAAAAATTGTCCCGAATTTATGAAGTACAATGTCAAAGTCACTTTTGTGTACCCTTTCTAAATTTTTCGAAACGCTGTGTACCACTAATAAGAAAATGAATGTATTTTTCTTTTTAGTACAAAGTTTTGTTCATAAGTTTAAATTGTTTATTGCTGTTCATGAGTTTTGTTCATCAGTGAGAAGGATGATATTGCTTTTGTTGTGATAACAGTTATATGGATAAAAATTTCATTTTATAAAAATAATCAGTTTATTACAAGCCTTTATTATAAAAAGTTAAAAATCACAACTGGCTGTTGACACCACTAATTATTAGCTGCTAACTCTGCAAAAAATAGCTAATAGAAAAAGACGTAATCATAAATTTTCATGGCTAGTTTTGTTTTTAGATAAAATTTTTTGAATATTTCGTTTGTTGCAAGATATTTTGCATAAGAACGCGTACACCCCCTAAACTGTTCCCGTACCCCTGGGGGTACGCGTTCCACACTTTGGGAAACACTGGTCTAAGTTAAGATTGAAGGGGGAAAAAAAAATAAAAACTACAAATTAACCAGTTTGTGCCTGGCAAATGGCAGACGCAAAATTTTTTCATATAAAAAAAAGTAAAAAGTGGTAGCAAAAGAGTTTATTACTACCTTTTTAAAGCAAGATTGGTATGAAACAGAAAGAAATATTCACTTCGTTTAAGGATACATTCTCAACTACTTTTTTCGTTAACGCACAATTTACATCATTTCAATACTTGTATTCGGGCATTAATTGGATAATCAATGAAAACCCCAAGGAATTGCATATAATGTAAATGTCTACAATAAAGATTTGACTCTGTAGTGCATCCTATTGCATAATGCAATAATAATAACCCGTGGATGTCGTTGGCGGGGAGGACGGTGGAAATATGTCCCCCTCAACAATTAGAAAAATCCAAAAGTCTCGCTCAATATTTTAGACAAATAAAGAACATTTTCGTGAATTATTTTTTATTTCAATTCCTTAAAGTTAAAAAAAACAAGAACGAGATTAAAAAAAATATCCCTTTTGGCGGTATTAAGCCCATTTAGGAACTTTTCTTCTTATGTGTGAAATTTAGAACTACTGGCACTATATATTTTAATTTCGTCCCCTTCAGAAATTCGACCCTGTTACGCCCAACTAATAACATATTATTTTTTTCAATCCATTATTTATTTGAGGTCAATAACAGCGAGATTTTGAACGAAAAAAAAAAAGATAGTATCATATGTATCATTATTTGGAAATGCAGCCAAACCCTGGTTTAACGAACTCTTATTTACCGAATTTCTCGATTTAACGAATTTTATGAAGTTATTCACGAAATGCTTTAAAATTTCAAATTAACCAGCGCGTAATATCATTCACTGTATTTTAAATTCCTGAATAAAAAGTGTAATAATTCTATTCATTTTGTGTACTTACTGATTAGCGTTTTTCGACTATTTCATAAGGTTAGTCAATGTTCTATTTTTATTTTTCTCCCAATACTACGAATTATCCCCGATTTAGGGAATAATATTTTTGGTCCCTATGAATTCGTTAAATCGGGGTCCGACTGTACTTGGATAAATGATTTTTTTCCGTTCAACATAGAGTTATGATCAAATCCTCAGCAAATCAGGATCAAGATCAAATATATGATCAGTATCTATGATGACTATCAGTGAGCTCGAATATCAATTAGTAAAAGTGCTGCTATAAACATCACAACAGATAGAAATAATTTGAATTGAAATCTCGAAACATCCTTTAATTGTAAAGTTTGAAATGCTGGTTACCTCAAGACGTTATTTAAATTAACAAATGTTTCATGTATGCATTTTTTTATAATTATGTTATAATGGCGTAAATTAACAAATTAGAAGAGTTTGTTTTGAATATCTTAAAAATTTAAAAGGGTTCAAGCAATTTTCTACGTAGTTTTTTAAAGCTCAAAGGATTTTCCACAAATTATATCTTTTGTACCATAAGAAAAATTAAATGTCAAATGGTAATACGTTACAATCATCGGTCCAGAAAACAAAATATGATATAAGCAAAGAAAAAATGTGAAAAATACCCCAATAATAGGGTTATACTTTTACCCCAAACTGTCATTTCCTTGAGACTGTCCCCAACTGTCATAGTTGTCAACACGCAAAGTTAGCGTGCATTAGATAGTAACGCCTACTTTCTCTGCATTGCGGACGGCTAACATTTGGTAATTACGATCTTAAGTTAAACGGCGATCAAAGTGAATAAAATTTAATTTTCAAATAATGTCCAAAAGGGTAAAATTGTTAAAATCTTATAAAATAATAAATCATTTTGTAAATATACCTTTATTTAGGCACCTACAAACAAAATGGTTATATGAAATATCGTAATTGTATTAAAATTCAGGCCATCAGAGTGAGTCCCACACCATCAAAGCAATTCACTATGTTTTTCTTGCATTGTTATTTTATCTTATGAAAATAACATAAATGAAAACTCAACTTAAAATTTTATTTTTTATATCTACCAGTATTTAACTATTTGAAATTTCATTATATTTTCTAAAATTTTACCTTTCGGCGTATCTTGTCAAAAGAGAATAGGTTTATGAAAGCTTTCCGCGCAACTAAAGTAGCGCCGAAGGCAAGATGGTCATCAAAGCAATTCACTATGTTGTCCTTGCATTGTTTTTTTATTTTATTAAAATAAAATCAGTGAAAACTCAACTTAAAATTTTATTTTTATATCTACTAGTATTTAACCGTTTGAAATGTCATTATATTTTCGAACATTTTTTCCTTCAGCGAAGCTTGTCCAAAACAAAAGAATTATAAGCTTTCTGCGCAACTAAAGTAGCGTGGAAGGCATGACGCATGGCTGAAAGCCCTTTTATAGCAAGACGGAAAGGAGAAAAAACTGGTACGTAAGACAGTTCAGTCCAGCATTTTTTTCGAAAAAAAAAAAAAAAAAAAAATATCTGTAACTATCAAGATTTCTTTTATAATTTTAACATATATATAAAACTGCTTCCTTTCCAGGATAAAGTATGTACATTGAAAAATTGAGCTTGAAATTAAAGAGGTTACTGTACACCTCCATGATAAGACCGATCATGAACCTATGCCTCGCTAGCATGGTGTAACGTATCACGCGGACTTTGAGTTGGACAGTTTCGAACATCACTTTCACAAACAAATCTAAACTTTTTTAAAAAGGCTTTAGACTGCACAGCAGCAAATTTTGACTCTATTTTTGAGTTCGAAAATTTAGCTGAAAACGCCTCCCTGAGGCCAGTTGCTCACTTTTTTACAAGTGATGCAACACTGACCATGTGAGATAAACTCAATGGCATTATTTATGGCACAAATAAAAAATATTGTATATGGCAATTTAACTCGGACATGGCATGTAAATATTATTCAAGCGTTGACAAAATCAATTTGATTTCTATTTATGAACTGACTAAGCTTTGAAAAGGGGCACTATGATATAGATTGAATAAAGAGCGCACTGCAAAGTGCAATATCATGACAAACTTCTCACTAGAAGTTAAGAAATCTCTTTATATTGGCACTAATAAGTGATATGACCATAATAAATCATAAATGGCACTATGTACATATGACAATTTCTGACTTGAAATGCTAAGATGCGTTGACAAAATCAATATGATTTTATAATACGGACAATAAGATTTAGAATGAATGAATCGAAAGATTTGTGAGAATGAAATGGATGAGAAGTGTGAAAGATTAATTGTACCAGGGGCGTACAATATTTGACAAACTTCATACTAGAAGTTCAAAAATTTATTACTTATTTATAGTTCTTATGTATTTAGTTATTGTCTTACAGCATGCATCATTACATGTTTTCACTCGAGCAATGTGTTCATTACTAATTCTCTACTTTCATTTTTAGATTTCAAGGACCTCAAGGATCCTCATCACAAGATGAAGGGGTAAAGGGCCGTTCCGGCCTCAGGCACCCCGACCAACCGACAGGACTAGGACCAGGATAAAGTGGAGAGATCGATTCAAGCCTTTGACCAGTGAGGACGCGTTTTATCTCTAGCGACTAATGCTTTTCCATAGATCAGCTCGCGGCGGTAAGGTGTTCCCTTCCGGCCGCTACCAACATCCGAGATCAAGCTTCGTTAGATGATTTACTCGAGAGTTGTGGGATCCCCCCGCAATTTCTTCCAAGTAAGAATGAAGACAGGCCTGATATGCGAGAATTCTTCTCACATTTTCCATTAGAAGAACTGGATAAAGTAAACAAACTTTATCTAAAGTTTATTGGCAGACTTGATTATCGTGTGCCTCATTACGGATACTTCCTAAACGGATCAGATGCTGTCCGCCACATCATAAATGATTTAAGAAGAATGTTAGAGAAGGAGAACGATATAAAGAACGAAGTTCCATTCCAGAACCCAAAGCTCAAACTACTGAGCAAGTGGTCACAACCAAAGTCACAGTCCCATCCAATCTACCGACTGAAATGGACACTACAGAAATTCCTGATCTCCCTGAGTCCTAGTCCCAGCTCCCGCCACCCCAGCGGACCCAGTACCGGCAGAGTGTGAGGAGACTACCGCTTCGGTCGTCCCCACCATTACTATGGAAAGTTCTCCAAACAAAAAGTTGAAAACCCTCATCCGTGGCTTGAAAATTGATACAGATATTCTCGAATTAGAGAAATATCGCAAAGAATTCGAACTTCTCCCGGAAAAGATAGTGCAGCTCAAGAGAAGAAGTGGGCTGGAGCTTAGGACCCTCCCACTATCTTATCATCCAATGGGATTCAAGCAAGAGCCGAAATATCTACATCAGATCTATCCTTGAGAGACCAGCTCAAATCAAACGTTTCAGAGGTGGAAAATTTCAAGTCCAATGCTACAAATACCAGAAATATGGACATACTCAGCGCAGTTGTACAGCCACTGTTCCCGCCTGCATGAAATGTACCAAAGACCACTACTCGTACGAATGTACGAAGCCAACTACTGAACCAGCAACCTGTGTCAACTGTAATGGTGAGCACCCAGCCTGTTTTTCGGGCTGCGGTGCAAGACCCAGGAAGTTCCCTAAAGAAAGAAAAGCCAAGAATGCCACAGACTCTGCTTTCAGATTTCTCAGACTCTTCCAAGAAATGAAAGACCTTTTAAAGGACGAAGAGCTTGTTAAGCTACTTCGCTCCCTCCTCCCTGAGTCACAGAACTAATGTGGATTTCCACTGCCCTCAAGTCATCTTCCTATATGACCTCCACAGCTGAATGCTGTGATGAACTTTTCATCTATTTCATCTTGAAATTTATGCCTACTCAACTTAGGACTTTTTAGTTTCGATGGATTGGTCTTCGCGCCAAAAGCCGAGATTACACTGATTTCCAACGTTCCAGGATAAAGTAGATATTGTTGAATAATTTAAAAAAAGAATAAGTAAACTCCGCCCAAAAACTAGCTATAATTGAAGAGGTTTTACTACCAGCTTTTCCTCTTTTCCGTCTCGCTTTCACCCCTGGCATGACGGCGATCAAAACAATTCACTATGTTTTCCTTGTATTGTTATTTTATCGTATTAAATTTCATTATATTTTCTAAAATTTTACTTTTCGGCGAAGCTTGTCCAAAGTAAAAGAAATTATAAAAGCTTTCTGCGCAACTAAAGTAGCGTGGAAAGCATGACTGTTATTAACAACACGTTAAATGCCACGGGTGTCACCGGTAACCGACCAAGCCAAGATATTAGAAACACATACTTCGAATAAATTTTAAATTTTTTTTATATTATTATCATTACTAAAATGGATATAGAACACACAAAAATGTTTTTTTTCGGGAAGAGGTTGGGGTAAGATCGTGTGAATAGCTTGAAAAACATTCAAAGGGGCTTAAAGTAAAATACGCAATAGAAATTGGGGTTTCACAATCAATAAAAAATTCTAACAAATCTATAAAAATTTTCATTAAAACAAATTAATTTTTCTACGTATAGCTTTTTTTTAAAATTAAATTAAAGCAGTTTATAATTGGTATCCCACAATGTCGATCTCATTTTTAATAAATCTCGTTGAAAAGTTCAAAATGATATTCGTGAAAAACCCCTTATTGTTTGAGCTTTCTTTTGAAAAGTACAAAAATTACATAGAAAATTGTTTGAAACTTATTTTTTACGTTATTCAAATCAAATTTTTTCATTTGTTGCCATTACGATTCACTACATTATTATGAAAAACTTTTCTTAAATTTTTTCTGCGCATGCGCAGTACAAAAGAAATACGTTAAATACTTGTCTGAAAAATCTACCTAAACTACCTTAAAAATCTTGCGCAGTTTTTAACGATTTTTTTAAAATTTTAAATCATCAGTTTTGTAAGTAGTTTTAAATCATGAATTTTGTAAGTAATTTAAAATCAAGAATTTTGTAAGTAATTTTAAATCAAGAATTTTGTAAGTAATTTTAAATTGCTCTAAATATTTATAAAGTTAAAACAACTCAAAAACATATGGCAAAAAAAATTAATTTTTTTAAAAATAATGCAAGTATTTCCATTAATATTTACTCTAAGTTTACGAAACTTAATGCAGTTATTACAAACAACAAAAGAAATCGATACAAGTTAGAAGCTTATTACTTGATTTTCTGGCTTAGGATATTCAAAAATACTTGTTTTCTTTCGTAATTTATTGTAGATATCCCAAACTTCTGACAGCTTTTAATCTCATTGCTAAGTATGAAACATCGCATGATCCAAACACCTCTAAAGTTACAAAATAATTCCTTAAGCATTTTTTGTGAAATTTAAAAAAAAATTGTCAAAAATTGAAAGTGTCTCTTCCTGTTGCGAAGTCGAACTTTGAACTTTATGAACCATATTGGACGATGACTCACTAAAAGAAAACAGGTTGTTTGAGACAAGCGCACATTTTTTTATAGGACGAAGACATTTTATACATATATATAATGACACATAGGAAGAATAACTACTTATACATATATATAATGACACATAGGAAGAATAACTACTTAAAGACATCGTTTTCTTTTATACTTATCGATTGTTTTTTCCATTTTTGTATTATGTTGCCAGATTTCAACTAATTTATTACAAATAAAATAATTACCGCAACATCCTCCCCACCAACAAAATAAATTGTAAACTTTTTATATAATTTTTTTTTTTTTTTTTTTTTTTTTTTTTTTTTGGAATTAAGTATAACCCCTTTTAAAACATAAATTTCAAATTTTTTTTTTTTTTTTTTTTTTTTTTTTTTTTTTTTTTTTGAATTAAGTATAACCCCTTTTAAAACATAAATTTCAAATTATTTTAGTTTTAAATAATAATTTTTTTTTGTTTAACAAAAATTTCTGATTATAAAGATATTTTTAACACTTAATGTCCTAATGTAAAAATGTTTTATAGTTCACAAGTCCAGTTTATTTGATATTTTTATCTTTCTTCCATAACGAGTAATATTCTCCCATATTCCTTCTGAAACAGAGACAGCTGATTTCGGTTTGTAAAAATCTGTTTTTTTTTTTTAGGCGAAATTTCCAAGGGAAACAGCTTTGGTAAGGATCTTATTTTTTTTCCATGGATTGCTTTAAATTTCGCAGCTCTTGATATGCCATCTTTGCCGGGATATAACTCTAAGACAACTGCTAAAGGCCAATTTATTCTTTTGACATTATCATCGCCAATAAGCACCACGTCTCCTTCTTTTAAATTGTTATTTGATTCTTTACCACGTTGTACAAGTTGAGCCAAGTATTCTGTTTTGAACCGATGTCTTAAGTTTTCTCTGATATTTTGTAAATATTGATATCTATTGTTCAAGGTTGTGTTATCAATTTTGTCTAGATCAGTAACATCAGCACTTGTTAAGCTATTTAAAAACATGGCTGGCGTTAATGGTGTTAAGCTATCTTCATCAAACACATATGTCAAAGGTCTTGAGTTTATTATGGCTTCGCAATCGCAAAGAATAGTATTCAACTCTTCATATGAAAGCAATGCTCTACCGAGGATTCTTCTTAAAATTTCCTTAGTCATTCTTACCATCCGCTCCCAAAATCCTCCCCACCAAGCAGATGAAGGAGGTATAAACTTCCAATTAATTCTATGAATGGATGAGGAATCTTGAATTTCTTCCCAATTCAACTCTCTGAGTTTATTATTAGTTCCACGGAAATTCGTGCTATTATCGGTGTGAATAGTATCGACTCTTCCTCTGCGTGCTATAAATCTACGAAGTGCATCCAAAAAGCATGCGTCGATAAATTCTGAACTAGTTCAAGGTAGAGACATCTATAAACTGCACAAGTAAAAAGATCTATCCATGCTTTCTCACCATTCTTGAGATATAATGGTCCACTTTCTAAACAATAATTTAAAGATGTTCCATTACCATCTTTGGAAGACGCATCAAATACGGGTCTCAGTTTTGTAGTTTGGCTCGATTCTTTTATGACTGCTTGATTTGGTAAATAGTGACTTCCTGGCTCTTCACAATTTTCATCTATTTCAATGATGCCTTCTTGAAGCTATTGTTCCAGTACTTTATTATATTCTTCGAATTTCCCATTTCTTTTTACTCTTTTTGTTAGCATCACAGTCTATTTTCCGCATGTTGGCGATTATTGCATAAGATATGATGAGTATCCTTCCATGGTAAACTAACCTCATATCTACCACTTTCATCTGTGCGAACAGTTTGTTCAAAAAATTCTACAGAGCCGCGATGGCTCAGGGGATAGAGCGTTCGCCTTCCAATGAGGCGAACCGGGTTCGAATCCCAGTCGATACGAATTCCGCATCCGGCTTGCACTGACCACAGTGCTGACGTGAAATATCCTCAGTGGTAGACGGATCATGGGTTAGAGTCCCCTTGCCGTCAGGCTAACCGTGGGAGGTTCTCGTGGTCTTCCTCTCCATGTAACGCAAATGCGGGTTAGCTCCATCAAAAAGTCCTCCACGAAGGCAAATTTCTCCCAATACTCGATCCAGGAGTTCCCTTGTCTTCTGGATTGGGTTCAAAATTACAAGGTTACGGAGTTGAACATTAGTAGCCGTAAACCCATTAAGTTGGGTCGGCTGTTCAACGACGGTTATAATAAAAAAAAAATAAAAATAAAAAAAAAAAAAAAATTCTACAATTTTTTCATTTTTGTTGTTTTAGCTTCGGCTGGATCTCGTATTCCAATAGTCTCCAAGCTCCAAAGGTCTTCAATGCTGGGTTGGCAGAATACGCTTAAAATAGTGTTTGTTTTTTCTTCTCTATGTTGTTGACCCATTATTGTCCACCCAAGCCGAGTTTCAATAGCCATAATATTTTCATCCAATTTTTCAATTTTACCCGTGAGAATTTGAGGCAATACATCCGCACCTAATAATACTTTAATTTCTAAAGGATTGTCCCCAACGTCTGATAAGTTAATTGATTTTTGCTGTAGAATGGGATAAATGTTTTGATTCTTTAATCTCGGTACGAAATTACATATCTTTGTCTGGGCTAACATTGGACATGTAATTTTGAATTGACCATCTAGGGATTTTATATTGACATCATAGACACTGTGTTTTTCCTAACCAGTTTCTATTCCGCCAAACAATGCATGGTTTAAACTTTCTTCTCCAACTATTGGCAAATTTAGCTTTTTTACCCCCTCTGTTTTTATATATGACCTTTGGGAACCGGAATCAATCAAAACTCTTGCGAGTCTATCTGTTTTATCTATGCCCTTAACGTTTACTATCAGTGTTTACATCAACGTTTTACCCTTTTGTTGATTAAGAAGAGTTTTAGAACTGCTATTTTCATCATTTTTTCCTTTAGTACTTGACTTTGTTTGACCTTGGTTTTCACAATTTTTTATGTTCCAACACATTACTCTCAAATGTCTTCTATTGCAAATTAAACATTTAACAGAACTTTTGCATTGTTGTGCAGGATGGCCGATTTTCAAACAACGGAAACATGCTCTTTTTTCTTTTAAAACAGTCTTTTTATCGTTATAATTTAAATTGTGTAACTTAAAACATTCCACTGAGCTATGTGAATCCTTGTCACACCATATACATTCAAACTTTTTGAAATCCTTCGTGCTATTCCTTGAATCGCCAGAATATATACAAGCGGCAGTTGGTGGAACTACATCAAAACTTCCTTGGCTACCGTATCCACTACGAGCTATTTCTAGGCGTTCCTCACTTTCAACTTCAATTCTGAGAATTTTCAATAATTTTGTAAGATTTCCTGTGCTGGCATTTGTTTCTCGGAATGATCGAGATCTCTCACAAGCCTTCAAAAGATCCTCTGGAAGAGCTGATTCTACTAATGGGTAAAGCATGGCGGTATAAATATCACTTTTAACGCCAAGCGATTCCAGAGCTCGTAACTGTGTTTCCAATTTATCATACAATGTCACCAATGGCATGTGACCTTTTTTTGTGGCCTGACCCAACACTAATCTTAACAATTCTCTAATATAGATTTCGACCATCAGGTCATCTCTTGCGAATCTTGATTTTAGTTGAATAATTGCTTTTTGATAATTTTGGCTTGACGGTGGAAAACTATCTACCAGTTCTTTTGCTGGTGACCCGGCAACCATTGCTTGAACCAAATATTGAAATTTATCATCATCATCGATGGTGTTGTCCTCATGTATTTTACGGAACTGTTCCCAAAATCCGAGCCAATTTTTTATTTCGCCATTAAATTTTTGTAGTTCTAACATTGGAAGCTTGTATTTTCTCTTCATTTCCGCACTATTTTGTGAACTTGGTTCATTATTCGCCAAACGAAGATTAACAGTTTCTTTTAAGTACACATATCTGTCAATATATTCTTCATTGGCATCAAAATCTTTTTCATAATCATCGTTATTTTCTAGTTTTAATAAATTTTCAGAAATCTGAGTTTGAACATCGTTTAATCTTTCGAATTTATTAGTCAATTGTGATAATAAGATCTTTACGCGATCCACTTTGACTTCCGTATTCGATATATAGAACTCTATAGTTATAACTCTGTTTTTAAATTATTGGCAGTTAAAGTAAATCCTTGGCGCAATGACTTTCTTTTATTTTTTAATTCTTCCATTTATGAAGTGAAATATTAATTAGTTTCTGATAGTTTCACTTACTTTCGTTTCTTTTGTCCTTTCTTTTTTTTTATGCTTGAATTATGTCGCGGACGCCACTTAGTGTTGCGAAGTCGAACTTTGAAATTTATGAACCATATTGGACGACGACTCACAAGAAGAAGAAAACAGGTTGTTTGAGACAAGAGCACATTTATTTACAGGACGAAGACATTTTATACATATAATGACGCATAGGAAGAATAACTATTTAAAGACATCGTTTTCTTTTATGCTTATCGATTGTTTTTCTATTTTTGAATTATGTTGCCAGATTTCAACTAATTTGTTAGAAATAAAATATTTATTGATTTCTTATAAAATATCGCTTATGCGAACCCGCAACACTTCCATTATTGAAAGGTAGTGTATATTATCTGTGTATATATTAACTAATTTAAATGACTAACGAACTACTTTTTCACCATATCAACTATAGGGAATGTATATACGCAATTATATAATTTAATTACTTATATTTTGCAATAATAAAGTTATTTCACTGCCTGTGGAACTATTTTGATGAATTGCCTTTTTACTAAAAATATATCATAAATAAAATAATCAAAATACATAGAGTTTTTTTCTTTTTTTGCATTACAACAACGACTCAATTTTTAGCAAATCATAACATCTGCCAATCTAACGGCGCAGCCTAAAAATAGTTTCGTTTTCTATTCAATACCATAGAAGAGATAACAATCGAAGTCAAACCCTTGAATAAACTTGGCATGATAACACAGAAGTAAAGAAGGTTCCGTTTATATTTAGAACGGTTTTGGTTATTTTAAAATAATTTCTTAACATGGCGATCAACCTCATAGACTTCAATGCTAAAAATAGAAGCTAACCCTTGACGCGGATTCACTGGAGTAAGGTTACCGGAATTCACTTCTCTGGTTCAGATTGTTCCCTACTAGCAATCCAGTTAGTATAGAAATCAGTGATCATTAGTGTAATCATCAGTGCAAAGAACCATTGCCACCAGGAAAAAGTAATATTAATATTCACACGGGCAGAAATAAACCCAGCAGAATGTTCCCATAAATAACATTTGCTTTTATTAACAGCAACAGATGTAATACTCAATTCAACTCAAATGAAAAAGTCTACAAGTTTGTAATAGACTAATTATTAGATTGATTTAGATGAATTAATTACTGAATAGATCTTTTAACCAATAACACATGACGTCATTACTTCATATTATATGAATTCTCAACCCGAACAGCAGAATAATGAAACTACTAAGATTACTTTTCGATTTATGACTACACGAATCCACCGAACGAATACCGGCTATTACAACTTCCTTGGGGTAAGAAAAAAAGGAAAGTAGAGCAATATTGAAAAAGTCGTTGATTCTGAAAATATCAAAAGACAAGCGATAGCCAATTAAAATTCACGAAGCAGAGTTTGAAAAAACTGACTGGATAAATATAAATTAACAATAACTAGAAGAATAGGTTTAAATAACTGAGCAATTGTAACATTGCACTAAGAGAGTAAAAAATATAAAAACAACAAAACATTTGAATAAAACAAGAGGTATTTTATTTTCGAAGATAATAATAATAATGAAAAACTTCTTTAGAGCGAAAATCCTTCTTTTAGCTGCGGTGATGCATACATTTAACGACTACCCAAAGAGTACCACATTTCTTAAGCGAACATGTTTCCCTGTTCCCCTTTAATTTATTGTTTTCTTATTTACTTTAAAATTGATAATTATATTTCTACCAATACTCAAATATAATTCTATGCTATTCTATATATTCTATTATTAATTTTATCCTATCTCATATATTTCCGGTACTATTAAACTAATAATTTACTATATAAAATTATTTTTAGTTCAATTCACTATCCATAATTCTTTTAATTTTAGGCACGCAGCAATTGACATTATTAACTTAAATTTGCAACAATATTTTATTAAAAAGTAACAGAGTCTGTTAATTACAGTTAAGCAAAATATTGGATACTATGCTATATATTCTTACTAGTAATTTTCTAAGGTTGTGAAATTCTGTAAAATACTCGACATTAAGTATCGTTTTTGAATTCCCTCTTATTTTATTTGCATAAAAAATTATGTAGATTTGGAGGGATTTAATCAATACCAAACTTTTTTTTTAAATGTTCCTGAAAAATGATCTGATTTATGTCTCTCAAAGATCTTATTAAATAATGCAGTTAACATGAAGTTTTTGGAAAGCTTTGTTACCTTCTGAGCTGTAAAAATGTGCAGCGTATGACTTGGGCATTCCATTTTGTCTGTATAAGATTTAGACAATTGTTTCTCTACCGTGGATTAAAATTTATATTAGAATTATTATAAATTTTATTTATATTTATTCCAATAGACATATTAATCTTAGTTATAGGTATAGGCTAGAAATATTCTTTATCGTAGAGAGAGTATGATCAGAAACAAACTGATAAAAAATACAATTTTCCATTTTTCTTCACTCAGTTTTGTTTTCGTAATGCCACCGGTGTTAAGCCTTATTAGTATAACCATCCATACACACACTTGTAGTAGTTTGAAAGAAAAAAAGAAGAAAAAAAAGCAGGTGATGAGTTTATGAAAACACTTAGGTCTTTGAAACTGGGTATACACTTTAGCCGAGATGACTTAATTTGTCATTTTTATCGACTTCCAGCGCGGACACCACAATATTTTAATCAATATAAGTGGGCCGGCCAGTTGGCCGAGCGGTTAGCGTTCTTGATTGCGGAGCCCAATGGTTGTTGGTTCGAATCCCGGTCAGGGCCTACCCTATGAACGGGCATCTGTGACAGTGTGGCGATGGTAATGTTGCTCGTCTCCATGATTAAGGTTCACAGGCAGGGACTTATCAAGACTAATTTAGGCCTAAGGCCAACCAAATTTTCTGGGCCCCTCACAAAATACTTTGAAATTAAATTGCTAAAGAGCAGTCCTAACGATACAAAAGAATTTATTGAAATGTATGATTCAAGATAAACATTTTAAGAAATTTTGAAAGCAGAAGATTATTTTTAACAACAAAACAATCAATAGAAACCCATTGGTGGCCACAAACAATTGAAATCTGTGTTTTTTCTAAAAGTCACTGATTATCCGAATTATTTTTTTATAGTAAGCTGTAATTATTTTTTATTTAGTACTTAAACCTACACAAAGCTAGCCCACCTTTCATTAGATTTAACGATAAGTTCAGCATGTATGCTAAGATGTTAAGGTTATTAATAATAATTTTTATTAAATAGTACATTTCAACACAGAAAAGATATCCAAAACGAGCCAAAATTATATCTACTCATAAAAAATTAAAAAAGACGTTTAAATAATAATTTATTTATATATAACACATTTTAAAAAATTAACATTCATATTCAATGAAAAAGTTATATTCAAAATATTGATACATTCAAAACTCTCAATGAATTTAATTAAAAGTCTTAAACAAAAACTTTAATCCAACTCTTAATGAGAGCAGCTTCACCAGACACAGATTGCTCTAATTTATCATCAGGGAAATATTTTGATAAAGAATTTCTCAATGTTTTGTTGGCTTCATCATTTAAAGCTTTTTCTTTCTTTTTGCGCAACCAGATTGATAATTATGTTTCATCAATACAAAACTATCAGGAAAATCAAAATTTTAATATTGTAGAAGCATGTAAATCAGTTTAAAACATTCGTTTAAGCCGTTCGCGTAAAAATTGCAAAAATTAAAATTCAGCTGTACTTTCAAATTTGATTAATGCAATGTTAACGTGAATTTGGTTGTATCACAATATATATATATATATATATATATATATATATATATATATATATATATATATATATATATATATATATATAATATATATATATATATAATATATATATATATATATATATAATATATATATATATATATATATAATATATATATATATATATATAATATATATATATATATATATATATATATATATATATATATAATATATATATATATATATATATATATATATATATATATATATATATATATATATATATATATATATATATATATATATATATTGTGATACAACCAAATTCACGTTAACATTGCATTAATCAAATTTGAAAGTACAGCTGAATTTTAATTTTTGCAATTTTTACGCGAACGGCTTAAACGAATGTTTTAAACTGATTTACATGCTTCTATATCTTATATATATATATATATATATATATTATATATATATATATATATATATATATATATATATATTATATATATATATATTATATATATATATATATATATATATATATATATATATATATATATATATATATATATATATATATATATATATATATATATATATATATATATATATATATATATATATATATATATATATAAAGAAAAAAAATTGAAATAAAATAAATGCATTTTTTGAGAAAAACTGTTTTTTTTTTTTCCTTCTAGTATTTAAAAGAAACAGTAATATTGAGAACTATTGAGGACTTGTTTAAGGTCCCTCAGAATTTGTGGTCCCTAGGCCCATGCCTATTGGGCCTAGGCGATAATCAGGCCCTGTTCACAGGTGCCCACTAGGTAACGTTAAATAAGCTGTTGCAAGTAGTTAAAAAAAAAAAAAAAAAAAAACAAGGAGTAAAAAAAAAAAAAAATAATAATAATAATTACGGTTTAAAAAAAAAATTAATGCTGGCGGAGTTTCTAATATCATATTCATCGCAATTGGTGAGTCGAGCTATGTCATCAGTTGAAGAGAATTAGGTGTTGAATGAAATAGTGGGAGTCGAACTCTCGATCAGCAAAATGATAACCAAGATATCTCGACAGAAGTGTAATACCGTCGTTTTAAAGCTCACAATTGGTAAGTGAAAACTTTTTTTAGGGAGCCATCTCACGATTTTTTTTTAATATGAAGTCTTAAGAGACATTAGATCATTGTTTATTTTGTACTGAGTCAAACAATCATTAGAGAAGAATGTTCTCTAGTGGAAAGTCAGCCAGGAAGCTGGGTTAGTGTAAAGAATTTTGTGTATATCCTCTAGATGGAAGCCCCGCTTCTCCATTATGGGGACAATATTGAGGAGGATGTGAGAGTATCCATGGCCACCATATTTCATCTGAAATAAAAAAAAAGAAGAACTGTTATTATTCGCACCCATACACCATAGAACACATAACTACAAAATGTGCTTTTTACAATAAATTTACACAGCCGCCTCTGATGCCTATTAGGAGATATTTCCATGTTGGTAGTTACTTTCACCAAGGTGCCAAGGCGTTTTTGTATTTGCGAAAATGTAAACAAAAAATTTATTGTTTCCATACACCGAACTTTTCTGATACAACTTGTATTTATTTGAATTTTTAGTTAAAAAATAAAATTAAAAATAATAATGGTGTAATGTTGATAAAATTCTGTTATTATATCCAAGTGGTAATGAACGATACTTTTCTTACTGATTTGAAATAAGATAAAACTTAATTTGTGTCAATTCTTCAATTTAATTTAGTAAACGTAAAAATGTTTTAATTCAAGAACAATTTTATAAAAATTGTGATACCCTTTCGGGGATCACAGTTTACCCATTGGCAAAATGGTTGTTGTCTAATTTTTTTTACGCATTTGTCCATTATATATTCCTCTTTATTTGTGATATTCACCTGAATTAGTATGGAAAACGATTCAGTTTGAACTGTAGGTTAGAATTTCTGATTCTTAATTAAAACAATAAAAACAAAATATATCGTTCAAATGATGAAATTCTCTTTTATTCTCAAGAACTCAAGAAGTATTTATGGGATCTCTCTGATCCCATATATCTCAAAACTAAACTCACCAACTTAATTCATGGCAAAACTAAAAGTGAAAAAAAAAAAAAAAAAAAAAAGAAAAGAATTCTAAAAAAAATTATCAGACAGCAGCGGTCGCCATAGAAACGCATGAAATGACGACGCATGCGCACTGTTTACTATTACTCTTGAACACAATTGAAAAGTGTGATGACGTCCAAATAAGGTGCGCACGCCATCAAACCCAAAACAACAACCATTTTGCTAATCTGTAATAAATGAAATAAGGTAAAAAAGCATTCTATCACCATAGACTTGATTTTCAACGGCGTGACTTACCAATCTGTGTTTTGTGTGTATGTCATGAGCGACAACTATTTTGTCTTCGTAACCTTCCTGAATGAGGCATCTCAACGACTCCATCCGTTGTGCGTCACTGGGCATGGGAATAAGTTCATCCAGCTGATAGAGGGACACTTCAATTCCAAAGAGATCGAACTCACAATAGCTTCCGAGAGAGGCAAACTCCAACAGACTCTCCTTCGTTAAAAGAGTACCTGTATGGAAACACACATTTCTATTACGACCCTAAAAGCATGTAACCTAACGGCAACCTTGTGCCGGAATTTTCTTTTTTTATTGTCACGAAAATGTTTGTACTAAAAACCTCTTTTTCAATAAGGCAAAAATTTTGCAGTTTCGAACCTTTTATTCTAAAAGGATTAAAAATTATTTTTTAAAGCTTTTTTAAAAACATGTTGTATATGTAGTTCATTTATGTCGCACTAAAGCTGCACAATGGGCTATTGGCGACCGTCAGGGAAACATCCCTGAGGATGATCCGAAGACATGCCATCACAATTGTGATCCTCTGCAGAACAGATTAACGTGGACCAATACCGCAGACCCTACGCAGACTGATCCAAGTGGTCACCCACCCGCACACTGACCGTAGCCAGTGCTGCTTGAAATCGGTGTTCTGCTGGGAAGAGTGTGTTAACGATCAGTCCACTGCGGGACGCTTTTTTAAAAAGTATTATCACTTAAGTCCATAATGACGTTTTAGCTGACGTCACACTTAAAGAATCAAATTGCTGTCCATTAAAATTTCATGACAAGGTGGTTTTAGCTGAGCATAAAAGACTTTACGAAAAGAAACCTTATAATTACGATTATTTAAGATTATTTTCACTTTAAGACTAGCATTATTGAAATATTTTTTTCATGCTTGAAAACCCTAAGTCAATCTCGATTGAAGGTTTTTATATAGAAGGTTGTTTTCAGGGTTTTGGATGAGGGTGATGTGCGTAGAATAGAGTAGACTGCCACAGAACTCGTTTTGAGGTTAGACAGTTAAACACGTAAACCGCATAACAAAAATTTTTAGGTTTACATTAAAAGGGTTTTGCTGAGTGAAAATAATAAGCTTTTTTTTTTCTATCAGAGTACTTATCATTATAATGCCACTCTAAAATAAAATAAGGGGTGTCCTAAAAGATTTTGATCAAATAGGTAAAAAAATATTTTTTCCAATAGTATTTTTTTAATGAAACATTAATAGTATTTCATGATTTAAAATCGTACTTTGTAGATCTTGTATTTTAACTTTCAAGATCTTGTATTTCAAGATTTAAAACCGTATAGTTAAAAATCAAAATAATATGTAAGTATAAACTGATATTTTTCAAGTGAGAGGGGATTTTATTTTTGTTTGTCATGTTCCTTTGACATCGTGGTGGATTTGTTATTAAAACGTTTAGTACAACAGCGGACAACATTGAAAAAAAAAAGATAAATATGCTAACTATCTCGAAGGCACCTTTGCGGGAAATTAGCAACTTTTTCAAAATCGATTTACTACATTATTATTACTAATGGTCACCTAATAATTTTACATAAAAATAAGACATTATTAATCATTAAGAATAAGCAATGTTTAACAAAAGCCATCAGTTTTTAATACTCAAACATTAAAACAATTAAGCTTAATACAGAAATTTTTTTTAAAAAAATATTTAACATGTGTGTACTAATTTTCTAAGGTTATATGTAATAAGGAATTTTTATGTTCTAAACAAATATTCATATGTGATATCAATAACACACATGTTTTTTTTTTGTTGTTGTTTTTTTGGTCTTTAAAAATACATGTTTCACCTTGTGATTTTTCATCAGATGAGGATTATTCCACTATTTTTAATCAGAATCTTATTTCAAAGAAATAACGTTATAATTGGGTAAGTAAATGGCATGTTTCAATGTATTTTATGGAACGCATTACTTTTTATTTTTCCTGCATAATCCCAGATAGCAAAATAAGGTTTATTTTCACACGGCAAAAACATTTTAATGTAAACATAAAAAGGTTTGTAATGCGGTTTACGTGTAAACCTTCTAATCTTAAAACGAGACAATCTGTTCTATTCTATTCACATTACCCTCATCCAAAACCTTGGAAAACAACCTTCTAAAAACATTAAATCGAGGTTGTCTAAGGGTTTTTAAACGTGAAAAAAATTCTTGAATAAAACTAGTTTCAAAGTGAAAATAATCTTAAATCTATTTAATTATAAGGTTTCTTTCCGCTGTATGCTCAGCTAAAATCCACCCTTCTCATGAAATTTAATCCTTTCGCTATTGTGACGTCAGCTAAAACGTCATTATGGACCTAAGTGACCATTTTACCTAAGTGACAATACTTTTTAAAAATAATTTTTAATACTTTTAGGATGAAAGATTTGAAACTGCAATATTTTTGCTTTATAGAAAAAAAAAGTTTTTAGTACAAACATTTTTGTGATGATAAAAAAAAAAAAAAAAAAAATCGACACAAGGTTGCCGTAAGGTTACATGCTTTCTGGGAATGTATGAAAAATATCAATCGGCATCCCTTTACTTCCCTAGAATTGCATGTCTCAGAGCAAAGAAAAAAAAAGATATTTATTTATTTTATTCATAAACAAATAAGAACAAAAAAAAATGACTCACGGTCTAGGTGTGACATCACGGTGTTGGAAACTCTTCCACCCGCCTCTTGAAATACGCGGAAAATCTCTTCCGGACAACGAGAATCTCTTCCGGGATGTATGATGACGGGAGCACCGGTTTCCTCTTGTACAATTGCCGTGGCCTCTAATGACTTTTTCTCGAAATCTGAAATATAAAATGCATATATAGTTTGTTTACGGTAAGAACTCCAGTTTTGCCACAAAGTCGGAGGCCGCGATGGCTCAGCTTCGAGGCTCAGGGGATAGAGCATTCGCGTTCCAATAAGGCGAACCGGGTTCGAATCCCAGTCCGGCTTGCGCCGACCACAGTGCTGACGTGAAATATCCTCAGTGGTAGACGGATCATGGGTTAGAGTAATCTTGCCGTCAGGTTAACCGTGGGAGGTTCTCGTGGTCTTCCTCTCCATGTAACGTAAATGCGGGTTAGCTCCATCAAAAAGTCCTCCACGAAGGCGAAATTTCTCCCAATACTCGATCCAGGAGTTCCCCTGTCTTCTGGGTTGGGCTCAAAATTAGAAGACTACGGAGTTAAATTAATAGTAACCCATAAAATTGGGTCGGCTGTTCAACGACGGTTATAAAAAAAAATCTGAGGCAGTCTGCTGCTATGGAAACAAGAATAGCGCATTTCAGGAAGGGTAGTTTCTCTTCACTCTACACAATAGATTCCCTTTATCTAGCCGACCCCTACTTAAAATAGTTATACCTCGTTACCATAGTCATCACCACGGGTCCAGATCAATGGCTAGGGGAGTTCTTATGCTAGACAAACTATATGTCCGATTCAATATATAATTTTCGTAATCATTTCGTTCATATTCCAGTAAAAGGAGACTATATCTTCGGAAAAATTAATACCGGATATAATGTTTCATAAAAAGTTTTGTTATTTTATTACACATGAAACAAGCTTCTTCCTTTTTGAGGGAAAAGAGGAATGATTTGAGGGGGGGGGGCGATTTTTTTTCTAGACAGGCAAGTGGAGGTATTGTTAACAATGTACTGCTTGACACTGAATAGAATAAGACCGTTTTCGAGATGATCAGACTAAAAGCCGCGTCAGTATATAATTAATGAGAATATCACCTCAAGTATTTTTAATATAAGTATCTATTAAAAGTAATATTTTTAATGAATGTAATCTTTTATGACATAGATAAGATTATTAAATGATTAACAAAATACTTAAATCATCCATAAGTTTGGAAAAACATCTTTTAACTTGTTGCAGTCGAGCACTTGACGGTACAACGGTTCAACGAGGAACGATAACGCACACCCTCGGTCCCTCCACGGGCTGATCAAACTTGTCACCCACCCTCTCACTAGCAGCTGCCAGAAATGCATGACCTCGTTGATCTATGGGGAACCGTGTATTTACGATCATGATCACTGTGGGACAAATAAAACATGCAGAGATGGACTCGCCCACCGGGACGTACTCCGGTGTTTCCTGTTAACTTGCGACTTCACGCACCATTACTTTTTTTGAAAAAAAAAAAGTATATTATTATTATTATGTCCCGCAGTGGACTGGTCGTTAAGACACGGTTCCCAGCAAATCACTGGTTGCGGTCAGTGTGCGGGTGGGTGACCACTTGGTTCAGTCTGCATAGGGATCGAGGGTGTGCGGTGTTGATCCTCGTTAAACTGTTCTACCGTAAAATGCTCGACTTCGGGGGCAGATCGTCGGCTTACCGAAGCGGGGTGCCATCCCCTCTGCAGAGGATCAAAATTGTGATGGCATGTCTTCGGATCATCCTGAAGAATGTTTCCCAGGCGTCGCCAATAGCCCATTGTGCAGCTCTAGTAATACTCCCTTTAAAATTTTAAATAAAACATTGTACCAGAACTAGTTTTTTTAGAAGTAACTACGATTTTGTTTTACTAGATTTTGTTTAGAAGTAACTACGATTTTTTGTTGAGTAACACAAGTTTTGTAGTGTGTTGTGTTCTTTGGATTTGAGATTTATTTTTTTCAAGTAAGTTTTTGAACACATTGTTTTCTTTTGTATTAGTTTAAGTATTATAATTTTGTATTTGTTTTTGTATTCTTTTTTTCTCTCAACCTGGACTTTTGGCAAAACCTTTGGTCTACAGAGAGAGCATCTAAGACATTTGTCATGTTCGATAGAAAAGGTTTTGTATTTATGACTTCCGACACCCGCTGTCAGCTTCGGTTGTCATGTTTTTAAATTTTTCTTTGTTTTCTTCTTTATATATTCTATTTGTTGTTAATATGACTTTAAAACAATGTTAATCTAAGCATGAAACTTAAATCAATTTCTCCTTGCTTGGTGAATGGTTTAGAGAAGAGATGCGGAACTGGAAATGGCTGGAAAATTTTAAACTAAATTATTAAAAAATGACTTTTCTCCTGCACATTTTTCTCTCCATCTTTAATAAAACTTATCTGCCAAGAACTCTAATTTCAAAGAAAGTTAACCTAAGAATATAATATTAAAAAAAAAAAAAAAACAAGAAATAAATTTTTCAAACAAATAATATTTAAAAAAATATATATAATTTATAATGCATAAATCTGGGTCTCGTTCGACGCCCTTCTAACGTGCGACGCCCAAGGCGATCGCCCGCCTTGCCCTTTCGCCAGCCTTGATTGCATAGTACATACATGAATCTATATAAAAAAAATTTGAATTAAATATTTAAGAGCCGTGATGACTCTGGGGATAGAGCGCTTGCCTTCCATTGAAGTGAACCGGGTTCGAATCTCAGTGGTGGCTGGTCTATACGTATTCCGCATTCGGCTTGCACTGACCACATTGCTGACCTATAATATCCTCAGTAGTAGACGAATAAAGGGTTAGAGTCCCCTTGACGTCAGGCTAACAGTGGAAGGTTTTCGGGGTTTTCCTCTCCATATAACACAAATGCGAGCTAGCTTCGTTAAAATGTCCACTACGAAGGCAAATTTTTCCCAATACTTGATCCAGGAATTCCCTTGTATTCTGGATTGGATTTAAAATTACAATACTACGGAGTTGAACATTAGGAGTCGTAAACCCAAATATTGGGTGGGCTGTTCAACGACGGTTATGAAATGTAAAATAAAATTAAAAATATTTAATAAAAATATAAATTTAGAGAAGTTAAGCGTAGATAAGTTAAGCATATAGGAGTGTGAATTTTAAATTATAATTTTTCATGTAATTTTACTATTTTTATGTGTTCATTGTAACATAATTAGCTGTTTTATTATCAATAAATATTTTTCAATTATACTTACTTAATTTGAAATGTGTATTTAGTGAATATGTAGTATTTGAAATGCATAGTAATTTATGAAATGTATAGTTAGAGTATCTAATAGTAAATCAAAAAGATTTGTTCTACCAAGAAGAATTTATTTTTGAAAATATTTTCAGATCTAAATCAATATACTTTTCCTTCGACATGTTGGCTTCGACATCTTGGCAATTAATAAGCGTTTTTAGTTTCATAAAAAATAATTGACAGAGTAATTAATTCGCAAGAAATAATAATAATAATTGATTGTTATCCCTTATTTGACTATATTTGTGTTAAATATCACCGTTAGTTATTTTTTTGGTTTGCATTTTGCCGGGCATAGCATGCTTGTGGAGTCTATCAAATTAATATGTTGCTTGTTTCGTTCCAATTTAAATTGAAAGAACGGCTTAAATTGTAAACACCACAAGTATAATAATATGTGATGGAGCATTTTTTTAAAAGCTTAATCGTAAAAATCAATCAGAAGAAATTGTGGGGAGAGTCATATCGACAATGTTAACTTTCATCTATGAAAAGGTTCCCCGACATATAATCGAGTTAACATGTCTTATATAGTGGTACTTCGAGATACGAGTGCCCTGACATACGAGTTATTTGAGCTGTCTAGGGAGCGAAATTTTGTTTTGAGATACGAGGAACGGCCATGCAAGCCCTTCTCGTCCTCGACAATGCTCCTGCTCACCCCTCGAATCTCGAAGAGTTAAAGTTTATAAAGGTTTTCTATCTACCACCTAACACCACTCCTATCCTGAAGCCCATGGATCAGCAGGTGATTTCTAATTTTTAAAAGCTGTACACTAAGCACCTGTTCCGGCGCTGCTTTGAGGTGACAGAGAACACAAATCTCACCCTTCGAGAATACTGGAAGGACCACTTTAACATTGTGATACGTATGCATCAGAATGATTAGATCAGACCTGGCTGAGTGTTACAACGAGGACCTTGACCTATGTATGAAAGCTGTGGCCTGAGTGAGTCTGTAACCGAAAATTGTGCCGTCGCCCGAGTCTGTAACTTCGAAGGATTCGACCCCGAAGTGCCAATAGAGGAGGAGATTGTGTCTCTGGGAAAATCCATGGACCTGGTTATGGGTGAGAGAGACGTGAGCGAGTTCGCCGAGGAGCACTTTCAGGATGTAGATGTAGTTAATTTACGTCGCACTAGAGCTGTACAATACAATGGGCTATTGGCGACGGTCTGGGAAACATCCCTGAGGATGATCCGAAGACATGCCATCACAATTTTGATCCTCTGCAGAGGGGCAGAGCACTTTCAGGAACTGACGACCGAAGAATTACAAGAGTTACAATCGCAGCAGCATTCGGGGGTTCTGCGAGAAATTGGTTTCGAGGAAGAGCCAGAGGTGGAGGAGGCTATCTCTACAAGTGAGATAAAAGAGTTCATGGGAGTGTGAGAGAGAATTTCACAGTTCGTGGTAAAGAAACACCCCGAAAACTTGCAACTGGTCGTACATCGGAGCTATTTAATGACACTTGCCTAACTCATTTCTGCAGCATTCTGAAAAGGAGGAGGAAACAAACCTCCTAGGACAGATTTTTTTTAATCCGGCTGAAAAAGCAAAGACCAGTGAAGAGAAATGCAGTGACTAAAATTGAGCATACAGTAGCATTTAAGTTGAGTGTTAGTTGCATTTAAGTGACAAAAATACAAATATGTATGTACACTTTATAAAATCAGTTTTTTTTTTTGCTTTACATTCTCTTTTATTATGTTTTTATACAATATTTGTCATTGATAAATACATTTTTCTTATTCAAAAACACGTAACAAAAACAATTGGGGTTAGCATTTTTGGGGCTAGAACGGATTAATGGCATTTCAATTAATTTCAGTGTGGAAAATTGTTTTGAGATACGAGCAAATTGACATACGAGCAAGGTTACGGAATTAATTAAACTCGTATCTCGAGGTATCACTGCATTTGTGAATTGGAATTGTATTTTCGTAGTGGTAGATACACTACAGTACTCCCCCACCAGAAATGTAGCTGTAATAGAATTCAATGAACGGATACCACTAGTTGGTTCATTTGTAAGAAGCCGGGAGAGCTGTATTAAGATCACCGTAATTTTGAGTGCTGATCGTGAGAGCTGTGCTAAGTTTCCTGTCGTGGTCGCTCGTGTTTAGCAGTCGAGAGTATACGCTGTACGTCGTGTGTGATCGAGACTGAGAAGCAACACAGTGAGGAGGACAATGTTGCTGTCCCAAGTACCAAGTCAACTGTTAATGTGGACGAAATATCCAAAGTGGTGTTCAGATCGAAGTGGGAGATTCTGTGAAGGTAGGCGTGTTCACATCACGTCCGGGTCACCAATTTGGGGAAAGTAGTTATTGACAATGTCATCCATGAAAAGATACCCCGCTATAGAATAGAGTTAACATTCACTAGTATAGAATTGGAATTGTATTTTTGTAGTGGTAGATACACTACAAGTAGTAACCCGGAAGTCTTACGACGAATTTTAACCCCTAGCGCCATCTGTGACTTAGACTGTCAACCATCCATGATTCATTATTAGAAGAAGAATACCTGTGATGGGCCATGAACATCCGACCTCCCCGATGCAGCCGCATTTAATGTTTGTTCCGTCCATTCCCTCCAGCAGATCTTTCCTCAATTTCTCGCACAAGGTCTCGACACTCATATGAAGAGTGGACTCAGACTGGGAATCAGACACATAGAAACCTATACAACCAAAAACAATTATCACCCGGATGTTGACGACTTAAAAATGGCCTTTAAAACATGCCTTTGAAAATGAAAATTTTTACTTTTATTTAAATAAATTAATAATGAATTTGAACTTATTAAAGTTAAATATGGGAAATATTTTTTTATTAAATTAATACTTAAATTGTTCATTAAAATTTGTAGGAAAGTGTAAATTTTTTTTACTAAGTAGAACGAAAAATTTTAAGGTTTAACTTCTACAAAATAAAATCAATAAATATGAAAAGAATAAAATAATCTAATAAACATGAGAAAAAAAAATGTTTAACCAAATTAAATTAAATTAACTATAAATTTATGTAAATGGCGCTAACGATCCAGATCTATTTTCCATATTTGATTGTGAAAAAGATAAGAAAAGTCAGTTGTGTGTGTGTGTGTTTTTTATACATTTTTTTTACAATTTATATATATATATTTTATTTTTTTTACATGTATCTGGGTGCGTTGTCTAATTAAGTATTAAATAAGAAAAAAATAAAAGCCAGCTAAAGATAAGTTTAATTTAAACAAGACTCATTTTCTATTAAGAATGTGAATAAATACAGTCCCTGGCCAAATTATTAGACGCATTATAAGATTCTATATAAAATCTTAATTATCAGATGATACTATATAGCTTTATTGTTTTTATGTGACTGAAACCGGTTTGCACTTGTTTACGTTCGTGTATCAATTGTTTGAATTAGACGATATATAATATAAATTTAACGATTGCATAAATTAGACGATATATTATATAAGTATAGGACATTTATTATATCGGGTATTATATTAGTATATTGTAATAGTTAGACCAAATTATTAGATTCAATGTAGTGTTTTAATAATTGTATGTTATGCCCGAGTTTTTATACAATACTTTTATATTTAAACATACATGTAATGGGTTTTTATTCTGGTAATTTTTTATATACTTCCCATTTGCATTTATTTTTAACGTATTGCATTACAATGTTAACGAATTGATACACGAACATAAACAAGTGCAAACCGGTTTCAGTCACGTAAAAGCGATAAAGCTGTTATAGTATCACCTGATAATTAAGATTTTACATAGAATCTTATAGTGCGTCTAATAATCTGGCCAGGCACTGTACTTAATTAATAGTTAAAAAGTAATCAACAAACTATAAAGGTCACCTGATCCAGCTACAATCTTGACTCCAGTCGTTTTGGACAAGTCTTCCAAATAATCTGCCTGGCCATTTGCCCTCAATCCGATGGAGCAATTGTCGACAATTGTACTCCCTCCATTTCGCTTGAAGTAGTCCATCTCTTCTTTGATCACATCACCAACACTATTAAATTCGATGTTAAAGTCGTAGCAATAACTGGAATGACATTGTATTCCTTAGTGTTCAATCACAATACTCATTAAAAAAGGGTTACATCAAATTTGTATGCCATACTTTTTCCACTATTAATCAATATTGTTTATTCAATGTAAGTTCTGTAAAAATTTTCCTTTCAAAGTAATGTGTCGCCATGTAGCACCTTCATCAATTTATTGGCGATCGAAAATGCCTACTAGTGGCGTAGAGCAGAACTCTCTACCTATGGCAACACTTCGCGTGTGTTCTCCATTAATGTGTGGAGAGTCATAGTAGATGGAATTACGGTAGTTCTGTGCCAATTAAAAAAAAAAAATTTTTCTCTTTAATTATTAAAAAAATATTTCGAATATCGCCACCGTGAAACCTTCTAGAACCCTGGGCAGATGCCCACCTTCCCCACTCTTGGTGACTGAATATTAAACGTCAATTTCCAGTTCAGTGGTGTATTTAAAATATAAAAGAAACCCATTCTATTTATTTCTAAGTAGAATAAGTCCCTTAAGTAACGATACGATGTCTGTATAACTATAGTTAAATACAGTCCCTGGCCATATTATTAGAGGCACTATAAGATTCTGTGTAAAATTATAATTATCAGGTGATATTATACAGCTTCATTGTTTTTATTCGGATGAAACCGTTTGCATTTGTTTACGCTCCTGTATCAATTACTTAACATTGTAATGCAATACGTTAAAAATAAATACAAATAGGAAGTATATAAAAAAATCTCTTGAATAAAAACCCATTACCTGAATGTTTAAATGCAAAAGTATTGCATATAAACTCATGCAAAACATGTTATTATTAAAAAAATCTATAGGGCGTCTAATAAATTGGTCTAATTATTATAATATACTAATATAATACCTGGTATAATAAATATTCAATATTTATATAATATATCATCGAATTTATCCAATCGCCAAATTTATATTACTACATCTAGTTTAATTTAATCGATTGATACACGTACTTAAACAAGTGCTAATAGTCACATAAAAACAATAAAGCTGTATAGTATGACCTGATAATTAAGATTTTACATAGAATATTAATAGTGCGTTGAATAATTTGGCTAGAAACTGTAATTTCAAATAGAAACTTTTTTTGTTTTAACCGATCAAATTTATTGTTTAATAAAGATGTGATTGATATATGATCACCTTTTGCAATTGAGATTTTTATTTTTTATTTTTTTGCGTCTCCCATTCATAGTTGAATATATTTAAATCAAAACTCAGGAAGACGATCAAGGTTAAGTGTAAGGTAGGGGCGATATTTGACGATTAATTGGCGTTGTTTGATTGCGGTTAAGAGCGCCAAACGATGTCTGATTTAGAAAGGTGCGTCCGGTGCTTTGCCCAATAATGATTCTGTTCGGTGTTTAAAAATGTAAAGAAAAATAAATACGAAATTCCTCGTTTAATTATTAAACTTGGGTAGAACTTTGAAAAAGCGATTTTTTTTTTTTTTTTTTTTTTTTTTTTTTGGCTGTGTTCGATGCGAGCTGTGTTTAGAATAAATAGAGCTATGTCTTCATTGCTACCAATAATAAGGTGTCCGAAGCTTTTGGGGAATTAAAGAAGACACTTGCAGATGTTAAAAACTCAACACGGAGGTTGGTGTTGATAATATGAAGGGGTTTCCTAATTTTCAGTATCGATATTATTTTTTAAGTTTTCAAAGCAGGGGCCTAGTATTTAATAAAAGAAAGCGTAAATGCAGATACGTATACTTTAGTATACTTAGATACTTACGGATACTGTCGGATATAGCCTAAATTCTCCAGGCTGAACGAGGAAACATTCGTAGCGTGCTTTATACGATTAGGTACAGGTTGCTTGAACACAGATAATTTCAAATCATGGAGTAAATGCTCGTGGGTTAACGTTAAACCCAAGCTGTCGGGTTCGACTGGACCCAGCACTGAAAATATAAATGCATAGTTCAAAACATGAGCGATGAAAAGACGGATCCTATTCAATAGAAGGAGAAATACACTGGTTTAAGAAATTAAGAGAATTTGCAGACTAGGTCGATTATCTCTAGAAATACTGGACCAATTTTAAAGAAATTTGATATGTACTTACATTGATACAATACAAAACAAATAACCATTCAACAATTGTAATAGACAAGCATGATCGTGCGTAACACTCGTTGGAGTAGGAAGGTATGAAAAAGCAGAAGAAACAAAGAAAAAATAAAAATGGGTTAATAGAGGGTATGGTTCCCTCTTACAGATATACAGGCCTTGCAGCGTGATTTCATACATGAAATATGGCAGTTTATCATTTCCTGTGGCAATTTCATACCTTCAGACTCCATCGAGTGCTATGCACGATCATGAGTGTGTATTACAATTGTTGAATAGTTATTCGTTTTGTATTGTATCAATGTAGGTACATATCAAATTTCATTAAAATCGATTCAGTATTTCTTGAGATAATGGACCAAGTCTGCTAATTCTCTTAATTTCTTACACCAAGAACCAGCTCTTCTACTTTGACGGGAAAAAACAATATATATTTACCTGTAACAGCTTTTCCCTTCATAATTTCAATTTTCTTTCAACTTGAAACTATCTGCAATAGAAAATCTTTCAGTTATGCTGTTTAAATTGAAATTTTCTAACGTCCATTAAAACAACAGGATAAACTTACCTGATGTAGTATACCGCAACCGGCTCACATCGACCACAGTGTTGACGCATTTAACCCAATTTTTTAGATTTACGACAACTAATGTTCAACTCCGTAGTCTTGTAATTTTCAACCCTATCCAGAAGACAAGGGAACTCCTTTATCAAGTATGGGGAGAAATTTGCAATCGTAGAGGACATTTTGATGGAACGAACCCGCGTTTGCGTTACATGGAGAGAGAAACCACGAAAATCTCCCATTGTTAGTCTGACGGCAAGGGGACTCTAACCCAAGATCCATCTACCACTGAGGATATTTTACGTTAGCACTTGTGGTCGGTGCAAAATTTGCATCTAGCAGAAATCGCTGGGATTCGGAAAGCTCTATCACCTGAGCTATCACGGCTCGATTCTAACACACGAGAGCCCGCCGTCGCAACCATGTGGATGAAGTGTCTGTCGTTGTGCTGTTGCGTTCTCCACTGCCAGGTTTTCGCCTTGTTTGTTTTTCCTATAGTCTGGTTGGTAGTCCAAAAGGTGTTCGATCCCCGCCGGCCGTGTAGTAAATGGTGACTGATGCATGCTAAATCTGTCGAAGTTCTCCAAGTTCCCATAACAAATCATACTTCTGGGGGTACTGATCCAGGAGTTCCCTTGTCTTCTGGATTGGTTCGAAATTACAAGGCTACTGAGTTGAACATTAGTAATTGTAAATCCAAAATTGGGTCGGCTGCTCATCGACGGATATAAAATAAGATATAATAAAACACTCATCGCTGTTGTGCAGCGATGAGTGTTGCATCGTTCAATGCGAAAATTCATCCTCTCGCATACTGATGATATGACCTCGTACGAACTCCGTCAGTTGTTGATATGACGCTCTTTGTTTTTGACGAAGCACATTGACCACTAATTAAACGTTTACCACAGGCAGTTGATGATGATTAAATGATTTTAGCTGATTTTTGCAGCCCTTTATATACATGGAACAAGCGGCTGATAATGAGACAGTCGGAATTTTCGATTTCAATCTCGAATAAATTTAAAGTTTGATCAAATTAAAATATATATATATTAAAAAAAAAATATTCGAAAAAAAGCATAACTTGTGATTTAATTTCAGCGCCCTATGATTAACCAGTAAGGTATAAATTTCTGTAAGACAACCACTAAAATTTTGAAAAGAACAAAATAAAAAATTAAATGAGAAATAAAGGAAACTAAGGATTTTATATAACATCATTTGTAGGCCCTGAAAAAAGGGCGCTCAATTATTTTCAGCTTTGAGGGCAAGTGCCCCATGCGATATTATTTTATCAACTATTGTAGACTAACTTCATATCAGGGCTGACAATTAAAATATAAAACTTCATTATCAGTTTTTATCTTGTTTCTTTAAATTAATGTTTTATTTCGAGTTCTGCGGACTTAAAATTTCTAGAAATTAAAAAAAAAATCTTAAAAATACACACGTTATTTAAAAAGTCAAAATGGCATACAGTTAAATTAATTTTTTTCCTATTAAAAGAAGGTGTTATGTTGTGATAAGAAATTAGAGATCTCGTTATGGGATACTTGCAAGTGACATAGTGTGGGTATCACGATCTTGTTTGGTTGTTGAAACGTGGCATTTGTTTACGTAAGCAATTGTTCTTCCATTCTATTTCGAGTCAGCCAAACCTACCAAGCATCAATTCACTTAAGTGACTCATTCTATATTCTTTCACAAAAATTTAAATTATTTCACTATATATTTATTCCTTAACACAAACACAGGCACTAAGCTAAGCAGAACATAAACAAACTAATTATGTATCGAAATTGCCATGCACACAAAACCAAAATAAATCACGATTACAATAAAAGTCATAAACAAATAATAAATCTAAGTTAAGTAAAATATGTAGATGAGAAAGAATTATATTTCAAAAAATGCGATACTGCTCTATATTTAATTAACTTCACGTTAATTAACATTTTAACTTATGTGGTGAAACATAGCTCAACTTTAACACGCCATTTTGCTTATAAACGATCTGCTGGCTCTGACATTATAGGTCATCTTCTACTTCTAGAAATCAAGTACCTTATTTATCTATACATAATAATAAACGCGGCTGTGCGTGTGTGTTTGTAATCACAATATATCGCCCCAGAAGCCTCGCCCAGGCACGAAACTCGGCACATAATTGTGTTTTGACATAATGAAAAAGTATTTTTTTTCTTTTTCAAAAATTTGGATTAGTTTTTTAGTTATCAGTCATTTTGTAAGAAAATCTTTGCTTTTTCGTCTTCAAAGAGCCATAAAAATGCATATACTTTTCTCCACTTTTATAAATGTATGCTAATGCGAATCTTACAATTGAAATATTAATTTTCGACAACTTAAACCAATAATATACGAAGGAATTAATAATTTAATTGTAAGGTTCGCATTAGTTTACATTTATTAAAGTGGAGAAAAGTTTAACTTTTGTATTAAAAATGTGGAAACATATTCGATACGAAAATAGAACGCTTCGCTTTGATATATTTGTCGCTGTTCATAATTGTTATAATAAGTTTTTCTTCTTCTTTCCACGCTCTATTTTTTTTTTCTTAAGCGAAGACGATAATTTTTGGGGTAGACTATATTTGAGGGTGCCCCTTGATTCTCGCCAAGTTGTGTTCGCGGTTGATCGCCAAGCTGGTCGATGTTGAAACCCAATCGTGATTCTGATAGATTTAGATTTAACCTTTATTTTTAAATGTTCAACTGTATACGTAATTTCAGAGGTCCGTTAGTTCTGCGTTGGATACCGGCTGGTAAGGTTACTTTTGCTTATGGTTCATAAGATCGAAGGTTTATGGGCAATCATAAAAAGGGACTATAAAAAAAAAATTTCACCGCCAGTACGGTACCACAGACGCCATTTTCGATTCGTATTTTGCTGAACTTATTTGGCGATGGAGGTACACAAATTTCATTCCTAATAAATTTAGACAGTATCTAACTGCTATTAGAGAATTCTGTGCACCTAAATCTGAGAATATTCAAGCTTAATGAAGAAGTGAGTTTTTTTTTTTTTTCCTTTTCTTTCTGTACTTACTCAATTATTTTTTGTTTCGATTCAAAATTCACTTTATTGCGTTAATTAATTTTGCTTATATTGGGTTCATTACAATTTTATACAGTTTTGGCCGCCATTCCTGTTACCACAGTGTTCCGCGCTAACAGGAATGGCGCCAAACATAAGTCGCCAATTTCGCCAAGGGGCACCCTCAAGTATATTTTTACCAAAATTAATTCGTTTTCGTGTTCTTTTCATGTATTTAGCATTTTAGTTTTTTTTCTTAAGCGTTGTAGCTATATAATATATAGAATAGGAATTTAATTGTTTTTGAAGGAACTATCACACTTACCTTGGATCTCTTTGGTTTTTCTATTCTTTATTTTAACAGTTTTTATTAAATGTAATTAGTCATTTTCAGAAAGTTTCAGTTTGCAGGTAAGCACTTAGATTTTAATATTGAAGTTTCATGATTTGCTTTCATAGTAATTGTTGTTCTAAAGTATTCGTTGACTTCTTAAAAACCCGATTACTGACATGGCAGAACCGCCTTCCAAAAAACTTTGTATTTTGTCAAAGAAAAAGATATTAAGAGATTCTCAAAAAAGAAGAAGGGCCCAAGAAACGTCTGTGGAACGTCAAAGAAGGATGGAACATGACCGAATTTCGACAAGCAATTCTAGAGCCCAAGAAGTATCAGAGAAACGTCAAAGAAGATTAGAAGAGGATCGTGTCTCAACTAGCAGTGCTAGGGCCCGAGAAACACCTGAAGAACGTCAAAGAAGATTAGAAGAGGTTCGTGTCTCAATTAGCAGTGCTAGGATCCGAAAAACACCCGAGAAACGTCAAAGAAGATTGGAAGAGGATCGTGTCTCCACTAGCAGTGCTAGGGCCCAAGAAACATCTGAAAAACGCGGAAGAAGAATTGTCCACTAATCTTCAGATTTCCTGCTATGTTTTAAAAAACTTTATTTGTGAAAAACTTTAGCGTGGCGGACAGCTGGCCGCCTTAAGCGGCTAGTTTCCAATAAAAATAGTTTTGAAACATTTAAATTTGTGATAAGACTTCTGCTCTGGGTGGTTACTATGGTTACGTGCAGTAATGGCATTCAGCTGGTATATGTGCATATCGGTTGTTCAAATAGTAAAAATCTAAAAAAATGATAATAAATAATAATAATAATCCAAGAAATTTTAATCTCAAATGAATCTAAACTAGGAAAATTCTTTGAAAGAATATTAACATTTAATGAAGAGTTTTCCTTGCTTTTCCATATTATTTTAATTTTTTTTTTCTAAAAAAAATGCAACCGGTACCGGTTCTAATATTTTCAAAAAATATTTAAAGCAGTTTTCAAAGTTAATCAAAGGCGTTTGGGAATAAAAGCTGGAATTAGACTAATAACTATCAAGGTTACAACAGTTGCCCTCAAAATCTAGGTTAAACGAACTTGTTTCTTACAAGGTCAAAAGGAGAGAGGCATTCTTTTGGAAAAAAAAAAATATATATATATATATAGTTTGAAACCTTCTCTTGCGTCAGACGATAGAACAAAAATATTTACATTTTCTTACCTGTCTGTCACTCTTTCACGTTTGACTTGCAATTCTAAACCAAAGAAACTTTTTACCCAAAGTGAACTTAAAACTTAAGTCCTAGATGAGCGCCATTTTTTTTCTTTTTCTTTTTTCCGTCTCTATCTATCTCGATTTGATAAAGGAGTTTTTCATAATGATAACGAAAAAACGAAAAAAAGAAACAGCTGCTACAGGCCAGAGCAGCGATTCTTTTATTTATTTATTCAGTTATTTATTTTAAGACTAAGAAGGATCATCTACATGATTTTAATAAGACGAATAAACGTTTTCCATTGTTTCATTTTTAATAATTTTCCATCAAGCTGAAAACGAATAAAATAAGTCGAAATATGGCTTTCTCTGAAATGATAGCTAAAAGGAAAGACTGCTATAAATGTTGAAAATGGTTATTCAGTAAGATATTTGTTTTCGATTTATTTTTTAATTGAAAAGTTTAATAAGAAATATTAATGCAATTTTTTATAACTACAGTCCCTGACCAAATTATTAGACGCAGTGTAAGATTTTATGTAAAATCTTAATTATCTGGTGATACTTTTCAGTTTTATTGTTTTTACGCGGCTGAAACTGGTTTGTACTTGTTTAAGTTCGAGTATCAATTAGTTAATATTGTAATGCAATGCATAAAAAATAAATGCAAATAGGAAGTATATAAAGTATGTAATTCGATGATTTTATAAATGAATTAAAAAGATATTTATGAGGACAAAAATGTTTCAGAAATATTAAAATGATAACAAATACAGTCCCTGGTCAAAATATTAGACGCACTTTAAAATTCTATGTAAAATCTTAATTATCAGGTGATACTATACAGCTTTATTGTTTTTATGTGACTGAAACCCGGTTTGCATTTGTTTAAATTCGTGTGATAATTGCTTAAATTAAGCGATATATAATATAAATTTGACAATAGGATATATTGGACGATATATTATATAAATATAGAATATTTATTATATAAATATAGAATATTTATTATATCAAACATTATATAAGTATATTACAATAATTAGATCAAACTAATATACGCACCGTAGTGTTTTAATAATGACATGATTTGCACGAGTTTATGTGCAATATTTTATATTTAAACATACATGTAATGGAGTTTTATTCAGGTGATTTTTTTATATACTTTCTATTTGTAATTATTTTTAACATATTGCATTACAATGTTAACCCATTGATACACGAACGTAAACAAGTGGAAACTGGTTTCAGTCGCGTAATAAAGCTGTATAGTATCACCTGATAATTAAGATTTCACATAGAATCTTATATTCTGTGTAATAATTTGGCCAGGGACTGTAGCTGCTTTTTGAAGCAACTTTGAAATTGTGCTATTTTGTCCGAAAAATATACTTAAATTTTCCGAATTCTCTATATCCTAACATTTTTAGTGTGTAAGTTTGACTGCATATGCAGACTGAATATGCAGCTCTTATGAATTTTTCTGTGACATTTAACAGATGTTATTACATAAATTCAGCTTAATTTAACATATATGTAGCAAATATAAGGTTCTTATACATAAAAACTAGGTTTAATTTTAAGTTAATACAATGATACTAAAAAAAAATATATAAAAAAAATAGAACAAATTCTTACACAGTTAAGTAACAGGAAGGAAAAAACTTCCCTTTTTCTTTGCTTCTTAATTCAGCTTTTTCATTTTTATTCGAAACAAGGTTTAGAGATGCTTTAAAAAAGAAGGCTCAGCAATTTTCCCATATCTGTTCGTTTTCTTTTCAAAATTACTTAGATCAAAAATAGTTTGCAGCGCCCTCTGTTGTGCTGTTGGGTATATATAAATAAATCCATACTTTATTTTGTTGTACACGTAAGTGAGAAATGACATGATAAAAACGTATGTCCAACGTATTGTTCACTAATGTAAAGATTATGATAAAACCTGAATATAAAATTTGTAAGTCATTCTTTATAAAATATTTTGCGCACGTCAAATATTTTATGATTATTAAAGAAAAAATTAAATACATAAAAAACAAAACAAAAAAGTATCCTAATAGATTTCAAGTTTCCTTAATTGTTTATTGGATGACTCAGATAGGATCTAAATAGTAATTCTAAGAAAATACACTTTGAGGAAAAAAAAAAGTTTAAAATATTTACAATTGTTTTTTTTTTTTTTTTTTTTTTTTTTTTTTTTTTTTTTTAAGCCCTAATTAATACCTTATAGATGGCTTACAGACATCGTGCAGTTGATGACTATTTCCTGGCATTCAAGGATAATGACATTTTATTATATATTTTTGTCTATATTTATTTATTTTTATTGTTATTTTTTTATTTTTTCGACTTTTAGGCTGTTTACTTTTTATTATTAACAACACGATTTTTCAAAAGAATTATATTGTTTATGTGAACCAGCCAGGTGGCCGAGCGGTTAGCGTGCCTGACTGCGAAGCCATTGGCTGCGGGTTCGAATCCCGCTCTGGGCATGGATGTTTTTCTCTCTCTCTCTCTTTGTGCTGTCCTCTGTTGTGTGTGTGTATGATCTGTGAATGTGGCCCACCCTGTAAACGGGTTTGTGGCAGTGTGGCGTGGGCAATGTTGCTCGCCTCCGTGACTTTGGTTCACAGGTGCCCACTGGGTAACGCGAAATGAGCAACAATTCTGGCATAGTATAAGCAACGATTCAAATTCTGAGCCTGCCATAAGAAAAAAAAAAGATTGTTTATGTCATTAATGATTTAGAAACATGCTTGTTTTTTTTTTTTTTTTTTAATCTCTATAAATTTATTTTTCTTTGAAACTCTTCCTACTGGAACATTTATTTTAACCGCTTCCCTTACCAAATATTTTGAAAAAAAAAAAAAAAAATCAACATACTTTTTTATTTCATTTTTCATTAATAAATACAAGGAACTTAAACAAAACATAAAGCTCAAGTTTGAAGTTGAAATTTTAATTTTTTTATGTGTAAGAAACAGTTAATTTACCATCAGTTAGTCTTTGTATGATAGTTCTTAAAACCAGGGACAACACTAAGTGATACTTTTCAAACGTCAGTGAAAGAATACGCTATTTTTTCTTCCTTTTTTTTAAAAAAAACTTTTATTGCTATTTTAATTCAGCAACCATCGTATATTACATCGTACGCAGTCCCACCATCGCACACAGTCCATATTAGAGATGTCCAATATGTTCTGGAACAGGTATTTGGAACCTGTTATTTAATCATACCTGTTATAAAAATAACAGGTTACTTCAAAAGGCCTGTTTCAAAATACTAGGCAAAAATTTTAATTCAATTATCTTGGCAAAAATTAATTTTTCTACTTTTTTTAAAACGTTAAACTGTTTTTTTTTTTTTTTTTTTTTTTTGGCAATCTTTGTACAGTTTATAATAATAAAAAAAAATCACGTTTTATTTATTATTACAGGGCCGTAGCCAGACATTGCGAGGGTCTATAAAAATTATAATACTAGAAATACAAAACTTAAGTTTTGTATTTCTAGTATTATAATTTTTTTAGAGCTGTTTTAAATCTAATAATTTAACGAGTAACTTTGCTAAAATCAAATGAATTATTCTCAAAATGTTTATATATAGCTTATTTTCTCTAGTTCAATAGTTAATATTTCTATATATAGTTTTTTTTTTTTTTTTTTTTTTTTTTTTTTCATATTGCGTGGTGTCACTAGAACTGCATTCAAAAACCATGCCTAGGCAGTCTTGTATAGGTTTGGGAAAAAATTAACAAATACCGCCTATGAAACGTGAGCCACTCTATGAATTCCCCCCCACCCCTTCTCGTGTCTTGAAAACTTTGAACTCACCTTTTTTTGAAAGGGGAGAAGCACAACCTTTGCTGGGGAAGATTTTTATTTATTATTAGATATTCATGCTTCTATCTATAATATATATATGTATATATATGTATATATATATATATATATATATTAAGGTTAACCCTAAATATGCTAATTAGCTAGCATTAAATATTATACAGAATCGAACCAGACACAAAAACTGTTTTACTTGAATAACAATATCTTTTATTCAACAAATTTTGATTTGGAGGGTGAGTCACTATCTGTAAAGTATGGTCCCGACAATTTAAGCAAAAAAGCGGTCGTTTAAATCCTAAGTTTAAGTACAATTAGTATTATTATTCACTTTTTTTTTCAGTTTTTCGCCATATCTCAAGAAATTTTAAAGAATTTTCTCAAGAAATTTTTTTTAATATTGATCACATAATTATAAAATTTATTTATCCAAAGAAAATTGAATGTAAAAATTAATTTTAAATAATTATTTATTATTGTTTGTTATTTATAATTAGAAGAAAACTAAAATTTAAGCTATGTAAATTTTACATCATTTTAACTGTGTAATTTTAAAATGCGAATTTTGAACATTATTGATCAAATCGTTTCTAAGTTAAAAAATTTCAAAAAGACTTGACTTCATTCGAATTTTGCATTGTGTCATTTAAAATTGCATAGTTTAAAATGATACATGAGTAAATGTGCATTGGTATTCAAAATTGTTTCAACCATTATTAAACAAATTAGTATAAATAAAGAAATAATTTCAAAAAGATTACATTGTATTTCCCTTAGTCAAACAAATTTTATAATAATGAATAAAAAAATTTTAATTCGTTTAATAATTTTTTTTTTTTTGTTGCATGGAATACGTAAAAAGTAAAATTAACAAGCCCAAATAGAATTAAAAGGAAAAACAAATAACCCAAATTCATCGAACAAACGATCGGTTTAGTCAAAGAATGTATTTTATTATACGTACACTTAAAACGTGAAAATCCAATCAATAGAACAAAATTTTTTCAACAGTCTTCCCCCCCCCCTCCCTGTAAGTGTAAACATGATATTTCTAAACTTAAAAGCAATTTATAGACTTTGAAAAACTGTTTACTTGTGTCAGCAAGAATTAAAAACTTCTCGCGTGAGTAGCATACGTTGTAGTTCATTTATGTCGCACAAAAGCTGCACAATGGGCTATTGGCGACGGTTTGGGAAGTATCCCTGAGGATGATCTGAAGACATGCCATCACAATTTGGATCCTCTGCAGAGGGGATGTCCTCCCCGCTTCAGTAGCCAAACGACCTGCGCGCGAATTGGAGCACTTTACGGTAAAACAGTTTAACGAGGACCCGTACCGCACACCCTCGGTCTCTACGCAGTCTATTGAACGATCAGTCCTCTACGGGACGTGAGTAGCATACGATAAGTTTTGTAACGTATATGTGAAATCATGTTAAATCTCAATTTCTGTGTTTTCATAGTCTAAAAAATAAAAGAGCTGTAATAGAAGTCATAAAATTTAGTTCTAATAAAACTAGATGTCGTTCTATAAACTTAAATATTAATTCCAATCATAAATTAATAATAGTACTTAAATTTCGTTTCGTTAAAATTATTTTGCGTCCGAATTAAATCATTAAATGCCTTTTTTTTTTCACTCCTAAGAAAATGATTATTCTGCAATTATATTGTTAAAACACATTTAGGGTGTCTTAAATTTCTTAATAAAAAATAGCCTTTCTAAGGTTTAAATTAAAAAAAAAATAAAACATTGAAAATTATTGATAGTCAACCGCTAGCCCCCCCCCCCTTGTGGTTCTACTTCTGTGTCTTAACCACCTATTATTAATAAATTAATAAAACTACCACCTAATATTTTAAACATGCTATATGGGAACAGCCTGTTATTTTTATCACAGGCTAGTATTTTGGAACAGGCGATATTTTTTCACAGCTAGTATTTTGGAACAGGTGATATTTTGTCACAGCCTAGTATTTTGGAACAGGTGATATTTTTTAACAGCTAGTATTTTGGAACAGGCGATATTTTTTCACAGCTAGTATTTTGGAACAGATGGTATTTTGTCACAGCCTTTCCTACTATTTTGCAGTTTAAGCTAATTTGCAACAATGCTGGGCACGGTGACCTGTCTTCCATGCCCTTTGGGTTTTCGGGCATATGGGGGGGGGGGGGGGCAGGTTGTTTATAATTGCATTTTCCATATTTCCTATTTCCATGTTTCCTACAAGTTAAATAGAAAAAAAAATTTCACGAAATTTTCCTAGAAAATATTAGTCTTATTGTTTAATTTCTTCTCTCCTAAGTTTTACACTCTCTCTTTTGCATTTTTTTTGTTTTCAAGCAATAAATATTTTTACTTTTTATTTCAATATAAAAAGGGGTTGTTAAAATTATTAAAACTATATTTAGTATGTTCTAGATATCTTAGTATGTTTAGTATATTCTATTCAAGCTATATTTAAACACTATATTTTTTTTATATGCAAGCTATATTATCAAACACTATATTTTTCTCCCACTACTATATTTTTCAAACACTATATCTTTAATCCTTTTGCACTCCGTTTACTTTAATATGGTGAACTTATGTATATATAAATACGAAATCATTTAAACTACATAGTACAATATTTTTATATAATTTCTGAAATTCCTAAAAAATCTAGTTATTAATTATTAAGATATAAAAATTTTAAGTTTTAGAGTTGTGACTTTCGTTGTTTATAGTTTATGCAGATGACGAAGCATAAAGGGTAGTACAATAGTACAGAGAGAGGATGAAGAGTAGTAGAATAATATGTAAATATTTTTTTTCCGTGTTAATCTATCAAATGATATTTTGTGAATGATAAAATAACTGTTATTTATTTTATCTACTGAAATAGAAATGTAAATGAAACTAATGAAAGGAAAAAAATGAGAAATAATTCCTAACCTTTAGCCAAAGGAAGCCTAAAGTTAGCGATTAACGACTCTAAAACTAATTACATCGCTATTATTTTTATTAGAAACCTATTTTAGGAAGTTAAGTAATGAAGTTTTAGGTAATTAAATTTTTAAATTTTATACATTTAATAAAAAATTCAGAATATTTTGTTTGAAATAGTGAATTGTTTACAATAGAGTAACTGTGGCCTGCATTTACTTGAAAGTGCTCCACATTTTTTTTATTGGTTCTTTTTGCTGCCTACTGTGTTTACTGCATTAATTACAATCGTCTTTTGGGGGACATCTAACCAAGGAGTTTTACTTGGAGAATCCAGGCACCTCTTTACGCCATTGGCCCCCCACCTCCCTAGCTTTCGCTGCGGGTTTCTTTTTCGGCTTTCGTTTTCGAGGTCGACCGTGACCTTCGAGGTTGCGAATTGACTCTCATCAGTAGTTATTTGTTGTGGTAATTCAATCAATGTTCTACGTGAAGAGTGATTTGTTATTTCGCTGAATTTCGTCCACTCGCATACAAATAGATGTCTCTCTGGCATTGCCTATTATTTTGTTGCTTAAAAGATTTATTCATTTTGAGTTTTTGAAGAAAATAAATAATATATTTTTAAATGATAATATTCAGTAGGAAAGGAAAAAAAATATATTACAGTTAATTGGGTGAATTTTCGTCCCTTAATAGTTTGAATTTTACTTGACATAAAAATTATCATTAAAGGCTACATAGTATGTAATATTTTTAAATTAATGTGCTAATTGTTTTAAAAGGAAAATATTAATCAAATAATCCAAGGAAAGTTTAGAATTGTTATAAAAAGGCTTGTTTCTTTAAAACTTATGCTAAATTCGTATACTGGTGTTTATTTTGAATAGTTAATTTTTTTTTTAGAAATGCTTAAAATATCGGATTATGCTCTAGTTGTATTTAATTTGATAAATGTTTTAGCTCGTGCAAATTGGTAAAACTGAATCAATTACATTTTGGTAAACATATATTTTTTTTAGTTTAAAACTATAGAATGATGTTATTCGAATTATTTAAAAAGTTGCATTGAACTAGGTTGCAATGCATGCACAGTTAGACTACTTTTAGGTATTTAAGTAAATGAAATTATAAATCACCTTCAGTAAAATTCACTAAATTTATTATGTCTGCAAATATAAATAATTTTACGAAAGTGGCATTAGAATAAAGTGATTAGTTAACAAAGGGATCGTAATAATAATCACAAAACAAATCTTTGGGGAATTGTAGTTAGGGGGTAAAACGAAGGAGAGAATATATTTAAATTAAGCGAGTACCTTCAGATCTGGAAAAACGATCTGTTTCGCAAAAAGAAACGACGATGGTTGCGAAGTAATCATGGGGGCTGGTGAGCGACAGCAAATAGGGGCCCCTGCCAAAATTGTAGGAGTTAAAAAAAAGAGTAATTTAAACACAATTTTGTTTACTAGATATTCGATCACAAATGATTTAAATTTAATCAGCTTTTTTTATATATTTTAACTTACAAATTTTGTTACGCAACTAGAACCTCTATATATTTTGATTTAACAATAATGTTATGCAATGTTGTGTTTTAAATTCAGAATTAAAATTTTTTGAATTTCTGATTTGTCTAAATCTATATTTTAAGTTCTATTAATTTTTTCGTTTTGTAAAATGATAAAAAATGTTGGCTATATTTTCTCATATAGAAAATGTAATGTCTAATCTCTAAATTGTTTTGATTTAAAAATTATGATACGCAATGTTGTGTTTAAATTCAGTGATTAATTTTTTTAAAATTTCTAACTTGTCTATATCTGTATTTTAAGTTCTATTTCTTTTTTCTTTTGTAAAATGAAAAAAAAAAAAATGTTGGCTAAATTTTCTCATATAGAGAATGTAATGTCTGACTTTTAAATTGTTTTGATTTAACAATAATGTTATGCAATGTTGTGTTTTAAATTCAGAATTAAAATTTTTTGAATTTCTGATTTGTCTGAATCTGTATTTTAAGTTCTATTAATTTTTTCTTTTTGTAAAATGAAAAAAATGTTGGCTATATTTTCTCATATAGAGAATGTTATGTCTAATCTCTGAATTGTTTTGATTTAAAAATAATGCTACACAGTGATCAGCTTAAATTCAGAAATTTAATATTTTTTTAATTTCTATTTTGTCTGTATCTGTATTTTAAGTTCTCTTTCTTCTTTCTTTTTGTGAAATTATAAAAAATGTTGGCTATATCTTCTCATGTAGAGGATGTAATATCTGACTTAATTGTTTTGATTTAACAATAATGTTATGCAATGTTGCGTTTTAAATTCAGATATTAAATTTTTTTAATTTCAAATTTGTCTCAATATTTATGAAGTATTTTATTCCATTTAGACAATTTTATTCCATTTTTTTCCTCTTGTGGAAATGAAAATATTCTAGTTATATCGTCAAAAGAATGTAATAGGGATCTCCTAAATTCTTTTTTATTTAGAAACAATAACTCTTGCAATAACTTTTGAACATTGCAATAACTTTTTTTAGTTCTCTAAGCTTTCTAAATTATTTAATGATTGTTAAAAAATATGCAAATTTTGCAAAATAATTTTTTCGCTGTCACTTATTTCTCCTTACAATGCATTGGAAAAGGGCTATATTTCGTAAAGAAAACTATTGTTTTTCTTATTATTCATTATATTTGATTACACTAACAAAAATGTTTTTGAAATGTTTTCGAATGTAAGAAATTAATTCTGAATGATATCTTTTGAACTGCCTGCTCTTCTAAAGTATAATCATAAAAAGAAAAAACTATATATACATAAAAAAGGATGTAACATAGTTTTTTTCTGAACTTAAACAATGGAGAATAAAAGAGAAATTAATATATAATTGCTTTCATATTGTTTAAAAATTAATTAGAAAAAACCTTCGCTATATTTTCTTACCCATAGAAAAAAAATACTTTTCCTAATAATATTGTCAAATTAATAGAAAAATATGTATCTGTTACAAAAATACTTGCCATTTTAAACTATCTTTCAAGTATAAAAAAGTTGAAGATTTTTTTCTAAGACCTATTATTTTGGAACAGGTATTTGGAACAGGTATTATTTTGTGTAACAGCTGGAACCTGTTGTTTGAAAATACCTGTTATTGCCCATCACTAGTCCATATTCTTTGGTCCCACAATCCAACAGCAAAAATCCCAAATAAAACTTGGCAATCTTCCAATCACAGCAGGTTATGTATTATTTTGCTACTCCCGAGTTTTCTCCGGGTAATAAATATTTGCATTAGATACATATTCGAGTTAACTCGGGATAATCAGGGAAGGTGTTAACGAAAAGGTTTTCAATAACACGTATAACTGTAAGATACAGTTAAATTACATTTAATATGAATAGAAACTAGCGTCATTTAAGTGGAGAATTAGTGGCCACGAAAAATGACAAATGACATTTTTCGTGTGATGTACAAATTATTGACTTATTTTACGAATATTTTGGAAATCATTCTTTGTACACTTAAATACTTTTAACAGCTTAGAAGTAGTAAAAAAAAAAAAAAAAATGGCACAACAGAGAAATGTGAGTGTGAAGTTTTAAAACCAGTAAATATTTACAATAGATGACTGGCGGCAGAAAAATGACACTTTGAAAGTCAACATACATTTTTAAACACGTGTAATTGTCAAAACCAGTGAAAAATCATTCTAAAAAGCTAAAAATAATGGCATTCATTAAAATTTAATAAAAATTTGTAATTTTATTACATGATATCAGATTCCTGTGGCAGTTACGGTAAATTATCGTATTTGTTGAGAATCACGCGAATACGATATTGATCAAATTTATTCAGTGTTAGTAAAGCACACATTTTGCCCTGTCTCTTGAATATCAAAAAAATGAATGCTTGATAAGTTGAAAAATACATCGATTAATAACTCAATTTTATGTTATAACAACCGTTGTTGAATAGCCGACCCAATGTTGGGATTAATAATGTTCAATACCTTGTAAAGTCCAATCCAGAAAAGAAGGGAGCTCCTGGATTAAGTATTGGAAGAAATAAACCTCTGTGGAGGACTTTTTAATGGAACTAACCCCCATTTGCATTACACGGAAAGGAAAACCTCGAAAACCTCCCGCGGTTTGCCTAACGGCCAGAGGATTCTAACCCATGATCTACCATGGAGGATATTTTACGTCTGCACTGTGGTCGGTGCGATTCGAGTTAATAACTCAATTGACCTCTTCAGATTATCGCGTTTTGAATAATGGCGGATTCTTACTTGGAAGGGAGGGTTTGTGCCTGACAAGGTGGAGAGGGAGAGTCGTGGTGGCTCAGGGGATAGAGCGTTCGCCTTCGAATGAGATGAACCGTGTTCGAATCCCAGTGATGGCTGGTCGATACGAATTTCGCATCCGGCTTGCACCGACTACAGTGTTGACTTAAAATATCCTCAGAAGTAGGCGGATAACAGGTAAGAGTCCCTTGCGGTGAGGCTAACCATGGGAAGTTTTAAGAGGTTTTCCTCTCCATGTAACGCAAATGCTGGTTAGTTTCATCAAAAAGTCTTCCACGAAGGCTAAATTTCTCCCAATACTTGATCCAGGAGTGATCTTGTCTTCTGGTTTGGGTTCATAATTACAAGGTTACGGAGTTGAACATTAGTAGTCGTAAACCCAAAAGCTTGGGTCGGCTGTTTAACGACGGCTAAAAAATATTTAAAAAAAAGGTGGTGTGAGGGTTAAAATAATTAAATATTATTTGTTTCTATAAGTTGTAAATTTGTTCGTTTGCAATATGTTCGCTAGTAGTTTAATAAATTTTAGTTGTCAGTTTAGTAAATTAGTTGTTTCTATATATTTTTAGTCAGTAAATTTGTCATTTTGTAATTTGTTCGTTAGTAGTTTAATAAATATTAGTTGTAATTTAGTTGTTAGTTCAGTAAATGAGTTGTTTCGATATTTTTTTAGTCAGTAATTTTGTCCGTTTGTAATTTGTTCGTTATTAGTTTAATAAATTTTAGTTGTTAATGTAGTAAATAAGTTGTTTCTATATCTTTTTATTCAGTAAATTTGTTCGTCTGTAGTTTAGTAAATTAGTTGTTTCGATATCTTTCTGGTTTGTAAATTCTATCCGTGTATATTTTTCTACGGATCTTCGTAATTTGATTTTCTCAAGTTTTATTGTATTTGTGCAACAAAACAAAATATAACGCAATGCAAACATAAAAGAAAAAGTTTTTAAACAAACATAACCCTTTCTGCATGTCTAATTTTAAGTCGATCTTCGCATTCTTGCCCGCATAGTGTTGTTGCAATAATAGTTTAACAGTGTCAAAATCTGAAACTAATTATCGAATGTAAATATTTTTTTTTTATCCCTCCGTACTCCCTTTGCATTTTCCGCACATTTTCTTAAGTTCGAGTTAGAATTTTTAAACATGTGAGTTTTCACTTTCTTTATCTAAATCATTGCGTACTTTGAAATAGTAAATAAAATGAAAAAAAAAAAAAAAAATGAAATAAATAAATAAATAGAAAGAGATTTCGATAGTGCAATAACTTTAAGATGCTTAATTGGTCAAGTCTAACGAAGGTCGGCGCAATTATCTCTTTCACCCATTTTTGTAATCTCACCCACGATTCATTTCACTTTGTATCTGCAACCATTCATTGCGACACAATTCCCCATTTTCTTTTTATTATTATTATTGTCGATATTTGAACTTAGTTCATTATCGTTCCGAACCTCTTTAACATATTCCCTTACCTTTTTTTTGGAGAAAAAAAAAATTAAAAAAAAATCAGCATATTTTTTATTTCATTAATAAATACAAGGAACTAAAACAAAACATAATGCACAAGTTTTGAGTTGAAATTTTATTTTATTTATGTGCAAAAAATATTTAATTTACCACCAGTTTACTATCCCGAGTTATCTCGGGCAAATGAAAAAAGTTAAATATTAGTCTTTATATGATAGTTTTTAAAACAAGGGACAACACAAAAGTGATAGTTTCCAAACGCCAGTGAAGGGATACGCCATTATTTTTCCTTCTTTTTTTTTTATACTCTTTCTTCTATGTAAAGTCAGCAACCATACACAATCGCACAAAACACGTGAGCAGTCCCACAGTCAGTCCAACAACATAACCCCCAAACGAATTTCCAATCACAGCAGGTTATGCATTTTGCCTCCAACAGAGTAAAAACGTGATAAAACAAAACGTAATGACAAATTCTGCTTCTCCCGAGTTTTTCCGGGATAATAAATATTTGCAATCTCCGAGTTAATTCGGGATAATCAGGCAAGCGGTTAAATATTTGTTCTCTGATTTTTAGACATGAAGTTGTTTTACCTTATTCTGACGACTTATGAAACTGAAACCGAAAAACATAACCATAGTCTTTTTTATTTAATTATATTTTAAGAAATAAATATAATTCCTTTCCAGAAATTAATTTCTTTGTTGTCAGAATTTTGTTGTCTGTTGATCCGAAACGTTAAGAAAATTTCTTTACGCTAATACCAAAAAAGTTTATTTTAAACTTCTTTGATATTTTGTATAAAGTTGGTATGATATTGTGAATGTTTGAAAACTGGGACAAACTAGAATTTATATGAAACTCTTTATCCCAAACTTTTGAATCATTTAGATGGAAAATGACTTTAAATCAAATTTGCGAAACCAATAGTAAATTAAACGTCGAGAAATTTTTTTTTTCTCCCAAAAGCAAAGAAAGTTGGTAGCAAGCATTAAAATGGTTTTTTTTAACATCCCTTCTAGTGCCGCCTAAACGTTTGTTAACAATGTCGTAACCCTTAAAACAATTGGGCACCCTTTTTAACCATTGGGAACCCTTTTTAACCATTCCACTTATCAAAAGATACCACTTTGAAATTTATAATTTTTACATCTTAATAATTTACCATTATGATTCTTAGTTTTGGCACTGCATCAAATGTTTTAAATGCTTTCATTAATTAAGAAAGCATTTTAAAGTGTGGATAAGTTAAAATTGATGAGCCATTTCCCTTACGATGCGTGTTGACAAGTTTATATATATTACCGTGAATGCCAACAGTCGGTTTCGTTGTATCCGATATATTCGTTGATATTGATTCGATATTTTAATATCTGGTGACGATAGATTCGGAGAAACATCAGTGTTCGGAGTACTGGTTCAATGTATATTAACATCAGTATAGGGGATCAGTATAGGGGTTACCGGCGGGTAAATGTATAGTGGCACTTAACTAAACCTAATATATATTTCAGACATTTACCAAAGCGACTATGTGATTGTCAACATTTACCGGTGAAAGTCGACAAGTTTCGATCATTCACAGTAACCTATACATCAAGAGAAAAATAAACTCGTCATTGTTTTTGGAAGAAAAATTCTTATTTAGCCTAATATTTAAAACTCAAAAGAAGTTTTCGCAGACAAAATGTCTCTAAAAATTCTGTGGTACCTTTTTTAACTTTTACTTTAACTTTTTTGTGTGGTTTCTAACCAACAAAATTTACCAAAATTCTGAACATTTTTATTTTTAACCCTTTGATGCCGCCTCTGTAAATTCATCAACTACCATCACTCTAAAGTAAAAAAATCCTTTTACCTTAATAATTGATAACCACATTATTTAAAGAATTTAAAAAATAAATTATATAAAAATACTGTATTTTAGATGATTTAAGTGCTCATATTAGTTCAAGCATTAGTGCTCATATTAGTTCAAAGTGCTTGACGTGCAAAGGGTTAATTTTCACATTTTTTACAAAAAATGAAGCAATAGGCGTCCATGCAAATGGTTTAATCAAAAATGTACTCATTATCATCATCAGAGTTGGTCAGACGGCCCAATGTGGGCCAATGCCTTCCTTTGAAGATTTCTTCATAATGACTTCCGATTTATCTTTGATCTCCAGTTCTTTTCATTAAATGCAAGAAAATCAGACTCCACCGAGTCAGCTCATCTCAACCGATTTGCCAGATAGAGTTGGTTTTTCATTTCACTAGTCATTCTGTTGTCAATAGTAATAATTGATCCTAAGTAACTAAAACCCCTCACTGTTTCAAATCTATTTCAAGTGCAATTTTAAAAAGTGCAAAAATTCACTATCATTTCTATATTTATTTCACCAATTTATAATATTTTTTTTTTTTTTTTTAATCTATCCCCATCTTTAAACGGTTCTACCAACCCGGAAGTTCTACCTTTATCTCCCAAAATATTTTAGGTAAAAGAAAATTCTAGACTAATCTAAAAATAAGTTTGTACTACTTATAAGTAAATATAAAAGCATGATAACGCTAATGAACAAATTTTTTGTTGCATTTATCAAGTACTTGATTTTAACTAATTTTGGTTTTGGGATTTTATATCTGAAATTAGTTTTGTTACAAAAGCTGCAGATTTTTTTTCAAATTGGGATTTTTAGTTTCGTTCATTTTTTGTCTGTGTGTACAAGTTTATAAAGAACGGTTTAAATACAGTAAAATCTCTCGGGAGTTCCACAGTCGCTCTTGAGGTTACGCCCATTGACTTCAAAATCGCTATAGAGATCATTATTGGGAGTACAAATTAGTTCGGTACGTTTTATTTTGTGGTCAAAAATTTATTTATTTCAGAACAAAATGAATGAATAGATTAATCAAAGTATTGTCCATCGTTGGCTACTACTTTTTCCCACCTCTCAGGCATATTTCGAATTCCATCTCGAAAAAATGTCTATCTTTTGAGGCGATCCAAGTTGGGAACCAATTTTCGATTTCTTCGAAAGAAGTGAACCGGTGACCTGCCAAATCTTGCTGCATCAGTCGAAACAACCGGTAATTAGAAGAAGCAATGTAGCAATGTCCGGCGAATACGGCGTGTGCTGTAAAATATCCCACTTGAGTTTTTCCAAATAATTTTAACGACTTTTGCGACATGAGGACGACCGTTATCATGCAGAAGAAAAACTTTTTCATGTCTTTACTTGTTTCCGGCAGTTTTTCTTGTAATGCACTGCTCAAACGAATCAACTGTAGCCTATATCGATCGCCCATAATGGAATCGCCAGGTTGTAGCAGCTCATAGTATGCAACACCATTCACCATTCTTGAAACGTCAAAACCATTCCCTACATGATTTATCAGTTGGAGCATTGTTACCATAAACTTCAACAAGCATTCGATGAACTTCAGCTGCATTTTTCTTCCTATTAAAGCAGAAACATAAACCTTCCGCAAATGCTGCTTAGTTATCACAAAATTTGACGTATTCAACAAAGTAAAAAACTGGTTTTTTGTATGAAACTCAAAGCGATATAAACTGAATATTATTGACAAATGTCTAACCTCTCTGAAACCACCGAAACCAGCTGTCACTATGAAACATTCATAGCTGTCAAAACCATCTTTTGAAAACGGATCGAACTAATTTGTACTCCCAATATTTTTCGCAAACGATTTTAATTTTAGTCACTGTCATTTTCTTGGTGCAGAAATGTCACTTTTGTTGGCGTCATTAAAAGTCGGATCTATGAATAAATTTAAGCGTCTATAAAAATAATCCCAACTAATCCGTGCTTAACTAACTTAAGTGCAAAAACAAATTTACCAATTATGAATGATACAGCTATTTTAAATAAATAAAGAATTATGTTTTTTGTTTTTAGGTTTTCAATTAAATTTTATATCATAAAAATTAGCTTTAAAAGATGAGAAGAGGTTTTTTTTTTTAAACAAAGAAAAACTTTTTAAAATTACTTTTTTTAAGTCTAACTTTATACTCTAAAAGTAAATTCTTGATAGCATCATTTTTAGTGCACTCTGACTGTAACAAGAGATTGTATTATAAGAAGAGCTCTCTAAATAAAAGCCTCACACAAATATTGTAAATACATTTTAATATTTGTTTTGTTAAAATTTTCATTTTGATATTTTCTCGTGTTTCCTTATCTGACCTTGGAATTTGGATTTGGAAAAATCCTAGTTCGGAATATATTATTAAATTTCATTAAAACAATATCTTGTAGGAAAAAAAACCGATTGCAGATTTAAAAAGATCTGGGATACGAAAGTATCTGAGATCTGTTTAAAAAAAATCTCATGGAACCGAAGACAAAATGTAAATTTCTTCCCACTTCCAATGGCGTGTCGAATCTCTGGTAAAATAGAAATGTATATACTGCTGCAAAGATTGTAATTCTCCTATTACTTGAAAATCATCATAGGCAAGAATAAGAGTTTCCATCAGGTATGTATAGCTTTTTAAAAATTCGTATTAAATAAATTTTGAAATTAAAAAAAATTTAATCGAAGAGAAGGAAATGTAATCACACTCTACATCAATTAATTAGCATTAAGCAATGCAAAATAAATAAATAAATGATGAAAAATTAAAAAAAGAGGTTTTAAGACAATATGTGTTCCTTTAAAAGAATTACTTCCCACAATATAAGAAAATCGCTTAATTTTTTAAATTCTGAACCCTTATATTTCCGAATCAAATAATCACCATCAGTAACCGTTTTTTTTAAATCAACAATGTAAATATTCACGTTCTCAGAAGGTTGGTTGGTTTCGTATGCCTGTTTAGGGAGATAGGTACGATTGTTCTTGTTTTCCAGTGGCGCCATCTATGGCCAAGAATTCGACTGAAGAACGGGTGCGACGAATGCGTCGCACCCGTTCACAGGGCGGACCCTTCCATGCATCCATTGATTCATTCATTCATCCACAGATCGTAATTTTGACCTGAATCAGAGAACGATCGATCTCCAATCTTGTACCCCCAGAGGTATTGATTTGTTATGGGAACATGGAGGATTTTGCGACTCGACTGATTTAACGTGCATCAGTCACTGTTTTACTACACGAAGAGTGTTCGGCCGGCGGGGTTCGAACCCACGATCTCTCGGACATGTGCCCAGCGTCCTACCGACCAGGCTACCCCGGCCCACGTTTTCAGAAACTTTTTGTTATCAAACCTACAAAATTTAAATTCGCGACCGTAACGCTCGAATACGGAGGAGACCGGTTCCATGTCTTGACCCTCCCCCCTTTCCCTCTCTTCCTTCTCTCAGTTGAATAGGAATGTACTATATTTTTCCTTTTCTTAATATGTTTCGTATTTAATTTTCACAAATATTTTTTTTAAAAATTTCCACGAGGCTTTCTTTTAAAACTATATTCAATGTAGTTTTCAGTTTCATATTGTTTCCTAACTTATAAAGTTTTTTATCTATTTGAAAATCAAGAGAGAAACTGATGTACTTCCTTCTTCTATGACTCTCCGCACGCTATTGGTGAAATCACACGAAGCGTTGTCATAAGTAGAGAGTTCTGGTCTACGCCACCTATATCCCATTTCGATAGCCAATACTGGATTGATAAACATCAGTTGTAGCTTTGAGCAAATACTATGAGCAGGCAGTTTGGAAACATTATGTTGATCAGAAAATATGGGAATCTGATGATGTGTCGATGTGTGCAATTATTATGGATGATTGAAGTACTTCTACCTTTATTCATTAAATTTTACACGATAATTCAAGACCGCACTGTGTAAAACAATACCAGAAAAAAAGAAATGTGAATTGGAATGGGAGTTCTCCAATTACGCATTATTTTTTGCTTGACACTGCAAAATCAAATTTCCTCAAATTCTGATGACGTTTTTTGTATGATACAAAGTTTTAAAATATGGATGATATTGAAAATACTTACTGCAGATATTTTTCTAAAACAAATAATAGGTTTTTATGAATCCGGCATTTAAAAATTATACGTTAGAAGACCAAAGGTTCTTGATGACATGGTTAACGCTTAATTAATAATTAAAACCTGTTAACTCTTTTTGAATTTATTCTAACAAAAATGAAATTCTTTTCCAGCCCGATTGATATTTTGTGCACTGTTTTACTCTCTTTTTTTTTTTAGTCTGTAAATGTTATATATAATTTCGCAAAGTGAAATAATTAACTAAATGAAATATAATAACGAAAATAATTTCTCTAAATTTCTTTGAAGTTAGTTGGAAGAATATAAGACACATTTCTTATCCTCTTAGATTCCCCTCCTAAAATTGTTCACACTTAATAATTTTTGTTTTTGAGTAGGATATATCCATTTCGAATTGAATTTTAAATATACTACTTCTTTAAAATTCTCAGGAACAATGTAACAGATTTCGCTTAAATTTGCATTTTGAAGTGCAAAATTACATACTTTAAAATAATGTAAAAAAAAAAAAAAAAAAAAAAAATATATATACCATAAGATTCAAAAATTTCCCCACTATTATTTAATAAAATAATAAATAATTACTAAAGTTACTTTTTCCGCATGGATTTAACTTTGGATAAACAAACGATTGTGTGCAATGATATGGTGATATACGATACGAGATATGGTAAAATACGCAAAGAGTAAAATTAACATTAAAGGGTCCAACTTTGAATCGCTCTTTTGATCAGACTATGGGGTTTATATTTCCCAGATTGCGGGCACTCCCCGTATCTTGGGTGTCAGAAATCCGTATTCGTTGAGAAAAAAGTATGTTTATTCTGAGAAAGTAAGCCTTTTTTGTTTGATTTCGTAACTTAGAATATTTCTGCACTCATTATTTAGCATATTTGAGGTCACCTCCTCGAACTATTAAGAATAAATGAAGATCAAGATTAGATCAAAAGTTATTCAAGATTGTCCAAGTTTTTTTTTTTTTTTTTTTTTTTTTTTTTTTGATGCACTGTACGGCTCCTCATCATTTCAGAGCTTCTTAAGTCTATTATTTCGCTCTATAGAATTTACATTAAAAATACACTGTGCAAGTAGTTTGTACAGCATTTTTATTAAAAAGTAAAAACTGTAGATTTTGACTTCATTTTAAAATTGTTAATATAATTTTACTTATATTTATTATTATTCTTAATGGAGAAAGACGCTAAAAATATGTTTTCTTACACTTGAAAACTAGCTCAGACCAATCCTGTTCAGAATAACCTGAAGTTTTAAATGAAACACCTTAGGTTGTTGAATAAATACTTCCACTGGTTAAAAAAAATATATACTTCAGGTTAATAAGTAATAACTTAAACAATGCAACTTGAAAACTAAACACCTGAAAATAAAAAATATCACCTCAGCACAAATGTCAGATCGAACACCTCAGGCACTCTGCAGCTATTTTTGAGGTAAATTTTGAGTAATTCATTTGCACCCTTTTCAACCTATATGTATTAAAATAAAAACTTCATTTATACCTTTGAAAAACACCTCATTTATACCTCTAACATACCTCAATTTTTTCGTAAGGGTTACGCAGATGGTTAAAAATGTGAGTGTGAAGCATATAGAAAGTGAATTAAAATATTTCGTATTTTCAAGACTAAAATAAATTAATTTTTTGAAATTCATAGAATAGTAGTATTTTTATTTGTTGTACATAAAATTATTTTAAAGAAAAAAAAATAGAAATCTTTTTATATTTCGGCATTTTTTAATGTTACGCCTAGTTGTATCCAAAGTTACACCATGAGAAGAATTACACCATTAGAAAGATAATATTCTCTTTAGCTAAGCGCCATCTATATATCAATTTTATATAAACTTCACCTTTTAATAAAATGAGTGGCAATGCTTTTTAATTTTTATTTTAATGTTCTCCATTTTTATTATTTAATTTGGAAAAACGACGACTGATTAGTAGCCATCTTATCTGATGTTGTGGTGAATATTAGCAAACTTACAGATTTTTTTTAGATATACACTTCATTCATTGCGAAAATGTCAAGACGCTCTCAGTTATTTGTCGGCCGATTACCTTTGGATTCCCGTGAGCGTGAAATAGAATCCATCTTCGATAGATATGGTAGTTTAGTTCGATGCAATTTAAAGTATGGTAAGTATTTTACTCCAAATATTTTAGATTTGAATAATTTGTATTTATGAATAATCATAGACACTTGTTATTAAGTTCAATTAAGCTTTTTTAGCATACATTTCTATAGAAATCACCCATTAAAAATACTATTTCTCTAAAGAATTAAAAATTATCTTAAAAAGGGATTAAAATGTCTATAGCTGTTAAATTGTTGTGTAGGAGTGTCGGAAAGAAATACGTATGGTTGGTACAAAAGCTGTTCGTTTATTAATTTATGAGTCTATTCGATACGGAAATATCCCCCTATTAACTGTAACTTAATCTTAATATCCCCTAAAATGTCCTCATTTTTACGAATTGTATAATTTTATCCCTAATATTCGAATTTCGTAATTCTATAAATTTTCTCTTCAATAAAAAAAAAAAATCAGTATCAGTTGGTTAATATTCCTTCATGCCAATATTTATTTAAGAGTTCATGAGTTCTTTCATCAACTATTTTAAAGTGGTATTTCCATAATAGCCTCTTTTTGTCTGTCTAACAAATTGTTTAGTCTCGTTTGTCTTATTTTAGATCTTAAGGTTTCTGTTGTTAATTGAAAAGAATATTCATTACCACCACTTTTAATCAATATTTTATATTAAGTATTTTCAACCTTTCTTTCATTTTTCAATAAAAGTGTAAAATAATCATGAATAAATATAAATGATTGTTCTAATTTTGTGTTTTATTTTTACTTTATTCCAATTTTTCATAAGGATAGATGAAATAATGCTTTTTAAAAAAGTAAGTCATAATCTGAAATCTTGGTCTTTAATTTGTGCAGTCTTTGAACTTCATACAAAAGCAAATTGAACACATGCCTTGATTATCACATTAAATTTTTGCTTAAAATTTTCAAAAATCCTTAAAGTAATCAAAAACTTTCAAGTTGAGGGTATATTACCATAATGAGATCTGTTGCATCAATTAAAATCTCCAAATGACCAACATTGCAATTAGAAGGGAAAAAAAATGCATAAAGGTTGTGGTTGACTATGGTTATACCTTTCAAGTTGTTCGTCTTCTGTGTTGTTTTTAATTTCTCTTGGGTCACTGGCTAGACTTTGCAATTTTTCTGCTGCTTGTCATGCTACAAAAATCTTCCCCAGATAGACTGCTATTTTCTTTGCCTATCCTATTTGCATAGTTCTTGTGCAATATTAACAAGCCATGATGACTCTGTATAGAGCGTTCGCCTTCGAATGAGGTGAACCAGGTTCCAATCCCAGCGATTGTTCAATACAAATTCTGCACCTGGCTTGCACCGACCTCAATGATGTGAAATATCCTCAGTAGCAGACAGATCATGGGTTAGAGTCCCCTCGCCTTCAGGCTAACTGTGGGGGGTTCTTGTGGTCTTCCTCTTCATGTAACACAAGTGCAGGTTAGTTCCATTAAAAGTAGGTAATTACATCTATGTAGTAGTTGGAACATTATTAGTCGTAATCTCAAAAATTGGGTTGGATGTTTAACGATTGTTATAGAATAGAATAAAATAAGATCAGTTTTGAAAATAACAAATCATTATTAAAATTGCTGCTTGATTATAAGTTTGATGACTTACGATTTTTATAATTATTTTTAGGTACTGGTATGGCCTATGCTTTTGTAGATTATGAAGATAAACGTGATGCAGAGGTATATTGAAAGATATTTTTAGTTTTATTTGTTTATAATTTAGCCTTTTAAATTGGTTTTTTGCATACATGTTGACATTTTGTTTTTACTTTCAATTAATAGATAAGGTACTTTAACACTGATAGTAGATTAATTTTAATCTGATTATCAGCATGTCTATTAAAAATCATGTGCTAACGGTTTCTATAAGACTTTTTGATTAAAGTGTGTACACTGAGTCTACAAAAAATAAAAAAAAATAAAAAAAGATGGGTAAGATCCAAAAGTTAATATTCTGAATTTTTGGTTTTTCTCAAATAATTAAAATTGTTTTGGTTAATCAGCTAGAGAAAAAAGGATAGTTAAATACTTTAGTAGAGGCTTCAAAATTCTAATTAAATATTATTATTATTATTTTTTTTTTTTGATAATGGAAAAAGGAAACGAAAATTAAACTTACTAAAAATTTAAATTAGTGTGCTACTTTACAATTAAATTTTTTTATGAATTAATGTTTCTAAAAACTTTATTAATTTGAGTTTTTTGATGATTTAAATTCCTTGTACAATAACTTTAACTGCATTTCTTAAGGAAATGTTAACTTAACAATCTGCTGTGATACCAAATTGTGCAATTAAATTTGTAACGAAATGAGGGCAAATATTTTTATTTATTGAAAAGTTTATAATAAAGAATAAATATTAAATAAAAAAGTTTACATAAATCTTCAATATCCTAACTACATTTGCTAGCTCTGTCACATAAAAGTTTCTAACTATTTTGCCAGCCTAGTTAATCTTGATAATCTTGGTGAAGATTGTATATATATAGATTATATAATATAAATAGTAACTTTTTTATTTGAACTTGTATGATTAGTTTCTAGGTAACTTAAAGTCCAATTCTTGATAGGACTGGGTTTGGCTTTGTGTCTATTTACTCAGGATAGAATGTTATTAAATACATATTTAAAAAAGATGTCATATTTACACTTTCAGGAGTCTGCTCAGGGCAAATTTACTACTGTTTAATGGTGCCTTCACTAATTCAACTGTAAGAAAAACAGTAGTTTCTCAAAATACTTTTAATAATGCAAGTTCTAAGTTTCTCCTTTCCGTCCCTTAAAATTTTGTTTTCGTATGACCAAGTCTAAAATGTTCTCATAATGGAAATAACTTTACTGTAAAATGCATTTTTTTCATAAAATCCAAGTTGAAATGTAACTATGGACAAAAGTTTTTATGGATTTTTAAATTTTGATAACATTTTAAGCCCTAAATTTTACAAGCGCAAAGTTATTTTTGAATATATGGGGAAAAACATATAGAAATTTACCAGTCATAAATGATTATTACTTGTAGTGACTATTTGTGAAAATATTTTCCTACTTTACCATATTTTTCTGTTAAATATTTCATATAATTTTCACAAATTATGTCTAAATTTTCACAAAATAGGTACCTCTCGAAAAAACATTGACCCCTGACTTCTTAAATTTTCATTTTGTGAAAGGAGTTTAGAAATACAAAATTATCTAATAAACAAGAGAATTTTGTCATTTTTATTTATGATTTGTCTTCTACCATACCAGATAAATTGTATTTTATGTTATCTTTCTGAATTATGTATTCTTTCTATCTAAATAGGTATAAACACCCAAATTTTTATTTGCATGCTTTTTTCAATTTTAACTAAAGCATGATTTTATTAATGTAGGCTTAAAAAAAAGTTCTGTTGCTATGTTACATATATATATTTGTTAAAGTAACTCATTAATTGTTTTGCCACGGTTCAAATTAGAGGATGTGATGGAGCTCTGATGAGGCTGGAGGGAGATTGACTGAGTTATTACCGAATTTTGCTTTTGCTGACCCTGGGGGAGACTAGAATCTTGTCCCGACTCTTAAGATCTGATTCTGATACAAGGCCTCGTTTCTGACTCAACTATGTCTCTTCTGGTCCAGGGCTTAAGATCTGAGTCTGACTCTACTACTGGGCAGAATAATTTTCCCACTCATGATATTTGGGCTTTTCGGCCAATGATCTAGTTCTCTCTCTGTATTAATGTGGACAACACAGGTAATATAAATTCTTCAGGCTAAACATCGGTATCTTTTTTTTCCTTCTTTTTTTTTTACCCCGTGCTTTGGTGACAGGCTTTTATGTACTCCCGTCAGGTTTAATTCTTTTTATTTTGGAACATTAATAAAAATTGTCTGCTGATCCATAAGCAAGAAAAGGATAAGTATCGAACTGTAACAGATGTATGTTCCTTCTTTTCGGAGTAGCTAACTATTTATCAGATCTTCACTTATTTTAAATAAGTGATATAGTCGAGAAATTTCATCAGTGTATGTGCACTGATTTGCTTTATGAATTTTGGTAGAATGCCATTATTTTAATCTTATAAAATCTTATTAAACACAATTATTTTTTTCTTTGATTATGTATATGAATCACTAAAACAACAATAAGTTATACAGAGTTGACAAGAACTAAAGTAGTTTCTGATTTTTAACATTATTAGTTTATGTTAAAATTCTTAATTGTAAAGGAAATGAAAATGCTGAGAAAAGCTAAGAAATGATGGACGACAAAAAATGACCAAAAAGTGCTGAAATTGAAGGGAAAAAAAGCTGAATCTAGCTGAATTCTATAATGTTGGATATATTGTCACAAGCAAGATGACAAGTGGAAAACTGTGTCAATGAATAGCGGAAATTGTAGTGAAGCTTGATGGTAAACTATATTATCTTGTGATATTGATTTACTCTGGTTCAGTCACTGAAGACCAATAGCTTTAAAGAATGGATATTGCTGTTATCAAGATATTAAGAAGCTCTCTTGGGGGAAAGTACTGGTGTTATATTAAATTTAGTGGTAGATTTTTAAATTATTAAGTTACTATATGTATTAAAATCTTTATGTAAGATTCCTTCATTGTTTTGTCATAAAGTCATCTCTTAAATTGAATCAGCATTATAAACTCTTTCGATTTACAGGATGCTATAAAATATGAAAATGGCAGAGAACTTCGTGGACAAACTATTGTTGTGGAATGGTGTAGAGGACCATCCAGCCGTCCACCCATGAGAGGCAGAGTAAGTGTTTATTGTTGAATGTCGTGTTATGAGAACTCATATTAAGTCACTTTGAATAGTAATTTGCTTTGACAGATAAAATGAAATTAATGATAAAGATACATTGGTTTTTAAAGCGGAACTAGTCATGAATAAAACAAATGTCTTACCAACCAACTGAAAAGCATATACCCATAGATTCTGTAGCACTATCTTCATAATACTGACCCGCCTTGTAGTACTATCTATATAAATTGTAATGTCTTGGAAAAAAAATTTCTCAAAAAATATCCCAACCCCAGTTAACAATCTTAATATATCTTTGAAAAATTTAATCCAAATTATTAAAAGAAAAATCTCTGAGAGTTTCATAACCTGTGTCTCCAAGGCCAAATTCATGTATTTTAACTGTGACAACATAAAATTAAAATGAAGGAGTGAAGTAAAAAGTTATAATGGTTCCTTCAAAAATCTATCAGAATCGTGCTATTAAAAACAAATCCAAATAAATGTGCTATTGAATACAACCCTAAATTAAATCAAACTAATATGTATCAACTTTGTTAAAATCGCCATATTAATTTAGTAAGTGCTACAATAGATTTAGAAACCTTCATAAGTTGGTCATTACCATCATCTTACCCCTCCCCCCTTTTTAGAAACATTCAATAAAATTTCAAGGTATTATGTTGAGTAGGTCTAAAAAAGTTTTTCTCCCCCCCTCCCCCTACAAAGAAAAACTTGTGGCAAGTCATTTCATGGTAGCATACACAGGGTATCCACACACCTGGAAAGTCATGAATTTCAGCATTGAACAAAATTTGTCAAGATTTTAACAATTTGTTTTTAAAAAATCATGGTAAATCATGGATTTAGGTCGAAAAAAACATTTCTAGAGCAAGTTATCTTTTAAACTTCTGTGATTTCAGAATTTTTATTATTTTTATTTTATCAATTTAAAATTCTATCTAAAGCAAGCCAGTCATTGGCGAATTTTTTTATTCCGAAATGAGAACAGAAAAATCTGAAGTATTCCTTTCCGATGAACAAGAAAAGTATCTTTAAAATATAATTCTGCAGAGAGAGAAAAAAAAGTTCCTCCTTTTTTAAATTTAAAATCAATGAAGATGCAGAATATAGCAGTTTTTGTCATACCTATTTCAATTAATGTTATAATGCTTCTTTAAATTTATTGTGTTTTTGTCGGAGGAAATAGTAACTTCGTTACGTCATGAAAAATTTTGGAATTAATCATGAAAACTCATGAATTTGAAAATCTAAAATGTAGCAGATACTCTGTATTTATTTTTTATTATTTTTTTTAGCAAACTGGAACTGAGTGTTATCGATGTCATCGTCATGGACATTGGGCAAGAGATTGCCCAGAATTGGAGAGAGATCGTTATAAAGTGAGACGCTATTCAAGATCAAGATCACCGTCTAGAAGACGCAACAGGTATTAAAATATTTACAGTATTTGTTGACTGCATTTTTTTTCCCTTTTGAAATTGTAGACTTGCTTGTAGGAAATTGTTTCGTGAAATATCCAGGTATGAAAGAATTTTGCAAAAGAGCAGAAAACTGCTTTTTTTTCCTCCCAATTTTTAAAATGTTTGACAATGTTGCAAAAACATAATTTTTTGGGGTGTCTTACAGAATCCCCATAACTGCAGAAACTCAAGCAGTGATATTCGTACTTGGAACAAACTTTTTTTCCATGCAGTACTCTGAGAGGAAGTGATTGTTAGGAGAAAATGGGTGGAGCTTTGACCACTGAGACTTCAGCTCTGAACCGGAAAGGATGGGGTTCTATGCATTTTCGTTTCGGGCGCCGATATTTGATCTGGGTTTTTCCTCCTTGGTGCGAGGAACTTGTGCATCAGTACATTATAGTTTTCTCGACTCCAGTAATTCTTATTTTTGGCTGTTTCTCTTTGTGCGTTTACTTGTGTCCTTTTCCTGTTGTGAAATGCAAGATGAATTTATTTTAACGATGGAAGTCAGTTAGATTGGCGAACACTGCTGAAAAAGTTTAATTTATGTTTGATTTGTTAAATAAAAAATTTAAATAGACTTAAACTGTTTGCAACTATCTATCAAAATATATTGAGGTGAAGGTTGGCTTCTATTTTAGTTTAAATTGACTGGCAATCAATTTAAAATTTTGATCTTAAGCCCTATATATATCGCTTAATTTTCTTTAATATAGTAGTGGTCAAAAATGTTTATAAATTATATATAAAAACAATTTAAAATTTCACTAGGTGGTTATCCTATGTCATCGAAAAGTGATAATAATAGTTCTAAACTTTATCATATTTGGCACTATAACCTAAAGTGAGCCGAAACCTTCATTTTAAGATTTTGTCAATACAGCCTATTTTTTTTTTTTTTAAAATCTGGACTGCTTGTCTTTTATCTCAAATACTTTTAAAATCTGATTTATGACTCATACTTGTGTAATTCACTGTTTTTTCAAAACATAGCATTTGCTGTTCTCTAATTTATTTGATTTGTAATTGAACTAAAATGCAATTTACCCTGGTTATGATTTATACTATTTCTATGGCATTAAAACTCAAGGTTTAAACGGAACATAAAATATAATATATATAAATTTTCTAAAGCAAGTTTGCTCGAAAATGGTCAAAATCTGCGGAGTGTAAAGATATTGATTTTTATTCATTCAATATTATTTAACTGATACAAGACTGAACTTGATTTTTTCTGAACTTCTGGCTGAACTTATTTTGAATTCAGACTATCTAGGGCTATTTAGCAGAATATTTTAGAAATTCATAGATCACTTGAACCGAGAATGATCCATATATTATATCAGTAACTTGATTACTTTTTCTAATAAGATACATTTGTTTTCTTTATTTTACTTTTTTATGGCAAACATAACAAAAATAACAGCTAACCTAATTTCTTTTTACACCAATCTCTATTCGTGTCTTTACTTATTTTTGACTTCATCATCAAATTTTGTCCAGTTTCTATAAATTCCATTTCTTAAAAAATATTATCCCATATTTTTTATTGATTTGTCAGAAAAGATTTTTTAAGGGAAAAAAAGAAAGGTTAATTTTTACTTTTAAAACTTAATTTACAAAACTAAACTGAGATGAATATTAACCCCTTAACGCACAGATTTTTTGGAAAAAACCGGCCAATTTTTTTTTTTTTTTAAAATGTAAAAAAACACTTTAGAACAAGGTTTTCATTTGTTGCTGCTCCTGGTTCAACTTTTCTTTTGGTGGACAATTTTGATATACTGTGCTTTTGTTCCATGGAAAAAAGCAATATTTGATTCTTGAATAAATAGTGTGAGCTTACAATCCTATGTAAATGATAAATATCAATTAAAATATTTTTTTTTTTTAGCTTTTGCATTGTTATTTTCAATTCTCAATTATATTAGAGTGAAAAATTATAGCAGCATGAAATACAACGGATCTTGAATTATCTCGAGTGTGCACAGTTTGGCTTGTTTAGCTCGCTTGAATTAACTCAAGCGCACAAGTTAAGGGGTTAATTGGAGGGTTGATTTGTGCACACTGATCTTTTCCCAGTACTGATTTCTGTCCTCAGGACTGAAGATTGGTACCCCTCTTTACTACTTTAAGCAGTAAGTATCTGTCTCATAAAATACGGCTAAATAGAAATAAAAATTATATACCTAAAAATTAGGATTTATAATTTATATGACACAGAAAATTTACTGCCATCAATGTTTGGCCTATATACATATATGTGGCCTTAACATATTTGTTTACTGCTTAAGTTTTGAATATTTTTTCATGTAAACAGTATCATCCCTGTTAAGTTTGTTTGTTTCTTTTCAAGTTATGGTTTTGGGCATGATTATTTGTTGGAATAATTATTGCCAATAAATTTCATTATAGCTTTTATGTATTTTCTTTTTAATTAAAAAGATGCTTTTAACAGGTATAGCTACAGCCGAAGCCGCAGCAACTCTAGAGGCCGATATGGTAGGCGAAGAAGGACTCCTAGTCAGGTGCGTTCACCTAGTTACAATAGATCTAAGAAGCCATCAAGAAGAACAGACTCCCCTACAAGTTCTCGTTCTAGGTAATTTTCTAATTCTCACTGTTTTTGAAGTAGCAAGAAATTTAGATTTGACGCATTATGAAAAACCCACGAAAAAGACCACATTTGTGGAATGAAAAGCAAGTTCATAAAAAGGTTGTTGATATATTAGATTTAAATCACTACTAAATCCTTTTTATTCTTTCTTTTAAATTACAACTGACTATCAGTTTTACTGTTTATTCATTAGATTATTTTATTAAAAATTATGGAGAAATTTTGCCGCACAGGGAGCGTTATTTTATCCTATTGAACAATCTTGTTTAGTAATTGAATGCTTTTTTTTTTCCGTTTAAACGCTATCCGTTACTCAACTTAGTCATAATTTTTCTGGTTTAGCCAACTAAATCAATCCTACTCATTTACGTCGTAGACAGTTATCACGTTAATAATGTTAATTTGTAGTCCCCATTTTTAATTATGAAATTTGTTGCACTTGTGATCGTTCTTAAACTTTGTATTAAGGAAGTCATAGTTATTGTCTTATGCCATCATTTTAAAAAGGAAGTTTTGTAAATCTAAGCAAGTTTAGAAGCAAGTCTTTGTAAAAACAGAAGAAATTTAGTTTTTTTCCTCACATTTTATGAACTTGTGCTTTCATATTTACCAACATATGCCATCTATACCATTAATCCGATATTTATACGAGTTTATTTATTTTTAGAATTTTATAAAAAAAAGGGCTTAATTTTCCATTTCAAAAATGAGATTTATTTTCATTACCATGTTGATTTTCGCCACGTATTATGCAAAAACTTGCTTTTCGCATTGTTCTATTGAGGGTTTGTACAATTCATTCAACCTCAATCTAATTCGGCGTATCGCCAACCCATAGTGTATGAGAACTGAAATCATTTTACATGTTTGGTGAAAACTTGTGAGTCCGCATGCGTGCCTGAGCTGGTTTCCGCGAGTATATTGCACTCTCATGAGCACTGCTGCATTTTGCAAGATATTTTCCACCCTTTGATATTGAACAGAAAAATCTCTTGATAATTTTATAATGGCTAATATAATCAAGAAAGTAGCTCTTTGTCAGAAACTAGTTATTTTTTCATAATCATGTTAAGTCTTTGAAAAATATTTTGCATTTTATTGTATATAGTGCTTAAAAAGTACTTAAAAGGTGTTTATTTTTTGTTGAGAGATTTGGCTATGCACCCTGATAAGTCTTGTGTTGCACAATCCATAATATTTCTAAATTTTTCTTCTGAGTTTAAAACCATTGTCACTTACTGTTCGATACCAAGGGAAACCTGGTATATTCTTAATATCCATTTTCAACTTGACCGCCATATCCTCCAAAGTGCAACTATTTTTCGAGTTAGTGGCTTTCAGAATCTGGTGATCATGTAAATCTCTTTGTAGCGTGTATTCGTAAGATAGCAGGTAATCTATATGGGGTCAACCCAACATTTCCGAATCTCACCCATTCATTCCTGCTTATCAGATATTTTCCCTGAGAAATGAGACCAACTTGTTCTGTCTAAATTACAAAAAAAAAAAAAAAATGCATGATTTTTCAAAATTTTTTCTGCAATATTTATCAGAAACTAGTTATCATGATTATGTGAAATTTGTAAAAATGTTTTTAAATTTCATTTATTTTATGTTCATAAATTAAGAACTTTAAATAATAGAAAAAAATCGTTTTTATTACAACACAGATCCTAATTATGTTTTTGGTTTATTTTGTTGGAAATGTTTAAATTATTTAAAGCCCTTAGAAAGTACCTAAAAGGTGCTTATTTTTTGTTAAAGATAAATTGTCCCAAAGAAGTTCAAGTGAACCATCACTTGACCTGCTAAACACAGTTCTAAAGCACTGTGTGGAAAGTACAGAGAAAAATTTCTTAGAAAACGTGCATCTTTCAATCAAAATATGCCTAATTCACCTAGATTTTTCTAATCTAATCATCAGAGATATCTTAAAAGCCTAAGAAAATGTAACAGGGTTGCCATCCCACAGGAAGAATAGAAGAAACCTGCAAAATACAGGGAATTAAGAAAAAAAATCTCCAAAATAGCAGGGAATTTTGAGTTTTCCTTTGCAAACCTTGAAAATACAGGGAATTTTTTTTCTTATTTTAGTCTTTTAAAAAATGGTGATTACATAAAGTGTGATATTTCAACTATACTAAGCTATTTCATTTACTAAGGCATTTAAATATTTTCAGCTGTCCCTTTTTCTTAAAGTTTTTCCAGCAATTAAAACTAGTATAGTTAGCCGAATATAGCTCACAAGAGCACAGTGATTGTTTGTTTCTTCTTACTATAATGTGCATAATATATACAGGGAATTTTTTTCTCTAGATTTGAGTAGCTACCCTGTATAAACCCTTGAATACCTTAAAAGCTAGTTGAAGTAAGGTTATGTCAGAAGCTAGTTTTATTTGTGAAGTTCATCTCGATGAGAGAGGGTGAGCTAATGTTCAATACCAGTTCTACTCACCTTTGTAAAAACAATCTTCTGTTTGCCTTGAGGGAACCAGTAAATAATCTAGTCCTTTAGTTGCAATAACACGCAAGTCAATGCCCATCAAATGCAAAGGATTCTTATCCTTAGTTTTCAAAACTGGAAAAAATCTAATAATATTTGATGCAGGGTTGGCAGGTTTTTGACATGTGACAGTTTTTGACAGTTTAAACCATGGTTTAAACCGTCACGTCAAAAACCTCACTGTCATAAATGTCATAAACCTATATTCATATTTGAAATTTAATTATTACATAAAATTTATATATTTTTTATAAAGGATAGTGTTTCTAAATATGTTCTAGAAAAAATAAATTTAAAATTTTGAAGAAACACTTATATTTTGAATAGTAACCAAAATCTTGTATTTTTGAAAACTCACATCTTTTGTAATATTATGTATTCATTTTCATGTGTTATTGAAAATCTGCAGTGATATTATTAAGAAATTTATTTGTAACCAAATTTAGTGTATAGTATAGATTATACTAAAAATTAGACATTTTTAAACATTAGCAGTTTTGTACATCTTTTAAAGAAAATTCTTTTAAACAGGTTGGGCAGCATTCACAATCAATTTATTAGGATATTTCCATAGTTTAAATATTTCATGGACTTTAATGTTCTTCTGTTTAGTTTGACTTTTGTGATTGGTGGTTGTTAGTTTTTCAGAAAAATCAGTAATTCTGATTTTTAAATCTTAAATTTTTTTTTAAATTCATAGTTAACATAAGACAATACAAATTTAAGTGCTTTCTGTTAAATACACAGAGTAGTTAGTGTCGATTTACAGTATATTCAGCCTATTCATTTATTATGCTGAAAATTTAGTTTATCCAAATACTTGTGAATTTCATTTTGCTGAATACTATATAGTTTTGTTGAATATCTAAATATTCAGCTGTTGAATAATTACTCCTTGCTTTCAAGATATACATTATTTGTATTCTTAATACAAGTGGAGAAAAAAAAATTATGAGATAAAAATTGTTTTAAAATGATAAGTGTAATAATTATTAATAAATATAATAAACAATATGAATTATATTTATCATTATTCATAAATATAACTACTTTTAAATTCAAATTAACATACTGGATAATAAAGATATTCGGTATAACATAAAAAAAATTTTTTTTATACATTTGTATCAAGTTTGTATTTATACAACATAACTTGTAAGATCCTTATAAATATTAGTTATATGTTCCTTATGTGTCAAGAATGCATAGTAATAAACTTTTAATTTTATTAAATATTAAAAAAAATTTTTTTTTTTTCAAAATATAAATATTTAAACAATTTTTGTGCAAAATTTTTCTGCACATGCATTTGAATATAAATTTCTGAGATTTTAAATCTGTTATTTTACCTTAATTTTAATTAAAAAATATTTTAAAACCTGCTGATTACCTATAGTATAATTAAATTTCAATATAATGCATGGCAACTGTTGGTAGTTTTGAAGTTTATATATTTTCTTGGCAAACTTCAGTTTTTGACGGTTTAAACCAGTATTATACCCATGTCATGTCAAAAACCCAACCCTGCTTTGATGGTATAAAAATTTGTATGATAAAAAACGTTTTCCTCAATAGGACTAGAAAATAATTGAAATCTTATAGTTACAATAATGAGCGAATTGATGCCCATCAAATACAAAAGATTCTTATCCTTAGTTTTCGAAACTGGAAAAATATAATAATCTTTGATTTTATGGAAATTTCATGTATTTATTTTATCTTTTAGATCTAAGAGCGCAGAAAAATCCAAAAGGAAGTCTTCTCATAGAAGTTACAGCCGCAGTCGCTCTCCCGATAAAAGAGACAGGAGCAAGGAGAGAAGTCGCAGCAGATCTCTACAGAGATCTCGCTCTAAGAGTCCAGGCGATAGCGTGACTAGAAAAGGACCCAGTCGTAGCAGGTCTGCTGAACGCAGGACGAAATCTAAGAGTCGCTCACCTAATAATGTATGTATATTAAATCCTAAATATAAGCATTATCTTTTTTAAGTACTCTTTCAGTGGAGAGTAATTTTAACTGCAGGGCAATTCTGTTATCATAGCTGCAAGCTCTACTGGAATTTCCAGTAGACTACTGGATTTTGCCAGTTTCTACTGGTCTTGTTTATTAAAAATTCTCCTGATTTTTGTGCATTCTGGAAAATTGACTAAGTTTCCTAAAGAAAAATCCTTATTGAAATAGAACTTTCGCACAGATTATTGCTTGCTTGAATCTTTAAATAAGTATTACTGATATAAAATGAAGCGAGCCTCATTTATGGAAATCAGTTTCAAACTTTTTTTTTGTTCTAAAATGTTCAGCTTATTTTTATTCAGAGCTCCCTTTATGTATTAATTATTCCCTTTATGAATTAAATGCCTCTTACCATTCGAAATTATGAGTAAACATAATTCACAACTTTTTAAGCATATTTGATGCCAATCCTGATCAGAAAATATTAGTTTTTCTGTTTTAATGTCTATAAAAATTCCCTATATTTAAAGTATTTAGCATATTATGTAAGAATTGTCTTGAAATTTGTGTTATTTCATAATCTATGTTGGCAGCTATGCATTATGGATATGTTACATTTGCTGGGGCATTAAAAACACGTATTTGAATTTTATTTTTACGAGAAGATGAATTTTTTGCAATATTTGTGATTATTTATTATCTATTTCTATATAATAAAAGCTACCTGTTATGGACATAATTCAAGAAAGACAGATGAGAACAATCCATTGGAGGGGGATTTGTATCAGTGTATCTGATATTTTTCAATGACTGAATACTCTCAGTTGTTATTTTTCTACCCTATTATTTTCCCTGTAGTTTAAAACAGCATCATGTTTATAGAACTTGTTTTTTAAAATACATACTGTACGGCTAATGTTTCAATATTAGTAAAATTATTTTTGAACAATTGCATTCAATGAATTATTCAAATGACAAACAATTACAGCCACTGTCAGGTGAAAGTTTTTCCTCCGGCTTTTTTTTTAAGTAACTCTCCGAGTTAATAAAACTCTTACCCACTTTTCATACAGTCCCAACTTGGAAATTGGAACAACTGAGTTTCAAATAAAGTTTTTAAAAAATGCTATATCAGTCACACCCCTCAGATATTTTTAAGGTAAAAAAATTACTTACATTTAAGGAATGAGTGAATTTATTCTTATTAAATTTTATTGTTTTGTATTTGTCATGGTCACCAGAAGTCTTGTTTATTGAAATTCCGAAGTTGGCAAATCTGTAGTTTTACTATGATTTTCTCAAACTTTTTTAGATAATCTGCTTTAGTTGAATTTTTTTAGTGCTTTTATGTTTCTTATTTTAAAAAAAAGTGGTCTTTATTTCCCATCTTTTTTTTTTAAGGTGTTGCATTGCCAAATGATACTTGCTCATCAAAGCTTTATTTAAAATGCATTGCATATCTGAAACATATCTGATTTTTTGCTGCATTCGAAATATTGAAAGCCTTTCGGTTCATATTTCTTCAAAATCTTGCCTCTTAATATTAAGTTTTTTTTAAAAAAAAAAAAAAAAAAATTAAGAGCACTGAATATTTTAAAAGTATTAAAGTGTATTAAAATGTTTTTAAAAAAATATGCAATTAATGGTCTACATTTTAAGTCTGTATAAAAGGTTACAGAAATTAATCTACTTATTCAGTTAAACATCTTAGCCTCTACTTTGCAAAATTTTGAAAAATAAGATCTTATTAGAAGAAACATAACGCTAATGATTAATTAACTGGTAAAGATAAATAAATTAAAAAAAAAAAAAAAACTTTGCTTAGAGAACATAAAGCTTCATTCAATGGACCGCTTATAGAATAAAAAGTTAATAATTTTTTCCTTATTTTTTAGTAGTTTTTTTAAGACCTGTTGAATTTTCTAAATTTGTTCTTCAATTATGTACATAGCTTATAGGATTTGATCCTTTTCCAATGATTTGTCCCCATTCTAAAAGCTTGGCATTTCAGCAATGAATGAATTAAGTTTAAGAATAAATGAATTAGGTTCAATGAATGATTGAGTTTTTCTTTCAACTTCCCCTTTCCTTTTGAAGATCTGAGAAAAAAGTTTCTTAATGCTGCTTAAGAAATATTTCTTTCTTTATTGTTTTCCCAACTGATATTTAATAATGCTCCATGTGTTTATTTCAGGAAAATGCTGATGTTGCAAACGGTATGCGGAAAGGTCGCAGCAGTGCTAGTTCCCACGGAAGCAGGAGTCGTTCTCGCAGTGTGGATAAAGAAGTGTCTGGCCGTGATAAGTGGAGCAGATCACCTTGATGTGTGTTTATAATTGGACATCCCTCTCCTTTTTTCACTCATTCATTGCTTATTTTTTATCTCTTGTCAAAATTCTTTCAATAAAAGTCATTTTTGTTTGTTTTATTGCTGTTAGTTATTTATTAACGTACCACGCATTTACGCATGTATTTATTTACAGTGCGCAAAATAAGTATATAAAATCTGCCCACCTGGAAAGTCATGAATTTCGGTATTGGACAAAATTGGTCGTGAAAAGTCATGATTTTCACTATTTTAAAAAAATCATTAAGTCATAGATTTAGGTCGTTGAAGAATCTAAGTTTGAAAATGAATGGAATTTACCCCCACCCTCATGGTGTTTGGGATATCTGAATTTGTAACAAAATCCCCACTCATATTTTATTAAAATATAAAATGTTTTTATAATGTTCTTTAAAAATTACGGTGTTCTTGAAAAAAGGAAAATCATTCTAGAGCGAATTATCTTTTAAGCTTCTGTGATTTTATAATTTTTATTATTTATTTTTTTAGTTTTATCAATTTAAAATTCACGCTGAAGCATACCAGTCGTTGGCAATTTTTTAATTAATCTGAAATGAGTACAGAGAAATTGGGAGTATTTTTTTCCTTTTCAATAAACAAGATAAGTATCTTAAGAATTAAATCTGCAGAAGAAAAAGAAAAAATTTGATTTTGTCTTTTTTCAGTTATTTTATTGCTTCAACTCTTTCTTTACTGTTTTATAAAATCTATAAATCATCCTCATATTTATAAAATCTATATGGGGATGCAGAGTATAACAGTTTTGGTTATACCTATCATTTCAATTATTGTTATTAAAATGATATTTTAAATTATTGTGGTTTTGTCGGGTGAAAAAAGTCATGAAAAATTCTTGGGATTAGTCATGGATTTGAAAATCTAAAATTTAGCAGATACCCTGTAAAATGCAAAACCACAAATAACTTCGTATCTAGTGATCGGACTTCGTATTGACTCCTTAGAAACTCCTTGAAATTAAAAAAAAAAAAATTTCAAGGAGTACTTGGAACTACTTAGATTTCCAAATTAGTCCTTAGAAACTCCTTAGCTTATTGTGTTGCATAGATGAACTTACTAAGTCCACTGATAAATTTGCTGTTCAAGCAGGGAAACGAGATATGACTTAGCTGTCAAACGTTTAAAAAAAAAGCTTTAATTGCAAGAGTTAGGAGATAAAAAATAATAGCAAATAAGTCTAATTTTACATATTACAAGCAAACTTAATGATTTACTGTGATTTTGTTGTTGCATAAAATGCCTTAGATTTTCTTATGTATTCGATTGGTGAGAGATTGATTGAGATTGGTGGGTTTTTATGTTAATCTTTAACATCTGTACTATGATAAACAAGATTTATTAAAATATTTGAAACTGGAAAATGTATTTATGTGGGAAAGTGATAACTTTATTTATTTTTCTTTATGAAGTTTGACAAAGTCAAAATTTATTTCAAAAGGGCTAGAAAAAAATATCTTATGCAAAATATACATTTTTGCAAGTTCTTTGTAATAACTGCTTTTTAATTTAAAAAAAAAAAACTAGTTATCTTTTACACAAAGTTTATAAATTTTTGATAAGTCCTCAAAATTTTGTATGAACCCTGGATCTTCACATGCTTTGGACTCTCTCATTTTATTTTAATCTTTGGTGTAAAGCAGTGACATTTAAATATGTAAATTAACACAGACGGTATAATGCGGATAACGAAACAATGTGTACTTTTTCTTATTCAATAGAATTTTTTTGAGTGCTTTAAATTTCTGACCCGCCAAATATGAGGGGTTGTCTCAATCTGGAAAATACGGCCGTTGGAAATTTGTGCCTTTTTAAATTCATTTTACTTATTGCGTAGTTTGCAAATCTTTCAAGATTTGTTATTTTCGCTTTTAATTTCTCCTTTTTGCATATATTTAAGCTACTAAACAATCAATGATTGCAGTGATTTTAAACTTAAATAACTTTTGTTTATCTAAAACTGAATAAAAAATAATAACTGCGCTAATTTTAATAGAAGATCAATACATGCAGATTTTAGAATCATTAAATATTTTGTCTTCAATCTGAAGTTAGACTTACATGGATTGAAACACTGTTAGACGGGAATGCTGAAGTGCCTTACTTTTTAGTTTCAGATTAGTCACAAATCAAATTATTTTCGCTTTTTTTTTTACATCCACTTGACACGTTTTATTTTATTATAACTTGTCATTATATCTCACCCGATTTCGATTATAAATTTTGACCAAATTTTATAGAAATTCATATTTTTATGCTTATTTTAATTAAATAATTGTCTTTAAGTCCAGAAAATGAAAACTAGTAATATTTTTTTTTTTTTTTTACATAATAAAAGAAATTCTGAAAAGAGCACTCAATAATATTCAGAGTAATATGATTATCGCTATTTAATATACTAATAACATTTTACTTTTCGAATAACAATAATGAAAATACACACTACGCTGAAAATTCAAAAGATCTCCATCTTTACTTCATGGAATTTATACTTGCTAAATTTTGATATTCATTTTCAATGTAAACTCAAAGTATTGTAACTCACTTTTCTAATCAATAGTACACAAGTAACTTATAAATAATAGACTTATTTGTTTTCAAACATAAAAAAAATAAATAGGCATTAAAATTAGGTAATGTATATAATCATGAAGAAACCAACTTACAATTCTATAAAAATATAACAGTAAAAGCTAATATTTCAGTAATAAAAAATTAAACTTAAAGAACATAAGATATTGATAAATAAATTTTAAAAAAACTTGTTGCTATGGCATCAATGTTTAGTTATGTTTTATTTTTCCAACCAAGATACTAGGAACTACGTCTAAGTACAGTAAATTGTTGCTGCACAGATTAAGCTCATTAACACTAAACTAACCATACCTATTTCTACCATAGCCGGTCAAATGACCGCACTTTGTTTCTCGATTGAATTGAATATATGAAATATGGATGTTAGGAATTAAATAAACTAAAAGAACTTTATTATAATTAAACAAAAATGTATATTGACAATTTTTTTATTTTTTTTACATATACAGGGTGTTTCCATTGTACATTTTCCGTAAACATATTTCTTCTAATTATTATTATTATTTCTATTATTATAAGAATATATAAGAGTTATAAAAATTATAATTACTACTATTTCTAAGAACTTGTGCTGTCTTGATTGTTTTGACATTTTCTAGGTAAAATCTATCAGTTATTTAGAAAGCTATCAAAATAAAATATAAGCTACTTATCAAAACATTTAGTTTTTGTCACTTTTTCTTGCACAAAAATGCCAATCTAAAATTTATGTACTTTCTTGAAATTTGAATTCAGAGTTATTTTGATTGAACTCACTACGCAACAGTCTTTGCAGAAATGTGCAACTCATCGAATGCACTACATTGAATAGGCATAACATCGTCATTTCTGATCCGATAACCTTATAAAGCAATAAATTTTTCTTTCGGTCAAATGACCGGTTATGGTAGAAATAGGTATACGACAAGTATTATTCGAAACAAACAAAATACAATAATAATAGAATATTAAATGTATATAATTGTTAGAAATTGTCAAATGTGTAAAAACGATAATATGATAAGCGCATTTTCGATGCAAAAGTTCCTAAACGGTCATATGACTGGTTATATATAGTATGTTTAGTGTTAAATATAAAAACTTATTTTTAGTTCGTTAGCAAAGTTTTCTTCTAAAAATAATTTCTTAGCAAGAAAACGTACCTTTTTATTTAAAGGAAAAAAAGACTGATTTATTCGGCATAATGAATGATTTGTTGAAGGTGACAAGTAGAGCTATCACAATTTTTAAAACTCCATTGTTTCACAAAATAAATCATTCTTAATTTAAAAATAATAATTATTTTAGGTGTTTGTAAACACCAACAATTGGGTGACACCAAGAAAGAAGTTATTTATATGTCGCAGAGAATTATTTTTATCTTAAAGGGAGAGTCACTTCTCTCATTTGACATTCAAAAAAATGATTCTCGTGCAAATTCAGTCCTACAATTCCTGTAAGTATCTAAATTTCGTAATATCTAACAGCATTTTTAAATAACTGAATGTCTTGCTACTTGAACAAAAATCGGTATCTTCTTAGTATTTATTGAATTTAACAACTGATTCAACTCGAAGCCAAATTTAATGTATTTCACAATGAAAATAGATCATTTTCAAAAATTAATTAATAAATGAGGATTTATTTAACGATTTCGGTAAGTTTTAAAAATTGAAATACTTTATAATTTTTAATAATACAGTCAAACCCTGCTCTAGTGAACCTTTAAGGGAGCGAAATTTCGGTTCATTATAAACGGGAGTTCCCAGACTGCAAATAATTTTAACTAATTTTTCCGAACTGCTCCCTTTTATTACACATTATTTAAATAAATGACCAATAAAAAGAAATACAAAAATGATTAAAAATCAATATGTAGTAACAAAAAATATGTTAACTTATTTTTTTTTTTTTTTTTTTATAACTCTTTCGTCTAACGTACAAAAAAGTTAGAGATGGGAAATTGAGGTAGAAGAAGCAAACAAGAAAAAATGCTTAAGGTTACATTCCATTGAATAGATGGTTTTAATAATTTGGTATATGTATATTATGTAGAAATTTCAAAATTACCAAAAAAAAAAGAAAGAAAAAAAAAGGTGAAGACAGAAAAAAGTTCATAATATCTAATTTCCTCTCTTCTTTTGGTTCACTATATCCACAAATATAATATATGTGTATAGACACGGGAGCGAACATTTCGTTCACTAAATCCGGGAGCTCATTATAAACTCTGTTCACTACAGCGTAGTTTGATTGTATTGACTTTGTATTATTTCTTCGAATCAAACTTCTTAAAAAGAATAGAATGTTCTAATTAAAAGTTCAAATATGCTCTGAATTATATTGAATTAGGGCTTGATTTAAATCATAGTTAATAAGCTGGTTTTTCTCAGTGATTCAAGGAAATCAGCCCTCGAAATTTCATAACTAATAAACTATTTATGTTAAGAATTAAAAAAATGCCGCCAGAAATAATTTTGAATCCCTTAATTTTCCTCTTCTTTGGAAAAAATTATAGACGGATTAAAAAAAAAAAAAAAAAAAAAAAAACTCAATTATAAAGATTGTTGTTTATCACAAGATAATTCTGCGCACAAAAAATATTTTTTTAATTTTATTTTTTAGTGATAGTAAAATTTTTGAATTGTAAGATGTTTTAATCTCTGTCATTTTTAACGACATCGTCGAAACTTAAAAAAAAAAAAATTGTCGAATAAAAAAAAAAAGAAAAAAAAAGTGACGTTTTTGAAATTATGTTTCTCAACAGAACAAAGTCTAATGGGTGGGGGAGCTACATTAAAAATAAAGATAAATGTTAGTTTTTATTTAAACAAATACATTTTTTAGCAATATCTTAATTACATTCACTGTGCCGTGGTGACTCAGGGGACAGAGCCTCCCAATGGGGTGACAGCGTTTGAATCCCAGCGATGCCTGGTCGATATGAATCTGGACCCAGCTCACACCGACCACAGTGCTGACGTAAAATATCCTCAGTGGCAGACTTATGATGGGTTAGAGTTCCCTTGCAATCAGGCTAATTTTGGGAGGTTTTCCTCTCCATGTAACGCAAATGTGGGTGAGTTCTACCAAAAAGTTCCCCACTGGCAAAAGCTGGGATTCGAACCCGGTTCACCACATTGGAAGGCAAACGCTCTCTTCTCCGAGCCACCACGACTCCCTCTTTGTCACGAACGAGTTCTAAATAACAATCTGCCATTATTAAAAACTTGATAATCTTAAAAAGTCAATTGAGTTATTAACTCGGATCGCACCGACTACATTGCTGAAATAAAATACCCTCAGTGGTAGAATCCCCTTGCCGTCAGACTAACCGTGGGAGGTTTTCTTCTCAGTATAACGCAAATCCGGGTTAGTTCCATTATAAAGTCCTCCATGAAGGCTTATTTCTCCCAATACTTGATCCAGTAGTTCCCTTGTCTTTTGGGTTCAAAATTGCATGACCACGGAGTTGAACAATAGTAGTCGTAATCCCAAAAAATGGGTCGGCTATTTAACGACGGTGATAAAATTTCACTGTTAAACTGCTTCACTTTAGATACACTGTTAAAAATATACTGTTAAACATCATTTACAGAAGACAAAATCATTCTGAAAAAGAATGTTGGAGAAAAAAAAAACTAAAAAATAGATCTCAATGAAAAGATGACGCAAAAATGGTGAAAAAATGTTAGACCTGAGAATGCTTTTGCAAAAGTTTAAATAACATAAGAGGCCCTAAAAACATAAGTTAACGAAAGAAAGCTATAATAAGACAGGGACCGCTTCAGCCCCCTCACATTTTATTAACGAAGAGACACCAGCACCTTCTAGCATTACAATTTTTCAATCAATATTTGCACTATTAAATTTATAATTTTAAAAAAATAGATAATTTTTTTGTGTCAGAGAAATTTTTTCTATTTCAATTTCGCTTTAACATTTCTTTGTTGAAAACTGCTACTGAATCATCCCTTATTCATGTACCCACCCACTCCCGCAGATGGACTATACGGACCAGTGGCATAGTTTTGGGGACAAAACACCCACCGAAATTAAACATTACTTAACAAATGAGCTATTGTATGGTAAGTAGGATGTAGATACATAAAAAAGCTTTCATTATTCATTTTTTGTAATTTAAACGTTTAGAATAAACAAGTATATATATATATATATATATATTAGAAGGAGATAAATAATAACCGAACATACATTAGAACACTTTATTCACGTTAAAACACATAAAAAAATAATATAAATTAAAATAAATCAAACAATGAAAAAAATTAAATATTTCCCATCTCCGCTGGATTTCGAACTCAGATCATCCAGGTTTAACTTGTCCGCAGCGCTCTACCATCCACGCTACGCTTTACACTAAGCTTTCGCGATTATTTAGCTTTAAGCATCCTCTCCCGCTTAGTCAACAAAACCAATTTTGGCCCATTGTGGATCCCCTAATTGGTCTATAAAAATTTCCTTTGGTGCGATTCTTCGGTACATTGAACCTTCATTTCTGTCAGAGTTTGAAAATAATAGGTTAATATTAAAGGGAGTTAGGGGGGTGGAGTGTGCGTGCCTCCAGAGACCATATTTGTCTGTTTTTAAGCCATTATTCGCGCTTTAACAAAGAAAGATAAACACTCTATTCTCGCTTAAATGTGGAGTGGGATGTTAATAAAAAAATATTAATTAAAATAAAAATATGAATTAAAAAATTATCCGGAATTTATCCGTTATTTTGCTATTATTCGCTGTTTTTTAAAGGAACTATAATAATTTTTATAACTAGAACACTTTATTCACGTTAAAACACATTAAAAAAATTTAAAATAAGATAAACAATGAAAAAAATTAAAAGCCTCCTAACGCCGCTGGGTTTCGAACGCAGGGCCTCCTGGTTTAGCTTGCCCGCAGCGCCCTAGCAACAACGCCAGGCATCAAAACCCATTTTGGCCCATTGTGGGTCCCCTAATTGGTCTATAAAAATTTCATTTGGTGCCATTGTTAGGTACATTAAAGCCTAATTTCCGGCCGAGTTTGAAATTTATAGGTTAATATTAAAAGAGGATGACGTGTGCGAGCCTCCAGAGACCATATTTGTCTGTTTTTCGGCCATTATTCGCGCTAAAGTAAAGAAAGTTACTTATTTTTATATATAAAACACGTTATTTACGCTAAAATATCGAAAGATTTGCTGAAAAAATAATTTAAAAAATTATAAGTTAATAAATAAATTAATAAATTTTCCGGAATCTATCCGTTTTTATGCTATTATTCGCTGTTATTCAATCGACACTTTATTCACGTTAAACCACATTAAAAAAATATTATAAAATTATGAAACAAGGAAAAAACTAAAAATCTCCTATCACTGCCGTGTTTCGAACCCAGGTCCTCCAGGTTTAACTTGTCCGCAGCGTTCTACGAACCACGCCACGCTTCAAGCGAAGCTCTTGCGAATATTTGGCTTTAAGCATCCTCTCCCAGTTAGTGAGAAAAACTTATTTTTGTCCATTGTAGGTCCCCTAATTGGTCTATAAAAGTTTTCTTTGGTACGATTCTTCGAAACATAAAGCCCTATTTTCTGACCGAGTTTGAAAATTATATGCGAATATTCAAGGGAGTTAGGGAAGGGGGGTCACGTGTGCGTGCTTCCAGAGACAATATTTGTCTGTTTTTCGGCCATTATTCGCGCTTTAACAAAGAAAGATACTTATTGTTATATACAAAACACTTTATTTATGCTAAAATAGCGAAAGTAATGTTAAAAAAATAATACAAAAGGAAATAAATTCGATGTTTTTCAAAAGAAAAATAATCATTTTTGTAACTAGAACACTTTATTCACCTTAAAACACATTTAAAAAAAAATAAATAAACACAGAAAAAAATTAAAAAACTCCCATCAGCGCTGGGTTTTGAACCAAGTTCATCCAGGTTTAAACTTGTTTGCAGCGCTCTACCAACCACGTCAAGCTTCACACGAAACAATGCAGAATACCGAAAACACATTTAAAAAAAAAAACAATATAATGCAAAATAGACGGGAAAAAAAGGAAAATGTTTTGAAAAATTGCCCGCCCCTGGGATTTGAACCCGCTCTACCAAACAGGCCACTGTTTCACGTCAGGCATTTTTCAATATTAAAATAATGCCTCATATCAGACCTTTATATTAACCCAAAATATTTTGATTTGACCAGGTATTATATTACCGGGTAATAGTGTACCCTACCAGAGGAAATAATTATAGACCTTATAGGGGGTACACAATGGGGCACTGTAGTTTACTATATATGTATATCTAAAATAGTGTTGTGAGAAGTATTATTTTGAGGAAATTCGTATTTTAAAAGCGTTAAAACGGGGAAATTAGAAGTCATTTTTCAATATTAATTAATTGACTATGTTTGTATATCTAAAATAATGTTGCGAGAACCTTTATTTTGTGGAAATTCGCCTTCTACAAAACGTTAATACGGGGATATTCGAAGTCATTTATCAATATTAATAAAAGGACTGATATCAGACCTTAATATTAACCCATAATATTTTAATTGGAAAAGGTATTATATTACCGGGTAATAGTGTACCCTACCAGAGGAAATAATTATAGACCTAAAAGGGGGTACACAATGTGGCCCTGTAGTTTACTATGTATTATATAAATGTATTATATATATATATCTAAAATAGTGCATTTTTCAATTCAGACCTTTATATTAACATATCGTTCACATTCGTTCACATCACGAAATGTTCATTCTGAACATTTCGTCTTTTTTATTTTTTTTCTCATTGTTCCATTACGAGTTCTTTAGCAAAGAAAGAAGCTCCATTTCATACACAGAACACCCTATGCATGAGAGACTCCCTAAAATCTTGCAAAAGGAGAGTCGAAAAATGAAAACAAAAAACTAATTTCTTTGATTTTTCCAGTTTTTCACATCTTTATAAAAAGAAAATAAAAAAATTCTGACATGCAGGAGCCTGCAGAATACCGAAAAACACATTAAAAAAGTAATATAATGCAAAATAAAGGAATTTTAAAAAAAAGGTAAAAAAAGTGAAAAACTGCCCGGTCCTGGGGTTCGAACCCAAGATCCCTGGCTCCAGCCACCAGTTGACAGTCCAACACTCTACCAAACAGGCCACTGTTTCCCGTCAGGTCTGCAGGAGCTTCCCTTCAAAAGCCTTTTCTCAGTGAAATATGCAATAGACTTTTAGGGGCCCATTGGGACCCCCCTAACTCACTTATAAAAATTTCCTTCGGTAGCCATGGTTGGACCATGGGGACCTACCTTGGGTGCGAGTTTGAAAATTATTACTTAATAACAAGGGGAACTAGGGGTTCTCGAAGCCTCAACCTTATTCTCGGCATTTCGTCTTTTTTTTCCTCCTCATTGATCCATAACGTGTTCTTTAGCAAAGAAAGAAGCTACATTTTATACACAAAACACCATATGCAGGATAGATTCCCTAAAATGTAGCAAAAATGGTCGAAAAGTGACAAAAAACTGATTTTCCTTGATTTTTCCAGTTTTTCCCCATCTTTCCAACAAAAAAATACAATTTTTCTGACATGCAGGAGCCTGCAGAATTCCCAAAAACACATAAAAAAAGTAATATAATGCAAAATAAAGGAGTTAAAAAAATTGAAAAACTGCCCGGTCCTGTGGTTCGAACCCAGAACCCCTGACTCCAGAAACCAGTTGAGAGTTCAACACTTTACCAAACAGGCCTCTGTTTCACATCAGGTCTGCAGCAGCTTCCCTTCAAAAGCCTTTTCTCGGTGAAATATGCAATAGACATTTAAGGGTTCACCACTGCGACCCCCCTAATTCACTCATAAAAATTTCCTTCGGTAGCCATGGTTGGACCATTAGGACCTACCTTGGGTGCGAGTTTGAAAATTATAACTTCATACCAAGGGGAGCTAGGGGTTCTCGAAGCCTGAACCTTATTCTCGACATTTCGTTCTTTTCTCTTTTTTTTTCTCATTTTTCCATTACGTGTTCTTTAGCAAAGAAAGATGCTCCATTTTATACACAGAACACCCTACGCATGATAGAATCCCTAAAATGTTTCAAAAGGGGTCAAAAAATGACAAAAAAAAAACTGATTTTCTTTGATTTTTCCAGTTTTTTCCCATTTTTATAAAAAACAATTCTGACATTCAGGAACCTGCAGAATACCGAAAAACACATTTAAAAAATATTATTATGCAAAATAAAGAAATTTAAAAAAAAAGGAAAAAAATGTGAAAAACTGCCCGGTCCTGGAGTTCGAAACCAAGACTCCTGGCTCCAGACACCAGTTGACAGTCCAACACTCTACCAAACAGACCACTGCTTCACGTCAGGCCTGCAGCAGCTTCCCTTCAAAAGCCTTTTCTCGGTGAAATATGCAATAGACATTTAGGGACCCATTGGGACCCCCCTAATTCACTTATAAAAATTTCCTTTGGTAGCCATGGTTGAACCATGGGGACCTACCTTGGGTGTGAGTTTGAAAATTATAACTTAATACCAAGGGGAGCTAGGGGGTCTTGAATCCTGACCCTTATTCTCGACATTTCGTCTTTTTTTTTTTTTTCTCATTACGTGTTCTTTGGCAAAGAAAGATGCTCCATTTTATACACAGAACACAATATGCATGATAGACTCTCTAAAATGTTGCAAAAATGGTCGAAAAATGACAAAAAACTGATTTTTCCAGTTTTTTCAAATTTTTTCTAAAAAAAATTTCTGACATGCAGGAGCCTGCAGAATACCGAAAAACACATTTAAAAAATAATATATTGCAAAATAAAGGAATTAAAAAAAAAAGAAGAAAAAAGTGAAAAACTGCCCGGTCCTGGGGTTCAAGCCAAAGACCCATGGCTCCAGCCACCAGTTAATGGTCCAACACTCTATCAAACAGGCCACTGTTTCACGTCAGGCCTGCAGCAGCTTCCCTTCAAAAGCCTTTTCTCGGTGAAATAAACAATAGACATTTAGAGGCCCATTGGGACCCCCCTAATTCACTTATAAACATTTCCTTTGGTAGCCATGGTTGGACCATGGGGACCTACCTTGGGTGCAATTTTGAAAATTATAACTTAATACCAAGGGGAGCTAGGGGGTCTCGAAGCCTAAACCTTATTCTCGACATTTCGCCTTTTTTTTCCTTTTTTTTTCTCATTGTTCCATTACGTGTTCTTTAGCAAAGAAAGATGCTCCATTTTATACACAGAACACCCTATGCTCGATAGACTTCCTAAAATGTTGCAACAGGAGCCGAAAAATGACAAAAAACTGATTTTCCTTGATTTTTCCAGTTTTTTCCAATTCTTCCAAAAAAAAATTCTTACATGCAGGAGCCTGCAGAATTCCGAAAAACACATTAAAAAAGTAATATAATGCAAAATAAAGGAATTAAAAAAAAGTGAAAAACTGCCCGGTCCAAGGGTTCAAACCCAAGACTCCTGGCTCCAGACAACAGTTGACAGTCCAACACTCTACCAAACAGGCCACTGTTTCACGTCAGGCCTGCAGCAGCTTCCCTTCAAAAGCCTTTTCTCGGTGAAATATGCAATAGACCTTTAGGGGCCCATTGGGACCCCCCTAATTCACTTATAAACATTTCCTTCGGTAGCCATGGTTGGACCATGGGGACCTACCTTGGGTGCGAGTTTGAAAATTATAACTTAATACGAAGGGGAGCTAGGGGGTCTCGAAGCCTAAACCTTATTCTCGACATTTCGTCTTTTTTTCACTTTTTTTTCTCATTGTTCCATTACGTGTTCTTTAGCAAAGAAAGATGCTCCATTTTATACACAGAACACCCTATGCATGATAGACTCCCTAAAATGTTGCAAAAGGAGCCGAAAAAAGACAAAAAAACTAATTTTCTTTGATTTTTCCAATTTTTTCACATCTTTATAAAAAGAAAATAAAAAATTTCTGACATGCAGGAGCCTGCAGAATACCGAAAAACACATTAAAAAAGTAATATAATGCAAAATAAAGGAATTTTAAAAAAAAGGTAAAAAAAGTGAAAAACTGCCCGGTCCTGGGGTTCGAACCCAAGATCCCTGGCTCCAGCCACCAGTTGACAGTCCAACACTCTACCAAACAGGCCACTGTTTCCCGTCAGGTCTGCAGGAGCTTCCCTTCAAAAGCCTTTTCTCGGTGAAATATGCAATAGACCTTTAGGGGCCCATTGGGACCTCCCTAACTCACTTATAAAAATTTCCTTTGGTAGCCGTGGTTGGACCATTGGGTCCTATCTTGGGTGCGAGTTTGAAAATTATAACTTCATACCAAGGGGAGCTAGGGGGTCTCAAAGCCTGAACCTTATTCTCGACATTTCGTCTTTTTTTTCTCATTGTTCCATTACGTGTTCTTTAGCAAAGAAAGATGCTCCATTTTATACACAGAACACAATATGCATGACAGACTCCCTAAAATGTTTCAAAAGGAGTCGAAAAATGACAAAAAAACTGATTTTCTTCGATTTTTCCAGTTTTTTCCCATTTTTCCAACAAAAAAAAAAAAAAAATCTGACATGCATTATCCTGCAGAATACCGAAAAACACTTTTAAAAATTATATAATGCAAAATAAAGGAATTAAAAAAAAAGGGAAAAAAAGCGAAGAACTGCCTGGTCCTGGGGTTTGAACCGAAGACCCCTGGCTCCAGCCACAAGTTGACAGACCAACACTCTACCAAACAGGCCACTGTTTCACGTTAGGCCTGCAGCAGCTTCCCTTCAAAAACCTTTTCTCGGTGAAATAAACAATAGAAATTTAGAGGCCCATTGGGACCCCCCTAATTCACTTATAAACATTTCCTTTGGTAGCCATGGTTGGACCATGGGGACCTACCTTGGGTGCGATTTTGAAAATTATAACTTAATACCAAGGAGAGCTAGGGGGTCTCGAAGCCTAAACCTTATTCTCGACATTTCGTCTTTTTTTTCCTTTTTTTTTCTCATTGTTCCATTACGTGTTCTTTAGCAAAGAAAGATGCTCCATTTTATACACAGAACACCCTATGCACGATAGACTTCCTAAAATGTTGCAAAAGGAGTCGAAAAATGACAAAAAACTGATTTTCCTTGATTTTTCCAGTTTTTTCCCATTCTTCCAAAAAAAAATTTCTGACATGCAGGAGCCTGCAGAATACCGAAAAACACATTTAAAAAATTATATAATGCGAAATAAACAAATTATAAAAAAAAATAAAAGAAAGTGAAAAACTGCCCGGTCCTGCGGTTTGAACCCGGGACACCTGGCTTCAGCCACCAGTTGACAGTCCAACACTTCACCAAACAGGACACTGTTTCACGTCCCTCCTGCAGCAGCTTCCCTTCAAAAGCCTTTTCTCGGTAAAATATGCAATAGACCTTTCGGGGTTCACTGGGACCCCCCTAATTCACTTATACAAATTTTCTACTGTGGCCATGGTTGGACCATGGGAACCTACCTTGGGTGCGAGTTTGAAAATTATAACTTAATACCAAGGGGAGCTAGGGGGTCTCGAAGCCGAAACCTTATTCTCGACATTTCGTCTTTTATTTCCTTTTTTTTTTCTCATTGTTCCATTACGTGTTCTTTAGCAAAGAAAGATGCTCCATTTTATACACAGAACACCCTATGCATGATAGACTCCCTAAAATGTTGCAAAAGGAGTCGAAAGATGACAAAAAAGTGATTTTCCTTGATTTTTCCAGTTTTTTCCAATTCTTCCAAAAAAAAATTCTTACATGCAGGAGCCTGCAGAATTCCGAAAAACACATTAAAAAAGTAATATAATGCAAAATAAAGGAATTAAAAAAAAGTGAAAAACTGTCCGGTCCAAGGGTTCAAACCCAAGACTCCTGGCTCCAGACAACAGTTGACAGCCCAACTCTCTGCCAAACAGGCCACTGTTTCACGTCAGGCCTGCAGGAGCTTCCCTTCAAAAGCCTTTTCTCGGTGAAATATGCAATAGACATTTAGAGGCCTATCGGGACCCCCCTAATTCACTTATAAACATTTCCTTTGGTAGCCATGGTTGGACAATGGGGACCTACCTTGGGTGCGATTTTGAAAATTATAACTTAATACCAAGGGGAGCTAGGGGGTCTCGAAGCCAAACCTTATTCTCGACATTTCGTCTTTTTTTTCCTTTTTTTTTTCTCATTGTTCCATTACGTGTTCTTTAGCAAAGAAAGATGCTCCATTTTATACACAGAACACCCTATGCACGATAGACTTCCTAAAATATTGCAAAAGGAGTCGAAAAATGACAAAAAAGTGATTTTCCTTGATTTTTCCAGTTTTTTCCAATTCTTCCAAAAACAAATTCTGACATGCAGGAGCCTACAGAATTCCGAAAAACACATTAAAAAAGTATTATAATGCAAAATAAAGGAATTTAAAAAAACTGAAAAACTTCCCGGTTCTGGGGTTCGAACTATAGACTCCTGGCTCCAGACAACAGTTGACAGTCCAACACTCTACCAAACAGGCCTCTGTTTCACGTCAAGCCTGCAGCAGTTTCCCTTCAAAAGCCTTTTCTCGGTGAAATATGCAATAGACCTTCCGGGGCCTACTAGTCCCCCCCCCTAATTGACCTATAAAAATTTCCTTCGGCAGACATTGTTGGACCATGGTGGCCTACCTTGTGTCAAAGTTTGAAAATTATAACTTAATACCAAGGGGAGCTAGGGGATCTCGAAGCCTGAACCTCATTCCTGACATTTCGCTTCTTTTTTTATTTTTATTATTATTATTTCATTATGCGTTCTTTAACAAAGAAAGATGCTCGATTTTACACAAAGAACACCTCACCCGTGCTAGACTATCTGAAATGTTGCAAAAGGATTCGAAAAACAGCAAATATATGGATTTTTCTGGATTTTTCCAGTTTTTTCCATTTTTCCCATCAAAAAATATATATTTCTTACACTCAGGATTACCTCAAATATTTAGCTTTAAAAAACACCCTTTGCCGGTGAGTAAACAAAACCTAATTTGGTTCATGGTGGGTCCCCTAATTGGTCTATAAAAATTTCCCTTGGTACAATTCTTCGGTACATTGAATCCTTATTTCTGGCCGAGTTTCAAAATAATAGGTTTGCATAAGAGGGAGTAATTGGAATGATGTGTTCGTACCTCTAGATTTATCTGTTTTTCGGCCATTCTTCTCGCTGCAACAAAGAAAGATACTTATTGTTATATACAAAACACTTTATTCACGCTAAAATATCGAAAGTGTTGTTGAAAAAATAACAAAAAATATAATAAACAAATAAGAAAAAATTATCTGGAGTTTATCCGTTTTTATACTATTATTTGCTGTTTTTCAAAAGAAAAATGGTAATTTTTATAACTAGAACACTTTATTCACGTTAAATTTCAATAAAAAAATAGTATAAAATAAAATAAACAATGATAAAAATAAAAAAACTCCATCAGTAGCTGCTGGGTTTCAAACCCATGTACGCCAGGTTTAAATTGTGCGCAACCCTGTATCAACCACTCCACGCTTCACGAAGCTCTTGCGACTATTTAACTTTAAGCACCCTTTTCCGGTTAGTGAGCAAAACCTATTTTTGTCCATTGTAGGTCCCCTAATTGGTTTATAAAAATTTCCTTTGGTGCGATTCTTCGAAACATTAAGCCCTAATTTCTGACCGAGTTTGAAAATTATATGTCAATATTCAAGGGAGTTAGGGGGGGGGGTCACGTATGCGTGCTTCCAGAGACCATATTTGTCTGTTTTTCGGCCATTATTCTCGCTTTAACAAAGAAAGATACTTAAATTTATATACAAAACACTTTATTTACGCTAAAGTGTTGTTATCGAAAGTGTTGTTGAAAAAGTAATATAAAATAAAATAAATAATTAAATAAAAAAATTATCCGTAATTTATCCGTTTTTATGCTATTATTCGATGTTTTTCAAAAGAGAAATAATAATTTTTGTAACTAGAACACTTTATTCACCTTTAAACACATTTTAAAAAAATAATATAAAATAAACAATGAAGAAAATTAAAATCTCCCATCGCCGCTGGGTTTCGAACGCAGATCCTCCCGGCTTAATTTGTCAGCAGCACTCTACCAATCACTCCTGGCTACACACAAAGCTCTCGCGAATATTTAGTTTTAAGCACCCTTTTCCGATTAGTAAACAAACCCTATTTTGGCCCATTGTGGATCCCCTAATTGATCTATAAAAATTTTATGGTACGATTCATCAAAACATTGAACCCAAGTTTCTGGCCGAGATTGAAAATTATAGGTTAATATTAAAGGGAATTAGAGGGGTCACATGTGCGTGCTTCCAGATACCATTTTTCGGCCATTATTCGCCCTTTAACAAAGAAGATACCTATTGTTGTATACAAAACACTTTATTTACGCTAAAATATCAAAAGTGTTGTTGAAATATTTTTATAAAATAAAATAGATAATTAAATAAAAAAATTATCCGGAATTTATCCGTTTTTATGGTATTATTCGCTCTTTTTCAAAAGAAAAATAATAATTTTTATAACCAAAAGACTTTATTCACTTTAGAACATATAAAAAATAATATAAAATTAAGTATACAATGAAAAAATTAAACATCTCCGAAGCCGCTGCTTTTCGAACCCATGTACGCCAGGTTTAACTTTTCCGCATCGCTCTTCCAACCACTCCACGCTTCACACGAAGCTCTCACGAGTATTTAGCTTTAAGCACCTTTTCCCGGATAGTAAATAAACCCTATTTTGGATCATTGTGGGTCCCCTAATTGGTCTATAAAAATTTCCTTTGGTGCGATTCTTCAAAACATTAAACCCTAACTTCTGGCCGAGAACGAAAATTATAGTTTAATATTAAAGAGAATAAAGGGGTAACGTGCGCGTGCTTCCAGAGATCCATATTTGTCTGTTTTTCGGCCATTATTCGCGCTTTAACAAAGAAAGATACTTATTGTTATATACAAAACACTTTATTCACGCTAAAATATCGAAAGTGTTGTTGAAAAAATGATATAAAATAAAATAGATAATTAAATAAAAAAATTATCCGGAATTTATCCGTTTTTATGGTATTATTCGCTCTTTTTCAAAAGAAAAATAATAATTTTTATAACCAAAAGACTTTATTCACTTTAGAACATATAAAAAATAATATAAAATTAAGTATACAATGAAAAAATTAAACATCTCCGAAGCCGCTGCTTTTTGAACCCATGTACGCCAGGTTTAACTTTTCCGCATCGCTCTTCCAACCACTCCACGCTTCACACGAAGCTCTCACGAGTATTTAGCTTTAAGCACCTTTTCCCGGATAGTAAATAAACCCTATTTTGGATCATTGTGGGTCCCCTAATTGGTCTATAAAAATTTCCTTTGGTGCGATTCTTCAAAACATTAAACCCTAACTTCTGGCCGAGAACGAAAATTATAGTTTAATATTAAAGAGAATAAAGGGGTAACGTGCGCGTGCTTCCAGAGATCCATATTTGTCTGTTTTTCGGCCATTATTCGCGCTTTAACAAAGAAAGATACTTATTGTTATATACAAAACACTTTATTCACGCTAAAATATCGAAAGTGTTGTTGAAAAAATGATATAAAATAAAATAAATAATTAAATAAAAAAATTATCCGGAATTTATCCGTTTTTATGGTATTATTCGCTCTTTTTCAAAAGAAAAATAATAATTTTTATAACCAAAAGACTTTATTCACTTTAGAACATATAAAAAATAATATAAAATTAAGTATACAATGAAAAAATTAAACATCTCCGAAGCCGCTGCTTTTCGAACCCATGTACGCCAGGTTTAACTTTTCCGCATCGCTCTTCCAACCACTCCACGCTTCACACGAAGCTCTCACGAGTATTTAGCTTTAAGCACCTTTTCCCGGATAGTAAATAAACCCTATTTTGGATCATTGTGGGTCCCCTAATTGGTCTATAAAAATTTCCTTTGGTGCGATTCTTCGAAACATTAAACCCTAACTTCTGGCCGAGAACGAAAATTATAGTTTAATATTAAAGAGAATAAAGGGGTAACGTGCGCGTGCTTCCAGAGATCCATATTTGTCTGTTTTTCGGCCATTATTCGCGCTTTAACAAAGAAAGATACTTATTGTTATATACAAAACACTTTATTCACGCTAAAATATCGAAAGTGTTGTTGAAAAAATGATATAAAATAAAATAAATAATTAAATAAAAAAATTATCCGGAATTTATCCGTTTTTATGGTATTATTCGCTCTTTTTCAAAAGAAAAATAATAATTTTTATAACCAAAAGACTTTATTCACTTTAGAACATATAAAAAATAATATAAAATTAAGTATACAATGAAAAAATTAAACATCTCCGAAGCCGCTGCTTTTCGAACCCATGTACGCCAGGTTTAACTTTTCCGCATCGCTCTTCCAACCACTCCACGCTTCACACGAAGCTCTCACGAGTATTTAGCTTTAAGCACCTTTTCCCGGATAGTAAATAAACCCTATTTTGGATCATTGTGGGTCCCCTAATTGGTCTATAAAAATTTCCTTTGGTGCGATTCTTCGAAACATTAAACCCTAACTTCTGGCCGAGAACGAAAATTATAGTTTAATATTAAAGAGAATAAAGGGGTAACGTGCGCGTGCTTCCAGAGATCCATATTTGTCTGTTTTTCGGCCATTATTCGCGCTTTAACAAAGAAAGATACTTATTGTTATATACAAAACACTTTATTCACGCTAAAATATCGAAAGTGTTGTTGAAAAAATGATATAAAATAAAATAAATAATCAAATAAAAAAATTATCCCGATTTTATCAGTTTTTGTGCTATTATTCGCTTTTTTAACAAAAACATAATAATTTTTGTAACTAGAACACTTTATTCACGTTAACACACATTAAAAAAATATATAATAAATTAAACAATAAAAAAATTAAAAACCTCCCAACGCCGCTGGGTTTCGAACCCAGGTCCTCCAGGGTTAACTGGTCTTTAGCTCTCTAACAACAACGCCAAGTTTCACACGAAGCTCACGCGAATATTTAGCTTTAAGCACCTTTACCGGGTTAGTGAACAAACCCTATTTTGGCCCATTGTGTGTCCACTAATTGGTCTATAAAAATTTCCTTTGGTATGATTATTCTTTACATTGAACCCTAATATCTGGCCAAGTTTGAAAATCATAGGTTAATATTAAAGCGAGTTAGGGGGGGGGGGCGATGGCGTGCCTCCAGACCATATTTGTTTTCGTTTTTATCGACCATTGTTCGCACTTTACCAAAGAAAGATACTTGTTTTTATATATAAAATACTTTATTTTTGCTATAATATCGAAATATTTGTGGAAAATATAACAAAAAATAAAATAAATAAATAAATTATCCGGAATTTTTGAGTTTTTATTATTTTTCGATGTTTTTCAGAAGAAAAATAATAAACTTTAAAACTAGAACACTTTATTCACGTTAAGACACATTAAAAAATAATATAAATTAAAATAAATCAAACAATGAAAAAAATTAAATATCTCCCATCTCCGCTGGATTTCGAACTCAGATCATCCAGGTTTAACTTGTCCGCAGCGCTCTACCATCCACGCTACGCTTTACACAAAGCTTTCGCGAATATTTAGCTTTAAGCACCTTTTCCCGGTCAGTAATCAAACCCTATTTTGGCCCATTGTGGGTCCCCTAATTGGTCTATAAAAATTTCCTTTGGTACGATTCTTATTTATATTGGAACCTAATTTCCGACCGAGTTTGAAAATTATAAGTTGATATTAGAGGCAGATAGGGGTTGGCGTGTGCATGCTTCCAGAGACCATATTTGTCTGTTTTTCGGTCATTATTCGCGATTTAACAAAGAAAGATACTTATTGTTATATACAAAACACTTCATTTCCGCTAAAATTTTGAAAGTGTTGTTGAAAAAATAATATAAAATTTTAAAAAAATAATTAAATAAAAAAATTATCCGGAATTTATCCGTTTTTATGCTATTATTCGCTGTTCTTCAAAAGAAAAATAATAATTTTTGTAACTTGAACACTTTATTCACGTTAAAACACATAAAAAAATAATATAAAAATAAAATAAACAACGAAAAGAATTAAAAATCTCCCATCGCCGCTGCTTTTCGAATACAGGACCTCCAGGATTAACTTGTCAGCAGCGCTCTTCCATCAAGGGCACGCTTCACACGAAGCTCTCGCGATTAGCACCCTTTTCCGGTTAGTTAACAAAACCTATTTTGGTCTATTCCGGGTTCTCTAATTGGTCTATAAAAATTTCCTTTAGCACGATTCTTTGGTACAATGCACCCTAATTTCTGGCCGAGTTCGAAAATTATAGGTTAATTTAAAGGGATTTAGGGGGGGGGGGAGTGAAATGTGCTTTTCTCCAGAGATCATATTTGTTTGTTTTTCGGCCATTATTCGCGCTTTAACAAAAAAAGATACTTATTTTTATATATAAAACTTTTTTTTTATTAAAATATCGAAAGTATTGTTGAAAAAATATCAAAAAATAAAATGAATAAATAAATAAATTATTCGGAATTTATGAATTTTTATACTATTATTCGCTGTTTTTCAAAAGAAAAAAAATATTTTTTATAACTAGAACACTTTATTCACTTTAAAACATATAAAAAAAATAATACAAAATAAAATAATACAAAATAAAATAATACAAAATAAAATAAACAATGCAAAAAATTAAAATTCTCATATCGCCGCTGGGTTTAGCACCCAGGTCATTTAGGTTGAACGTTTCCGCAGCGCTCTACCAACCACGTCACGCTTCACACGAAGCTCTCGCGAATATTTAGCTTTAAGCACCCCTCCCGGTTAGTAAACAAAACATATTTTGGCCCCTTGTGGGTCCCCTGACTTGTCTATAAAAATTTCCTTTGGTACGATTCTTAGGTACATTGAACCATAATTTCTGGCCGAGTTTGAAAATTATAGGTTAATATTAAAGGGGGTTGGGGGGGTGAAGTGTGCGTGCCTCCAGACACCATATTTGTCTGTTTTTTGGTCATTATTCGCGAATTAACAAAGAAAGATTCTTATTTTTATATATGAAACACTTTATTTTCTTTAAAATATTGAAAGAATTGTTGAAAAAATAATAAAAAATATAAATAATAAATAAATAAACAATCTATCCTATATTTATCCGTTTTTTTTTTTTTTTTTTTTTTTTCAAAAAAATAATAATAGTTTTTGTAACTAGAACACTTTATTCACGTTAAAAACACTTTAAAAAAATAATATAAAATAAAATGAACCATGAAAAAAATTAAAAATCTCCCATCGCCGCTGTGTTTCGAACCCAGATCCTCCAGGTTAACTTGTCCGCAGCCCTCTGCCAACCATGACCCGATCACCCGAAGAAACCTTAATATAACCTCTCCCGGTTAATCACCAAAACCTAATCGCCCATTGTGGTTCTCCTAATTTATCCATAAAAATTTCCCTTGGTACGATTGTTCGGTACATTGAACCCTAAATTCTAGCCGAGTTTGAAAATTATAGGTGAATATTAAAAGGAGTTAGGGGGTGACGTGTGCGTGCCTTCTGAGACCATATCTGTCCATTTTCCAGCCATTATTCGCTCTTTAACGAGGAAGGATACTTCATATACGCTAAATATCGAAAGAGATGTTGAAAAAATAATATAAAATCAAATATATAAGTAAAGAAATAAATATCCGAAATTTGCCAGTTTTTTTTTTTGTTTTTTTGCTATCATTCGCTATTTTTCAAAGGAAAAATAATAATTTTTATATATAGCACTTTATTCACGTTAAAGCACATTAAGCTCTGATTTCTGGCTGAGTTTGAAAATTTCAAGTTAATATTAAATTGAGTTCCGGTGTGAGTCGTGTGCGCAGTTCCAGTGCCGAAATTTATCCGTTGTTTAGCTGTTATTCACTCTTTCCCGAAGAAAAATAGTTGTTTTTATATATAGAACACTGTATTCATAGTCATAGAGGAAGTCATAGAGGACGGAAGTACGTCAGTTTCGGTCTTCATTTTCATATAGATCAAAATATTTTAAGTTTGGAAACTATATGGAACTGAAAACTACATTAAACATAGTTCTTAAGAAAAGCATCACGGAAATTTTAAAAATATTCTTATTAAGTAAAAAGGAAAAATATTAAGAAATGGGAAAATATCGTATTACATTCCTATACAACTGAAAAGAGGAGGAGAGGGAAGGGCCAAAAAGGCATGAAATCGGTCTCTCCCAGATAGCGTATTCGAGCGTTGCGATCGCCAATATTGAATTATTCTGCCATCACATAATTTGATAAACAATTCTGATGTTGAGAAGTACCTCTTTTAATAATAAATCTGGTGAATAATAAATATTTTTCAGCATCCAAACTACATCCGATTATTTTTCAGTTGGATCATCTATTTTGTTTGGAGTAGTGGGTGTAGCCACCATAGGAATTGTGAGCAGTGTACACGCCATCTGTTGGAGACATGTTAAACCAAGGAAAAGAGTCAAAGGAATAGCCCTCAGATCTTATCATGGAATTTCGGTGAGTTCATCACAATTATTACGCTTCGTTGAATCAATACGTTGAATCAACGTTCGTTTCAATAATTAGAAATCTCTAAAAGACAGCCAGATACAGAAAAATTAAAGTTAATCCTTTAAAGTTAAAAACAAACGAAAGATAAAAAAAAAAATTAATCTTTTTGCAAGTACATTTCAAGACTTTTTTCCTCGTGCGTAAAATTTAGAATACTACGGATGGTGTTTTCTACACCAGGTAGCACTGCAAGCTCTTTACTGTCTATACTTCCGGGTTACTGTTTCCGGTGTATTTTCGAGCCATTCGGCTCACAACGTAGTATTTGTTACTTGGCATATTATTTGCGTTATATGAATCGTCATATAAAGACCTCTCATTTCCAAACGTTTGAATCGTTATAAGACACTTCTTATTTTACCAAAAATAAATAAAGAAAGAAAGAAAAGAAAAAGAAAAAAAAGTCTTCGGATCATCCTCAGTGATGTTTCCCAGACCGTCGCCAATAGCCCATTGTGCAGCTCTAGTATGACGTAAATGAACTACAACAACCAAAAAATATGCTAGCTTCAAAATTTAATTCTAAGGAAAAATTTCTAAAATGATCTTAATCTCGATGCTCGAACAATATGCTAACACTAACAAATTATGGTGCACGACTTGCAACAAGAAAAACAGTAATTAACAAGTAAAAAGGAGGCCCGATATGGGGACTGCCCAAAAAGTGAGTTCTTTCTATAAATCTAGCAACCATGCCAGCTATTTTTAACAATACATCTCGAAATAACTAACACAAATTTTCGCTTCAAACTCACCAGAATTACTTAATATCTTATGAAATACAGCAGATTTGAGCTCAGAAATTATATAATTATTTTTTTCTCATTAAAAACAAAATTATCTGTTTGAAAATATCGCTTAGCAGGAATAATCTGAAGTAAGCAGCTGTATACTGTCTAACAGGAATTAGAGCAAGTCAAGAGCTCGAGATTGTTGTTGTTTACTGACATCAACAAGCGATAGGATCAAATTGCATTGTCCATTAAAATTTTATGACATGGCCAAATTATTCGACGCACCATAAGATTCTATGTAAAATCTTAATTATCAGGTTATACTATAGAGCTTTATTATTTTTACGGAACTGAAACCGGTTAGCACTTGTTTACGGTCGTGTATCAATTAGTAAACGTTATAATGCAATTCGTTAAAAAAAATTATCTATTAATGCAAATAGGAAGTATATAAAAAAAATCTCCTAAAATTAAAACCCATTACATGTGTGTTAAACTCGTGCAAAACATGTCATTATTAAGAAACTACAATGCGTCTAATAATTGGTTCTAATTATTATAATATACTAATATAATTCTTGAGGTAATAAATATTCTATATTTATATAATATATCGTGTAATTTATCCAATCATCAAACTTATATTATGCATTGCCTAATTTAATCAATTGATACACGAACGTAAACAAGTTCAAAGCGCGAAAAAACAATGAAGCTGTATAGTATCACCTGATAATTAAGATTTTACCTAGAATCTTACTGTTCGTCGAATAATTTGGCCAGGAACTATATATATATTCTTCTTTTTTTTTTTTTTATAGTCAATCGAGGTGCGAAATGATTTGCCTTTTCCGAAGATTCTCAATCCAGATGAAGTGCTCATCAAAGTGGTTGCAGCGGGGTTGGAAACAGTGGATTTTATGATCACACAAGGATATGGAAGTTCCATCAGATCTTACTTAAAGCAAACCAATGAGGTCGTATATCACATATTTTAAAATCACGTGCAGTTTTAAATTTTACATGATCTGATGTTCCATTCCTGAAATGACAGTCATATTTTTAATCGCGTTTGTAATCAACTACTATTTTTTCGGGTTGGAGAGAAAGTAATAAAAGTTCGTAAAATAAAAATCTGTATACAGTCAAACCCCGCTTTAGTGAACATGGTTTATGGTGAACTCCAGCATATAGTGAACGAAACGTTCGCTCTCACGCCTTGCTCTCACGCCTCCCTAAATAAAGGTCATCCCTAAATTTTTTGTACGCAAGACGAAGAGTCATTAAAAAATAACACATTTTTTGTAACTACATATTGTTTTTTTAACATTTTTGCGTTTCTTTTTATTGTTCATTTATTTAAATAATGTGTAATAAAAGAGTGTTACCTTACTTCTGGTAACTTCACTTCAAGGAACTTCCGGTCATGACCAATAAAAACAATCAACCAAATGCGATTTCAGATGATCGGTATTACTGGAATTTTTATCCTTTAAAAATTTTTGAAAACTTCGAAATAATGCGGATGGTGCTAGGCCGCGGCTATGAGGGATGCGATATCACACCCCAACTAAGCATCAATAATTTCATGAGTGTTGCTAATGATGTGTGGAGGTAGTGGAGTAGTTTTGGGGGACAAAACCTCCTCCAAAATCATACATTAATGAGCTATCCGTTTCGGTAAGTAAGATGTGTGTGCATATATATATATATATATATATATATATATATATATATATATATATATATATATATATATATATATATATATATATATATATAATATATATATATATAGTATATATATATATATAGTATATATATATATATATATGTAATACAAGAATTATAAAATTACTTTTGTATTAATAAAAGCAGTAAAACTTTTTCGTTTTCATAAAATGCAGATATTCTATTTTAGGACTTCAAGACTGTAAGCAAGCCAATGAATTCTAATTAGATTTATGTTTCAAAAGAGGAGTTATTTTAAGATCTTTCACTTCCATATAAGGAAAGATTAAACGATTTTCTATGAGTATTAAATTATTTGCGATGAGGCGTAGGAATACAAGGAATGCAATATGACTAACCTCTTCACACTTTTTAAGTATCCTATAAAACGCAGGACCGCTGGTTTTTGCGTGGCTTTTTGTGTTTTACTTGTGCTAGCTAAACTCCGTCAGATCTGACGAGAAAAGTGTCTCTCCCCCTCCAGTCGGAGAGGGAGGAAACTGTTGCTTCACCATCCTTTAATTAATAAACATCTTATGCAGAATCTGGACTCATTATTCATCTGATATTTGAACTAATTATTCCCATATTAATAACAGGGTTTTGTTCTGTTATTATATATATATATTACGCAAACTTGTACGATCGTTGAAAAAAATTTTTTGAGTAGTAGCAACATTATAGCAGTTTGACGGATTAAATCTTCAATTTAAAGTTTCAAAAGAAAAAATTTCAGCCTACCGCGACAAATCAATAATTAAAAAAATATGTAAATATGATCTATTTGCTAGCTTTCTTAGCTCTTCAATGTTTAATTAGTTTAGTTAATAAAAAATTATTCTACCACTTTGAAAAATCTTTTACAGCTACCATACTAGTTGGTGGTATATATATTTACCAGTCAACTTGTACAATAAAACTACGCCACTGTGTGGAGGAATCACATTCTCGTGTTGGAACACACATGATTCCTTTGGCTATTGTCCCGACATTGCAACATCGGACTATGATTTATATCTAAGTTTACAAAAAAGATATTGAATGATAAAAATTTCAGTAATGATGGTGACGTTACTTGGTTTAGTTTTTTGTTGAATAGAACAAGGAATAGTCATGAAGCTACAACAGATAGGAAGAGGAACGAATAGATTTCACTTTTTTATTGTTTTTACGTGAATGTTTGCACTTGTTTAAGTTAGTGTATCAATTGGTTGAATTAGGCGATATATAACATAAATTTGACGATAGGATAAATTAGACGATATGTTATATAATTATAGATTATTCATTACATCTAGCATTATATTAGTATATTATAATAATTAGATCAAATTAATAGACGCACTGTATTTTTTTAATATTTACATGATCTGCAGGAATTTAAATGCAATACTTATTTATTTAAACATACATGTAATGGGTTTTTATATGGAAGATTTTTTATATACTTCCTACTTGAATTTATTTTTAACGTATTGCAGTACAATGTTAACCAATTGATACAGAAGCGTAAAAAAATGCAAACCGGTTACATCCGAGTAAAAACAATACAGCTGTATAGTATCACCTCATAATTATAATTTTACTTAGAATCTTATTGTGCATCTAATAATTTGACAAGGGACTGTACTTCTCGAATAAATGATATCTACACCAATGTCTCTAGACAGATATGTTTACTGACGGTTTTCAATAAATTTTTACCTTCTCGGGACATTTCTTGTGACGTTGTGTTTAATTATTTCTCCCTAGATTTTTAGCACTTTTCTGTGTCGTGTATTTTGAAAATGTTTCGCTTCATAATGACGTTTAATGTCTCTTTGAGAAGATATTCATTGTATATCAAACATAGCGCGTAATACCGGACTAAATCACAAAAAATTCCATCAAAGTTCTGCAGTCTATTTTTTTGCGTCTTTTTCATATTATAACCGTCGTTGAACAGCCGACCCAATTTTTGGGTTTACGACTGCTACTTTTCTACTCCATAGTCTTGTAATTTTCAATACAATCCAGAAGACCAGGGAACTCCTGGATCAAGTATTGGGAGGAATTTGTCTTCGTGGACTGTTGATGGAATTAACCCGCATTTGTGTTACATGAAGAGGGAGACCACTGGAACCTCCTACGGTTAGCCTAACGGCAAAGAGACCCTAACTCATGAACCGCCAACCACCGAGGATATTTCACGTCAGCACTGGGGTCGGTGCAAGCCGGATGGGGATTCGTATCGACCAGCTATCGCTGGGATTCGAACCGAGTTCACCTTATTGGAAGACGAGCGCTCTATCCCCTGAGCCATCGGGGTTCTCTTTTCCATATTAGAAAATAATGACAAACAAAAAACTACAACTCAAATCGTAAGGACGTGAGGTTGTTCGAATAAATTTAATTACACCACACACAGTTTCCCTTTATTCATTGGAATGCAAAACTGCGCTTTCGAAAGAAGTACCAGCGCCAAGAAAAGGTGCTACCTTCTGACCACCAGATGTCCAGCAAATTAAAACAGTTTTGGTCCTTGGAACTAACTTATGCAAAACAGTATGGGGATGAAAAGTTTACTTTTTAATTTGGATGCATTTTTCTTTCTTTAGTACGCAAATGACACTGTAATACTCGGCCGAGAATGTTCTGGAGTTGTGCTTGAAACTGGTCGTGACGTCACTTCCTTCATCGAAGGTGACGAGGTAAGGTAATTTTTTGTTGCTATTATAATGAAAACAATTGTTTCCGAATTATGGTTCAAATATGTTGACGTGGGTTATTTAAGAGCAAGGTATTTCCGCAATCATAGACTTCAGATTTTATTGATGTGAAAATATAATTTTTTAATGCTACTCAAATGTGTTAATTCTTTTCTCCGCCATAAAATTCAATCCGGTACGTTCAAAATCATAGTTTGTTTAAGATAAGACCAGAAAAGACGTAAGTTTCAAAATTTAAAATCGAAATTTTTTTTACTTCTTTTATAGAATGTTGTAATTTTAAAAGTTTAAATTAGATATTTTTTATTATTAGGGGTCATTTTTTTCATTCATTATTTTTTTTTTTTGGGGGGGGGGATTTAGTTTTCTAAATCTTTTTTAGTGAATGACATTTCTCCAGCCACAATTATTATATCGTCAGTGCTCTGTAATTACAAAATAATAACAAATAAGAGAAACACATTAACAACTTTTGGTTTAGTTTGAGGGGATCGAGTGTTTTTGGAGTAGGGATTTTAATTTGATTTTTTACCAAAACCTTGCTGCATGCTTTGCATTTACTTGAATATTAATGTAATAAAATATTATAAGAAAAGGTAATAAGAACATTTTAAACGAATAAAAAGAAATATAAGAATAAATTTAAAGCAAACTAAATTTCAATAAATGTGTCTTTATTTAAAAGAACATTGATTACGCTTTTTTATTTTCTGTAAAAAAAACTTTTTAACAATTGACTTAAAACTAATCTGAGAAATATAATAGTACAAAACTTTGATTTGTGTATATATATATATATATATATATATATATATATATATATATATATATATATATATATATATATATATATATATATATATATATATATGTAATACAAAAATTATAATACTTTTGTATTAATAAAAGAATTAAAACTCTTTCGTTTTCATAAAATGTCTTTGTTAAAGAATAAGCGTAGAGAGATTCTATTTTGGGAATTCAAGGCTGATATACATACGATTGAGTTATTTTTAGAATCTCTCCCCCTTTCACTTCCATATAAGGAAGCAGTAAATGATTTTCCTTAATGCGTAAGGATACATGTATGTCAGCGACTGTGCCTGTTTACTCAAATCTGTGTATGTATAAAATGCGAGAGCAATAGTTTTCGCATGTCCTTTCCATCATGTTGTGATCCTGATAAGTTGTTCCAGAATTGACAGAAGTCTTGTCCACCCTCTCCCTTGTGGAGAGCGGATGTGGACTGTTATCAATACCAACCTACTGTTAATAAACCATTTTAGAACGTATGATGGCTTACGACTGCATTATTTAAGCTATCTATAACACAAATAAAAGAGGTTTTAGCCCTTTTATTACACACACATATATACATATTCTATAGACTAGTGAATTGGAATTGTATTTTTTTAGTGGTAGATACACTACAGTTCATAGAAGTATATTACAGTTCCAGAATTATACCTACGATTCAATTCGAAAGAATGGATACTACTACAGTACTTCCCCACCAGAATTATAGATGTGATAGAATTCGATGAACGGATACCACTAGTTGATTCATTGCTGTTTTTTTATGAGAAGCCGGGAGAGCTATATTAAGATCACAGTACTTTTGAGTGCTGATTGTGAGAGTTGTATTAAGTTCACGGTCGTGGTCGCTCATGTGTTGCCTCTAGTAGTCGAGTGTTTACGTGAATGTTGTGTGCGATCGAGAATGAGAAGCAACAGCGTGAGGAGGTCAATGTTGCCGTCACAAGCAGCAAGTTAACGGTTTAATGTGGACCATCCATCTTAGTAGGCGTGTTCAAATTGAAGTGGGAGTTTCCGTTAAGGGAGGCGTGTCCACATCACGCCCGCGTCACCAATGTGGGGAAAGACCATCAGACAATGTCAATCTTTATCTATGAAAAGGTTTACCCCAACATAGAATCAAGTTAACATGTCTTATATACTAGTGAATGGGAAGTATATTTTTTCTAGCGATAGAAACACTACAAATATTTTCTTTTAACTGTGTATATGTTTCATTGACAAATTAATTTTATTTTTATGAACATTGCTTATATGCATCCTAAAGTAAGGATTCCTGCTCTATTCTGTTTCATAAAAATAACTTTACTGACTCTTATCATATATTACTGTAATTATGAATTGAAAAAGTGAGTATGTTAAAAATCTGCACTTTTGAGAAAAACTTAAAAAAAAAAACTAAAAAAAACTGGGTCAACTGTGGAGAGATTATTTCAACTGTTTCCAAATTGTTGGATTCTCTTCTTTAGGCAGTCTAAAAAATGACTCGGTATTTAATATCAAGAAATGGGTATAGCTGTGGGAATTGTGCATTTTGGAAATTGAGCACATATCCCCATTTAGCATAGACAACAACAACAAAAAAAAAAAAAAGAAACGAAAGAAAAAAGTAATAAAATAAGAATAATCCCTTTATGTTGAAATCAATGATTTTATTTCCTAAAAAATATTTTGACACATTGTGAAATTTGATTGCAAATCACAAGTACATGTTTTCAGTCAAGAATATACAGAAATTGCTCATTCACTTCCTTCGCTGGCTTTATTGAGATTTTCTGTTACTGAGTTAGCTTCCCTTTGAATCTTTGGCCATCTCTGCAATTAGCAATTGAAATGGGCTACAGGTGCAGAACTCTCTACCTATGGCAACATTTCGCATCCTTTCACCATTAGCGTGTGGAGAGTCCTAGAAGAAGGAGTGCGTTAGTTTCGGTCTTGATTTTCAAATAGATCAAAATCTTTTAAGTTTGGAAACTATATGGAACTGAAAACTACATTAAACATAGTTCTAAAAGAAAGCACTATGGAAATTGAAAAAAAATATTTTTATTAATTAAAAGGGAAGAATATTAAGAGGAAAATTATTGTAGTGCATTCCTATACAACTGAAAAGAGGAGGGGCGTGGCCCCAGATGGCGTATTCGAAAATTGCGATCGCCTACATTGAATAGAAGTCATAACCGTAGTTCGAAAGGGTTTTCAGGTTATCCAATTCTTTGTTGTTAATGGCTTTAAGAGAAACATCCTTTTTAGTTACCGCCAAAGAGATGCCAAAACTGATAATGTACTGCCATTTTACATCATGGCTGTATTAAAAGTCAGTCTTATTCTTTTGGTGGCATTGATATGTTGGTAACTGCTGGAAAAATGTTCAGATTCATCGATTTATTTTCTGAATTTTCGGTGATGCATAAAATACGCCACGCGTGTATTTGTGTTAAAACACTTAGCACATGTAGTTAAGTGTTAAATAATAATATTAAAGTTAATAGGCCTTACTTTGTCACAGTTAGGAAAAAACATAATATTTATAAGCCTGATTACAATAATTTTTATTTTATTTTATAACCGTCGTTTAACAGCCGAACCAATTTTGAGTTTACGACTACTAATGTTCAACTCGGTAGCCTTGTCATTTTGAACTAATCTTGAAGTCAAAGAAACTAATCTATCAGTACTCCCAGAGATATTGATTTGTTATGGGGAAATGGAGGACTTTGTGACTCGACAAATTTAACGCGCATCAGTCCCCATTTATTACATGGAGAGTCTTCGGTCGGTCCGGATCGAACCCATGACCTCTTGGACACGGGAACAGTGCCCTACAAACCAGGCTATCCCGACCCTAATAAGTTTTATTGTACAATTATTGTATTCGAACATGCTGTAGTTATACCAAGCCATTGTAGAAACGGGCCATGTGCTGCACACACCCCTTTTCGAAAATGAACAACAACAACAGAATTACTACGTAATGTCACTCGAGATATAGCCATGATACATATCCCGTTCCAACTCTGTACATTGGGTTTACCTGTACAGACTCCAAAACAAACCAAAAAAATTATATTCGTAAAAATGTTACCTACCTCATTTTAACATTCACCGTTTCAATTTAATAACACAAATGGTGGCAGCAACTTTACACAAAATAGCGTAAAAAACACATAGTGAACACACCCAGATCCAAGGAGTTAGGATGTTTCACTTTTTATAACCGACAGCCGACATTATTTTATGGGTTTATGACTACTGATGTTCGACTCCGTAGCCTAGTCATTTTGAACCCAATCCAGAAGACAAGGGATCGATTATTGGGAGAAATTTGCCTTTGTAGAGGTCTTTTTTGATGGAGCTAACCCGTATTCGCGTCACATGGAGAGGAAGACCAAGAGAACCTCCCACCGTTAGCCTGACGACAAGGGGACTCTAACCCCTGAGCATATTTCACGTCAGCACTGTGGTCAGTCGATGCGGAATTCGTATTCGTACCCGCAGTGTCGGATTACCCATTAGGCCATGGCCTGGGGCCTCTAATGATTAGGGGCCCTCTTAAAATGGATTTTTTGAAAATAAATTTTAAAAAATTAAGAAAAACAATGATTTTTAAAAAAAAAAAATCAATTTCAAATATATATTCAAATTCTTTCAAAATGTTATGACTATTTTTTAGTTCTAATTTAACAAAATAAAGTAACATTTAATTTATTATTATTATTTTTTTAAATATGCTCTCTTAAGTGAAAAGATATATAAATACTTTCATAATTGAATAAATTAAAAATATACGAGTAAAACAACTTAATCGAAGGGCCCCAAACATTTGAATGGCCTAGGTCCCCGTGTACTCTTAATCCGCCTCTGCGTACCCCGTGTGCCACATTGAAAGGCTCTGTTCCCCGAGTCATAGCGACTAGGGTGTTTCACTTGGTGGTAAGTAGTTGCACACCATTTTTTAGATACACTAAAATGTTCCGTGACAGCTGTGAATTTCTAAATAGGTGTGGGTAGTGTCTCCTTATTGTCTGGAGGGTCTGATGGTTGAATATTGCGTTGTAAAAGAATTCTATGTCTCACTCAAACCACGGAATTTGACGTTTGAAGAAGCAGCCAGCCTGCCTTACACTGCAATCCAAGTCTGCAATACAGTCATCCATCAAGCTAAACTGAACCCAAAGACAACCATCAATAAAAGGTATTTCAGGGTTTCTAAAAAATATTTTCTTACAAACGGTCCAAAATCTAAAAAAAACTTTGACAATATATTCAAAAGGTAAACGGTAGATAATAAGATTGAGGCGTCTTTCAGGAGTTGGTATTAGATAAGTTTACGAACCATCGAACATTTTTATTTTATTTTATTCGATATTTAATTCTCGAAATATAACTATTTTTTTTAACTCATTTTCATTTTGAGATGACGTCACCATCTTTGAACCGAAATGTAAAACTATGAGTCAAGTTGGGATATTTTCTCCGAAAATCTAAATCTGCAATAAAAAGATGGGATCTCTTGAAGCTTTAAAGTTGTCCTCATCCCACTCCCAGGCTTTAATGCCATCTTGATCCGATGCAAATTTCTCGAGTCATTTGACTATTTCAGTGTTTTTCGGACACCCTGTACCTATGGCAAAGAGACTAAAACTGGAATAAACACAGAGAATAATAATAAAATAAAATAAAATAATTTTTAATGGGAAAACGCAAAGGTTTTCATCTGGACGCATACATATATCGCTCCTCACTTTATAGATTTCCTTTTGTGTTTTGTTCTGTAATTTCTTTACATTTTATTTTCTGTTTTTTACTTGATATGTTTTATTTCGTGTATATTTTCTACTTAATATGTTCTATTTTCGTTTCAATTTTTTGAGTGCTCCTCACAGTATTGTATAGATATATTTTGCTTTGGCTGTATTGATACACTATTAGAAAGCACTCCTTTTTGCGGATATAATCGCGTGAGCTGATGAAGAGATTATATCTTTTCTTTATTTTGCTTTCCAGATTTTTAATAATGTTTTTTTTTTTTTTTTTTTTTAATAAAAAATATTATTTTAAATATTTATAAAAAAAATCAATAATTTTCTTCCCTCGTCATTATTTTCCATATTTACTCAATATTTCAACTTATGTAACTTCTTTTTTCCATCAATCATGGCAACAAATTAAAAAGTCTTTTTCCAGACCTGTAGGTCTGGAAAAAAGGACTTTTTCGCTTGTTGCCATTTGAGCCTTTCGAAGGCCTTTAAGGGTTACATCTGGGAAATCTTTTTTCTTCAGTGGATCTAAGTGGTATTAGTACTTTGTTTACATCACACTAGAACTGCACAGTCTAGGAAACACCCCAGAGGATGATCCGGAGACATCACACAATGTCATCCTCGCTTTGGTAGCCCGACGCGAAAACGAGCACTTTACGGTAAAACCATGGGTAAAACAGTTTAACGAGGCCCCCACCCTCTCACTGATACTTGACTTCGGTGATCTACTGAAAAGCGGTTCTTACTATGGCTTGGCTCGACGCTGAAATCGACCATAGCACCCTTAGTAGAACTTGTGTTTCCAATCAGAGGGCAATCTTTTAGACTCCAAAGAAGAACTAACTACTGGGACAAAGAACATCCTTGTCCTAAAGATCTTTGCAGTCCTGACGCTGCTTATGTATTCAGCATTACTGTTTTCGTTTTTCACGTAATTATTTTGTATCCCCATTTTTGCTTTAGCGACAAAGATTGTTGCTTTTTTGTGAATAAAGCATATGGTTTGGGGTATCAGTCGAAGGGCTGCTCTTCGATCGCGGGTTGGCACCTACGCCTTGCACTTGGAGCTTCTCCGCCCTCGACGTGTCTTGTGTCCCTCCCCCGTGCTATTATTTTGAGCTCTTGCAATACCGAGTCACCTGGTAATTCCTGGATGCTCCCTATGGGGGCGGGTCAGGGTAAGCAAGCTTCGATTACTATCACACAATGTTGGATACTCATTGTATTTAAATAGAATAATATCCAATGAGACTTTGAAAACGAAGAATTTATCTGGGAGTCGAATTTTAGAAATTTTTTCTTTTCATTTGTGTATATTTGACGGCGGTATTTCCACGATTATAAGAAGGTCTTCTTGAATACTTTGAATGAACTATTTTAGGATATTGATACTAGCGGGTAATACACCCTTCGGTTTGTTTGCTATGCAGTTGCTGAAGTCTTGGGGAGGTGACGTCACGACCGCAGTCCCTACTGCCGGTCTACCTATGTCTCGAGTTCTAATGGCCGATGATGTGATTGTTTACACAGTGACAGACTACGAAATGGAACTGCGCAGGAGGAAAAAGTGAGTCAATTTCTGATTTTTGTTTCTGCAGTAGATAAAGCGGCAATTGATAAATAAATATAAGACATTATCAAAACTTGACGAGATTAAAAGCTATTAGATTAGTAGAGGAAACTGAGATAATTCAATGCAATTCATACAATCGAATTGGTTTTGATACCACCTTTCTCGAAAGTGATTCGTCAGATGTTAATAAGCTTGTTCCTTAACGTCCGCATTTTCCAAATTTATTTTTGTCTAAAATACCAAAAAACCTAAACTTGGTTATGTAGTAAGATAATATATATATGTGTGTGTGTGCGCGCGTTTGACTTTATGTTTTGAGTTAACAACGATTTTAAATATGCGTAAATGATGCAAGATTATAAAACTTAGAATTGTTATCGTTTTTCGCGAGTTTTTGATTATATATAATAAAATTTTTTTATGTAGCCATATTCACTTTTTTTTGTGGTTAAAAAAAACTACCCTATGTCAGTTTGTTTACTGCATTATAATTTTTCTTTTGTGTTGTAAATCAGGTTTGATATGGTGATTAACTCAATGGGTACTATAATACATCCATTGTGTTTAGACGTCTGTTCACCAGGAGGCAGAGTCATAACCTTCACTACAACCTCCTTGCTGTTATCTGATAAATTTGGAGTTTTCTTTGGTTCCCTCATAGCCCTGGCAATGCAAGTTACGGCGTGGATGAAAAAGGTAAAGACATTCCTATTTAGAAAGTAAAAAATAGACATAAAAAAATAATAATAAAGTTATACAGCTCACAAGAAAAAAATGGAACACCCTGAATAACTTTTGATTTTATGATTGGATTTTTATGTGTTAAGATTCAATCTCAAAGTTTTTTCAAGTTTCTCCTTAAATGTGCCAATTTCAGACTATTATCAGTGTGAACGATTATTATACCAAAGCAGGCACCTTCTATTCAACTGATTTGGATTCCTGACCCTTAAAACATAGTCTGAGAAATAGTGTCCCAATAGCTTGGTCAGGAAAACAGTTGAAAATGTACCATTTTTTGTGCACTGGTATACTACATACTGTTTGTTCGTTAAGGTTCAACTTCCAGATGGCTGCCTTCATGGAAAGAGGATTTTCCATTTTAATTGTAGGTGAGATGGCATTCATTCTTAGTTGGTTAAATGGTCAAAACAATACAGTGGAACATCAAAGCAATTGTCAGTTAAACTCGTAATGGGTAGACAGTAACCTAAATTATTTAAAACCAACATTAATTCTATATAGCATTCGCTTATTAATGAGGTGTACCGGGTTCGAATCCCAAAGTTGGCTGGTTGATACGAATTCCGCATCCGGCTGGCACCGACCACAGTGCTGACGTAAAATATCCTCAGTGTTAGTCGGATCATGGGTTAGAGTCCCCTTGCCGTCAGCCTAACTGTGGGAGGTTTTTGTGGTCTTCCTCTCCATGTAACGAAAATGCAGGCAAGTTTCTTCAAAAAGTCCTCCACAAAGGCAAATTTCTCTCAATACTTGATCCAGGAGTTCCCTTATCTTCTGAATCTGGTTCAAAAATACAAGGCTGCGGAGTTGAACATTAGTTGTCGTAAACCCAAACAATTGGGTCGGCTCTTAAACGATGTTTATGAAATAAAAACATTAATACTAGCAATCATTATTCAAGGGGCTCAGGGGTAACAAAAAGTTATTACAACGTTTCTTTTTCTTATTTAAGACATTTGATTTGCGGGATGATTTATGCTGTTGGGAGGGGCATTAGTATAGAAGGGTGACCTAAAAAGAATAACGAACGAAGTTATTAAGAAACTTATGACAAGAAAAATCTTTGCTTTTATGTTTTAGTGAGTCTGGAAGTTTATCTTGAAATTAAGTAACGTCCATTCTGCAATCACTGGTGAGTCGCAGTTCTATGAATCTGCACTAGTTAATTGTCTAATCCATTGACATCATTACAGTCATATTTTATTTGATAACCGTCGTTGAGCAGCCGACCCAATTTTATGGGTTTATGACTACTAATGTTCAACTCCGTAGCCTTGTCATTTTGATCCCAATCTAGAAGACAAAGAAACTCCTGGATCAAGTATTGGGGAGGAATTTGTCTTCGTGGAGGACTTTTTGATGGAACTAACCCGCATTTGCGTTACATAGAGAAGAAGACCATGGGAATCTCCCACGGTTAGCCTGACGGCTAAGGGACTCTAACCCGTGATCCGCCTGAGGATATTTCACTGTGGTCGGTGCAAGTCGGATAAGGATTCATATTAACCAGCCATCGCACGGATTCGAACCTGGTTCACCTCATTGGAAGGCGAACCCTCTATCCCCTGAGCCTCAGCGGCTCATTACAGCCTAATTATGTTGCTTTTACAAATTTTTGTGAGAGTTCAAAATGTGAGCGTTGCTGATACCACTAGGGCGGTCTTAATAGCAAGCAGGGCCCCTGGGTACAGAAATGTTTTGGGCCCCTATAAATGTGATACTGTTTAAAATCAAACATACTTAAAACAAAGCATTTTTAAGATATGCTATAGTTTTTAGCAAACTTAAGTTTAAGTTTATAGTTTTTAGCAATTTTAAACTATGCATAATTTTTAAAAAAAATTGTGCTAACCATTTGCAATCCTCAAATATTTTTCAAGACCCAGAAGCTAATTAAATTTAAAAAAACATAAGAAATAAAAAAAAAAATTCAGAAGGTACACTTATTAAAACATCTCTCAATACACATCAGACATAACCAGTTAAAAAGCTGCTGTCCCTCTGTAATTTTAAACTCTTTCAATTATTACTTTATTTAACTACAATTTTAAACACTAAACGCTGGTCAAGCCTAGTTAGAGAAATTAAATGAGTACCTAAGAACTACATGTAGAAAAACAGATTTCGGTTGACTTTCTAAGTGATAAACATATTCAAATTATTGTTGTTTGCATGATAATCAATCACTATTTATAGGGGGGGAAATGCACACTTTTTACATAGGAATATATATATATATATTTTTTTTAAAAAAGCAATGTTTTTGCTCTTAATTTTATTTTAATACAATTTATGAAAAGTAATGCATTGGTGTGTCTATGCAGTACTGGATTACACCCACTGTGAAGTGCATTCTGTGCTTAGGTTTTTGAACATAAAAAATGATGAAGTATGGAGTAGGCAGCCTTCTACAGTTAATAATAGTTGCTTATGTAATTGAGAAAATTATTGGAAACAAAACAGTTCACAATAATAATGCCACAAAGTTTAAAAACTGTTTTGCATGTAATTGTCACAAATCAATGACAAAAATAAATAATATAAAATAGAATAAACACAGTTAGAAAAAAATTGTGATCACCAAAAGGTGATCACAGTTCAATGGTTTATTTGTGATATTCACCTGTATTGAAAACGATCCAGTTTGAACTGTAGGTTAGAATTTTTGATTCTTAATTGATATAATAAAAACAAAATATATCATTCAAATGATGAAATTCTCTTTTACTCAAGAAGTGTTTGTGGGATCTCTCTGGTCCCATATCTTAAAAATAAACTCACCAACTTAATGCATAACGAAGTTAAAAGTGAAAAAAAGAATTCTAAAAAAAAATATCAAACAATAGCGGTCGTCATAGCGACGCATGCGCACTGTTTACTATTACTCTTGAACACAGTTGAAAAAGTGTGATGACGTCCAAATAAGGTGCGCATGCCATCAAACCCAAAACAACACCAACCCAATAGGTAATAAAAAGGTGTTTAAACTCTGCTGGTGGCATATTTCTTTGAACAATCTAGCAAAAATGTTTCCCTGTATGAAAAATACAGGTATATGGTATACCATATATACATACGAAGAAAAGTAGTTATGCTCTCTCATTTCATCTTTTTGCAAAACCAATTTTTGTACGCAAGCTTTACCAAAACGCTACTTACATTCCAGATACACCTCGTACAAGTCAAGCTGCGAATCAGGATTGACATTTTTTTCCTTGTAATAACAAATAAAAGTATGTGAACTTTTGAGATACCATTTGGAGTGTGCAATTGTAGTGAAAGGAATAAGTTTTAAAATTAAAGATTCATTTATTTTCATGTGTATGTTGTGTAGTAAAAATAATGGCTGCCTAAAATTCCTGGCAGCTGATCTAGAAGAAATATTTTTCTTTTAACTCATCAGTAAAAAATAACTTTGTAAAGAAAAAGAAAAACTCGTACAAAATTTAATGATGGAAAAAATTTTACGAGTGGCAATTTTTGTTTTCTAGATGAGTGAAGGGAAGATGAACACTTTTTGTTGGGACACACTGATCTATGATAGAGAGTACCTAAGGATCGCTTGCAGATTAGTAGAAGAAAACAAGGTTATTAAAAGTTTCATTTTTATTCAATAATAATTATTTCTTTAAAAAAAAAAGAACATTTTTTATCAGAGTTTATAGAAATCATAATTATTAATAAGAAATAATAAAAAAAATCTCAATTTTTAAACTTTTTTTACATTTACCAATATAACAAACATCCGATGCCCACCGCAACATTGCTGCAGAACATTACGGAGTTCTTGCAGAAAATTTTTTTTATTTGGAAAGGAAAAAAGTTTGGTTTTGTTTATCTACAGAAGTTTTCGAAAAAAAAAAAAAATTCTGCAGAAAAATTCATTGAAAATATAAAAACTATTTCCAAAAAGCAAAAATTTAAAAAAAGTTAACCATACAAATATTTTTTAAGAACAGGAGAATATCACCAATAATATTAGAATATGTATTCTCTTATATGTAGATTAAAAAATAAAATCTTACATTTATAATTTTTGAAATTATATACTGTTCAATTCTATACATTAATTCTCCTTTTTGAAAACAGAAAGCACTTCTGTTACTTTAAATTAGTAACATATTTATGTTTGCTACTATTAAAAATGTTTCTAAGAAAGATATTAATACAAGAGAGAATTTAAAAAGTCAGAATACAATTCTAGCAGAAAACGACAAAACTTTTAAGATATGTGTGTTAGCAAGACAGCACTTCATCAGGGATTAGAAAGTCAGAATACAATTCTAGCAGAAAATGACAAATGTCTTGCTAACACTAATCTTAACCCCTGATGAAGTGCTGTCCTGCTAACACACATACCTTAAAATTTTTATCATTTTCTGCTAGAATTGTATTCTGACTTTCTAAATTCAAATAAAACAAATTTGGATTTAGCTGCTTTAAGCGCTTTTCTATTTGGATTTATTATTTTAAATGTTATTTTGTCCTTTTCTGAATTCTTAAATTAGTTTCATTCTTTGATTATATTACAAGAAAGAGTTGTTGCAGAAAAAATTCTAATGAATGTGATATTACTTTTAATGAAAGTAGTTAATATAAACAAATCCTATACTAAATGAAATAATAGTTATTTTTATTCAAGCTCAAGACTTATAAGCCTGTGAAATAGTGTTAGTTAAATGGAAGTTCATTAAAAGAGTTCACTAAATCTGAGTATTCACTATAGGTTCATTAGAGTGGTGCTTTTAAGTTTAAATATACCTGCAGTGAAAGCAACACATAGGCTGATTTTGTGTCTGGGTCATCTATTCAACAGATGACTATTTAATAAAATTAAACACACATGGTATCCTAATGAAATCAGGTTTTTTGTAATTACAAGGTTGACACTCATAATCTGTAAATAAAAAAAAATTCTGCTATACTAGAATAACGATGCTAGTTTTAGTTGCTGAAAAAACTTAGAGAAATAAGGAACATAAGAGAAATAATGCTACAATAAATTAAATAATTTAATATAACTGAAACAAAATCATCTTTATAAATCCCATGAATTGTGCCTTGAGAGGCCTGCATTTTTTAAAAGACAAAATTCCCAGTTTGTAAGGAAAAATTCCCCTGTTATTTTAGACAATTTTTAAAAATCCCTGTACTTTCCCAGTTGAACCTGTGGAGTGGCAACCCTGAATGAATACAGGGAATAAATTCTGGCTAACATGTATTTATGTTATGCATTTTTCTTTTTTTTTTGCACGAAATAAAAATCGTTTTAAACATTTTTTTAAAATAATAAATATTTTCATTCCTTCTAGGTTTCTCCTATCATTGAGAATGTATACCCTATAGATGAAGCTGTTTATGCATTTCAGCAACTTGCAAAATATGAAAATGTTGGAAAGAGTGTTATTCGAATTTCAAGCTGATTTCAATGCTTCTTTGAGCAGCAGAATGGTGATCTCCTGAATAAAGACTAGCTCCACTTTAATTTTGGGTTTTTCATCCAATGACTATTAAACAAATACAAAACTTCAGTTTTTCTTACTCAAATAACATTAAATGTTTGTAAGTTAAATGCTTAAGAGGATTCCATACCACGAGATAAACATTTCATTCCCTTTCCTCTCCATCACTAATTTAAAAAATAAAAATAAAAAATAGAAGAAGAAGAAGTAAGTTCAGGTAAATCTAGAGTAAGTCACGAAGTTTCAATTGTTGAAAAAAAAAAATCCAAACATCAAAATGCAAACAAATTATTGGAAGAAAACTTCTCCCTTCCCAAATCCTAAGTTATCTTTGCATAATTTACTTTTAATTTGATATTTTAAAAATTTCTTTTCAGTATTTAAAACCTCAAAGTTTGTCTGAACTCACTTTATTATACTTTAATTTAGTTATATAGGTGAAAGAGAATTTGCGGCGAAAAGCTTTTCCGGTGATATGGCATCCTCTTAAGACCAAGGTTGGTAAAAAAAATGTATTAATATTTACCAGTCAAGTTATCTGGTAAAATATTTTAATCAGGGTTGGCAAAAAACCAGGTTTTTTCGGTTTAAACCAGGTTTTTTCTGACATTCTTTCTTCAACTAATATACATACTTAAAAAATGAAAATTACTTCCAAGAACAATTAAAATAAATAACAAGCAACTATATCAAACCGCACTAAATGTTATTAAAATTTTTATATTTAAATACAGGGTTGGGAAAAAAACAGGAAAAGTTTAGAGAATTTTTTTTTTTTTTTTTTACCATTTAAAAACAAGTTTAGGATTTAGCACTTAGGATTCAACATTTCGAGCAAAAAAAAAAAAAAGCTTTGCAGCTTTTTCTAAGCCCAGTCTGTTACCCAATTTTGATTGTACAACTCCAAAAGTAGAAAAAATTCTCTCAACATTCGTTGTAATTAGTTGCTTTCACAGTAAGAATTACTTCAACTTCCTTAAACACGTCGGCATTAAACTTCTTAATATCGTTTTCTTGCATTCGCCGTCATTCTATAACTGTTACATTTTCAATAAATTCCTTTTGAAACCTTGGAATGGAAAACTTTTTGCACAAAATTTTAATAACAGAGTTAAGAAGTTATTCTTAGGAAAAATTTTCATGGCATATTCTAAAGCCATTTTTTTTCATGTGCTGACAATTCATAATCATCTTCATCATCAGCTTTTGGATGCAACTGAAAAGCAAGAAGGTGGGCTGTTGTTATTGCCATTTTATAACGATGATCTAATTTTTTCAGTACATCTTTATTGAAATTCTTATCGGGCATTTGCTTTTTTAAATTTTTAAAAATTAAAACAGTCTCTCCAATCGAACAATTTTCTCTCTGTGCCCTATCCAGAGCTACACTAATTGGTTTTAACTGCTGCAAGTAATCTTCTGCATTTTTTTCAATGAAATGTTTGAAATTAAATTTTGAACATTTTTATCAATCTGATCTTTATAACTTTCACATATGTTTACTAGAATGGGCCAGGATTTTAGATACCTCTCTAAGGCGTCGTCAGTAAAGGAATTCCAACGAACTTCACTTTGGTGCATTTGTGAGTCTTCTAAAGCATGCACTTGCAAAATGATTATTCCTAAAATACTTAATAACATGCAAAATTTGTTCTTTTACTTTTGGATAACTTATATCCCCAACCAGTAAGTTCAAAATATGAGCAGCACATCTGTAAGTAATAACTCTGAATTCTTCATCCCCAACTTCACACTCATCAATCATTTTTCTAATTTTTTCAACATTGCCCGTATTATCCGTCACTAATGAACATACTGAACACTTAAATTCTGACTGGCACTTTTTAATCGATTTAACAGCAATGTCATAAAGATTTTCACCTGTTTGAGCAATGCCAGAAGTTGAATGTATTTTCAACATCAAACAATTTGAAAAATATGAGTATAAATAAATAAATAAAAATGCAATTTAAAATTATTCTTAGGGAAAAAACCAAATCGGTTTTTTTAGGAAAAAACTATATGGTTTTAACCATGGTTTAAACCAATTGGTTTAAATCATGCCAACCCTGATTTTAATAGTACTAAGTATTATTTAAAAATATTAACATAGCTAAAACTGCTTTCTTACTACTATTATTTAATTATTACTAACTAATCACTGAATGAACAAAATCATGGTTATATTTGTTTAAGCTGAAAATCCTTAAATTTTAAAGACAGGAAGGCAATCTATCACTTAGATATCCAATGAAGATCAAATAAGTTTAGGTCAGTAGACATTATGAAAAAAAGTATTCTAAGTTTATTTGGACAAAGCATGTCTTTCTTCATTGAAAGCACTTGTAAATATAAAACTATATAGATGGGTATAATTAAAATATATTTATTGACACCAAAATATTTCGCCCAATGAAAAACATCATTTCAAATCTTCACACAACTGTTAACTATACCTACCAACATCAGAGATTTTACTAACGACATTTTTCGGATATGAGTAAAAGTTTTGATACATCATGCATAATCATGTGTGTGAGTCAAAAATATGTATATAAATCTTAATGCAAAGAAAAAAAAAATTTTAAACCATTATTTATAAGTACATAAACTATAAACACTCAACATACTGCAGTACTGGCAAAAGCACCATCTGTTGAGGAATAAGAGAAGTATTTTTGCCATCCGCGGATATTTTATCGCCAAAATTTTTTTCTCAAAAAATATGGAGAAATTTCAGAATATACAGGTAAACAGGAGACTTGGCAGGTATGCATATATGATTTAATTTCACTAAAAAACTGTAACTAAGTATAGTTTTTTTTTCAAACTTTTATATGATATTATTAAAAAGCCATAAAGATTTAGAAACATATTGAATAGAAAAGATAATCCACTTTTGTTGTAGAATACGTTTCTTAGCTTAACACATCAAAATTCGCTTATGATGAAAAAAGTGGAAAAGAAAAAAAAATGCCATGTTTGAAATTCTAATGTACAATGAAAGACCCAGAAACTTATAAAATAATTTTAATTAACAAAATGAAACCTAAATCACAAGCACAATGAGAAATGATTTTACCATTGGAATCTAAAACACAATCAGAATGAGAACAGTACATTAACTAAGCAATATTTACTATCTTCTCCTCAATAGATTGCTTGACCATGTGCTGGCCAGGCCAGGGGTTTTACTCTTATCGTCCTGCATTCGCCTCTCCTCTTCCTCCTGCAAAATTTTTTTTTATATAGCATGAAATTGAAATGAAAGAATACACATAGCTGCCAACATGAATAGAAAATCCAGTAGATTTTACAAAATAATATAAATTTCATGATAATTGTTGCTTAACATATGGAATTTTAGGGATCATCAAAATAGAAAAACTGCAATATTTTCCAGTCTTGATAGACATTAAACAGGCTTCAAATGTTATGTCTTATGTTTACTCATAATTTCGATTATTAATAGGCATTTATTTCACCAATGATAGTCAAAAGAATTTTTCATTTAATCTAAAAAGAGAGTTCTGAATAAAAGTAAACAGAACATTTTAGATCAAAAAAAGTTTTGAACTGATTTCTATAGATTAGATTTGCTTCATTATGTATCAGTAATACTTCTTATTTAAATAGTCAAGCAAGCAATAACCTGCACAAAAATTCTATTGATTTTTTTAGAAACATTACTCAATTTTAGGGAATTTCCTAACCAGGTAAAAAAACCAGGAGAATTTTAATTAAATCAGTAGACCAGGAGAAACAGGCAAAATCCAGTAGAGTTAGTAGCCATGAATGTTTTGAGAAGAAATTATTAACTAAGGATATTTTTGCTTAAATGATCACAAAAATGTAGATTGCGCTAAAATATTTGGGTGAGTACTGTGGCCCAGAGCTCCAGTTTCTGCAAGTTTCGAAATAATACTTATGACTTTTCCAGTCTTTGTTGAAAATGTTCTATGCAAATTAATTGTTAAATCAACTGTTCTGAAGCATCTTTAAATCACGTTATAAAACATGTTTGATGAAGAGATTAGTCTGGCAAAAGACAATGATAAGAAACTATGGATTCGTTCCAGATTAACATATTCAAAAATTTTGTTTAATGTGTTGTTATTCCTTATGGGTCTGTGCAAAGTGTTTACACTCCAGCAAATGATGCTTATAAAGTGCTGCTGCTGGAAATAATAAACTTTTTTTACAGATTTCATCAATCGCTATGATTAGGGTTTGTAGCCAAATCTTTCAACAAAAAATAAGCACCTTTTAAGTCATTTTTAAGCAATCAAAAAATATTTTTAAGCACTATATACATTAAAAAAAGGCAAAATAATTTTCAAAAACTTTACATGATCATGATAAAATAACTAGTTTCTGACGAAAAAAACTATTTTCTTTATTATATTAGGCATTATAAAATGATTGCGAGATTTTTCGGTTTGATATCAGAGGGTAGAAAATGAAGTCTGAAATTGAGAATATCTTGCAAATGCAGCAGAGTTGCACATGAGAGTGCAATAACCTCACCGAACTCAGCTCAGTAGACGCACGTGCAGACTAAGTATTATATCAAACATGTAAAATGAATGGCGTTTTCATACGCGACGGATCGACGGTATGCCGAAATGAATTGTGAGAACGTTTAATAAAAGAACGTGAAAAGCATGCTTTTCATAATACTTGGCAAAAATAGACGTAGTAAAGAAAAAATCTCATGCTAGAAAATGGAAAATTAAGCACTTTTTAAAAACACCCTGTGAAAAAAGCACCTTTAAGCACTTTTTAAAAACACTATGCATCATGTGTATATAGGATGAAATTGAAATGAAAGAATATGTTTTGAGAAGAAATTATTAACTAAGGATATTTTGTTTAAATGCTCACAAAAATTTAGATTGTGCTAAAATAGTTCGGTGAGTTCTGTGGCAAAGAGCTCCAGTTTCGTCAACTTTTGAAATAATACTTATGACTTTTCCAGTTTTTGTTGGAAATATTTTATGCAAATTAATTGTTAAATCAACTGTTTTAAAGTATCACCTATCGGGGTTGATTATTTAAATCATGTTATAAAAACCTGTTTGATAGAGAGATCAGTCTTGTAAAGAAGACAGTGGTAAGTAACGATGGATTCGTTCCAGATTTCATCAATTGCTATGATACTGATGTTTAAATCACTTTGATGTTGATGCTTAGTAGTAATCTAAAACTGTATTTTCATTTAAAAGCAAATCAAGCCATATATTTTATATAATAAATACTATTTTTGATCGTTAAGCTTTTCCATGTTTTAGATTCTGCAAAAAAAGAACACACTAGAGATTTCATGTTTCTCATGTATTCTTTATTTAAGAAATATTCTTTTATTAATATTTCAGGGAGGCCACTCAAATCAGGCTTCGAATTTTCCAGGTTTTAGAGTAAAAATCTTAAAATTTCCAGGTCAGCGTGCTTGTTTTTTCTTCTTTTTTTTTTCTTTTTCTTTCTCTCTCATAAAGTGTAAGTGGGTACAAGAAAAATGTCAATATTATAAAGTATTTTATTTAAAATGTTATTTTTTTTAATATAACATCTTGAATAGAAGTGGAAAAAAATAATATATTTAGCTTTTAGAATGCATTGCTTTTAACGACTAAAAAATGTTTTAAAGTGTTGAGTAGTTTTTGCACAAAATGTACCAAATAGCAAATATTAAATGACCCTCCCCACCCCGCAAAAAAAACCTTGGATAAGTACTGTTTAATATACAGTCGGACTTCTATTTAACGAACTTCTATTTTACGAATTTTTTCGTGGAACCAAGAACATTTTGGAAATTTCTTCGTTAAATAACTTCCAAATAGCGAAGCGAATTTTCTATTTAACGAATTTTTTTTCTGCGATCTACTTTCCCTATTTCTCAAAATATTTGAGAAAATTATAAACTTGTTAACGCATTTTATGGGGGAAATGACCTTGAACTGATTTTCGCATCCCCATAACTTTTAGAGAAAGCAGTAAAATTCATTTACCTTTTTGTTTGCATTTCATACAGGAAATGCAACACCTCTAGAAAAGGGGGGAAAGGGTCAAGTTCCTTGAATAGGAAATGAGCAGAGAAGATAGAGGGAATGGGTCATCAAAGTGTGTGGTCCCTGGTCCCTTATTGACATGTCCCATGCTTCATAGTGTCTTTATCCCCATCCCCACTGTTCACCTTCCTTCTAGAAAAACTTTCAACATTTCCGTAGTTCACTCAGTAGAGCTCCGTTCTCGAAGTCGCCTCCTGTTTTTTTATTGCTGATCAGAGTTCTGCTTGTTGCTTTTCTTGCGGCAGCAAAATGACGAAGCGAAAGTGCCTGATCATTAAAGAAAAGGGTTTAATTCTTCAAGAGGTGGACAGAGGTGTGAAAAAAATCATCATATTGCATCAAAATTTGGTATTCCTTCAAGCAGCTTATCAACGACAACAAGAAGCCATGATAAGATTAAAAACAATGATTTACCAAATCCTTGTTCAAAACGTTTAAAAACATGTGTCTATGAAGATGTGAATGAGGCAGTTTTGAAGTGGGTATACATAATACGAGATAAAAACGTGCCGATCTCTGGATCTTTAATAACTGAGAAAGCAATTCAATTTGCAAAGGCATTGGGACACGATGAATTTCGAGGAATGAGTGGATGGCTTGACAAGTTTAAAAGAAAACAGAGAATTGTAGGAAAAGTTATGTCTGGTGAAAGTAATGACGTCAGTGATAAAGATTGTGAAAGTTAGTTTGCAGAGACTCTTAATAAAATTTTAAAAGATAATAAGCCAGAAAACATTTTTAATGCTGATGAGACGGCTTTATTTTTTCAATGTTTGCCTCAAAAGACCCTAACATTTAAAAATGAAAAATACATTGGAAGAAAACATAACAAAGCAAGAATAACTATCATGCTAGTTGCAAATATGACTGGCAATCAAAAATTAAAACCCTTAACTATAGGAAAAAGCAAAACTCCAAGATGTTTTAAGGGCACTAAATCTTTGGAGGTTGATTATGAATTCAACAAAAAATCATGGATGATGTCTGAAATTTGTGTAAAATGGATTCAAAAGTTGGACAAACTTATGATTGCAGAGCATCGCAAAATTTCTCTAATTTTCGACAATTGCCCTGCCCATCCTAAAAAAATCAACAAAAAACGGAAAAACATTAAAATTTATTACTTGTCTCCAAACACTACATCGAAGCTACAACCAGTGGATCAAGGGGTGATTCAAAACTTTAAACTGCACTACTGCAAAAGAATTCACTGCTCTTGAAAATAAGCAAACTATGCCAAAGATCAATTTGCGAGAAAGCATAACAGAAATTTCCAAAGCATGGAACTATGATGTTACAGATCGTACCATTCGTAATAGTTTTGCTAAAGCTGGATTCTTTGTCAATGCTGAGAATTTGGAAAGTGAGGACCTGATTATGATATTCCTTTAGAAGAACTTAAATAAATGTGGGTACAGCTAAGAGAGAAACACGAAATTAATGAATTAATGATGATGTACGGATTTTCTTTCTATTGATTCTGAAGCTGAAACCACCGAAACATTAACTGAATCAGATATTTTGGACGGTGTGAAAAATAAAAACAATACAGCTATAAATTGTGAAAAAGATGAAGACGGCAATGATGAAGAAATTAGCAAACCTTCATATGATGAAATGTTAAAATCATTTTAAACAATTCGACGTTTGGTGCATTACAAAAATGCGAGACCTATTATGAGAAAAAACACTTTTTCAAACGAAAAACTCAGAGAAAATTAACGGACTTTATCAGTAGCAATTAAAACTAAGAACGCACGTGAAAGTGTATGTATAAAATTACATTTATAATAAATGCAGCAATAATTTTAATATATAAAAATTTAGTATTTTTATTCAGGGGAAAATATATGTAGCATGATAGTGTAACACCGAATAATGTTTTGTTCTATTCTTACTTTCATTGCAGATTTCTTTTAATGGGTAAGATTTATAAAATAAATAATAGATAATAATTTACAAGATAAAGGTGCATCAATTGCAATTTTAATTATTTCTAGTATCTATGAATTTAAAACCTGTTCTACGTTGTGTAGGTATTTCAAAAGATGATTTTCTATTTAACGAATTTTCCATATAACGAACTTTTTTTTCGGGATTTAGCGACTTCGTTAAATAGAGGTCTGACTGTATTTTCATTAAGCAAAAGAAATTTATTCTAGGTGATTATACCTCAATAAATTTTTATATTTATTTACATTTCAATATAGAGCCAAATTTATTTCCAAATGTATTTTATGCAAAATTTATTTTAAATGTATTTTATCCAAACAGTACTCTTTATAAAATTCATTGATATAATTTTCTTTAAACCAGCATCTAAAGTCAAATGTTTAAATAGTGCTGCTTGTTTTGAATTAGCACTATTTTTTTATATTTTTTATTTCCAATGGCAGGGCATAAACAAGAAATAACACAAAAAAACAAAAAAAACAAATGTAAACTAAAAAGAATGACCGAAGTCATTGCCCTAAAAGTTCTCTGGCTTGCCAATAAAGCGACGATTCAGAGCCGGAATGCAATGCAGCACAGCGGCGGAGGTGGTTCCTATTCATGGGCTCTGTCAAGTTGCAGAGCGGACAGTCAGGTGAATTAATTAGCACTATTATTTTAAGAGATTTTCAGAATTTGCAAAGGCAAAATTGTCAAATTTCTTGTTGCATATTCCAGAGAAAAAAACTAGATAAAATTCTTTACATTTTAATCTTTTTTTTATTAGAAATTATATTTAAAGAATTCCAATCTAACTACATGGTTTCTTAGTTTAGAATAGTTTATTGTTTTTGTAATTCCATGGTGTCAGACGTAAAATGTGAATGTAAATTTCTTAGAAAAACTATATAAAACATAAGTCAAGTTTACATTCATCAAATTTCTATATTAAATATTTAGTACATCATATCTAGGACATCATCACATATTGAAAAACAATTCATTTTATAAAAACTGATCATAATAAGTTAATTAAATGGATAAATTGTTAGTGTCGGATGTAAATTGCACAAAAGCAAAAAATGATTACTCATTTTGAAATTGTTTAAGCTCTGTGAATTTGATTGTAATTTAAATGTAAACTTTTTTGAAGTTGACATTTGAATAAATAATTCTACGCAGTTCTTAACTTGTAAAATATGAAATATAATTAATTTGAAATTTTTTACTTCAGTGTCTGAAGTAAATTTTTCAAGTTGGATATAAATTTAAGTAAATGATAACCATTATAATGACTGAAATTTACTTTAATTTTAATCTTAAAACTATAAACATTATTTTTCAATACTTAAAACTATAAACATTATTTTTCATTATTTCAGAAATAAAATTCTGTCTAAATAATGTGGATATAATGGATGTTAAAATAATAAATTAAGAAAATAATTCCAGTTTTTCTACAAAATTCCCTGATATTTCCAGGTTTTTATCCTAATTTCCCTTAATTTTCCAGGTTTTTTCCAGTATATAAAAACTACCTAATAATTCCATATTTTCAAGGTGAGTGGCCACCCTGTTTTATGAATAATTTTAACAGGCAAATAAAATTTTTTCCTCCTCAATATTTTAAATAATTCTGTCAGACTACAAAAAAGAAGTTAAAATCTTTAAGAATAAAATTCATGATTTTTAGAATTTTAGGAAACCTTCTTACTAGATTTTGTTTAACCATACATTGATTGGTGCATAAAATTCACCAACCAGATTCTCAATTTAAAATTTGTAGTTCATATGAATTTTTATTTTGATAAAAAAGTCACAGTACTAAATTCAGTCAGCGCAGTATTGGAAAATACTTTGCCAAAATTAAAATTATAACATAGGTAGTTTTTGAAACATTTTAATGTAACACAAAATTGTTTCAGAACAATTCCGAGCGCACTTCAAGCCAGGGAACTCAACCATCCACAAGAAACAGATTGTTTGTCTCCAAAAAGGAATGGACAATACCTGGGTTTAGATATGCTCTCCTTCTAATTTTTTTATTGTTTATTTTAAAGACACTTCCAGAACTTTTGATTACAATTAATCAGTCACATGTAAACAATATAATTCAAAACAAAATTAAATATTATTAAAAATAAATAACAATGCATGCACATTTAGTGAAAATGGAATCAAACTATATCATTGTTTATTATTGAAACCAAGTTAAAGTAAACAATTCAAGAGTTAATTAAATTTAAATCATAGTTTTTTAAATAAAGAATTTAAAATTACAATTAGTTAAATTTCATAAATCAAATTGAGATATTTTGAAAAATAAATTATCACAATATATTTAAAACTATATAACTACTTGAAAAAGCTTTTCATACAGGGTTCATATTCAAAAAGAAATTTTCCCCCTGATTTTTCCAGTCAATTAACATAAAATTCAAGTTTTTTTACAATTATTTTTTTAAGAGTTATAACAGAGTGCGTAGTCAGATATTTCAACAAAAAATAAGCACTCTTTAAGTACTTTTTAAGCACTCAATAAATATTTTTAATCACTTTCCAAAAAAAAAATCATACTTAGGATTTGTGCAGTAATAAAAATTATTTTTTTCCATTGTTCAAAGTTCTTAATTTATAAATATGAAATCAATAAAATTCAAGAATATTTTCAAAAACTTTACATGTTCATGATAAAATAACTAGTTGATGATAAATATTGCAGAGAAAATGGGGAAAACAATGCATTTTTCAAAATTTAGAGTGACAATTGATGCAGCAAAGAAAAAAATCTCTTTTTAAAAGATAGAAAATTAAGCACTTTTTACAAATCCCAAGTAAAAAAAATGCACCTTTAAAAGCTTTTGAAAAATGTAAATCAGAAATAAGCACACAATATCACATAAATCAATGCTAGATAAATCAAAGCCAACAGGTTCAGTGCAACAAGTCCAACATGACTGTAATTCATTCATAATTACAGGACTGCCACTCAAATCTAGAATTTAAAAAATTCCCTTTGTTTTCCCTGTACGTAGTATATTAAGAAGAAACAATTAATGTGCTCACATATGAGCTATATTGGGGTAACTATGCTAGTTTTAATTGCAGGAAAAACTTAAAAAGGTACAGCTCGCCATAAAAGAAATAATGCTATAATAAATTAAATAATTTAATATGGCTGAACTATCATCTTTAAATATACCGTACATTAAACTTAGAGAGGTCTGCCTTTTTTAAAAGACAAAAATTTTCTGTTTTTTCCCAGTTTGTGAGGAAAAATTCAAAATTCCTTGTTATTTTAGATGATTTTTAAATTCCCTGTATTTTCGGTTACATGTAGTTCTCATCCTCGCACCTGTTTCGACACCCCCCTCTACCAATTGCTCAAAGGGAGTGGCTGGGTAGGGCATTGGGGTTAGTGTATGTTTGTAGTCATTGTCATGCCAAGGGCTAGATGTAAATTTCGCCAATGTGGGGAATCGCAACTTGGGGGCACATAACGTAAAAATGTACCCTTTTTCTCCTAAAAGAATTGAATGCGCGTGCTTGAGAAATCGAAACTGCGAAATAATGGGGGGAACTATTCTCACTGCAGCTATGCGATCTTTAGTAAAGTATGATTCTTGAGCAATTTGTTTCCCGTAATGTTTCTAAGTATTCTCACGCCCGTCTTTGCACTCGCATTTCCCCTGTATGCTTTTTAAGATAGATCAGATCATATATGGTAGATGAATTGTTTAAATTTTCTTAAGCATTGAAGAAGATATAAACATATTTTTCAAACTACCAATAAAACATAATACTGAAAATAAGTCGGGCATAACATACTTTTATATACATCCTTCTTTATTTATTCTTCAATACTAAATTTTTGAGGAAACAATTTTTTTATGTTCTTTCATCCTTAAATGGAGAAGCTTAATGTAAAGAACCTTAAATAAGCAGTTCTATATGTGACAAATATGCTAAATATTTATAGATAAAAAAGATATATGAATATTTTTGAACACAAGGAAACTTTTAGTTAATTTTTTTTTATTACTTTCATATCAATGTGCCTTGTTCTAGCGAAGAAGAATTCTTTGATTTAATTATGTATTACTCTCAATGTAATAAAGTTTCCCTCTGTTGCAGTCATGGAATTTCAGCAAAGGAAGGTCACAATCATAACACTTTGCACAGCGCATATTTGAAGACTATGAAAACCTTGGCCAGTGCCGGATTAAGCGTACGCGGGGCCCTAGGCCACTCACATTTTTGGGGCCCTTAGATTAAAATTTTTTACTCGTATATTTTTTATTTATTCAAATATAAAAGTATTTATTTATCTTTTCATTTAAGAAGGCATATTTAAAATAAAAATAATTAATAATAAATTAAATTTACTTTATTTTGTTAAATTAGAACTAAAAAATAATCATGACATTTTATAATCATAATAACATATATATTTGAAATTGATTTTTTTAAAAATATCATCGTTTTTCTTAATTTTTTAAAATTTATTTTCAAAAAATCCATTTAAGCCATCCATTAAATCCATTAAGGGATCTTGGAAACATCCCTCAGAATGATAGGAAGACATGCCATCAAACCTTTAACCACTGCAGAGGGGAGGGCGACTCCGCTTCGGTAATCAGATGATCTGTGTATGAAGTTCTGTGTATTTTACGGTAGAACAGTTAATGGAGAACCAATGTATCACACCCTCGGTGGCGTCGCAGGCTGATCAAAGTCGTTACTCACCTCATACTGAACACAGCCAGTGATGCTTGACTTTCACGATCTGATGGGAACAGTATCTTTACGATCAGTCCTTAGTGGGACACTTAACCATCAACAAAGTATTCCATAAACGTGTGTTAAATTCATGGGTGCCAGATTTTGGGCTCAGTATTATAGCCAGGTTACATAAACAATGATTTGTTGCCTAAATTAAATTCTTACATATGCAGATATATTTTCGATAAAATAAATACAAGATCAAATGGTTCCAATTTGATGGTGCTTCTTCCCAGGAGGCCTTACAAGTAACGTAATCTAAAGGAAATATTTAGTGATAGGTGGAATGAGCCTTGAGGACATGTTTTGTAGTCACCGAAATTTTCATTTATCAATACTTTAGATTTCTATTAATGGGGACATTTAAAATCCGTTATCTTTACAACAAAATCTAATGATTTGAGAGAACTCTCTGACAAAGTTATAATTATAAATGCATGCAAGAGCATTTCTCTTCAGAAAATAGTGCGTACACACAACACTGAAAGACTTCGCTTATGTATTGGAATAAACGGTGGAATTTTGAAGAAATTTTGCGAGAGGAATGTTCTATTTCTTAAAAAGACTCGAAAGTTACTAAAGAATAATTAACGTAAGAAGGTAATTAGGTGTATTTTCTAAGATAAAATTTCTTTCGAATATGCGTTGCCTACAGATTTATAATAATTGTAATGAACACTGGTTCTAAACATAGCCAAATATTAATTTTACTTTATGCTGATTTATTTTATATTAGTTCCTATTCACTGACTTATATGTTGATTGTGAGAATCAATGAATATCGTAATATGTTAATAAATTCTTAATAAAACTCGTAATTTCTTATTAAAAATAGTAGGTGCAACTTTCATTATTTTACTTAATGAGTAATACAATTTTCTTAGTTTAGAAAAAGGAAGATTTGCGAAATAAATATGTAAATAGATTTTTATTTTTTTTGAACAGTTTTTTAAATGGTTTCTTTAGAGTATATTAATAAATAGTATTTTTTAAGATGTCAAAATTGACTAATTAGGGGATTAATTATAAATTTTTTTTTGTCAAAATTAAGAAATAATATTTATTTTTATTTATTATTAAAAATCTATTCGTTATAAAAATCTATAGTAAAGAAAAAAAAAAGATTAAGTGATTAGAAAATAAGTTTAAAAATTTAGAATATTATATAAAACTGTTCGTTATTTTTTTTAAACTTGAATTTTCAGGCGAAATAACTTCAATATTTTCCTATTTCAAAGCATCTGTAAAATACCCTTTACAAAAATAATAAAATAGTATTTTTACTTAACTGAGATTTCAGTGTTTTAATTTTTTTTATTTTCCTTTTCTATGAGATATTCAACATATTTAACTTATAACATAAGTTTTATTTTCAGTAGAGCAATTTCCACAATAATGCTCCATATTATAAGTGAAAATTTTATTTAAATAATTCAACGAAAAAAAAGTAAAATTCTTTCCAAGTTATGAGAAATCCAGAAGACAAAGGAACCCAATCCAGAAGACAAAGGAACTTCTGAACCAAGTGCTGGCCTTCATGGAGGACTTTTCGAGGGAACTAACCGTATTTCCGTTACATGAGTGGAAAACCACGAAACCTTCTCCCGGTGAGCCTGACAGCAAGGTGGCACTAACCCTTGATCTGTCTACCGATGAGGATATTTTATTCTGCTGAGGATATTGCACACTGGCAAATGGTTTGAAAAATATTTTCAATTTCAACCATGTTTCTATAACCCTTAGATGTTTCTATATGGATTTAAAGTACTTTTCTTCGTTAAAAAAAACTAACTCGTTTCTTGAAATTTAACTTACCAACTGTGCAAAAACAAAATATTTCTCAGGTAAAAATCTGCTTCGTATTTTTATTTGTAATTCAATAGTTTTGTTTTGAACATGATAAAAATCTGACAGTATTATTTAATGTTCCTTCTAACATAAAAGTCCGATATAAAATTTTGATAAAGTTGCGGCCCGCTATTTGACTGGTGTTTTTAATTGTGGCCCCCTGCCTCATGTAAGTTGGAAACCCATGCCTTAGATCAAGAGGTATTCACAACATAGTTTTTGACATCCCATGTATAGAAAACTTAAAGCTTAATTTGATTAAAAGTTAAAATATTTAACCACAATTTTTTTAAAATTTATTACTTTAATTTAGCTATGTTTTGATATAAATTAAGATAATAGTTTTTAAAAATATTAAGATTTATACATTAAGAAATATATATACAGTCAAACCTCGATATCTCGAACTTGAAGGGAGAGGAGAAAAAATTCGAGATACCGAAAATTCGAATTATCGAAAATCGCATGTTATTGATGGTAGAATAAAGAAAAATGCTCTTTACATACCTTATTTATTATTCCATATTTATTCTAAAAACGCTTTTTACACTTTCATTTAAAAAAAGATTCAATTGTTGTTTGTTTTAGAGATGTGTAAAAAAGTTTGTCTAACACTTTCTAAGTGGACTATAGATTTAAATGTCTCCTCTGACATATTCGGCTGCCTCTCAATAAATCTCCTTACAGTGGCCACTGCAGAAAGTGCTTGTTTGTTAGTAACATTGGGCGGCAAATCTTCGATTTCCTCATCCTCTTCTTCTGATAGTTCACAAGAAGCTTTTGTTTGAGCGATAATATCATTGTCATCCCACTGACCACACACTGTTACTGCATCATCTACGTTTACAAAGTCAAGAAATTCTATGTCATCAAGATTCATGAGTCCGGTCAATCTGTCCCAATCATTTTCAGTGTAGTTTTCAGCAGAGTTAACGATATTGATTGTTTGACTACTTTCGTGATCTTTAATGAATCCAGCCTTCTTGAAGCCATTCATTATCATAGAGGAAGACACATCATTCCATGCCTCGCCAGCCATTCGCATAGCTTGTAGAACACTAACACCGGATGCATGGTAAAACCCCATCTTCCATTTCGGACGACATTTTTTTAACCACTTGATGACGATACTTTACTTTAAAACTTTGGATGATGCCCTGATCAAGTGGTTGAAGTTTTGAGGTAGTGCTTGGGGGGAGAAATTCAATTTTTACGTTTTCCATTTTAGGTATGGTATTGTGCCCCGTACAGTTATCGATGAAAAGCACAATTTTCTGTTTTCATTTTCTTATTTAAATTTTTAAGCCAGCTTTCAAAAAGGTTTGATGTCATCCAAGCTTTTCGATTAGCTTCATATTCTACAGGAAATGATTTTATGCCGCTGAAACATCTTGGTTTTTGTTTTTTTTTCTATTTCCCTATCATCAACGGTTTTAACTTTTCTGTTCCATTCATATTTGCACAAAACAATAAAGTTAAACGCTCTTTACTTCTTTTGCCTCCATGACATGCTTCACCCTTTACATGCATAGTTTTGTCTGGGGTGCATTTAAAAAACAGTCCAGTTTCATCTTCATTGAAAACGTTTTTTTCGTCGTAATCCTTCACGATCAAGCATATTTTATTCCTAAATTCTTCATAAACTTCTTCGTCTACGCAAGCACTTTCACCACACATTTTCAAAAATGTAATGTTGTTACGTTTTTTAAAATTTTCAAACCAGTCATTACTTCCTTTGAAATTTAAGTGGCCTAATTCTTTTGCAAAAGATTCAGCTTTTTCTTTGATTACAAGTCCATCTAGAGGGATGTTTTGACTTCTACATTGTGTATTCCACATCATAAGGCCCTTCTCCATATCGGGAAATTCACAGTTTTTTTTAACTTCTTTGGCTTGCCTAGGCCATCCTCGAACTTTTCTAAGATAACTGCTTTCTTTTTTAAAATTGTCGAGAGCGTACTGCTTGGAATCCCAAATTTCTGTGCAATTTCCTTTTTCTTTTTAAAATTTTTTTCAACTTCGTCAATGATTTTCTTCTTTATTTCTATGGAAAGCGTGTTTAATTTTCGTTTGCTAGCCATTTTAAACAAATGATTCGCCAAAGATCCAACGTCTAAGTGCTCTAGTTTCTTAATAACCAAGAAAGGAAACTTTTTAGGAGGTCGCTTGGTGGAACAAAACAGGCGTGCATTCACACATATCTTTCACCCCTTGTTACAATAAGAAATTTTACAGTGTTCTTGGAAGCCACCCACCCTTTTGATTCTTGTTCATGCTGTCATTTCCGGTTTTCTTAAGACCACCCCCCAAGAAATAACCTTGCAGAATAAAAGGACAAAGAGAGCATAGATGATCATTGAATTGCAATGACAACTGGCTGAAAAGAGATAAGGAAACAATAAAACAAGAATTTCTACTTGGGGGGTTAAGAGAAGTAATTTCAATGTGTTACTGTCCTCTTTATGTCCATTTTTTTTAAAAAAAAGTTTATCATTATGAGAATTAGTCTTCTTTTCTTAAAATTTTTGATTTTTTTTTTAGAATATCTTTTTATTTTCAGAAAAAAAATCTATACTATTTATGGAAAAAAAATTCAAGTTATCGAGGGAATAGAAAAAAAAATTCGTGAAATCAAGTTTTTCTTAACATTGAGTGTATAAGATATTTGAAGGGAATTTTTTTTCCTTCAAAATATCGAAAAATTCGTTAAATCGAGGTTCAAGTTAGCGAGGTTTGACTGTATTAATATTTTAAAAAAGATTAATATAAAATATTAATTAATATTAGAAGTATAATAAATGTTTAATCATGCATAATAAATGTTTGAACAAAATTTACTAGAAAAATCGCTAGCAGGTAGAGTAAAATAAGATTTAAAAAATATTAATTTTTGCTTATAAATGTACCATGAAATTAAAATCTTCAAACAAGTAATATTTTTAATTAAAGAACGAATTTTTATTTTAAAAAAAAATATTCTTTTTAAAAATAATATTCAGTTTCCTTTCAGTTTCAAACAAAGTGCATGATCTTGCTGAAAAAGTTACAAGCGCACCTCCCAAATATGAGGAAGAGCGCCATGTTCTTCCTCGCTATATATTCTGCTCTCTGAACTTCATCGGTAATAAATATTTGGTGTAAAAGCGGCAATAATTGCGCCAAGCTAGTTTACCAGGTAAGCAGTGAAGAATCACCAGAGGCTTTGAGTCTATGGGGAGGGAAAATGAAAACCAGAACCAGGGATGAAAGAGTTATGACAGCGTATTTTCAGGTTTTCCTTATTTCCTCTCTCTGTGTGTGTGTGTGGGGGGGGGGGGTGGCAACCCTGTTTACACACACTTTTGTTAGTCCAAGTAAAGATTAACTTTTACTTAGTAATTCATCTGTTAATGATTAAATCTTTAAAATTTGGCAAAAGTTAAAATATAAACAGACCTGTAGCCTCCTTTGATTTTCTTTAAATGCAATGATGGGATCATCAAACTGACTATAGTGATCCAGTACAGTGCGTACATCTTCCACTTCACTGGTGGCAATGGCTACAAACACAACATAATTAGTAAATACATAATTTTAACAGAGATATTTTTAACATAGGGATTTTACATAAATGTCTTACGAATATTTTAGTATAAAAAATATTTTTACAATATTTGAAATCAAATTTTTTTTTTTTGTATTTATTACTTTTTATATTCACTAATTTGCAGTAGTCGAACCCCCAGATGCTCAGCATTCATTGGGGAGTTCTCCCTGCACAAGACATAGTTTGGATCGGGTAAGATCTTAAGTCTATGGAGGCGAGCGGCGAGGCAGTTGTGTCCGTTTTCCAACCTAAAGGCAGCAACCGTGTTGCTACTCGAGTGATCAGAGATCTTATTCAGAGTCTCCCTCCAGAACTTGTCCCCAATTTGTTCATTTAAATTATTTTCATGATTCTTAATTATTGTGTTTTTCAATTATTCTATTTATGGAAGAGTAAAGAATTTCTCTTTGGGAGCTCTGTAAAATACCAGTTCCTTTCTTAGCAAGAAGATCTGCCATCTCGTTTCCATAAATATTACAGTGAGAAGGAAACCTCTGTACCACAATATTCTTTTTTAAGGACAAAAGTAGCCCAAAATTCTCTTAACAACTTTAAATTCCAAGAGAGTCCGAAAAATCAACAGATGTTACTGCTTGGATTGCCAAGATGGAGTCTATAAATACAACAACATTTTCTATGTCACCCATTCTTGATAATAATTGTTGAGAAGTAGTTCTAATAAGTCGAAAGAAGCGTGCTACAAGAAGTAGTCAATACTTTTATCCTATTTTGAAGTGTTGTGTGATAAAAAAAAACATTGGTTTATAGCGATTTCTGGCAAATAATTTTTCGAATCTGATCGATACAAATCTGCGCATGTCCATCAATGGGCGCGATTGGACCCCGTGGCCAAGCATTAATAAGAATGACGCATCAGTATTATTATTTAAACTAGCCATTATGAATATAATAACTAACTTATCTATCTCTTTAACCATACTTTCAAATGCGAATGTACTCTCCTGAAACATACTAATTTTAATTTAATGGAATGATTTTCAATGCACTTTATTTCTTAGAGGAAATAAAAGAGCATTATACGCTTAACAAAGAGCATTAATACTGATTGGAAATATTTGAAAATTTCCTAAGATTTTTTAAGTTAAATATTTACTGACGAGAAAGGTATTAAAAGTTGAAGTTTACAAAAACAAAGTGGTAAAAAAATGGTTTAGAATAGCATACTGGCTCATGCAAACATGAATAAGTATATCTTAATAATTCCTCATTCCAGCCAATTGTTTATTTTAAATATGGGTAGTAATTTAAGTTCTTCAGCAAAGTAGTGACTTTAATTCAATATAGTTCATAGTCACGCTATTTTTTAAAAGAAAAAGTAGTTAACTAAATTTGAAATAAAGTAATTGTAGTTAACTACAAACAAAATTTGTTTTATTGGTCACTTCTCTTTTGAATTACAAAATAGGCTAAAATTAATTGCTGAGTCTAAGCTAAAAACGTTCTTTATATGTCAATTAGTCAGATAGTGTGATTTTGCAGGGATTAGTTACAGTGTTTATAATTTAAAACAGGCAATTTTGGTATGTGCGATGCATCAAATGGGGTGACTTATCTAGTTTGTTTTTTTTTTTTTTTTACTACTTAAGCATAGAAATTCTACCATTATATTTGCCAACATTAGAGAAATAAAATATTTTACTAGTGACATTTTCAAGGCTATGAGTACAGTTTTGATACATCATGCATAATCATGTTAGTCTAAAAGAGAAATTCAAAATTGGAAATAATATAGCAAAGTAAAAACTATGTTATATAAATCTTAATCTAAAGAAGATTTTTTAAACCATTATTTATAATTACTTAAACTCTTAAGACTCAACATACTTTAGTACTGGCAATATCACCATCTGTTGAGGAACAAGACAAGTATTTTTGCTATCAGCAGATATTTTATCGCCAAAAAAGTTTCTTTTTTTAATTTAGACAAAGACAGAGAAAATTGAGAATATATATTTGTAAACAGGAGATAGTTAGAAAATACAGGAGTCTTTGATAAAAAAACAGGAGACTTGGCAGGTATGAAATAAGCACTTACATTTAGCAAAGTAAAAACTATGTTATATAAATCTTAATCTAAAGAAGATTTTTTAAACCATTATTTATAATTACTTAAACTCTTAAGACTCAACATACTTTAGTACTGGCAATATCACCATCTGTTGAGGAACAAGACAAGTATTTTTGCTATCAGCAGATATTTTATCGCCAAAAAAGTTTCTTTTTTTAATTTAGACAAAGACAGAGAAAATTGAGAATATATATTTGTAAACAGGAGATAGTTAGAAAATACAGGAGTCTTTGATAAAAAAACAGGAGACTTGGCAGGTATGAAATAAGCACTTACATTTAGCAAAGTAAAAACTATGTTATATAAATCTTAATCTAAAGAAGATTTTTTAAACCATTATTTATAATTACTTAAACTCTTAAGACTCAACATACTTTAGTACTGGCAATATCACCATCTGTTGAGGAACAAGACAAGTATTTTTGCTATCAGCAGATATTTTATCGCCAAAAAAGTTTCTTTTTTTAATTTAGACAAAGACAGAGAAAATTGAGAATATATATTTGTAAACAGGAGATAGTTAGAAAATACAGGAGTCTTTGATAAAAAAACAGGAGACTTGGCAGGTATGAAATAAGCACTTACATTTAGCAAAGTAAAAACTATGTTATATAAATCTTAATCTAAAGAAGATTTTTTAAACCATTATTTATAATTACTTAAACTCTTAAGACTCAACATACTTTAGTACTGGCAATATCACCATCTGTTGAGGAACAAGACAAGTATTTTTGCTATCAGCAGATATTTTATCGCCAAAAAAGTTTCTTTTTTTAATTTAGACAAAGACAGAGAAAATTGAGAATATATATTTGTAAACAGGAGATAGTTAGAAAATACAGGAGTCTTTGATAAAAAAACAGGAGACTTGGCAGGTATGAAATAAGCACTTACATTTAGCAAAGTAAAAACTATGTTATATAAATCTTAATCTAAAGAAGATTTTTTAAACCATTATTTATAATTACTTAAACTCTTAAGACTCAACATACTTTAGTACTGGCAATATCACCATCTGTTGAGGAACAAGACAAGTATTTTTGCTATCAGCAGATATTTTATCGCCAAAAAAGTTTCTTTTTTTAATTTAGACAAAGACAGAGAAAATTGAGAATATATATTTGTAAACAGGAGATAGTTAGAAAATACAGGAGTCTTTGATAAAAAAACAGGAGACTTGGCAGGTATGAAATAAGCACTTACATTTAGCAAAGTAAAAACTATGTTATATAAATCTTAATCTAAAGAAGATTTTTTAAACCATTATTTATAATTACTTAAACTCTTAAGACTCAACATACTTTAGTACTGGCAATATCACCATCTGTTGAGGAACAAGACAAGTATTTTTGCTATCAGCAGATATTTTATCGCCAAAAAAGTTTCTTTTTTTAATTTAGACAAAGACAGAGAAAATTGAGAATATATATTTGTAAACAGGAGATAGTTAGAAAATACAGGAGTCTTTGATAAAAAAACAGGAGACTTGGCAGGTATGAAATAAGCACTTACATTTAGCAAAGTAAAAACTATGTTATATAAATCTTAATCTAAAGAAGATTTTTTAAACCATTATTTATAATTACTTAAACTCTTAAGACTCAACATACTTTAGTACTGGCAATATCACCATCTGTTGAGGAACAAGACAAGTATTTTTGCTATCAGCAGATATTTTATCGCCAAAAAAGTTTCTTTTTTTAATTTAGACAAAGACAGAGAAAATTGAGAATATATATTTGTAAACAGGAGATAGTTAGAAAATACAGGAGTCTTTGATAAAAAAACAGGAGACTTGGCAGGTATGAAATAAGCACTTACATTTAGCAAAGTAAAAACTATGTTATATAAATCTTAATCTAAAGAAGATTTTTTAAACCATTATTTATAATTACTTAAACTCTTAAGACTCAACATACTTTAGTACTGGCAATATCACCATCTGTTGAGGAACAAGACAAGTATTTTTGCTATCAGCAGATATTTTATCGCCAAAAAAGTTTCTTTTTTTAATTTAGACAAAGACAGAGAAAATTGAGAATATATATTTGTAAACAGGAGATAGTTAGAAAATACAGGAGTCTTTGATAAAAAAACAGGAGACTTGGCAGGTATGAAATAAGCACTTACATTTAGCAAAGTAAAAACTATGTTATATAAATCTTAATCTAAAGAAGATTTTTTAAACCATTATTTATAATTACTTAAACTCTTAAGACTCAACATACTTTAGTACTGGCAATATCACCATCTGTTGAGGAACAAGACAAGTATTTTTGCTATCAGCAGATATTTTATCGCCAAAAAAGTTTCTTTTTTTAATTTAGACAAAGACAGAGAAAATTGAGAATATATATTTGTAAACAGGAGATAGTTAGAAAATACAGGAGTCTTTGATAAAAAAACAGGAGACTTGGCAGGTATGAAATAAGCACTTACATTTAGCAAAGTAAAAACTATGTTATATAAATCTTAATCTAAAGAAGATTTTTTAAACCATTATTTATAATTACTTAAACTCTTAAGACTCAACATACTTTAGTACTGGCAATATCACCATCTGTTGAGGAACAAGACAAGTATTTTTGCTATCAGCAGATATTTTATCGCCAAAAAAGTTTCTTTTTTTAATTTAGACAAAGACAGAGAAAATTGAGAATATATATTTGTAAACAGGAGATAGTTAGAAAATACAGGAGTCTTTGATAAAAAAACAGGAGACTTGGCAGGTATGAAATAAGCACTTACATTTAGCAAAGTAAAAACTATGTTATATAAATCTTAATCTAAAGAAGATTTTTTAAACCATTATTTATAATTACTTAAACTCTTAAGACTCAACATACTTTAGTACTGGCAATATCACCATCTGTTGAGGAACAAGACAAGTATTTTTGCTATCAGCAGATATTTTATCGCCAAAAAAGTTTCTTTTTTTAATTTAGACAAAGACAGAGAAAATTGAGAATATATATTTGTAAACAGGAGATAGTTAGAAAATACAGGAGTCTTTGATAAAAAAACAGGAGACTTGGCAGGTATGAAATAAGCACTTACATTTAGCAAAGTAAAAACTATGTTATATAAATCTTAATCTAAAGAAGATTTTTTAAACCATTATTTATAATTACTTAAACTCTTAAGACTCAACATACTTTAGTACTGGCAATATCACCATCTGTTGAGGAACAAGACAAGTATTTTTGCTATCAGCAGATATTTTATCGCCAAAAAAGTTTCTTTTTTTAATTTAGACAAAGACAGAGAAAATTGAGAATATATATTTGTAAACAGGAGATAGTTAGAAAATACAGGAGTCTTTGATAAAAAAACAGGAGACTTGGCAGGTATGAAATAAGCACTTACATTTAGCAAAGTAAAAACTATGTTATATAAATCTTAATCTAAAGAAGATTTTTTAAACCATTATTTATAATTACTTAAACTCTTAAGACTCAACATACTTTAGTACTGGCAATATCACCATCTGTTGAGGAACAAGACAAGTATTTTTGCTATCAGCAGATATTTTATCGCCAAAAAAGTTTCTTTTTTTAATTTAGACAAAGACAGAGAAAATTGAGAATATATATTTGTAAACAGGAGATAGTTAGAAAATACAGGAGTCTTTGATAAAAAAACAGGAGACTTGGCAGGTATGAAATAAGCACTTACATTTAGCAAAGTAAAAACTATGTTATATAAATCTTAATCTAAAGAAGATTTTTTAAACCATTATTTATAATTACTTAAACTCTTAAGACTCAACATACTTTAGTACTGGCAATATCACCATCTGTTGAGGAACAAGACAAGTATTTTTGCTATCAGCAGATATTTTATCGCCAAAAAAGTTTCTTTTTTTAATTTAGACAAAGACAGAGAAAATTGAGAATATATATTTGTAAACAGGAGATAGTTAGAAAATACAGGAGTCTTTGATAAAAAAACAGGAGACTTGGCAGGTATGAAATAAGCACTTACATTTAGCAAAGTAAAAACTATGTTATATAAATCTTAATCTAAAGAAGATTTTTTAAACCATTATTTATAATTACTTAAACTCTTAAGACTCAACATACTTTAGTACTGGCAATATCACCATCTGTTGAGGAACAAGACAAGTATTTTTGCTATCAGCAGATATTTTATCGCCAAAAAAGTTTCTTTTTTTAATTTAGACAAAGACAGAGAAAATTGAGAATATATATTTGTAAACAGGAGATAGTTAGAAAATACAGGAGTCTTTGATAAAAAAACAGGAGACTTGGCAGGTATGAAATAAGCACTTACATTTAGCAAAGTAAAAACTATGTTATATAAATCTTAATCTAAAGAAGATTTTTTAAACCATTATTTATAATTACTTAAACTCTTAAGACTCAACATACTTTAGTACTGGCAATATCACCATCTGTTGAGGAACAAGACAAGTATTTTTGCTATCAGCAGATATTTTATCGCCAAAAAAGTTTCTTTTTTTAATTTAGACAAAGACAGAGAAAATTGAGAATATATATTTGTAAACAGGAGATAGTTAGAAAATACAGGAGTCTTTGATAAAAAAACAGGAGACTTGGCAGGTATGAAATAAGCACTTACATTTAGCAAAGTAAAAACTATGTTATATAAATCTTAATCTAAAGAAGATTTTTTAAACCATTATTTATAATTACTTAAACTCTTAAGACTCAACATACTTTAGTACTGGCAATATCACCATCTGTTGAGGAACAAGACAAGTATTTTTGCTATCAGCAGATATTTTATCGCCAAAAAAGTTTCTTTTTTTAATTTAGACAAAGACAGAGAAAATTGAGAATATATATTTGTAAACAGGAGATAGTTAGAAAATACAGGAGTCTTTGATAAAAAAACAGGAGACTTGGCAGGTATGAAATAAGCACTTACATTTAGCAAAGTAAAAACTATGTTATATAAATCTTAATCTAAAGAAGATTTTTTAAACCATTATTTATAATTACTTAAACTCTTAAGACTCAACATACTTTAGTACTGGCAATATCACCATCTGTTGAGGAACAAGACAAGTATTTTTGCTATCAGCAGATATTTTATCGCCAAAAAAGTTTCTTTTTTTAATTTAGACAAAGACAGAGAAAATTGAGAATATATATTTGTAAACAGGAGATAGTTAGAAAATACAGGAGTCTTTGATAAAAAAACAGGAGACTTGGCAGGTATGAAATAAGCACTTACATTTAGCAAAGTAAAAACTATGTTATATAAATATTAATCAAAAGAAGATTTTTTAAACCATTATTTATAATTACTTAAACTCTTAAGACTCAACATACTTTAGTACTGGCAATATCACCATCTGTTGAGGAACAAGACAAGTATTTTTGCTATCAGCAGATATTTTATCGCCAAAAAAGTTTCTTTTTTTAATTTAGACAAAGACAGAGAAAATTGAGAATATATATTTGTAAACAGGAGATAGTTAGAAAATACAGGAGTCTTTGATAAAAAAACAGGAGACTTGGCAGGTATGAAATAAGCACTTACATTTAGCAAAGTAAAAACTATGTTATATAAATCTTAATCTAAAGAAGATTTTTTAAACCATTATTTATAATTACTTAAACTCTTAAGACTCAACATACTTTAGTACTGGCAATATCACCATCTGTTGAGGAACAAGACAAGTATTTTTGCTATCAGCAGATATTTTATCGCCAAAAAAGTTTCTTTTTTTAATTTAGACAAAGACAGAGAAAATTGAGAATATATATTTGTAAACAGGAGATAGTTAGAAAATACAGGAGTCTTTGATAAAAAAACAGGAGACTTGGCAGGTATGAAATAAGCACTTACATTTAGCAAAGTAAAAACTATGTTATATAAATCTTAATCTAAAGAAGATTTTTTAAACCATTATTTATAATTACTTAAACTCTTAAGACTCAACATACTTTAGTACTGGCAATATCACCATCTGTTGAGGAACAAGACAAGTATTTTTGCTATCAGCAGATATTTTATCGCCAAAAAAGTTTCTTTTTTTAATTTAGACAAAGACAGAGAAAATTGAGAATATATATTTGTAAACAGGAGATAGTTAGAAAATACAGGAGTCTTTGATAAAAAAACAGGAGACTTGGCAGGTATGAAATAAGCACTTACATTTAGCAAAGTAAAAACTATGTTATATAAATCTTAATCTAAAGAAGATTTTTTAAACCATTATTTATAATTACTTAAACTCTTAAGACTCAACATACTTTAGTACTGGCAATATCACCATCTGTTGAGGAACAAGACAAGTATTTTTGCTATCAGCAGATATTTTATCGCCAAAAAAGTTTCTTTTTTTAATTTAGACAAAGACAGAGAAAATTGAGAATATATATTTGTAAACAGGAGATAGTTAGAAAATACAGGAGTCTTTGATAAAAAAACAGGAGACTTGGCAGGTATGAAATAAGCACTTACATTTAGCAAAGTAAAAACTATGTTATATAAATCTTAATCTAAAGAAGATTTTTTAAACCATTATTTATAATTACTTAAACTCTTAAGACTCAACATACTTTAGTACTGGCAATATCACCATCTGTTGAGGAACAAGACAAGTATTTTTGCTATCAGCAGATATTTTATCGCCAAAAAAGTTTCTTTTTTTAATTTAGACAAAGACAGAGAAAATTGAGAATATATATTTGTAAACAGGAGATAGTTAGAAAATACAGGAGTCTTTGATAAAAAAACAGGAGACTTGGCAGGTATGAAATAAGCACTTACATTTAGCAAAGTAAAAACTATGTTATATAAATCTTAATCTAAAGAAGATTTTTTAAACCATTATTTATAATTACTTAAACTCTTAAGACTCAACATACTTTAGTACTGGCAATATCACCATCTGTTGAGGAACAAGACAAGTATTTTTGCTATCAGCAGATATTTTATCGCCAAAAAAGTTTCTTTTTTTAATTTAGACAAAGACAGAGAAAATTGAGAATATATATTTGTAAACAGGAGATAGTTAGAAAATACAGGAGTCTTTGATAAAAAAACAGGAGACTTGGCAGGTATGAAATAAGCACTTACATTTAGCAAAGTAAAAACTATGTTATATAAATCTTAATCTAAAGAAGATTTTTTAAACCATTATTTATAATTACTTAAACTCTTAAGACTCAACATACTTTAGTACTGGCAATATCACCATCTGTTGAGGAACAAGACAAGTATTTTTGCTATCAGCAGATATTTTATCGCCAAAAAAGTTTCTTTTTTTAATTTAGACAAAGACAGAGAAAATTGAGAATATATATTTGTAAACAGGAGATAGTTAGAAAATACAGGAGTCTTTGATAAAAAAACAGGAGACTTGGCAGGTATGAAATAAGCACTTACATTTAGCAAAGTAAAAACTATGTTATATAAATCTTAATCTAAAGAAGATTTTTTAAACCATTATTTATAATTACTTAAACTCTTAAGACTCAACATACTTTAGTACTGGCAATATCACCATCTGTTGAGGAACAAGACAAGTATTTTTGCTATCAGCAGATATTTTATCGCCAAAAAAGTTTCTTTTTTTAATTTAGACAAAGACAGAGAAAATTGAGAATATATATTTGTAAACAGGAGATAGTTAGAAAATACAGGAGTCTTTGATAAAAAAACAGGAGACTTGGCAGGTATGAAATAAGCACTTACATTTAGCAAAGTAAAAACTATGTTATATAAATATTAATCAAAAGAAGATTTTTTAAACCATTATTTATAATTACTTAAACTCTTAAGACTCAACATACTTTAGTACTGGCAATATCACCATCTGTTGAGGAACAAGACAAGTATTTTTGCTATCAGCAGATATTTTATCGCCAAAAAAGTTTCTTTTTTTAATTTAGACAAAGACAGAGAAAATTGAGAATATATATTTGTAAACAGGAGATAGTTAGAAAATACAGGAGTCTTTGATAAAAAAACAGGAGACTTGGCAGGTATGAAATAAGCACTTACATTTAGCAAAGTAAAAACTATGTTATATAAATCTTAATCTAAAGAAGATTTTTTAAACCATTATTTATAATTACTTAAACTCTTAAGACTCAACATACTTTAGTACTGGCAATATCACCATCTGTTGAGGAACAAGACAAGTATTTTTGCTATCAGCAGATATTTTATCGCCAAAAAAGTTTCTTTTTTTAATTTAGACAAAGACAGAGAAAATTGAGAATATATATTTGTAAACAGGAGATAGTTAGAAAATACAGGAGTCTTTGATAAAAAAACAGGAGACTTGGCAGGTATGAAATAAGCACTTACATTTAGCAAAGTAAAAACTATGTTATATAAATCTTAATCTAAAGAAGATTTTTTAAACCATTATTTATAATTACTTAAACTCTTAAGACTCAACATACTTTAGTACTGGCAATATCACCATCTGTTGAGGAACAAGACAAGTATTTTTGCTATCAGCAGATATTTTATCGCCAAAAAAGTTTCTTTTTTTAATTTAGACAAAGACAGAGAAAATTGAGAATATATATTTGTAAACAGGAGATAGTTAGAAAATACAGGAGTCTTTGATAAAAAAACAGGAGACTTGGCAGGTATGAAATAAGCACTTACATTTAGCAAAGTAAAAAATATGTATATAAATATTAATCTAAAAAAGATTTTTAAACAATTATTTATAATTACTTAAACTATAAGCACTCAACATACTGCAGTACTGGCAATAGCACTATCTATTGAGGAATAAGAGAATTAGTTTTGTTATCATTGGTTATTTTATTGCTACACTGTATTTTTTTGTAAATGTTTTCAACAAATACGCAGAAATTTGAGAAGATACGGGTAAACAGGAGATAGTCGTATAATACAGGAGTCTTCATTAAAAAACAGGATACTTGGCAGGTATGTTGTTAAATTGATTCTCAGAAATTTCATTATTGCTCTTCCCCTTTTTATCTTTTGCAGCAATATATTTTTATAATTTAGGCTCAATAATAATTTAAAGAATTAACAATGCAGGTGAAAAACAGTTTGAAAGAATGTAAATATAGCACAATTGATGCAAAAATGCAGCTGACGAATTCAAATCCAGCAAACACCCTGGGAACAAGGATCGACAGAAGTACGCTTCCCTTTTCCCTAGCTGCAGGTGTGAAGAAAAAAAGTGAAAGAAAAATATACAAGGCAAAAATATATAATGCTTCAACACTTTATCTTGATTTATCTGCTTTTATAACTGAAGGTCAACTTTATTATATTTACTCTCAGAAATGAACGTTTTTGAAATTTAAAGATGTTCCATAAAATGATGCAACATAATGAGCACGTAAAAAAAAAGGATTTAGATCACTGTTTTTAGATTTTAAAAAGTCTACTTTCTCCAGTTTCTCTTTTAGTTTCTTTTTGTTTTCCGATTTAAAGAAAGAGCGTTTTTATTTATTTATTATATATTTACCATTTATTTAAAAAATTTGTAGCTATTTAATCCTTTGATTTATTAAAAACTGGGATATTATAACCTAATTATAAAAAATAAAATTCCTTGGTGACCATTTTATGCTTTAATTTTACATAAAACAATATTTGTTTCTAAAAATAATTTTTAAGGTTTTTAGCTGTTTATCATTTGATAGGTTAAAACTTTAGATATTTAAAAAGAATAATAAAAAATGGGATGTTATCATGTAGTGTTGTTTTTTCTAGTACAATTATACACAAAACAAGATTTATTTTGTTTAATTATTAATATTTTTCTGGATTAATGTAAGGATTTTTAACTGCTTAGTTATTTGATTTATTAATATTTAAGTATTTCAAAACAAATGTTGACTAAGAAACACGATGCGATCGTTCTATATGGTACTATTCTAAAAATACTAATGTTTTTAATTTTAAAAATATATCATATTTGCCCTCAACCAGGATTGGGGTTTCGGAGGTCCTAAACTTATTTTGGACAGGACATATGAGTTTTACTGTTCTAAACTGTGTTAAAATGTCCAAAACTTTGAACATTGGTAAAGGGTAAAAATTCTACATGTGTAATCATTTCACATATAATAATTACATATATTAATAAATATTTGATACTTTTTATACAATTTGCTTTAACTTATTAAAGGAAAATAATATATAATAGGAAAATTTTTTTTAATTCTAGAAGCTCCATTATGTATTGAACAACAAAATTGAATACTTTATCCTTTAAATATGAATTGTTGTTAATACTGATAAATTATGTTTTTGCATAAGGATAAATAAATGTAATATTAAAAACAATAATAAACTTTTTAATAAAACAAAAACTTGTCTATTTCTTGTTAAAAGAATCAACCTTTTATTTTTCATAATATTTTTTTTAAATTGTGACATAATTTGAATAAAAGGGTTTTGGACAGTGTAAGACAAAGGGGTTTTGGACAGGATGGTTTAACCCTGGTGTAAACTGTGAATTAATCCATTCTGCCCTAAACGTTGCCAACTCTGCTTGCTCTTTTATCTGCCTTCAAAATCTGTAAAATAACTGCCTGAATTACAGTAGAAACAATTGCTGAAATAATGTGTTCTCAAATCTATGATATAATTTGAGTTGCTACAGATGGTTTACCTCTTAATAGATTAGCTAAATCATACAAAGTCTTATCGTCATCATTTCCTGACCATCGTTTGAGCTTTAGGGCATTTCTAGGTTGGAGCTTGAATGACTGAGGATTCCAATCTATGAAAATTACTTTAGACAGCTCCCTATTCAAGCAGGACAAATCCTACAAACAATACATTTTTATGGATGAATGAGGTTGACAAAAATCATAACAGTAATTTAAAAATAATTAAATTAAGTTTGATAAAAATCTCAGGGTTGCCGCAGAAAAAAATGAACAAAATAGTTGCTTTTAGTAGCCTAAAAAATGAAAATAGTTGCCTAAATAAAAACAAAATTGTATCAAACATATAACTTAAATTTTATTGAATGACTTAATTGTAAAAAATACCCATGATCTATTAAAAAAAAAGCTTTATACAATTTTAAAAAAATTTACACAACAGAAAATGCATACCTAGATAAAAGTAGAAAAGAGTAAAAAATTAAAGTTTATGTTGATAGAAGGAAAAAATAACAAAATTATAAATCAAAGAGAAAAAATAAAATACACTTAATTAAATATAATAAAAAAATTTATTTTTTGGCAATTTGGATATAAATGATAGTATAATAATTTGTTTTCTTTTATCCAGAAGCTTCTGCTGGCAGCAGGTTGTGCAACCCAATTTATGCTAAAAAACATCGCCAGGAGTACAGAAAAACCTCCCAATAGTTTCCTATTCCTGAAAATAGTTGTTTTTTTGGGTAAAAAATGTTGCTGCAGTTGCCTCAGGCCAAAAATAGTTGCAAATAGTTGCATTTTAGATGCCTGTGGCAAACCTGAAATCTATTATTTTATTTTTTACATTTACCATTCAAAATTCTGAAATGATGTATTAGTAATGCTTAATTTTATCTAAAAACAAAATTATAACTAATACCTAATATTTCAAACTATAAATCATCAAATATTTTATTTAATTATTGCAAATTAATCACTGAATAAATAAAATCATGTTTATTTCATTTATTTAAGTTAAACACTAAAGGACAAGACTGTGAAATTTATCTGGTGTCCACTGGCCACAAGAGGTACATTTATTGGTGACTACTTTTTTCTTTCAACTAGTCCCTTTTGTGTTAAACGTACCATAATAATATTTTTGCTTCATAATTGTTATTAAAAAAACATTTTTCTTAGTTTAAAAAAATTCCATTAATGTTATCAGACATTATTATAACATGTTTTAAGGAAGAATTATAATTATAAAAAAAAGAGGAAAAATATATAATAGGTGTGATTTTAGGTTTGTTTTTCTTAGAATCAATTTTTAACTTTTGTATCAGAAAGAAATATAATAACCAACTATGGAAAATTAAGACTCTTAATTAAACATTATGATTAGAATTTCTGCAACTGCTGCTCTCGGAATCACTTATCTCTGTATTCTTTTTTATTCATTCCTTCTTTAATTTCTTTTTTATAACTATTGCATTTGATATACTTTTTTAATTTCTTTTTTTTTTAACAGATAAATCTTATCCTTCAATCATTGCCATGCTTGTCTGTTATTATACCACATCTAAATAAATGACTGTTATCATACCTGCGTATGGCAAAATACAAATTTGAATCGAATCGATCAAATAATTCCTGAAAAATCAAATATTGATAAATTATAAATTCTCAGAAACTATTTGACCAATTTTGTACAGATTTTATATTTTGTTATTTAAAATTACATTCTTTAATACGATGTAAAAAATGTATACCTTGCAATTCAAAATTTTTTTGATTATTAAATAAAATAATAAATATTTACTTAAAGTTATCTCAGTTTGCTTAAAAAGTTCGTGAGATATGGTGAAGAACTCAAAAAGTAAAGTTATAAAGAGTTCAAACATTGGACAGTCAGACTGCTAACTTAGGAAATATCGGCTGCACTAATTAATTAGCATATTTGAGGTCACCTGTTCAAACCATTAAGATTATATAGAATACAAAGATCTGTTCATTAGACCAAAAGTCATGCTTTTTTTTAGGGCACTGCAGGTTGAAAGGTCAATTAACTTTTAAGCTTCATATATAAATCATGATTTAAGAATAAAATAATAATAAAGTAAAGTAACAAAATAAAGTAGAAATATTAAGTAAAAATAGAAATTTTACATAATGCATTTTCTTTATTTTCTCTCCGAAAAATTGCATTGCAATTTTTAATATTTGTATACAAATATTCTGAACAATAATTTAGAAAACAACAATTTGGCATAATTTTTTCACCAGGATGTAAAAACCAACAGTAATAATTTTTATTCTTCACAATTTTTTAGACTATGAGGTGAGAACTCTCCTTCTCAAAAAATTAGATATGATATTTTCAAATATTTTTTTAAGTCAGAAATTTCCATAAAAATTTGAAGAATTTCACGCCTGAATCTGGTACAATAAAATTTTTTAAAAAACTCTTCAACCTTATCTGTATTTTAATTCTCAATTATACAACGATACAGATTTCTATATTTAAATACATCCTATTTACTGTTTCAAAAACATTTCACTACAACAAATAAAGAATTAAATGTGTTTCATATAGTGAAATATGGAAACTTGTCATTAAAAACCTAATTTTAATTTTCAAATATTTACCTTAACATGATGCCCCTCCATATACCTGGTTGCATCTCTGAATAACCGGTACATTATATAGCCATTAGGATCTAAGGTATCAATTATTGGAAATGCTGTCTGCAAAAAAAGGGAGAAAAAACATTTTACTAAGAATTAGAAATTTATTTATTTATTATCAGAAGAAGAGGGAAATACTCACAAAACCTTGTTCACTTGTGTAAATAACTATTTCAAACAGTGGAGGTCCAGCTTGTTGAAGGAAGTAATCGACGCCTGGTCTTTTTTTGAAGCGCCAACCTGTTTGATACTGCAATAATAAGGCGTTCATTAAAGTGGAAAGTTTGACAAGCGAATAAAATGACATAAATTTTTAGAGATTTTTTAACAGGCCTGGCAGGTCATATATGGTGAAATAAAGTGAAATTTCAGGAGAACTCCTCCAGACATTAGTCTCGCGTCATGGCGGGCACCATGGTTACTAGGAAAAGTCACTTGTGAAGAGGGATGTTTTGTCTTGATCTTTGCATAGGTCAGCGTGACTAAACCAATCATCACTTTCATTCCTCTATTGCACCCTCATTAGAAAAGTGTTCTCCTTCTAACCATAGCAGCAGATAACCCCAGACTATGGAGGAGTTTTCCTCAAAGCCGCACTTTTCAAATGTAAATTGAAGAAAACAAAAATGTACTAATTATTCATTTATCACAAAAAAAATATAACAATAACACTTTTATATCCACATTTTACATTACAGAACCATTTACATTACATCCAGTATCCAAAAAAATCGGGTTAAAATTGCTTTATTTTCCTCCAATTTCAAACTAGAATGATTGAGGCAATATGCAAAAATTCGAGTCATCCTTAGGTTGAGTAGTGGGAATGGGGGATTTATTTTTTCTCCCCAACTGTCGATAGGAAACTTTAACATCTATATTAGACGTAATGTATGTTAAATGTAAAATTGTGAGACTTTTTCCTTTTGATTTACGAAGCGGTTGTTTATGTAAAAATGTAAATGGATTTATCCTCGTGAATTGCAACAAAAAATTACATGAAAGTAAAGAAACTCGATTCAAGAAAACTTTTGGACAGTATTTATGACATATATTATTTTATGACCAAAATATGAAATAATATATCCTGATTGGATGGCGAATGGTTGAAAATATTTCATCTCTCGGGGATCTGTCTAGGCTTTTTCAGGAAGTACCTATTTTGTGAAAATTTAGACATAATTTGTGAAATTTAAAAACTATGTTAACAAATCGACACAAAAATAAAAAAATACTTTCAAAAATTGTCACTACAAATAAAAACCCATTTATGACTGGTAAATTTCTATATATATTTTCCCCTATGTTCAAAAACAATTTCGCTATTGTAAAATTTTGTACTTAAAATTGTATCCAAATTTAAAAATTCTTACAAATCATTGTCCATAATTAAATTTCAACTTGATTTTATCAGAAACATACTGTATACACACATACATACATGAAACATACATAACTGTAATAGCACTGAAAGTTATCCTCATTATGCGAACATTTTCAACTGGGTCTTACAGAAAAAAGTTTCACTGAGGAAAAAATATTTCATAAAAAAAATAAAATAAAGGTCAATTAGAATAAATTTAGAATAATGTTTAAATTTAATTTTCGGGATCCCGGCACACCTTCAACCAGGCATGGAGAGGAAAAGCACTCTTCTTACAAACCGTGGAGGGAGAGAATTCTTCTACGTCATAATAGCAAACCACGGGTAGGTTCCATTGCAAATCAAAATGCATAATTAACTCCAAGCTTACTGTTTTTACGGGGATACAACAACCAAATTTTAAAAGTCGGGGGGGGGGGGGGGCAATTTTAGAACTTGTTTTTTTAAAAGTATTTTGTGAAACTACCGCTTTTCCTTAAGTTTAATTTGTGAAAGTATCGCTAAACGGTAGTAAATTTGCCCTGTATAGACCCCTGTCTCTGAATATTTAATCACACTGTGGTGACTATTAATTTTGCCATATAAAGTAATAGGCAAATTTTAAGTAGGCTAGAAGTCCAAACCTAAAATAAATGTTTTAAAGAGAGAAGATATAAAAAAAGGAATCAACTTACAGTCCAATCAGGATGTACAAGAACACCAGTCATTTCCAAAACTAAAGTATAAGGAGGCTGATAATAAGGTTCAGTCAGAGGATCTGGCAGTAATTTCTCTCTCGAAGGTTCTTTAATTAGCTATGTAAAAACAAATTAAAATTTTAGCACCAAATAAAAGTCTATACATTGAATCCCCTACATTGAAAAATACTCACTTTATTGTAATACACTATTTCTTTATAAGTTCTATATAAATAAGCTTTGAATGTTGGCACTGTGAAAGGAAAAGTACAATTAAAGGCAAACAACTAACAGTAATAGCTTTTTTTCTTCTTAATAGGATAAAATAGTTCATGAAATAGTAAAAATAAATGTATGACTTACTGTTACTAAATTCATCCTCTACCTATGAAAAAGAAATAAAGAGATTTTTATATAGAATATATATGTATGTAAAGAAAAAACACAGAATAAGATTTCCTTTATGCTGAAAAAAAAAAAAAAAAAAACATATCAAAAATTACTTCAATGTGTATACACACATATACTCAATATGTGTATATATGTTGTTGTTCTTTTTTAAAAAAACGACATTAATTTAAAAATTTACTAAGAAGTTAAGTATGAAGTTATTTAAAGTTTCTATTGATTTTTACAAATATATTAGTGTATTATAAATTACAGCTGTTTTGAACTTTTTAAGATAATTTTTTTCAAATTTTTCAGAATGCAGACGAAAAACAAAACAAAAATTCATTATATTTTTATTATTTATCATGCAATGAAAATCTTACACATTTCTAGTTTTTAAAATACACTCTTCAAAACAACATGCTATTTTATTAATTTTCATATTGGAAACATATTTTGGAATAAATAAATAATAAAGTATATACAAGAAATTTAAGTATATACTGAAAATAAAAAAGGAAATTATCCTAACATGGTTAAAGAAGTCAGTGTCCTTTTGATTTTTTTTTTTTTTTTTTTTTTAATGGAAATACAAGATATGTAAATTAATATTGGTGATTTTTCATTTTCAGTTTTAACCTGTTTCCAATTGCTAACAACTAAAATAGAAAAAAGACTATGTTAAAAAAAATTAAAAATGAGATGGTTTAAAACAAAACACTAAGATTCTTCCTATGCATCAAATTAATTGAAAACTTACAAAACAAATAATAAATTACTTACTATGTTTCCATCTTCATCTGCTGGAGGAGCACCTAAAAAATTAAATAAATATTTTAATATAAAATTTATTTTAAATTTTTCATACGCATTTTCAGGGTTTTCATTTTGTCAGAAATTTTTTTTTACAAAGCAATTATCGCATGTACCTCTATGCTCGGTTGGCGTATGAATGCAGGGTTCGTGTTGGTATCTCAGTATTTATACAGACTCTTATTTTTGCCCGATGATCTATGTTTTTAACAAACTTATTCTAGTTTTTATCAGCAGATTTTTATTTTAGAATGGTCATTGAATTAGTTAGAACTTCATGATCATTAAACCGAAGTAAATGACAAGGTGCACATGTCATTCAAAGAAGCCGACACAGCTGCAAATAGCGCCAAGTAGAGGCTGAATTATGGATTAGCAGAAAAATGAATAAAGCGGCAGTCTTGAGGAGAGAAGAGGTTAAAAATTAATAAAATGAAACAGGGTGATCCAATGTCATAGGTACATGTATCAAATAAAAACCAAGTAGAGTATTCCTTTATCTTCAAAAGAAAAAATTCTTTGCAGCTATGTTTAAATATATTAAAAAATATAAACAATTAAATGCTGAGAGACCTTTAGGTTCATTGATAATGAAAGTAGGGTAGAAGGAAGATATTTAAGAAACTTTAAAACATGATTCAAAACATCCTATCATTTTAACTTGTTTGCAAAAATGTTTGTATTAAAGGCAAAACAAAACCGAAATGGCAGAATTTTTTTTTAGCTTTCGGCGACAACTCTCCTAATGCCTTTTTAATAATAACAAATATACGTTACGAATTTAAAGCAGCAAAAGCGTTTCATGTTTTAAAAAAATACTTTCAAAAAATTCATGTAAAGAAAACAATTTTATACATTTTTTTAAGTGTAAATGTAAGAATTTTTTTTAGTCTACATACTACATTTAAATCTCACATTTAATCTACATATTCTAATACTACTACTAGAAATTAGTAATAACCTGAGCAATGAAAGACATCAAGATCTTAAAAAAAAAAAAAAATGATATTTCGTAGCAATAATTGCCACAAAAAAAAAATAGCCATACAACTATATATAATTACAATGGAATCGCTGTGAGAAATAAGTGAAGACTCTGTGTGATTTCAAAGCTTTGTGTCCTGATGTGATATTAAAAATATCGCATTTAATTTCAATCGATATAATAAAGAAAAGGGGGAAAAAAATTTAGAAAAATTTTGCAGATGAGAAAAACGAATATTTTCGCTTCTTGAATGAAAAATCTTTCTGCTACAATGTCACCAATCTACTACAGGGTGGGGGAAAAAACAATTTTGTGTTTCTTATTTGCATTCTGGACAAACTGCATTATCTGACATTATTCGCAGAAAATGTTGGATTATTGGTTTTAGAAGAATTTTGCAAGGTGCAATTCAAAAATGTTGTAGATATAAAGCTCCCAAGTTTCAAACAAATTAAATAATTCAACAAATTAAGCCATTTTTAGTTTGTGTGGTATGGATTATACTAGTACAATTAATCTTAAAACTCTCAAAGAAAGATGCTCAAAATTAGTTAAAGATTATATTGCCTTGTTCATGAGCTTTCATATTGAGAATGTTTTTTATCTGGAAATTTTTTCAGAGATAATGCCACAAATTTTGTAGGTTAAAATCATAAACTATCAAAAAAAGATAAAATTATCAATGCAAAAAATAACAATGAAAATGTCGCATATTTTTTAAATCAAAATTGAATCTAGTGGCATATGATAGCACCTACTTCCCTCCATTTTGTTGATGTCTGGGATTAAGTTGGTTAAACTTTATTTGAATTGAGTTCATCTTTAACACTAAAGAAATAAAATTAATTCAAATTGTAGTAGTTTTAAACTGCTTACTCTAGTTTATACAAATAATTGAGATATTTTAACGCCCTCTCATTTATTATTAGAGGAAATGATAATTTAAAATTAAATGTTTCAGACAATATGCATTAGCATACATGCTAAAAGCTTATTCAAAAATTAAAAGGGGAAAAAAAAAAGTTTTTGAAGCAATGATATACTGAATATTTTAATTCCTTTAAGAAAAACAAATGGAATAGCAGACAAACTTCTTTTTCCATAGTACTGCTAAAACAATCTTCCAACTGCTCCTGCAGTGAGAATAATTGAAGTTTATCCAGGTAAGGATGATATTTTCAAGTTGTTACAGTTAGAACTGCAAAAGAACTTAACAAGAGATCATAAGTTAAGTTGTTCTTAGTGTGTAGGGGGATTATAAATCGACTATGTCAACCTTCGTCTATCAAAAGGTACCTCAAGATAGAATCAAGTAAACATGCCTTATATACTAATGATTCGGTATTTAATATTTATAGTGGTAGTTACACCACATTACTCCCCTTCCAGAATTTTATCTGGGATAGAATTCGATGAACGGATACCACTAGTTGATTTATGGTATTTATTTATTTATAACATTTTTGCTCATTATATATATTTTTTCACTTTTGTGATTATAGCATTTCGCTCATTTTTTTTTCTTCATTTTTGGTTTTTATAGCATTTTGCTCATTTTCTTTTCTATATTGTTTATTACCGGGAGACTTTATTTACTTCACCGGATCTTTTTTTCTTTGAGCAGTTTATATTTTTAAGCAACTATTTAATGTGGACCATCCATCAAATATACCAATATTCAAGTTCATATCACGTCCGCAGGTCACCATTGAGGGGATTTTAATCTTAGACTATGTCAACCTTCATCTATCAAAAGGTACCTCTTGATAGATAACGGTTGGCATAGTCTATAATTAAAATCCCCACATTGGTGACCCGGAAATGATATGAACTATAAATCGACTATGTTAACCTTCGCCTATCAAAAGGTACCTCAAGGTAGAATCAAGTTAACATATCTTATATACTAGTCAGGGGTCTGTCCAGGCCAAATTTAGTACCGTTTAGCGGTATATTCCCAAATTCATTTTTAGGAAAAACGGTAGTTTCACAAATTCAACTTTAGAAAAAACAGTTGTTTCACAAAATACTTTTTCTTAAAAGAAATGATAAATCGATATTTTTACCATATTTTTGTGTTGATTTTTTAATATAATTTTTCACAAATTATGTCTAAATTTTCACAAAATAGGTACCTCTCAAAAAAACCTAGACAGACCCCTGTTAGTGATTCGGCATTTAATATTTATAGTGGCAGTTACGCCACAAGTGAATCAAAAATAAATTCTTGATTGGGTAGGAAAATTTTCAGAGCGACTCATAGGCTCGACATAATTCTAACATTTATATTTGTATTACAGCTACATTTCATTTATAATTGTGTTACAACTACATTAGATTCACAGCAATTCGTGATGAAATATTTGTTCAAGTAATGCGGTCGATATGGAGAGTAGAAGATCGAATAGGGATTAAATTGCAATTTGTAAACCAGGTTAACTTGAATAGATACCATACCACAACATATATTTTATATAATTTTAGCAATTTAAAAAAAAAAAATAATAAATAAAAAGCTGTAGGTGCCTCGATAAAATTAGTACAGATACCGGTACGGAAATATCCCCTTAATGTGATTTGTTAGGCTTATTAGATTACGGTTATATCAATGGAACAAATTGTGTAAAACTTGACAACAGTTTCAGTTCAATAAAATGTTTTATTACAAAATTTTATTTCCGAAAATAAAAATTATTTTTTACCTTAGCATCCATTTATTATATTTATTTTTAATTTTAAAACGTATCTGTATTCTTGAAAAACAAAAACTTTAAGGCATGCCTATTCCAGAATGATTTAAATCTGATCCAGATCAAGGTTTATCTAACATTAACAATACTATAAAATTAATAGGGTCAAACTACATTTAAGAAATACTAAAAATAAGATAACTAACCCCATTCATAAATAGCGAATCCAATTAGTGTTGTAAACACTGATCCGAAAGCTAAAAAAGTCAGTTTCATCATCTTTCGAGAAAACGCATCATTCTTTTTATTTTCATCAGACTTTTTTGTGTCCTCTTCTCCAGAATTAGATGACTGCTTCCCCATGCTAACTTTTAATATTTCATCATTTAATATTTTTATATCACTAGACTTGTGAGTAGAAAACAAAACTTTGCTGGAAGCATTAAAATGTACCGATGAAGGTGAGATTTTGAATGCATTTTGCGAACTTAGCAATCTTTTAGAAACTATACTTTGGGAGCTAAAAGATCTTTTAGAAACTGTATTTTGTGAGCTAAATAATCTTTTAGAAGATTTCAATAGAGCAGCTTGACAGAATTTAGACCTAAATATTCCAAATAAACAAACGGTACGACGGCCCGCCATGTTACAAATTGTAGAATAAAAACAAGAAAAGTTGATTGCCATCAAAATTATAACAAAAATATAATAATTTGAAGCTAATTTTTTTTTATTATTTTGTTTAAAAATTCTACGATGAAAAATATTTTCGGTTTTATTTTTTATCAAAGCGAGTAAAAAAGATATTCTTCTGAAAGCTATAGTTGAAAAAAAAAAAAAAACATTTATTTTGTCCTATTCAGTCATAACCGTCACTTAAGAGTTTTACTTTTGTTTACAGTAGTATGGATGTCAAAGTCTCTATGGAATTGTAGGACTGGGAGTTATTTCACTATCGATCTAGTAGGTATAACTATAGCTAGAAATAAAATATACTCAATTCTTTTTACAAACATAATGGCGAACGACGATGATCAGAAAGGTTATAGGTGGGAGACGGAATATGAAAAAACTTGGGAGGCCATTCGTGAAGATGAACATGGTCTGTTGACATCCAGTTTGGAAGAAATAGTACATAAATCTCGAAGAAAGAGACTCTTAGAGAAGAAGAATCTTAAACTGGGTATGATGCGTCATCTTTACTTGGTCATTGATACCTCAGAGACAATGTTAGAGCCAGATCTAAAGCCCACCCGGTATCTCTGCACGATCAAACTCCTCGAAAAATTTGTCGAGGAATATTTCGATCAAAATCCAATCAGTCAACTGGGTATAATATGCACTAAAAACAAGAGAGCCGAGAAGATTACAGAGTTAGCCGGCAACCCTCGATCGCACATCGATGTCGTACAAAACTTGTCAAAATCCGCTTGCGTTGGTGAGCCTTCTTTACAGAACTCACTTGATCTAGCGGCACAAACTCTGAGATTCATGCCAACTCACACCAGCAGAGAAATATTAGTCATATTCGGTAGTTTAACAACGTGCGATCCTGGGGACATCTACGAAACAATTGATTCCTTGGTGTCTCACAACATTCGTTGTTCAATCATCGGATTAGCGGCAGAATTAGTTGTGTGTAGGAAAATCGCTAAAGCAACGCAGGGAATGTATAGCGTAGTCATCGATGACTCTCATTTCAAGGAATTGCTGTACGAACAAGTGTCCCCGCCTCCCGCCACTAGTAGCACGGAATCGTCACTCATTCGTATGGGATTTCCCTATCACCAAAGCAAGAGTGAGGGTAAACCATCCATGTGCATGTGTCACCTGGATAGTAAAGAACCCCATCAAGGGTTTGGAACTGAGGGTTTTTACTGCCCTCAGTGTAACAGTAAATATTGTGAACTCCCTGTGGAATGCAAGGCTTGTGGTTTGACTCTAGTGTCTGCACCTCATTTGGCTCGCTCTTTTCACCACTTGTTTCCCCTCGACTGTTTCAATGAAATGTCTGTCGCAAATTTGGACCCTGAAATTAATAGGTACTGTTATAGTTGTCTGACTATTTTTAACGAGCAAACAGTTTATCAGTGTGGTGCTTGTAAGAATATATTTTGTTTAGAGTGTGATCTTTTCATTCATGACTCACTTCACACCTGTCCAGGATGTTCCAGCTCTAGGATATGTTAATTAATTTGTATCTAAAAGTTCCATCACTAGCTTTGATATTAAATAATAAATTTTTGATGTTACATTATAATTAATCTGCCAGCCTTTTTTTTTTCATTTATTAGTGCACTGTTAATAATGGTCTTTTTTGCATGTCTCCAGGGTAATCCAACTCTAGAATATGTTAATAAAGCTTCATTTTCAGGGCTATAATCTCCAAAATGAAATTTATACTACACAGGGTGCACATAGCATTTTTAAAAAGTGCTTAAAGGTGCATATTTTTGATTTACGTTTTTTAAAAGCCCTTAAAGGTGCTTTTTCTGTTGGGCGTTTTTAAAAAGTGTTAAATGTTCCCTTTTCCAAAATGAGATTTTTCTTTTACCGTGTTGATTTTCACCACGAATTATGCAGGAAGACACTGTTCACATTGTTCTATTCAATGTTTTCACAATTAATTCTACCTCAATCTACTTCAGGGCATCATCAGTCTGTAGCCTATGAAAACACCATTCGATTTACATGATTAAAAGATTTTGACAATTGTCAAAAATAATGCCAAAGGTTTTTTTTTGTCATAACATGACGGTTAAAACCAGATAAAACCGTCAATTGTCAAAAACTTTCCAACCCTACCTAATTATGATATTTTTTTAACGTGCTCAAACATATTATTTAAGTGCTTAAAATGTGCTATTTTTTGTTGAATAATTTGGCTGCACACTCTGCTTTAAATGCTGTTTTTTTTTTTTTTCTTCCTGCAATTGAGCAAAAGTCAAATACAGTACAGAATCATTTATCCGGTATCCAGAAAACAAGAAAAATTTTCACAACTGCAATAATTAGAGATTGTGTAAGTTTATTACTTTCCATAAGAAGGTTTTGATATATTATCTCATTACGAATAATTAATTAAAGTTCATTAAATGTCTTGGGGTAAAAAGAAACTTCCTATCACTTAACAAGCTTTTTAAGTACTTTTGCTCTCTTTTACAATAGAATCGTATTGTTAGCCCTCTTATTTGTCTATGATAACTTCCTTTAATACAGAGTATATTGAAATATAATGCTTGGTGGAGATTGAAAATCATAGGTTAATATTAAGGGGAGATATAACAAAATTTGTATGAGTATCAATGTCTCCATTTTAAGGCTTCAAAACGCACTTTATTTATGTTACAAAATAGCTTTTTAAGTAATTTTCCCGCGGTTTGTCAATAGAAACATATTGTGCCACATTTGAGGCCCCTTAATTTCTGTATAATTATTAATATTGGTATGGTTGTATAGTATATTATAATAGGTTATAATAAAATTTTAGGTTAATATTAAGGGGAGTTTCAGGACCATTTATATATACAGTATATGTTCAACTATTTCTCCATTTTAATGCTTTAAAGTGCACTTAGAAAAGGAAAAAAGAAAAAAAATGGAAGATTTTATTATTAGGTAAAATAATACTTTATTTACATAACAAAATAGCTTTTTAAGTAAGTTTTTGCAATGGAACCATTGTGCCTTATTATATCCTTTGGTAGGGTAGTATAGGAAATTAGAGTATTATGTATGATAATACCTTACCTTATATATATATATAACGTAACTGATGTCTAACATCTGTATCTAACACAAATTTTGGGTTAAACCCTATAATTTTTTCTCATAGAGATTAAATGTGTAACATATATATCGGGTTGAGTAAAAAGTTTTCCTCCAAAAAAAAAACAATCCTTTAAAATGATAAATACATGCAAAATTAATGAGGATAGTATTCTCCATTCAAATCAACAATAGTCTGCCAACGTTTTGGCAAGCAATCGACCTCATTTATAACCTCGTCATTTGAACGGAAGATTGTGCCATCCAAATGCAGCTGCGGATGTGAAAACAGATAGTAATCCGAAGACGCCATGTCTGGGCTGTTTGATGAATATTGCATCAAATCCTACTCCAGCGTGTAGAGCGTCCAGCCGGTCATTGCACTAACATGTGGCCGAGCGTTATCTTGATGAAAGAGAACCACCTTCCTTCTGAACTCGTTTTTCGCGAATGGCATTGCTAACTTTGATTAGTATATTGCTGTATATTGTACTGTTGATAGCCTGCCCGCCTCCTTGTAGATAATTCCACGACAATCCCACCAGATACAGAGGAGGACCTTCTTGTTAGTGAGCGTTCGTCTTGCAACCGGACCTGCTGATTCCCCGGGTGCTGACCACCCTCCTTTGCGGCTAGTATTGTTGTAGTATACCCATTTTTCATCACAGGTCACAATTCTGTCTAGAATGTTCTCTTTTCTTCGATATCTGAGCAGAATCAAACAGGCCGCTTTTCTCTTGCTCTTGTCTTCAGCAGTCAATTCGTGAGGCACCCAGCGGTTAAACTTAAATGTTAGATTTATGCGTTTGAGAGCATTTGCTATTGTTTTTTTGGGAAACATCAAACTCTAACACAATGGTTGGTGTTGAAACATTGCTGTCTCGATCAATAATTTGCTTTAACTGGTCACAATCAACCTCTATAGGGCACCCAGAACGTGGTTCATCTTCAGTGTTGAAATTCCCAGTATTAAACTTTCGAAACCAAACTTTTACTGTATCATACGAAACAGTATCGAAACCTAAACTTTCACACATTTTCTTGTGGCATTCAGTCGCACTGAGTTTATTTCGGAACTCATAGTACATAATCGTTCTGATCTGTTTACATGATAGCTCCATTTTAAACACTTTTTTGATGCACAAGATGATAAAGTTTTGACAAACAAATTACACAGTTGTGTAGTTACAACTTTCAGCTTTAAAATGCAAAAGCCCGTTTCAAAAAAGGTTTACTACCACGGGAATGGCTGCTGCTGGCACGGAGGTATCTCCTCTTGGCAGAAAACTTTTTACTCAACCTGATATTTTATAACATGTAGAATCACAGTAGAGGGCACAAGAAATAGAAAACGTTATTGATATTTGACAAATGCATTGTTAAAGCATCAAAACCCTGTTTATTGCCGGAGAAGACCGAGAAGAATAGAAAAAAGATTATTACTAACATCTTCAGTTTTTACTAAATAATATAACTGGTCTTAGCCTTTTCAACCCATCTAATTGTATTTCTTAAATTTTGTTTGCAGCTTTTTTTCCCCCTCATCTAAGAATCTGTCTCATATTATTAATAAATAAACGTTTATTTAAGAAAGAAAACAATAAATTAAATATTACTTAAAATATCATTTTTAGCCAATGCAAAGAAAACGAAAGATAATATTAGTGGTAGTTTGCGAACGATCAACTGTTTATGTTGAGTTGTAACTCCTTCATAATGCTTGTTTACAAGACGATCTCGCCATCTTGATTTCGCTCAAAAGCTTTCGTTTCAACTATTTAAGGTATTTATAATTTAGTAGTTTTTTGTAAACTTTATAAATTTCAATGATAGTTATATGATAAAGTAGTATCGTAGATAATGTTTTTTCCTTGAGTTAAAAATCAGCTAGGAAAGTAATTTAAAGCACGATGTGTTTCAGATTGTAGAATCATTCAGTGTACTTTAATAAACTTGACCGCTAAATTAAAACATTTAAGAATTAATTTATTAATCATGTATCCAATAAAGTCAGTAAATATTTTGTATTTTGATCATTATTGTTCACTCGTAGTAGTTGACGTATTGTCTAGCTGTAAGTAATAAGTACTGTTTTTCTGCAAAAATGAAAGAGACAAAAGTAATTATCTGTAAACAAATTTGCTGTGTTAAATAATATATATATATATAGCATAGTTAAAACCATTGTATTGTAGAATGTTTAAAGTTTAATACAAACAATATTGCTAGCATTATTGAAATTTCATGTTTAAAATATTGTACAACAAGGAATTAAACATTTTTATTTAAATATAGACTGATTTTTATTTGAATATAGACTAATCTGTACGCTTTTGATGCATCATTGTTTATATTAATTTCTAAATGATTAAAAAATAAACAATAATATGGTCTATTCAAAATGGTGATTATGGTGAATGTAGAGCTTTGACTAAATTATATATTTTAAATAAATTCCTATTTAGAAATAATCTAATGCTGTAAAAATTTTGTTAAACTATAAGAAAAAAAATATTAGATAAATGTTGGGTATGCATACTGACTTTTAAAGAATGCTGTGTCAAAATATTTGGGGGAAGGGGCGAACTATATTTAATGTATATTTACAACTTTGAAATATGTGAATTGTTAGAGAATTCTCCTTCTACATGATTTTTTCAACCATCAATTTGATTTTGAATTCTCATAGTATTTTGTTAAATTGCTGTTCTTTTACATTAATCGAATTTTAAAATAAGCTTTTCGCCACTTTTTTTGTTGGTTTGTCACAAAGAGTTTTGCAGTTTGAAATTTTTTTTTTTGAAAATAGCTTAGTGTTTACGAGCTAAACTCTTTTTTGTTAATCTCCTTTCTACTATGTTACGTTTGTGTGGCTCTTCCGAGATGTTTTGATGCAAGTATCGTTACCGGACTTTACTCATTGAATTTCATTGTAAAGAATATTACAATTTTTTAAAAACATTTTCAAATTAAATATAAGTTTCAAATAAATATCATTATTTAATAATTTTAAATTTGGTTTTTTCATTGTAAAATTAATTTTCTTTTACAATTGCACATATAGCTCTTCATCTTCAAGAAACTGACTTAAGTCAGTTAATGTTATGAATTGTGATCATTATTGTTCACACATAGTAGTGCTTTTCTTTTAACTAATTGTCTAGCTATAAATAATAAGTTATGTAATTAGTTCAAAATATGTTTTTAAAACAACCTTTGCTAAGTAATTTGACTGTGACAGAGTTTTTCTGCAACAATGAAAAAAACTATAAAAATAATTGTCTATAAACAAATTAGCCAACTTAAAACAATTAGAAAATTAATGATCTGCTACTTTTAGCTCAGTTTAAACCATTACATTCTAGAATGTTTAACGTTCAATACAAACAATATTGTTACCGTATTAAAATTTCATGTCTAAAATATTGTAAAAAAAGAATTAAACATTTTTATTTAAATTTTTTGGGAATATTTCAGTATCGTGATCTGTCCCGCCAGCTGCAATCACCAAATAGATTTTTAAAAAAAATATGTATATGTTTGCCCGGGGTTATACCTATCGAGTTTGTCCTATTCTGTAATGTTTCTTTTATTTTAATAAATATTTATTAAATAATTATTGTTTAATAAAGTTTTTAAATAAATTTCTGTTAGATACAATAAAAAATAAATGTTATGCATACTGACTTTTAAAGAACCTTATGTAAACATATTTGGGGGAGGGGCAAAATATATTTAATATATGTATTATAACTTTGAAATATGTGAATTGTTAAAGAATTCTCCTTCTAAATGGTTTTTTCAACCATAAATTGATGATTTTGAACTCTCATAGCATAGCATCTTTACACATTGATGTACTTATAAGATTTTTAAAATAAGCATTTGTTTATTTAATATTTTTCTTCGGATTATTTAATATTTTCGGATTGTTTATTTAATATTTTTCTGGTCTAATAAAAGAATTTGAAAGGTTTTGCAATTTGATTTTTTTTTCTTTTTTTTAAATATATGATAGTTTGCTTGGGAGTGCTTATGAGCTAAATTCTTTTAGTTGATCTCCTTCCCACTGTTATTTTTTGTGTGACACTAACAAAATTTTTTTGACTCGGGTATCAATGACGGAATTTACCATTTAATTTTGTTGTAAAGGATATTACAATTTCTAAAAAACATTTTCAAATTAAATAATTAAAGTTTCAAATAAATATTCAATGTTTAATAGTTTTAAATTTATTTATTTTCTTTTTAAATTTCAGTATAGGTTTTCATCTTCAAAGAAATCTACTATCAAGACACTACAAATGGAAATTGCACACTCTGATGGAATTTTAAGTTCGATCCTTACTGCGAATGATTTAACCAATGTGGATATTCAGCAAGGACCACTTTAAATCTGCTGTGGCACAAAGTCCTCATGTTGAAGTTTGGAGAAAGAGGGAAACTTGTGAAGTTCATCCCTGTTTTTTTGTGGTGCATACAATTTTAACTGTTGCTGAATTTTTCATAAAAGCATTTAACGACCGCTCAGAAATATATTTTCAAATAAATAAAGACTAATAATTGACACTCAAACTGTATCAAACAGTTTATAGTTATGAAAAAAAATTATTTTATTTAATAACAATTAAGTATTTTTAACTTTTGTTTTACCAAAAGGTTGTTGACTTTAATTTTAAACAATGAAGGTAATGTATTGCATTTACAATTGGATGAAATTTATATTACAGTATGTTTTCTTTTTAAATAAAAGTATTATGCTGTGAAATAGTTATATTTATTATGAATTTATTTTTTTCTTAATTACTGTAACAGTTGAATATTTAAAATTTGGTTATTTTTAATCTTTCGATATAATATCGGAAGCAATTTTTTTTAAACGCTGATTTTAAAGTATAACTGAAACTCTTGAGGATTTTCATTATCAACATTGTGTTTATTCTTTTAATTTTGGAAATTTTCACATAATTATTCATTTGAAATTTGAGACAAAAATTTATGCTTTTTTATTTTTATCATGTTTAAAATCATAAAATAATTATAATTGTAAAAATTTCTTTTGACTGAATAACATTTATATTATGATAAAAATTCATAATCAATTTAGAAAAGAATATTGCTTAAACTTTCATTTTAAAGGTCTTGTATAATCTTAAAGGTCTTGCTCTCACCGATCATATCACTGTTAAACTTATTTCATTTTTTTCTATTAAATGTTAAGTTTGATTATTAAATTATCGTCGTTATCTCCTCTTATGCTCCATAAACTCCTACATACATAATGAGAAGTGATTACTTAAAATTGAAATTCATGCATTGCAATATCGTATTATAAATGGGTTTATCACGCACAATCGTTCAGAATTTAGAAGCAATAACCTTTGAAAAGGTGATCGAGAAACAAAATAGACTTACAATGGAATCCGAGCTACTTGAGTGCATTAAAAATTAAGACACAATTTTGCAATTCAAAATTTTCAACATATTTTACATTTTAAGAAGGAAAAAAAAATTTATATGTTCAGAAGCTCTTACAGACCGCAGGTTGTCAACCCAGTTTATGTTAAAAAACATAGCTAGGAGCAACCTTTTTTTTTTTTTTTTTAAGCCTTTTGAGGCAAACAAAAGTTGCCATAGTCGCCTCAGGCTGATAATAGTTGCATTTTAGTCGCCTGTGGCAACCCTGAATTATAACCTTTCCTACAACAGGTTTTTGGTAGAAGAATTAGCTAGAAGCACAGTCATACATATAAAAAAGAAGTGTAAACATTTTAAAAGCATTAAAAATGTTAAAGTAATCTTTTGAAAACAGAACGAACACTCTCCTGGCAAAACTAAATCTCTCTGAATTTTCAGACTAAAATTAGAAAAGTTCCACAAATTTTCATGATTAACATAATTTCAATAGTAATTTAAAAATTTGCAACAATATGTATTAAAAATGTATACCTTAAATTTTGCTTCCATAGTTACAAACCTAAAACATTATTTTAACATTTACATAATTTTTCCTACAATACTTACTACGATTTCTATTTTGCTGGTAAGAATCTGTTTCGAAAAATGTTGGTTGTCCTAATGTTTTAATAGATACAATGGGCTCCATCTATAGAAGTAACTTAAGCACTTCTTTGTGAGAAAATATAATGAAGTCGTATTCAGTGAAATGAATAACAATAATGCGCTGATATATATTTTTAAAAAAAATCAGGGAAATTTCCCCGAGAATTAGTAAGTTTTACTTGTTTCCGGAGTACATCGAAATAATTAAAAAAGTTATCCTTTCCTTATTTTTTTTTCCTTTCAGACATTTCGTAAGTTTAGAATAAGTGAAAATTTAGCAAAATTAACGAATTAAAATAAATTTACATTAATACCCACTTAATTCAAAATACAGAAAGATTTTGGGGGGGGGGGGGGGGGGAGAAAAAATCCTATAATAAAACATGAAAAAAAAATCGAGGATACAAGGAAGAATGCTAAAAATAAGCAACTATGGATATGGATAAAACATCTCTTTACACAAATAAATTTTTCCTTGTCAGAAAAAAGAATACACAATGATTTATTAGCACCAAAATTTTAATAAATTCTTAAAAAAGAAACATTTCATCACTCAAACATATAAATATTTACAACTTCTTAACTAATAATCATATATTACATAATAAATATTAGCACCAGTTATGTCGTCGAATAAATAACAATTTACAGGCATTTCAAAATTCACAAGGAAATTTTAAAAAATGATTCAACAAACTAGAAAGCATTCGATTTACATAAGTTAATTAGGTCCCCGACAATCAAAACAAGTAAAAATGTAAATAGAATAAAAAGGTGGTCTAAAATCCTATAAATAGCTAATTGTATAATAGCTATTTATCAAAATACACTAAGTTTTAAAAATATATAATTTTTAAAAATTAAAAAATCAAACAAGTAAAGATGTAAATAGAATAAAAAGGTGGTCTAAAATCTTATAAATATCTACTTGTATAACAGCTATTTTTTTATCAAAATACACTAAGTTTTAAAAATATATAATTTTTAAAAATGAAAAATTGCAACAATTTGTTATTTTAATGGAACAGTTTTTTTTGAAGCAGATCTTTTAGGTAAATAATTAAGTGAGAGAAATCATGTAAAATCATCTACATGTATAGTTATGCCAACTTCAGACTTTTTCGCATGCCTCGGCAATTCTCTATCATTGCCACCCAGTATGTATTCATTACTTCTAAAGGGACTTTCTTCTTCTTTGCTTCTGAAATTCAACAAATATATATTACTCCTGCACATACGCTACTTTTAGAAAGTATATTTTGAGCAAATTCAAAGTGACCTTAAATTTCATTCAAAAAATGTAAAAAAAATAATTTATTTTTAATTTGAAGGGTTTTAATTTAACTGTCTTTAAAATGCAAGAAAATGTTACAAAATTCATAGAGTGCTGAAAACATCTAGAAACGAAACAAGAAATAAAAAAAATCAATGTTTGTGTAATCAATCTTATTTTAACAACATAGCAAGATTTTGTTTTTTAATGTTTTTTGTTTTCGTACAACAATAATTTTTGAAAAATTAAGATAAATGTGGAGAAAATATGTTTAGCTTACAGAATACATTGTTTTTATTGAATAAAGCATGTTTTAATATGTTACTTTAAGTAGTTTTTGCGTAAAGTGTACCAAAGAGAAACTACAGAGTGACCAAAAATACCTTGGATAAGTATTGCTTAATATATTGTCATTAAACAAAGGAGAAAAATAATTATAAGAGATTATAAATCAATAAATTTTTATATTTACAGTGGCTTCCAAAAATGTTTGTAAACTTTTATTGAAATAGGGCTCTACTCATTAATTAAAATGGAAAATCCAGAATGGATATTTAATAATAGAAATGTATAATCTACTCTCAGCAAAGCTGTAAGAAAGCAAAGGAAAAGTTTATTTTAAAGAAATCAATAATCAAGAAGTAACAAAAATTTTACCTCAAAAAAGTCATTGAACACTTAATTGTTTACGGATTTCAGAATAAAAATGGTCTATTCGTTTATTTTTTTATTTAATTATTAATCAATTATTTATTTAATTATTATCAAACTTAAGGTAACAAAATTACCTTTTAATTTTTGTTCGTTAACTTTATAATATTTTCTTTTCCATACACCTTCAAAACATTCCCTAGAAGTTTTGAAGGTGAATGAGTGGCTTTAGGACTTTTTACAAACCTATCAAAATTTGACTTTGTTAATAAGAAGATGAATTTGCTTTTTGATAGAAATATACTCACTTAATTCTTTTGTTATCAGCAGCAATTCTAATAAGCTCTAGACCTTGCATATCCTTCTGCAGTCATAAAATCATCCTTGTCATCAGGATCACTTGCACAATCCTACAATAAACACATTAAGTCATCATCTAAACACATTTAGAAATTGTGCAAAGTTGCATCTTCTAATGTAGCAATGTTACAAAGGGGGGGGGGAGTTATAAAAATTATCAAAAACAATTTTTCATCAACAATTGTAAAATCAAAATTATCCAAGTTTGATTATATTTAATTTCCTTTTTTAAACTAGTAGCTTTTTTACCTTCTTTTTTTTTTCCCCCAATTACAGAAATGCACTTCTAAATATTTTCATTTACAAAATTATTTTTACTTTTCTTTTAAAGTTTAATTTATGTTGTCTTAAAGCCTACAAATTTATGAATTATTAAGTAATAAAACTTGATCTGTTTAAAAAAACTATAATATTTGAATTAGTTTTTGCTTTTCTCTTAATTGCTTACAATTTCTATAAAAGGAAAAGAAAATTCTATAATTACTGTAACAAAATAAAAATATAGGGTTACGGCTGATTTTGTATAATATATTAATTGTCTAACACAATTGCACTCTAACTTAGCCCATTGTTTCTTTGACTTCAAATCAAGGTAGGCCAAAGTGGGCTTAGCTCAGAAAAAAGCCTGCCCATGATTTTTCGGGTAGGCCCACCCGAAAAAACTCTTTTTTTTTTTTTCAAGGCTGGTTACTGTGCTTGATCAACAGACTTTACTTCAAACAAAACAATTGTAAATTATTGTCATTTAAACAATAACTTCCAAACAATTTAAGATAATTTAACTTGGATATATTAACTGAAATATATTAGAAAAATATACGAGAGCATATTAATGTGCTTTTAATTAGGATTGAAAAGTGAAGTACACATAAGGAACTGGGGCTGGCATATTTTTAAAAAAAAATTTTAAATTTATATGAGATTTTAAATATTATAATTTCATTAATCACAATTTTGTTACTAGTGCTTAACTTTTGCTATGATATTAATTTTGCATTTTTTTAAATATCTTGGCAGATTGCAGTGATTTATTATGATTAAATCAAGTAATTACATTTATGAAAAGTCATCAGTTTTTATGAAATAAAGTTATTTATGTAAATTGAAAAAGTTATTGAATTTTCTTAAGCCATTTCTAGGATATAATTTATAAGTTTATACATTATTATAGACACTATTACTATAGACATTATTAATATACATTATAACATGAAAAACTGCTCTAATACATTTTAATGAACTAATAACTAATTAGTATAAAATTTTTTATGATTACATTGAAATTGAACATTAAGTACCAGATTAATAAAAAATTTGATAAGAAGGAAAATATTATTTTTGGAGGAGGGACAGTGATGTTTATTAATTAAACAAGTTTTTACATTTTATTGTTAGAAATGCATTAAAATATTCAGTTGTGGGCAAATCTTGCTAAATATTCCTATAATAAAAGAATTAATGCTAAAAAGTTGAAATAGAATTTTATATGAGATTTCAGTAAACTATGAAATTCATGTGTCATGTTAAATTAGGTATTAATTTCAACGTACCATGAATCATCCCACTTTTTTTATCATTAATACCATTTAAATTCATTGCATGAAATAATTTTATAGTATAAAATTAGCAATTACACTTAAGAAAATTTTTATTTTTTGAACCAAGATGTTTTGGAAATTTATAGGTGCAACAAAAATCCAAAATGTTTTGTTTCTCAATGTAATATATAAATAAAATGGCGCAAAACAGATGTTGTTAGCACAATCCTACTGGCCAAAAAACTGCATGCTCCTTAATTAACAAATGTATCTCTTTGAAGAGTTTTGAACCCCAACAAAGTTAATAATATCATTTAAATAAATTGTTCCACTAGAGACAAACTAAAATAATTTTGATAATTCTGGTGTTTTATTCTTATACCATTTTCCTGACACCTATCATCGGAATTAATTAACAAAAGATATTCTCATTAATTATAAATTTATTCATGATTTTAAGGTATTTATTTGTAATATTTATAATCTTTTCTTAATATCATTACAGACTATTACTAAGATGGAACTTTTATTATTATTCCAATTTAGAGGCTTAAAATTAAAAGTGATATTCTTTTATTATAAAGTAATCCTCAAATATTACTCAACATTTTGTTAAAATTTTTAAGAAAAACTGGGTGAATGCTGCAAGAAACTTCAGGGGTTTGTAAGTTTCTTTTTTTTTTTTTTTGAGAGGTACCTATTTTGTGAAAATTTACACATAATTTGAGAAAACTTAAAAATTATATTAAAAAATCAACACAAAAATATGACAAAGCAAGAAAATATTTTTAAAAATTGTTTATGACTGGTAAATTTCTATATACTATCTATATATTTCTATATTCTTTCTATATATATCGAAACTATATATAAAATTTTTACAGCTTTATTTTTATTTTAAACGTGTGCATTTAATTTAATAAAATAAAAAATAAATAAATAAATGACTGAATTAAATAAAAAACTTCCTTGTCATATAATCTTTTAAACAATTTGAATATTAATAAATTATTTAAAAATAAGCAAATTTTTAGTTTAAAGGGTAAAAAAATTTTTGATTTGTTTAAAACGTAAATTATGCTCCATCATTCGATCATGAGACTATTTAATCCTAAGGATCAGAATTCTTTTTTATTTTACTTTATTGTAAAAATGGTATATTTAATACTATCATGTGATATGCTGCAGTTTTAAATACCCAAATGACTGAAATTGTCTATTCAAAAAACAATTAATACTTTTGAACATGAATTTAAATAAATTTATACGTTTTGTTTGGGTATCTCATTCTATATTATTGCAGTATTTAGAGCAGACAGTTGCTTGTGGGTGTGGCTGATATAAGTAAAAGAAGCATTAAAAAAAAAAAAAAATTCAGTTAATGCCCTCAATATTATATTTTTAATCTTCTCGCAAAAATGTAGTAAAAAAATAATTGAGGCAAACAAATTAATATTAAGTAAGAACGAAATAAAAATGATATCAAAATATGCTGAATCACTAGTGAGACAGGTGGGATGAAAGACATCGTAACCAATTTGATTGAATATTGAATAATAAAACTAGAAGGCGTTTCTAAAATCCGGAAATCAATCAGACTTTTTTTTCAGTCACAAAATTTATCAGGGGCTATTCGTTAGATTTCACTATGAGTTATGTTTTTTCTTTGATTAAATATTAAAAATTAACAAATATTTGTCTTTTAAAACCTTTCATTCTATAATAATTATTCTATAATTGTTATTCTAAAACTAATTGCTAATTGATATAAAGCTTTAATGTGCTCCTTTGAAATATTAAATGTCTTCTATCGGCGGAACCCCAACATTACGATTAAGGTTTATTAAGGTAATTACGAATATTATAACCTAAAAACAGATTATTTTTAAAATATTTAATTAGAGGAATGTAGATTTTTCATCATTTTATCATTATCAATCTTAAATAAGGTTTTATATCCGACAGTTAAATTTGCAGTCCTTGTGTTATATCTAGTCTAGTTTTGAATTTATTTTTGGTGCATATACATAAGCTGAAAATGAATAAGAGAAGCTGAATTATGGTTTACTTCTAAATGATTTGAAGATACTAGTTATAAACGTTAAAAATGTTAATTTGGAAAGCATTTTTCAAGAATGTCAAGTATCCAAATGACTTAATTTATTAAATTTTAAAAAAAAAATTTTAAAAATATTCGCAAGGCAGATGTGTAATCTGGGGCTGATGATTATGAAATCTGATACAAAACTGTGAGATCGTGGGTTCTATTCCAGCTGATGACAGTTTTTAATTATTATTTCTTAATACTCAAAAAGAATTTTCTCATTTTTTTAAGTATGCATGTTAATAACTAATAATTTAACAATTATTTAAAAAACTAGAAGGCTCCGCTACCTGTTCATTTTGCTCACTAACCCTCGTGGTTGCTTCTGCATTCATTGCAGGTTAAGATGAAAAACTGTTTATTTCCATTTTTCCCCCACAAAGATTACGATTGAATTACCATTTACATTTTGTAGATGATTAAATGTAGGCAAATCAATACAATTGGAACCTGATTACTCAATAAAGATGAACTCAAGGGATAGAGCATTCTCCTCCGAATGATATGCAACGAGTTCGAATCCCAGCGATGGCTGATCGATATGAATTCCACACCCAACTTTTGTCGACCACAGTGCTGGCGTGAAATATCCTCAGTGGTAGGCGACTCATGGGTTAGAGTCCCCTTGCTATCAGACTAACCGTGGGAGGATTTCGTGGTTTTCCTCTCCCTGTAACTCAAATGCGGGCTAGTTCCACCAAAACGTCCTCCAAGAAGGCAAAAATTTCTTCCAATACTTGATCCAGGAGTTCTCTTGTCTGCTGGATTGGGTTCAAAATTACAAGGCTACGAAGTTGAACATTAGTAGCAATAAACTCGAAATCGGGTGGGCTGCTCAATGACTGTTATAAAATAAACTAATAATTTGATGGTAGGGCTATGGACTCATGTTCGTGAGAATGGGAGTTCGAATTGAGCTGGCCGAATAATACTCAAGTATAAAAAGGTGACTGGTGCATGTTAAATCTGTTGGGATCATAAAATCCTCCAAGTTCTAATTCAATACCTTTGGGTACTGATCCAGGAGTTTCCTTGTCTTCTGGATTGGTTTTAAAATTTCAAGGCTACGTAGTTAAACATTGGATCAAAATTGAGTCATTTTTCCACGGCGATTTTAAAAAAAAAACTAATAATCAAACTGTATTTTCTTGTTTTCTTTCTAACTCCTTGCAAATTTTCTACACACCTTCATCTTCATAATTTGATGTTTTTAAGTCTTACAAATTTTGAGCTGCAAAGCAAAATGTATGTCTTACAGGAAATTGATTTTGATGATGTGATTCGCCTCTCAAAAAGCGCGAAAAGTATTGTTACCTTAAATTTTCAATAAAAATAATGTATATAAGCTTTCATAATTAATTTATATGCTTTTTACTCTTAAAATAAAATAATTTGTAAAAATTATTCAAAATTAATTTTTTTTTCTTCTAAATTTACTTATAAAGGGCCCCCAGATAATGACAGGCCCAGGGCCCCTATAAACATAAAAACGGCTCTGTTCGAATGTTTAGAATAATGTTTGAATTTTGACTTCCTGTAAAGTTTATAGAGAGCTCGGGGTTTTATTTTAAAATTTCAGTGAAAAAAAAACTCACTTTGATATGCCATAAGTGACTAGTAATACTTACCACATTGCACTATCTAACCAAACAAGTGCTACCTTTTCTGAAAGACAGTTGGAAGAAAAGCTCTTTTCCATAGATTGCAATGAGAACGAGGTTAGCACGAGAACTTGCTTTTTTAAAAGTATTTTGTGAAACTACCGATTTTCCTTAAGTTGATTTTGTAAAGGTAGCGCTTAATGGTAGTCAATTTATCTTAGACAGACCCCTGAACTTAATAGTTTTGAAATCATTAAATAGTAAATAAGTTATATTCACTTTCATAAAAAAGTTTTATATTAAACTGTTCCCTGCTAAAATATGCATTTTAAATAATGAATACTTAACTGTTATTAGGAATTTAGTTTTCACAATATTGCTAAACAATCTTGCGAAAAAACATTTAACTAATTTTACCAAAAGTTGAATAGGAATTTAAATTTCAAAGTTGTAACTGAGAAAAATGATTAAGTTTAATGTTAATTCCAATAAACTCTATACCTGTCTTAATGTAATAAACAATTTCGGTTCTTTTGAATAATTTAAATTTATTATGAAACAATATGCTAGTCCTTAAGAAACGAAAACGATAATGTCTCTATCTAAAATGGTTACATTACAACAAAACAAGTTAGAAATAGGTACCAATTATTTAAACTTTCATGTTAGAAGAACTCAGGAATAAAAATTTAAAATAACTTGAAAAAGCCTGTGTTTTTCATCAAATACCCAATAAAGCCCAGATTTTTGTAATAAAAAACCCCAGGAGGGCAGTTTTTTTTAAACAAAAAAAAACTTTTTTAATTCAAACATAACTTACCCTACTAAACTAAATCCTATTTTTTAAAAAGTCAAACGTAAAATAAAACTTACTTTGACACCTATTCTTTTGCCATCTTTCAAAAAATAGGGTGAATTTCTCACATTTAATTTGCTAGTAACCCAACATTTTTTTCGGTTTCCTTTTTTCTGTTAAAACAATTATTTTATTAGAAGACAAATGAGAACAATTGTTAAAATGAATATTATAATGATATTCAAAACTATCCTTAACACAAAAACTTATGCTACTTTTACACAAAGAATATATATATATATATACATGCTTTCGATTATTTGGTCTAATGAAGCAAAAGGATAATAAAAGAGTTTCATTTTCTATTCCCTCTCCCATAAAAATACATGTTAAACATCTGCTGCTATGGAAACAAGAATACCACATTTCAGGGAGGGTAGCTTCTCTTCACTCTAGTGCTAATACAATTTACCGAAATAAAATATTCCCTTTCTTTAGCCGTCCCAAGCTGAAACCCACACCCCTACTTGAAACAGTTAAACCTCATTACCATAGACTATAGCCTCCTCTTAAGATATGCATAAATGATAACAATTTCATAACTTCGATTCTACACAAATATGAAAGATTATGATTAGAAAGAGTCAAATTAAAAACTTATTTTTTATGAATATGAAGGGTAATAAAATTGTTTTTTTCTTCCACTTTATCCCACGACAAGTTTTACAAATGTTCCAAAATACTACATTTTTAACAAGTATACATTTTATTTTAGCTCTTATGCTAGAGTAGAAGCACCATATAACACAAACCACACTAGCTTTGTGGGTGTAAACAATGAAATTTGCTGCAAAGAACGAACATTATTGTTTAGCTATTTGCTAAGGGGTTAAAACCATTCGTGCCACTCTAAAAAAATTTTAAGACTGAACTTATTTTTTGACAAGTACAGCGTTGTTTACAGGAATTTTCAGAAATAACTTAAAAACACCAGAATTTACTCTTCCGTGAATAATGGCCTACATACTAAATCAATCATTTGGTTTTATAAGCATTTTTTTCTTTAATTAGCACTATAATTTAAAAATCATGATTTAACTTCAGCCAGCGTGCTAATACCTTGGGAGAGGGAATGATAACTTAAGCAGATTTAGATTCAGCAATGCTACTAATCCTAATATTACTATAATAATTCATTGCAGTGTGACATCATGTAACTTTTTTTTACTTATATCACAAAATATGTTACACTTTTAAGGAAAAAAAGAAATTAAATTTTAATTTAAGGTAACAAATGGTGAAGAGATATTGATGGAATTTAATCAACTGATTTTTTCTCAAGACTGATTTCAGTCCCCAGGACTGAAGAATAGAACCCATAGTTAAAATTCTAAAAGTTAAACATACACCAAAATTCATTCATTTTTTTCCTAGTTTTAGAGAAAAAAATTTCTTTAAATATTAAATACTTAAGCACACATTTTGTATTTTTAATTATTTGTATCAAAAAATTATTTTAAAGTATTTATTATTTTAAAAGTATTTATTATTTTAAGAGTATTTGTTATTTTAAAAGTATTTGTTATTTTAAAAGTATTTATTTATTAAAGTATTTATTATTTTAAAGTCCCAGACTAAATTTGCGAATTTTTTAAAGATACATGAAATGATAACACAAAACAGTTTCAAGGACTGCCTTATAAGCATCATTAACTGTATCAAAATTTTTATGTTTTTCTTCCCAACGTCACTAAAAATAAAAATATTTTTTTATTTTAGGTGAGAGAAAATATTCATTTTTAATTTTTGTATTTAATAAAAAAATTGATGAACATAGAGAATAGATTTTATATGTAAGAAAACTGTAAAAAAATAAACTTGCACATAACCACATATTACATAAATCTTAAAAACATATATATTACCACATTGGTGCCAGCATCGATGATAAGCCACTGACATTTTTCGGGGAAATGCTTAGCTATCACAATCCTCTGGATAGGAACTTGAAAACTATTATTACTCAATGGAATTATCAATATTTTATTAATTAAAAAAAAATACAAAACATAAATAGCCGCAGAATGTTCTAAAAAACAATTTATAACAAAAATATATAATTTATGAACATATTTAAGAATTATTAAAATTAATTAAATAAGAAATGTATTTAAAAAAAAAATTTAAATAAAAAGGGGAACACATACAGATTCAGGCTAGGTTTTTTAAGGCTTACTGTTGGCCTACTTCGTCCTCCACTTTCTAAGTCAGAAACCACACAGTTCTCCGAAATAATATATTGAAACATGAGTGTATACTTAAGATAGTCCAACATTTGAAGCTAAAAGAATTCCCATAAATTATATTTAAAAACGGGATTTTGGATGTCCTAAACTGATTTTGAACAGGACTGTCTTAAACTGTCCTAAAATGTATTAAAGTTTCCCAAACCTTGAACTTTGGCAAAAGGTAAAAATTCTATGTGTGTATACACCACAAAATAATTACACATAGTAATAAATATTTGATACTTTTTATACAGTTTGCTTTAACTTATTAAAGGAAAATAATATGAAAGGAAAAGATTTATAATTTTTGAAGCTCCACAAGTCACTGAACAATAAAAGTGAATACATTTAAGTATAAACAAATATGCTTTTAATACTGATAAATTATGTTTTTGCATAAGGATAAATAATGATATATTAAAGATGGGGATATTATCATAACCAACTCAGCTTTTTTGGTGGCTTGTAACTCATACGCTGGTTCTTGCAAAGTGTCTATTTCTGACTTTTCTTCTAAGTCTTTAGATTTTCCAAATACAACATCTGGCATTTCACTAATATACTTTGGAGGATACGGTGGAACAGGTGTCTGTATAGAAGCTGCAGAAACACTGCTTTCTTGCGAACCTAAATGAAAAATAAAACAATTCCAATTTCAGAATGAAAAGAATTTATGCACAAAGAATTTAAATCAGGAGTATGTAAAATTTGTGAATTTTTTTATAATTGACTTAATATCCGTTTCTTTATAGAACATAAATTAATAAATGTATATTTATTTGAGTGAAACAAGTATTTGCGTACCAGCGCGCAGTGTTACGAACTCTGCAATTCTGGTTTATAAGTCATATGCATACGTGCTCTTCTCCAAATGTCTCGTGTGACGAGCATTGTTGACATTACAAACACAAATATTATACGCAGTTTCAGCGATCTTTGCTAACTGTGAACAGTGTTGAATATTTCAGTGTCATTATTAAAACTTTTATAGTTCAGGATAATTAGTTATTGTTTAGATAAAACCATTCGTTGAGTTTAGATATCAGTTTTAATTGTCAATACATGCAAAAAAGAAGGTAAGCATTAATAATATGGATTAGTGCAGCCCACGACAAAACTCTAGCACACTTTGTATTTTTTTACGAAAATTACAAAATTTTTGAAAATACTATTACTTTAATAATTAATTAAATGCACTAATTAACTTTAATAATTAATTAAATGTACTATTACTTTAATAATTAATTAAATGCACTAATTAACTTTAATAATTAATTAAATGTACTATTACTTTAATAAATGTTTAAAATCATAAAATAAATTAAATATACAAACACAATATCTAATAGAGTTTTGTTTTAATTCACAGAAAACTACTTTTATGGGGATGGATGGAGATTTCGAAAAATTGTATACGGGTCGATGATCAAAAAAGTTTGGCGACCCCTGCTCTAAGGACTAAATTGGAAATCTAAGTAGTTCCAAGTACTCCTTGGAGACTTTTTCATATCCAAGGAGTTTCTAAGGTCAAGGAGTATAAGGAGTCTGCACGCACCCAGCATTTCAGGATAAGGTGGAACAGGCGTCTGCATAGAAACTGCAGAAACATTGCTTTCTTGTGAACCTAATTGAAAAATAAAACAATTCCAATTTCAGAATGAAAAGAATTCATGCACAAAGAATTTAAATCAAGAGTTTTAGCAATAATTGTTTATATTTATCTAATTCAGAGGTCCCCAAAGTGGTCTATATAAAACCCCAGGGGTCTATTTAACAAAAGTGGGGGTTGATCCGAATCAGAAGGGTTGATTGGGGGTCAGGGAAAAAAAACAGTTCTTAATAAGCAAATCACACATACCTAATTGAGTATGTAAAATTAGTGAATTTTTTTATAATTCACTTAATATCAGTTTCTTTATAGAACATAAATTAATAAATGTATATTTATTCGCATGAAACAAGTATTTACGTACCAGCGCGCAGTGGCATGAACTCTGCACTTATGGTTTATAAGTCGCTCTTAAGGTTATGGTTTATAAGTATGGTGCGCTCTTCTCCAAACGTCACGTGTGACAAGCATTGAAGTTACAAACGCAAATATCATACGCAGTTTCAGCGATCTTTGCTAACTGTGAACAGTGTTGAATATTTGCAGTGTCATTATTAAAACTTTTATAGTTTGGGATAATTAGTTATTGTTTCAATAAAACCATTCGTTTAGTTTAGATATCAGTTTTAATTGTCAATACATTCAAAAAAAGAAGGTAAGCATTAATAATATGGATTAGTACAGCCCGCGACGAAACTATAGCACACTTTGTATTTTTATATCAAAATTATAAAATTTTGAAATACTTTAATAATTAATAAAATACACTAATTAACTTTAATAATTAATTAAATGTACTATTAATTTAATAAATGTTTAAAATCATAAAATAAATTAAATATACAAACACAATATCTAATAGAGTTTTGTTTTAATTAACAGAAAACTACTTTTATGGGGGTCGATGGAGATTTCGAAAAATTGTATACGGGTCGATGATCAAAAAAGTTTGGCGACCCCTGCTCTAAGGACTAATTTGGAAAACTAAGAAGTTCCAAGAACTCCTTTGAGACTTTCTAATATCCAAGGAGTTTCTAAGGAGTATAAGGAGTCTGTACGCACCCAGCATTTCAGGATAAGGCGGAACAGGCGTCTGCATGAAAGCTGCAGAAACATTGCTTTCTTTTGAACCTAAATGAAAAATAAAACAATTCCAATTTCAGAATGAAAAGAATTTATGCACAAAGAATTTAAATCAAGAGTTTTAGCAATAATTGTTTATATTGATCTAATTCATTATTGATCAAATAATGGCCATTGTTTCTAGTAAATCAGCTAAATATCTTCTTTATATTTTTATCACACCACTTTTTTGAATGAATTAACTTAATTCATTTACTGTCAAAAACGCCAATGATTTCAATGATTATGCACGTGGCAGGGTTCATACAGAGATCAGCAGATAAAATCCAAGGAGTCCAAAATTTTAAGGAGTTATCAAAAATTTAAAAACTTTGTGTAAAATATAATTGTGAAACCTCTCACTCTATCTTTGCGAGACGTTTTATATTTTTGGTTTGTTTATGTAAGTCCGCTTAATGATGACAAAGAATTTTGCAGGTATAAGTATTTATTTTCGTCATCTCTGGATTAAATATGCATTAAAAATAAAATATGAAAATATACACCATCTACATAACACTTAATTCCGGAGCGCTACTGCTCCCTTCTAGTTCATGCTCTCTCTCTCTCTACATTCCAAACTCATCTCTCCTTCAAGCTAATACTAAAAAAAAATCCTTTTTCTCACTAGAAAAAGTCCTTTGCTCCACCTCCAATGTAGGGGAATGACACTTCCAGTGTCCTTCACCCTCTGACCATCAGATCAGGGGTCAATTAAATGCATGGGAGAGGAATCAGGATCCTGATTTTGCTCATCTTGATCTTTCTTCTGATCTAACCTAAATCTGTTTATTTTCGGACATCCCCTCTTTAAGTGTCCTATCTCTCCACAACGGTAGCATTTCGGGGACCATTCTCCTGAGCTAGTACTACTTTTTCTCGGCGATTCACAGGGTAACTTGCCCTTTCTATTAACATTCGGACCACTCCATTCGGGAAATCGTTTCACCCCACACTTTACATCCCTTCCTCCAAATCCAGAATCAAACTTCCGGGATTCCGGCCTCTCCGCTGACTCCACGGTGCCTAAACATCCAACCGATTCATTTAAATTGACTAGGGGTTTAAAATCCTGGGGTTTACTTTTCTCATTCTGGTCCCTCATTAAAATTTCTGTTAACAGCTCAATCCCTAGTATAGTACACCTTATCCGCTCATAATCATATTCCCGTTCTCGTTTTAACCATTCCAGCTCACCTACCTTTCTATGTAACTCCTATTTTCTACCTTCTCTTAATTCTCGTTTCTGCTCCTTTTGCTTCATTATTTTATCCTCATGTTCCCTATCTTCTTTTAATTTTCGTTGCTCACGTTCCCGATTTATCTTAATTTTCTTATATCCTGTTCCCTATCTTCACGTAGTTTTTGTCTTTCTCTTTCCCTATAGTCCTTCTCCTGAAGATCATCCCCTTTATTTGCCCCCTCAACTCTGATTTTTTCATTCTAAATTCATGCTCCCGTTCCCGCTCCTCTCATTTCCGTTCTCGTTCCTCTTCTAATCTCCTCTCTTTAATCATACTTAAAACGCTTTTAGTAACTTGCTCGTCGTAATCTGAACTCCCGGTGATCATTGCCCTTATCTCAGTAAGCTTGGCGTTTTCGGGAACCGTTATCCCCAGCTAGAACTACCAGATCTTCCTTTTTTGCTCTTGCAAGAAAACTCATACTGACAGTATTAATTTAATTACCTAACCACAAAAAAACAATATTCCTATTTAAAAATAAAATTAAAAAAAGAAAACTCAGTAACACTTTCTATTCAGCTCCCCTACTCATACCCCGACATTCTATTATGAAATTTAACACCTCATATGTAAACAAGACATATACAACACAATATTCAAAACATGTAATTACTCCTTAATTACTCCTTATACACAAATTACTCCTTATACACAAATTACTCCTTAATACACAAATTACTCTTTTAAATTTTCATTGCAAAATAAAAACCTCGTACCCTTTTGGTACACCTAGAATATACTCATTTACTTCCCCCAAAATTAAAATTCTTAAATTCCATAGATTTAGAGACATAATAATTAATTATATTATCTTTTAAATAAAGTCAAACACCTTCCTAGACCCTTTTCTCGGTCCAAATTATTTTAACAGAATGTCTTATAAATAATAATCACTAATAAATAATAACATTTACTTTCTATAAAATTTAAAATTCCTTAATTCCATTGATTTTAGAGGCATAATAATTCATTGTTTCATCATTTAAATAAAAGTAAACACTTTTCTTGACCCTTTTTTTGGTCAAAATTATTTCAACAGAATGCCTAATAAACAATAATACCCAATATATAATACAAATAATTAATAAATAATACAAGTACAAATAATTTAAATTTCCCATACAAATCCTGGAAGAGTCTTGGTAAAGCCGTAAAAAAAATTTTACACTCATTTCCAAAATCACCAATAAAGGTAAAAAAATTAATTCAGTCTTAACGTGAGAAGTATTTAACATCAAACTCAAAAGAAACTAATTTAAGTGAGAAAAATAGTGTCAATGAGCTGCTTATTTTGGTTAAAAAATTTTACTGTTAAGATGATGTTAGTTACATGCCCCCAGATATGAAGAATTCAGTCATAATACAAACCGATATAGCAACGAAGAGTGCAGAAGCAATCCATGCGTACGGTACTAAAAGAGGCTTTTCATTTGTTTAAAGAAGCATATAATGATGTAAAATGTGTCTTCTCCTTTTTGTTCTTATTCTCATTTTTGGTAAGTGTATTTCATAAATACCTCACAACACATACACTTGTAAACACCACATAAATGTGATTTTGTTCTAAAAGCCAAACAAGATGTTGGCTGCTTTAAAACGACACCTAATATGCTGAAGAATTTTATGATTTCATCAAGTCGAAGCAACAAATCATAGAAGTTTTGTTTTTGTTCAGCTAGTCGACTTTAGGGGAGGGCAAAAGAGAATGACTTCAGCTGGTCACTTGTTACAGTAGCAGTTTCAAGGACAAGAGTTGGCACCAGATTCATGTAGTTGGGATCAAAATTACGAGTTATCGTCATGAGTCTAAATTATGAGTTCATGAGTTATCATCAAAATTAGAATGTTTTTTTAATTTTAACCATAACCAAAATTAAGTGTATGATTTGAAAGACGGTCACTTTTTTAAAGAGGAAATGGAAAACATGACAGAGGAGTATGCGGTCGGCTCTTTAATCATTGTCCCCTACTTCGGAAAATAAAGGAACATTTATATGTGACGTAAATTACTTTGATAGGCAAAGACGATTTAGATATTGAAGTACTAAAAAGAAGATTGGACAAAAATTGATTTTTCTGAGAAAGAAAATAAATGTATCATTGGCAAAAGTTAGATGTCTCTTAAAAAACAACCTAATTTTCAAATTGCTGAAAATTTTACTAATTCTGTTTATTGGTTACATACGCATTAATCCTGTTTATCTGTTGCATTATGTTTATCATTTACATATTATTAGAACACTTTTTAAATGAAGACTGTTTTCTCCATTAAACTTTTTGTCATTCTGTCATGGTCAAGCCAACCTGAAGTTAATTTTCCAAATTCACATTTTACATTGCTTACACATTATACTAAAAGTAAAAAATAGTTCAGAAAAAAAATGGCTGCAAAATTCACAGAAACTACCAGCTCTAAGCAGCATGCCAAAAGCTTGGTTGCCAAAATGTCATTCCGTCACAAAAATAAAAAGTTCATAAAATTAAACATAAAAATAAAAAAATAGAAAATTCTTCTTTTTTTTTAGTTTATGAGTCACATTATGCCAATAATAATGATTTACATGAGAAAAAACTATGTTTATTTGAGATTAGATGCATTTAAACTACAATGACTTATTATCTTGCAAGTTAAAATGTGATTCCGTGACATATGGAATTGCCCTTCTATAAATAATATCATGATGGCAAATATTACTACAACTTGAGATAGAAATCACTTACCATTTTCTTTCTTGGGATTATTGGCGAGGAAGTTAGTCATGTTATAAACTGATGTAGCGTTTGCATCTTCAGTGAGGTCTAATCTCGGACTTTCCTGAAAATTCTCTGAAAAATTGTTGGAATACCTAAAAAGACAATGATCATGGGAAATTACAATCAATGCTCGATGTAAAACCAACTCTTATGTGCAACTTATAAATTATTTAAAAACTATCAACAGCACTTAGAAACAAGTACCTACATTGATGAACAATGTTACATAGATGATTCTCATCAAGGCAATTTAAAACGACCTTCCAGTCCCCAATAAATTTCTCTAAAGCAGAGGACATCTGCTTTAATTTTTTTAGTGCCATCTACCAAAAGAAAATATTATAAGCATTTGAAGTTTTACATAATCTGTCAGTAAAAAATTTGAAGTAGTACATTTTAATCTCATACATTTTTTAATGCATATAAATTATTTAAAATTCTCCATTCTTTTCTTCCGATATATAATTAAAGAATTGCATAATTTATTTACTATACTACAGAAATTTTATATATTTTTTAAGTTGGTTATTCAAATACATAAAATATATAATTCAATACATAGATATATAGAAATCACTTACTATTTTCCTTCTTGGGATTATTGGGGAGGAATGTAGTCTTGTTATAATCGGTATCCCTCAAGAAAACTGATGCAGCGCTTGCATCTTCAGTGAGGTCTAATCTGGGACTTTCTTCAAAATTCTCCGAAAAATCGTTGGAATATCTAAAAAGACAATGATCAAGGGAAATTACAATCAATGCTCGATGTAAAACCAACTCTTATGTGCAACTTATAAATTATTTAAAAACTATCAACAACACTTAGAAACAAGTACCTACATTGTTGAACAAGTTAGATTATTTTAGATTAGATGCATTGAAACTTCAATGACTTATTATTTTGCAAGTTAAAATGTGATTCCGTGACATATGGAATTGCCCTTCCATAAACAATATCATGATGGCAATTATTACTACAACTTGAGATAGAAATCACTTATCATCTTCCTTCTTGAGATTATTGGCGAGGATGTTATAATCAGTGTCCCTCAAGAAAACAGATGTATCGCTTACATTTTCAGTTTGGTTAAATCTCGGACTTTCCTGAAAATTCTCCGAAAAATCGTTGGAATACCTAAAAAGACAATGATCATGGGAAATTACAATCAATGCTCGGTGTAAAACCAACTCTTATGTGCAACTTATAAATTATTTAAAAACTATCAACAACACTTAGAAACAAGTACCTACATTGTTGAACAATTTAGATGATTCTCATCAAGGCAATTTAAAACGACCTTCCAGTCCCCCATAAATTTCTCTAAAGCAGAGGACATCTGCTTTAATTTTTTTCGTGCCATTTACCAAAAGAAAATATTATAAGCATCTGAAGTTTTACATAATCTGTCAGTAGAAAATTTGAAGTAGTACATTTTAATCTCATACATTTTTAATGCATATAAATTATTTAAAATTCTCCATTTTCTTCTTCTGATATATAATTAAAGAATTGCATAATTTATTTACTATACTACAGAAATTTATATATTTTTTAAGTTGGTTATTCAAATACATAAAATATATAATTCAATACATAAATATATAGAAATCACTTACTATTTTCCTTCTTGGGATTATTGGGGAGGAAGTTAGTCGTGTTATAAACTGATGTAGCGTTTGCATCTTCAGTGAGGTCTAATTTCGAACTTTCCTGAAAATTCTCCGAAAAATTGTTGGAATACCTAAAAAGACAATGATCATGGGAAATTACAATCAATGCTCGATGTAAAACCAACTCTTATGTGCAACTTATAAATTATTTAAAAACTATCAACAGCACTTAGAAACAAGTACCTACATTGTTGAACAATGTTACATAGATGATTCTCATCAAGGCAATTTAAAGCGACCTTCCAGTCCCCAATAAATTTCTCTAAAGCAGAGGACATCTGCTTTAATTTTTTTCGTGCCATCTACCAAAATAAAATATTATAAGCATCTGAAGTTTTACATAATCTGTCAGTAAAAAATTTGAAGTAGTACATTTTAATCTCATACATTTTTTAATGCATATAAATTATTTAAAATTCTCCATTCTTTTCTTCCGATATATAATTAAAGAATTGCATAATTTATTTACTATACTACAGAAATTTTATATATTTTTTAAGTTGGTTATTCAAATACATAAAATATATAATTCAATACATAAATATATAGAAATCACTTACTATTTTCCTTCTTGGGATTATTGGGGAGGAAGTTAGTCATGTTATAAACTGATGTAGCGTTTGCATCTTCAGTGAGGTCTAATCTCAGACTTTCCTGAAAATTCTCCGAAAAATTATTGGAATACCTAAAAAGACAATGATCATGGGAAATTACAATCAATGCTCGATGTAAAACCAACTCTTATGTGCAACTTATAAATTATTTAAAAACTATCAACAACACTAAGAAACAAGTACCTACATTGTTGAACAATTTAGATGATTCTCATCAAGGCAATTTAAAACGACCTTCCAGTCCCCCATAAATTTCTCTAAAGCAGAGGACATCTGCTTTAATTTTTTTCGTGCCATCTACCAAAATAAAATATTATAAGCATCTGAAGTTTTACATAATATGTCAGTAAAAAATTTGAAGTAGTACATTTTAATCTCATACATTTTTTAATGCATATAAATTATTTAAAATTCTCCATTTTTTTCTTCTGATATATAATTAAAGAAGTGCATAATTTATTTACTATACTACAGAAATTTATATATTTTTTAAGTTGGTTATTCAAATACATAAAATATATAATTCAATACATAAATATATACAAATCACTTACTATTTTCCTTCTTGGGATTATTGGGGAGGAAGTTAGTCATGTTATAAACTGATGTAGCGTTTGCATCTTCAGTGAGGTCTAATCTCGGACTTTCCTGAAAATTCTCCGAAAAATTGTTGGAATACCTAAAAAGACAATGATCATGGGAAATTACAATCAATGCTCGATGTAAAACCAACTCTTATGTGCAACTTATAAATTATTTAAAAACTATCAACAGCACTTAGAAACAAGTACCTACATTGTTGAACAATGTTACATAGATGATTCTCCTCAAGGCAATTTAAAACGACCTTCCAGTCCCCAATAAATTTCTCTAAAGCAGAGGACATCTGCTTTAATTTTTTTAGTGCCATCTACCAAAAGAAAATATTATAAGCATTTGAAGTTTTACATAATCTGTCAGTAAAAAATTTGAAGTAGTACATTTTAATCTCATACATTTTTTAATGCATATAAATTATTTAAAATTCTCCATTCTTTTCTTCCGATATATAATTAAAGAATTGCATAATTTATTTACTATACTACAGAAATTTTATATATTTTTTAAGTTGGTTATTCAAATACATAAAATATATAATTCAATACATAAATATATAGAAATCACTTACTATTTTCCTTCTTGGGATTATTGGGGAGGAAGTTAGTCATGTTATAAACTGATGTAGCGCTTACATTTTCAGTTTGGTTAAATCTCGGACTTTCCTGAAAATTCTCCGAAAAATCGTTGGAATACCTAAAAAGACAATGATCATGGGAAATTACAATCAATGCTCGGTGTAAAACCAACTCTTATGTGCAACTTATAAATTATTTAAAAACTATCAACAACACTTAGAAACAAGTACCTACATTGTTGAACAATTTAGATGATTCTCATCAAGGCAATTTAAAACGACCTTCCAGTCCCCCATAAATTTCTCTAAAGCAGAGGACATCTGCTTTAATTTTTTTCGTGCCATTTACCAAAAGAAAATATTATAAGCATCTGAAGTTTTACATAATCTGTCAGTAGAAAATTTGAAGTAGTACATTTTAATCTCATACATTTTTAATGCATATAAATTATTTAAAATTCTCCATTTTCTTCTTCTGATATATAATTAAAGAATTGCATAATTTATTTACTATACTACAGAAATTTATATATTTTTTAAGTTGGTTATTCAAATACATAAAATATATAATTCAATACATAAATATATAGAAATCACTTACTATTTTCCTTCTTGGGATTATTGGGGAGGAAGTTAGTCGTGTTATAAACTGATGTAGCGTTTGCATCTTCAGTGAGGTCTAATTTCGAACTTTCCTGAAAATTCTCCGAAAAATTGTTGGAATACCTAAAAAGACAATGATCATGGGAAATTACAATCAATGCTCGATGTAAAACCAACTCTTATGTGCATCATTAAATTCATTTTCAAAAACATCTTCTGCATTTAAATTATCGATTGGTGACTTTGTTAATGAAGCAGAGTTGTGCTGCACTTCATGTGCTAGCAAGCTTGCTAGTTCTTTCAAAGTGTGTGTTCCAGGCTTTGTGGAAACAGGTAAGCAGTCATCTTTCTTTAGCTGGTTAACAACAAAATCTTGAATTGCAGGAATGAGAGCTTCAGTAATAACCGCAAGTGCGATTAAAGGATCAATTGATACAGTTAGTTGTTTTTCTAGTTCTTTGGTTATAATAGGTGACACAGATTGGCCGATAGATTTATGGCAATACTCGGCAGTTTTGGAACTAGCATTTGAACTAGAGGGGTTTATTTCAGTTCTTTCTATGTCATCAACAGTGTTCCCTGTCATATCACCAGTACTAATCCAATGAGGCACTTGGAATGGGTATCCACGTCTGGCAGGTATTCTCTGTGGTAGCAGACGCAGAATATCTTTTACATGTGCATCAGCTTTTTTAGTGGCTTGTAACTCGAGTACTGGTTCTGTTTTCGATTTCTCTTCAAAGTCTTTAGATTTCCTAAGAACAAAACCAGGCATTTTATTAGGGTAACTAGGAAAACTGAATAGAACAGGCGTTTGCAGAGAGGGTTCAGAAATGTTGCTTTTCTGTAAACCTAAATGAAAAATAAAACAGTTCCAATTTCAGAATGAAAAGAATTAAGCACAAAGAATTTAAATCAAGAGTATTAGCAATAATTGTTTATAATATAATATATCCCATAATTTTAGCTAAATTATTATTAATTGTTTATTAAAATTATTATTAAAATTAATTGCTGTTATTTTTTTTCTTTTAAAGTTTTTTCTTAAACAATAATAGATTTTGACAGCTAAGTCATATCTTTTAGTTTCCCTGCTTGAACAGCAAATTTATAAGCAGACATAGTTCATCTATGAAACACAATAATCTAAGGAGTCTCTAATGACTAATTTGGAAATCTAAGTACAGTACACTCTCGATTATCCGTGCGCGGATTATCCGGTTTGCGGATTATCCGTGCTCATTCCGGAGTCACACAAAAATATAAAGAGAAACATTTTCAAGATTAACAAAATTTGATTCATGAAGTTATAACACTACCAAATTTTTGGAAGCAATATTCCTTATTGGGTTGCAGTATATGGAATGTCAGCAGCATGGTCAAAGGTAAAATCGTCTACGTTATCACGATCTTGGAGAAAGATCATACCACTAGATAAACATCTTGATGAAGAAAATTTAGAAGAATCGTTTCCAAGTGATGCATGTGAGTCTGGCTTCCAGTATTTGACTGATGAAGACATCGTTATGTTGTTAAATCAAATAGTGATGATAGCAACTTATGCAGAAGATGTAGTAAATGAGGGAAATACAATTTCTCATTCTGCTGTGCGGTGGAAACTTTATTAGATTATATGGGAGGATTTGATTACGGTGACATTACTGCGGTTCGTAATATATATGTATCGATATATGGCGAAGACGCATTACACATTTTTTTTAAAGGAAAATTCCTAGTTTGATATTATGCATGCAAATGCCAGTAAGTTTCATATTTTTTGTACTGATATTGATTTTTTCCTTAATAAAAGGAGTTTTATGATTATCCGTGTTTTTCGATTGTCCGTGCGACCTGTCCCCGTGATTAATCCAGATAATCCGGAGTGCACTGTAGTTCCAAGTACACTTTGGAGACTTTTTTATATCTAAGGAGTATAAGGAGTCTGTACGCACCCAGCCTTTCAGGATATGGTGATGGTGGAACAGGAGTCTTCATAGGAATACTGCTTTGGTGTAAACCTAAATGAAAAATAAAACAATTCCAATTTCAGAATGAAAAGAATTTATGCACAAAGAATTTATATCAAGAGTATTAGCAATAATTGTTTATGGTAATAATACATCTGATAATTTTAGCTAAATTATAATTAATTGCTTATTAAAATTATTTGCTGTTATTTTTTTCTTTTAAAGTTTTTTCTTAAACAATAATAGATTTTGACAGCTAAGTCATATCATTTAGTTTCGCTGCTTGAACATCAAATTCATAAGCAGACTTAGTAAGTTTATCTATGAAACACAATAATCTAAGGAGTCTCTAAGGACTAATTTGGAAATCTAAGTAGTTCCAAGTACTCCTTGGAGACTTTTTTATATCCAAGGAGTTTCTAAGGAGTATAAGGAGTCTGTACGCACCCAGCATTTCAGGATATGGTGGAACAGGAGTCTTCATAGGAATACTGCTTTGGTGTAAACCTAAATGAAAAATAAAACAATTCCAATTTCAGAATGAAAAGAATTTATGCACAAAGAATTTAAATCAAGAGTATGTAACCTGCACCTTTTTAAGTCTTTGTCTATAAGAAAAGGGTGATTCCTTATCTTCACCCCCTACCTTCTCATTAAAATACTTGGTGTATCTTTGCCCTTACCCCCACTTGACTATCTCCAACACCTCGAGACCCCCCCCCCCCGAGTGATTCGCACTCCTTTCCAGTCCGAATTCTCGCAAGCAAGGTCAGTGTCCTGAGCCTCAATCCCCTTGTTCCCTTCTTGTTCCTTTCCCTCAGCACAGATCATCTTTTTCTCCCACTCTTTTCCCAGCCGTTCTTCCCCTGCATTTTCAAAAGCCTGCTCCTCTAATAATATAAACCCCCTCAACCTTATAAGTCATCTCGTTTTTACTTTTGACCACTCCAGGTTTTTTTTTTTTCACTAGGGTATACTATTCCTTCCCCTATTCCACAGTTACTAGAAACATTAACGAGCTTTTCCTCTATGGCAGGGCCTATGGATCTCCCCATCTTGAAATTCTCTTTGGGACCCAAAGATTGCTCTGATACGCTTGTTTCAGGAACACTGTATTATTTTTGAGAAGCAAGCATTCTCCTCAACCACCTCGATTTTTCGCAAATCCGATTCATCTTTCTTCCCCCTCTCTTCGTGGTATTCTCGAATAACGGGTTCTACAGAATTTTGCTTATCTTGATCTTTCTTCTGATCTTACCTAAATCTGTTTATTTTCGGACATCCCCTCTTTAAGTGTCCCACCTCTCCACACTGGTAGCATTATGGAGACCATTCTCCTGAGCTAGTACTATTTTTTCTCAGCGATTCACAGGGTAACTTGCCCTTTTTATTAACATTCGGACCACTCCATTCGGGATATCATTTCACCCCACACTTTACATCCCTTCCTCGAAATCCAGAACCAAACTTCCGGGATTCCGGCCTCTCCGCTGACTCCACGGCGCCTAAACATCCAACCGATTCATTTAAATTGACTAGGGGTTTAAAATCCTGGGGTTTACTTTCCTCATTCTGGTTCCTCATTTAAATTTCTGTTAACAGCTCAATTCCTAGTATAGTACACCTTATCTGCTCATAATCATATTCCCGTTCTCGTTTTAACCATTCCAGCTCACCTACCCTTCTATGTAACTCCTATTTCTTACCTTCTCTTAATTCTCGTTTCTGCTCCTTTTGCTTCATTATTTTATCCTCATGTTCCCTATCTTCTTTTAATTTTTGTTGCTCACGTTCCCGATTTGTCTTAATTTTCTTATATCCTGTTCCCTATCTTCACGTAGTTTTTGTCTTTCTCTTTCCCTATAGTCCTTCTCCTGAAGATCATCCCCTTTATTTGCCCCCTCAACTCTGATTTTTTCATTCTAAATTCATGCTCCCGTTCCCGCTCCTCTCATTTCCGTTCTCGTTCCTCTTCTAATCTCCTCTCTTTAATCATACTTAAAACGCTTTTAGTAACTTGCTCGTCGTAATCTGAACTCCCGGTGATCATTGCTATCTCAGTAAGCTTGGCATTTTCGGGAACTGTTATCCCCAGCTAGAACTACCAGATCTTCCTTTTTTGCTCTTGCAAGAAAACTCATACTGACAGTATTAATTTAATTACCTAACCACAAAAAAACAATATTCCTATTTAAAAATAAAATTAAAAAAAGAAAACTCAGTAACACTTTCTATTCAGCTTCCCTTCTCATACCCCGACAGTCTATTATGAAATTTAACACCTCATATGTAAACAAGACATATACAACACAATATTCAAAACATGTAATTACTCCTTAATACACAAATAATAAAAATAATAATAAATAAATTTTTATTATTTTTCATTGCAAAATAATAAAAATCTCGTACCCTATTGGTACACCTAGAATATACTCATTTACTTCCCCCAAAATTAAAATTCTTAAATTCCATAGATTTAGAGACATAATAATTAATTATTTTATCTTTTAAATAAAGTCAAACACCTTCCTATACTTCATTCCACCTTAAGTTGGCACTGGAGAGAAGGGTAGGCAGACCGGATTACAGCAGTTGTCATGGAAACTGCTGAGGGATGAGGGATGAGGTAGCAAAAAAGGGAGAGAAAGTGGCCAGTATTGGCGTTAAAGAAAACAAAATGCGATTTTATTTTTAAACCAAGAATTTAACTAAAATTTTGAACAGAATACAGAAAAGAACACGATTTTTTAGAGCATTTCTAATAATTATTATTTTAAAATACTAGATGTAAGCTGATTTTTCTTATTATGGTTTTTAAAAAGCAGATTTTCTTATTATGATTTTTAAAAAACAGATTTTCTTATTATGATTTTTAAAAAACAGATTTTCTTATTATGATTTTTAAAAAACAGATTTTCTTATTATGATTTTTTAACTAAACGAAACTAATTTAACAACAAAAAAATATATATATATATTTAAAAAGATTTTTTGTTGCCGATATCTAAGTAAAAAAAAGAAATGCATAGATGTGCATAAATACTTTGTTTTAAATTTTAAATATTTATTTTTATATGCTACTTATTTTTTGTAGATTAATGTACATTGAATGTCAATTTATCTCACATTGGCGTTTTGTGGGGAAAGGAAAAGTCAACATCAGCAGGAAATTATTGATCATGAAAAATATCATACCTATGTTTTTTAATATTTACTGTTCTTTTTTTTTTATAAATAAAAAATTCAAATTTTTTTTCGGAAAAGTTTTTTTTTTACTATAAAAGTAATTTTTTCTGAAATATATTTGCTTGCTGAAATATATTTAAGCAAGCTAAAGATTAATAACTTACAAAAGAAAAAAAGCTATCGATTAATAAGTAACAAAATACAAACTAACAAAAAAGCATGCTAACATTTAGTAATTAGCAACAAAAAAAGAAGAAAAAATTTAACAAGGAATCATAACAAAAAATTAACAATTAAAGCACAAAAAAATTTATAACTATAAAAAACGAGCTAACAATAAATAACTAATAAAAAACATCAAATTGTAGATTAACATTGTAAAAACAATTGATTAACAGTTAATAACTAATAAAAAACAAAACAAAAGAACAATTAAGCGATGATAGTGAAAGAAAGCGAAATAAGAACTACACAAGAGATAGGACACTTAAGCCAAAGAATGTAGACTTGAGCAAGGGCAAGGATAATGGAAAGAGCTGGCTGACCAGTGTAAAAAAAACATAGCCAACGCGGCAATTTCCTTGGCCTTGAAAACGAATTCAGCGCCAAACTAAAACACCTCCTTCTTTGTACATTCGCTTTACTGAGAAGGTATTTATAAGTTAAATACATTTAAACATGAAAAACTTTTAATACATGTTTCAAGATAAACTTTTCTTATTATACAACATTTATTTATATTTGTACGCGCATTTAAACTGCAATTAATTCCAAAATAGCGAAGAACTACTTTTCAAGAGCGGAGTATTACATTTCCTACCTTACCCTGCAGTGCCAACATAAGGTGGAATGGAGTATAGACCATTTTCCCGGTCCAAATTATTTTAACAGAATGTCTTATAAATAATAATCACTAATAAATAATAACTTTTACTTTCTATAAAATTTAAAATTCCTTAATTCCATAGAGTTTAGAGGAATAATAATTAATTGTTTCATCATTTAAATAAAAGTAAACACTTTTCTTGACCCTTTTTCTGGTCAAAATTATTTCAACAGAATGCCTAATAAACAATAATACCTAATATATAATACAAATAATTAATAAATAATACAAGTACAAATAATTTAAATTTCCCATACAAATCCTGGAAGAGTCTTGGTAAAGCCGTAAAAAAAGTTTTACACTCATTTCCAAAATCACCAATAAAGGTAAAAAAATTTATTCAGTCTTTAATTTTTAAAATGAAGACTGTTTTCTCCAATAAACTTTTTGTCATTCTGTCATGGTCAAGCCAAGCTGAAGTTAATTTTCCAAATTCACATTTTACATTGCTTACACATTATACTAAAAGTAAAAAATAGTTCAGAAAAAAAATGGCTGCAAAATTCACAGAAACTACCAGCTCTAAGCAGCATGCCAAAAGCTAGGTTGCCAAAATGTCATTCCGTCACACAAATAAAAAGTTCATAAAATTAAACATAAAAATAAAAAAAATAGAAAATTCTTTTTTTTTTTATAGTTAGTTTATGAGTCGCATTATGCCAATAATAATGATTTACATGAGAAAAAACTATGTTTATTTGAGATTAGATGCATTGAAACTTCAATGACTTATTATTTTGCAAGTTAAAATGTGATTCCGTGACATATGGAATTGCCCTTCTTTAAACAATATCATGATGGCAATTATTACTACAACTTGAGATAGAAATCACTTACCATTTTCCTTATTGGGATTATTGGCCAGAAAGTTATCATCAGTGTCCCTCAAGAAAACAGATGTAGCGCTTACATTTTCAGTGAAGTCAAATCTCGGCCTTTCCTGAAAATTCTCCGGAACATTGTTGGAATATCTAAAAAGACAATGATCATGGGAAATTACAATCAATGCTCGATGTAAAACCAACTATTATGTGCAACTTATAAATTATTTAAAAACTATCAACAACTCTAAGAAACAAGTACCTACATTGTCTCATCAAGGCAATTTAAGACGACCTTCCAGTCCCCCATAAATTTTTCTAAAGCAGAGGACATCTGCTTTAATTTTTTTCGTGCCATCTACCAAAATAAAATATTATAAGCATCTGAAGTTTTACATAATCTGTCAGTAAAAAATTTGAAGTAGTACATTTCATCTCATACATTTTTTAATGCATATAAATTATTTAAAATTCTTCATTTTTTTCTTCTGATATATAATTAAAGAATTGCATAATTTATTTACTATACTACAGAAATTTTATATATTTTTTAAGTTGGTTATTCAAATACATAAAATATATAATTAAAAAAAAATTTACTAGATTAACACAAAATAAGCAATAATTTTTTCTGGTTGGTTGGTTCTAATGCCACTTGCCACACGGGTAAGCCTGCTTGGTGAAACTGAGCAAATTTAAGGCAGAGTGTGCGATTCTTGTTTTTCAGTGGGGATATCTATGGCCAAGAATTCGACTTCGCCACATATGTTCGAGCAATTTTAAGGCAAATCGAGCAAATTTAAGGCAGAGTGTGTGATTCTTGTTTTTCAGTGGCGCCATCTTCGCCAAGAATTCGACTTCGCCACATACGTCACACCTGTTTATAAGGCATTCATTCATCCACAGATTGTAGTTTTGACCTGAATCAGAGAACGATCGATCACCAATCCAGTGCCTCCAGAGGTATTGATTTGTTATGGGAACATGGAGGACTTGACAGAATTTTAACGTGCATGAGTCACCAACTACACGGTGAGTCTTCATGGAGTGTTTTTTTATAGAACAGGGTTCCACCTCTTTCAATAAAGCTTGACAATACTATCATAATTTAAATGCTGTTAAAGAGAAAAGTTAATTTAAAAAAAAAAAAAGCTAAATCAGAACAGAGTAAAATTCTTAGTTCTGAGAACATTAGTGTTGAGAATAACAGTTTTCTATGTTACTGGTTACCCCTCTTACCATACAGAAAAAAATTTAAAGTAAGAAAATAAAGTCTACAGAGTTCCCACGGTCTTTAAAATTTGCTTAATTTTTATTTTGGAAAATAAGGGCCCTTAAAAGTACTTAATTATGGTTCAATGTTTTTAAAATTCCTTAATTTTTCAGCATCGCTAAGGTTGATAGTAAAAATATTTCAGTTAAATTTTTTAAAACAAAATATCGTTCTTTTATGACTTTGAATTAGACCATACATCGAAGGTCAAGCATTTTAGAGGTACAAAAATTTATGTGGGGGGGGGGCTACAGGCAAGAGGAAGAAAGCATTCGTTAATATATTCAGCATTGCCACTTTTCAGGGAAATTAAAAATCACTTAATAATACAGGGAATTTTGTTTCTTATTTTCGTCTTTTAAAAAATGGTGACCACTCAAAGCACAATCTATGGCATATTTAAGGATGATATTTCAGCTATACTAAACTATTTAATTTACTCTAGCATTATTTGTTTTAAATATGTTCAGCTGTTTTTTTTTCTCTAAGTTTCTCAGATAATTATAGGTAGTATAGTTAGTACAATATTATATAGCTCACACAAAAGCACATTGATAGTGTGTTTCCTCTTAATATATTGTATATAATATCTACAAGGAAAACACAGGGAATGTTTTTTTTTTTTTTTTTTTTTTCAGATTAGAGTGGCTACCCTGATATTGGTTCTTTCATTAATATATTCTGCCCTTTGCCTAGAATGATACTCTGATGATGAGAGTGAAGCATTCTAAAAGAAAATAGTGTGGACAAGGGGAATACTGCACATGAAAGAGATAGTGATTTTTTTTTTTTTTGAAGGGGGGGGGAGCAGTTTTAAGGTACCTAAGTAGAAGACCCACAGTAACCTTTAAAATTGACAGAATTCAAGGAATTCAGTTCTACTGGTAATGCACCTGCTTATTGGAATTAAGTAAAATGCTAAGAAAAGAAGAATTTTTTGAACTAGAAACCATAACAAAAACTATTTCCTGAAATCTTGAATTAAATAAATTTGTATAATATTTCAATGTGTAATAAGTAACTGTAAATTCATAGAAAGCAGAACATTTTTTAAAATTCATGATTCTACTAATAACTGAAAAGATTTGTAAGAAACAGGGTTGAAAAAATCCCTGTCCACCTAGGTTTTTCACCTAGGTTATTGGGTTTTTGAAAAAAACCTTTTCTATTTTTTTCAAAAACACTTAAAAAAAATTTTCCTGAGTACTAAATTTAAAAGCATGATTTGCTTCTAACAAGAAAGTTAAATATTTGGTAACTATTTATAATTTGTTTTGTTGCAATGTAATATTTTTTTTTTTTTTTTTTTTTTTAAATTTTAGATTGATACACTATTATTTTTATTTTTTAAGGATAAGCAGCTTGTTACATAAAAATTTAAATCTACTTAACTAAAACATCCTTGGATTTTAATAATCATTTTATTCAGTTAACATTGCAACTTAACATACTGTTTTTAAATTTTGTTCAAATTTTTGTTTCCGTGTTTAAAATTACTTTAATAATAAATGCAGCTATAATTTTATTCATAAATTTAGCTTCTTTTTTTTTTCAGTTGAAAATGTATGTAGCGTGATGGTATGTAACACTGGATAATGTTTAGCTCTATTCTTGCTTTCCATGCATATTTCTTTTGTGGTTAATATTTATAAAATAAATAGCAGATACTAGTTTACAGGATAAAAGTGTATCAATTTATTGTGTATCAATTGTAGTCATAGTGTATCAATTATCCATTTTAATTATGTCTAGGGCTTAAGAATTTAAAACTTGTTTTGTGTTGTTAAAGTAGTTGATGTTAGTATTTTAAAAGGTGATTTAGCGAATTTTCCATATAACGAGCTAATTATCGGGATTTAGAGATTTCGTTAAATAGAGGTCCGACCATATATATACATATATATAATATGTAAAAGATATAGGATATCCAAAAATTTGACAAAAAAAGAGCGATTGCAATTTTTAAACTATGTGATTATAAACCTCGAAGATTAATTTTAAAATTGTTTAAATATGAATCACAAGCATGATTTTAAAATCATGTGGATAAGATTTTAAACTTAACGAATATGAATATGTAGCTTTTGATATGTGGCTTTTAAATCTAGTGAATATGAAACTCTATATTGGAGTTCAAAAATACGAAAATACAATAAATCATGATGTTATTTTTAGATCGCGTAAATAAGAATCACGATGCATAATTTTTAAATCAGTTAAATACGAAAATCGATGTTTGGTAACAAAGTCGCGATTTTAAGAATGCTTAAATACAAATCGCGATATTGGATTTTTAAATCTCGTAAATAAGATTAGAAATGTACGATATTTAAATCACGTGAATAAGAATCGCAACTTTTAAATCAGGTAAATACGAAAATCAATGTTTGATATTAAAATCGCATGAATAAGAATAGAGATATTAGCAGATTCTGGGCTTGGGATTTCATAAAGCAAATAAATATTTTCATCGCAAATCCACCGCTAATTTTTATTACTCCATTTGTTTTTCGTCAGTAAACAGGAAGCAGCGACGTCTGAATTACAAAAGTACGAGCTATCTGGCGGGTGGGGCAAAAATACGGAAAATCTTATTTTCTGTCAAGGATGGCGCCAGACTTTGACCGACAAGGGGGCTCAAACAAATGAATTTCAAATATTTAAATTAAAACGAATTTTATACTTTACAATTTTTTTTTCATGTCATTTTTTTCAAGTGTGTTTCTAAGAATCTAAAATCACTAATGAAGATACCATAATCTGCAGATTCATTTTAATGTAAACTTAAATTGCATTTTTTTTCTTTTTTTACTGGTGTATTTTGTACTGTATGGTGCAATTTACCACACGCTGTAAGTTTAAAAATTACTTCTGTAATAAAGAAAACCGCTAACTGTTACCGCTATTTCAAAAAATTTCTACGCTTCTTGCTCTCCTAACTTAAAAATCATTCAATAGTAAAAATTTGAAATTTCATGCACATTTAACAAAACCTGAAAATGTTATATTTATATGCATCGATTGGCTTTTGAATCATTTAAATATTTTGCAAATGAAATTATAAGCACAATTTTTGCATACACGTATTCTATCTAAAAATATCATGCACTATTTTGAACGAACTTCGAAATAGTTTTGCCCATTAAATTATAAAATTAGTTTTTTTTTTTTTTTAATTGTTACATAGCATAATTTTATTGACGAAAAAAGGGCTATTTTAGTCAGGGGACTTGATGTTAATATATATTGTAAATAAATACAAAGAGACTTTTAAAATTTCTCTTTGTTATTCACATTTCTTTTCAAGGATGCTTTTAAAGTGAACTTCTTTCGGCAAAAGGCTAATTTCTCCATTTGAAAAAAAGAGTGACTCCATCGGCTTAAAATATAAAATTTAAAAACAACATGGCTAAAATTTGTAATGATTTTTAAATTTACAAATTTTACACTTGCGATCAAGAAACAAATATTAACTTATATTATACAGAAAAACCATTGCCACATATAGCTGCTGTTTGTCTGCCTATGTTTTCGTTTCTCTGCAGAGCTGAAAGCAGACTTTCTACCAAAATTTCTGTTTCTCCCTGCAGAAGCTTTTTACATATCGGCATACGCCTGCAACGAATAACCTTTCCCGCAGTTAATTAATTATTGTTCACCACATATTAACGTGAAGCATTCTTTCCTCTATGATTTAAATTTGCACTTGTTGTCATAGTTACGAATTTTAATTCACAAAAAATAGACAAAAAAAATTAAAGAATTAGAAGACCAAATTTCGAAAAATACGAGTTTTTTTTTCTTTCTCAGGTTGACCGATTTTGCTTAAATTTTGTATTTTGACATTTAAAATTGTATACATTTCTAAAGTTTTTTCGACTTTCATTAAATAAAGTAATAATAAATGTTTACTAAAAGTTATAACTTGCTTAAAATTATCTTTTGAAAAAACAAATTGGAATTGATTGGATTAATTGATATGATTGGAATTGCATGCATAACTTTTTCAATTCGCTTAAAAAATTTTATTGGATATAGTGAAATACGCAAAAACTAAAGTTAAGATTAAAGGGTCCAAACTTTTCAACCCTGAAAAAACTGTTAAAACAAAATTTCTAGATTGAAGCTATTATATTTTGGGGGTTAGAAATTTGAATCAGTCGAAAAGAGATGTTTAATCAGAGAAGGTGCGTTTTTATGTCTAATTTCCCAACTTAAAATATCGTTTGCACTAATTAATTAGTATATTTGACATCACTCTCTCGAACCATTTAGAATGAGTAATAGAGCATGAAGATATAAACTTTAGGTGAAAAGTTATTCCGGTGGGTCCATTTATTTTTTTAAGCACTGAACATTCATTTGAAGTATGTGTCAATATTAGATTCTTTTAGCATAGTGGGGATACATCACCAGTGTCAGTAACTGAAACTGATGTTATGCACTTCAAAACAGCTAATACATTCAGTTATTTTGTATTTCCAATTTAAACTAATATATTTATACTTAAAAACATTTTTTTTTAATAGATGCCTTTTTTTATCATCCTGTGATGCAGAATTATAATATTTTTTTTAAAAAATATTGTGAAAAATAAAAGGTTAATTTTTAAACAAATTAAGTATTTTTTTTTTAAAAATTATTATTTTTACTATTGCATTATTTATTTTTATGCAAAAACATAATTTATCAGTATTAAAAGCATATTTATATTTAAGGGATCAGTTATTCACTTTTGTTGTTCAATGAATTGTGAAGCTTCAAAAATTATAAACCTTTTCCTATTATATGATATTATTTTCCTTTAATAAGTTACAGAAAATTGTATAAAAAAATATCAAATATTTATTGATGCATATAATTATTATGTGTACAATGGTTACACCTATAGAATTTTTACCTTTCACCAAAGTTCAAGGTTTTGGACACTTTAAGACAGTTTTATCCAGTTCAGAAAGTTTTACCCAGTTTAGGACAGTTTAAGACAGTAAAACCCAAATGTCCTGTCCAAAACCAGTTTAGAATGTCCAAAACCCCAACCCTGCATAGGAAAAACCAAGAACTATTTTAAAAAAAAAAAAAAAAAGGAAATTTTAGTACATTACTTACAAAAACTTGAGTACTGTATCTGTACTGTATGAATCGAGCTTCTTTAAGGTCAGCTTCCAAAGCCCTGTTCCGTTGCAACAAGTCTTCCATGTTATTGCTGTTTGGTTATACAAACCTATAATTATACAAACCTATTATAATGTTGGTTATACAAATCACAGAATGCTTAATAAGACAGCATTACAATAATCCAATCAAAATCCTACATAAAAATCTGTTTGAAAATGTAGCATAAAACAGGGCTGGCAAGGTTTAAGACAGAATGGATTAATCCACGGTTTAAACCGTCCTGTCCATAATCTCTTTGTCCAAAACTGTCTTAAACAGTTCAAAACCCTTTTACTCTAACTATGTAACAATTTTATCTGAACAATATTTAAAAGGTAAAATAAACATAGAACTAATAATATATTGATAATTAAATCTACTACAGAATATTTGTTTTTAAAAGCATAATGTTTTATTAATATTGTTTGAGTCTGTAATTTAAACATTAAACAAAGGAAGATTAATCAGCAATCAAGTTCAATTGGTCCTCTCATTCAATAGTACATAACTGAAGTTTGATCTTGCCATACAAGTTAAGCTATTAGGGACTAAGTACTTGGTTAGTCATGAACAGGTTTATTTATCAATAGTACTATTCAAGTATACTTTTATTTCATTCATTTTCAATTCTTTTAGCATAGTGGTGATACATCACCAGTGTCAGTAACTGAAACTGATGTTATACCCTTCAAAACTGTTAATACATTTTTCAGTTATTTTGTATTTCCAATTTAAACTAATATATCTATATTTAAAAATATTTTTTTTTAAATAGATATCTTTTTCATCATCCTGTGATGCAGAAATTATAGCATTTTTTTAAAAAAATATTGTGAAAACTAAAAGGTTAACTTTTAAACAAATTTAGTTTTTTTTTTTTTTTAAATTATTATTTTTTTAACATTGCATTAGTTATCCTTATGCAAAAATATTATTTATCAGTATTAAAAGCATATTTATATTTAAAGGATTAGGTATTTATTTTTGTTGTTCAATGAATTGTGGAACTTCAAAAATTATAAACCTTTTCCCATTATATTATATTATTTTCCTTTAATAAGTTAAAGTAAATTGTATAAAAAATATCAAATATTTATTGCCGCAAAAGCAGAGGGTGCCTTTCACTCCCTCAAACCCATTCTCAGCCATAATTCAAAACTTGCCATAAAAACTAAAAGGACCTTATACCTACAATGTATATACCCGGATGCCCCCTTGGGGGCGGGGCGGGGTTTAGCAATAAAATACCTACAATGTATCAGACCCATTATTAGTTATGCTGCCCCTGCTTGGAGTGCATAAACGCCCAGTCAAAAGCGTAAACTGGAGACCTTGCAAAACAAAATGATCAGGAGATTCTTGGGTGCTCCCTGTAGTCTAAGAATGAGCGATATAAGAAACGACATGAAAATTAATACCATGCAAGAACACATTCTTCTCCTTTGTGCCTCATTCTTTAAAGACACAATTAGCTGCACTACTTGCGAGTACAACCATATTTTTGACTTTGAGCTTCTCAGAGACAATATTAAATACGGTCCGGCAACGGTATTTTTCCTTTCAGACAGTGTACTTTCCAAACGCTTCACCACAAAATTGTAAATATTTGCCATTCTTTTTAAATCAAGGTTCCTGTCTGTGCACCAATGAAGCCCGCAAAGGGGGGAGGCGAGGCAGGCAGGAGCTGAGATTCTCTCTCTTTTATTTTCTTTGTAAATATTGTTAGTGTATCCTTTTGTATATATATTTTTCCTATTTGCAGGGCTGCCATTGGATAAAAACAAAAAAAATAGTTGCTTTAGTTGCATTATATATGAAAAATAGTCTCCTAAATAGTCTGCAAGATATATATAATAGTCGCCAAAATTGTATCATCCTCTAACATAATTTTACTTATTTGTGCTGTAATAGTATAAAATCCAGATAATATGCAGTTAAATTTTCACATTTTATAAAAAATGTACATTTACTTGTGGATATAAACAGAGCACTGCTGAAGAAACTGCTATAAAAACTTCGAAACGTTTTAAAAAAATTTATTTTGAATTTTATTCTTTATTAGGCATAAAGCTTCAGATATCATCTAAGAAACAATAGTTGTAATTAAAAAAAACTAGGGACTAAAAATTTTAGGCATTATAAAAAAAAATGATACTTTTATGCATTAATTAGCCTTACTATAAGATAAAAAATTAGCATATAACATACAAAATTTGCATTCTTAAATAGTTTTAAATAATAATATGAGAGGAAAATTATAATATGAATGCAAATAAATTAAAACGAAGCATTTTATGAATGAAAATGAAGTGGGAAAGAACACACAAGGTAGTATTAAATGTAAAAATTATTATTTTTTAAACATTTTCTTGGGGCTTTTAGTATAGAAATCAATTAAATTTGTTTTCCTTTTGTGAACAAGTTTATTAATTTTAACCGATTCAGTTTCATGTTCTCTCTCAGTTACTCGTAATTTTTCAGCAGCTTCCAATAATCCTTGAGCAATCCTTATTTGAACACTATCATTTTTTTTAACGGCTTCTTTTAAACGCTCATTTCCTTCTTTTAGTAAAGAGTCTGCTGACGATTGTATCTCTTGATGTTTCACCATTAAAACTTGAGCCTTTTTTTCAAGACTGTTAATCCCTTCTTTCTTCCTCTCAACTTCTTCTTTCAATGTTTCAGATTTTTTCTTTTCTTCTTCTTTTTCTGCAGCTTCCTTCAGCTCTCTTTCTTTAGCCTTTTTCTGTTCTTCTAAATATGCAAAATATGAATTACCAGCACTATAGGTTAAGCTTAAAAGTTTTTTTGCGATTGGTACTTCTGAAACATTTTTAAATTTTTGTATACCATCTTTTATATTAAGCCTAGCATTTAACATTTTCTCAGACATTGATGCTTTCTCTTGAGTAAGTACCCTGGAAGATATAGAAAAACATCTCTCTACATCGCTATTGCCGTGAGACAAAGACAGACAAGCTTTAACAAAAAGTCTTAAAGTAGGGTATTTAACTTTTCCTGTTGAATCTTTTGCAAAGATAATATCTCTCCAAAAATGATCTATTCGTAGTTTATTTGTCCCAAGATTGGCAGATAATAGTTGAGACTGCAAAATTAGCCATTCATCTCTGATTTGTAGATCGTCAATACCAAGAAAGGTAAGAGACTTTGCGATTTGACAAGCGTAATTCAGGCTTTTTGGTTGGGCAATTTCTTCTGGTTGAAAACATTTAAAATAAAATAAAAATTTTCCAGAATCCATACAAGTTTTCTTGATTAAATAATTGAAAGCAGCACGATAGTGTTTCTGCATATTATGTCTGAAATTCATTTTTTCATTATCTTTAAAACGCATGCTAAGATCTTTAATTTGTTTGCTACAGTATATAACTTTGATGGGTAATAGCTGGTTATCTGAAATAACTTTATGAATATCAATTTCATTTGTTTTACAAATGCGACCAGCAATTTTTTTTTAATAGTTCACTAATTTCACTATATAAAATGTGAATTAATGGTTCTGATTTCTGAAAAGTCTTCAAAAACGGTTCAAATAAGACAGCACTTTCAGTTAAAAACACAAGTTCAACCTTAATGTCAACATATTTTAGAGATTCAGATATGTGCTTATATTTTGGACACTTCATTAGTGACTGGTTCTTTAAAGGAATAAATTTGAAGAAGTATTCTTCAACGGCTAGCCATTGAGAAAGTAGCCTTTCTGCTGCAGGTCCAAGGGTAAGCCACCTTGTTGAAGAGTGTTTAATAAAGCGATTCTTTTCTAAGCACAATTTTTGTTGGATTGAAGAAAAATCCTCCCATCGTGCTGGATACTTTTTAAAAAAACTATAAATATCAACAATTAATTCTTTACCAACTTCCCCAAATTCCTCAATACCTTTCAAAAACGCATTATGTATTACGTGCAAATTGCACGTACCAATATCGATAAGTCCTTTATTTCTTTCTTCGATTAAATTTTGGTTCATCATTTTCCAAACTTTTGCATTTACATTTGGACCGTCAGATCCCAACACCAGATTCACGTAAAGCATTCTCTATTTGTTTTTTAATATCATTGGCTGTGGCATGTCCAATAAAAACAGTTTTTAGATGACGACATACAATTTCTTGATAGTCTTCCGACCAAAACCTCAAAGCAAACTGTAACTCTTTGTGATTTGAATTATTGGTAGTTTCATCATACAGTAACGAATATGGTGATGTCTTCACATCAGCAATTAAATTGTCATGGAAGTAAGGGCCGAGAGCTTCTGTTATTAGGTAACTTAGTTTAGTTTTACCTAAACAAAATTGTTCAGGCACAGCATCCGGAAACATGGCAGAGAAAATTTCTTTCAAATCATCACAAGCAAATGGAGAATAATTACTTTGCACTGACTTCAGCGCCCATATGATTTCTGCTCTCGCAGAGGACTCTCGTCTGCTGAATAAACTTAATTGTTTCAAGCTATTTGGTGGAGTGCTAGGTGTTGATAACGATGGGGTGCCAGCTGATAAAGTAGTGATATGCGTTGATAAAGATGTTGTGCTTAATCCTGAAGATGACAAGCCAGATTCTGTTGTAGATGGTACTGATTTATGAGGTACTACTGAGGTGCAAATGGAATTTCCGGACTCTTTGGGCTGCAATACCAATTGTTGTACACAAAGCTTTACTGAAGCATTTTTAATGTGCATTTCAGTATTTGTATGCTGAGTCAGTGCAGAAAAACCTTTTTTTCCACACAAGATGTTTTTGCTACAAATGAAGCAGAACACTTCTGTTTCAGTCTTTTTTCTGCACCAAGAGGATATTATGTGTTTCAAATTATCTCTTTTCTTGAACCACTCAGATTTAACGGAGTATTGTTTAGCCATGATGACAGCTACCTGTAAAGAATGGAATATATAAGTAAACTTCGGTTTCAAATAGCTTTACATTTTGAAAACTATGCCAGTTTAAGTAAATTAACCCCAACAGTCAGTCTGTTAAAAGTTTAAACCAGTAAAAAAAAATTTTTTGATGAACTAAAATCATTTACACAGGACCGTTTTTATGTTTACGCGGGCACCAGTCGTTTTATTATTTTGGGGCATTTTATAAGTAAAACTAAAGAAAAAAAATTAATTTTGAATAATTTATGAAAATTATTTCATTATAAGAATAAAAAACACATAAATTAGTTATAAAAGGGAATTATAAAATAGGAAGTCTTTAAAAAAAATAGGAGCGTTGAAAAATAAATAAAAAACCTACTTTAAAGTAACTTAATAAATTTTCAAGGTGAATATTTAAATCCATAACAAATATAAATTTAAACAGCAATTAAAAATAAAATTGTTCATAAGATCAAAATTTCTCTAAGTAAGACAGATACTTTACTTTCTACTCTTTTCATCAAGGCTTTAACAATATAATTATAAAAAATTGAGTAGAAAAAATTTACCAAAAAGTTTGTCCGAATTTCGCATTTTATAAATAAAATATTCCGATATTAAAAACAATTATTTTATAAAATTTAAAAATACATCAATTTTATTTAATGTTCAGTCAGTTATCCAATTTTGAAATTAATATTAATTAACGATACAATTATTATTAATCCTGAGGCAGGATTTCTTCTGACTTTCTGCAAGGTACTTCTAATAACAGATGTACAAGTTACTAATTTAAAGTACCGTAATTTCACGGAGATATGCCGCGGCTTTATTGATTTAAAGCTTGAAATCTTAGTAGGAATGCGTATCGAATGGGGCAGACAATATAGTATTACTTTTTTCCCTTAAAAAATTTTGCTCCACAGAAGCCCCTAATATCTCACAATGAAATTTCATCATCATTTTTTACCACCTGTTATTTTTTCATGCTTAATGATACTCCAAACCAAAGTCAACGCACCTAGAACTTTCCCACCCCCATCCTTTCTTAGAATAAATAAATCACTATTCATAAGAGAGGGAGCTTTCGTTTTTGCCTATGAATAGCTGTAGAGTGAAGGGGTGAGAGTGGAGTGGAGAAACATAAATCAGGGTGGGGCCAGTGTTGACGTCAGCTGTAAAATAGACACTTCTCCCTCCCCTCATTTTCCCCAGGAAATATGTCTCTTCACTCCTCTTTTTTTTAAATGAATTCTTGCTGATAAGTTTCGGATGACCTTGAATCTTATTGAAATAACGATGTTCAAGAAGAATTTCTAACTTAAAACTGATGGTCAGTGAAGTGAGAAAAAAAAATGAGTGAGAATTTTACATGTGGATAAAAGAAAGACGATCCTAGTTAAGGAGTCAGCAGTCAAAGAAAAAAAAAAAAAAGAGTTGTGAATTTGATTATCTTCTTCAGTTTATTTTTTTTAATCTTGAATCTTTTAACTCTGATCTTCTGTTGTGCTTTTTTTGTTTTAATAATATTTTTCTTTCATAAATATTTATGTTCAGTTCATGCTATTTTCGTTTCTTCTTCTTTTTTTTTTTTTTTTTTTTTTTGTTCTGAAGAATAAAAAATGTCTCAAACATTTTTGCAAAATTTTGCAGAAAACCAACTTTTTTTCTCCTTAATTCTTTATTTTTCATTACTAAGAAATGAAAATACAAAAATCGCGAGCATTTATTTCCCCTCTTAAGTGCGAGAAAGACATCCTTTGCAAATAATTCTGGATGACTAGAAAATAAATCTTTCAAAATTTTTTCTGGAAAAAAGAAAACAAATAACTAAAATATTTTACTCCGTTAGTCTTTATTCTCAAATGAGAAGACAAAAATCAGGGGCATTTCTTTCCGATCGGGAATAAGGCTTCTTTGGAATATAATTCTGATGAGAAAAGGGGAAAAAATTTTCAGTTAAGAACAGTTCTGCAAAAAAAAAAAATTCCTACTTCATAAAGAAAAAATCTTTCTGCAAAAACTCTAACGTTTTGTGACCATATTGCAGTGATTCTGGCTCAAGATTATTAATATTAATCTAGAGTTTAACTAGGATTTCAACATTTTGCTGAAACAATCGGAATCAGAAGGAAAAAAGCGCGAATCAGGTTGTGCTATTTTTCTTCTCCACTCCAGTTTAAACATGAATTTGTAAAGCAAACACATAAGATGAATTCGACAAAACGAATATAACCACGCATCCTTTTTCCATTACAAATAGCTCTAGCTATTAACTACACATCTTGTGTAACTAAAGACAATTTTTTTTTTTAATTTTGCTACTTTGTTTGAATTAAAAAAAGAAAAAAACGCGTAAATAAAAATCATACTTAGAAAAATATACTTAATTCTAAACTATACCGTTTTAATTATATATCAAATTAAAAAAAGTAAACATTAAATATAAAATGAATAAAATAGAGTTTATACTTACAAACTTTAAAAATGCTGAAGTATACGATGAGAACTCTGGTTGAGGTTGATGAGATCCTATGAGATATTACATATTCTTTCTGTAGTAGGAGGAGCATTCACGTAGACCGAATTTCGATTCCATTTGTCTGATTGGTTAAACATTTCTGTTTTGCTTATGACATCAAACAGTGAGGAAGAATGAAGTATGGGTAAAACGAAAGCGCGCAAAAAAAGTGGGAGGATGGGGGGACTCATGAAGCTATTTTTCGTTTTAGTCGCCAATTAGCTTAAAAAAGTCGCCGATTTTACGCAACTGATTTAAAAATAGTCGTTTTTACTCATATTTTTACAAAAATAGTCGCCATAGTTGCTATTGCTTTAAAATAGTCGCTTTAGTCGCCAATGGCAGCCCTGTATTTGTAAACCACAGCATTATTTTATCATATACCCCCACTGAATTGAGCTTAGGCAAACTATTTAACTTCCCACTGAGATGAATGAGTTAGGGGGCCGACACTTAGATAAATACTTCACATAGGCCTTCGAAAAAGGTTCTTGTGCAGCGTCCCGATATCTTCGTAACGCCCACCTGCAGTATGAGATGTTTACAATCGAAAGTTTAAGTTTTAATTGTTTTTTTAATAACAACTTTTAAATGTTTTTAACGAATAACCTGTTAATTGGAGCTTGTGAGTTTCTTGATGGTTTGTTATCTTTTACTATTAAAGAGGATGTTTCATTTCACGTCTTACATTCCCTTCACCGAAACCTATACATCTTCTATTTCCTGTTGAAATCACTCAGTTTAACCATGCAATGCACGACTCTCACACGGGTTTAAATAATTGGAGGCAATCTTAACATATCCAGTTAACAAAGGCACCTGACATGAAATTTGTTTATTTATAATGTCTTTTGTTGGTATCATTGTAACTTAAGTGTTGACAAACAGTAAAAAATGAATAAATAAATAAACACAAGTAAAAGAATTACAACTTTTTGTTACTTTGATTTATTTTGTGAACCCCCCCCCCCCCGGAATTTTGCGAATAACATTTTTATCAGCATTAACAGCCAACATGTAATGGCTTTCAAGTAATTTATGGCCGATATCAATCAGTTGCCATTTTTAATTAGTTAATTTATAGTCAATTTTAATCAATTACCTACTAATCCCTAAACTTTGTTAAGGATCAGCTGATGGAAATAATTTTGGAAAAGTCAATATTTTAGGAGTACTTATTTATTTGTTTATTTTTAATTTACAAAATAGTCAAATTTGCAATACACCATAGGGGAGAGTGGAGTCAATTGTAACATTTTTTACTTAACTATTTTTAAATAACCAAAAATCCAATATATTATTAGTATTAATTGCCAGACGAGTAAAGTAGACTATCCTCTACTAGAAAAAAAAAACTTATTTTAAATGTTATTATATTAGTTATTAACAAATTTTGACAGTCTTGCACTTGTTACAATTGTCCCAGTAACAGTTCATAAATTCAACTAAAAAATAGTTAATTATACATATTATCATAGTTGTGATATATTATTTTACTGATCAAAATAGTAGTGATATTTTAGGAGTAAAAATAATAATGGGCAGAGACCTAAAGGGTTAAACTTTAAACTTTAAGGGGTTAAAAATTTTAATTTATACTGTGAAAGGTGACAAATAAAATAATGCACATGCAACATAATATAAATGATATAGGAAACTATTGGTGGTTCTTAAAGAGTTAAGTAATGGTTTGTAAACGTAAGATTATTTATTTTCAGCTGTTACATTCCTCCCTTTAGTTATTGTTACAATCGTCCCCAAGATGCCATTTCAGCTTCATTTGTTAAAAACAATGCTAGTTAATTAACAAAACTAATCTCTTTTTTTTTTTTTAAATGTTAATTAAAGTGTCCACTTACATATTCGGTTAATAATTTTTATTTGTTTAAACAAAATTACTTTGTTACAATATAATATTCTAATACCAAAAAAAGTACTCACGTAGCGTGAAAATATCTTTTGTGATGTATAACTCTTTCAAAAGTACATAAAAATGGTTGCCAGCAGGGGTATACATGCAGATTTATTAAATACACCTTGTGCGCCTCATAGAAACCAAATCTAGAACCAGACACTCGAAATTTTTGCTCTGTTACAATCGTACCCTGTTACAATTGACCCCACTCTCCCCTACTGTTTTTTTTTTTTTTTCTAATTTACAAGATAGTAGATTTTTAAAATTGGAAGTTTTCAATAAAAATAGACTAACACTGCCAAAATTTTTTTTATTGAAATTCCGACATTATAAATTGTAATTTAAAATATCAGTCTTTGTCAATAGGACCGTATCATTGATGAAACATTGTGCCTTATTAATTAAATTTACAATGTTATTAGCTAATTTTGCTTATAGATAAAAGCTTTAATATGAAGGAATAAAAAAGAAATATATAATTATTAGAGTTCGCCTACCAGACAGAAATTTTCTAAAACATTTTTGAATAAAATGGAACGTGTGTCAATAATGTCTTATCGAAACTAGCTGAACTTCCTTGTTTGATTGATAATAATGCATATAAAATGTAAAACAAAAGAAGAAAACTTTTAGAACAAAAAATTAAATGTCTTAATCTGGTATAAGTATTAAACTGGAAGATATTCTTCAACTGTTAGCAAGATTTCTCCAAATACTTGATACAGGAGTTCACTCGTCTTCTGGGTTGGGTTCAAAATTTTTAAACAACGGAGTTGAACATTAGTAGTCGTAAACTCAAAATTGGGTCGGCTATTCAACGACTGTTATAAGATAAATTATCATTAACATTTTACCCCAAATATACATTAAATTTAGATGAAAGCTTTGGCTTTAGAGAGTTAATAAGTTTGATTCCCTCAAAATTATGCTTATTTATTTTACATTTTCTATTGCAATTACTTCCACAAAATCAATTTGCTAAAAACAATCTTTAGATTAATTTGTCATAGAGATTTAAGTAAATTCATTCATTTTGAATGACTAATTTAGTAATTATAAAAAAAATTCTGAAGGGTCTGGGTTGCCTTTTTTAAGAGGATATTAATTCTATTAATTAAAAAAAAAAAGGATATTATAAGTTATGCTAGTTATAATAACTTTCATTCTTTAAAACTCTATCATCCGGATAATTTGTCAAGAGAAGAGAGTGACTGAAAATTCGAAAGAAGAATGATGCTAGTTTAATTTGGTGAAAATTAAGATTTAAATAGTCTAAAGTAGCACTGTTGAAAATAGCAAAGAACATGAATAAAATATAATCGTACATTTTTTTTTTTTCATCATAAAGGAAAAGCATTATGAAAATATTAAACACATTGACTATGTTTATTTAACGTTTGTGTAATTAGCAAAAAAATTATATGCACATATATTAAATAGTTACTATTGTCAAAATACATTCTAATTACTTTTAATACAATTTCTTATAGTTTAACGCATTATTTTGATAAAAAAGTGCGTTTGTATATCAGATAACATTTAACTAGCTCAATGTGCAATTTTCCAAACTTCAGTTAAAATTTATATAATAATGGGCTTAAGGGGATTTTTTTCTCAATTATTATAAATAAATACTACCTAACCAAAATATAAAGTTACTAATATAACAGAAGTCGCCCCATGATTTTTAGATTCTTAATCTTTCTAAACGAAAGTTAAAGAATTGTTTCCAAAAAAAAAATAATAGGAATGTAACAGGCTCGATAAAACTCAGAAATTTTACCCGTCCACAAGGACGGGTTGTCGACCAATGTACCTGTCCTCCTTTGAAACTAACCCGTAACTTCTAAATAAATGAACATATAATTTGTCATGTTATTCTTGTACGGTGGTAACATAAACCCACAACACAGATTCTAAACGTTCGAGTTCTTTTTTAAGAACTAAGAAGAAAAAAAAATTCTATTACGATAGAATATTTTAAAGAGAGTTTCTAAAGTACAATGTTATTTTAAGGTAAAATTTTACTAAGATATCACAATAAATTTAATAGTCCTATAATGATCAGTTTTTTTATTGACTGAAAATTGTTCACTATCTTTTCTTTAATAATTGTTGTGTGCTTGTTAATTGTTTGAGCATTAAAAAGCACTTACCATATTAGAACAGGAAATACTTATCATGCTTTGGAAAAAGATTTTATATATTTTGGTACAATAATAAAATACACTCTGTAAGTTAATGCTAAGTAACACATTCTGTAAGTTCAAATGCTAATAAACGAATACTAATGCCCGTAATAGCTTAAAACTAATCAAAGTTATGTGCACAGTCCGCAAAAAAAAAAAAAAAAAAAAAAAAAAAACGAATCACCCTGAATTACTTTCGTTCTAATGATCAGATTTTCACGAACTAAGTTTCAATCTTAATGGTTCCTGGGGGTGACCTCAAATATGCTTATTAATTAGTGCTAACTATTAATTAAGTTACGAAATCAGACACAAAAACGTACTTTCTCTGAATAAACATATATTTTTTTTTACATATTTGGAATCCTGAAAAAATTTGACCGAATTTCGAAAAAATTTGGTCGTAAATTGGGTCACAATAAAGATTTATATATATGGCGAAAGTTTAAAAAAATGCCAAATTACCTCGCCATATAAAGTGAAACAATTTAAAACAACCATAAAGAAAATGAATGAATGACGAGATGTCATAATATTGTGTGTCTTTCTTGCTATAGGCAACCAAGAGAAGAAATTTTTAGATCTGCTTTCTGGGTATAGAAAATAGTATTCGTTTTAATATTTTGAAAATAAATTTTAATTTAAAATGAAATTATTTTTGATTTTCCAATATTTCAAAATTTAAACGTTGAACTTATTATCTGACATTTTTTATTTTTTTAAAGATGTTATTTGTATAAAAATGCTTTAATAAAACCAAATTTACTTAAGTTATTATAAATTTATGAAAAGTTGTAGGGCTAATTGCTTTTACACCTCAGTTCAAGTCTTTCAGGCAAGGAAAAGAAAAAAGAGATTCTGCAAAAAATTTGGGGCATGATTCTGATGCGCAATCAGAAGGTTTTATAAAATTCACGGTATTTCTTCTCAATAAAATTGAAATATATATATATATATATATATATATATATATAAGATATAGTATAAGTAAATTTTACTTGAATTTTTATTTTATTGTTTAAAGTCATTTCATTCTGACAAATATTTAGGTTTCATGTTTTTCTTGAATAAGTAGGATTTGCAAATAGCATCTTTATGTATAAATTCCGAAACTGACTTCTGCAAACATGTGTTTTCCCTAAGCTCTTCGACTGCGATCAGTTACTTATTTATCACCAAATATGGATACTAAAGTTTCTTTGTTTTATTCCCTTATTTAAAAACTTACTTTACTATTTTCACCATCACTACCGACATCCGATACGATAGCGTCATTTTAAGTAGTGTTCGTAAGTTCCTTAAGAAGTTAAAAATGTGGGGGCGAAACTAAAGAGATGTATTTTATTATGTTTATATTCACCACAACATTCAATATTTAATTTCAAAAATTTAATTTAACATTTAATGATAACTTTATAATTATGATCGATACTGTTACCACAGTGTTCTTAATTTATTAAGGACTAGATTCTTGACTTTTTAAATGAAAGGTCAAATCAAAAAAAAAAAAAAAAGGAAAAAAAAAAAAAAAAAAAAATGAAAAATAGTTACAAATTTTTGCAAAAATTAAAATTCATCAGAAGTTGGAGTCAATTTTACTTAGAGTTTATTGATGTATTTTGCAGTTTTAGATTATTTAGAGATTTGCTAATTTTAATTAGAATTTTACTAGTTTTAATTGTTGAATTAGAGAAAATAATGAGACCCCTCTACCCTTAACTATTTCCAGCATTTATGCAAACAAATTCTTTCATTGGTATTTCTTTATTTTCTGATATTATTAGAAGATGGTGGCAGAAATTATAGATGAAAAAATAGCTTAGCAGCAATATTTAAAAATTAATGCTGTTGGTAGGAACTATTCAACCCACCGCTTTATATAAGGTAAAAATGTTTAATAAAAGAAATTATCTAAAACTTAATGCGTATGTGGTAGATAACTCTTAAGTTTTACTGAGTTAAATTAATAATTTAACTCTTTGATCAATAAGTCAGTGACATTCTTTGGTTAAATAATCTGTGGCTTAATTAATAGAAAACTATAAATAGAATCAAAATGTATGAATTCTTTCCTATAGGATTTAAGTGGATACCTTTTAAGCATTTTGAACATTGCAAATATTGTAAAGCATAATTTAGCTGAATGCCATAAAGTTTCCTATTTTTAAATGTAAAAATTATGCAAAACAAATATTTTGTAAATTTATATTTTGATTATTTAATATAAATAATTTATTTAGTGTAGTATAGCAAACTTTTGTGTATTCTTTCCAATCAATTCTTTTATTTCTGTAGCTTTGTAGCAGTTTCTTTTTACCAAAACTAATGAATTTTATCATCAAATTTTAAGTTTCGGGGGTGGGGAGTATTTAGAGGATAAACTTTCTCAGAAATTGTGCTAAGTTATTTTTTCATGATTCACCGAAGTATTGTTAGAGATTCGCTCTTTGAAAATATGAGTTCAAATTTTTAAAAATGTTAATTTCTTGAAGTATGTTGATGTATGTAAATTGTAAAAAATATAAAAAAATGCTAATATTTTGACTCAAACAAAAACATATTACAGCGGATCATAGAGATTAAATAGCAAGGTCAGAGAATTCAAAAAAAAAAATATTTAAAAGATCATAATAAAGATAAAGATTCATAAGGATTTAGTTTTTGGCTGCTTACTAGGGTCTTCGTTTTTGCTTCATCAAAGGAAAACTAATGGCCAATGTGAAAATTATATAAATAACCATTTAAAAAATACACATGATTTATATCATTTGTAAAATAACAAGTATTTTTCCCAATTACAATTTTTAAAGAACTTAGCTGCCTTCTAATACGAGGGTTGCTATTTATATTTCTGGCCTTGGCAACAGTAAGTGTTGATAGGCGACCGCAGACGATTTTAATCGAAAGTTTGATATTTTTAAACATGAATTCAGCAGACGATTAACCATTATAGCTTCATTTGTGTTGTTGACAGTTAATTGAAAAGTTCTCCTCTTTCAAAAAATGGAATTGAATCGTGAACATTTTCGTGCCATTATTTTTCAAAACTTTTGACGTGGATTGTCAAGACAAGAGTGCTTTGATGAACTTAATTCTTTATTCAGCGATAAAGCGCCATCCTACAGCACTGTAAAAAATTGGTACAACGAATTTAATCGTGGTCGATGTTCGATCCAGGACGAATCCCGTGCAGGTCGTTCAAAATCCGTTGTTGTGCCAGAAAAGATCGATGCTGTGCATGAACTGATACAGCAAGATCGTCATGTGACATACCGTGAGATAGAAAGAGGCATATTTGGAAATTAGTATGACTAGCATCAATAAAATATTGCATGAACATATGAGCGTAAAAAAAAAATTTTCGCGTTCGATCCCGCATAATCTGACAAACGCTCAAAAAAAGGCTCGTGTCGATTGGTGCAAGGAAATGTTGGAAAAATACGTTCAAGGTACATCAAATGATGTGTATAACATCTACACAGGTGACGAATCATGGATCTATGCAAAACAGCAATCAACTGTATGGGTCTTCCAAGACGAGGCGAAACCAACAAAAGTTGTTCGAGGAAGAAGCACATCGAAACAAATGATTGCCTGTTTCTTCGTCATTAACGGTCATGTGGCAACAGTGGCGTAAGAGCAACGCAGGACGGTCAATTCTGGATGGCACACGCCCAATTGTTTGCCAGAAGTCATTGGAGAAATTCGAAAAAAGCAGAAGAACAGGCGAATCATTCTTCATCATGACAATGTGTGCTCTCTCACATCGACTCAAACAAACGCATTTCTGACGGAGCGAAAGATCGAACTGATGGGTCATCCGCCGTAGAGCCCTGATTTGGCACCCAATGACTTCTTATTCCCACACATCAAAAATAAATTACGTGGACAACGATTTTCGACCCCCGAAGAAGCAGTTGATGCATTCAAAACGCATGTTTTGGAGTTACCTCAATCGGACTGGAAAATGTGCTTTGAAAATTGGTTCAAACGCATGCAAAAATGTATTGATCATCATGGAGAATATTTTGAAAACAATAAAACCAACTTCGATCCTACATATCTGTTTTTTCATTATTAGGCCAGAAATATAAATAGCAACCCTCGTATAAGAGTTCACTCTTGAAACTACTGATCATGCTATACTATTACCCTACACCTGAGCTCAAGAATTTGTACTTCATATGATTTCCGAATGATACTAAGTAAACTTGGTTTCTAGTAAAACGAATGGATATTATTTACATACTCATTTTGTTAGTTTATTAAAAAATAAATAATTTTAAAAATTGAAAGAAAAGAAAATTTAGGTTTATAATACCCCAAATTAAACAAGAGTAACACTTGTTACAGTTTTTAACTCTGACATTCTTTTCATGAGATAACTTCTTTTGCCGACAATTTTTTCAGTTTTTTATTATTAATTAAAGCCAGCTTACGCATTCTTGTAATTTTTGCATTTTATATTTGAAATCGAATGACATGCATGAAATGACTCCTATTTCAAAGAGTCAAAGTTAAATAGTTGCAAGGCTGATTGTTTCGAAAAAAAAATTTGCTACTGCGGTTCAATGAAACAATTATTACGAAATATTAGATAAATTTGTAATAAAAATTTCTTCAAAACGAGTATTAAAACTATTATTATAGGTTATTTAAGTAGAAAAAATCCTAATGTTAGAAAAAGAACAATATTTGAGATGATGATTCTAAAAATAGCACGTTTTTCGAATCTTTTTACAATTTTTTATTTTAGTAGTTGTTTAATGCAACAAGGCATATCAAACATTTTCCTGATATAGAAATATTTTCTTGAACTGTGTGAAAGTTGAGAAATAACATAAACAACTTTTTAAGCGTATATTTTAAACTTTTTTAAAGAAAAGGGTAACTTTCTTTAAGTTAGCGGGCAAGAATAACTTTGAACGTCAAAATAAAATTTTATGTCCATAGTTTTTCATTCATTTAAAAAAAAAAAAAAAAAACAATCTGTTGTATGTTTTTGCTGTGCTCACATACGCATTTACTTTAATTACTCAAATAAATAATAAACAATAAAAAAAGGAAAATTAATAATTTATCTTCGTTTTCCGAAAACACCAGTATGATTAGAAAATAGTCAGGTGTTCTGCATCGAATGATATTGATCAGTAGAATATTTTTAATTTCTTAACAAGATTTAATTCTCAGCTAGCTGGCAATAATTCTAAGTTTTCTTTCAATAAAAACTTAACAATAACTTAAAAAGTAATTTTATTTTAAAGGAAAACATAAATTAAAGAACTGAAACAATTGATTAGTATATTAATGGAAAAATAATATATATGGTAGCATAAAAATAAGATTTTGAGAATCGTTAAAATTTAATTAAAAAGTTAGAAAAATAATTCTGCGAAACACGTACAGACAGGTAATTTACAAATACATTTTAAGATTAAGGCGATATATAAGATGTAAAGAAGTTTTAAGATGCTTAAAAATGTTTACTACGCATTCGTATAAATAATTATAAAATATATATTCAAGAAATTGATAAATATATTATTCCAAATCTATGCATATGTATGTATATTATTGAAATTGTATCAGTTATTGAGAAACAAAATCAAAAAATAATCACATTAAATAAGCACAATCTGGTGTATAATCATATTCTATCAGAAGCATGCTTTTATAAAACTAGACATTCGTTGAATAAAATTTTTTTTATTATAAACGCTTTATTCAAATTTCTTATTGCTAAATTGAAAATAAATTATTAAACCACTAAAAAGAAACATCGTTTTTTATAGCTTGAAAGAAATAAAAAGATTAGCAAACGTTTATTAGCGAAAAAAATGTGAATGAAATTTTATACTATGCGCGCGAAGTCAAGTTCCTCACAAGTTAATCACATTTTAATATTAATTGCCAAATTTAATTATTTCTTTATTGTCCCCAAATTATTCTTTTTAAAAGAATTAATTTTAATTTTTCTCAGCTTCTAATAAAAAACAGTTGTAACTTAAGATTTTTCAATTAAAAAATATATAGATTAATATGGTATAAAAAAATTCCTACCTTATAATTCAAAATTTTTTCATCCTCAATTTAATTAAATAATGAAAAATAATTATTAAATTTTTTTTTTCATGAAATTATCTTTGGGTAAATGAATTTTATAAGTGGGAACAATTTTCTTTGAATTGCTTTATTAGTTTTAAAAATATGACTAAAAACGTAAAAAGTGAAATTAACATTAAGGGGTACGAACTTTGGATCGCTCTCCTGGCCAAACTATGGGGACCATATTTCCCAGATTGCGGCTACCCCCTATATTTTGAAGGTTAAGAATCCAAATATGTAAAAAAATATATATGTTTATTCATAGAAAGTATGTTTTTGCGTCTGATTTCGTAACTTAATTAATAGTTAGCACTAATTAATTATCATATTTGAGGTCACCCCCAGGAACCATTAAGATTGACACTTAGTTCGTGAAAATCCGATCATTAGAACAAAAGTCAAAAGTAATTCAGGGTGATTCGTTTTTTTTTTTTTTTTTTTTTGCGGACTGTACCTGTGAATTTATCTTTTAAGGAACGTTTTTTTTTAATCGTTATCTATTTTGCGTATGAAGATAGCAATGCCCAATTTTTGATTTATCATAAATGTAGTATTCTGAACAAAGCATCTTAAAGACAGTATAAGTGATATGAATTGAAAATTATTAATAATCAAAGTAAAGTAAGCACAGTAAATCTAAGTCTGATTAACAGAAAAAACTTTTAAACTCCTAATGGTTAAATCCCTAATGGTTTTCCTTACAAATGATACATTAAAAATTTATTTTTTACATTTACAGATAAAAAAAAAAAACACTTATTTGATAAACACAAGAATAGGTACTTATTCATTTTGCTAGGTTAAGTGATTAAATTGCCTTAAATACCACAACAAAGCCGGGTTGGGGTTTTGGACGTCCTAAACTGGTTTTGGACAGGACACGTGGGTTTTACTGTCTTAAACTGGGTAAAACTGTCCTAAACTGTCTCAAAGTGTCCAAAGTCTTAAACTTTGGAGAAAGATAAAAATTCTATAGGTGTAACCGTTGTACACATAATAATTGCATGTATCAATAAATATTTGATATTTTTTATATACAATTTACTTTAACTTATTAAAGGAAAATAATATAATATAATAGGAAAAGGTTTACTATTTTTGAAGCTCCACAATTCATTGAACAACAAAGGTGAATATACCTAATCCTTTAAATATAAATATGCTTTTAATACTGATAAATAATGTTTTTGCATAAGGATAAATAATGTAATATTAAAAAATAATAATAATGATTCTAAAAAAATACTAAATTTGTTTAAAAAATAACCTTTTATTTTTCACATTTTTTTTAAAAAAATGTTCTAATTTCTGCATCACAGAATGATAAATTAAAAAAAATTTTTAAATATAAATATAGTTTAAATTGGAAATACAAAATAACTGAAAAATGTATTAACATTTTTGAAGGGCATAACATCAGTTTCACTGGTGGTGTATCTGTTTATGACTAACCAAACACTTAGTTCCTAATAGCTTAATTTGTATGGCAAGATCAAACTTCAGTTATGTACTATTGAATGAGAGGATCAATTAAACTTCATTACTGATTAATCTTCCTTTGTTTAATGTTTAAATTGAAGAGTCAAACAATATTGATTAAACATTCTTTTAAAAACAAATATTTTCTAGTAGATTTAATTATTAATATGTTATTAGTTCTATGTTTATTTTACCTTTTAAATATTGTTCAGATAAAATTGTTAGATAGTTAGAGTAAAAGGGTTTTGGACAGTTTAAGACAGTTTTGGAAAAAGGGGTTTTGGACAGGACGGTTTAAACCATGGATTAATCCATTCTGTCCTAAACCTTGCCAACCCTGCAACAAAGTCAATTTAATACATTTTAATGTGTATAATTAGCATTCGAGAATTAATAAGTAATAAATAATTATCAACGAACAATTTTGTGTGGGTAGTTATGCACCTACAAAATCAATAAGTACCCAAAAAAGTTATAGTAATAAATGAAAAAAATATCATTCTTTCAAATCATTTCTTCATTCCTTAAAAACAGACAAAGGTGCTGAATACATTAACAGTATGAACATTGAAACAGTCCAATACTTTACTAGGTAACAAAAATAATTACAATACATAGATCTTGACTTACCAGATAGTACAAGACGTAACACCAACGAGTAAGAAGGGGGAGTTGTTGCGTAACACTCATAAGTAGGTGATTGGTTGGTTGGTAGGGGATCTCTGCTTCACGCTTTTATCACCTCTGCTGTAGAATGGAATTTTAGATGAGTTGTATTGTTGCTGGTGATGATGATGGGTCTCTATTTTTACAGGAATTGGTAACTAATTTTAAACCATAGTTTCTACTACAGAATGGCAACAAGGAGATGATAACGTCCGATCAATGATTTTTGTAGATATTCGCATAAGAGTAAAGCGAAGTGAAGGTCTGTTTTATAAGTTGGCAATGATTAAAAGGTTACTATTTTATTTCTTGTGGCGACATTATTTGCAGTTTTAGTCGCCATTCAGTGCCTTTTTTGCCCTGCTTTGTGCTATGGCTTCATTTTAGTGTCATTGTAACACGTGCTAGTATTCGCCATTGGTATACATTGTTTTTAATAATTAATTCTTATCTTTTAGAAATTTGGAGAGTTTATTAAATATTTTATGGTAAGTTTATTTATTTATTTGAATTTTAAAAATATTCTATTTTTCGATGTTGTATTTGTTTATTTTATCACGTGCTAAATCTCATATTTATAAACGTGTTAGATTCGTTATTGATACATTGATTTTATTAATTTTAGTAATTAATACTTGATTTTATGGCTTAGATAATCTATCAAATCTCTTACGGTAAGTTTATTTATTTATAAGTTTTTTTTTTTTTTTTTTTGTATGCATGCTTAAATGTTGAATAAATAACGTATAGCTTATATAAATAAACGGCGATTATATTTAATTCCGCAAGCATTCGATTCATGTTATCAAATCTGTTATGGTATGTTGTAGGGTTTTATTATTTTCAAAAGCTTTATTTTTAGTTTTGGATTTTAAATATTCTATTCCATACTATTCATTTATTTATTTCACGTGTTACCGTTTTTTGGTCTTAAATATTGTAATCGCTTGATTGTTAATATACTTATGTATTTATTTCTATAAATGTGTTCAGTAAATAATGTATGACTACAATTTTGTAACATGTTATGGTTCATAAATCTACTGTGTTGTTTTTTCGGATATCATAATTTATAACAGACTGTTATAGCATAATGTGTTCAAATGCAAATTGTGCATGCATTTGCTAACAAAAAAACATGTGGTGTAATTTTAACTCAGTATTGTATAATAAATGTAATATTGTATTCATAGTTCATTCATTTACAAGTATAATTTAAGCTCTTTAATTTTGTTTCATTCATTTAAATCAAAGATATGTTTTAAAATTAACTACAATTAAATTCAGTTAAGTAAAATTAAATATTTAAAAACATTTAAGTACTTTGAATGTATGAAGAAGAAATACATGTAAATGAAAAGAATTTAATTAGTTAACATACTCTGTGATCTTGTATTTGTTTCATAAGTATGATATGAGTGTTTCTTCTAATATATATATTTTTTGTCCTAAATTTTCATTTAGATGAAGGCTTTAGTTACGATTTGGGGAATCAATGTTGAAATATTTGAAACCCCATCTTCCTGATGTAAATACTGGGTCAAATGTGCAGCTTGAAAGCTTTCCTGAATTTAAAATTAAAGATTTAATGGAGAATATCAAGGAGTTTAGTGGAATTGGTGTGATTGTACTACATATTGGTAAGTACCTTGTCTAATTTCACATAAATTTGCTATGATTCCTCTAGACTTAAGAAATTAGGAGTCCTTAAGACTTTAGATTTCTGAGTTGTGTCTTAATAAAAGTTAGTTCCTATTTAGAATTTAAAAGTTCTATTTATTGATAGACTGGAACTGTGGTTCCCAATTACCTTTTAATAGAACTCAGTTGTGTTAAAGAAAGCTGGTTTTCCATGAATAAAAGAATTTATAATTTTTTTAGTTATATTTTAAATAGATTATGAGAAAGTTCCTGAAAATTTATGTATTTTCTGTTACGCTTTTCAAATTGAAGTAGAATAGCTGATTTTGTTAGAAAAAATGTGATTCCCTAACAATCTTTCCAATGTTTATATACTTTTTTTTAGCTTCCATTTCAATGGAAACCATATTTCTCCCTGTTTATTCAATTCTCAGCTTTTGTACATACACCAAAAACTCCAAGAATGTGCATTCAATTGCCAAACACAAGTTCTGATTTGTAATTGTTAATGAATCAAAAAAATTTCATTCCTCTTATTTTATATTTTCAAAATTAAGTATCATTTAATTTGTTAATGCACTCACTATTGTCTATAGTTATTATTATTTTTATAATGCTGGGGTTCTTTCCTAATATATTTATGAAGATTTAAAACCGCTGTAGTAGAAGCAGTTTTTCATAATCGTTTTAAGTACCTATTTTGTAAATAAATAATGTTGGTAACTTTAATTTCAGGTTCTATTAATTGCTCTGTGGGTGGATGGTTGAACCAATATAACCGAGTATAAAAAATTGCTTCAAGAAATTTTGTTGAACAATCCTAGTTGTGAAATTTTTATCACAAATGTAAGAAATATGACAGTAGACTTAAATAACTTTAAATGGGTATAGTATAGAAAAATTTTCATTAATGTTTTTGTCTTTTAATTGTTGTTTTTGGAGATTTATAAATACTGTATAGTGTCATGACCATTTTAACCAACAATAAGTTGTAGTGCCTGAAGATTTTATAATATCCATAACATTCTTTATTTAACCTTTTTTGATAAATTTGAACAAGTGTGCCATTCTTGTTTAAGAATTTTATAAAACAAAGGGATGTAAGGCATAAAAAATGTAAACCTTTCTTCCGTTCAACTTTTAGGATACTATCTATAAAAAAAATTTAAAGATTTAAGTGAGAAAAAGTATTAAATGGTCATGGCACAAAAGGAATATATGCCTCTTGGGGAACCCGCCTTGCTATATGCTGTTAGATTGTTCCATATTGAGTTATGATTATAGTGTACTTATTACTTGTTTCTGGTTTTCTATTTATAATATTAAATTATAAAAATTTTAAACCCTAAGCAATGTGGTTTTATAATCAGTTTTTAAATATGTTTTTGGAACAACCTAATAAAAGGGGTCAACGCATCTGTGCAACCGTACCTCTTGAACAGGGCTGTATTTACTTCGTTTATATATACAGTGTTAAGAGATTTTCATTTTAGAAAATTGTAAAAGTGAAATGAAAGTAAATATTTTAAAAGTTTCATTTCAAAAAGGCATATAGAGTTTACAGCCCTGCTCTTGGGTGATGTGGAAAATGGTTGCAATCATGCATGTTTTTTAAAGTTTAATTTCAGGTTTGTTCTCTTCATTATTCTGAGGAGTCTCAGAAGCCAAATTTACAGGCATTTACTTAGCCTAGTGATGAAAAGTTGGAGCAGCCTGTCATTATTAAGCATCTTGTCTGTCCTAAGTGATGAAAGTTGGTTCAATCAGCTGTATATTCAAATCCATTTAATTTTTGAAAGAAGAGCATGTTACAAACTTCAGTGTTATCTTTTAAAGAGCAAGAGTGTTTTTAGAATGTATTTGTATGTCATCTTTAAGCTGTATATAATAAAACTATTGTGTTTTGTTTTTGTTCAACAATTACTGTGATTATATACATGTTTTTTAATAAATTTTCAATTCTCACACTGTAGAGTTAATGTACCTTTTAATAATATATCATGTAAGCAATCCACTATTTTTTGCAAGTTGTATAATTTATAAAAAATAAAAATAATAAAAATTTTCAAAGAGGGAATGTTTAGTTAAGATTCTATCTCATCGAAACTTTATGCATCATTTTACAGAATTCTAACTGAAAAAACTATTTATATTAATAAATTATGTATTTAGAATTTCAAATATCAAATTGATACTAAACTTAATAGACAGTTTTAAGTAATGTTTCAAAAAAGATGCCACATTTTCATTACCTGACTAAGGCGTTACAAATCACTATGTGCAAAAAACTTTAATCGTAATGACGCCGCTTTAAATCTATGCTAAAAAATTACAGTTCAGCAATTAATTTTTTTTGAATAATTAAACTTAAACAAAATTGCCCAACAATGTTGTCTTCAATGTTGTTTTTTTTTTATTCTAGAAATAACACTCAGAAGATTATGTTGCCTTAGTAATTAAAGGATTGTTATTAAACTAATGTGCACGCCCGTAAAATCTTGTTTGCAAGTTTCTAGTTTGTTTTTTTTGCAAATTAATAGCTATTGGAACTGGTGTCATTGCTGAAAAAATATTTTAAACACTAGGCACAGTTGGGAAATTAAATGTATAAGTTTTTCCCTGTAATATATAAACAAGTTTTGTTGTTAGAAGCTCATATTTACTTCAAATTGATTCCATTTTTTTTTTCAAATGATAATCGAATCTCCAGTATACGAAACTATTAAATTTTAAATAAGCACTATTAAAAAGAAAAATTTGTGCAATAATCTCTTTAATTATTGAAGCTCTTATTCAATGTTATTTACAGGGTTCCTACAGTCCTTAAAAGCTGCTTGATTTTTGTTTTGGTAAAAATTCATCAATTTTCTGTATCATTATAATTGATAGAAACAATATTTTAGTCTTACAAAAATATTAGAAACAATAAATCGCTTTTTTATCTCCTCGAATGAGACCATGCATCAAGAGTAGAGCATTTTTTGAAAGACAAGAAGAGATGTCCTTTCATTAATATATTGGTAGATAAATGTTTTTTGCCAGATTATTTACTAATATTATGTGAAATTTATTCCTAATAACAGTTTTGGCTGGAAATGATTTTATATAAAGCTAATTATAAAAATAAATTTAGCATATTTGACATTTAGTAATAATTTCAAAATATTTAAATCGCATGCTATTTTTAATGAACTGAATCATAGCATAACGATAGTAGAGAATAATATTACAAAAGGGTGACAAGGAAATGATGAAAAAATAAATTAATATTTTAATTAAGGAACCTTACCAATTTTCTGACCATGAAAAATCGTTTTAGACCATTTTATTTATATTTAACATTGAGAACTATGTATGAAATATCTTAGTTCAAAAATTATAAATCTTCTCAAGCATAATTGTACTTTTATCCTATAAAAAGTTTCATAAAATATTTGTTGCAATGAATTTATTAGGGCTTGTGGATAAAAAGGAGAGCAAATTAAGGTGTTTGGATATTATAGTAGGGCCTTGTATTTACTTGGAGTAAAACTTAATTGACCATGACATAATTAAGAAAATTCTCCGTAATTGTGATTCTAATGTAAATGTGTAAATTTTAATTCTTTTATTATATACCTTATAAATGAAACATTTTATAAACAGAAAAAAAAAAAATATTGGGTAATTGAAGATTTAAATGAATATGTTATGCATCTCTAGCAGCGAAATTTAAAACTTGTTCTAATAATTTTTTCGATGCTTTCCCCAAATTTCTTTATAAACTTTTTTTTTTGAAGATGTGAAAAAAAATGCATAACAATTTATACATAGGGATGCACAAACTTTTGAGTGAAAGGCCACATTCCCAAGTATTTAGAACATGTTAACCATGTAATATGTTTGCATGAAATTAAATACCTTTAACTGTTTAAAATTAAAAACTGATTACTTAGGGAAAAAAACAGAATCAATTATCAGAAAAAATTTAGATAAATTGAAAAATAATGGGAAAATTAATGTTTTTTTTTTATCACATTACATAATACTAAAGTTTATTTAACGATAAATTTTAACATTAAAAAGTTTTAATGTTCATATAATTAAATTTAAAAAATTAAATATTCTAGTTAATACAAGTTAAATACTTTAATTTAAAGAAAGTTTGCAGGACTAAAAATGATTGAAATTGAAACAAAACCTTTGCAGGGCGAAATAAGATTCAACTTTAAAACATTTTTTTTTTTTTTAAATAAATTATAAGAGAAAGGAACTGAGAGAGAAAAGAAAATAAGAAATCATTCATTTCGAAGGAACTATTTTCCTTAATAATCAAAAACTATAAAATACTTGTTAACAACTCTTTATGACTAATACTTTTTTAACATCACGCTACTTACAATTAATATAAATATATATTAACAACTAATTAAAATTTACATTACGCTACTCATCTTGATTACACTTTTTTACTGTGAAAATATAAGGATATACAAATTTCCGAGCATATGATACAAAATGGTCCATGTAGGTCAAAAATGGCTTAAAAGATCTCTTAATGGTTATCCTGCAATTTTCAAATATTGTGATAATTTTATCTACTTGATCATCTGATAGCTTTTTCGGGCCTTTAAACGAACATTTAATGATTTTGTTTAAAGACTGCTACCCAGTCTAGAGCAGGGATGGCCAAACTTTCGAGGGCAAAAAATCGAGAGAGAAAAAGGTTTGATGGGCTAGGTAAAAAACTCTAAAAATAAAAACTATTTACAAATTTGAATTTAAATATTTAATGAGGTGAATAATATTGCGATTTCATTTTCAAAAGTTCCTTGTGATGAGGTTCGGAGTGAGTTTTATTTATTTTAAGGAACGATCGTTAGTCTCGAGGCTAAATGCTTGTCTGTTAGTCTACTTCTGAATAGATTTCTTCTAAGGTTCATAGTTGAAAACACTTGTTCACATGATGAAACAAACATATCACTGATTTTTGGGCATGAGATTTGAAATTTGGGAAACTAGCCCTTGGTAATGAATTACTAAACTAAACTCAGCGGCGCTACAGCCTAAAGAGGGCCAAGGCCTACTGTGCCCATCTCAGTTTTCTCGACCTTGGGCTCTGGGGTGCAGGAGCAGATGTTCCGGTCAGCCGAACGCGGAACCCCCAGTGTTTAGTTCCCAAGCATGCTTAGTACTCATTTATCGACCCACTGAAGGGATGAAAGGCTGATTGGTAATGAATTGCAAAGCTAAAACTTTGGCATGTTTCGAAACAACTGCTTCAGATGATTGTTATATTGCAACTCCGATCTCACTGTTTCACAATTTACGCTGAAAGGCATGGCAAAAACATCTAATTCTGTTTGAATGGCATTATAACCATGAAATCTGCGTCCTAACTCAAAATGGAGTTTTTTCAAGCCATCTTCATAATTCTTAAGCTCTTCCTTATTTACTGAGGGTATTGAATTTAACCTCGAGAACATTTTACCAATTGAAATTGTCTGTGCAAGCTATTTCCATCAATTTATGTTTTATTGAACAAAAATAGAGAAAGTAAAAAGCCCATCAGTACTTTGTAACAAAAAGAAAGAACAAAAATAGCTTTAAACAAAGTAGACAAGAAAATAGATGTTTAATGTATATTGTTTACATTCGCCATGCTAAAATTCTGATAAAATCTTCCGGCGGGCCACAATTGGCTCGCGGGCCGCAGTTTGCCCAGCCCTGATCTGGAACTTGTCCAATTCATTCTGGAAAACAGTCTTTCTACAGAGAGGGATCCCCAAATCGAATAGACGGTTTATTTCACGTTTCATTCTTTAATGAACTTTTTTTCAAACAAAATATCAGTACAGTGCAAATTCCGTCAGTTTTATGTTTTCTTCATTAATTTATCGTATGAACATAATCTATACTTCATAAACGCATGGCTTTCTAGGGTGGAATTCAGCTAAATTTTCGCAATTATGATGGATCGGATTTGTCATAAAATTGGCATACACGAAGAGAGTCAAAAGTGATAAATAAAATTCGAAATTAAAAATATGGCCGTATTAAAAATATGGGGATTTTCAAAACTATGCGTAAATTCGTAGCATTGACCACCGAAAAAAAGCAATCGAAAAACTAACAGATTGGGTGCATCTAAAACCTAAATGCGAAATTATAAATTTCCGAATTTTTTTTTATTTTTCAAAAAAAAATTATTTAATCTTTTTATTTTGTTCAAGTTGCTGCAGAGAGTCGCACATTAAGGTTTGTCAGGCCGCTGGTTGTACACCCCTAATTTACATGATAATTTCACTTCATAAAAATAGATAATTTTTTATAAATAAAGTAGTTTAATTTAATTTTTAATTTAAATCACTGTAATTAGTCTAAATATTTGAAAAAAAATGCAATATTAGTTATCATATTAAAAGTTAGGCACTTGTAATGAAAATTTTATTAACAATAACAATTATTATTTTATATAAATTAAAAAATATTCGCAAGGTTTAAGAATCCTCGTTGTTTTATAAAGGACAGTTACTTCATTTTCCCATTATAATTAATGGCACATTAGTATGCTCTTCAAATGAGTTGATTTATCATTAAAACTAAAGATACTGCTAAAACATTTAAAGATATACAAAACCACTTAAAGCCTTTTAAAGACAGGGAGAGTTTGGGAGTTTATCACAACCAAACTTAATAAATAAGTCAAATTTTATTGTCTTTTTTCTTCTTAAGCAATCAAACTTAATGAAAAAAAATTAAGTTCTCAAGAAAGTTGCACATTTCGTATCTGCACAAATAAAAGGGAATGAAATATACTAGTTGTAGCATTGTCATAAATGTAATTAAACTACGAATTAATAAAAAATTTTCTGTCAAAAGAAAAAATGTAAAATTTACTAAACAATTAAAAAAATTCTCTTGTTTACAAAATAAATAAAATTTATAAAACTAAACATTTGATATATAAATAAAAGAAACAAAAGGCCTTTTTAAAAAAATGGACTAAGAATTGATTATAGCTTTTTATGCTCTACAGTTTTTTATTTATTCAAATAGATAAAATTTAAATTAAATAAATATATTTTAAATACAAATATATATATAATTTAAACATAGGTTGTATTTTATTTTAATTTTATAACCGTTGTTGAGCAGGCGACTATTCCCCATTTGCGTTATATGGAGAGGAAAACCACGAAAACCTTCCCCGGTTTGCCTGACGGCAAGTGGTAACAGTTTTTAATCATAATTGTTTCCGAAATACTTATATGTAAAGCTCAATTATTTTTAAAATGTCTTATTTCTGAAGGAAAAAAAAACTTGATTTAACCCATTAAATGAATTGCTCTTTTAGTTACTAGGTTTCATTTATTGAAAAGGGAATCTATTTATTTATTTTTGCATCAGAGATTTTCTTAATATTAATGCTAAATCCGGTTTCGGCTAAGTTGGACACAACATTTTAAATCATTTATATAATAGAGCTGCTTCCTAAAAAGCCAGCGATTTTAACTAATATAATTTTTTCCTCTTTGGAAAAAGAAGAAAAGAAAATCACCTGTACTGTACTTGAGGAAATAAAAAGTATCCTAAAAATTTACAAGTTGAAGCAAACATTTCTCCTTCCAATAGATTTTTTCCCCGAATGAAATTTTATTTAATGGAATTACATTTTAAATGCAATTTAATTGTTCAATTAGATGGAAAAGGATTTTAAATCTTTGGAAATATATGCGCAATCAAGTTTCTTGCCTACAGTATTTTACAGAGTTAAATCTTTTAAAAATTATGTTTTTTTAATTTCCTTCACTTTTTATTTCTAAAAATCTTAATTTATTTATAATGTATTTTTAGATTTTTACCCTTGGCACGGCTACTGAGAAAAGTTGACGTAGTTAAATTTTATAGCATAATGAAACATTTATACTATTGCATAGCAAATATTTCCTGCAAATAAATATTATCCTTTTTTTTTTTTTTTTTAATAAACAACTGTTTTTATAAGAGCTCAATTAACGAACATCTTCAATGTTTGTTAAATGATAGTCTAAATTTATTTTAACATTATTTTCAATTTTTTTTTAACGATAACAATCAAGCGAAATGAATGTTAAAATAATGTTTAATAAAATTCACGTTTTAATGTGATTACAAAAGACATAAATAGTGAAGTAATATAATCTTTTTGTGTTCAATATCATAATAAAATGACCTGAGTAAGACTAAAAAATATATTCGTGCAATTACAAAAGTTATTTCCAAGTCCAAAAGTCTATTTCAAAGTTAGAAAATGCATCGTTAATAAGTCACGTGTGCAAGATACTTTGCCGCAAGACGTTCTAAAGCTTTAGAGATAGTAATAAATCTGTCCAATCACAGACAGGACAAGAAATTTCACATTTTTGCGCTCCCTAAAGATATGCCAATTGTAAGATAAACCACTTGACTAAGGTAAACCTGAAAGAGGGTAATTTCTTGGAATTTTGTTGCCACCGGGAAGATAGGAACTTCACTTCCTCTACTCTTATGCGAATATCTACGTCACTACCGATCAATGGGCTATTCTCATTGTGATTGGCTATTGAATATCACTCTTGGTTGCAAGAATTTGGAACGTTATCGCGTTTATTGTGAATTAAAATAAAAATTCAAATAATTTTGTGCATGCTCGTCTGTGTTTGCCTTGGCCACCAGTATTGAGGAGGCCCGATCTTTTCCCTTCTAGCCTTCAGTAAGAGTGGGGACAGAAATATAGTGAACCTCCAGCCTCCTTCCGCGAGGGTAATAATTCAAAGCTGTCAAATTGAAAACCCGTTCCGCTGTCTCCCCTACTTTTTTGGTGGGGTACGTGTATTTCCTGCTGGGGTGCTAAGTATCGAAACTAATTGACTGACTCTTGCAACCCGCGAATGCCAGCTTGCTTCCAAAAGATATCTGAAGAAACTTGCTCTACAATTCATACGAGAACGAGATGTATTATTCTTTATCTCCTTCTCGTATTCTTTTTCTCGCTTCTTAGAAAAACTTTAAAAATATTTCTTTTTAACAGTAAAACGGCTTTATTTACAAAAAGGTTTTATCATTTTATTTAACATGCACTTTTTCTAATTATATCTTGAATTGTTTATTATTTTGATTTGATTATTTTGGGATTTAATAATAACCTTAATATTTAAATTTATACAATTTTACTAGGTAGTCATATAAAATTAATTCATTTAAATTAATTATTCATTTAAAGTAATTATTCATTTAAAAATAAATATAAAATTTTTCTATAAATAAAATAAAGTTTGTTACGAAAATTTTAAATTTATTTGATAATTTGTTTTAAAAAATTTTATGTTAGAGTTTTATTTTTATTACTTTTTTTTCTTTCAATTACAATTCAAAGACAAATGTTTTTTTGTTTTTTGCAATTTTTTTAAGGATAGTTACACCGTTTTGAAACTAATTAAATTCCGCAACTTTAAAAAAATATGTTGACATTTAATCCATTGTTTATACAAATATGGTTGTTCGCTATGTAAATTCAATTTAGATCTAAAAATTTGAATTTTGCAATTTGAATCAATTAAATTAACCTTCACTAGAAACTAACTTCATTTTAATTATTACTCTTGCCAACTACATTTATTATTGTATAAATATCTCCAAACTGGAATTATAATTCGATCTTAAAAAATAAACACCGGGGATATTTGTTATTTATCACAAGCAAATTGCAACATCAAAATTAAAAATTATTCGATTAAATGATCGCAAAATTTTAAATTATATTAATACAGATCTGGTTTCCGATTATATCACTAAACTTATTCTAATACTTTAGCTCGGATACTGTAGCAACTTCATCCACTAACTCATATTCGACATTTTTACTATATTATTGTAAGTTATTGTAAATTTCTACTTAATTATTGTTACTTTAAAAACCTTCCGCAAAAAATGTTATTTAGCAATATTACGATTTTTTTACTGATCTAAAACAGTTATTTAGTATAAATTTATTAAACTGCATATTTTGAGGGAGCATAGTCTTATATGAAGTCTATTTTTTTTTTTTTTAAATATTACTTATTACTTTTTGTTGTTAAACGGTATTAATATTTTTATCAAATAATACTAAATTATTAAGTAATGTCTCGTGATTACTTTATATAATGAAGGAACGTCATTTTTAATTTTAGGCCTTTAACTTAAAATTATAATAACCATAATAATTATAACAGAGAATAATGTTAAAAGTGGGTAATAAAAGCATTTTATTTGTAAATACCGTTAAAAAAGGACAAATAAATAACTTTCAAAGGAATAACTTATTTCGAAGAGGATCCTTAAAAGCTATCTTTGATAAGCTGTGTAATTTTCTAAACGTAAAAGTAAAATTGTAGGAAAATTGATTTAACTCTTTCATTTCAGTATTGCTGGTTCATAAAAAATATCATCTTTTCTGTTGTAAAAATAAATTATAACATTTTCGACTAATAAGCTGAAGTGACAGTTAGTTTAAATTTTCTTTTCTCTAATAGATCATTTCGAAGAATCCTTAAAAACAACAAAATAAAACAATTCTATGTTTTTATACTTCAAGATTTAGATTTATGAGGCTGCTCACTGTAATAAATATGAAGATTTATCAAAATAATCGATATAAATAAAATAAAAAATTACGATATCGAAATTTTGTGAAAGAAAAGGCATTTATTGATTTTAATTAAAACTAACAACAGATTGAGATAAGTTTCCGTTACAGAATTCTATCAAGTACAAAAAATTATCGTTATCTAGTTTATACATTCAAACAGACAGTATATAGATGTATAAACAAATATAGTGCATAGAATATGGGTAATCAATATTTCTGTAATGCAAAATAATAATTATCTGCCAAATAGTTGTATCAATATCGATGACTAAACATGCAAAATTGAAACAAAAAATCAGATTATCTATCATACATACCATAATGAATTGCTCCAACCCGATTTCTGTTCGTAAAAAGTTAATTCAAAATGGTGATTAACTTAACGTAATTCTCAGATAATATAGCTGTTTATAATTCTTGATGTTATTATTCATTTCCCTCCCCCTATGTTGGTAATTAATAGTTTCATCACAGATATTAAGAATTTATGATGAGGTTTACAACTAATTTCATCTTATCATTTCATTTTTTCTGCTTTAGTTTCTCTGACAAATCTCTAATGTTTGGTTTTCGTTATTTTTTATTCAAGATTGTTTGATCACTTTTCCTTCTTCTCACTGTTAATTTTGAATCAATTCTGAAATCTTCTTTGAACCTTGACCAGTATAACAATATCTCAAACAAACATATTATAATACTGAACGGAATAAATTTTCGTTGAATGAACATATTATGCAGGTAATGATAAACAAAAAATTTTTTTTAAAGAAAATGTTTTTATACTTAAAACAATTTGCAAAATAATTTTTCAAACCCAATGAAGTAAAAAATACACAGTTCAATAACGGATGGTTCTTTATTTTGGTTGTGGCGAGCGAACTTACGACTGGAACGTTAGAAAGGCTTTGATGATTGAGAGTAGATTTACAAAAATTAAAAATTGATTTTGAAGAATTCAATATCAATTTTTATATTCATATCAGTCATCCTGTAGTGCCAAGAATCAGGAAAGAGTGATAACGATGATCAATTCGTTAACTGTTCAAAAGTATGTGCCTTCATCTTCTTTTGCACTAAGTCTTTTAGAAGAATGCAATATGGGAGGGGGGGGGTGCGTCTAAGCCACTCCAACTTTTTATTTTTTTATCTCTAACACTTTGAATCTGTGTTTCAAGTTATTGTTTGTCTGAAATGGACTCTTCAGTTATCCTTTGCATGTAATTCATTCTCAATATTCCTTTCTTTTAGTTTTTTCTATTATTTCTTGATATGTGGATCGACTAATGTTGATACTTAGAAATTTTGAGTGCGTGAATGAGTGGAATGTTGAAATGGTGGGCTCATGCGTTATGCAGTACAAAAGTGTCCAGAATTTTTCTGTTATATTTGCCACTTGAAAAGATATAATCTGAGTCACCATTTGAAGCTTTCTATGAATGGAGAGTTGAAGCTTTCTTCTCTTCTTTAGCTGCTGGAATATAGTTATGACGTTATTTACGGCTCAAATTGCCTCTGAAAATTAGCACTCAAAATCTTCTTCTTCATATGCACTACAGCCCCCTATATGTCAAGGTGGTCTCAGTTTCCTCTAATGGACCCCATCAGATGCCATGATTCACCAGCAATTGATCTTTAATGCTTTAAGGTCTGTATTGTCTCTCAAAATTGTCAAATTGTCTCCGGAATCTAACTTTATAAATAATATATATGTTTTCACTTGCTCCTAAGCCATCTTCAATTCTCCATGTCTTTAACCTTTTGAACATAAGCTGATCTATTCAACTCTGTGCTCTGACAAACTCAAAAATTTGAAATGCTTTGACTGTTTTACACAAGGTGCGAAATTATTCGATCTCGTCCGTTAGATCATTTTCTCTTAGGTAAGAGCTATCCAAACTTAACTTCGTATACCTATTAGTTCTAGTAACTATTAGTTCTTCTTATCTTATGCTAGGGATTGATTATAATTTTCTGAAGCTCCGTGTTTTAAATCATGTCTATTTTTTCCTTTTTTTCTTAACATTTCGTAATTATTAATCAGATGTCTTTACTTGTATGAGCAGCGGAATACATTTATGCATGTGTCAATGACACAAGCATAAATTGAAGTAATTATGTATTCTGTTTTATAAAAGTTTTGACGATTTTAGTTTTTATTACATTGATCCAGACAGAAATAATCTTGAGTATAGCTTTCAGAAATTATTGGCTTTTCATCTTTTTCACAAATAATATAAATTGCAAGTTATATATGGCAAATATTTTCACTGTTTTTTCATTATAATTATTCTATGAGTAACTAATAGATTGTATAGTAACTTTCAACAATCCCATTGTTTAGTTTCTGTTTAATTTCAATTCCCGGATCTTTTCTTAGATGGATCCATTGATTACTTGTATGATAAGAAATTTTGACTGAATGAATACTTGCATTTAAACGGTGGTTTCTGCATGCATTACTGCATAAAAATTTTCGCCGACATCACACTGAGTGTAATCCGTATTGTGCATTGAAACCCTTCATAAATATTGGCTTCTCTTTATCACTGCGAATACATGCTTCAATCTATTTATGATACAACTTTCCTTGTGAAAGTACCATTTTAATGTATTCCACCACAGGCTTCTAAATCATTTTAAATTTTATACATCTCCCATATTTCTTGAATATTAGTAAATATTTCCAGCACTATTCTATAATAAGTTATGTACAAGAATATATAACAATAGATAAAAATACTCTTCAACATGATTAACCCAAGTAAAATTTACTCGTAATCAAATTAGTTTTACACAATGAAACAAAGCTTTAAATATAATTGAAATATAAATTTTACAAAATATAAACAAGGAAGCAAATGAGCTGTTAATCATTACATGAATGTTTTGAAAATTGATCGAAATATTTCTAATTTCCCGAATTTTCCACAGCTAAAGCAATAAGTTATGTACAAGAATATATATAGCTATAACAGTAGATAAAGATACTCTTCAACATGATTAACCCAAGTAACATTTACTCGTAATCAAATTCGTTTTACGCAATGAAACAAAGCTTTAAATATAATTGAAATATAAATTTTACAAAATATAAACAAGGTTATAACAATATATATAAAATATAAACAAGCAGTTGATCATTACATGAATGTTATGAAAACTGATCCAGAAAGAAAATTATTGTCAATCCACATTCTCAAATATAAACTGTTTTTTTCTTCTTCTTTTTTCTTTTTTCAATCACACGGTAGATTTAATGTTAAAGTTAGTTATGGATTTTTTTTTTTTTTTTTATGATGATGATGAACTGCTACAAAGCACTCAACATTTTTGTCAGCTTCGTGAGAATATTCAATCACAAGTAATATTCTCACTAAGGCAACAAAGAACAAGTGTCGAAAGAATTGTTTGCAATGATTGCCTTTATTAATTGGAAGCATAGTTGAGTATTCTTAAAATTTATTAACTTTTAAGATTAAAGTTTAATAAATTAAAAATGAAATTTCTATTGGGATGTTATTCTTGTTGCGATAAGCACAATGTGCTTTATTCTTTTTTAGTTGGCTATATGGTTTATTTCCTAGTTTTTTAAATGTGCCGGATTTGCCCAAACATAGCTACGCAGTAAAAACATTTTGCATATTTCAAAAGCACCCAAATTCTAGTTGTAGGGTAATCAATTATATAATTCGTTACTGATACATTGCTTAATAATGTTGCATCTATTATTGAAAATTTATTTGTAATTATTCATGAGATCTCGTTCTAGAAACGTTTAAAATAGAATTTAAAAAAACTGCAAACTTATTTCAATATTAATTTTTATCTTAAAGATTTATGAGAATTTCGAAAAATATATTGCTTATTTGTAATTTAATCGTGTAATTTTTGGGTGTAGAACGAATTAATAACTAAAAGAATGTAAATTTTTGTTTACTGTAATCCTATTTCTCTGTCACTTTTTGCACGTTTCATGCGTTTAGTGCTCAATCTCCAAATCTTTTGTCAAAATTTCAAAAATTATTTGCCGTTCTAACAAAGTATTTTACAGCTCATTATATTCATATGTAACAAAAAGTCGAACGCTATACACTTAGAATGAATTAGAATTTTTTTTTTTTTTTTTTTTAATAAATTTATTGCAACACCTGGTTAAAAATTATAAGAATATCAAACATAGATAATCCTGAAAGCAAGAAATTTATGCTTCAAACAAATCATGAAATAAATTTCGAAATTAAAACTAGTTGTAAGTATCGTGCACGATTTGAATACTATGAAACGAAAATAAAGTATTCAAAATTTATCTTTTGACAAAAAGAGAATGAACTATGAAAATTATTTCACTTATTAATTGGACGAAAAAGTTTACATTGTTCAATTAACTACTCTAAAAAATTGCTAACTAAAATATAAATATAAACAGTTAACTTGGTTATTTTTTCTTAAATTGAAATTGTTGCATTCGAGTTGAATGCAATTTTTTCAAAGAATCATTAAATGGCTTTTAAGAAACATTATTTACGTAGAAGAGATAACGCAGATTTTATACTTAAACCATCTAAATTTGTTATAAATAAATATAATTTCATGAATAAAAATATGACTTTTCAAGATATTCATAAAAAGAAATGAGATTGAAAATATTGACACTTAGATTTGGAAAATAAAAAGATCCAAAACCAATTTCCAAACTCATGAGTTCCTATCTAGGCTCTCCCCTCCTCCCTCTAAAAGAAATAGTTTAATGGGCGTAATATGATACTGAAAGGAGTCCGATGACCAGCTTTCTTCCATGGTCGATATTAAAAAGATGGTTTTACGATGACGTGTTACAGATGTTCCCTTTCATAAATTGTCTCTTTTCGGTTTAACTTTTTTTTTTTTAATCGACAATCAAAGAAGAAAAAAATTTAAATTTACAGAAGATGTATAAGGTGTTTCTTAATAATTTGATTAGATATAATTTAAATTGGTAAAATCTATAAAACTTGTTTTTATATTTATATTTATTCATCTATTTATTTATAATAATCAATTATTTGAATTCTAATGAGCATTAGTTTTTCAATTACCAGTCTTCCTACTATATGCTAAGTATGTTTATTTGTTTAATCTCCCTGGTAGATTTTTAATCATTAACCTTTCATAGCATACATTAAAAATATTTCTGGAAACATAAAGTTTTAATCCGTGTAGATTGTCAATCATAAGAATGCTAAAGCAATAAACTTTTTATTTGCAAAAATGTTTCGAAGTTGGATAAAGGGGACATGTTAGGCTGACTAAATTTATTCAATTAATATTATTGATGAAACATAACTTGTGTTTTTTTTTTTTTTTTCTTTTCTAAGTATATATAGAGAGAAAGAGTTTTACTCACAATAGTTTACTCAAATCAACAGTACTAATTGTAGAAATTATAACAAGCGAATGTTTTTATTGCCATTTCATTGAAAATTCTTAGGATATTTTAGATTTACTTTTTAGAATGTGACTTTTGAAAATAATCTTTGATACAACCCTTACATAACATTACGTAAATTAATTAGCTGTCACATTCATACGAAAAAGTTCAGTGGTTCTTTTTTTCTGTAAATATTTAAACATTTTTTTACCCTTTGTGTACCAGCGGGACTTTTTGATCCCACTAACAGCAATTCTATAGCATTTAAATAGAACAAAATAACCCATCTGAACAAATCTCTCCCTACAGAAATCTGAATTTTCGTTTATCATTAATAATTGACACCACGCGATTATTTGAAGTTGAACATCATCTATGGTTACGGAACTATTTAGTTGTTGATATTTTGTTCGAGGACGCCATTTTATGGTTTTTAAATTTCATTCCTCAATTTTCAGCTTTCGGTCTCGATAAAATTTGCAAGTAGTACGTCTTTCATATTTTTGTATTGATTTATTAACATTTTCAAGCAGTTAGAAGGCAAAGTAATAAATTTTCTACTTTAATTAAAATTTTATAAAGTGGTTTAAGTCCCAAATTAATTATTTTTTATAGAAAATATTGGATATATATAAAATAGTATTGGATAAGTAATATTGGATACATATTTGTAGAAGTTTAAAATCGATATTATTTAATGGGACAAAAGATCTTCGCACTTTTTTGATAGTTTTTTAATAATATGGTAAATAAAAGGTTAATGTCTTTAGAAGTATTTTTATTAATTAGAATTCCACTCTTTTTTATCGTGTGAGTGGAATATTCTAATACTACGCATGTTTATTATAGAAATTTTGAATTTTAAATTGTAGAAAATAAGTCTAAAAGTAGATGGGAAATTTTTTAATGCAATAATTTGAATTTGTGAGTGGTTGTGCCCATTGATACCTTAAATAATTTATTATATACGAGCTGAAGTAGGAGTTAATTTTGAAATGGAGAATAAACACAAATATTATTGTCTTCAACTTTTGAGACACACTCATGACAAAACTCTGAAATTACAAAGTCAAGATATTTTTTAAACTCGATCGATATTGTATTTTAGCATCAATCTATACCATGTAATGTTTTTGTGTCAACACTATGCTTATCTTATCACATCACTCAAAAAGTTCATTCATTGAATTTTAGACATTCATGCTGAAAAGGGAATGAGTTGTTAGTCAAGCACATATTTAAAAGAAACACTTTGCTTGGAGAGGACAATGGACGGAAATTTTGATTTTAATCGGGCGTACAAAACTTCCCACTAAAGCCTTACCGAACAATTGTGTTTCATCTTTGTACCTAGCAAATCTTCTTCAAGAAGCCATCCATACACAAAGCAATTGTCTTCTTAGTATAGGCAAATCAAGACGGAGCATTAATATAATTAATTGTTATTAAAAAATATAATGAGCTAACTAGGTGGTAGTATTTAGGGCCTTTGAAGGAGGTTGAGGAAAGGGTTTAAGAGTGACCACGACCACAATAGTAGTTAGTGAATGAATTTAATCTCTTTATCTGTCTATTCCTTTTCTTTTCTTTCTTTTTTTTTTTTCTTTCTTTCTTTATATTTTTATTTTTTGTGTACAATTTTATCTGATATACCATGGAATAGTAATACCATTGAATATCTCATTTGAAGCTTCCGTACCTTCTCTCCTTGTCTTTGCATTTTACAACTTATCAGCTAAACAGTTTATTATTATATAACAAATATATATATTACAGTTTATAATATTATAAACGGAATTACGGAAACATTTTAATTAATATTTAATTAAAAAATAAAATTAAACGATCTTTTCAAACTCTGTTTCTTATATTCTAGTTAAGGCCACATTATCTTTTAGTATTAATAGATGAAATTTAAAAAATAAAAAAAAATATGACATAGTTTTAATATCATTTTTGTTTATTCGATGTTTCGTTTAATTTTTTCTATGTTACTTCAAGGAGTATATTGAATAAAAATAACCTATTTAAAGCTTTTTTTTCATGTCATTTTAAAGAAATGAAATCTATTGAAACTATTGAATCTATTGAACTTCCAATGTGGTGAACCGGGATCGAATCCTAGTGATGACTGGTCGATGCGAATTCCTATCTAACATTGGAAGGTTTTCGTGTTTTTCCTCTCCATGTAACGCAAATGCGTGTTAGTTTCCTTCAAAAAGTCCTCCACGAAGGCAAATTTTCTCCCAATACTTGATCGATAAGTTCCCTTGTCATTTGGATTGGATTCAAAATAAAAAGACTACGAAGTTAAGCATTAATATTCGTAATTGGGTCGGCAGTTTCACAACATTTATTAAAAAAAAAAAGAAAAAAAAGCATACCTATCTGTAAAAATATTTAGTCCAAAGTTTGATACCGACACGTGGAGCGTTAAAACAAGAGTCTTAAAATCATTTTAATAAATGTTCAACCAAATACATACCACACGCAATGATTTAATTTTTATACGGAAATTTTAATTCCACATCATTTTAAATTTTTTTCGAGTTTTGAAGAACACTTTCCTGCATGTCTTAAAGTTTATAACATTTTGACGAAGGGCTAAGCAAACAAATTTTTCTACAACAAGGACTGTAAATTCCTGTAATAAAAAAAATGAACTTTCTTATATTAATATCCTTTATTATATTTAACTTTCAAATTTTTTATTTAACTTTATTCAAAACTTAACTTTTTTAAATTTTGCTTTCTTAAATTTAGCTTTCTTAATCAACTTAAATTAGAATAATTAAAGTTAATTCCGTCATCGTTTGCAGTGCAGAAATTTCTTCTCAGAAAACACTCCTCTGTGAATGGGCATGGAAGAGAAATTAAAATAACACATTGCTTACATACTTTATTCTACCAATATAAAAGAACGAAAAAATTTTATTATACACTTTTAACATGAATTCGAAAAATTTCTCGCTATTAAAAACAAAAGAGATTGCATAATTACTACCCTTAATATATATTTTTAGAATCTTTCAAAAAAGTGTTAAAAAATGTATACATTAGGAATGACAGATTAATGTTCAAGCAATAAAAAAAAAAAAAAAATTAAAAAAAAAAAATGAAACCAATAGTTTTAAAATCTAGTGAAATACAACTAAGGAATCAGGACTGAAAACATCAAAATGAGTTCGATTGCCGGATGTTACAAATAAAAGCTTAACTCTAAGTATTACAACTTAATTTTTAAACTATCACGATAAAATTTCGTGGTGTTTATAATAACCACAGTTCGCATTCTTTCTATTTCCTCTAGCAATCAAACTGGTTTTAATATTTTCAGTCTTGCCTTCTTCAGCAGTGATTCATTGTATTTTGATATCAATTGTATTTTTCTCCCGTAAATATTAATTGTGTCCACTAATGTTCTTTTACTTCATTTTTTAAAAAAATTTTATGGAAATTCAATAAAGGATTTTATTACTTAACACCTTACATATACATATGTTCATATTTTTTTTCGTTTACTGAATTGAATAAAAATTCCACAATGCTTTTATGTTCCTGTGCATTTACATTAGAACCCTAAAAACAGGGATAAGTGCTTGGTCATGGTTGGAGGATGTGTGTTCTTGTGAACTAGCTTTTTTTTATTTTTTATTTTTTTATTTTATTTATTTATATTTTTTTCCGTGGAAAAACAAACTATCCCAGCCATTGGAGTATTTAAAGCTACTTATAGGACGGAAAAATTGAAACACTTTACGTTTATATTTAATGTAAATGTTTTTTTAAACCAACAAATGAGTGTACGACATATATATTTTTTTTTTTAAAGGAAAAGTCTTTTCATATAGTATATTGGTCTTTATAGTATGTTGGAAGATCTTTACGTCATTATCTTGATTTAATTAAACTCACTTTATTCAGAAGCTAAATATTTTGATTCTAAAATATCTTTAAAAAACAAGAAGTAAAAAAAAAAGACAAAAAAAAGGGGGAATAATATATTTAAAAAATAAATTCTACTATCAAAATTAGTAAAATGCAAGAAAAATATTATTTCTAAATAAATAAAATTTATATGAAAGGACCGAATTAACAGCGAATATAACTTTCATAATACATAACAAGCTTATAATTAAACAACCGATTTTTAAAACGCTCCCCGTATCAGTTCTTCAAAAGGGCTGTGAGAGAAAAAGATTTCCAAAAGTATGTGAACAGAGTGAAAGTATTTCGGAGAGAGGGAGAGAGACCACCTACAGAGATGATTAGTCACTGTGAAACCGCAATCGTATGAACTTGGGGGAGAAAGTTGCTTCCCTCCCTTACCCAAAGGTAGAAAGTGACTTGAGTTTCAAAGCCAATATTATAAAAAGTAATAAAGATCAAAAAATTTGACCCACATTTTCGTGGATAGGAAAGATTGAAAAAATTATTAGTATTTTTTTTAAATTGATTACTCCGATTCTTAAACAAGAAAAATCGGATCAAAGTGTGACAAGCCCGCCATAGACTTTACATGTTAAAAGCAGAAGTGAGGAGTCTGCTTGGTGCAACACTTTTCTCCCGGCAACCACGATTGAGGACCCCGATTTTCTTCTCTTTTGGGAATGCCGTGTCTATCCTTGTTTGCCATGGTCTGTGGGATAGACACGGCATTGTGAGTAAAACTCTTTCTCTCTATATATACTTAGAAAAGAAAAAAAAAAAAACACAAGTTATGTTTCATCAATAATATTAATTGAATAAATTTAGTCAGCCTAACATGTCCCCTTTATCCAACTTCGAAACATTTTTGCAAATAAAAAGTTTATTGCTTTAGCATTCTTATGATTGACAATCTACACGGATTAAAACTTTATGTTTCCAGAAATATTTTTAATGTATGCTATGAAAGGTTAATGATTAAAAATCTACCAGGGAGATTAAACAAATAAACATACTTAGCATATAGTAGGAAGACTGGTAATTGAAAAACTAATGCTCATTAGAATTCAAATAATTGATTATTATAAATAAATAGATGAATAAATATAAATATAAAAACAAGTTTTATAGATTTTACCAATTTAAATTATATCTAATCAAATTATTAAGAAACACCTTATACATCTTCTGTAAATTTAAATTTTTTTCTTCTTTGATTGTCGATTAAAAAAAAAAGGAGAGCCTAGATAGGAACTCATGAGTTTGGAAATTGGTTTTGGATCTTTTTATTTTCCAAATCTAAGTGTCAATATTTTCAATCTCATTTCTTTTTATGAATATCTTGAAAAGTCATATTTTTATTCATGAAATTATATTTATTTATAACAAATTTAGATGGTTTAAGTATAAAATCTGCGTTATCTCTTCTACGTAAATAATGTTTCTTAAAAGCCATTTAATGATTCTTTGAAAAAATTGCATTCAACTCGAATGCAACAATTTCAATTTAAGAAAAAATAACCAAGTTAACTGTTTATATTTATATTTTAGTTAGCAATTTTTTAGAGTAGTTAATTGAACAATGTAAACTTTTTCGTCCAATTAATAAGTGAAATAATTTTCATAGTTCATTCTCTTTTTGTCAAAAGATAAATTTTGAATACTTTATTTTCGTTTCATAGTATTCAAATCGTGCACGATACTTACAACTAGTTTTAATTTCGAAATTTATTTCATGATTTGTTTGAAGCATAAATTTCTTGCTTTCAGGATTATCTATGTTTGATATTCTTATAATTTTTAACCAGGTGTTGCAATAAATTTATTAAAAAAAAAAAAAAAAAAATTCTAATTCATTCTAAGTGTATAGCGTTCGACTTTTTGTTACATATGAATATAATGAGCTGTAAAATACTTTGTTAGAACGGCAAATAATTTTTGAAATTTTGACAAAAGATTTGGAGATTGAGCACTAAACGCATGAAACGTGCAAAAAGTGACAGAGAAATAGGATTACAGTAAACAAAAATTTACATTCTTTTAGTTATTAATTCGTTCTACACCCAAAAATTACACGATTAAATTACAAATAAGCAATATATTTTTCGAAATTCTCATAAATCTTTAAGATAAAAATTAATATTGAAATAAGTTTGCAGTTTTTTTAAATTCTATTTTAAACGTTTCTAGAACGAGATCTCATGAATAATTACAAATAAATTTTCAATAATAGATGCAACATTATTAAGCAATGTATCAGTAACGAATTATATAATTGATTACCCTACAACTAGAATTTGGGTGCTTTTGAAATATGCAAAATGTTTTTACTGCGTAGCTATGTTTGGGCAAATCCGGCACATTTAAAAAACTAGGAAATAAACCATATAGCCAACTAAAAAAGAATAAAGCACATTGTGCTTATCGCAACAAGAATAACATCCCAATAGAAATTTCATTTTTAATTTATTAAACTTTAATCTTAAAAGTTAATAAATTTTAAGAATACTCAACTATGCTTCCAATTAATAAAGGCAATCATTGCAAACAATTCTTTCGACACTTGTTCTTTGTTGCCTTAGTGAGAATATTACTTGTGATTGAATATTCTCACGAAGCTGACAAAAATGTTGAGTGCTTTGTAGCAGTTCATCATCATCATAAAAAAAAAAAAAAAAAATCCATAACTAACTTTAACATTAAATCTACCGTGTGATTGAAAAAAGAAAAAAGAAGAAGAAAAAAACAGTTTATATTTGAGAATGTGGATTGACAATAATTTTCTTTCTGGATCAGTTTTCATAACATTCATGTAATGATCAACTGCTTGTTTATATTTTATATATATTGTTATAACCTTGTTTATATTTTGTAAAATTTATATTTCAATTATATTTAAAGCTTTGTTTCATTGCGTAAAACGAATTTGATTACGAGTAAATGTTACTTGGGTTAATCATGTTGAAGAGTATCTTTATCTACTGTTATAGCTATATATATTCTTGTACATAACTTATTGCTTTAGCTGTGGAAAATTCGGGAAATTAGAAATATTTCGATCAATTTTCAAAACATTCATGTAATGATTAACAGCTCATTTGCTTCCTTGTTTATATTTTGTAAAATTTATATTTCAATTATATTTAAAGCTTTGTTTCATTGTGTAAAACTAATTTGATTACGAGTAAATTTTACTTGGGTTAATCATGTTGAAGAGTATTTTTATCTATTGTTATATATTCTTGTACATAACTTATTATAGAATAGTGCTGGAAATATTTACTAATATTCAAGAAATATGGGAGATGTATAAAATTTAAAATGATTTAGAAGCCTGTGGTGGAATACATTAAAATGGTACTTTCACAAGGAAAGTTGTATCATAAATAGATTGAAGCATGTATTCGCAGTGATAAAGAGAAGCCAATATTTATGAAGGGTTTCAATGCACAATACGGATTACACTCAGTGTGATGTCGGCGAAAATTTTTATGCAGTAATGCATGCAGAAACCACCGTTTAAATGCAAGTATTCATTCAGTCAAAATTTCTTATCATACAAGTAATCAATGGATCCATCTAAGAAAAGATCCGGGAATTGAAATTAAACAGAAACTAAACAATGGGATTGTTGAAAGTTACTATACAATCTATTAGTTACTCATAGAATAATTATAATGAAAAAACAGTGAAAATATTTGCCATATATAACTTGCAATTTATATTATTTGTGAAAAAGATGAAAAGCCAATAATTTCTGAAAGCTATACTCAAGATTATTTCTGTCTGGATCAATGTAATAAAAACTAAAATCGTCAAAACTTTTATAAAACAGAATACATAATTACTTCAATTTATGCTTGTGTCATTGACACATGCATAAATGTATTCCGCTGCTCATACAAGTAAAGACATCTGATTAATAATTACGAAATGTTAAGAAAAAAAGGAAAAAATAGACATGATTTAAAACACGGAGCTTCAGAAAATTATAATCAATCCCTAGCATAAGATAAGAAGAACTAATAGTTACTAGAACTAATAGGTATACGAAGTTAAGTTTGGATAGCTCTTACCTAAGAGAAAATGATCTAACGGACGAGATCGAATAATTTCGCACCTTGTGTAAAACAGTCAAAGCATTTCAAATTTTTGAGTTTGTCAGAGCACAGAGTTGAATAGATCAGCTTATGTTCAAAAGGTTAAAGACATGGAGAATTGAAGATGGCTTAGGAGCAAGTGAAAACATATATATTATTTATAAAGTTAGATTCCGGAGACAATTTGACAATTTTGAGAGACAATACAGACCTTAAAGCATTAAAGATCAATTGCTGGTGAATCATGGCATCTGATGGGGTCCATTAGAGGAAACTGAGACCACCTTGACATATAGGGGGCTGTAGTGCATATGAAGAAGAAGATTTTGAGTGCTAATTTTCAGAGGCAATTTGAGCCGTAAATAACGTCATAACTATATTCCAGCAGCTAAAGAAGAGAAGAAAGCTTCAACTCTCCATTCATAGAAAGCTTCAAATGGTGACTCAGATTATATCTTTTCAAGTGGCAAATATAACAGAAAAATTCTGGACACTTTTGTACTGCATAACGCATGAGCCCACCATTTCAACATTCCACTCATTCACGCACTCAAAATTTCTAAGTATCAACATTAGTCGATCCACATATCAAGAAATAATAGAAAAAACTAAAAGAAAGGAATATTGAGAATGAATTACATGCAAAGGATAACTGAAGAGTCCATTTCAGACAAACAATAACTTGAAACACAGATTCAAAGTGTTAGAGATAAAAAAATAAAAAGTTGGAGTGGCTTAGACGCACCCCCCCCTCCCATATTGCATTCTTCTAAAAGACTTAGTGCAAAAGAAGATGAAGGCACATACTTTTGAACAGTTAACGAATTGATCATCGTTATCACTCTTTCCTGATTCTTGGCACTACAGGATGACTGATATGAATATAAAAATTGATATTGAATTCTTCAAAATCAATTTTTAATTTTTGTAAATCTACTCTCAATCATCAAAGCCTTTCTAACGTTCCAGTCGTAAGTTCGCTCGCCACAACCAAAATAAAGAACCATCCGTTATTGAACTGTGTATTTTTTACTTCATTGGGTTTGAAAAATTATTTTGCAAATTGTTTTAAGTATAAAAACATTTTCTTTAAAAAAAATTTTTTGTTTATCATTACCTGCATAATATGTTCATTCAACGAAAATTTATTCCGTTCAGTATTATAATATGTTTGTTTGAGATATTGTTATACTGGTCAAGGTTCAAAGAAGATTTCAGAATTGATTCAAAATTAACAGTGAGAAGAAGGAAAAGTGATCAAACAATCTTGAATAAAAAATAACGAAAACCAAACATTAGAGATTTGTCAGAGAAACTAAAGCAGAAAAAATGAAATGATAAGATGAAATTAGTTGTAAACCTCATCATAAATTCTTAATATCTGTGATGAAACTATTAATTACCAACATAGGGGGAGGGAAATGAATAATAACATCAAGAATTATAAACAGCTATATTATCTGAGAATTACGTTAAGTTAATCACCATTTTGAATTAACTTTTTACGAACAGAAATCGGGTTGGAGCAATTCATTATGGTATGTATGATAGATAATCTGATTTTTTGTTTCAATTTTGCATGTTTAGTCATCGATATTGATACAACTATTTGGCAGATAATTATTATTTTGCATTACAGAAATATTGATTACCCATATTCTATGCACTATATTTGTTTATACATCTATATACTGTCTGTTTGAATGTATAAACTAGATAACGATAATTTTTTGTACTTGATAGAATTCTGTAACGGAAACTTATCTCAATCTGTTGTTAGTTTTAATTAAAATCAATAAATGCCTTTTCTTTCACAAAATTTCGATATCGTAATTTTTTATTTTATTTATATCGATTATTTTGATAAATCTTCATATTTATTACAGTGAGCAGCCTCATAAATCTAAATCTTGAAGTATAAAAACATAGAATTGTTTTATTTTGTTGTTTTTAAGGATTCTTCGAAATGATCTATTAGAGAAAAGAAAATTTAAACTAACTGTCACTTCAGCTTATTAGTCGAAAATGTTATAATTTATTTTTACAACAGAAAAGATGATATTTTTTATGAACCAGCAATACTGAAATGAAAGAGTTAAATCAATTTTCCTACAATTTTACTTTTACGTTTAGAAAATTACACAGCTTATCAAAGATAGCTTTTAAGGATCCTCTTCGAAATAAGTTATTCCTTTGAAAGTTATTTATTTGTCCTTTTTTAACGGTATTTACAAATAAAATGCTTTTATTACCCACTTTTAACATTATTCTCTGTTATAATTATTATGGTTATTATAATTTTAAGTTAAAGGCCTAAAATTAAAAATGACGTTCCTTCATTATATAAAGTAATCACGAGACATTACTTAATAATTTAGTATTATTTGATAAAAATATTAATACCGTTTAACAACAAAAAGTAATAAGTAATATTTAAAAAAAAAAAATAGACTTCATATAAGACTATGCTCCCTCAAAATATGCAGTTTAGTAAATTTATACTAAATAACTGTTTTAGATCAGTAAAAAAATCGTAATATTGCTAAATAACATTTTTTGCGGAAGGTTTTTAAAGTAACAATAATTAAGTAGAAATTTACAATAACTTACAATAATATAGTAAAAATGTCGAATATGAGTTAGTGGATGAAGTTGCTACAGTATCCGAGCTAAAGTATTAGAATAAGTTTAGTGATATAATCGGAAACCAGATCTGTATTAATATAATTTAAAATTTTGCGATTATTTAATCGAATAATTTTTAATTTTGATGTTGCAATTTGCTTGTGATAAATAACAAATATCCCCGGTGTTTATTTTTTAAGATCGAATTATAATTCCAGTTTGGAGATATTTATACAATAATAAATGTAGTTGGCAAGAGTAATAATTAAAATGAAGTTAGTTTCTAGTGAAGGTTAATTTAATTGATTCAAATTGCAAAATTCAAATTTTTAGATCTAAATTGAATTTACATAGCGAACAACCATATTTGTATAAACAATGGATTAAATGTCAACATATTTTTTTAAAGTTGCGGAATTTAATTAGTTTCAAAACGGTGTAACTATCCTTAAAAAAATTGCAAAAAACAAAAAAACATTTGTCTTTGAATTGTAATTGAAAGAAAAAAAAGTAATAAAAATAAAACTCTAACATAAAATTTTTTAAAACAAATTATCAAATAAATTTAAAATTTTCGTAACAAACTTTATTTTATTTATAGAAAAATTTTATATTTATTTTTAAATGAATAATTACTTTAAATGAATAATTAATTTAAATGAATTAATTTTATATGACTACCTAGTAAAATTGTATAAATTTAAATATTAAGGTTATTATTAAATCCCAAAATAATCAAATCAAAATAATAAACAATTCAAGATATAATTAGAAAAAGTGCATGTTAAATAAAATGATAAAACCTTTTTGTAAATAAAGCCGTTTTACTGTTAAAAAGAAATATTTTTAAAGTTTTTCTAAGAAGCGAGAAAAAGAATACGAGAAGGAGATAAAGAATATACATCTCGTTCTCGTATGAATTGTAGAGCAAGTTTCTTCAGATATCTTTTGGAAGCAAGCTGGCATTCGCGGGTTGCAAGAGTCAGTCAATTAGTTTCGATACTTAGCACCCCAGCAGGAAATACACGTACCCCACCAAAAAAGTAGGGGAGACAGCGGAACGGGTTTTCAATTTGACAGCTTTGAATTATTACCCTCGCGGGCGGAGTGAGCTTGGCGCTAGCTTTTATCCATCAATCTTCTTATAACCCTATATTGATTGTATAATCAGTACTGTGCCAAACATATTCGCCAACGTAATTGGCGTTGTTTTTAAACAAAAGCAATCGTATATTAGTGGAAGCCATTTTCTTGATTTGGTTGCGCGGGATTTCATATTTTATCATCATGAAAGTTTTAATTACAGGTAATTCTTATTAGTTAAAGATTTATAACATTAGAGCATGTTTTAAAGCATTATATAAAAAAATTACATGAAATTTAAAAAAAGATTAATGAATTATATCAAATTTCTGAAAATACAACGCTTTAGAATTTAAATTACATAGTTTGTTTCTCTTTATATGTAAAATTTATGTATTTTAAGAAAATCGTAATAATAAAAGAAATTTCATTCATGAATGTTTTTCTCTGCTTCCTTTGAAATCCTTTGTTTGATCTGACAAATTTGTGTGAAGCAGTTTAGTAATAGAATTTCTTATATTTAATTTAGATGATTTATGTTTATTTCAATGACATAATACAAAGCTATCTTAATACAAAGGCATCATAATACGAAGGTTTCTAGAAAATATATTAAATTTTATTTTTATTGAAAGCTTTTATATTGAATTTTTTCTTAACAGTGAAGAGTTGTTTGATAGTGTAATTTAAAGTTTTTCATTTAATTATTAATAAAACTACTTGTATATATTATATCGATCTATCTATATATATATATCTTTTAATCTCAATACCTCAAGATTTTTTAGAGTTAATGTTTTAGTCATAAAGGACAATGTAAAACAAACTTTGCATATTTCTTCTGTCCTTTCACAAAATACTTACATATATTTTACTTTGTTACTCTTTATATTAGGTGATACAATGGTGAAGTATTTAGGTAATTACTTGAATGTTAAACCAAATTGGGATGTTGATGTTGTTTCATATCCTGGTATAGATTAAGTGAGAAGTTAAAATGTGTGAAAAAACAATACAATGTTGTGTTAATTCATGTTGGTAAGTTGAAATGTAATTTATTTAAACTTATTCAATGATTATATAATTAAACTGTTGTCATTGTTTGTATCTTGTGTAACTATTCTACTTCAGAGACTGTTGCTTTATATTTCATCTGATTTGTTTTTCAACATATATGGTTATGCTATTAATTAATAATTTGCTTTGCTTAACTTCAATGGTACTAATGATGTGCAGCTGTGTAGAGTTCCCATCTTTAAGAAACTGGTTTATACCGCTAAGAAAATTTGTGGAGAAATTGTTGTTCTTGAGCGAAGAGTCAACAAATTTCTATCCCTGAAAGATCAGAGCAGGCATCATCGACATTTTGAGAACGACATTGTTAGGAGATTCAACGAGGTGATTTGTATTTTGCCTAGGCTGATGTTCTGTCAGTTAACTTTATCTGTGGATGAATGTGTAGGTTCAGATGGCATTCATTTAAACTACAAAGGCAACATTCAACTGGCTAACATCTTTGAAAAAAGTATAGCAAAGTTGCTAAAAAAGAAGTGCATGCATACACAACTTTATATTTACTTATATATATTATGAAAATATCATTATCTTATCTTAACATTTAGGCGCATCACTAGAACTCAGCCCATATCGACAGGAAAGAGTGGTCATTGGACTCCAACAGACGTTGTACTCTGATGTTGTAAAGAAGAAAAGTATTCAGTCGTGTTTTTTCCCCCTGATATTCTTAATTGTGCTACTTTATAAAATGCAGGAATAATGTTTAGAGGCTATTGATTGTTTTATAAGTAAATTTAAGTACTGGTTCTCTTTCAATGTTGTTGGTTCTGCCCCTGAAAGACAAGAGGTAAGATCGCTAAGAGTGTTGAACTCACTTTGGGCATAATAGAATATTTTTGACTGTTAAAGAGCAGTATGATCATGTTTTGGCATTCAAGCATAAATTTTCAGTCTCAATTTTGTTATTTTACATTATTAGTATCAGTAATATTAACTATATACCATTTCTGCTGTAAATAAATTTGTAGTAATACTTTTAACAAATGATTATTCAGACAGCTGTTCTATGGCGATAATTAAAATTTATAAGTTAGCCTATTCTTACAAAAGGTTTCTGATTCTTTAAGGGTAATGGTACTAGCCTTAATAGATTGTTGGTTTATTTTGCAACTATTTTATTTGTTAAACAGCATAATGCCCTTCTAGTTTACAAAGGTTTAGCTGTTTTTTGTTCACAACACTTTATCAAGAAGAGATTCAGTGCAATGAGTTGCTAATCTTAATACAAAATAATAAGACTAAAATTAATTTTTTAAAAAAAGCTGCATTTTGTTAAAATATTGAACCAGTCATTTAGATTAATGAACTATTTCAAAATAATAATTTGTATATTGTACAACACTAAAGAGATAGATTACTGCAACAAATATGTTGATAAAATTTCTCTGTTGCTCAGAGATTCATCTAATTTTATTCTTTTTTAGCTTAAATGAGAAGCAGCTTGAACAGAAGCCATTAGGAGTGCCTCGGCTGGTGTTAGTATCTATCTCTATTGCTACTATAATCAGGGGTCTGTCTAGGTTTTTCTGAGAGATACTAATTTTGTGAAAATTTAGACATAATTTGTGAAAATTAAGAAATTATATTTAAAAAATCAACACAAAAATATGCTGGAAATATGGATTTATCGTTTTTTAAGGGATACAAAAATAAAATTTTAAGAAAAAGTATTTTGTGAAACTGCCGTTTTTCCTAAAATTGAATTTGTGAAACTACCGTTTTACCTACAGTTGAATTTGAGAAGGTATCGCTAAACGGTAGTAAATTCAACCTGAGCAGACCCCTGATAACGTTGTTGTTTTGTTTTTGTTTTAATTATTCAATTTATTGTATATTATTATTAGTGGCATTGTACCATAATTGTTATAAGTTTTTCCTACTGTATGGTTATGTTATTCTGTTTGTAAATTATTAAAGTTTTAATAACATAGTTAAAGTCAGAATGAATTTAAATATCTTTTAATGTTTATCAGTATGTGCCATTAATCAAACTCAAGTTAAGAAAAAGACCGTGTCTCACTGATTACAGTGGCTTGTGATCTTACACTTTTATTAATAAGCAATAAATTTAATGTATTGTTTATTTTATTTTGATTAATTAAAAAAATATTATTCTTTTTGCTTTATCAGTGGCATTGTACTTGCAGTTATATCGATGAATTAAAAAAAAATTATTTTAGCATTCAATCTCAAAAAATAGTAGAAAATAAATTAAAAATGAATTCTTGTGTATCAATATTCTGTAAGGTTCGTTTTACTTTGTTAAGCATTTAAAATAATGTAGGGTCTCTCTTTTTCAGCCGAAGTGAAATGCAGGCTAGGGAAGAAGAAAAAACAATGACTAGACAGTAAATAAACTTTTATTATTGAACCATATTTTTTTTATTATTGGTCTGATGCATTAGTTATTTTTTGAACATTTATATTTTCTCCCAAGTAAACATTGTTCTTGTACCAGTAAGTTAAGTTAGTTGTTTATGTAACTTTTTTTTTTTTTTAAGAATTTTTGGCCATCAGTCTGTAACTGTGTCTGTCCTGGAAAATCAGAATAAAGAATTAAGTTGGCAAGTTGTGAGGTATAAGAGACAATCTATAAAAAAAAATAAGAGGTTTGTTTTTTTATATGCTTCATTCTATTTAAATTAACTTAATGAATTAGGAAACTTTCTTTAGCATAATTCATAACACAAATATTTATCATGTTTTCAGATAAACTATTTAATGTTTATAGGGACATTGACATATAATTATAAAATTCCAAATTTTGAAGCTATTTTAGTAAATATGTTTGACACACACACACATGTATATATCACTTATGTTAATTATTATTATTTTTTTGTTTAAATGCCTATGTAAGTTTATTGATTATTTTTTTAATGTGACTGGAATTAAAATTCATAAGGAAGATTTTTCTTAGCTCTGTAAAGATACTTAATCTTCTATTTACATAATTCATAATATTCAATCTAACCTGACCTAATGTTCGGATTTATAAAGCATGGTTTGAAAATATCCTAATTGTTTTCATTATTGATGTAAAATAGAAACTTTATTATTTAGTTAAGGTTAAAAGATGCTTAACCTACATGTGTTCTTCGCTATGTCAATTTATTGGTAAAAGTGACGTTGGCATGAAATTATTTTCCCTGATTCACAATTTATTTATTTTTAAATAATTTATTACTATTAAATATGAATTGATAAGTTATTGTTATATTTTATTTGCCTTTCACTAAGTTCTTAAATTTAATGCTTTCATGTATGTATTTAATGCTTTCCACGTAAAGCACTCAGGTATTTACTAAGCTATATTCATTTTGTTTTATTACCAAGCATGCTTTTAAATGTTTGCTTACCTAATTTAGATTTAACAAAGATGGATATTTCGATAAAATCAAGTTGTCTGTGACAGACAAGTACGTATTTATTTAATTTTAGATTCTTGTGTCAAATTTTACCACAAAAGAGATAACCTCTGATGGATGCTGCAATAGAAGTATTAAATAAGATTAACCAGTCTATTATATATATAATGTGATGCATTTAACATTGCTTGTATATGTGCTTCGTGATTGTGTTTCTTGTGCTTTCTAATAAGGAGTAGTGAGACTTTTCTGAAGATGTCACAAATTTGCCAGGAAGAAAATGGGTATGCCTGGGTTAAAAGTTCATGGGTATTTTTTTTTAATATAATTGTATGTGTACATGCTTCCTAATAATGTTTCATCAAGTTTTCTAGTGCATGCTTATAACACTTTTCTGTTAATTAAAAATTTTCTCTTCTGTGTGGAGTGTCTCACTCTTTCTCTCTGTAATTCAAGTTGGTTCAAACTAATGTATGCAAACCTTTAAAATATTTACAATTTGAAAAGTTGTGCTTTCAACTATATACTATTGTATGAAATCTTAACAAGTATCTTGATTGCAATATTAATTTGAAGCAACTTGTTCGCTTCTGGCTTTTGCCTTGATTATATTTGGAATTGTTCTTTAATTTAATATAGTTTCTCTTAAATTTAAAATTTTAATTAGTATTTACATTGCAGTTTGTTTTTCTACTGATGGTTCATGTTTGTCCCGGGGAATAGTTTCACAGCATTGTCTTTTTAAAGCTTTTCTGTGAGATATGTTTACCAGGACTTAATGTTTCTACAATGGTGTATGCAGATTCTCATTTACTTGGGAGAATATCTCTGTGCCGCAACAAGATAACATTTCAGGCATTGAATTTGCAATACGACTTTCAATAAAATCGTTTTTTGTTTTTTTTTTAAATTCATAAAAATAATTAAGCTCGTTATTTTCCAACATGGTTGCCAGATTTTATTACTAGATTTTTTATAGAGTCTTAGATTGGATTCTGACCCACTACACAATTTTAAGATAACATGATTTTTATTTTTTTATCAAGAATGATGCTTCTATTTTACAGCTGACTAAGCAGACAATTGTTATAAAGAAGACTTTAAGCTACTTCTTTTCTCAGGATGTTCCCAGTAATAGTAGTCATAGACCTTATATGATTGCACCTGCAGCAACTTCAGAGAGTCAAGCTGGCTACCAATACTGTTTGTCCATTGTATATGAGTGAAAGGAATAGAAATGCTTCAAATTGTCAGATCCAACTTGATATATATATGTATTTCCTATTTTGTACTTTTCACTTACGCTGTACTCTTTTGTACCACTAAAAATTAAAAAATAAAGATCAAAAGAAAATGTGTATAATTTATTTATTGTTTCTAGAATATACACAAGTCCGAATGTACGTATAATCTAAATAACCTATAGTCTTCTTAGTATTTCTTTGGGTCACTCTGTTTTGAGAAATCCATTGTGTCACATAGTCGTTAAAGAGGTTCACGTTCAATTATAATTCAAAGTTGAAATTAGTAATTATCTAATAGCTTATAATATTTGCCCCTGTTTACTTTAATATATTTTACTTAAATTAGAAACCTTGTCAAATTCGAAAATATGTTTTATAAATAATTTAAGAGTAAAGAACTGGGTCAAACCAACACCTCCTAGAAGAAGGAAGGCCTCGGCACAGATCAATTTAGTAGTCCCATGGGACGAAGTTAACTGCGCAGTTGATGAAAAATAAGAAAGATGTCATTACGTTCTGGGTACTAAGCTACGCAGTGTGTTCCATTGATATATTGAAAGCTCCTTTTAGCTGAATATGTGGTCACATTTATTCTTTCTAATATTTAATAGACTCTTTAATAAATCCTTGAAATTATAAGCCAAAAATGTAAGTAATGATAATTTTTATTCTTGCACAAAAATTTAACAGATGTACTTAAAAAAAACAAAAAAAAATGAATATCCGTCAAAAAATAGTGGACGAGATTTCAGGAATGATGGCGAAAAATATTATTTCAAATAGTACAGGAAATAATAAGAATGTAGGACAAAAAATATATATATATATAGTTGAAGCTGTAGCAAAGCACAAAATTTATATGGATAACTTTTTCACATTTTAGGATCTTTTCGTTATCTCCAAAAGTAAGATATTCTTTGCTACAGGAACTGTTGGACGAAATAGAATAGGCAACAAAATTATCGAAAATGTTGGGGAAGATAGATTTTAGAGACACAAGCAAAAAGCAGACATACCATAATGTGTTTTTTCTTATAAGTAAAAGACTGGAGTAGACTTGTTTGACAATCTTATGGAAACATATTGTTCTTCTCTAAAAGTTTAAAAAAAAAAAATAATGGTATTGGCCATTATGCATCAATGCATTTGAGATATCATTGGTTGCAGCATGGAAACTTTTTGCGCCTGAACAAACTCTAGAACTCCTTGAATTTCATCGACACATTATAGTAGCTAACTTAGGATTGAGTGTGCATTGAAATATTGCAGGAAGACGCTTATGCGTTCAATAAAGAAACCCAGATTACTTGAAAATACAATTTGATCATACATTAATAAAAAATCCTAACGAAAAACACCGTTGTCGGCTTAAAAACTGCACAGATAATCTAAAACTGTGTGCCAAAAATGTAATTAAGAGCTCAACTTAGAATATTTTCTGCCATTTCATGTAAACTAAGAGATTTGATTGCAAAACATTTAGTAGTGGATTGGACCATCGTATTACATACAGGACAGCTTGTAAATACTAAACCATTAAAGTTTTGGAGAGTTTTTTTAATGTTATGTTTTAATCGATGTTTCATTAGCATGTGATAGAATTGTTTTCAAAAAATATTAATTTTTTCTAAATGTGGTGAAATATGGACTAAAATGTATTTTTGTTGCAACATTTTTTTTCTCGTTCAAAAAATATATGCAATAAAATAAAGGTTTTACATTACAGTCTCATAATTTATATATTTAACAATCAAGTAATATCAAATTTTTTAATTATATAATATTAATACTCAACAATAAAAAATTATCTCTATTTACTTTAGGTGTATACAAATAGAATTGAACTTATAAGGGCCCCATCATTTTCAGTAGCTTAAGGCCCCGCCAAGCTTTAAATCCGGCCCTGAATATACATATCAAAGGGAAGCGAATATTTTATAGTATATTAATGCTAGTACTTAAATCACTTTATATACAAGCTATTACTACTATATCACTACAGAGTTTCGGGAAACGAAAAGAGTTAGTTAACTTATTTTTAACGTATTAATTTTTAAAACTGTAATTCAACATCTTTTTATATTAACTCCCCCCTCCCTATATATGCGTGTCGTGTGTGTAACATGAAAAGCTTCAACTCATATTTTATGTTATTCCTTTATCTAAGTCTATTTCTTAATTTATTATTCTAAACAAAACACTCTTTCGCACACTTTAATATTCACATCCTGTCTTTTAATCTATTTTGGATTTAAGTCATGCATTAACATTTTTGATTTTTCTCTTTAGTTAAACGGTGGGAAAGGTTTTTTTTCCTCCAATTTTTAAGATCGATTGTAATTATTGAGATTTCCCTTCTTCCCTAAAACGAAACATTTTACAGGTTTATTTTACAAGATTTTCCCTAACTTATATTGAGGAGCACTTCGATTTTGTGTCACTTGGATAATTGTTCTCTCTCTAATAACTATTAAATAACTATTGTGACGTCTTTCCCTGCCGAAGACCTCTTTTTATCCTTCCTCTCGGCAACGACGTTATATATATACATATAGAAATTGCAATATTGCAATTTTTTTTTTTACCATGCCTAGCACATAGCCTAAAATTAATGCGTGCACGAGCCGTGGAATGGTTCTTAGAGGATGATTTCCAGTTTTTACAGCAACTTAACTCGTTGTTTATTCCCCCTTCAGTTCTACCCATCGGCGGAATACCTATTAACAGAATTCTTAGAATCTGCTCTAGTCGTAACAGTCCATCATCGGATGGTAAGTGGTTAGCCCATTTAGACGCAATAACGGCACTGCAAAAGTCATTAAAATCTTAGAATTACAACGTACTTCTGTGCTGGTTTTGGTGCTTCATCCTTCGTTGGCGCAATGCACGCTCTCCAGAAAATTTTTTGTTATATAGCAGAAAAATGAGTTCGCAGATAAATGAGAACGAATAAGTGAAATTTGGTCACATTTTCATTATTTATTCATTTTGCACTCGAAACTAGCGTTAATGTAATAGCTTAAACTTTTTTAGATTGAGATGTATAATCGAAAAAGGTTCAAGGATATGAAAATCATCAGCTGTGAGTACTAGCGATTGGAAATTTGGTTAAGGGTTTCATCGACCAGCAATCTGTTTTGCAAGATTTTCCCTTTCTTTTATTGAGAAGCACTTCGATTTTGAGCCACTTCGATAACTGTTCTCTCTCTAATGATTATTAAATAAATATTGCGCCCTCTTTCCCTGTCTAAAACCAGTTTTTATCCTTCCTCTAGGCAACGACGTTATATATATATATATTCAATGCCCACTACTTTTGGCAACATATGGCCTCATGGCACGTAACAGGCTAGGGTAGATACTTGGAATAGCCGGAACCAAGAAAATATGGTTCCAATAGTTTGGCCAGGAGAGCGATGTTAATTTTAATGTTAATTTTACTTTTTGCGTATTTTACTGTATCGAGTACTTCCTAAGCGAATTGAAAATACAGCAGAAAAATGAGAACGATTAAGTGTAAGCGTGGTCACTTTTTCTTTATTTATTCATTTTGTACATGAAACTAGCGTTAATGTATTGCTTAAACTTTTTTAAAGGAAGACGTATTATCCAAAAAGTTTCGAAAATATAAAAATCATTAGCAGTTAGTACTGTCGATTAAAAATTTGGTTTAGGGTTTCATCGACCAACAATCTGCTTCTTCCCAAGCACAACAGCCCCTTACATGGTTTGGATGCCTCAACCTCGCTCTCCGGAGTGGTGGTAGCTAAGGGAATAGAGCGCCCGCCTTCCAATGAGCTGAACCTGGTTCGAATCCCAGTGATGGCTGATCGATACGAATTCCGCACCCGGCACGCGCCGACCACATTGCGGACGTTAAATATCCTTAACGATAGACGGATTATGGGTTTCAGTCTCCTTGCTGTCGGACTAAACATGAAAGTTTTTGTAGTTTTCCTCTCCATGTAAAGCGGGTTAGTTGCAAGAGAAATTTCTCCCAACACTTGATACTAAAGTTCCTTTGTCTTCTAGATTGGGTTCAAAATTACAAGACGACGGTGTTGAACATTGGTGGCCGTAAACCCTAAATTGTGTCGGCTTTTCAACAACGATTATGAAATAAAATAAAAACCACGCGCTCCAATAATAAATTGCTTTAGCAATATCCCTTTTTTTTTTCCTTTTTTGCGTGTCGGATTTAAATCTCTTAAATATCATTACTTAAACTGCATAATATATTTGAGTTTGGATGGAGTTCGATGACTGCATTCAAATCATCTAACTCCAGTCCTTTGCACAGTAAACTGGTTGTCAACCGCTTAAAATAATCGAAAAAATTTCAAGGTAAACAGGGCATTTCGTAAAATTCAACCTTACTGTATATTTTTAAAATCCTTGATAAAATTTAAGTAAAAAAGACTACACACATTAATGGTCAAAAATTAATAATTAAGCAAGGAAAAAAAAATTCTATGAAAATTGAATGAATCATGACTGATGAAGGTGGGATTGACTAAAACATTAAAATTTGTGATTATTAGAGAAAATAAAACTTTGATGGCGATTAAAACATAACATGTTCAAGAGTCATCGGTTCTTCAAACTGGTTTTCTATTCATCACACCGCCTACTTAACAATTAATTCGATAACAATGTTTTTTTCTTCTTTCTTTTTCTCTTTGAAATATCAATTTGCTGCCATTGCAACGTGTTAGATGTAATTTCAGAACAACCGGCATGATATACAGTATTTTACGTGATTATTAATTAGGTACTTTTGACAATCAAAATTAAAAATTTCAATAAGCTTTTTAATAAGCCAAAATTTAAAAATACCATTTTTTAACTTCTTGTATTTACTATGTCTCTTTAATTCTTCAAAATTACGTTGAAAAATTATGATGTTAAACATGATACAAAATGTTTTATACCTTTTAAAATACACTTATTTTTTATGATCATTAATGAATAAAATACAAATAATATTTAATTCTAAAAAAAAACTGCATTAAAAAAAATTAGTTTTGGAAGAATGAATTTTACTAAAATATTTTTTAATTTAACTTCACAGATACAAAAGAAAATGCGAAGTGTCATAGCATTTGTGTTCAGATTTTCGACTACCCTTTTGACTGAGCTATTGCAAAAAGTTGTATAGACTTCACGAAAAAAAAACAACTTAGTATTAAAACGATATTAAGGTGCATTTAGAATGTCGAAGGCAATCTGGGAAAAAGGAATAAAATTTTGCTGCTTTCATCCTTGTGTTTCATAGTAGGTATATCATGCTTGTTGCAAATATTGATGAGCTTACTTACAGTTCTTAATATCATTTAAGTTTGGAGCAGTATATTCAATTCTGGCAAAGGTGTCATTTAACTATAAATGCAATTTAATCTAGAGAAGAGTCAGTCCAGTTGGAGCCCTATCCTAAGTACACTTCTCTTCAAATAAAATTTATTCATTTATAAAACATAGCAAATCAAAATTGAAACATTATTTATTGATTACTAGTTAACTATTGAAATTCATTGTGCACGATGTTAATGATATTATTTAGTAGATCATTAATTTTAATTCAAAATTATGAATTACGATTATTTGTTATCTCACTATTTTCATTAGTAATACACAGGGTTTGTTTATTTAAATCAAATGATTTTTTTAAAAAAAAATCATTGATTTAAACCAACTGATTTTTTTTATAAATATATTAATTTTATAAGTTAAAAAACAGTGTTTTAAATTATTGATACTTTTATAATTTTCTTTTCTTAGTTTTAAAATTTATTTTAAATAAATTGCTACATTAATTAATTTTAGTTAATGAAATTACTTTCTTTCTTGGTGTGTGTTAAATTCCAACAAATTTGAAATTACATTTTTAAAAATCTTTTGATTCTTGAGATTGAAAGTACAGATTATAGTAAACATTTAATGCTGTCTTAATATAGACTTGCATAGCTGTAGAAAGTAATTAATAAACATGATTTTTTTTCAAAAAAAAAAAAAAAAAAAAGGCAAATAATGTTAATTAAAATTCTACCTTTTGATTGAAAAAGCATGTCATTAAAATCTACATTATATTTTATTGGTGGAAAATGTAAATGAAAAAGAAATTACCCTAATATACAAAAATTAGAAGGAAAAAAAAAAGGCTGATGAATTTAGATACTTTTTTCCTGACATAGTGTCATTCTTCCCTTTCAAACTCTTTTAAAGTCTATTTGAAGCAGTAGAGTAATTAACTGGGTTTTTTTTTTTTTTTTTTCTCATAATATGTTTACATTATCTTTGACATTATCAGATTTTCTATAAAGAAATTTTGTGAGAAAAATAATTCCAATGAGTACATAGATTAAAAAAAATTTTTTTTTTAGCTTAACTTATCTATTTTGATATAGGATTAAAAATGAATATTCTGATATAAAAATATATAGATTAAATATTTATTTATTTCTTAATGAATGACTACATTTATTTTGTCATTTTAAAAATCAAGAGAAAAAAATCACAATTTTAAATTAAAATTACGGTTTGTTAATTGAAACTTTGTTTTAATAGTTAAAAGTATAGGAGTCTGTCCAAGCCAAATTTACTACCGTTTAGCAGCACCTTCACAAATTCAACTTTAGGAAAAACGATAGAATAATTTCACAAAATACTTTTTCTTGAAATTTTATTTTTGTGTCTCGTAAGAAACGATAAATCCATATCTTTGTGTTTACTTTTTAATATAATTTTCACAAATGATGTCTAAATTTTCACAAAATAGGTACCTCTCAGAAAAACCTAGACAGACCCCTGAAGTATTCTCTAAATTCTCTATTTCATCTAGTCTTTAAATTTCAATCATGCATTTATCTCAAAATGTTTGCTATGTATTATAATGAAAAATTATTTTACTAAGTTAGAGCTTCTAAAATATTGTTATAATATAGTTTTGATATTAATTTAATTTTGATTAAACATTTATAGAGTTTTTTTAATCATGATTTAAAGTTTTTGCAGTGAATTTGAATAAAAAAAAAAATCTGATTTTTTTTTTAAAAAAATCACGAACCCTGGTAATACACAATGAAAAACTCACCACTCATGCTCTAAGGAAAAATGTTTTTCAATGGTGCATTAGAGTTCAAACAGAGCTTTTTCAAATAAACAACTAAAAATCAATAATAAAAAAGAAAAGTAATGTTAAATTAATGGGGTAATGCCTTTTCATTCAATTCATGAATCTCAAGGATAAGTATAGGCATAGTGTTTACTGGTTGCAACCCAAGGATAGTCAAGGGGTAAATAAGAAAAGAAAAAATAAGTAAAATAAAAAAGCTGAAGTCCCTAATTCAAAAAAAAAATTGAAGTTCCAAAACTCAAAAAATATTATTTTTTTTTGTAAAAAAAAAAAAAAAAAAATAAAAATACTTTTATATAAGTACAAACAAGAGGGCATGAGGCATCAAAGAAAACAGCGTGACAAAGAACCATAGCACAGACTATACATGTAAATAAAAAAAAATTATACCATAGTTTTATTAACTCTTCAACGCATGTTATTAAAACTGCACGTTACAAATTCATTTATAAAATGTTATAAGTAGAAACACTTTCAAAGTCAAATTAACATAATATATAAACACTTAAACATCAATTTAAACTTCATTGAAGAATTATTTTTTATGTTACAATTACAATGCTTAATAATTAAGTACAAAGGTTAGGAAATATGCATAGGAAGATAAGACTTCACATGGCATAACTATTATTTTAATTAAAATACAAATTTCCTTTTCCGTACAACAGAACGTAAGAAAATTATATAAATATTGCAGCTAAGCTTTTATAAGAGAATATTTGATAATTTAAAAGTATTAAGACCACCCGTTAACATACTCTTAATATCAAAAAGATATAATTTTATTTAAAAACAAATAATAAACATGGCAAAGAAAACATAAATTTTTATTGTTATATTTTTAAATATTTAAAAATTCGAAATCATTTTAGTCTAATTTCATTTTTTCCTCTTAGGTAGTGGTTGTTTACAAAATAAATGTAAACACAATAAATCAATGAATCAATTGTGGCAACACACCAAGCACACTTATGTCTGTGGGTACAACCGGCTGTCAGGTAACCCTGTCTGTTGAAGAAATGGTGTGTGTTGCTAGGCTGACAGTTATCCTGCGATCTCTTAATTTACGATTCAGTAAATAAGGTAAGTTAATTGCTTGAATAATTTTTTTCTGTTTTATTATTGTATCAATGTTTTGTTAAATGGTTAAAACATTTTTATGCTAATTATCTGTTTTAATGTAGTTAAAGTTTTTCACTTGATTTAGTTAGGCTTAGTAGCGTGTTAAACGCTTTCGATTTTATCGTGGTTATAATAAGAAATGTCTCCACTAAAAAGTCTTATTTTAAAGATTCAATACTTACCTTTATTGAAGTCCTCTCTGTGCATAGTTTATTTTTAATATCATATCTTTAAAGATTTACTTTTGATCCAGATTGCTTATTCTATTGTATTTAGAAATCTGTAATATAATCAAGAATAAATTTTTCTAGTCTGTTTCTTTTGTATATAGAAAATAAAATATAAGGTAATTCTAAGTCAATTATTTGTTGCATCTTTTACCTATAACTAAGTTCATTAAATGTTGGTACATTAAATGACGTTGATTTAATTACTTTTCTTCAAGATTATTTATTTCTATGTCGATTTTAAATTATGTTATTTATTAAGATAAATATATTGTAATTTTCACATGTTGTAAGTATATAATCCTTATTGTTTTTCTGAAGATAAAAATTTGCTACTATAATTGAGCCTATTTAGTAATGTGGTAACTATAGACCTATATATTGCATTGTATCAATCTTAGTTAAGTAAGTTACTGAAAGAGAGCATCATAATAATCCTTTTAAATGTTATCTAAAAGAAGTCTTGTTTAATAATTGGTGTAGTTTTTACAAATTTATGTATTTGGTTACACTTTTTCAACTGAGTACATACATTCAGTGAAAATTAATGAAGTTAAAAATTAATTTATAATTATTTTTATTTTCAATTAATAGTTGATAAAATATCAAAAATGCATGTAAATACTGTACTACCGTGTAACGTTCAAAATGAGAATCAGGTTCTTTTACTGTTTGTTCCAAAGAAATATTCAGATATTTAACTTTATAAAATGACTTGAATGAGTAAAAATTATCAGAACTGCAGATTCTATCAACTACTTTCATTTGCAAGAATCTGAAGACCATATATTTATTTATCATGGAACATTGATGAAGGTGCCACTCTCTCAAAAGTAAAACTTATTTAATATATTACAATCACTTCAAGAAAAAATTAAATGTGATAGTACCTTTTGGTGTCTTCTATTTATTTTTTTAAAAAATATAATTCCTTCATTACGATAGTTTGATAAACAGGGCCAGTTGCAGTTACTTACTTTTGAAAATTGGAGCCTACATGATTTTCTAAGCAATATATTTAGCTATGGAGAAGTGACCTGTGTAGAGATGATCTATGATGCATGATGGCTCAGTGGGGCTTTAGTGGGGGAACTTGTTTATTAATTTAATATCAAGTCTTTCCTTCTGTTGCCCCTTCTAAGCCGCATCTTTTGATTTCCACTCACATCTTTCTCAATTTGGAATGAAATAAGTATAATGGGTATATTAGTAAGTATAATGGTGAGTATATTACCTTATATATATATAGTTTTTGTTTACATCATATGAAGGAAGATATTTACTGTATTAATAAATTGTATGTGTGGAATTCCATGTTACAATATAAAATATGATTTACCTGTTAAATACATACGCTAATTTCCTATAGCAGCTATTATAAATAGTTCATTCAATCTGTGAATTTTAGATACCGAGATGTTTTAACATTGTTGTATGGTGCAAAATAAGTGTTGTATCATCTTACAAAATCTATGAGCCAAAGTAGGTAAGTTATTCATTGGTGCCCGATGTGTTAAGATAGTTTAAATTACCACATGTGAGCAGAAAATTTTAGAAAGCAAATAGGGAAGGGTCAGATTATCCGATTCACTAGCTTTAAAAATTTGCACTGGAACATTGCCAAAGAAGAAACATTGCCTTTTTGTGGAGCAATAATGGTAGCTGGTAAATATTGTGAAACTTATATACAAAACATAAAATAGATGAAAATGGAATGCCTGTATATAAAAATTTAAAAAAAAACATGACAATTTGAATGGAATACTTTTATTACTTAATTCCTTTAATTATAAATTCAGAAGGTCTGCTTCTCTTACGTACTGTGCAACTGTAATTACAAGGGGTGCATTTTTATTTCCAAGCCTAGCAGGCCTTTTTTTATTTATTTATTATTATTTTTTGAAGTTTATACAAGTGTTTCCTATTTGGCATGAAACTCCAAATAAAAAGCGTACTGTTCAGTTTTTATGTGTACATGGGTTTATATATGGTAATTACAGATACTAAGTTTATGAGTTTGGTTACCAATTATTCGATTTTTTGAATTTGTTATGTCTTAATGAGAAAAATAGTTTCTATTTTAACTCATATATTTTATTAACATATATATATCTAACTATTCACATGGATTTGGAATGTATATATACATATGTTTGAAAAATTCTTTGAAATAGAAAATTATTATGAGTTTGCAAACTTTTAAAGATATGTGAATAACCAAAGATACTATTATATAAGAAGTTAATTAATTTTTTCTTATCATGAATATTGTAAGACAGTTTTAACAAATCATGTATTTTCTGAAAATTCAATAAAAACTTAATATCATTATTAGTTGATATACATATAATTAATTCATATGCTATTCAATTCCTTTTATTATTACTAAGTTTTTTTTTTTTTCTGTAAGTAAGATAGTAGTGAACATAAAAGTAGATAGAACAGAACAGATAGTAGAAAAAAATTAATGTAATTATTTATCTGTTGCCAACTTTTGAAAATAAGGGTACATTAGCTTCAGTTTTCAATAGCTGGGAGCACTAGCACAGAAAAAGTTTGCAAATAACTACTCTAATCGCCATCTGTCGTTGAAATTTAGCGCCATCTAGCAATGATTTGATGAACTATTCTATCCAAAGCCGAAAATCTCTCAGCCAGTTGTAAAATGATGGGGGTGCAACATTTGGCAACCTTTCGCTATTTACAACTGGCTGAGGCGTCAAAACTTTCGCCCTGCGCATGCGCAGTTGCTCAGCCGGTTGTACCCACAGACACAAGTCACCAAGCACGCAAACACAATCGTGCATGCAAAAAATTATTTGAATTTTTATTTTAATTCACAATAAAAGCGATAACTTTCCAAATTCTTGCAACCATGAGGGATCTTCAACAGCCAATCACAATGTGGAAAGCCTATTGATCCAGCGTTATCATCTCCTTGTTGCCATTCTGTAGTAGAAACTCTGGTTTAAAACTAGTTACCAATTCCTATGAAGATAGAGACCCGAAGGAGGCTGGAGGTTCACTATATTTCTGTCCCCACTCTTACTGAAGGCTAGAAGGGAAAAGATCGGGCCTCCTCAATACTGGTGGCCAAGGTGGGTACAACCGGCTGAGCTAATGCGCATGCGCTACAGTTGCTTGGCTCGAATTTAATTCTCACCAAAGAATTTTCGAAAGAGTCAAGTAACCCTGTTGAAGAAATGGTGTGTTGCTTGGTTGACAGTTATCGTGTAGGCTCTTAATTTACGATTCAGTAAATAAGGTAAGTTAATTGCTTTGAATAATTTTTTTCTGTTTTATTATTGCATCAACGTTTTGTTTAATGGTTAAAACATTTTTATGCTAATTATCTGTTTTAATGTAGTTACAGATTTTCACGTGATTTAGTTAGGCTTAGTAGCGTGTTTAATGCTTTCGATTTTTATCTTGGTTATAATGAGAAAAGTCTTATTTTAAAGATTCAATACTTCCCTTTGTAGAAGTCCTCTCTGTGCATAGTACATTTTAAATAACATATCTTTATAGATTTACTTTTGATCAAGATTGCTTTTTCTATTTTATATAGATATCTGTAATATAATCAAGAATAATTTTTCTAGGCTGTTTAATTCTTTTGTATATATAAAATAAAATATAAGGTAATTCTAAGTCAATTATTTGTTACATCTCTTACCTATAGCTAAGTTCATTAAATGTTGGTACATTAAATGACATTGATAATTACTTTTCTTCAAGATTATTTATTCCAATTATGTTATTATGAATTATGTTATTTATAAAGATAAATTTATTGAAATTGTCACATGTTGTAAGTATCTAATCCTTATTGTTTTTCTGAAGAAAAACATTTACTACTATAATTGAGCCTACTTAGTAATGTGGTAACTGTAGACCTATATATTGCATTGTATTAATCTTAGTTAAGTAAGTTACTGAAAGAGAGCATCATAATAATCCTCTTAAATGTTACCTAATAGAAGTCTTGTTTAATAATTGGTGTAGTTTTTACTAATTTATGTATTTGGTTACATATTTTCAACTGAGTACGTACACCCAGTGAAAATTCATGAAGTTATAAATTAATTTATAGTTATTTTCAATTATTAGTTGATAAAATATGAACAATGCGTGTAAATACTGTACTACCATGCAACATTCAAAATGAGACAATCAGATTCTTTTACTGTTTGTTCTAAAGAAATATTCAGATATTTAACTTCATAAAATGACTTGAATGGGTAAAAATTATAAGAACTGCAGATTCTATCAACTACTTTCATTTGCAAGAATTTGAAGACCTTATATTTATTTTTCATGGAACATTGACGAAGTTGCCACTCTCTCAAAAGTAAAACTTATTGAATATATTATAATCATTTCAAGAAAAAATTAAATGTGATAGTACCTTTTGGTGTCTACTATTTTTTTTCCTTTAATTTAATTCCTTCATTACGATAGCTTGATAAACAGGGCCAGTTGCAGTTAGTTACTTTTGAAAATTGGAGCCTACATGATTTTCTAAGCAATATATTTGGCTGTGGAGAAGTGAGCTGTGTAGAGATGATCTATGATGCACGATGGCTCAGTGGGGCTTTAGTGAGGGAACTTGTTATTTTAATATCAAGTCTTTCCTTCTATTGCCCCTTCTAAGCCGCATCTTTTAATTTCCACTGACATCTTTCTCAATTTGGAATGAAGTAAGTATAATGGTGAGTATATTACCTTATATGTATATAGTTTTTGTTTACATCATATGAAGGAAGATAATTACTAAATTGTATGTGGAATTCCATGTCATAATATAAAATATGATTTACCTGTTAAATACATACGCTAAGTTCTTATAGCAGCTACTATAAATAGTTCATTCATGTTTTAACATTGTTGTATGGTGCAAAATAAGTGTTGCATTATCTTACAAAATCTATGAGCCAAAGTAGGTAAGTGAGGTATTCATTGGTGCCCGATGTGTTAAGATAGTTTAAATTAACACATATGAGCAGAAAATTTTAGAAAGCAAATAGGGAGGGGTCAGCTTATCCGATTCACTAGCTTTAAAAATTTGCACTGGAACATTGCCTTTTTGTGGAGCAATAATGGTAGCTGGTAAATATTGTGAAACTTACATACACAGCATAAAATAGATGAAAATGGAATGCATGTATATAAAAATTTAAAAGAAACATGACAATTTGAATAGAATACTTTTATTACTTATTCTTTTAATTATAAATTCAGAAGGTCTGTGATTCTCTTACATACTGTGCAACTGTAATTACAAGGGGTTGCATTTTTATTTCCAAGTGTAGCAGGCCTTTTTTTCTTTGAAGCTTATACAAGTGTTTCACATTTGGCATGAAATTCCAAATAAAAAGCGTACTGTTCAGTTTTTAAGTGTACATGGGTTTATATATGGTAATTACAGATACAACTAAGTTTATGAGTTCGGTTACCAATTATTCGATTTTTGTATTTGTATACAATGTCTTAATGAGAAAAATAGTTACTATTTTAACTCATATATTTTGTTAATATATATCTAACTATTCACATCGATTTGGAATGCATATATATACATATGTTTGAAAAATTGGGGATATTATCATAACCACGGCAAGTTGGCGAAGAGTCGCCGAGGAAAGAAGATAACGTTTTTGGCGGAGGGAACCAGTTTTCCTCTGATCATGACGTTTACGCCTCTTTCTTCTCATTGGCTCAAATTCCCTGACTACTCCTTGAGACTTATCCGTTAAGATATACCAGTTATCAAGTAACCAGTTCCAAATCCTTGTTCTTAAATAACGTGTATAAATCTTAGTTCTTGAATAACGGTGTTAATTCCGAAAGAATGCGTAATAAAACTTACCAATCATAAGTCATTAATACTTTTTTTTTTTTTTTAAAGAAAGAAAATCTATTTGACTCTTTTTAATGAGATTAAACTTGAATGAAAGTTTTAAAAGGTCTTCAAAGGCACCACAAATTTTTTTTTGAAATTTAATTCACATTTAATTAAAAAAATTTATTCATTTTTTAATGGGAAGATTTAATTGAACTGTGCATTTTTCAATACAAAATGCATAAAAGAAATTCCTTACAAAGAAATCGATATTGTTATGATAAATCTGAGGAAAACAGCTGAAACATTTAAAATGTTCTACTTTAACCTTAATTTTATTACTTAATATTATTACGAAAATTACCTCAAAAGTTCGCAATTTCAGATGTAAGGAAATTTTATATAAGGCATCTTTAATGCAATTTTTGCAAAAATTGCTTATTGCTTTCATCGCTAAATTGAGCATTTCATCAATAAAAAGAAAAAAATGTCAATTTTTGAATTCCAAATACATATAAGAAATTCTTCACAAAGAAATCCATATTGTTACGCTAATAATGAACTGGAATAGATTTGAAGAAGTGGGTCTAAGGAAGCACTTTATACTACATTTAAAAATAAAATTGCCTCACTTGTTTGCTTTTTCAGATGTAAGAGATTTTATTAAATCGCTTTTCCCTAAATTAAACATTTAATCAGAAAAAAGTTATAATTTTGAATTTGAAATGTATATAAGAAATTATTCACAATAGTATCGATACTTTTACGCAAATAATAAATTAAGATAGATCTGAAAAGATAGACCTGAGAAAGCAATTAATAGATAGATTTCAAAAGTGATAAAAGTTGAAAGAAAAAGTTTTTCATTATCATATCATGCTCTTTACTTCAACATTATTATTTTATTCATTTTCAATAAGGATAAAGATTTTAATGAAACTACTTCAATAGTTTGCGGGATCAAAAGGGATAAAAAATTCAGAAAAACAAGTTTTATTTAATTATAATCCGATCAAATTTACTTTAACATTATTATTTTATTCATTTTCAATTCAAGTGAAGATTTTATTGAAACTACTTTAATTGTTTACAATTTCAAACGTGATAAAAGAACAAGAAATGAGTCTTATTTAATAATTATAAGAATCAAAAAGTGCAATTTTTATAGCTTTACTAAATAAGATATTATATAAAAGTATAAGAAGAAAAAATTAATGGGTGATTCAAAATAAATAAAAAGAAAATCTTCACAGAAAAATTGACATTAATAATTAATTGGGGAAATGGATCTACGAAAGCAAAGTATACATTTAAAATAATTTATCCTTAGAAGGCAACAGATAATTTTGTTAATACGAAATAAATTTTAGATGTTTTTGTATATAGTTTTCAATACTTAAATAAACAGCTATTGTAAAATTAATTACAGTGCCTTGACATCAGAGTTTCTTTGTTTCTTGAATTTGAACACTTGCACTTAAGTAAAAAAGTAAAATGTAATTTATATTTTAAGGCTCTAAGAGAAGTTTTACTCATATTTGTTCTTTAGTATTTATACTATTTTTAACCTCATTCATTCCATCATGGTTGCATTGTAAAAAAACAAAAAAAGAAAAGCTTATTTATCGAGTAAATTACAATGTCAACTTTCATCATTATTAACAACACTTAAAAGTCGCAAAATACTCTTCTCTAGCAGTTGTTCATACAGTTTCCATTGTACGTACTTTAATAATAAATTTGGAGTCTAATTAAAAATTAAAAAAAAACAAATCTATGACTATCTACGCAATAAAAACATTTCACTTTGTTACAGTCATACTTAGTAATATAGATAGATGTCGTTAAAAATTAAATCAAATCAGTAAAAAAAAAATTATTTTCTTTATCTATTTAATTATTTATTTATTTTATTTTATTTATTTATTTTTGCTAAGACATTGAAAATAAAAAAAACTCTTCTGAAAAAGTACCAAAACTTGTCAATCCGATGCATCAGGTCAATCCAAAAAATTATTTATATTTCTTATTTATTAAAGACAATGTGCTCTTCTCAGTCATAAAATTTAAGAATTGAATTCCAGCTTAGAGTTTTAGATCAAAACTAACTTTGAAAGATATAATTAAAATTATTATTAAATTTTAAAAGAAGAATTTTGGTTTTTAATATTCACATTTGCGAAGAAATTCCCGAATCGATTAATTAGTTATTGATTAATTTTTAATACTATTCAGATCTGATGCAATTCTAAAATTGCCTCGTAATTAAAAAAGAAAAAAAAACGCATTGTGCTTTATGTTGCCCTTTAAATGTAACCAAGTAACCCCTCGCATATTTCTAAGATCATATGTGAGAGGCGACGAATATAATGCGTTACACCCTGTCCTATAAAAACAATAAACTTTTTGTCAATAATGTCAAAGGTCATTTTTGAAACATCTCGTAACATTAAGATTTAACAAAATAAATAAGTATCCCACTTTTGTTGGACATATTTCAATAAATAAAAACTTCAAAGAATAACAGTTAATGACATTTTAGTGTTTTCTTTAAGAGACCTGTTTCAGAAACATTTCATTCACATCTGTAACTTTTTTAAATTCTTCCTGCCCTTACATTTTTTAAAAGAAAATTTTAAAATGTTTTTTTCTTAAAAAAAATCTTTATGATCAGCCACTATTTCATAATAGAGAGGGAGAGGAGCAGTTTTTTCTCATTTTTAGGTAATGAGAATAGAGAGAATAAGGTAAGTTTATTTGTATGAATTTTTTTTTATAAACCCATTTTTTAGAGAGATATTTGTTTATTATGATATTAAATACGTATTTAAGAGGTATCTTCCCTGACATATTTTTAACATAACTTTTTTTATTTTACATTTTTTGAAACCTTACACTAAGTAAAATATTTCAAAATTTGAAACTATGAAGTTCAATGAGTTCGAATTTATTATAAAAATTTTTTTTATTTAGGAAAACTTGTTTTTCACATTAAAAATATTCCTTCCATATCCATTGGGTTTTTATGATAATTGATATTAATAATTTTATTCTTGGCAATGCAGCGACTAAGGTTTTCTATAAATTTTTAATCAGCTCTCTAACATTTTTCAGAAAAATAAACTTTAATGAGACGGTTCTAAAGGTACGAAACTTAAAAAAAATTCAAAATTAGAGATACATAAAATACTAAATTGAAAATACTTCGATCATTTATAATCTCACAGAAACAAAATGAAAATTGCTTGAATAGTTTCTGATGTTTCGAAGGGTCGAGGTATGAAACATATTTTTTCCGGGCGAATGCGAATTATGTCTGACGATTTGTATGTGTTGCGTATCCACTGCAGCATGTAATTTTAAAATATCCAATTTTAAAAATCAATATAATGAATTATTTTGCACATAATAAGCTTTCCAAAAAAAAAAGAGGACAAAAAATCTGAGAAAATTGTGTTGTACTTTCCAACGTCGGAATATATTCATAAACAAAGATATTAATACAAGAATGATTCTTTTTAGTCCATATGGCTTAACATCTTTAGCAATAACACTGTTATAAATATTTTGTAATTCAACTCAAACCATTAAGTCAAAAATCTGAATGAATGTTTATTAAGAAAAAAGAGTATGTTTTTACTTTTAAAACGTGCATTAATTTATGATTTGCACCTGCACGGATTAAATTGAATATCTTAAATGTGCCTCTCAAAACACAGAAACTGCATCTTAGTACGAGTAATGTCTTGCCCTACTTATTTTTATTAATGAAATATATCATTGCTGTTATAAATTTTAAATTAAAAACAATGATATGTTAATAAACATTGAAAATTATTTGAATAAACTATTTATATATTAAATTAAAAAATCTACACTATAGTAAGTAAAAATCAATTTTTAGATGTATAAAAATTCTTTTAATATTTATGTGTCTTGAAATTAAGCTTGTTTTTCTCTCTTGCTTCAATCTAGCCGTACAGTGTGATTATAAGTTTCAAAAATCACAATCATACGTGATGCCATGAATTAATAAGCAACATTATTTATAACAGAAGATTTTCGATTGCAATTGCCGAGAATACAAAAAGGGATCAAGTTCTTGTTATAGTTGTGAAAAAATGTAGCTGCACCACAACTGGAAGCTGATTTTCTGCAGAAATGTTTAATTATTTATATGAAATATGCTCGAGAAGAGAGGGGGGGGGGTAATTAATTTAAATAGTTTATAATGAAAGGTTTGAACTAAGCAAGTATATTAAACAATATGAAGAATTATGCTACATTCTCAAATAATTCGAATAGTTGAAAATAGTAGTTGAGTGATTAGATAGAATACAATTACAATTTATTTAAATCAGTAATTTAGACAGGAAACTCTGATTATACATCTTAGCGATTATAATTTAATTCATTTCATTTGTGGTTATATATAATTATAAATTTAATTTTTTAATAATCTACATTGAACATTTTAGTAATCCATGCATCATCAGTCAACAACCATAAATTCCAATGCCGCTTTATTGCTAACATCCGCTGTAAGACTTTCGACATGGTGCAGGGAATGTTCCCAGTTCCAGACTGACACATGATTTATGGGTGGGAAGTCTTTTTGTGTGTTAGCGTCTGTTGATAAGATTTGGTTTTGAAATAGCAAGACATTATGTATATAAATACACCATTTCTTACAACAAATTTATTAATTCTTTTAAAATGTCCATGATAAATGGCGAAATTTCCTATAATTTACATAGATTTAGCTTTAAAAAAAAAAAAAAAAAAAAAACGGTTGTTATGCACAAATTTATCTTTTCAGAAGTCCTTATAAAATTTAATGCTAACATTTAAGTTTTATTTTTTCTTTACAAATTTGGTCAGAAATTTTCTATTTCTTATAACCAGTTAACTAGTTAGTTTCTTATAGCCAGTTATACATTTTTTATAACCACTTATCATCCCACTAAAAATTAAATAAGTCTAAAGAATATTGCGACCCAGTTGCATATAATTAATTCAGAATAAATGCATTTGATGTAGATGTAAACATAAGCAACTCGAAAAGTTAATTACTAGACAGTTAGTTATATATCGAATATAAAATTATTGTATATTTTTCTTTTAAAATTTAATGATGTTTTCTCTTAGAAATTCATATTTTCGCTATCATCAAGCAATCGTTTTCGCTATCGTTAAGCAAACGGTTCAATCCTGCTTCTAATGTAACATTTGTAACTATTATACTTAAAAAGTAGGTGTTTGCATTTGTACGCGTATTCATAAGAAATTCTTATAATTTAAGTAATTTAAAAAATTCAAAATAAAAATAATTATTGCTAAAACTAAGTACTTTTTGAATATTATCTGACTGAAATAAAATTTACAGAAAATATATTTTAATCAATTGAAATTAGATGCAAAAAGTTTAGAAAATAAAAAGCTTTTCTTGAAATCTGTAAATAAAAAAATCAAATAAAGGTGGCTCGTTGACAGAATTTGTAATCTGAATTAACTAAACTAAATAAAATAAATAGAAATGAAAGAATAACTTTTTTTTTAAACTATTCAATAACTTCTGTATTAAAAAATTCAGAATAATCAAGTCTGTGGAATCGGAGTTGTAGAAAACTTGCTCACCTCTGATTATGAAAATGATTTAAACAAATGTTCATAATCATAAGTATATAAATATTAGTTGTATTAATCTTACTGCAATTGTTTAAATTGTTATTTCTTACAAAATTAATTTATAATCTTTAAACGTTTATGAGAATATTTATTTTACTAAAATATTAAAAAAGAACACATAAAGCTATTGAAACTGAGGAAAAGTCGAGCTTTCGATTTTCTGGTATAGCCAAAATTTTATTATTAAATGAAAATAAATAAACTTAATAACGGAAATATAAATCACCATTTAGATAAAAAAAAAGGGGGGGGGGCGTATATTTAAATAGTAGTGCTAAAGAAAATTCTATTGAGGAACGTAATGCTTCTATTGTTTTTATTGTTCTTAGTAATTCATTCTAATTACACCTTTAAGGTGATCTTTCAGAAATATTTCGTATTTTTACGAACTTTGATTTTATGATTTAAACTATTTTAAAATTAATAGTATTTATGGAGCTGTAATTGTTTCTAAAAGCATAAATACATTACAAAAAATAAAATTAACGAATATTTTTTAGATTGATAGTTTTATATCATTGATGCATGATTAAAGATATTTTATTTGAAAAATTGCTTACTTTTTAAATAATTACATCTTGATACATTTTTATAACTAAAAAATGTATTTATAATTTTCTTGGCCAAAGGATACTGTGATACGTGCTCTTTGTTCGCCAAGATAATTTTAATTTCATGACACAACGTGTTAAGATTGCACACCTTTTTGCCGCAAATAATATAGAATTATAAATTATTCAGTAAAATATTTTTCAAATAAGGTAATAAGTAGCTCATAATTCCAAAGCCAATCTTTTAGCTCATAAATTCCAAAGCCAATTTATTAAGCTAAGTTGCAAAGATAATAATTAAATTTAATTTATCCTGGTTAGTTTCCCTTTAATATTGGTTAAAGAATCTACTTGTGTTAAGACAGTTATTGTTATGCGAGATTGTGCATTGATACCAAGTTCTTTCGCTTTATAGATTTAGTACTATTTCAATATTGTTTACAAATACATGTCTTGAATCTAAGATAAGAGGAAAATTTCATTATATTATAAGTCGGTGGTTCGCTCTCTGAAAAATTTAGAGTCCAGCATTTCAACCACCAACGCTACAATAATGGTTCGAAAAATATGAAAAATTGTTTTAAAGATGAACTAAGTTCATGAAACCATTAATTGTAAAAGGAAATGTATGAAAAAATTCCTGTTAGGTTTTTTAAAAAATAGTACCTGCATTGTTATGCCAAGAATTGGTTAAATCGAAAAATAAAATTTATTTTTTGAAAAAGCATCAATTGTTAATCGAATAAATTTTACGTAGAAACGGAAGAAGAGTTAAAATATCTTAAAAATATATAACTGAAAAAAAAAGACTTTTTATTATTGAGAAATCTATTTGTGTTATACTCTATTCAGACGGTCAAATATAATAGCAATTTTTTCCCAATATTTTTTTTATCAATAAAGTCTTTCGCACATTTATCTCTCATTCAACTTTCTGTAAGCTAATATTTAGTAATTAAAATTTTTTTTTGAGAAAAGTTATAAGAACGAAAATTAAATAAAGAAATTTATAATTCAATTTTAAAGTTACTGGAAGTTAAAAAATTAAAAAGAAAAAAAAACGCAGAAAATTTTATTTTACTTGCTACAGAGTTCTCACGGCCTAGAAAATTTTACAAAGAGATAGCAAAAAAAGTGGATATATCTAAATGTTTTAAACAATCAATAAATATTTAATTTAAAGGAAATGTATATGGATGCAAAAAATAACTCAAGAATAGTTTTGGAATTCACAAATGAAAGATAAATTTAAGCATTTTTCAGTACTCTTGAAAAATCTTAACTATCACTCATTTATTTTAACCAAGTCGTGGGAACACTGTTGCTAGACTTGAAAACGTATTCCTTTTTAAGGTGTGCCTTTTGTCTGACTGTAATAATTTTTTGACACAATTTTTTTTCTTATGTCGAGGAAAGATCAAGGTGCCACTGCCCAAGTGTCTTGAATAACCTAATATCTGACGTTATAGGAAACGTTAAATCATTTAGTAGAAAAGTCTTAGTTGTATGCTGGAAATAATAATAATAAAAAAATAAGGTCGGATAAAAATTATAATAAAAGAAATAATAAGAAATATAATAAAAAAAAGAGTAAAGAGCAATAATAAAGGAAAAAGTAAGAAATAATAAAAGAAATAAGGCTTTTCAAACCTTCAAAATTCGAAGTAAATCAGAAGGCCGACTTATACATCAGTATCGGATTCATTTCGTTGATCATGAAATATCGATACATTTTACACAATGAGATAGATATGAACTTGGCATCAATTTGGCCCTTTGAAAAACTCTTCTTAAAATGCTGGTTGCAATTAATTTTACATATTAAGGTCTTTTTAGAAACAGTTCTTTAAATTATGAATAGAAAGATAAATTAAAATAAGAGAGGTTAAGATATTTCAAAAAATATTACACTATGAAAACTTTTAAAAAATAGCATAAAGCTTCAAATTTAAACTGCTGAGTTTCATACCAAATTTTTTCCACCCTCATCTAAAGAATTCGAAATTTTAAACTTTTTTAAAGATTTTACAATAACATCTTTTGAAAGCAAACGTAAAGTTCAATGTATTTTATGTATGTAGAACAGTGTGGAATATTTTTAACTATAGAAAATTTTGTAGACTTAATAATTTTTATTATTATTATTTTTTTTTTAATGTTTTCTCGTTGTAAAAATTTTCTTGTTTGGTTTTTTTTCAGCAGTTAACTTATACGCCCGACATACCGAAAATTGCAAACTTGTTTAAAAAATAAATAAAATAAAATAAAAAAATAATAAATAAATAGTGGTTGTAATTGTCTATCCTACAGAACGTGCTGTAGATACGTTGATCAAAAAAGGACGTTAATAAAGTTTGACAAAACGAAAAAAAATATTAGAAAAATTACAAGTGAAGCACGATGTAATGAAAAAAAATTTTATCTAAGAAAATTAACTCCTGGAGTCGACTTGCGAAGAATCGAATTATTTATTGATTATTTAATGATTCCATAACAATGAAAAATACTGTATTTTATTCAGTTCTGTAAATATCCAAATAATTTGTTGATTCGAGAAGTTTCATTCGGCTTCAGTATTTTTCCTTTTGAAAAAACCCAGAGTTTTGGAATTAGCTTCATCTGAAGTTTGAACACATCATAATAAAAGCTAATAATTAGATATATACCTGGTCCTAAAATTTTGCTGCGTCCGGTTATTCAAAACCAAGCATAAAACAATAATTAAAACATATAAAAAAATCCCGGTATATATATGTATAAACTAAAGACGTAACTTATAGACCAACATAAAGCATTAACTCAAATATTTCGCTAGTCGAATGGAGATTTTATTTAACAGCTGTTAATGTTAAAATCTTAACCTCGTAATTTTCAACTACACTAAAAAGAATCCTAAATCAAGCCCAGCAACCATATCAAGTCGGCTGAATTCAATTTCGTTTAGAATTTTATAATAGAAACTAAAGCGTGTTTGTAGTGAAGAGAAAAACGGTGCACTGTTAGCCTGTCGGTAAGGGAACTCAACCAGATAGAAATTGAACCTATTGAATCTTTACCGATATATAATTTTATTCCTTTATGCTTCAGTTTAATATAAGCACGAATAATAAAGTTTTCCAAAATAAACTTATTCTGTAAAAAATTTTAAAAAAAATTATTATATTACGGGTGTGTCCTCCTCAAAGAAACTATCTGTATTATTAAATTTATTATTGGAATTTTTCAAAATAGAGAATTTCGAAAGCTATTATCTTCCAAAATAAGGACAACCAGAAAATAAATAGCTTATCAAATGCGAAAAACAAAAACATTTTCTCCGACAATAGAATTTTTCTTTGAAATTGTGGGATTTATGAGAAAAATTTAAAGGAATTGTATTTCCAAAATCTTCATATATCGACTTTTGTCATTTATTTCTTTTATATTATATATATAAATAAAAGGAATAATTTAAAATTTTAAGAAACCTTATTCAAAAATGAATCAAAAAAAGAATTTTAAAAAATTTTACTTTTCATTTTCAGTTAATATGTTATAAAAATGGGTTAACGTCTTCTGCAGATTGGTAAACTATTGTGTGGATATACCAATTTTCGACGACGATTAAGAGCACAATTTTCATCTTTTTTGACGAAAAGCTTTTAAGGTTGTTACAACAATCCGCTGTATGAAATTAATAAATGGGAAATCACAAAAAGCTTGGGAATCCGCGAAGGCAGGACATTAAAACTAGTTTATTATATGAACCATTATTTTTGATCTCAGAAATAAATATTAAGTTGAGACAACTTTAATGAAAGGCTATTGCATATCATTGATTCATTACACGGCAATTCCTTCCTGGCACCCCCGAGGTTTGAGATCCTTTCTAGTGAATAATCTCTATTAATAAACTATCAGAATCATGATTTATGAAAAAAACCATGGAAAAAAAATTTAATGATTGAACCCATTAACCCTTTTCTATAGACATTAGTAAAAACTTCTTTTTAAAATTAATTGAAGGATATAAGTGTTATTTCTAGAATTTGAAACTAAAGTTAATACAGAAAAATTATTCGAGCGAAAATTATGTTGAAATCTTAATTATTCAGAGTACAATAATTATTAAACTAAAACTATGTTGTGCCCCTAAAAATAAGGTGGTGGATATTAATGCGCTAAATTTTAAATGAGGCGCTTTAAATTTTCACATGCCACAGAAAAAAGTAGGATTATTTTGGGTTCCATAGTCGAAAAAATTTGGGATCCGCTGTCTTAATGCATGCCATACTTGTTGGAATGTTCTTATTATAAAAATTTTAAATTATTTTGATCTTTATTCAATTTAAATATTTATGGAAATCACTATTACGAAATAATTTAGTTTATAAAAAATTTAGTTGACAGGGAATATTTTTTCAGACATGAAAGCATGACTTCAAAATTGCAATGATAATAAATTTCTGCTAAGTTCCACTCAGGGACTAATATAGGGGATAAGGACATTTAACTTTTCCCGGTGGGTTTTAGAAAAGCAACACGCTTTTGACAGACCGGTTTTACGCACAAAAAGTGGCGTTCGTGTCGTCCTAGGGATTATTTTCTGACATCCCCGATGTACCTTAGCATTGCGCGTAATCAGTGTTGATCATTAAAAAGCAATTTAATTTAAATTCTAAATTTTTTTCCTTTCCGTAAATCAGTATATAATTTTGTATATTGCTTAAAGATGTCTATTCATTACTCATAATTTATTTGTTTGTTTATTGAAGTTTTAAAACCAGAGATCATTCAGATTACGAGCAATTATATACTATAGTTTCGATTTTGTTTAGTTTCGGTTTTCAGAACTTGGGTTAATTAAAACCGAAAGAAGGATATTTGCTTATTCAACCATAGTTATTAGTTTGAAGCGTCTAGTTCTATTATAACTGAATTATAGATGCTTATATTAGCATTTTTTTATATTTAAAAATTTTATTTAACAGAACGAGTTCAAAACTAAAACCCTTTGAATTTTATAAGTTTACTATTATTGTTTTAAAATTTTTATAATTAAAAATGCAAATTAATGTCAAATTTTTTTAAACAAAATATAAGTCATGCAACCGTACATTTGTTAAATTTTCCGATGATAATTAAAAATAAAAATCTTTTTCATGAAAATAATTATTCGTAGCATTTATTATGAACTCGATTGTAGAATCTTTCAATTTCCGATCTTTATTAATGCCTTTGCACGAATAATTATTCAAATTATAATATATATATAATTTGATATATATATATATATCAAAATCTCCCAATTCATATCTTAATGTCCGCGTAAGGCTATCTACCTTGCTAATTAATTGCCCAAAATCAAATGCTCTTCATTTTGTTTTGATTTAACAAGGAATAAAGATAAAACAACTAATAATTTATGTAAATATTTAATCATTGCTGCCTTTATGAATGCTTTTTTTAAAGAAAACAATCATATTTTGCGTTACACGTAAAAGAAAACCACGAAAATATCATTCAGATTGCTTGACGCTTAAAGAGTTCCAGCGAAATGCTCAGTAATCGCAATGAACTTTTTTTATATAATAAATCATTTTTTTAGCGTCTTTGACAGACAGTCAATTATTTCGGTGAATATAGCGAGATGCTCTTCATATTTTTTGTAATTTTAAACTTATTCCAAAAATCAAAGTAACGTGCAATTTAAATATCGGCGTAAAACAATGTTTATAAAAGTTATAAAAATAACTTGTTTTGACCAAGATTAAGTTGAAATTAAAATAATCAAATGTTGCGTTAAATACAAAGGAAAACCACGAAAAATTCTTTTAGATAACTGAACAATAATAAGATTACAGCTAAATGTTCATTATCGCAATGAATTATTTTTTTAACCATTAATTTTTTTATCATTCTTGACAGAGAATTTGTCATCTTAGTGGATGTTGTGAAATACTTTTCTTATATTTTTAACTTTTAACACGACCTAGAAATAAAAGTAACTTGCAATTTAAATATCACTGTAAAATCATGTTTATAAAAGCTTTTGTACTAACCTATATATTATTTAAAATTAAATTAAAATTTAGACAAATCAAATGTTGCGTTAAATGCAAAGGAAAACCACGAAAAAATCTTTTTTAGATAACTGGACAATAATAACATTACAGCTAAATGTTCATTATCGCAATGAATTATTTTTTTAACCATTAATTTTTTTATCATCCTTGACAGACAATTTGTCATCTAAGTGGATGTTGTGAAATATTTTTCTTATATTTTTAACTTTTAACACGACCCAGAAATCAAAGTAACTTGCAATTTAAATATTGCAGTAAAATCATGTTTATAAAAGCTTTTGTAGTAACCTATTTATTATTTAAAATTAAATTAAAATTTAGACAAATAATAACATTACAGCTAAATGTTCATTATCGCAATGAATTATTTTTTTAACCATTAATTTTTTTATCATCCTTGACAGACAATTTGTCATCTAAGTGGATGTTGTGAAATATTTTTCTTATATTTTTAACTTTTAACACGACCCAGAAATCAAAGTAACTTGCAATTTAAATATTGCAGTAAAATCATGTTTATAAAAGCTTTTGTAGTAACCTATTTATTATTTAAAATTAAATTAAAATTTAGACAAATAATAACATTACAGCTAAATGTTCATTATCGCAATGAATTATTTTTTTAACCATTAATTTTTTTATCATCCTTGACAGACAATTTGTCATCTAAGTGGATGTTGTGAAATATTTTTCTTATATTTTTAACTTTTAACACGACCCAGAAATCAAAGTAACTTGCAATTTAAATATTGCAGTAAAATCATGTTTATAAAAGCTTTTGTAGTAACCTATTTATTATTTATAATTAAATTAAAATTTAGACAAATAATAACATTACAGCTAAATGTTCATTATCGCAATGAATTATTTTTTTAACCATTAATTTTTTTATCATCCTTGACAGACAATTTGTCATCTAAGTGGATGTTGTGAAATATTTTTCTTATATTTTTAACTTTTAACACGACCCAGAAATCAAAGTAACTTGCAATTTAAATATTGCAGTAAAATCATGTTTATAAAAGCTTTTGTAGTAACCTATTTATTATTTAAAATTAAATTAAAATTTAGACAAATAATAACATTACAGCTAAATGTTCATTATCGCAATGAATTATTTTTTTAACCATTAATTTTTTTATCATCCTTGACAGACAATTTGTCATCTAAGTGGATGTTGTGAAATATTTTTCTTATATTTTTAACTTTTAACACGACCCAGAAATCAAAGTAACTTGCAATTTAAATATTGCAGTAAAATCATGTTTATAAAAGCTTTTGTAGTAACCTATTTATTATTTAAAATTAAATTAAAATTTAGACAAATAATAACATTACAGCTAAATGTTCATTATCGCAATGAATTATTTTTTTAACCATTAATTTTTTTATCATCCTTGACAGACAATTTGTCATCTAAGTGGATGTTGTGAAATATTTTTCTTATATTTTTAACTTTTAACACGACCCAGAAATCAAAGTAACTTGCAATTTAAATATTGCAGTAAAATCATGTTTATAAAAGCTTTTGTAGTAACCTATTTATTATTTAAAATTAAATTAAAATTTAGACAAATAATAACATTACAGCTAAATGTTCATTATCGCAATGAATTATTTTTTTAACCATTAATTTTTTTATCATCCTTGACAGACAATTTGTCATCTAAGTGGATGTTGTGAAATATTTTTCTTATATTTTTAACTTTTAACACGACCCAGAAATCAAAGTAACTTGCAATTTAAATATTGCAGTAAAATCATGTTTATAAAAGCTTTTGTAGTAACCTATTTATTATTTAAAATTAAATTAAAATTTAGACAAATAATAACATTACAGCTAAATGTTCATTATCGCAATGAATTATTTTTTTAACCATTAATTTTTTTATCATCCTTGACAGACAATTTGTCATCTAAGTGGATGTTGTGAAATATTTTTCTTATATTTTTAACTTTTAACACGACCCAGAAATCAAAGTAACTTGCAATTTAAATATTGCAGTAAAATCATGTTTATAAAAGCTTTTGTAGTAACCTATTTATTATTTAAAATTAAATTAAAATTTAGACAAATAATAACATTACAGCTAAATGTTCATTATCGCAATGAATTATTTTTTTAACCATTAATTTTTTTATCATCCTTGACAGACAATTTGTCATCTAAGTGGATGTTGTGAAATATTTTTCTTATATTTTTAACTTTTAACACGACCCAGAAATCAAAGTAACTTGCAATTTAAATATTGCAGTAAAATCATGTTTATAAAAGCTTTTGTAGTAACCTATTTATTATTTAAAATTAAATTAAAATTTAGACAAATAATAACATTACAGCTAAATGTTCATTATCGCAATGAATTATTTTTTTAACCATTAATTTTTTTATCATCCTTGACAGACAATTTGTCATCTAAGTGGATGTTGTGAAATATTTTTCTTATATTTTTAACTTTTAACACGACCCAGAAATCAAAGTAACTTGCAATTTAAATATTGCAGTAAAATCATGTTTATAAAAGCTTTTGTAGTAACCTATTTATTATTTAAAATTAAATTAAAATTTAGACAAATAATAACATTACAGCTAAATGTTCATTATCGCAATGAATTATTTTTTTAACCATTAATTTTTTTATCATCCTTGACAGACAATTTGTCATCTAAGTGGATGTTGTGAAATATTTTTCTTATATTTTTAACTTTTAACACGACCCAGAAATCAAAGTAACTTGCAATTTAAATATTGCAGTAAAATCATGTTTATAAAAGCTTTTGTAGTAACCTATTTATTATTTAAAATTAAATTAAAATTTAGACAAATAATAACATTACAGCTAAATGTTCATTATCGCAATGAATTATTTTTTTAACCATTAATTTTTTTATCATCCTTGACAGACAATTTGTCATCTAAGTGGATGTTGTGAAATATTTTTCTTATATTTTTAACTTTTAACACGACCCAGAAATCAAAGTAACTTGCAATTTAAATATTGCAGTAAAATCATGTTTATAAAAGCTTTTGTAGTAACCTATTTATTATTTAAAATTAAATTAAAATTTAGACAAATAATAACATTACAGCTAAATGTTCATTATCGCAATGAATTATTTTTTTAACCATTAATTTTTTTATCATCCTTGACAGACAATTTGTCATCTAAGTGGATGTTGTGAAATATTTTTCTTATATTTTTAACTTTTAACACGACCCAGAAATCAAAGTAACTTGCAATTTAAATATTGCAGTAAAATCATGTTTATAAAAGCTTTTGTAGTAACCTATTTATTATTTAAAATTAAATTAAAATTTAGACAAATAATAACATTACAGCTAAATGTTCATTATCGCAATGAATTATTTTTTTAACCATTAATTTTTTTATCATCCTTGACAGACAATTTGTCATCTAAGTGGATGTTGTGAAATATTTTTCTTATATTTTTAACTTTTAACACGACCCAGAAATCAAAGTAACTTGCAATTTAAATATTGCAGTAAAATCATGTTTATAAAAGCTTTTGTAGTAACCTATTTATTATTTAAAATTAAATTAAAATTTAGACAAATAATAACATTACAGCTAAATGTTCATTATCGCAATGAATTATTTTTTTAACCATTAATTTTTTTATCATCCTTGACAGACAATTTGTCATCTAAGTGGATGTTGTGAAATATTTTTCTTATATTTTTAACTTTTAACACGACCCAGAAATCAAAGTAACTTGCAATTTAAATATTGCAGTAAAATCATGTTTATAAAAGCTTTTGTAGTAACCTATTTATTATTTAAAATTAAATTAAAATTTAGACAAATAATAACATTACAGCTAAATGTTCATTATCGCAATGAATTATTTTTTTAACCATTAATTTTTTTATCATCCTTGACAGACAATTTGTCATCTAAGTGGATGTTGTGAAATATTTTTCTTATATTTTTAACTTTTAACACGACCCAGAAATCAAAGTAACTTGCAATTTAAATATTGCAGTAAAATCATGTTTATAAAAGCTTTTGTAGTAACCTATTTATTATTTAAAATTAAATTAAAATTTAGACAAATAATAACATTACAGCTAAATGTTCATTATCGCAATGAATTATTTTTTTAACCATTAATTTTTTTATCATCCTTGACAGACAATTTGTCATCTAAGTGGATGTTGTGAAATATTTTTCTTATATTTTTAACTTTTAACACGACCCAGAAATCAAAGTAACTTGCAATTTAAATATTGCAGTAAAATCATGTTTATAAAAGCTTTTGTAGTAACCTATTTATTATTTAAAATTAAATTAAAATTTAGACAAATAATAACATTACAGCTAAATGTTCATTATCGCAATGAATTATTTTTTTAACCATTAATTTTTTTATCATCCTTGACAGACAATTTGTCATCTAAGTGGATGTTGTGAAATATTTTTCTTATATTTTTAACTTTTAACACGACCCAGAAATCAAAGTAACTTGCAATTTAAATATTGCAGTAAAATCATGTTTATAAAAGCTTTTGTAGTAACCTATTTATTATTTAAAATTAAATTAAAATTTAGACAAATAATAACATTACAGCTAAATGTTCATTATCGCAATGAATTATTTTTTTAACCATTAATTTTTTTATCATCCTTGACAGACAATTTGTCATCTAAGTGGATGTTGTGAAATATTTTTCTTATATTTTTAACTTTTAACACGACCCAGAAATCAAAGTAACTTGCAATTTAAATATTGCAGTAAAATCATGTTTATAAAAGCTTTTGTAGTAACCTATTTATTATTTAAAATTAAATTAAAATTTAGACAAATAATAACATTACAGCTAAATGTTCATTATCGCAATGAATTATTTTTTTAACCATTAATTTTTTTATCATCCTTGACAGACAATTTGTCATCTAAGTGGATGTTGTGAAATATTTTTCTTATATTTTTAACTTTTAACACGACCCAGAAATCAAAGTAACTTGCAATTTAAATATTGCAGTAAAATCATGTTTATAAAAGCTTTTGTAGTAACCTATTTATTATTTAAAATTAAATTAAAATTTAGACAAATAATAACATTACAGCTAAATGTTCATTATCGCAATGAATTATTTTTTTAACCATTAATTTTTTTATCATCCTTGACAGACAATTTGTCATCTAAGTGGATGTTGTGAAATATTTTTCTTATATTTTTAACTTTTAACACGACCCAGAAATCAAAGTAACTTGCAATTTAAATATTGCAGTAAAATCATGTTTATAAAAGCTTTTGTAGTAACCTATTTATTATTTAAAATTAAATTAAAATTTAGACAAATAATAACATTACAGCTAAATGTTCATTATCGCAATGAATTATTTTTTTAACCATTAATTTTTTTATCATCCTTGACAGACAATTTGTCATCTAAGTGGATGTTGTGAAATATTTTTCTTATATTTTTAACTTTTAACACGACCCAGAAATCAAAGTAACTTGCAATTTAAATATTGCAGTAAAATCATGTTTATAAAAGCTTTTGTAGTAACCTATTTATTATTTAAAATTAAATTAAAATTTAGACAAATAATAACATTACAGCTAAATGTTCATTATCGCAATGAATTATTTTTTTAACCATTAATTTTTTTATCATCCTTGACAGACAATTTGTCATCTAAGTGGATGTTGTGAAATATTTTTCTTATATTTTTAACTTTTAACACGACCCAGAAATCAAAGTAACTTGCAATTTAAATATTGCAGTAAAATCATGTTTATAAAAGCTTTTGTAGTAACCTATTTATTATTTAAAATTAAATTAAAATTTAGACAAATAATAACATTACAGCTAAATGTTCATTATCGCAATGAATTATTTTTTTAACCATTAATTTTTTTATCATCCTTGACAGACAATTTGTCATCTAAGTGGATGTTGTGAAATATTTTTCTTATATTTTTAACTTTTAACACGACCCAGAAATCAAAGTAACTTGCAATTTAAATATTGCAGTAAAATCATGTTTATAAAAGCTTTTGTAGTAACCTATTTATTATTTAAAATTAAATTAAAATTTAGACAAATAATAACATTACAGCTAAATGTTCATTATCGCAATGAATTATTTTTTTAACCATTAATTTTTTTATCATCCTTGACAGACAATTTGTCATCTAAGTGGATGTTGTGAAATATTTTTCTTATATTTTTAACTTTTAACACGACCCAGAAATCAAAGTAACTTGCAATTTAAATATTGCAGTAAAATCATGTTTATAAAAGCTTTTGTAGTAACCTATTTATTATTTAAAATTAAATTAAAATTTAGACAAATAATAACATTACAGCTAAATGTTCATTATCGCAATGAATTATTTTTTTAACCATTAATTTTTTTATCATCCTTGACAGACAATTTGTCATCTAAGTGGATGTTGTGAAATATTTTTCTTATATTTTTAACTTTTAACACGACCCAGAAATCAAAGTAACTTGCAATTTAAATATTGCAGTAAAATCATGTTTATAAAAGCTTTTGTAGTAACCTATTTATTATTTAAAATTAAATTAAAATTTAGACAAATAATAACATTACAGCTAAATGTTCATTATCGCAATGAATTATTTTTTTAACCATTAATTTTTTTATCATCCTTGACAGACAATTTGTCATCTAAGTGGATGTTGTGAAATATTTTTCTTATATTTTTAACTTTTAACACGACCCAGAAATCAAAGTAACTTGCAATTTAAATATTGCAGTAAAATCATGTTTATAAAAGCTTTTGTAGTAACCTATTTATTATTTAAAATTAAATTAAAATTTAGACAAATAATAACATTACAGCTAAATGTTCATTATCGCAATGAATTATTTTTTTAACCATTAATTTTTTTATCATCCTTGACAGACAATTTGTCATCTAAGTGGATGTTGTGAAATATTTTTCTTATATTTTTAACTTTTAACACGACCCAGAAATCAAAGTAACTTGCAATTTAAATATTGCAGTAAAATCATGTTTATAAAAGCTTTTGTAGTAACCTATTTATTATTTAAAATTAAATTAAAATTTAGACAAATAATAACATTACAGCTAAATGTTCATTATCGCAATGAATTATTTTTTTAACCATTAATTTTTTTATCATCCTTGACAGACAATTTGTCATCTAAGTGGATGTTGTGAAATATTTTTCTTATATTTTTAACTTTTAACACGACCCAGAAATCAAAGTAACTTGCAATTTAAATATTGCAGTAAAATCATGTTTATAAAAGCTTTTGTAGTAACCTATTTATTATTTAAAATTAAATTAAAATTTAGACAAATAATAACATTACAGCTAAATGTTCATTATCGCAATGAATTATTTTTTTAACCATTAATTTTTTTATCATCCTTGACAGACAATTTGTCATCTAAGTGGATGTTGTGAAATATTTTTCTTATATTTTTAACTTTTAACACGACCCAGAAATCAAAGTAACTTGCAATTTAAATATTGCAGTAAAATCATGTTTATAAAAGCTTTTGTAGTAACCTATTTATTATTTAAAATTAAATTAAAATTTAGACAAATAATAACATTACAGCTAAATGTTCATTATCGCAATGAATTATTTTTTTAACCATTAATTTTTTTATCATCCTTGACAGACAATTTGTCATCTAAGTGGATGTTGTGAAATATTTTTCTTATATTTTTAACTTTTAACACGACCCAGAAATCAAAGTAACTTGCAATTTAAATATTGCAGTAAAATCATGTTTATAAAAGCTTTTGTAGTAACCTATTTATTATTTAAAATTAAATTAAAATTTAGACAAATAATAACATTACAGCTAAATGTTTATTATCGCAATGAATTATTTTTTTAACCATTAATTTTTTTATCATCCTTGACAGACAATTTGTCATCTAAGTGGATGTTGTGAAATATTTTTCTTATATTTTTAACTTTTAACACGACCCAGAAATCAAAGTAACTTGCAATTTAAATATTGCAGTAAAATCATGTTTATAAAAGCTTTTGTAGTAACCTATTTATTATTTAAAATTAAATTAAAATTTAGACAAATAATAACATTACAGCTAAATGTTCATTATCGCAATGAATTATTTTTTTAACCATTAATTTTTTTATCATCCTTGACAGACAATTTGTCATCTAAGTGGATGTTGTGAAATATTTTTCTTATATTTTTAACTTTTAACACGACCCAGAAATCAAAGTAACTTGCAATTTAAATATTGCAGTAAAATCATGTTTATAAAAGCTTTTGTAGTAACCTATTTATTATTTAAAATTAAATTAAAATTTAGACAAATAATAACATTACAGCTAAATGTTCATTATCGCAATGAATTATTTTTTTAACCATTAATTTTTTTATCATCCTTGACAGACAATTTGTCATCTAAGTGGATGTTGTGAAATATTTTTCTTATATTTTTAACTTTTAACACGACCCAGAAATCAAAGTAACTTGCAATTTAAATATTGCAGTAAAATCATGTTTATAAAAGCTTTTGTAGTAACCTATTTATTATTTAAAATTAAATTAAAATTTAGACAAATAATAACATTACAGCTAAATGTTCATTATCGCAATGAATTATTTTTTTAACCATTAATTTTTTTATCATCCTTGACAGACAATTTGTCATCTAAGTGGATGTTGTGAAATATTTTTCTTATATTTTTAACTTTTAACACGACCCAGAAATCAAAGTAACTTGCAATTTAAATATTGCAGTAAAATCATGTTTATAAAAGCTTTTGTAGTAACCTATTTATTATTTAAAATTAAATTAAAATTTAGACAAATAATAACATTACAGCTAAATGTTCATTATCGCAATGAATTATTTTTTTAACCATTAATTTTTTTATCATCCTTGACAGACAATTTGTCATCTAAGTGGATGTTGTGAAATATTTTTCTTATATTTTTAACTTTTAACACGACCCAGAAATCAAAGTAACTTGCAATTTAAATATTGCAGTAAAATCATGTTTATAAAAGCTTTTGTAGTAACCTATTTATTATTTAAAATTAAATTAAAATTTAGACAAATAATAACATTACAGCTAAATGTTCATTATCGCAATGAATTATTTTTTTTAACCATTAATTTTTTTATCATCCTTGACAGATAATTTGTCATCTTAGTGGATGTTGTGAAATATTTTTCTTATATTTTTAACTTTTAACACGACCCAGAAATCAAAGTAACTTGCAATTTAAATATTGCAGTAAAACCATGTGTATATTGCAGTAAAACAAAGAGACTGAATGTTATCAATTATTATTAATCATTACAACTTATAAAAATCAAATAAAAAAAGAACAAATTATGTACAGCTGCAATAAACAAACACCGCAGTTCACTAGAGGGCGTGGATATAGAGTACAAACTAGTTCCTAGACCAGTGATGTCAACGTTCACCGTGACGAAATAATTTAGTTTATAAAAAATTTAGTTGACAGGGAATATTTTTTCAGACATGAAAGCATGACTTCAAAATTGCAATGATAATAAATTTCTGCTAAGTTCCACTAAAGGCGGCATGATAATTTCAGAAGAGTTGAATAGGAAGAGGTGATAGAAAGAGGTCATAGAAGATGAACTCTGACATTGATGAATTTTTCCCCCAGCGCAGATGGACATTTTCAGGAAGGGGGGGAAGGTTGTAGCTCTTCTAAGAAACAGAGAGCACGTGAAGCTTTGGCCACTTTCCCGCCTAACACGCTGAACTTACGTTTTGATTGGTCGAGAGAAAAGCGCGCGCCTCTTTTTCTCTTTCACTTACGCCATCAATATGGCTGAACGTCAACAATATAGAAAGTTTGATAGACTGTTTTTTTTTTTTAAATAAGAGTTTTTATTTGAATTAATAATTTATTAAAATTGTCAATTTCGCAATAATTATAATTATCTTTTTTTTTAAATTTCAAATTTATTTGCTCAAATTTGGTGCCTTTATTTCTTAGTTTAGGATTTGTTTATAAAAAATTATAATGTTCTTTTCCTTCTCATTTGACTCACTGTATATTCGTTAATGACGTAAGTTTCTTTCCCTAAAATTTATTGCATATAATTTAGACGTATTGTATTTTACTAATTATTATTACTGAAAATAAATATGAAGTTAGTAGGATTTTGTTTAAAAAAAAAACAATTTACTTTGCTATTAATTAATTTAAATAACATCAAAATTGTATAGAGTATTATAATGTTTAAATATTGGAAAAAAAGTATTATATATTCAGTTTTAATAATTATTTTTTTAAAACTCTATAACCATAATAAATGTAAATTTTTGAGAGAAAGTAAGGAGAGTAGTTTAAGATTTGTATATAAAAAATTATATTATTAATGTTTTTTTGTCTTTCGTATTTGACTTACTGTATATTCGTTAATGATGTAAGTTTCTTTCCTTGTATTTTAAAAAAATTATTGCATATAATTTAGATGTATTGTATTTTACTAATTATTATTACTGAAAAAAAATCTAAAGTTAGTATGATTTTGTTTAAAATTTATGTTTAAAAAAAACCAATTTACTTTGCTATTAATTTATTTAAATAACATCAAAATTGTATAGAGTATTATAATGTTACATAATACATTAAAAAAAAAGTATTATGTATTCAGTTTTAATAATTATTCTTTTAGAACTCTAAAACCATAATAAATTGATATTTCTGAGAGAAAGTTCAATTCAATTAATTATTATTTTTAAAAAAATTTATTTAGTTTTTTTTTTATTAAGAATGTTACGCATAGTATTATATAATATGCAATAAATATACAATTATTACGTTTGCCAAATTTTCTATTTCGAATTATCAGTTGAAACTAGACATTTTAAACATGGATTAGCATACTTGAATAGAGTTTCTGTAAGTAAGTGTTTATTTATGTTTATCTTTGGTTTTCTATTTCGTTATTCTGGTTTCTTTAAAAGCCTGATTTTTTACTCTTGTACTATTTCGCATGCGATTTTTTCTATTACCTGTTCTTTCGATTCTCTACCCGTTCCTGATATCACGACGGTAACACCGTTCTTTTTCGGTCCTCTCCTCTTAGAGAGCGCCTTTTCTTTCCCCTTTCCGTCGTGATGTCATGATCGGGTTTCTCTTTTTCCTCCTACCCCTTGGCGACCTATCTAAACAGGTCGCCAAAAAATTGGCGGCACTTGGCCTTGCCGTGGTTATGATAAAAATCCCGAAAAATTCTTTGAAATAGAAAATTATTATGAGTTTGCAAACTTTTAAAGATATGTGAATAGCCAAAGATACTATTATATAAGAATTGAGTTAATTATTGTAGCATTCAGCACACTTATTTTTTTCTTGTCATGAATATTATAAGACAGTTTTAACGAATGTATTTTCTGAAAATTCAATAAAAACTTAATATCATTATTAAATTATTAATTGATATATGTATAATTAATTCAAATGCTATTCAATTCCTATCATTATTACTAAGTTTCTTTTTTTTCTCTTATTTTTCTTTCTGTAAGTAAGTTTGACTGTTTATTGAAATTACATACATTTGCTGACTTGTGTGCTCAATATAGGCTTATAAGTCATTGTCAAGTAGAAAATACAGATAGAACAATTCAGAGAAAGACATCACAAAGAATACATCCAGGGTTACGGCGGGATTCGAACCCGCTACCTCCACGCTTAACAGAGCGTTTTGACCGGCGATACCACTCGGCCAGGGAGGCCCCTTCTGTAAGTAAGAAGATAGTAAAAAAATTAATGTAAATATTTTTCTGTTGCCAACTTTTGAAAATAAGGGTTCATTAGCTTCAGTTTTCTATAGCTGGGAGCACTAGCACAGAAAAAATTTGCAAATAGTTACTCTAATCGCCATCTGTCGTTGAAATTTAGCGCCATCTAGCAATGATTTGATGAACTATTCTATCCAAAGCCGAAAATCTCTCAGCCAGTTGCAAAATGATGGGGGTGCAGCATTTGGCAACCTTTCGCTATTTACAACTGGCTGAGGCGTCAAAAATTTTCGCCCTGCGCATGCGCAGTTGCTCAGCCGGTTGTACCCACAGACACAAGTCATGAGGAAGCCAAACAAGTTCATGGTGAACTTTGTATTAAGGTGGGTTGACACGATCAAAGTACTTTGATCAAAGTAGGCGCGCGCATTCACCAGTAGGGAAATATTTTTAGGGAAATGTGACCATGTAAAATAAATTGTTTTTGTTTACAGGGAATAAATTTTGAAGCATGTTTCAAGAAATCTAGAGCTAGACCTTCTTATACGATCTGGAAACTAATCTATATTGTCAGGTAAGTGAGAATTTCTGTGTTTATAATCAACTATATATGCTTTTAAAATAATTTTATGTTTATTAATTTAAATAATACTTAGACTAATTTATAACATATTCATATATATTGTACTTATATATCAACACCATCTTTGAGTAAGTAGTAGATTACTCGAAGTATTTCTGAACTTTGTAATCTCTAAAAAAAACAAATAACTGTGAACCTTATATTATTCTTTATATTTAATGCCTAATAATTTATTTATTCACGATCGTTTTTTGTATAAATCATTTATATTGTAGTTGGGGAAAAAAAATTAGTCTGTTTTTCAGCTGCCATTTTATAATTTATTTCTCTTCCTTCCTTTAGTGTTACTTTGAATTCTTGATTTTTATACGAGGCTATTTTCTCACGAAATTAAGTGTTTATAACTTCTGTTTTGGATTTGTTTATCTAAGTATTCAATCAAAGAGTGGGTGTTAGAGAAAAAAGTGTGTCTAGTGTAGATTTTAATGTTTAATGAAATATTTTGAACCTACTATGTATCTTATAAGAAATCGTAGTTTTCTTGTTCTATGATGAAGGGTTTCTTATTTCTCTTAGTTTAAATACCATGTTAGTACTTGTTTATCACAAATTTGATTAAAAGAAAAACAATTATTAATTTGAAAACTACATTATCTTGATCAATTTGGTAGTGAAATATCAGTTATTTCTTAAAAAACTGGAGTGCCTGTTTCTCAACCTAATGCAATTAATGGAAGATAAGTGCGCGATTTTTCAATTCTCAGTTTCCTAGTGGAATTAACACTAGCTTTATTTGTATATGTTCTTTACTTGATTAAGTAGTTTGAGTTTTTTTTTTTTTTCAATTAGGTGTGAATAAGATAGTTACTTAAAACCAACTTATATTATTATATTATATGTGAAATTTATTTCCAGGTATAAATTATTTCTTGTCTAATGAAGTTCCCTTAAGCCATCACAATCCAGAGATCGAGTTATGACAATTATTATTGATCTGGTACAGATATGTTTTGACGTGTTTAGAAGGTAAGTTTAAGTGAAATGATCTATATAACATAAAATTTTATTCAAAGCCCCATGTTGCACGATTTGTATTATAAAGATCTTCTATCATATTTTTTTATTATGATCTATCTCGTGAAAAAAATTGCTTGCTGAATATATATAGTGGAATTTTTATTAAAGTAGTAGATAAAGCATCACAAAAAAGATTGGATAAAAAGAACTTTATACCATCTTAGTTTGTCTTTTTGCCAAATTTTTAGTGACTTTTTTGATAATTATAAAAGCAAATTTATATCCATTTAACTTTTATGCACAATCTTTTAATAAGTTAATCTTTTAGTGGCCCAAACTAAAAGTTGTAAAATAGAATTTTACTGAAATGCATAAAAGTCTTTAATTTTTAAACTTAATGTTATATATTAATTTACCAATTAAAATTAAATTTTGGTCATTACGTAAATGAAAATTTTTTTCTATCTTAAAACTTCGTATTTTTCTTCTTTTTATTGTAAAATTTTAATGCTTATATTGAAGGATGTATAAAATGTTTAAAAATTAACTCAGTTATATTTTTCTGCTACAAAAGCAAATTAATTCAATTTTTATGGTGATGAATTCTGGTGTAATACAGATTTTTATTATTTTCATTATATTCAGTAGGTAACAAATCTTGTTTATTGGAATTTTGTAGTTTAACAATTATTCGTTTACCTCTTTCATTTGATTTCAAAAATTATTGAAGTTAATATTGGTGTTAGGGAGTAATAACTAATTTATACTATGAAGTTAACTCAACAGTTTTATAAAAATTGTCTTCATATTGATCTCTAATTATTATAAGTTCAGTGTCTAACTAAAAAGAAATTAATACTGGAAAATGTTAAAACTTTTATTCTGCACTAAATTATAATTCTGAAATTTAAAATAGCAAATATTTTGATTATTCGTCTGCAGTATTGCCTTTATTTTGCAATTACATATCTCTTGTATTCGTAGTTTTAAAATTAGTCTGATATATGTCTACAGACCTGAGAAATATCCTCCTTTTTGTCCTGATTTTTTTTTTTTTTTTTTTTTTTTTCTGTAGTCCACTGTGAGGTCATAAAAGTTTGAATGTTATTATAATAAATCATTTCTATATATGGTGATTTTCAAAACTATAATTCACAGAATATTTTTTTAATGTTTTTTTTTCTTGTAGTTTTTGTTGATTTTATGGAAATTGAATTTTATTGAAATATTTTTATTGAATTTAAATTTTAAATGATAAAATAATATTTAATTATAAAAAATGTTGATGTACTAAATTAATTCTTAAAATAAAACGACTTAAAATTTTTTTAACCTGTTTGTGCTTTTGTATATAAATTTCAAAGATAAACTGGAAATGTAAAAAGTTTAATGTCAATGCATATCTTTTGTAGCTTCAAAATATTACCCTGGAATTTCACATATAATTTTTAATAAAAAATGAAATTTTTTTCCTCAGATCCATTTTTTTTTTTTTTTTTTTTTTTTTGTTCAAGGACGAAATATAAACTTATTTAAACCATTGTATTTTAAGAGGCTGTAAGTATGTCCCTTTTATTTATTAATTTTTTTTTTTTTTAGGAAAGAAAAGGATAGTAAGCAGAATTTTATCAGTGGTATGATTACTGCTTCGTAACTGGTAGCAAGGAAGTGGCTGCTGGGTAATTCTCTATAAATATGTTAAAATAATGTAAGCTAATATTTCACTTTTCTTTCTATAAAAAATTAACAAGTTATTTGTTTAATATGTATTTTAAAAAGGTCTTTATTGCTGTGTTTCAAAAGTTGGAAATATTACTTGAAATTAATATTTTTTACAAATTTTTAAATCTTATTCTCTAGCAACCCTCAGCACCTACAAATACAAAAAGTATTATTTCTCCCTCAAATACCTATACTCTTGATCAACTTATATATTTTAAAATTAACATCTGTAGTGTTGTTTCTGTTTTTAAATGGTTTTTGTTATTTAGCAAAAAATTTTAAAACTTATAATTCATATCAATTCCCCATTCATAGTGATTAAGATTATTTCAAATTGATTGCATTATTATTTAGGTAGATATTATTGTATGTGTTATAAGAATATGTTCTGACAAAACTTCATTACAAATTTCAGTAAATCGGAAAAAGTTTTTCACTGCGTAAAAACAAAATGCAGCATAATAATAAACTTATATGAATAAGCAAATAACTATTTTATTTCCTCATTTAAATTTTTGAAGTTTATTTTAAAAACAATATTAGAATATGTCTTGATTTCCCCTTATGAGATAATGAATGAATATATCTTGTTATTTGAATATTTTTCATGGGAATAAACTGCAGAAGCAAATCATGCATATTTTCTTACTTATTTTCTTTCTGTGAGAGAATGGCATCTTTTGTAATTTATGAAGTTTATTTATTTTCTAAAGATGTATTAATGAGTGATCTTATTTCATCTTATAGAATAGTTTAAAATATGTGTTGTTATTTAATGGACATAGACTTCAAAATAAAATGTTAATCATTCCTTTACTGAGATAAAATTAACATTTTGTAAGGGATTGCTTTGAAAGTTTTTAAAGACTAGTTAAAAATTATAGTTTTGTTCATATTTGTTATTTTTCAAAGCAGTTTAGAACTGACATATTCTTAAATGTATTCATTAAGATTATTATTTCTGCAACATTATCTCATTTTGGTAAAGAATCATAAAAATTATCTTATTTTTTTTTTTGTTTTACATTTATTAATTGTGGCTGCTATGTTTTTCTTCTCTGGTAGATTCTCCTGTGTTTTATAACAAAAACCTAGATACTTCCAACACAATTTTTTACCTGTTACCTGAATATAGCCAATTATTTGAGAATCACCTTGAATTCAAAGTATTGCACTTCTTGTTCCTAACACAAATCATCTTGATAAAATGTTAACGCTTATTCGAAGAGCAGAAATGAAAACTGATAATCTGTTGTTTTAAAACTCCATAAATGGGTCTTTAATAATTTGGGTTAACTGTCTACTCTTACTACTTGTTTCTTATCTTATAATTAAAAACTAAATAAAAACAATTAGGTACTTTTTTATAAGTTTCACGGTGATTTGATAGATGAAGCCATACAATTTCTCTAAGAGTTTTGCCTATTGAGAATTTCAGCCAATTCCATTTAAATTAGTTCGTTAGATTAGATTGTTTCACTTTTACTTATTCTAAGACTGTTTTCCATTTTAAAATTTGTCACCAATTAATTAGTTACCACAGTTCTGCCATATGGTGGCAGATTGATTGGTTCATTTTAGCATTATTATATAGTGTGCTTGCTTTTTATTAAGATTATTATGATATATTTAATTTTTATCGAACATCAATTCATAAAAATATGCATGAATTTAGAGTTCCAATTACCACAATCTAGATGCCAAACATTTTTAAACCATTATTAAACATAACTTGAAACTTTCTGTGCTAGTTTAATTTATGATTTTTATCTTGTTTGCTACTTGTTATTTACATATAAAGCAGTGCTTACATTGCTGTTAGATGCCAAGTATGTTGAGTGCTTTATAGTCTGTATGTATGCATGTTAAAGATTTCAGGTCACTTAATATAAACACAAAGTAATGTTTTTGCTTAGGATTAAAAGCTTTTTTTGGGGGTTTTCATTTTATAAGTTAAATTAACTGTGTGTGCCCATATTTACTGACACTGTGGGAAACAGATTTTGACAATTATAAAAATGTACCAAATCCTGCATTAAAGCTTACATGCAATTTTAAGAAAAATATTAGTTAATGATACCTTAAAAATTATAGAGTGATAAAAGAAATAAAATATATGGTTCTAAATATTAAATAAAATATATGGCTCAAACAGTAGGAGTTAAAAACTTCATCTATTTAAAAAAAAAAAAAATTATATTCAGTCCACTCAACTGTGAGGATTTCAAAGGAAAAATTGGGTTTAAATATGACATTCATTCCCATATGCAATCCAATAAGGCCAACTACACTCATGATATTCTTAATTAATTCTGTTTTGCTTAAAATTCTATTGTAATGTGTAGACCTCTTTCTATCTGATTAAATTTAATGGTTTCAGCAAAAAAGTATTTTATAGCATTTAAATAAAGTATTTCTCATTCAGGAACTTTTTAAACTGTTATTACTCATCTAAATAATTTAAGCAGTTCTAATAATTTTGTAAATATACAACAATCATAAATGGTGAAATCTATTTATAATGCTCTGAACAATGAAAATTTTAAATCTACAGAAATGTGCTGAGATTTGGTAGAACAAAATTTTAAAAGAGAAATAAATTTGAGTGGAGTTCAGTTGTAGTAGAATATGTGCTATTAAATAATCGAGCTGTGTGCAAATGTGCTGCTAAAACTGAAAAAGACATTAACCAAATGTAATTTTTATAAAGTATAGCATTCATATTTTCAAACTCTTTTTAACACTATATTTAATTAAAAATTTTGTTATTTAGTAACTATCAGTTATTTAGTTTTTAGTTTTATTTTGATTATGCAGTTTCTGCTTCTGTTAGGGCATACATTTAAATGCACTTTGTTATATATATATTTTTAATTCAATTTTTGCTTTCATTTTTCTTAGGTTGAAAAGTTAAAGCATATTTGAGTTGTCTTGTGATGAGTAAAAAATGTGATGGAGGATGGAAGCCACGTGTCATTTATGAAATTCTTTTTAATATGTAGTTAGACAAATTTAATACACATGTTGCATATTAATGTTAGTTAGGCCTTAATGTGTGAGTTATAAGTATTATTTTTTACTAAACAAATTCAGGTTTCGTTTTATTACAATGAAAAGTTTTAATTATTTTATTAATGTATCAAATGGCAATAAAAAGAAACAAGTAATAAAACATCTTCAGATTTGATTTGTTTTGTGTGTCCTTCATTCATGTTTGGATAAAACGTATAGATATATAATTTTTTTTTCTTTTAATAAATTACTACTAAATAACTTTAACTCCTATTTTTATAAAAAAAAACATAGTCTTCAACCCATCGTCATTTGTTTTATGTACAGTAGGTTAATATGCAGAAAGACTGATAATTAAAAATTCAAATAATCAATATGTGAGAAAGTGTCCTTCAACCAAGTGTATATATAATACAAAACTTCAGTTTAATGAATGTATATCTTTGGGAGCCAAAATAGCCTGAAATATTTTACATGATTTGGCATGAACTGACAAAAACTTATTGATATTAAGTATTATTTGTGATTTTGCTTCACAAATGCTTAAGATAAACTCTTAAAGTAATAAATATTAATAGGTTATTATAAATATGTCCTTGGTATTGCAAGAACTTTGCTTTATTGTGCCCAAACCCATTTATTCCCTTAGCTGACTAATACTTTCCTGCTCCAGTAAGAACTGCATTATATGTTACAGTTGAATTTTTTTTATAAGAATTTATTCCATTTTATTTGTTGCAAGATTGCTATATTATTTTTAATATAATTTTGGTTTATCATATTTAATCTATATAAACAATCTAATATTATTTTTAAAATTTTCATATTGTTCAATTATGATTTTAAAGATGGATTTGAAATGTTTTAATACATTAATATAATATGCTGTTTTATTTATATAAAACAATATATTATAAATTATATTTCTCTAAAACTGTTAATTAATTTTAATTTTAACAGTGCACTCCACTATTCAATCTTACAACTACTTTTTTTTAACTTTCCTACGCTTTTTATTTTAAGAAAATATAAGAAGTCGTAAAGCGTCACTATAGTAATAATTAAAGTTATTAAAATGAAAGTTATTAAATTTAATCTATTAAATTATGAAGAAACAACACACACACATAAAGCTTGTTAAATTAGCTGACTTGTAACAACCTATTTTTCAATTTATACTAAACAGGTTTTAATTATATTCAAAATACTGATGCAAATTAACTTTAATGTAGAATTTAAATTTTTTTAATGTAGAATTGGAAGTTTTTTGTCAAAAGAATAAAATAAAAAATTTAATCATGAAAATAAAGACTAAAAAAAAACTACAGCTGATATATTCAATATTTTTTAAAAATAAAAACTTCTAAAACTGTGAAGAAGGAACATGAAGAAGAAAAAAAAAAAAAATAGAGAGAATTTGAAAATTGATTCGTTGTTTTTATAAGAAAGGGCGTGCGCAAAATAAAATATTTGACATACCTTTTCATTAAATAATCAGATTTTCCCGTATGTGATAGTGGGTCAAATCTTAAATGTGCTTGTTGATTAATTCACACGATGTTTTAATTATACAATAAATTACGAATTCCGACACAAAAACGTACTTTCTCTCAAAAGCATGCCTTATTTTTGCGGATATATAATTCTGACCCTCAAAATATAGATGTTAGGTAATCGCAATCTGGAAAATATGGTCTCAAAAGTTGAAATAAGAGGGCAGTTGAAAGTTTGGACCTCTTAACCTAAATTTCAGCCTTTTTGCGTATTCCGCTAAATCTCGAGATATTTTTAAGGAATCAAAAGATTATTTTGTATATAGTTACAAAATTCGTTAATCCAAAAATAATTTCATTTATAAACAGTTTTTATAATTATTTTATCTAATATTATACTAAAAAATTCTCTGTTGTAATATATACAAGTTCTTACACCATTTTTAATGTATGTAATTTTAAATAACAGTGTACAAAATTTGAATAATGTCTGAGTTAATAAATTATAAAAAGTCATGTATTTAAAACTTTCTCGAAAACCATTCCACCAATTTAATTTAAATTTTTTATTTTTTCATTTAAAATTACAAACTTAACCATAATACCTTACAATTTCAATTACCATTATTAGATGAAATGCATTATAATACTTATTATTTTACACGAAATTATATTCGAATAAAAGAATTTTATAATTGTGTACAAAAACCATTTTGATTCACTTGTCAATTTCTCGAGATATAGCGAAGTACGCTAAAAGAATTAAGATGAAAGGGTTCAAACTTTTAATCGCTCTCCTGTATAAATTATTGGGACAATATTTTTCAGATTGTGGTTAACTACCCCATATTTCAAGAGTCAAAACACCAAATCTGTTGAAAAAATTGTACAAAATTAATAATTTGTTTATTCTTAAAAAGTGCGTATTTGTGTCTGATTTCATCACTTTAAACGTCGTTAACATCAATTAATTAACATATTTAAGGTTAAGTTCATCTTCGTCGATCTTAAACCGACTATTTCGAATATATATGTTCAGTAATACTGGGTGTCCCAGAATTATTGGAGAAAACTTAAAGGTTGGCAGGAATCATCACAGGGATCAAAAATTACATAGCTACCCGTGGTCGGAAAGGTCATGGGAAAGAAGTATGATAGGTGAAACAAAATAGCACAAGACTAAGATCTTCAGAAATGTTTATAGATCAAAGATATTACATGTGTTGTGGCAGATGATAAGTGAAAATGTCACCATCATTGCTAACGATGCATGCGTTTACACCGTCAGGCCAGGGATTGTGGAACTTGCAAAAGCGTAGACGATTTTTGCAACCTGATCCATTTAGGAATCCACAGGTGTTACGTACACGGCACTTTCCATTGCATCCCAAAGAAAGAAATCCATGATGCTTAAATCAGGAGAGCGTGGTGGCGGAACCAGATGCATACTTTGTTCGGCTTGAACGGTTTCTGTTTACAACACAGATAATTTATCAAGCTCTACAAATTTAAATTATTATGAAAAGAAGTTTTAGATTATTGTCATAAAATATTTAGCGATTACTCTCCTTTGGGGAGCAGAAACCTGATAAATGAAATATATTTCGGGAAAATCTTGAAAATCAGATTCTCGCTTTCATCTTTGAATCGGTAAAAGCAATTCTTTACGTGAAGTGTGAATGGTCCTTGGATTGCGTGAAAATGGTCTTTACTTATTATTGGACAGAATTCTTCCACAAATTATGTATATAAAAGTATGAAATGTAGTTATACAGTTTTTCTTATTTTCTTCAACACACGTCTTCTGTTGTGTTTAAGTTAAAAAAACTAAAAATTTGTCTGTACTTAATTGTAACCATCATAATCAATTAACGATCTAGCTATTTCTCTGCATAAAACAAAAAAAATCATCTTTTAACGCTTTTGCAAAATTGGCCCTTATCAATTTTAGTATTCTCTCCCAAATATACGTCATGTATAACAATCAATTACCGATACCCACAATTGGCACAATTATCGCTATTTGAATCAAAGTAGGAATAGAAGTTGAACATCCATCTAAGTAAATTACGTCACATCAAAGTTAGAGATAATTACAAATACAGGGAACTTTTCATATATTTATTTCATTTTAAAAAGAATAATTTCTCTCTTTTCTTTAACAGAAGCACAGGGTTGATTAAACTGCTTGTATAAATGTCTAATAAAATATGATTTTATTTTTTAAACTTCATTAAATAATTTTAAAATTCGAATGAATTTTAAAAACACAGAGGCGGAGATTATTCATTTAATATATCATACTCTCAACAACAGTGCGTGACTTTTTTTCCCCTTCGAATTTTCCCTTTTCCCTAAAAATTCGCGGTTCTCATTTTTGTTTTATTTACTTTTATGATGTACTTTGACTGCGCGCGCTTACTTTGATCAAAGTACTTTGATCAAAGTAGGCGCGCGCATTCACCAGTAGGGAAATGTGACCATGTAAAATAAATTGTTTTTGTTTACAGGGAATAAATTTTGAAGCATGTTTCAAGAAATCTAGAGCTAGACCTTCTTATACGATCTGGAAACTAATCTATATTGTCAGGTAAGTGAGAATTTCTGCGTTTACAATCAACTATATATGCTTTTAAAATAATTTTATGTTTATTAATTTAAATAATACTTAGACTAATTTATAACATATTCATATATATTGTACTTATATATCAACACCATCTTTGAGTAAGTAGTAGATTACTCGAAGTATTTCTGAACTTTGTAATCTCTAAAAAAACAAATAACTGTGAACCTTATATAATTCTTTATATTTGATGCCTAATAATTTATTTATTCACGATCGTTTTTTGTATAAATCATTTACATTGTAGTTGGGGGGAAAAACTAGTCTGTTTTTCAGCTGCCATTTTATAATTTATTTCTCTTCCTTCCTTTAGTGTTACTTTGAATTCTTGATTTTTATACGAGGCTATTTTCTCACGAAATTAAGTGTTTATAACTTCTGTTTTGGATTTGTTTATCTAAGAATTCAATCAAAGAGTGGGTGTTAGAGAAAAAAGTGTGTCTAGTGTAGATTTTAATGTTTAATAAAATATTTTGAACCTACTATGTATCTTATAAGAAATCGTAGTTTTCTTGTTCTATGATGAAGGGTTTCTTATTTCTCTTAGTTTAAATACCATGTTAGTACTTGTTTATCACAAAATTGATTAAAAGAAAAACAATTATTAATTTGAAAACTACATTATCATGATCAATTTGGTAGTGAAATATCAGTTATTTCTTAAAAAACTGGAGAGCCTGTTTCTCAACCTAATGCAATTAATGGAAGATAAGTGCGCGATTTTTCAATTCTCAGTTTCCTAGTGGAATTAACGCTAGCTTTATTTGTATATGTTCTTTACTTGATTAAGTAGTTTGAGTTTTTTTTTTTTTTTTTTTCAATTAGGTGTGAATAAGATAGTTACTTAAAACCAACTCATATTATTATATTATATGTGAAATTTATTTCCAGGTATAATTTATTTCTTGTCTAATGAAGTCCCCTTAAGCCATCACAATCCAGAGATCGAGTTATGACAATTATTATTGATCTGGTACAGATATGTTTTGACGTGTTTACAAGGTAAGTTTAAGTGAAATGATCTATATAACATAAAATTCTATTCAAAGCCCCATGTTGCACGATTTGTATTATAAAGATCTTCTATCATATTTTTTTATTATGATATATCTTGTGAAAAAAATTGCTTGCTGAATATATATAGTGGAATTTTTATTAAAGTAGTAGATAAAGCATCACAAAAAAAGGTTGGATAAAAAGAACTTTATGCCATCTTAGTTTGTCTTTTTGCCAAATTTTTAGTGACTTTTTTGATAATTATAAAAGCAAAATTATATCCATTTAACTTTTATACACAATCTTTTAATAAGTTAATCTTTTAGTGGCCCAAACTAAAAATTGTAATATAGAATTTTACTGAAATGCATAAAAGTCTTTAATTTTTAAACTTAATGTTATATATTAATTTACCAATTAAAATTAAATTTTGGTCATTACGTAAATGAAAAATTTTTGCTATCTTAAAACTTCGTATTTTTCTTTTTATTGTGAAATTTTAATGCTTATATTGAAGGATGTATAAAATGTTTAAAAATTTACTCAGTTATATTTTTCTGCTACAAAAACAAATTTATTCAATTTTTATGGTGATGAATTCTGGTGTAATACAGGTTTTTATTATTTTCATTATATTCAGTAACAAATCTTGTTTATTGGAATTTTGTAGTTTAACAATTATTCGTTTACCTCTTTCATTTGATTTCAAAAATTATTGAAGTTAATATTGGTGTTAGGGAGTAATAACTAATTTATACTATTTTTTTAACTCAACATTTTTATAAAAATTGTCTTCATATTGATCTCTAATTATTATAAGTTCAGTGTCTAACTAAAAAGAAATTAATACTGGAAAATGTTAAAACTTTTATTCTGCACTAAATTATAATTCTAAAATTTAAAATAGCAAATATTTTGATTATTCGTCTGCAGTATTGCCTTTATTTTGCTTTAGGACAAATTACATATCTCTTGTATTCGTAGTTTGCCCTTAAGGTTTTTAAAATTAGTCTGATATATGTCTACAGACCTGAAAAATATCCTCCTTTTTGTCCTGATTTTTTTTTCTGTAGTCCACTGTGAGGTCTTGATTTCATAAAAGTTTGAATGTTATTATAATAAATCATTTCTATATATGGTGATTTTCAAAACTATAATTCACAGAATATTTTTTTAATGTTTTTTTTTTCTTGTAGTTTTTGTTGATTTTAAGGAAATTGAATTTTATTGAAATATTTTTATTGAATTTAAATTTTAAATGATAAAATAATATTTAATTATAAAAAATTTTGATGTACTAAATTAATTCTTAAAATAAAACGACTTAAAATTTTTTTAGCCTGTTTGTGCTTTTGTATATAAATTTCAAAGATAAACTGGAAATGTAAAAAGTTTAATGTCAATGCATATCTTTTGTAGCTTCAAAATATTACACTGGAATTTCATGTATAATTTTTAATAAAAAATGAAATTTTTTTCCTCAGATCCATTTTTTTTTTTTTTTTTTTTTTCAAGGACGAAATATAAACTTATTTAAACCATTGTATTTTAAGAGGCTGTAAGTATGTCCCTTTTATTTATTAATTTTTTTTTTTTAGGAAAGAAAAGGATAGCAAGCAGAATTTTATCAGTGGTATGATTGCTGCTTCGTAACTGGTAACAAGGAAGTGGCTGCTGGGCAATTCTCTATAAATATGTTAAAATAATGTAAGCTAATATTTCACTTTTTTTTCTATAAAAAATTAACAAGTTATTTTTTTAAAATGTATTTTAAAAAGGTCTTTATTGCTGTGTTTCAAAAGTTGGAAGTATTACTTGAAATTAATATTTTTTACAAATTTTTAAATCTTATTCTCTAGCAACCCTCAGCACCTACAAATACAAAAAATATTATATCTCCCTCAAATACCTATACTCTTGATCAACTTATATATTTTAAAATTAACATCTGTAGTGTTGTTTCTAAGTATTAAGTTTTATTTTTTGGTTTTTAAATGGTTTTTGTTATTTAGCAAAAAATTTTAAAATTTATAGTTCATATCAATTCCCCATTCATAGTGATTAAGATTATTTCAAATTGATTGCATTATTATTTAGGTAGATATTATTGTATGTGTTATAAGAATATGTTCTGACAAAACTTCATTACAAATTTCAGTAAATCGGAAAAAGTTTTTCACTGTGTAAAAATAAAATGCAGCATAATAATAAACTTATATGAACAAGCAAATAACTATTTTATTTCCTCATTTAAATTTTTGAAGTTAATTTATTTTAAAAACAATATTAATATATATCTTGATTTCCCCTTATGAGATAATGAATGAATATATCTTGTTATTTGAATATTTTTCATGGGAATAAACTGCAGAAGCAAATGATGCATATTTTCTTACTTATTTTCTTTTTGTGAGAGAATGGCATCTTTTGTAATTTATGAAGTTTATTTATTGTCTAAAGATGTATTAATGAGTGATCTTATTTCATCTTATAGAATAGTTTAAAATATGTGTTGTTATTTAATGGACATAGACTTCAAAATAAAATGTTAATCATTCCTTTACTGAGATAAAATAAACATTTTGTAAGGGATTGCTTTGAAAGTTTTTGAAGACTAGTTAAAAATTATAGTTTTGTTCATATTTGTTATTTTTCAAAGCAGTTTAGGACTGACATATACTTAAATGTATTCATTAAAATTATTATTTCTGCAACATTATCTCATTTTGGTAAAGAATCATAAAAATTATCTTATTTTTTTTGTTTTTCATTTATTAATTGTGGCTGCTATGTTTTTCTTCTCTGGTAGATTCTCCTGTGTTTTATAACAAAAACCTAGAAACTTCCAACACAATTTTTTTACCTGTTACCTGAAAATAGCCAATTATTTGAGAATCACCTTGAATTCAAAGTATTGCACTTCTTGTTCCTAACACAAATCATCTTGATAAAATGTTAAAGCTTATTCGAAGAGCAGAAATGAAAACTGATAATCTGTTGTTTTAAAACTCCATAAATGGGTCTTTAATAATTTGGGTTAACTGTCTACTCTTACTACTTGTTTATTATCTTATAATTAAAAACTAAATAAAAACAATTAGGTACTTTTTTTATAAGTTTCACAGTGATTTGATAGATGAAGCCATACAATTTCTCTAAGAGTTTTGCCTATTGAGAATTTCAGCGAATTCCATTTAAATTAGTTTGTTAGATTAGATTGTTTCACTTTTACTTATTCTAAGACTGTTTTCCATTTTAAAATTTGTCACCAATTAATTAGTTACCACAGTTCTGCCATATGGCGGCAGATTGATTGGTTCATTTTAGCATTATTATATAGTGTGCTTGCTTTTTATTAAGATTATTATGATATAATTAATTTATATGGAACATCAATTCATAAAAATATACATGAATTTAGAGTTCCAATTACCACAATCTAGATGCCAAACATTTTTAAACCATTATTAAACTTAACTCGAAACTTTCTGTGCTAGTTTAATTTATGATTTTTATCTTGTTTGCTACTTGTTATTTACATATAAAGCAGTGCATACATTGCTGTTAGATGCCAAGTATGTTGAGTGCTTTATAGTCTGTATGTATGCATGTTAAAGATTTCAGGTCACTTAATATAAACACAAAGTAATGTTTTTGCTTAGGATTAAAAGCTTTTTTTATAGGGTTTTCTTTTTATAAGTTAAATTAATTGTGCGTGTGCCCATATTTACTGACACTGTGGGGAACAGATTTTGACAATTATAAAAATGTACCTTGTAATTGTACATAATGTAATTTGTTAATATACAACAATCATAAATGGTGAAATCTATTTATAATGCTCTGAACAATGAAAATTTTAAATCTACAGAAATGTGCTGATATTTGGTAGAACAAAATTTTAAAAGAGAAATAAATTTGAGTGGGGTTCAGTTGTAGTAGAATATGTGCTATTGTAACAACCAACCGATGCCCTGTGGTGCCACCTATGTCCCGAGACTCAGTTCAAGTTCTGATGTGAAACCATAAACATGACTTTTCCCCTTTCCCCGAGTTTTCTTAAATTTTAATTTGTTCTTTTATCTTTTGTTTAAATGTAATTCATGTTTGTATCTGTGTTTATTATTAAATTTCTTTATTAAGTGTACTTTTAGTCACTTTTATCAACATTTACATTAATTTGAGTTAGCCGGTATTCCTTAACACTACACTATTAAATAATCGAGCTGTGTGCAAATGTGCTGCTAAAACTGAAAAAGACATTAACCAAATGTAATTTTTATAAAGTATAGCATTCATATTTTCAAACTCTTTTTAACACTATATTTAATTAAAAATTTTGTTATTTAGTAACTATCAGTTATTTAGTTTTTAGTTTTATTTTGATTATGCAGTTTTTGCTTCTGTTAGGGCATACATTTAAATGCACTTTGTTATATATCTATTTTTAATTCAATTTTTGCTTTCATTTTTCTTAGGTTGAAAAGTTAAAGCATATTTGAGTTGTCTTGTGATGAGTAAAAAATGTGATGGAGGATGGAAGCCATTTGTCATTTATGAAATTCTTTTTAATATGTAGTTAGACAAATTTAATACACATGTTGCATATTAATGTTAGTTAGGCCTTAATGTGTGAGTTATAAGGCTTATTTTTTACTATACAAATTCAGGTTTCGTTTTATTACAATGAAAAGTTTTAATTATTTTATTAATGTATCAAATGGCAATAAAAAGAAACAAGTAATAAAACATCTCCAGATTTGATTTGTTTTGTGTGTCCTTCATTCATGTTTGGATAAAACGTATAGATATATAATTTTTTTTTCTTTTAATAAATTACTACTAAATAACTTAAACTCCTATTTTTTTTAAAAAAACATAGTCTTCAACCCATCGTCATTTGTTTTATGTACAGTAGGTTAATATGAAGAAAAACTGATAATTAAAAATTCAAATAATTAATATGTGAGAAAGTGTCCTTCAACCAAGTGTATATATAATACAAAACTTCAGTTTAATGAATGTATATCTTTGGGAGCCAAAATAGCCTTAAATATTTTACATGATTTGGCATGAACTGACAAAAACTTATTGATATTAAGTATTATTTGTGATTTTGCTTCACAAATGCTTAAGATAAACTCTTAAAATAATAAATATTAATAGGTTATTATAAATGTGTCCTTGGTATTGCAAGAACTTTGCTTTATTGTGCCCAAACCCATTTATTCCCTTAGCTGACTAATGCTTTCCTGTTCCAGTAAGAACTGCATTATATGTTACAGTTGAATTTTTTTATAAGAATTTATTCCATTTTATTTGTTGCACGATTACTATATTATTTTTAATATAATTTTGGTTTATCATATTTAATCTATATAAACAATCTAATATTATTTTTAAAATTTTCATATTGTTCAATTATGATTTTAAAGATGGATTAGAAATGTTTTAATACATTAATATAATATGCTGTTTTATTTATATAAAACAATATATTATAAATTAAATTTCTCTAAAACTGTTAATTAATTTTCATTTTAACAGTGCACTCCACTATTCAATCTTACAACTACTTTTTTTTTAACTTTCCTACGCTTTTTATTTAAAGAAAATATAAGAAGTCGTAAAGCGTCACTATAGTAATAATTAAAGTTATTAAAATGAAAGTTATTAAATTTAATCTATTAAATTATGAAGAAACAACACACACACATAAAGCTTGTTAAATTAGCTGACTTGTAACAACCTATTTTTCAATTTATACTAAACAGGTTTTAATTATATTCAAAATACTGATGCAAATTAACTTTAATGTAGAATTGGAAGTTTTTTGTCAAAAGAATAAAATAAAAAATTTAATCATGAAAATAAAGACTAAAAAAAAAAAAACTACAGCTGATACATTCAATATTTTTTAAAAATAAAAACTTCTAAAACTGTGAAGAAGAAACATGAACATGAAGAAGAAAAAAAAAAAAATAGAGAGAATTTGAAAATTGATTCGATGTTTTTATAAGAAAGGGCGTGCGCAAAATAAAATACTTGACACCCCGAATACCTTTTCATTAAATAATCAGATTTTCCCGTATGTGATAGTGGGTCAAATCTTAAATGTGCTTGTTGATTAATTCACACGATGTTTTAATTATACAATAAATTACGAATTCCGACACAAAAACGTACTTTCTCTCAAAAACATGCCTTATTTTTGCGGATATATAATTCTGACCCTCAAAATATAGATGTTAGGTAATCGCAATCTGGAAAATATGGTCTCAAAAGCTGAAATAAGAGGGCAGTTGAAAGTTTGGACCTCTTAACCTAAATTTCACCCTTTTTGCGTATTCCGCTAAATCTCGAGATATTTTTAAGGAATCAAAAGATTATTTTGTATATAGTTATAAAATTCGTTAATCCAAAAATAATTTAATTTATAAACAGTTTTTATAATTATTTTATCTAATATTATACTAAAAAATTCTCTGTTGTAATATATACAAGTTCTTACACCATTATTAATGTATGTAATTTTAAATAACAGTGTACAAAATTTGAATAATGTCTGAGTTAATAAATTATAAAAAGTCATGTATTTAAAACTTTCTCGAAAACCATTCCACCAATTTAATTTAAATTTTGTATTTTTTCATTTAAAATTACAAACTTAACCATAATACCTTACAATTTAAATTACCATTATTAGATGAAATGCATTATAATACTTATTATTTTACACGAAATTATATTCGAATAAAAGAATTTTATAATTGTGTACAAAAACCATTTTGATTCACTTGTCAATTTCTCGAGATATAGCGAAGTACGCTTAAAGAATTAAGATGAAAGGGTTCAAACTTTTAATTGCTCTCCTGTATAAATTATTGGGACAATATTTTTCAGATTATGGTTAACTACCCCATATTTCAAGACTCAAAATACCAAATCTGTTGAAAAAATTTTACAAAATTAATAATTTGTTTATTCTTAAAAAGTGCGTATTTGTGTCTGATTTCATCACTTTAAACGTCGTTAACATCAATTAATTAACATATTTAAAGTTAAGTTCATCTTCGTCGATCTTAAACCGACTATTTCGAATATATATGTTCAGTAATACAGGGTGTCCTTACTCTGGGTGTCCCAGAATTATTGGAGAAAACTTAAAGGTTGGTAGGAATCATCACAAGGATCAAAAATTACATAGCTACCCGGAAAGGTCATGGGAATGGGAAAGAAGTATGATAGGTGAAACAAAATAGCACAAGACTAAGATCTTCAGAAATTTTTATTGATCAAAGATATTACATGTGTTGTGGCAGATGATAAGTGAAAATGTCACCATCATTGCTAACGATGCATGCGTTTACACCGTCAGGCCAGGGATTGTGGAACTTGCAAAAGCGTAGACGATTCTTGCAACCTGATCCATTTAGGAATCCACAGGTGTTACGTACACAGTACTTTCCATTGCATCCCAAAGAAAGAAATCCATGATGCTTAAATCAGGAGAGCTTGGTGGCGGAACCACATGCATACTTTGTTCGGCTTGAACGGTTTCTGTTTACAACACAGATAATTTATCAAGCTCTACAAATTTAAATTATTATGAAAAGAAGTTTTAGATTATTGTCATAAATTATTTAGCGATTACTCTCCTTTGGGGAGCAGAAACCTGATAAATGAAATATATTTCGGGAAAATCTTGAAAATCAGATTCTCGCTTTCATCTTTGAATCGGTAAAAGCAATTCTTTACGTGCAGTGTGAATGGTCCTTGGATTGCGTGAAAATGGTCTTTACTTATTATTGTGACAGAATTCTTCCGCAAATTATGTATGGCTGTTGCTTGGCTGCCCGACTTTTTAATAAATAGAGACATTTGATTGGTCAAAAACACCATCGCTTTCATCTAGTTATTTACAGGTTTACTAGATTGGCAGTTTCAGTGTTTTTATTTGGCGCAATTTTACTAATACGCATGCTCGGTTTGATAATTTATTCAAACCAATCGAAGTACTTCTTAGACAAAGAATATAGATGCTAGTATCCCCTCCTTTGCTTGTGTGTACTCTGACAAAGACATAAAGGCAGAAAGATCAATCACTATACCAAACGGACGTCACGGTGAACTTTGACATCACTGGTCTCTACTTTATTTTTTTTTATTTGGTTTTTGTAAATTGTAATGATTAATAACAACATTCTGTCTCTGTGCCAAAAAAATCTGAATTTCGCAAATTTTATGACACATATTTTTTTCAATTTTTTAAAGAATTATAATTTGTAAGTCTTAAAATTTAAAAAGAAAAAACTAATACATTCTTAAAAATTGATTTTTATATCGTTCTGAAATTCAAATGCTTGAAATAATAAAATAAACAATTTAAGTGCTTATAAAAAATAAATAAAAAAATTTAAAAAGAACTTTAAAAAATAAATTAAAAAATATTTTCGTAAGCAATCTAAGCTGGCCAAAAAAATAAATTTCATGAAGAACAATAAACTGGAAAATGTTCATAATTGCTGAGATAGAGTCTCATAATTGTCTGCTAGCTTTCAATTAGTTTGTTATTAAAACGTGTTCATGGTTTTCATTTGTGGGTAATGTAAGTTCTAATTATTTTCACTCTAAAAGTCTTTCAAAATCTAATTTCATTCCTGTATTTCAATTACAAGTAACCTTGATATCTGGGTTGTGTACAAAAATACAAAAAAGTACAAAAATAAGAAGAGCTTTTCACAACATTTACTAAGATGTTAGGCTATATTAAAGATAATATTTTTTTAAAAAATGATTGATTATTAAAAAGTGATTTCATTGCTATAATGAAGATTTAGATTTATCCCAATATTATCAGAAAATCTAAAAACATTTCCGTGGTTTTCCTTTGCTTGTATCGCAGTATTTGATTTATGTAAATTTAATTTTACATAAAATAGGTTACTACAATAACTTTTATAAATATGCTTTTATTCTAATACTTAAATTTCAAGTTACTTTGATTTCTGGGATGTGTTAAAAACTAAAAATATAAGAGTGTTTCACTACATTCACTAAGAGGAGAGATAGTCTGTCAAGGATGATAAGAAAATTATTGATTATAAAAAATAATTTCATTGCGAAAATCAACATTTATCTGGGATCCTATTACCATTCAGCTATCTAAAAAAAAAAAAAAACATTTTCGTGGTTTTCCTTAGCGTGTAACGCAAAATTTGGTGATTTTATTTAAAATAGGTTATTTGTATAGCTTTCATACATATAATTGTACTTCCATACTTAAATTCTGACTTACTTTGATTTCAGGGTTGAGTTACTATAAGACGAGCTTTTCCTTATATTCAGAAAGATGGTATTCTATCTATTAAGGAAAATAATTAGAAAAAAATGGTTGTTTACAAAAAATAATTTCATTGAAATGAGGATGAACATTTAGCTGGAATCCTATTATCCCCAATTAATTTGAAAAAACATTTTCGTGGTTTTCCTTTGCGTGTAACACAAAATGTGATTATTTCAATTAAATCTTAATTAAAATAAATTACTTTTTTAACTTTCATAAATATGATTGTACTTCGATACTTAAATTGCAAGTTATTTAATTTAATATACCAATAAAAACAATCATTTCATGGAAAAACATTTTCATGGTTTTTCTTAGCGTGTAACGCGAAATTTGATAATTTTAATTTCAATTTAATCTTGATTAAAATTAATTATTTTAATAACTTTCACAAATATGGTTTTACTCCAATACTTACGTAGTTTGATTTTTGAATTGAGTTAAAAATTACAAAAATATTAAGAGCATCTCGTTATATTCACAAAGATGAGATGCTAAAAAAATATTTCATTATAAAAAATTAATACAAATTTAAGAAATTCATTGCGATTACGGAGCATTTAGCTGGAATTCTTTAAACGGCAAGCAATCTGAAAGATATTTTCGTGGTTCCCCTTTACATGTAATGCAAAATATGATTGTTTTCTTTAAAAAAAAGAGGGGAGGGGAATTATACCACTACTAGCCACTCCAAAAATCACAGTAAATGCTTTATTATAAAACTGATACGCCAAAGATTTGGAATTATGAAGAACTTGCCTCTATGTTTTGATTCAATAAACTGGTTTCTTTTCTGTTTCCCTTTCAACAATTTTATTTTTAAGTGAAAAATGAGATGAAATTTAAATAATAACTTATATCAGAATAATATAAGTTGTTATTTAAATAATAACTTATATAATTCTGACAAATTTAAGTAAGAAAAAAAAAATTTCTGTTGATTTTTCTGAAATATACTTGGTTTTCGATCACAAACGCCTTAAATCTTTGCTCTCGATTAAATAAATTTCAGATGATTTTAATCCTTCATCTCTTATTAACCTCGTTATACAATGTTCTTGATCAGAGTTCAACAGAATGTTTGTTCATCATCTCCTAAATATTAATTTGATCCCTACAAATATTTTTTTTATTCCATTTCTCATAAGGATTCGTAAAATATATATTAACGGCCAGAATTAGGGAACAACAAAATTATCTTCTTCAAAAATGAACATTATTTAATTAAAAATTTGATCTTTTTGTGAGTGCTAACATCTCAGTGTTAACCATAACAGTGTCACGTATCAATGACATCCGATAAAAATCTAAATGTCAATGTACTAACTGAGCTAAAGGAATTATCTGAATGCTTAATTAAATAAGGAATTAAAATAAAAGCTTCCTTTGATGATATGTTTTTTTAAATTAGTGGTGAAATGGTCTAATAATTATTTTTTAAAAATCGTAGCAAGAAAGGTTTGCAAGAGTATATTTTTTCAGACACATGCGACTTAATTTAAATCAAATAAATGTACTATATGTTTATATGTACTCACTTTTCTTTTCTAAAGGATTCCAACGAATAAAAGAGTATACATACTTATCAAGTTTTAATATAAACTTTAGTTTATCTTACCCAATTTTAGTTTCAACAAAACTTATCGCTGATCAACTGAATTTTTTTAATAGTTCTAATATTAAGTCTATTTTGAAAAATGTTTTAAATCAAATTGCACATACTTTTTTATTACATACAAACGAATATAGTGTAAGTTTTAATATCAAGATTTTCATGTACATCAAAAATCGCAGTTTATAAAATTTTAGCTATTTCTTTTATACCTGTCAAAGTAGCAGCAAAACAGGGTGATTCTGTAACTGATATTTTAAAATTATTGTTTCTCTTCCAATGACTAAAAATAATATTTTAAAAATAATTTTTTTAATTTACCAATTATAAATGATCTAATTCATTTATAATTGGCTTCGAAGCTCACATAATTATTTTTTAATATCTCTCTTGTATCAGTTCTAAATCTTTCAGCATATCTGATTCCAGTTCTGTTGTTTGACATCGGTCAATTCATTTGTGACAAGAAATGACTCCTTATATTTTTTGCTTTGAATTAGCCACCACTTGTGGTTCAGTGCATATAGTTTTATTTTTGTGGGATTTGAACTAATGTTGTTTTCAAAGATTCTGTGACGTTTAATATCGTAGTTGTTTTCTTTTATTTATTTTTTTTATTTCAAGCGGCAGCACTCGATGTGTAGTACATCATTCGCTGGATTGTAAAAACACTCCTCACAGACACATAAAGAATAACAGCAAATAAAAAAAATTAAAAACATTAAAATATTCGAATATCAACACTAGAAATAAAAACAGAAAATCAGTCAGTTAGCGGTACCTGCATCTGTACCCTATATTGTAGTTTATTGTCCATATTTTATGAACTAAAATTTCCTCATTCCTGAGGCCAGATTTACGAAGTAGAAGTTAGGGATACTCGAGGCATGATCCCTTCGTACGAGTAATAAAACTGCCCGTCGACTTCTATTACTTCTATTTTTTCGGCATCTTTCATAGTTTTTTGAAACTAAGTTGAATGCATACGTAAGTAGCTTTGAGTACAAAGCTCAGAAGTACAAAGCTCAAATTCCAAGCTCAGAAGACCTGGCTGTCAAAACTGACTTCGCCATATCCTTATTTCTTTCATATTTCTTAACAAATTTAAGAGAATGAAGAAATTTTCGATGAAATTGCTCAACGAAGAAAAGGGCTTGATGGTCGTCTTTAATTTACCATTCATACACTCCAGTCTGTTGTTAGTTTTGTTCAATAGATTTCCATATCTTGAGCACATAAGGGTTCATTCCTAAAAAACGAACAATTTATATGAATTGAAAATTCATTCTAATAAAAATGTTTAATTATTTTAAACTTGAAAATATAAGCTCAGGATTTTAATTTAAACTTTAAAACATCTTTTGAGATTTTAAACCTTCCAGCTAAGGTTTTTTAAAGAAAAGAAAAATTGCACTACTGTATTTATATTTTGTATGGACCAAAAAAATAATATAGATTCAGTACCTCTGAAATTTAAAATTGAAGCCTTACTAACAGAGCAGAATTTCACAACGAGTTGTGATAAGAGGCGTGTAAAAACTTACGATACGACATTACATACGAAACGATAAACATACGAAAGTACGATAAGACATTTAAATACAATCAGTTGATGCCGTTGTTCTTCAAATGTAATAAAAAGAAAACGTTTTACTAATGAATTTAATAAAAAATAATTCTGTTTTGGTTATATTCTTCAATTTTTATTGCTAACTAATAATATAACTAATATACTTAGAGAAAAAACTTTTTGAATCTTGCATAATTTTCAGAAAACCACTGATGCACACATAAACCCTATTTTTTATAATCATAGTTATCTGTATTTTATAAAACAAATCGAATACGAGGTTGAATTTCCAGTCAGAATGAGAGGAATACGTTTTGAAACTGAATTTTGCGAACATGTTCTTCCGTTCAAACCTGCTCAATATGTTCTTTTACTAAGTTTTTGTCACACAATGGACTGATCGTAAAGACACGGTTTCCAGTAGAACACCGAAGTCAAGCATCACTGGCTGCTGTCAGTAAGCAGGTGGGTGACCACTTAACTTCCTCAGGAATGTTTCCCAGACCGTCCCCAATAGCCCATTGTGCAGCTCTAGTGCGACGTAAATAGAGTAGCTACCTACCACTAAGCTCTTTGATTGCAATGAGTTACTCATTTATCATCAAATAACGCTACTAAAGTTTCTTTGTTTTGTTCCTTTATTTACAAACTTATTATTTACAAACTCACCATCACCACCGACATCTGATACGATAGCCTCATTTTAAGTGGAGTTCGTAAGGTAAAGTAGAGTTCAAAACTAAGAAGATGTATTTTATTATGTTTATAATGACCACAACATTCAATTTCAAAAACTTGTAAATTCGTGGTAGCGAAATATCCGGTTTCAAAATTTTAATTTAATGATAACTTTATAATTACGATACCACAGTTTTCTTACTTTATTAAGCCCCGTTAAAACACATATGTTTGCTACTACAAGCATAAAAAGTTAATTTCTGTAAATGAAAGTTCAGATTTAAAAATAAATAGAGTTTCAAATTTTTGAAAAAATTAGAATTCGCCAAAAATTGACGTCGACGCCTTGAAGGCTCTAGTAAATTTCAGAGTGAATTTTACTTATGGTTTTTCGTTGAGTTTTGCCATTGTAGATTATTTAGAGATTTGCAAATTTTTATTAGAGTTTTACTAATTTTAATTGTTAAAGTATAGAAAACAATGTTCCCCTGCTCCGACATTCTAAAAGGAAAAATAGTGGCACTTTATGAAGATGGAAAATCCATCAGAGAAATTAGTTGGGTATTGAATATTATACAGCTAGAAGATGGCATTTCAGTTAAATAAATTGTATTTTTAAGTTTAAAATTCATAATTGAAAGGTATATAATTCGAAATAAATTCCTTATTATTTAAGTGTATAAAGTTGTAATCAGCATCAGATTTTATTTTAAATTTTTTATTTATTGTTGTAAAAAAAATTAGTTTCTCAAAACTATTTGCATTATTAACTCTTTAAAAGACCCCACTTTTTTTTAGTAGTTTTATGTTAAACTAAAATTGAGATTTATTGGTAAAATAAAAGTTCATGGAACCTATTATATTTATAGTTTGCCTAAAATTATTTTGATTTTTATAATCTTTGATGGGTTGTAAAATTTTACCTATAGTAAAGAATTGATCCTTCTGTGCTTATAAATAATCAGATTTATCCAATAAAATTATAAATAATTTATAAATAACCAGTTAAATATCCAAATATGTTTAAAAAAATGTTTATTCAGAGAAGGTACGTTTCTGTGTCAGATTTCGTAACTTAATTAATAGTTAGCACTAAATAATTTTCATATTTGAGGTCACCCCCAGGAACCATTAAGATTGACACTTAGTAGGTGAATATCAGATAATTAGAACAAAAGTTATTGAGGGTGATATCTTTTTTTTTTTTTTCGCCAACAAACAATACCAACATGAATTCACAGATATACAATTGGTAATAGTTTTAGTAGTTCCTGTACTTAAGTGAAAAAAGAAACATTTTTCAAAAGTTTTGCAAAAATGAGTTTTCTTTTTTCACTAAAGAGAGAAGAAAATTGTCTAAATGTAAAAAATCCTTAAGTCGTAGCAAAGTAGGTGGATTTTCTTGTGCAAAACAGTAGAGTATGATGTAGCGATGAGGAGGGATATGCAATCAAATTAAGAGTAATCGTCTCTAATACTGGAAGTTGATTAATATTGTACCTGAGTGCTTTGAAGACTTTGTCAACAAAATTTTGAAAAATCACAAAAATTTCAGGACATCTATTGAAATGTTTAATAATTAAGAGCACTTTCTCTTTTTCAAAGGAAATTAAGGATAACTTAGAGCCCGGATTATGTATTACAGAAAAACAGTTACAAATTTCAGTACATGAAATAGTTTGTTATAATTTAAATTTCATAATATTTTAATTATGATTACTTTTATAAAATTTAATTTAATCAATTATGAAATTACGTTTTTAAGTAGCTTTAAAAAATTAAATTTAAGTTAAAAAATAGTATTACATTTAATTTCATAAATTTTTTTATAAAGCATGAAGAAAAAAAAAAGGGACTAAGTCAGTAGGAAAATCATTTATTTATTATAAAATGGAAACAATCTAGACATACCATACATTTGGAACAAAAATACCATAGCAACCTACATTATAAATCCAGTAGATTTTGCAGATTAAATAAATATAATAAAATTTTCAGTCACTGAACAATATGTTAAAAACTCCTTTTATAGGAGCTTTTTAAAAGCAGTTAAAATAAATAAAATACCAAAAATAATATTTTTCAAATAATATTTACAATAAAATAAACAATATTCATTGAAACTCAAATACTCATTAAAAAAAAAAAGGAATTTATCGTATTAAATTTATTACAAAATTTTAACAGATTTGCGAGAAAAAAATAGAACTTTGTAGAAATGAATGTTGCACACCTAATATTTATAAATAAATACATTGCTATGAAACTCTGCATAAAAGTCATTGCATGCTATTTTGCAATAATCCTAAAAACTTTACCTGTATTTCGTACCTTAAAACCATCAAAAGTGCTAGTATTTTTTTATTTTCAATCTTAAAACACTTTAGGTAATAAAATGAAACAAAACATTCTAAAATACTATTTATATTGTAATAACAGAGCTATCATAAGGTCAGAGGAAAATAGAGCCATTTGACTAGATCTCCATGATTTTAAACAGAGATCAGGGTTGTTCAATAATTATCAGGGTAAACCCGGAAAAAAAAAACAATTGGTTTTATCATTGCTTTTTATAATAAACTTTAGCTATTAAGTTTATAATAGAATAATATTTATATTTCCATCATTCTGCACTTTAAATTTTTTAATTAACTTTTTAAAAACATTTAATATTAGAAAAGTGAGATAATATACTAAGGTGTTAATAAAAAATAAAAATTTGAGATACTCATTCACAATGTAAAAATAGGGTTAATATAAAAAAAAAAACTACTATATACTTTATTAACTCTAATTTACCCAAGTACTATTAATTATATCATTAAAACAAATCAAATGTTCAAAACATTATTTTAATCAACATTACTTTCAAGTAGTTAAAATGTATATTAATCCAATCAGCTTTCTTCCTAATATTCATTTGGGTCACCTAGAATTTCTATTTCTGTACTGAAGGATCAAAACTGGATTTTCAACAAGAACTGACCTGGCAGTCGTGACAATACTCAGGTCAGAACTGTGAAAAATTCAGTTTATGCAGGAGCCTTATTTCCACATGTAACTGATGATGATAACAACCTAGAACAAAACTAAAAGCATTGCAACTGGATATACAAAACACAAAGAACAATTTGTGTTACAATAAAACTTGTGCTTCTCAATATTATTCTAAATTTTAAAAATATCAGTTATAGTAGTAATGTTATTACAGCAGCATCAAACAAATCATAAAATATGTAAACAGAAAACTTTAATACATGTAAGCTAATTTTTAAAACCAATAATATAATAAAATGCAAATCAATATTTTTATTTTAATACCATTTAAGCATATTCATACAAGGTAAGTTGATAACTTTAATGGTTACTTTAAAATTACTGTGCAAAATTTTATTAATTTAACCTTTTACTCGTAAGAAACAAAAAAGTGGCTTCCTTCCAACCTTGTATTATTAAAGTTATAACTTACATGTCATTCATATTTCCTTTCAAATAATATTCAAGAGAATTCAATACACACAAGTAATTAATTCGAAGGTTTACATACTATTATAACTATATCCAATATCAAAATTATGCAATTTATTTGTTGATGACAAGAAAGTCAACCAATAACAAAACAACACATCATTACAATTGTTATATATTTGTGCTCCCTATCAACTAATCAAATTTTATTCTAGTCCTTTCATATTATTCCAAACTATAATGTCAGTTTTCAAAATGTCACTTATAGTAATTTTTGATAAGCAGAATCTCACAAATAGTAAGAAATGTAAACTATATAATATATTAACTCTAATTTACCCAAGTACTATTAACTACATCATTAAAACAAATTCAAATGTTTAAAACATTAATTTAATCAACATTACTTTCACGTAGTTAAAATGTATACTAATCCAATCAGCATTCTTCATAACATTCATTTGGGTCACCTAGAATTTCTATTTCTGTACTGAAGGATCAGAACCGGATTTTCAACAAGAACTGACCTGGCAGATACAATACTCAGGTCAGAGCTGTAAAGAATTCAGTCAATGCAGGAGCCTTATTTCCACAAGTAACTGATGATGATAACAACCTAGAACAAAACTTAAAACATTGCAACTGGATATACAAAACACGAAGCACGATTTGTGTTACAATACAACTTGTGCTTTTCAATATTATTCTAAATTCTAATTTTAAAAATATCATTTATTGTAGCAATGTTATCACAGCAGCATCAAACAAATCATAAAATATGTAAACAGAAAACATACATGTAAGCTAGTTTTTAAAACCAATAATTTAATAAAATGTAAATCTGAAGCGTAATGAATGGTTTGAAGAATAAACACATTAAATAATTACTATTTACATTTATTTACAATTTATACATGACTAGTTTAGGCTAAATGCGGTATCAAATATTTAAGATGCAAATACGCAAAGATAAAATAATAGAACAACATTAGAATGCAATTCTAAAATATAAGAATTAAAGTTGTAGTAAAAACAAACTTAAAGTTAATAAATAATTATAAAAACAATTTATGCAGAATATGATGAGTGACGTCACGTCGCTTCATTACTCCCTTTCCAGTGAGAACCTCATTCGAACGAATCGAGAAATTGTTAGTAGATGCTTGTGTTTCATGGAGAAAACCACTAGGCAATCTAATATTTGAGCCATAAACCGATTCCGATGGAGTTGTCTGGAATTCTTCTCTGAAAGTGGAGCGTAGCCCCAGTAGTACAGTAGGTAGAGCTTTCGTCCACTGAGGATTATTATGGCACATGATGCTATTTTTCAGAGTTCGATGCCATCGCTCTATAAACCCATTGCAAGCAGGATTGTAAGATGTGGTTCGCCTTCGCTTGATTCCTAAGAGATGGGCCAGTTCGGTGAAAAGAGACGACTCGAACTGACTTCCTTGATCTGTAATTATTATTCAAGACTATTTGCATTATTAACTCTTTAAAAGACCCCTCTTTTTTAGTAATTTTATGTTAAACTATATTTGAGATAGAGATTTATTTGTAAAATAATAGCCTAAACCTAATTTCATTTTTAAAACCTTTGATGGATTGTAAAATTTTACCTATAGCAAAGAATTGATTATTCTGTGCTTATAAATAACCGGATTTATAAATTCTGTTTGTTACTGGAAATAAACTTAATTAAAAGTAATGAATTGAAGGAGCACTTTGTGCACTAGAAAAAATATTTCCCCGGTTTTGGCCTCCATTCATGACAGCTCACTACCCTTAACTACTTCCAGCATTTATGTAAACAAATCCCTTCATTGGTATTTTTTTTCCTGAAATTATTAGAAGATGGCTCCCGAAATTATAAGTGAATAAATAGCTTAGAAAAAAATATTTAAAAATTAATGCTGTTTGTAGGAAATATTCTTCCCACCACCTTATATGAGATAAAAATGCTTAATAAAATAAATTATCTGAAACTAAATGCGTATGTGGTAGATGACTCTTTTAAGTTTTACTGAGTTGAATTAACAATTTAACTTTTCGATCAATAAGTCAGGGACATTCATTGGTTAAATAATCTGTCGTTTAATTAATAGAAAATTATAAATAGAATCAAAATGTTTGAATTTCTTCCTATAGTGGATAACTTTTAAGCATTTTGAACATAACAAATATTGTAAAACAAAAATTAGCTAAATACAATAAAACTTCACATTTTTAAAATTAAAAATATAAATAAAAAAATAATTATGCGAAACACGCGTGGGCAATAACAAATTTATTTTAAGATTAAGACAATTTATGAGATGTTGAGAAATTTTAAGATATTTAAAAATATTGACTACATATTAGTATTAATAATTATAAATTATATAGTGAAGAAATCGATTCACATATTATTCCAAATCTATCCATACCTTTGTATATTATTAAAATTTTATCAATTATTGAAAGAACAAACTAAAAATAAAGTTAAAAAGAGCTGACGTATAATCACATTCTATCAGAAACATGCTGTTATAAAACTCAACATTTGATGAAAAAATGCTTTTATTCAATAAAATGTTTTATTCAAATCTCTTTATTAAATTACGAATAAATTTTTAGACGACTAAAAAAAGAAACACCCTATTTTATAATTAAAAAAAAAAAAAAAAAGTAGGATTAGCAATCGGTTATTAGCGAAAAAAATATGAAGGAAATTTTACTTTACGCGCGCGTAAAGTTCCTCGTAAGTTGACCACATTTAAATATATCTTCATTGTCACCAAATTATTTTTTCAAAAATAATTAAAATTTTTCTCTGCTTCTACCAAATAAAAACTCTTGGAACTTCAGATTTTGCAATAGAAAAATACGTAGATTAATATGGCATAAAAAAATTTATACCTCATAATTAAAATTTTTTTTAATCCGCAATTAAATAAAATATAATAAATAATCATTAAAAATTATTTTTTGCATGCAATTATGGGCTTTATAAGTGAGTTTTAAAAGTATGACTAAAACTCAAAAAGTGAAATTCTGTCCAAACTATGGGGACAGTAATATTTTCCAGAGTGCGGCTACCCCCTATGTTTTGAAGGTATGTTCTTAAGCTATTACCTTAACGCTAGTTTCGTGTACGAAATGAATAAATAATGAAAATGTGACCGGACTTGCACTTAATCGTTCTAATTTTTCTGCTATATAACCAAAGTTTTTCTGGAAAGTATGTATATCGCCAACGAAAGACGAAGCACCAAAACTAGCACAGCAGTATGTTGTAATTCAAGGATGTAAACGTCCCAATAGTTTTGTCAGGAGAGCAGGGCCGGATTTAAGCTTGGCCGGCCCTTAGCTACCGAAAATGATGGGGCCCTTATAGGCTCAATGATATTTCTATACACTTAAAGTAAACTGTCATTGTTGAGTATTAACATTAAATAATTAAAAAATTTGTAGTTGTTGTAGTTCATTTACGTCGCACTAGAGCTGCACAACGGGCTATTGACGATGGTCTGGGAAACATCTCTGAATATGATCCGAAGACATGCCATCACAATTCTGATCCTCTGCAGAGGGGATGGCACCCCCGCATCGGTAGCCCGACGTCCTGCATGCGAAGTCGAGCACTTTACGGTAGAACAGTTTAACGAGGACTCATACCGCACACTGTCGGTCCCTACGCAGACTGATCCAAGTGGTCACCAAGTGGCACACTAACCGCAGCCAGTGATGCTTGACTTCGGTGATCTGCTGGTAACCGTGTCTTAACGATCAGTCCACTACGGGACTATTCAAAAATTTTATAATATTACTTGATTGATAAGCATATTGATCGTGTTGAGCCTATAATGTAGAACCTTTCTTTTATTGCACATATATTTTAAAGGAGAAAAAAAAAGTTACAACAGATAGATATTTTAAGCTCATCATAAGCACAGATAAAAATTTGGCATGCTGGAAAATCCGTTATGTATTTAACAGAGTTTTTATTTTTCTCGAAATTCTGAACATATGTTATTTAAAATTTTAAATGTTTTTTTTTTCGCAAATTTTTTTACTCGATTGTTTTCTCTTTGCGTTACATTTTACTTTACTGCTCAAAATCTTTAAGGCTTAGAAACTTGAAATTATGAAGGTGTGTAGGAAGTACTTTTTGATGGAACTAACCCGCATTTGAATTACATGGAGAGGAAAATCACGAAAGTCTCTCACTGTTAGTCTGACAGCAAGAGGACTTTAATCCATGATCCGTTAGTGGTCGGTGCGAGCCGGATGTGGAATTTGTATCAACCAGCCTCGCTGGGATTCGCCTCATCTCATTAGGAGGCGAATACTCTATCCCTTGACCACCTCAGCTCCAATTATTAGTTAATGATAAAACTTGTAGCAAAAAAAAAAAAAAAAATAAAAAAAATAAAAATTGTTGGTCGGTGTACCGTCTGCTGAAATGCAACTACTGCTGGCAGGAGTATTTTAAATTACTGTTTTAATGAATTACTTTCTTTCTTTTTTTCAAAATTCCTAGTTGTTTAAGTGTTTTTTTTTCCCTTTTAAATAATAATTATATTAATCCATTGTTGTAGAAAAGTTTATCTTTCGCGCAATTTTCATTTTACAAGCATTTTCGCGCTTTACTTTATGTCAAAAATAACATAAAATGAAAAAGATAAAAAATAAGGGAGAATTTAAATAAATGTTAAAATTTATATCGAAAATTTTAAAAATACTAAACTGAAGAGAGATAAAAACTATTTCCAATGCGAACTATTATATGATCTAAAGTTAATATTTGATATTGGAAACAAGTAAAATTATTTCTAACTTATCACTGCTTATTATGCATTCCTAAGTACCATTTTTCTTCAAGTACTTTTAAAATTATTTATCAAGTTTAGCTATTTTTTCATATAGTTAAGATAAACATAGGTTTGCAGAAAAGTATACTAATTACATAACAAAATTATCTTTTTTCTATCAACTTTTAAGAAGAGTAAGAGGAAAAACGGTTTATATCCATAAAAGCTAAATCTGAGGAGGGGGAAAAACGTATCTTCGAACAGACAGAAACTGTTTTTCCACAGCATAGCCCATCTTTACTGAGTATTTAAGATACCGGGAATCTGAGGTACCAATTTTCTATGTTATTGATTTGCCTGCATTTAAAAATCTTCAAGATGTAACAGATGGCAATTTTTGTAAAAATAGGATAAAAACCGTTCTTCCCTTTAACCTTTAATGAGTAATCAGAAGCAACCACGGGGCAATAGTGAGCAAGGGACGGAGCCTTCAAGTTTTTTAAATAATTGTTAAATTAAATTAGCTGTTTTTTTAACATGCCTGATTTTTTAACATAATAAGAAAAACAGTTTTCAGCATTAAGAAATAAAAATTAAAAACTGTCACCAGCTGAAATAGAACCCTCGACCTTTTTGTTTGGTGTTAGATTTCATAATCAACTGCCCCAAATCAACACACCTGCCTTGCGTTTTCTTTTCTTTTTTCTTAAGTTTAATAAATTAAGAGTCATCTAAATACTTTACATTTTTGATTTTGTCGAAAATTTCAGGATATGTTTTTTATGTAAAACTGTTAAACACATGTTCTTTTTTTTTCCTCCAAATTAGCGAAAACAAATTTTTTAAAAAATTGGGGTGTCAAAATAAAAGACCCTCTGAAATGTTACGAAAAACACATTTGTTTGCATGCGGAAAAATAAGTTAACCACGAAATAAATGAATCACAGACCTCACAATGAAAACTAATTATGGTCAAAACTATCAGAACACGGTAACATTTACAGTGTTTATGTTAACACCAATAAACACGGTAATTTTCTTCCGTAGCTAGGCAATTTAAAGAATCTAAAAACAGTTTCTCACAGTGTAAAGTGAGACGGCTATTTGACAACTATGTGGGTGGGTAGGTACGAAAGCGGGGATATTTTCATCAGTGGAAAGAAAGAGCGTTATAAAAGGTTAGAAAAGTGAAGAGTAACAATTATTTTATACTTGTAAACACTTCGATTAGATTTTTAAAAGCGTCCAACAATGTAAAAAAGAAGAATTTTTTTTTTATTTAGGGCTTCAGAGGGCCCCAGCTCCAAATGAAACTTTAAGAAGAAAAAAGTGGGATCTGGGGGCCCTTGTCATCTTGGGGCCCTAAGCTACAGCTTATTTAGCTTATACGTAAATCCGGCCTTGCAAGAGAGCCGTCCAAAGTTTTGAGCAATTAATGTTAATTCTACTTTTTACGTATTTGACATATCTACAAAACCTTTAAAGGAATTTGAAATAATTTTGCGCTCAGTTATAAAATTCGTTTATCTAGAAAGAATTCTGTGCAAAATATAACTTATAATAAATATTTATTATTTTATTTGAGTCGAAAAATTGAATTGCAAGGTTGAAATTTTTGTAAAAATGCAACTTTTCACTAATTGCCCAATTTCACTGAAATTTTGCTATTTAAAATTGCATTCTTTAAAATGATGTAAAAAAATTATCTACTATACAATGCAAAACTTGTCCGACTAATATTAAATAAAAAACTAATTATTATTTACTAAAATATATATTTTGCGTGGAATTATATTTGAATAAACGAATTTTACAATTGTGAACAAAAATTTTTCAATTCGCTTAAAACGTACTAGAGACTTAGTAAAATTAATATTAAGGGATCCAAATTTTGGAACTCTCATCTGTCCAAACTATTAGAACCATATTTCTTTTGTTCGGCTACCCACAATATCTTGGAGGTCAAAAATCCACACCCATAAAAAAATTAGATTTACTCAGAGAAAGTGCATTTTTGTGTCGGATTTCGTAAAATATTGTCACTGTAAGACTATGTCTTTTTTGTGTTAAAAGGGCATTTATATTCTATTTCTTTACGTTTTGATTAAAAACATTTAGAGGCCAAATACTGTCTTAGGGGATTCTAGACCTCATTTTAAATCAACTTAAATAGAGTTAAACCGTTTAATTCTCATTATATGAATTTTTTGTATTTGCTTAATCTTACATGGTTACTGCTACTTAATAACCTGAATTAATAGAGCTTTGTTTTTTTAATCAAGTGGAAAACTGTATTCTTTCTCCTCAGATGTAATTTATCTGTCCTTTTAGGGTGACGTTGATCCACCTTAAAGGGAAGAGCAGAAATTAACAATACTGCCTGTTATGTGCCATGAGGACATACATTACCTAAAGTGGTGGGAAATGAAAAAATGTTTCTGAGAAGTATTAATCTTCGGAATGTCTTGCACATCATTCAAAGTCATCTTAAGAACTAACAGTTAAAATTGAGTCAGCCACTTTTTTAAAAAAAAATCATTTTTTTCTCTTCTTGTTTGTGTTTTAAATTTTATAAACTAGAATGTGTTTAAAGATTAACAGAATATTATATTTTAAGTTTATAGGATTGTATAATATTTTTATGACTGAATTAAATGATAAATTTTATATTATGCCCCTTGAGCTAACAGTATGTTTTTTTAAATCTGTTCTGGCTCTTTCTTATAGTATAATTTGCTTTTGATTTGTCACATGTTAATGCATTCTTTTACATATATGTATCTAACGTCGTTGCCGAGAGGAAGGATAAATACAGGTCTTAGGCAGGGAAAGAGGGCGCAATATTTATTTAATTTTTAAACACAGAACAATCATCAAAGTGACACAAAATCCTTGATCTCCTTAATAAAAGTTTTCCCGAAACTACGGCTTTTCTTCAAGTCAAGTGCTAGCTTTTATTGTTCAATACTTATCAGTATTTTAGTTAAATGATTTCTAGTAGCATACTATTGGACGTATTTTCTAAATTTAAGAAGTTTTTAATTAAATATAGTAGCATTAAATTCTAACTTGAGATTAATTTAAACTGAAACAGCTGTAGTGATATAGTAGTAATAGCTTGTATATAAAGTTAATTAAATACCTAGAATAGATGTTCTATAAAATAGTCACTTTCTCTTAATATGAATCTTCAAGAAATGATAAATAAATGAGTTACTTTTTCTTTTGATAATCTTCATTTTTACCTTTTTATTTATTTATTTTTTAGTGGTAAGTAAAAGTAAAGTATATGTAAAAAATACAAAATAGGAAGAAAAAAAATTTAATTAAGTTGGATCTGACAATTTGAAGTATGTCCATTTCTTTTCATTCTTATCTTATACAATAGACAAGAGTATTGGTAGCCAGCTTGACTCTATGAAGGGGCTTGCTGGTGCCATCATATAAGGTCTATGCCCACTACTAGTGGCAACATCCTGATAAAAGGAGCAGCTGAAAGTCTTCTTTATGAAACTATTGTCAGCTGTAAAATAGAAGCATTTTTCTTGATAAAAAAATAGAAATCATATTACCTTAAAATTCTGCAGTGGGTCAGAATCTAATCTAAGACTTCAATAATATTAATATCTGTCAACTATGCCAAACAATAAAGAGCTTAATTACTTTTTATGAATTTAAAAAATTTACAATTATATTTAAAATACATATAAATTTACAATTATATTTAATAGGGTGACATGGGGTAATTCCTGATCAAAAAATGCAAACATCTATTTCTTGATAAAAAAATAGAAATCATGTTACCTTAAAATTCTGCAGTGGGTCAGAATCTAATCTAAGACTTCAATAATATTAATATCTCTCAACTATGCCAAACAATAAAGAGCTTAATTATTTTTTATGAATTTAAAAAATTTACAATTATATTTAAAATACATATAAATTTACAATTATATTTAATAGGGTGACCTGGGGTAATTCCTGATCAAAAAATGCAAACATCTATTTCGTAAAAACACTATTCAAGATAGAATTTTAATATTTACTGGAAGTTTGAGGCTATATGAGATGAGTCCTATGCTACCTGCTTTTGTTTGAAAATCTAATTAGAATTTAAAATATTTTAAATTTTTAGTAATCAGGAATTACCCCTTCTCTTGATCATTTCTGGGGTAATTACTGATCAACAGTTTTTATAATAAAGGGGCTGTTTAATAATAATTATACAATGGTAATTAACAAATAGACATCAAGATGAAACAAATAAACCAAAAAGATATGTTTAAGCAGCTAATAAAACGATTTATTTAAAAAGCAAGAATAAAGATTAACACTGTTTCAAAAATCTTTGCATTTTGCCATACATTTTAGGCAAGCAGCCAACCCATTCTCATGTTCTGCTGGAATACAAGAAAGAGTTCCCACATGGGTTAATTTTGCTGGATTTTTTTAACTTCATTAAGTGAGAGTGTAAACTTAAGTAAGGTATGTCAACAGCTCTGGCAGCAGCTCTCACACTGAAATTTTCATTTTCAATCATTAAAAGAAATTTCCTAAATTTGCTTTCTAGAAGCTTAATATCCTTTTTAGGCTCATAATTTCTCACCATATTTATATTAGGCTAATTTATAAACTTAAAATTATCTAAAATTATTCTAACAATGTACACACATAAAATTAAGATAGAAGCAAGGTAAGACAAGTTAGAAATGGTACATATCAGAACACATTTGTCTTGTATACAGTTAAAAACAAATTTTGTTATTACATTTACAATATATTTTATAGTTGTTCCACTAAATAAATATGAACTGTTTTTTAAGAAAAGACAATTAGCTATTTATGAGCTACTTTTAATACTATTTATAAAAAGAAATGACAATGATCAGGAATTACCCCATCTGTTGGGGGCAACATTTGATATAGTTTCCTAGAATTAATTATAATGCTTACAGTAGATGTGAAACAATTAAACAAAAGCTTACACTATTTTCATATCAAAGAAAAAGAAAGCAACTCAAAATATTTATTATTAAGAGAAGGAGGGGGATCTTTGCAGAAATGTGCATATTTTGAAACCTATCTTTGAAATGAAAAATACAGAAAGCAGCTTAAAAGACACTTATTTTGTTAGATTACACAAATAACTATTATTAAGTAAATGTAGTAATACTTTAGTAAAGTGTACAAGCATTCTTGTCCATGTCTCAAATTTTTAAAAAATTTTTTATTTTTAAATGAAACTTAGGTGATTATTACTTACCCCAGAAACAGAGTGATTGTGAATTACCCCAGGTCACCCTACATATAAAATCAATGAGTGAAATGTTATCTTGTTATGGCACAGAGATATTCTTCGAAGTAAATGAGAATTTGCATTAACCATTGTAGAAACATCAAGTCCTGGTAAACATATCTCACAGAAAAGCTTTAGGCAGACAATGCTGTGAGACTATTCCCCGGGACAAATAAGAATCATCAGTAGAAGAACAAACTGCAATGTGAATACTAATTAAATTTTTAGATTAAAAACAAACTATATTAAATAATTAAAGAGTAATTTCATATATAATCCAGGCAAAAGCTAGAACATACTTCAAATAAGTATTGCAATTAAGATACCCTGTGAAGATTTCAATCAATGGTTAAATATATAACTAAAAGCACAGCTTTTCAAATTGTAAATCTAAAAAGGATTGCATACATTACTTTGAATCATCTTGAGTAACAGAGTGAAAGAGGGACATTCAACACAAAAGTATACATTTTAAGATAACATTTTTAATTACTGGAAAAGCGTTAGAAAGTATGCACAGATGTTATTAGATATATATGAAAAAAACACTTGTGAATTATTAAACCTGGCACATTCATCACTTTCTAGGCAAACTTGCAGCACCTTCAGAGTAGTTTCACTACACTTTTAGGTGGAAGCCCCACTCTAACTCATATTTGGGGATTTAGTGCTCCTTCACTTAAAAATCAAAACATAAAAAAGGAGTTGAAAAGGGTGTTAATATCTGGCATATATATAAGTAAACATAAAGTCGTGTATACATATACCTTCCTTTTAGCAACTTTACCATACATTCTTCAAAACTGAATATTGCCCTGGCAATTTAAATGGATGCCATCTTTGCTAATAAATTATCCACAGATAAAGTTAATTCATAGAACATCAGGCCAGGTACAATACACAAAGCTTTCATTGCTTAATGGTGTCATCTTCAAAATTAACAAAATGTTGGTGACTGCTTTGATCTTTCAGCGAGAGGAATTTGTTAACTGCAAAAGCCAGTCTTTTAGGGCATTGTACCTAGCTGCACATCATTAGCATCCACATCTCGGATAAGTACCTACTGTGTCGAACATAGAAATTAAAAACAGAAGCAAATATCCTAACCCCTTCTTCCACCTCCACCACAATCTTTGCCTTTCCTAAATTGCAGCCCCATAGTCTCCGAAGAAGTCAAAAGTTTCTACAATCGTTTAGTAACTATGGGAGAAATTTATGTGGCATTCTGTATAACAGAGTTACAATGCAGCAAATTTTGATGCAAGCAAAGTATAGTTAAGTTAATGATATTTCAACTGTTTGGCAATACATTTCAGTCTAAAAAATGGGGGTATAATGGATAAAATAATTTAAATTATGAAAATAAGTAAATAATTTCAATTAGTGAAATGGTCAATGGAACAAGGTCAGACAGCGAACTCTAAAGCGCTGTCTGACCTTGTTTATGTGAGTTTTTATTTTCTGTTGATTTTTATTTTTGAAGAATTTGAGTTTTTGATGACTTGTATGAGTTTCTTTTCTGTATTAGTTTTATGTCTTGCTTGTTTTTTTCTCCTGGACTTTTAAACAAAACCTTCGGGGTACTGAGGAAGGTTTTTAGGCTTTTGCCTTCTTCCTCAATAGAAAAGGTTTTGTTTTTTGGCCACTGGGGCCGGTACCCCCTGAAGACGTCAGCTTCAGTGGTCATATTTTTAATATTTTTAATTTGTTTTTTCCTTTTCTACATTTATTTCTATTTTTATTCTCTCTTTTTTTGAAAATTCTGCTACTTTTTAGCGCATTTTTTTAAAAGAAGTTTTGTTCATTTTGTTTAGATTTTAATTGTACTCTTTTAGTATAGTACTTGGGTAAATTAGAATTAATAAAGTATACAGTAGTTTTTTTTTTATATTAACCCTATTTTTACATTGTGAATGAGTGTCTCAAATTTTTATGAGAACACCTTAGTATATTATCTCACTTTTCTAATATTAAATGTTTTTAAAAAGTTATTTAAAAATTTTAAAGTGCAGAATATAGAAGTAATGGAAATATAAATATTATTCTATTATAAAGTTAATAACTAGAGTTGATTTGTTATAAAAAGCAATGAAAAAAAACCAATTGGGTTTTCTTTTTTTTTTTTTTTTTTCGGGTTTACCCTGATAATTACTGAACAACCCTGATCTCTATGTAAAATCATGGAGATCTTGTCAAATGGCTCTGTTTTCCTCTAATCTTAATGATGGCTCTTTTATTACAATATAAATAGTATTTTAGAATGTTTTGTTTCCTTTTATTACCTAAAGTGTCTTAACATTTAAAAAAAATACAAGCACTTTTGATGATTTAAAGGTGCAAAATACGGGTTAAGATTTCAGTAATACATGCAACAAAATAGCATGCAAGGACTTTTATGCACAATTTCATAGCAATGTATTTATTTATAAATATTGTCTGCAGCATTCATTTTTTTCCTCGCAAATCTGTATTAAAATTTTGTGATAAATTTAATAAGATAAATGCCTTTTTTTTAATGAGTATTTGAGTTTGAATGAATATTGTTTATTTTATTGTAATTTCAAACATCATTGTTCTAAACTGTTTTTAAAATTTTGTCATTTTGTTTTCAAATTTTTGCAGCATGCCTATCATATTTATATCTTGTAATCTAAAACTTTCAAAAGTCAAATAGGTGTCTAGTAAATATTTAGAATTATGAATGGAATGAATGAATGAAATGTATGACTGTCACACATCAAAAAGTATTACTTTTGGTATTTCATTTATCTTAACTGCTTTTAAAGAGCTCCTATAAAAGGAGTATTTTACAATTTGTTCATAGACTAAAAATTTTAAATTTAATTTGTAAAATGTACTGGATTTTTCTTATAATGTAGGTCGTCAAATGAGCAGTTAAATGATTTACAAAAGTTGCATTACTTAAATTCTTCTCTAATGGGAGAGGCAAAAAACCATCAAACGCTTGACGATACATTTTAGTCATTATTCAAAGCGTTGGAGGAGCGATACGAAAATAAACGCTTAATTATTGAGAGTCACATAAAAGCAATATTAGATGTCGAAAAAATAAACAATGAATCCGCCAAGGAACTTAGGCACCTAATTGACACTATAAGAAAAAATCTGAGAGCTCTTCATGTTTTGGAATATAAACGAAATAATTTATCAGACATTTTCGCTTTAAATATTATCATTTCAAAACTCGACAAAGAAACTAGAAAACAATACGAATTAAGTTTATGCACGCAGGAAGTTCCAAAATTAGATTCTTTCTTATTATTTTTGGAAAAAAGAGCACAAATTCTAGAAAGTTATCAAAATGTTTCTCAAACAGCACAACTAAAAGTGAAACCAGAAAAGTCAAGGTCAAGATCATTTTTAGTCAATGAGAAAAAAATACCGCCATGTGTTTTATGTTCAAATAACCATCCCATTTTTAAGTGCGATTATTTTTTGAAGCTTAATGTAGAGCAAAGAACCGAGGTCATATCAAAAAATAAATTATGTTATAATTGCTTATCGAAGTCTCACTCTGTGGGAAATTGTAAATCGAAACATTCTTGTTCGAGTTGTGGTCGCAGACATAACACATTAATTCATAGGCGTCAACGGGAAAATGTAAATGATTCGTCGCGTCAGCAATCTCTTATTTCAAATGTTGATGATTCAAGGGTTTTGGAAAATACATTTCCGAATATTAATGCTGCCGAATTTAATGCTCAAAATTTATCACTAATAAGTAAAAATACTCGTTATTCAAATAAAAGTGGTATTTTGCCAACATGTGAGGTATTTATTAGGAGCTCCAAAACTCATACTCTTATTAAAGCTAGGTGTATTTTAGACAGTGGTTCAACTTCTAACGTTTTAACCGAAGCGCTTGCTAATGCATTAGAGGTCCCATTACGAAAAATAAACAACCCCATTGCAGGGTTAGGTAATAATAAAACTGTTGTAAAAGGGAAATTACAGGCTGATATTACTAACAGGGATGGGACTTATTTTAAAACATTAGATTTCTTAGTTGTGAAAAAGATAACAGATTTTATTCCAACGGCACCATTATCATTAAAGAAACTTGAGTTACCTAAAAACATACATTTAGCAGAACCTAATATTTTCGCAAATTCAGCTAACATAGACATGCTCATAGGAGCGGAAGCATTTTTTGAAATTATGAGAACAGGCGATATTTACATACCAGGTACTGAAATAGTTTTAAGAAATTCTGTTTTTGGGTTTATCTTTACGGGAGCAATAGGTACAAATAGTCAGGATAAAGCTAAAGACTTCTGTGGGTTAATCAGCCAATCTACTAAAACTTTAGAGCAAACCCTAAGAAAGTTTTGGGAAGTTGAGGAGTGCTCAAGCTCAAAGGAGCATAACATGAGCCTTGAAGATATTTTATGCGAGCAGCATTATCAAAATACGCACAAGAGAGACGACACTGGTAGATACATAGTTCAAATGCCAATCAAAGATCTCCATAAGCTGGGAGAATCCAAACATTTAGCAAAAACTTAATCAGCTTTGGAGACGGCTTTCTCAAAATGACACTATGAGGAGTCATTATATTAAGTTCATGCAAGAATACCTAGATATGGGTCACATGGAGCCCGTAGAAACAGAGGATGATCAAGATCCAGTGGATAAAAGCAATTATCCTCACTGCTATCTGCAGCATCATGGAGTCTACCGCCCTGAAAAGACTACAACTCCTCTCAGAGTAGTCTTCAACGCCTCAGCACCTACTTCAACTGGTGTAAGCTTAAATGATCTACAATGAAAGGACAGGTAAAAGAGGACATTTTAGTGCGTTTCCGTAAACATCACATTGTCTTTACGACAGATATTCAAAAAATGTTCCGTCAAATATTAGTTGAACCTTCCCAACGAAACCTTCTTCGCATCCTTTGGAAAACAAGCGAGTATCAACCGTGCAAAACATATCGATTGAAAACCGTAACATACGGCACAACTTCAGCTCCTTTTTTGGCCACTCGAACAATACTCCAGGCAGCCAGAGATGAGTCTGAAAGATTTCCCCTTGCGGCCGAGGCTCTCGAGAGGGACAGTTACATGGACGATGTCGTCAGTGGAGTGGATAACGTACTTACAGCTGTGCGTCTTAAATCTGAGTTGTCTGGTCTTCTAAGATCTTGTGGCATGAAGTTACATAAATGGAGATCCAATGCAGTTGAATTAGACGAGTCAACGGATGTCGTAGAGCACAGATTTACCAACACTGACGAGACTACGAAAACGTTGGGTGTCATCTGGAATGCCAGAACAGATGAATTCCGTTTTCAACTCACTTCGTTAAAAAGGGCAAAAAACCTATACAAAGAGAGATGTGCTTAGCGTCATAGCACGCATCTTTGATCCGCTTGGACTTTTGGGCCCAATTATCACAAAAGCAAAAATCTTCCTTCAGAGACTCTGGACAATCAAGTTAACGTGGGACGATGTGCTTCCTCCAGATTTAGCCAAAGAATGGGAATTGTTTGTCCACAATCTTCCAGCCATACACGAGTTACATGTGAAACGCAAAGTGACAGACAATGCATCAGGAATGGAACTACATGCTTATGCCGACGCCAGTGTCCTTGCTTACGGAGCAGCAATTTACGTTCAAACTCGAAATGTAGACGGCCAGATTACATCAGAACTATTATGTTCTAAGTCAAGAGTTGCTCCTATAAAACAACTCACTATTCCACGTCTTGAACTGTTATCTTCTCTATTGGCATGCAGGCTACTGGACAAGGTGCGAAACTCTCTGAATGTCCCCAACGAACAGTGCTATATATATTCAGACTCAAAAATAGTTCTCGCATGGATAAAAACTGACTGTTTAAAGTTAAAACAATATGTCGCTAATCGAGTAAAAGAAATCCAACAACTATCACAGAATTGTGTTTGGAACTATGTTCCTTCGATATCCAATCCAGCAGATATATTGTCACGTGGTTGTGAAGCAAAAGAACTTTTACATCACTCATTATGGTGGCAGGGTTCCAACACCATAAATCAAAGGAAGAACTCAGAGTCTGAAAGTGAACTATTTTCCGAAAGGGACTCAAAGATGTATCAATCTGAACTCAAGCCATCGCAAGACATTAATCTATTAATTTCTCCTCTCAATTTTTCAAACCAAGTATTTTCTATAACAAATTCTTATTCAAAATTGATTAATGTAATGTCTTATGTATATAGGCTTATTTACAACTGTAAGAATCAAATTAAGAGAAGTGGAAATCTTACATCCTGTGAGGTAAGTGAAGGAGAATTAAGGTTATGTTCATTTGTGCAGCAGGAATCTTTAGCAGAAGAATTTAAACTATTGAAATCAGGTAAACCAGTGCATGTTACTAGCAAATTGAAATTTTTGTTTCCATTTTTTGATAAATCTGCAAATGTTATAAGAGTTGGAGGGCGTCTAACAAATTCTGATTTGCCCTATGAAAGCAAACATCCCATAGTTTTACCTAAAAATCATAAAATTTCTGAGCTTATTTTATTAAATTTACATAAATCAAATTGTCACATAGGTGCACAGGCACTATTAAATTTGTCAAGACTAACAGTTTGGATAATACATGGTAGGAATTTGGCTCGGAAAATTGTTCATGAATGTGTCATTTGCACTAAATTTAAACCTAGATTTTTAGTTCAAAAAATGGGAGATTTGCCTAGTGTTCGATGTAAACCAACTTTTCCTTTCTTAAATTCTGGTACTGATTTCGCAGGACCCTTTTTCGTAAAAAACAAAAATCAACGTAAAGGTCCGTTTCAAAAAATATTTATTGCTATTTTTGTATGTCTTGTAACTAAAGCTATTCACATTGAAATTGTTTCGAATCTAACATCTGACTCTTTTATTGCAACCCTAAAAAGATTCATTGCCCGTAGAGGCAAATGTTCCATATTATATAGTGACAATGCCAAAACTTACTTAGGAGCAAACAGAGAGATTAAACGTTTGTATAATCTAGTTAGTAAACCAGATGAAACTCTTTCAAAATTTCTTGTTTTAGAGAAAATTAATTGAAAGTTTATTCCACCTAGAAGTCCAAATTTTGGTGGAATATGGGAAAGTGGTGTAAAATCATTTAAATTTCACTTGAAACGAACAATAGGTAGTTTAACTTTAACATACGAAGAATTTCTTACTATTATTAATCAAATCGAAGGTATTTTAAATTCAAGGCCTTTAATGCCACTTTCCAGTGATGCTGATGATCTGGATGTTTTAACACCAGCTCATTTTTTAATAGGAAGATCTATAAAAAGCATTCCTGAACCAGAATTAATTGATCTTTCAGATAATAGGTTAAGTAGGTGGCAATTGACTACAAAAATTACCCAAGCAATTTGGAAAAAATGGTCAAATAATTATCTGTGCCATTTACAACAGCGATCGAAATGGCTCTTTGAAAAGGATAACATTTCTATTGGCACTGTAGTTATAGTAAAAGACGATAATTTGCCCATTAATCAATGGCTCATGGGAGTTGTTGTCGAATTGTTTCCAGGAAAAGACAAATGTGTTAGAGTTTGCAGTGTGAAAACCAAACGTGGTATTTTCAAACGTCCTATCACTAAGCTAGCCATTTTACCCGTACCAGTTGGATAAGTTACCCCCCTTTGTTAGCGTGGACTGTATTATGGCTGGTAAGATCTAAGAATAGTAATTTTTCTAGATCTGGTAAATGCTAGCATTTGAATACGACAAGAGAGAGAGAGAGCACCACCACAACCTTATGACAGATTGTTTATTTCTACTCTGAGTGTTACAAAAAAAGTTACTGTAGATGGCGCTGGAGTAAAGATACAACATACTCCCCGCGTTGAAAGACAGTACTGTATTTCAAATATATCAGCAATGAAATAATATCAAATATAAGTAATATGCAAAAACAAACAATTGGGAAATGACATCACCTTTTTTTTTTTTTAAAAAAAAATAGAAAGCAAAAATATATACATATAAATTGACACACAATGAAATATGATTAAGTCATTTCATTGTGTGTCAATTTATATGTATATATTTTTGCTTTCTATTTTTAAAAAAAAAAAAAAAAGGTGATGTCATTTCCCAATTGTTTGTTTTTGCATATTACTTATATTTGATATTATTTCATTGCTGATATGTTTGAAATACAGTACTGTCTTTCAACGCGGGGAGTATGTTGTATCTTTACTCCAGCGCCATCTACAGTAACTTTTTTTGTAACACTCAGAGTAGAAATAAATAATCTGTCATAAGGTTGTGGTGGTGCTCTCTCTCTCTTGTCGTATTCAAATGCTAGCATTTACCAGATCTAGAAAAATTACTATTCTTAAATCTTACCAGCCATAATACAGTCCACGCTAATTAGAAGGGAAAATTCATGGATAAGTTACCCCCCTTTGTTACCCCGCATCAACAACATAGGTAGCTGTGGTATTTTTGATCCAAATGTTTGTCTAAATTGTTTTCATTTTATAATAAATAAATGATTTTTCTACTGACTTAGTCTCTTTTTTTTTTCTCTTTGTGTTTTCTGAAGAAAGAAAAAATGCATAAAATGAAGAGGAATACTATTTTTTAACTTAAATTGAATTTTTTTAAAAATACTTAAAAGCTTAACTTCATAATTGATTAAATTAAATTTTATGAAAGTAATCATAATTGAAATACACTATGAAAATTAAATTATAACAGAACATTTCATGCACCGAAACATGTAACTGCTTTATAGTAATACATAATCAGGGCTCAAAGTAATCCTTAATTTCCCTTTAAAAAAAAAAGTATTTCTGATTACTAAACATTTCAATAGATGTCCTGAAATTTTTGTGATTTTTCAAAATTAAGTTGAAATTAACTGGATGAAAATTTTTTATTTATCTAGAAAAGAATTGAAGAAATTTCATGAACCAATGTAAATAACAAAATGAACTACAAAGTCTTCATAGTGCTCAAGTACAATATTAATCTACTTCCTGTTTAGAAACAATTACTCTTAATTTGATGGTCTCTAAAAACATTCGATGAGTGAGAGGAATATAGGAAAATCTCTTATTAAAAAATTTTTTTGCCCATACCTATTGAAATATTTTACAGTTCTTATTTATTTGTTTTACATATGTGAGCATTATATAAAATAATTTTTGTGTCACCGCATGACATATATATATATATATATAATTTTTTGTAAATACCACAAGTGTTTGCCAATAATTTTTTAGACTGAAGCAGATGTATCTACACAATGCTCTCACATCTCCATATACATCACATTTTCAAAATTATTAAGCAATAAAAGGAATTTAATTTTTATAAATAGATTTTCATCCTTAACAAGTTCGTTACCAGCCGAGTGCAGGTGATTATACTATATGATTGAAAAGTGGTAATCGATCTATAAAGATAAAATCAAAGTAAAATTGTTTCTCTTTATTTTAGCAACGGTTTGTTTTTAAATTTTATAATAAGTTTATTCTAAAAAACCAAATGTTATTGTCATGAGAAAACATCACCATTCTTTCTACAAAAATAGTTGAATAATAATATATATTTTGCTATCACCTGACAGATCTGTTTTATTGAAATAAACTGCAGGCGAGAATTTCCTAACATGACATCGCATGATTAGCAACAAAAGTGTTAAGAGTTGTCTGTCAATAATAATTAGTTATAACGTGTGAAAACATAAAAATTTAAAAATATTAAAGAAAATAAAATAAATATTCCAACTACGTTGATTTTTTCATAACAAAATTTTTTTTTATGACCATGTAAAAATTTGCAGATCGAAGCAAACAATTATATTTGCTCGAAATCAAATGGATGTAATAAATTAACATATTTTCTCCCTTAATTCTGTAATAAAATGTTAATGAAAAAATTTATAAATTTGCAGGTAATAGTGAAATAGCAGGACACACAGGCCCAAAAGAGATTTGATTAAAAAATATAACTAAATGAGTTAATTTATATTAATTTAATTTAAAAGTTAAAACCCAATTTTTAAGCTGAAATAGTTTATTTACTTAAATATCTAATTTTAGAAAGAGATTTTCTATCCTTGTAACTTTTTTTTAAATATCTAAATTTAATTTGTCTGTCAATTAAATATTAGTTCAAAATAAAATCAATTATATTATATAATCTTTACTGCAACGATCTTATTGTCTTAAAAACAATAACTTTATTTTTAAAATTCAGTAATAATTTTGTAGAAAAAAAGAGGTTATTATTTAGAGAATATACCCTACAATGGACTTAAATTTATTCCTGTTCTGTTTTCTACTCTAAATGAACTATTGATTATTCCAATCGTATTCAGATTATTAACTTTACTTTATTAAAATAAAAAATTTTAATGTTAATTAAATGTATTTAAATTAAAATATTTTTGATGAAGTAAATATAATGAGCAACATAAAAAGTTCACGAGTTTTCAGACATTTTTGTATTCAATAAAATTGCTAATTTAAGTATAATAAGATGCAACTGCTGATATGTTCCATAGCAATTAATTACTAATACTCCACCCCAACTCCCGAAGATTCCGATGCAATCTTATAAGGAACATGCTAATTCGTACTCAATTGCTACTAAGTTACATCCAGCATAAAATCTTAAAAATTAAAATCACTTATTAAATTTTTAGTCAATAAGTTATTGAAGTATAAAATTTTAAAATAGAATATATAACATGGAATAGAAAAACTTAAAGAAACAAAAAAATAATTTTGCTTTTAAATTGCAATTGAAGATTCACAACTTTCTTAAAACCACAATTATCAATTTCAAAAATTTTAACTTATCACTGCAAAAAAAATTTAAAAAAAATATATATATAGGTGGCTAATCTTTATTAATGCGATGCATCTCTCTTCCATAGTAATTAATGCATCATGTAGCAGTAGTAAGCAGAGGTTTTGGTGCGGCGGAACTTATTTCTGCCCGCCTGGAAGTGACGTCATCATGGAAAGTCAATGGATGCTTATTTCTGCCCAACCGGAAGTTGCTTATTTCTGCCCCATCTACAAACCGGAAGTTGCTTATTTCTGCCCGCTTGCTTATTTCTGCCCGCCTGAAAATCGAAACTTCGTCTGCAGCGTCATGGGGAGCTTATTTCTTTTTTTTCTTAAGCCTAATATATATTTTAGTTTCGGTTTCTGTTTTTAATTTAGTTTCGTTTTTTAAATATTATTTAATTTATTAGTTTTTTGAGGGTGGCAACACTTATTATTTTAATATTAGTTTTTTAAGGATGGCAACACTTAGAAACTTTTGTTATTTGGGGGAGAAATTGTGTATTATGAAGTAATGACGTCATCTTTTATTACATAATACATAAATGATATCATGCTTTTACTCTAGTGGTGCCATCTATGTGGAAATAAAATAACTTTAAATCTATTTTAATGTTTAAATCTGTTTTAATATTATTTATTAAATATAATTAAGGCTGAGGATCGAACTCGCGCCATTAAAAAGCCTTCGTGGGTCAGTAGTTGGATATCATAACCACTGACCCACGAATGCTTGGTTAGATATGTGTTAATAAGTTTAACTTTTGTATTTTGAACACGTGTATAAATAAAAACTGTTTGATATCGATATCTTAATACAGTTTCATCGATATAGTTTCACTTAACCTTTAATAGTTATTAAATAATTATTTCTGCCCGTCTTAATGTTATTATAACTTTCTCTGGATGGCAACGGTACTGACCATACACGTGTTTTATGTGACGTGTTTTGTGTGATAACACAACTACTGATTACAGAGCGAGTCATTCTGATAAGGTATAACAAGTTGGATCTTGGTCTATGACGTGTGTGTTGAATTCAGTTCCTTTCACTTGCACTGGTAAGTAGTTAAGCATGTGACAGATTGATATTTTTCTGATTGGCTGTTAGAGTTATATTTCCTTTATTGGCAACGATTAATACTGTGTTGATTATAATTTCCCTATCGTATATAACAAGTTCCTTTGCTCTGGCGTATGTAGTTACTTCGTGAAAATTGTTAATATTTATTTCTTAAGTGGAGTTTCACAGTCTTTAGATAGTTATGGAAGCCAACTCTTCATTAAAAAGAAAACACGATGAAATTCAAGTAAGTACTTCTATATTTTTTACCCTTATTTTATCTTCAAGTGTAATAATATTTTTATTTAATCTTAATAGATTTTCCAGGCTAAACATAATTTTTAATTTCTTTTAATAAATGTTTTTAACACTCCTATTCGAAACTTATCCTTATATTTTACTTTTAAACTTTACATTAAATATTAATATACATTTTGCTTAGAAATTATATTTTACTCTTAAACTTTACATTATATATTAATATACAATTTACTTAGAAATAGTAGTTCGAAATAATGTAGTTAATGTCTAAACAGTAATTAGGTTTTGCATGTTTGTTTTTCTTGGTGACTCAAAACATTTCTTTTTTACATTTTTAGGATGTACCAAAGAGGAAAGGTCTTTTCCAAGAGGGTGCCTATCCAGAGCATTATTTTCCTATTGGAGACAACCACTTTATACTAGCAAGTACTTTTAAGGAGAAAACTTCGATTCACATTAGAAAGTTCAATCGATATGGAAACAACTATTATCCCTCGACAGTTGGTCTGACGTTGCAACCGGAGCAGTTTAAAATTTGTTTCAAGCATGGGGCTCCTACTAACATATTTGACATTGTGGAAATCAATCTTGCTTTAGAGGCTCTCAATCCAGACAACAAAAAGGATTTCTACATTCTGATGACTGATGACGGCAAATACTCCTTGACTCATGAACATACGTGTCGAAGTGGTCGCGTGTACAAATTCCCCCTCGATATCACCTTTGCCCAGTGGATGGCTATCAGACGTGTACAGGAGGATATCATTTCCAGCTACATCACCCTGAAGTTCAAGTCTAGAGACTTTTTAAAAACTTTTAAAATGATATCAAAACGCTTGCTACCAGTGGAGAAGCCAAACAGTAGCCGCTATGAAGAAGCGGAGAGAAGTATGAACCACTGCCTCACCCTAGTGTTATATAGACTCATCGGTGAAAAAAAGGGTCTTAGCCCTCCTCTGAGAGTGGAAGATGAAGACGTTGAGGTGGGTGATTTAGTACCCGTGAAGGACTTTAATGAGTCCTGCATGTACCTCAATGTTGTGGGAGTTGTGAAAGACTTTGAAAAAGAACTATGTGAAAACGAACTTTATCCAGAACGTGAACCGCTCATTGACTTTTTAAGTGAGACTTATTTAAAAAATATACGGTTGGATGTATGTATAGATGCTGCTAGAAAAGATTTCTGTTCGTATGAATTTTAATTTGTTATATTTATTATTATTTTTAATTTGTTTTCTAAATAAATGTAATTATGTTAACTACATATTTTTTTTTCTCTCTCTTTTTCTATTTCAGCAGGCATGACTTTTCTTTTTCAGTATAATACTTTTTTTCAGGTTCTTAAAATAAAATTCTTGCTTCAATTTAAAAAAGGAAAAAAAAAATATTCAATACTTGTATAGGTATTACTATTTAATTTTATTACAATTATTGCATACCATTATTTTTATCAATGTTTATGAGTGATAATTTTAACTGTTAGATATAAAACTGTTATTAGAAAGAAAACAATTCTGATAATTTCTAAAAAACTTTGAAATAGATTATGGATCATTTACTTTCATCAGTTTATACGAAACCTGAACATCCAGGAAGTTTTGGAGGTGTAAATGCTATTTATAATTCTGTGAAAGGTAAAGTGAAGAAAAGTGACGTTAAGAAATGGTTAGAGACTAAAGATTCTTATACTTTGCATAAACCAGTAAAAAAGAAATTTAAACGGAATCGAGTGATTGTTGGAGGTATAGATGAACAATTTCAAATTGATTTAGTTGACATGCAATCTTTAGCAAAATTTAATAATGGATTCAAATATTTGTTGACTTGCATAGATTGTTTCTCAAAGTTTGCTTGGGGTGTTCCTGTAAAAGACAAATCAGCCAAAAATATATTGTCTGCTTTAAAAACTATTTTTAAAGAAAGAAAACCAGAAAATTTACAGTCAGACAAAGGTACGGAATTTACAAATAAACTTGTACAACAATATCTTAAAAAGATAGGAGTTCATTTTTTTACTACAAATAATGAAACTAAAGCAAGTATCGTTGAAAGATTTAATCGCACTTTAAAAACTAAGATGTGGAAATACTTTACAGAATTTAACACGAAAAAATATATTGACGTCATTTCAAAGTTAGTGCATAGTTATAATCATACCAAACACAGAAGTATTAAAATGGGACCAGCCTCAGTGAATATTGATAATCAAAAAGAAGTATGGAATAATTTATATAGTGATAAGGTGAATAATGATAAGCCTGTTTTTCAAATAGGTGACGCTGTCCGCATTAATAAGTCCAAACGTCATTTTGAAAAAGGATATGAAAATAATTGGACACGTGAATTATTTGTAATAGATAAAATAATCCCACGAAATCCTATAGTGTATAAATTGAAAGATTTAATGAATGAATCAATCGAAGGTACCTTTTATGCAGAAGAATTACAAAAAGTAGTCGATTCTGGATTTTATCCAGTTGAAAAAATAATTAAGAAGAAAAAAATCAATGGAAAGATGCAATATTTTGTTAAATTTCTAGGTTATTCGGATAAGTTTAATGATTGGGTGGCGGATGTTCATAAAGTATAAATAGTGAAGCGTATTCGTTTAAGATTCATTTTTAAAAATGTCTTTCTATGTGACGTTACCTTCTGATAGCTCTACACGATTCTTTCCTGATAACAAAATCTCTCATTTCAAAACTCAATTACCTATACCAGTGAATTTAAGAGGTGAATGGGAAGTCGGCCTATCTGAAATCATCTATCCGCATTCTTGGCTGAACGTTAATGAAACGAATAATTATTTTCGATACACGATTAGTAATGGTAATATCGCCTCGACTGTTAAGCAAACAATTGATGTGGGGTGTTATGAATCAATGTTCGATATTGTATCAGCTATACAACTTGCTTTACCTAAAAATCCAAGTCGGTTTACAATAAATTACAATAAAGCTACGAAACGAGTAAAAATTAACGCCGTTCAGGGGTGCAGCCTTCTTTTAGAGAAGTTAGGTGAATTGTTAGGGTTCCAACGAGATGCAATCATTACGGGTAACCAGAAAAGTGAATTTGTGGCTGACGCGTGGTCTAATTTTTCAGTTTTCTATGTGTACACAGATCTTATTTCACCCCAAATTGTCGGAGATACACAAGCCCCTTTACTGCGGATCGTTCGAATAAAAGGACATGATGGTGAAACTATCAGTCAGTATTATGATAGACCTCAATACTTACCCTTAACGAGACATTCATTTCAAACAATTCAAATTGAACTCAGACTGAATTCAGGTGATTTTGTTCCGTTTGAAAGAGGTAAAGTGATGGTTGTACTGCATTTCCGAATGCGACAAATACTATAAATATTGAGTGTTTTTAAAAAAAGGCTTCATTTCAAGATAAGCAGTCAAGATGAAAGTACCTTATGTTTGCTGTTCCAAGAAGTTGGAAGACCATTATGCTTCCCAAGCGGGAAATGGTTTACCTTATTATCGTGGTGTGTCGTATCAAAAAGGCTATGGTCTGGGCGGCATATTTAGACGTCTATTTAGAGCAGCCCTACCATACATTTTTCGCGGGTCAAAAACTGTTGGAAAAGAAGCATTAGTCACAGGATCACGTGTTATGTCCGATGTACTAGCAGGTCAAGACTTGAAAACATCAGCCAAAAATAGAGCAAAAGAGTCGGGTAAAAATCTGGCCAATAAAGCTCTTGGGAAAATACAGTCAATGATTGGCAGTGGACGCTATAAAAGAAAACGCAAGACAAAGAAAAAGATCATTTCATCAAAGAAACAGAAAGTGAAAGGACGTGATATTTTCGACTCATCATGACGTTTCTTTTAAAAGGTTCCCCGGAATGTGTGAAGTCTGAACTGGAATTGTTTCAAATGCCCGGCACGCAAACAGTTATACAAAGTGGACAGTGGGTTGAATTTCACCCGTTATCGAATGTGTTTGATGGCGGACCCGTTGAATTTCATATATCAGGTTCTGGTGATGAATTTATTGATCTAAGCCAAACTCAGCTTCACGTACAAGCAAAAATTTTAAAAAACGATAATACCAATTTAACAGCTGATGATAAAATTGGTCCAGTAAATTTATTTTTACACTCCTTATTTTCTCAAGTGGATGTTTCTTTAAACGACCGCATCATATCTAATTCTAGCAATACTTATCCTTATCGATCTTACATTGAAACACTTTTAAACCATGGTTATGACAGTAAAACCTCCCAATTGACGGCCGAACTTTATTATAAAGATTCAAACGATGGTCTTAAAAAAAGATCAGATTATTTCAAGTTAAGTGCAACTGTGGACATGATTGGTTGTATTCATAGTGATTTGTTTCATCAAAACAGATTGTTATTAAACATGGTGGATATAAAAATTAAATTAAATCGTAGTAAACCCGAGTTTTGTCTAATAGGAAAGTCGGGATATAAAGTTGTATTGGATAGAATTTCGCTTTTAGTTAGAAAAGTACGTGTAAGTCCTGGAGTCGTTCTAGGACACGCAAAAGCATTAGAAAAAGATACTGCAAAATATCCTATCAATCGAGTGCTATGTAAAGTGTATTCCATTCCTAAAGGAAACATGTCATTTGTGCAAGACAATGTATTCGTGGGACAAATTCCTAAACGACTTATCATAGGATGTGTCGAAAATGATGCATTTCATGGAACATTTGAAAAAAATCCTTTTGATTTTAAACATTTCAATTTAAATTTTATCGCCGTCTACGTAGATGGTCAGCCAGTTCCCCATAATCCATTGGAACTCAACTTTTCACAAAAACAATATATAAGAGCTTATCAAAATTTGTTCATGAGCACTGAGCACATGAGAAGTGATAAAGGTAACTTTATTTCCAGAGAAGAATTTTGTGATGGTTACACTCTATATGCTTTTGACTTATCACCTGATTTATGTGATGGCGATCATTTCAATTTAATAAAGCACAGTAATCTACGAGTTGAAATGAAATTTGAGCAACCGTTAGAAAAAACAGTGTGTGTTATTGTGTTCGCAGAATTTGAAAACGTCATAGAAATTAACAAAGCACGTGACATTATATACGATTTTGGAAATTAAACAATGGATGGAAAAAAGATTTGTGAAATTTTATCAAAAGATCCTACAACAGCATTTAGATTTAGAGGTGTTTATTCGAGAGACACAACACCCTTATTACAAGAAAATGAAACTATTATCGTCAACACTGATGAATCAACTTTACCAGGATCGCATTGGTTAGCTCTGTACATGACTGAAGGAAAATCACTGGAATTTTTCGATTCCTATGGCCATTCTCCAGATTTCTACGGACTTAATGTTTATAAATTATTTAATATTTCTAATGTATGTTGGAATTCTGTATCTTTTCAATCACTCACATCTAACGTATGTGGAGCCTATTGTATTTTTTTCATTTATAATCGTTGTCGCGATATATCTATGCTATCCATAATAAAAAATCTCAATGTAAATCGAAAAAATGATTTTGCAATGTATCAATTTGTGAAAAAGAAATTTGGTGTACGTTTTGCTTTCAAACAATAAAATTATTATTTTTTTAAAATGTTGTGATATTTTATTTTGTGTTTTTATTTACATACCGTTATTTGCGTTATTTATTTTTAATAAATATTCTCGTTTATTCATTCTCCTTTATAAATTATGGAGTTCCCTAAGCTTAGGCATTCGTTCACGTGCATTTTGGCTGGTCCAACAGGATGTGGAAAAAGCCAGCTCTGCAAAAAAAAATAATTGAATCTAAAATTATTGAACCTTTTCCAAAATCGGTTATTTGGTGTTATGGAGCGTATCAAACCATGTTTGAAACAATACCGAATGTGACATTTCATGAGGGCGTTCCTTCTGATTTAAATACTATTTCAAATGCATTAATTATTCTCGATGATCTTATGTCTGAATTAGGAAGTAATTCCAAATTGACGCATCTGTTTACTAAACATAGTCATCATCGTAATGTGTCCGTCATTTTTATTGTACAGAATATATTCCATAAAGGTAAAGAGATGCGAGAAATATCTCTAAATGCTCATTATCTTATTCTTTTCAAAAACCCACGTGATCAAAGTCAAATCACACATTTAGGCAGACAACTCTATCCAACAAAAGTGAAATTTTTCCAAGAAGTGTATCAAGACGCGACTTCGAAACCCTTTGGTTACCTGTTAGTCGATTTGAAACCAGATACTGATGATAATATGCGCCTGCGCACAGGTATATTACCGAAGGATAAAATGATCGTGTACCAGACACGATAGTCATTTGCCCACTAACCTTAGCGAAGATGAGTAGTATCGTTTTAGATTTCGAAGGATTTTTATTTGATAAAAACCGATTTATTATAAAAGAACTCGCAATCTTTGATCTAAATAACAATAACTTAAATAATTGGACATTTCAACCACCATTTAGTTTCATAAAGCTAAGTAAGCATGAGAAAAGACAATATTTTTGGATAAAAAATAATACGCATGGATATGATTGGAGTTTTGGAGAATTACCATACATAGAGTTATATTTCATTTTAGAAGATATATTTCAGAATTATGAAAAGATTTATATAAAAGGAGTTGAAAAAACAAAATTTATTCAAACTTTTACGAATCGTTATTGTGTGAACTTAGAAACTCTAGGGTGTCCGAAAATCGGTGATTTGAATCCCTTTCAAGTTAACTGTAATTTTAGACACGTTAGCAGAAATCACTGTGCATTTATCAAAGCTCAATCTTTTGGGAAATGGTATAAAATAAATCTCACAAAGAATAAAATAATCAAATGCGATTAGAATGTCGGACAGTAAACACTGTTGTCTCGAGGTCTTAAAAGCTGTGGCTAAATCAAAATCAAAGCGGAAATTTTTAAAACATTGTCCAGCAAAATCTATTAAACATATTTGTGAATGTGTATTTAATTTGTTAAAAGGTAACATTCCTCTCAATAAAAATCAAAAGAAGAAACTTTCACCTTTTAAAAGAAGCTTAAGAAAAATTGCAGACAAAAAAGTACCTTTATTCCGTAAGAGAGAAGTTCTTGTTCAACGAGGTGACGGATTCTTAGGATTTCTGATTCCAGCGGCCATAACAGCTCTAACATCTTTAATCAATGGAGTACGCTAAAAAATTTATTCTTATGCCGGAAGATAGGCTACAAACTAACACTGTCGAATATTTATCCGAGTTGGACAGGCAAATGCATGATATTTTAAAAAATAAAAATATTTCCGACAATGAAAAAGCAGAGTTATATTTACAAATTCTTCAGCGGTACGTTAAGTTTCCTACTTTTTTGGAAAACAAAAGCGAACCAACTCAAGCAGTGGAGGAAAATGAAGTGGAAGAAAATCCTAAAGAAATTAAAAAAGAAAAAATGACAGAAAGTGATAACTTGATAGAAACGCAACTCATGAATGTCGTACCCAAGAGTCAAAAGGATCGAGCTAAAGAGCTTTTACAATTCTTACAAGAGAATAAAGAACTGTTAACGTGGACTGAAAAAGGCGAAATTTTGTATAGACAAAAACTTTTACCTGGAACAAACATCACTCATTTAATAAATAATGTATTGAGAAACGAAAAGAAAAAACCCAAAGGACAAAAAGAATTTTTCGAAGCATTAAAAGAAATGAAAATACCTGAAAAATTTGTTGTCAATAAAAAAATGTTAAATGACTCACCTTCTGTAGTTTATTCACCAGTATTCTTTGCTAGAAAAAATAGATGGCTGAAATATTAAATATTATTTGTAAATTTTTTATGTTATGATTTTTGTAATAAACGAATTTTGAAATCAAAATTTTCATTTGATTATTTTTTTAAATTTTTTTTAATCAACATAGGTACTTGGTACTTTTAATCATACATACTTTTACTATTAGCTACTTTTAATCAACATAGACACATCCATTACGCTTAGTATTATTTTAAGGATTATTATTTTTAAAAAAATTAAATTCACAAACATTTCTCTGAAATTAAATTAACATAAATTTTAAAGTTAAGGAGACATCGGTAGGTTTGAAGTAACCATCCAGAGTGCGGGACGAGGACCCTTCTCCTTTTGGCACTCCGCGGTTATTAAAGTGGACGTCGCCACTGCTTTTTTTAAGTGGGTATAGCCTCCACTGCTTTTTTCTAAGTGGGTATAGCCTCCACTGCTTTTTTCTAAGTGGGTATAGCCTCCACTGCTTTTTTCTAAGTGGGTATAGCCTCCACTGCTTTTTTTCACAAGTGGGTCGCCTCCACGATAACTTTTTTCATCTAAAAGCCGTAAGGTAGAGTAGTGAAATCTGGCTGAATAATTCTTTTGTTGTACACCATCCTATACTTCTTAACTTCTTCTTTGTTCACCACTCTTCTTCTCTTTGGCTCTCTAACAATTTTAGCAGGATTGGTGATAGATATACATCTTTGCTGATCCAGATCGCATACGAGATCCTTAACTGAATCGAAATTCAAATTAATTGAATTCCTATAATTCAGAGTAAATCCACGGACTTTACAAACAGTCTTTCCTCCAGCAGTACAGTAGCCATAATTTTTAGGACCTCCTAAAATATAATTTTAAAAAATCACAAAGTAAATGAAGTAATAAAAAAAAAAAGTAAACATCTACCATACAAATTTAAATTTGTAAACATATTTACCCGAAACAAACGTTGTGATGGTATCACCGTCCAACTCATCGGTAAAATCCCCTAAATAATCTCCTAAACTGGGGTCTTGTCCCTCTACTGACTTGAAAATGATGCTATCGGTGTCGAAGTAGAGCACTCGGCTGCCTAGTTTTTCAATCTCTCCATATAACTTCAATCGGGCGTATGATGTTGTAAACGCAGCCAAAAAGACGTTGGTATTTGAATCTTGGGAGACGAACTCATCGGCACATTTGTATTGCACTGCTGCCACTTCTGGTGTTGGCAAATACATATCTGTAACCTAAAAATTAAATAAATAAATAAAGATATAATAAAAGATAAACTCATTTCATTTTTTTTTAAAATTAAAAATCATATATCAACTTACGCATAAAGATGTATCTGTTAAAAGTTTATTGAAATCAACAACAGATGAAATAAATTTCAGTTGAGTCTTATTGAGCATCATCCCCCATCTGTAAGAAAAAATATAACAAATGAATAACACTTAATCATTAAGTTAAGAAATTCGGTGCTGATTTTTCCTAATAAAAAAAAAAAGGAAATATTACCTTCCCCAAAAACTATTTAAAGCCAATTTCGCTACCTGCCGTCTTCCTGGGTTGTATTCAATGTTATTAGGATCAAGTCTAATACCTTCTTTTTTTTCATATTCCTCAATATATCTCTTTTTATCATTGTCTGTTTTACACCAGCTAGGCCACCCGGATGCTTCCTGCTTTATTTTCAAAAATAAGTTTATGTATGTCTTAAACAGTTCTGTGGAAGATTCTTCAAAATGATATACTTCATATATCTGAAAATAAACAAAATAATGATTCGAACATATTTAATAAAAATTGATCAAGAAGAAATAAAAAGATAAAAATATTACCTTAATCATTTTATATCCAACGGATATAGCCTTTTTCACTTCCTCACTGACCCATGTTCCCACAAGAGCTCTTTCCTCTTGAGTATGTACACATTTCTCCATTTGCTGGTCTGCACACAACTTACACAAAGGAAACATTAGCTTATTCTGGCATCTATATGGTAAGACTGGATGATAAAGCTCCCGAGGTGGTAAAATTTTACATTTAATAACACCGAAATAATTCTCGATGTTATCAAAGTTTGATGTGATGATCGTAGGATGCCCAACGGGGTATCTGCAATATTTGTTTACCCAGGGATATAGACTAGTAAAATCTATATACTTCGCTTTTCCTTCGTAGAAGAGTTGTATGGCGTTCGTTCTTCCCCCATAAAACGCATCCCTGGGTTTCAGTCTGTCAACCACTTCATGATGCTTGAGAAATTCATTCAGGTCGGAATTCTTTTTCTTCATATCCTGAAATTCATGCTCCCACATGACTTCAACGTTATATCTCTGTGAAGTAATCTGATGCAAAATCCTATTTGTCTTGTCGTATAAAGCTCCCATTGTTACCCCCTTTAAAGGATTGAAGGTGTCAGGAGAATAACATTTACAACATCCATGAAAAAAACAACCTTGATACTGAAAAACAGTATTTGTTTGCACACAGAAACCATCAACAGACACTCCCGCCACTTTTTTTTCTCCTAACCCGTTCATCCCATGCGCTATAACTATCTGATTCTTGTGAGCTATAAAATCTAACCAACGTATAGAATCTTGGCTGAAAAGAGTGTTGTTTAAATATCCATGGCTTGGAACCATTCCGACAGTGTTGGAAGGGATGTGAAGAGAGCGGTAAGTCGCCATACAGGATGACGCTATGGTCGTGTATGTGAAAGGGTCCACTTTAGTAATTTGGAGAAACTGTTCCCTAAACTCTATACAACATCGGCGTAGGATGTCAACATCAGATCTAAAAATAAACAACAAAGATTTATAAATAACTTTAATTTGTTACTTTATTTAATTTAAAAAATAATATTAATAGTATAGATACCTGCAATACTCTAACATTTCTTTCTTAAAATCAAAAGGAGCTTGCTTTCTTGTCTCGTACCAAGTGTAAAATTCTTTCCTACCTTGAAGTGACATGCTATCTGGTCTATAATATTTGGCATCCGGGAGCGGTCCTAAATAATCTTGATTTTCTGGGGTATTAAAAAGGTGGGGAAAAAAGCCCTTTGCAAGCTCGGTTATACCAAAGGTTTTTGGGAATTTTGATAGAGACATTGGCAAAAAGTTAAAAGAGTCAACAACCCTTATGTTCAATGTCGTATGATGTAGGGCCATTATCTTGGATCCATTGGGGATAATTTTAGGGGTCATTCCTTGCTGCAGCAGCCAAGATAAAAGAAATTGCCCATCGAACCCTTTCATATTATGAGCTATTACAGTGTATCCAGAATGTGCAGGGGAGAAAAGAAAGCAGCAAAATTCATGCAATGCTTCATATCCTGCGAAAACAAACTCCTTACCGTCAAAATATTGTGCCACCGCAAAATTCACAATATGAACATTAGAACTTTGATCCGTTTCCAAATCGAAAAAAATAATCTTTTCATTGGGAGCAATAGGCGAGATCTTTTTTAAAAAACACTTATGGGATGTCATGTCAACAAAAATTTTACAAGAAGGACATTTAGATGTCCCACATCGATGCTGATCTTTCTGACAATCTCTGGTTCTGATTAGCTTACAACACTCTCGGCATTGATATATTTGTTCACATATAGATTTAATTTGCCCTCCAGAACGAGCTCTATGACGCTCAAAACATTCTGCAGACTGACAAAGTCTATCGCAGCTAGTGCATCTTATTTTTGTACCCAAAATACATTCGGTTGAATAGCAGATGGCACATTTAGAGTTACACCGATGATCGATATTATTCTGGAAACATTTGTCACAATCATAACAATAATTATTTGCACCATGGAAACCTTTCATAGAAGTTATTATATCAAAATGGTTATCATGATGCCAAATATGTATCAGTGGGTGGACTTTGTTTCCTGACCGATGTATGACCTATAAATATTAAATATAAAAAAAAAATTTAATCTCTAAAATATTTGAAGAAATATTTTTTTTTCCTTAAATATTATTAAGTGATATTCTATTAATATTTTTTTATAAAATAACTAAGCGTACAAAAACAAACATTTCAATTATGAATGAAAAATATTTAATAATTTTTTTTTTCTTTTTTAAAATTTAAGAAATAAACCAAATAATATGGTGAAGATAATATCTAAATAAAATTAAGAAAAAAAACTGTTTTCTCTTATTTGATAATTATTGTATATAGATTTTCAGTTATTTTAAGAGTTTTTGTTCAACACATTTTCTTTTCTTTTTTTTCTAGCAGTAATGAAAATAATTCTCTCATTTTTTTAATAATAAGATAATAAGGAATTTTTTTTTCAAAAAAAAATAAAAATAAAGTATTAAAATAAAAAAATTATCGCACTATATTAGTGCTTCTATAAAATACTAAACAATCTAAGAAATTTATTTTCTGTTTTTAGAATATTGGTAAAAATGACAGTACAAAAAAAAAAAAAAATATATGAATTGAAAACTTACCTTATTCATGTTCTCAGATGATACCACAATATTATATAATCCAAGATGTTGTGCGAATTTGTCAATTTCTGGTAAACCACATGGTCCAACGGGTATCCCACATACGTCGTGTAAATTCAATGCACTATTCCGGAGAGTTGATCTTCTCATATCTCTTAAAGACTTATATCTGGCTTCATTTGATATTTTTGCATGAGCTAATAAAATTGCTTGAGCACAACATAGATTTGAGTCATCAATCGGCACTGTAATGATAGATGATTTGCGTAATCGATCCATACTTATATTTATCACCCTTTTATTAGTGCGGCCGGAGCCCATTGGTCGCTTAATTGTTAATATGTCAACACTGAATCCATCATCAAGCTTGATTCTATCTTTGCTTTGCAACACTTTAACAACAGAAGCAAGAATTTTTTCCACAGTCATATCAGAGAACTTATATAAACAAGTGGAGATTGGTTTGTCGAGGTACTCAGAAAGGATGCAAAAACGAATTAGATCATCCCCCACTAAGTTAAAAGACATCATGGTCATCAAGTAAGAAAAAATGTTAGTTAACACATAAGCAACTGTTCGTAGAGGTACGCCTCTGAATCTTTCAGGAACTAACTCTGGTATAACACGAACTTCATAACAAATGTCCTCAGCACTGTACTTCTTACATGCACGTCGACCCTTTTCCACAATTTTAATACAGCTGATCAGCTAAAAAATAATTATAAAAATGAATAGTTTTATATAAAGAAACAAGAAATCGTAAGAAGCATGTATATATTTTCAATATAATCATAAATACCTCTTCGTCAGTCATATCAGCATTATAAACTTCATCTCTCCTGAAATTCTGCTGACTGTCAACATTCTCCTGTTAAAAATTTTTGCATATACATTGAAAATTAGATAATAATTATAAGGAATTATCCATGCAATTAAAAACATTAATTTAGCTGGAACCCTATTTTAAAAAACAATAACAATAAAAATAATAATAATATTACTCGATCGTCTTTAAAACTTTTCTATGAAACAAATCATAATTTATTTGAATGAATCGTTAATTTTTAACAAGAGCTATTTAAAATACAAATTTGCAACATTGCTTTCTATAATTTTTAACTGAAGCATACATCTTTCTTTTTAAGATAAAATAAAAATAAACTTATAATCAAATTTAAATATGTAACTCACATCATTATCAGACTCATCTTCAAAATCACTATGACTATTTTCGAAATATTTACGCACTGATGGAGACAAATACTATTAAGAGCAAACAAAAAATATTATTAGTTCATGAAACAATTTATTGTAAAATAAGCATTAACTTTTGAAAAAATTAAATTAATGTTAAGAAATTAAATTAAAATAATGAAAAAAAAATTTTCTTACGGAATCAGAATCAGAATCACTATCTGAATACGGCACAAAATTACTCACATCCTTTAAAAATAAGAGAGAGAATCTATATTACTTATCTTAATAAATAACTTTAATAAAAATTAAATTTTAATGAAGAAATATTCTTAATTTCTTACCTCATCATTATTCCCTTCCATCGTCTTTTATATTTCAGAATAGGGTCTTCTCAAAATTTAACACACATTAGACACTAGTATAACGCAGCTAGAGAGAAGTGTAAAATACTACACTGGAATAATATTTCCAATTAATTTGTCTTTCGTGAAGCTGCTCTATATGTACTGATTGTTATCAATACTATTGCTCATAGATAAGCTCTAACGATGTCTTTCCCCACATCCTCGTGTATATAGATAAACTATATCCTTACAGTTGTGATTAACTAATAAAATACAGATTAAACTCAAAGGATACGGAAATCTATCTTGTTAAATTTTGTGAGAAATAGTTATAATCCCACGCTCAATAATCAGTGATATACTTTAAAATCTCAGTTATTGATAAAATGTTCCACACCAGATAAAACTCATATGTCGCATAGTGAGATTTATCTTCTTAATTTTCATGAGAAATAGATGTATTCCCATGCTCTATAATCAGTATGAAGCACTATGTTATACTATATATTATGACTAATTGATAAAACGTGGATAAACACCAAATGTCCAGGACAGAAATTATCGGTGTAGAATTTTATGAGAAATAGATATGACTCTCCCAAGTTCCGTAATCAATATCCGTTAAAGTTTATAGATACTTTTTGAATTTATTCTTAATTATTATAATAAAATGGATATGTTTTTGAATATAAATGAATTTATAGCGGCTAAAATTCCCCCATTATATGTTTCTTAGATTCAAAATATTTCTTTTGAAATTTTAAGAAAATTTAATATATAATTGATAATATTATGTAAATATGTCGTTATGCATTTTCTAAAAAATTGAATTAATTCATATATTTTTTTCATAAGATTAAGAAAATAAGTATTTTAATATAATAATTTAATTATATTAGTTGATAAATTATAAGTTTAAAGATGAAACAAGTTTATAATTGTATTTTAAAATATGAATGAATAAACACCGTAGATATATATTAGTTTTTTAATTAGATAATAATTTTTTTTCATTAAAATAAATATAAAATTAATGAAATTTATATTTCTTAAATATCTATATTAATATGTGTTGGAGCTCTTGCAAAACTAAAAATTGCGTGCAATCAAAGCCATCTGTACAGTTTTCACGACCCCCTACTTGTCATCGCACTAAGCGTAGGAGGTTTTCGTGGTTTTCCTCTTCTTATAACGTGAGTACTCACAAAGTCCTCTTCGAAGACATGTAGTATCTAAATATCTAGGAGTTCCCTTGTCTTCTGGGTTATGACAAGATTACATTGATAGCCGTAAATCCAAACGAAGGTGATAAATATATAATCTTATTAAATAACATTCATTGATTTAAAATTAATATGCCTTTAAGTCTAATACTATATTCATAATAAACATAATATTCAAAATATGTTTTATTATTATTATTTATTATGTAATAATTAACACGTGTATGGTCACTACCGTTGCCATCCTGAGAAAGTAATAATAACATTAAGTGGGGCAGAAATAATTATTTAATAACTGTCAAAGGTTAAGTGAAAAATATATCGATGAAACTGTAGGATGATATCGTTATCAAATCCTTTTTACTTGTACACGTGTTCAAAATACAAAAGTTAAACTTATTAACACATATCTAACCAAGCATTCGTGGGTCAGTGGTTATGATATCCAACTACTGACCCACGAAGGCTTTTTAATGGCGCGAGTTCGATCCTCAGCCTTAATTATATTTAATAAATAATATTAAAACAGATTTAAACATTAAAATAGATTTAAAGTTATTTTATTTCCACATAGATGGCACCACTAGAGTAAAAGCATGATATCATTTATGTATTATGTAATAAAAGATGACGTCATTACTTCATAATACACAATTTCTCCCCCAAATAACAAAAGTTTCTAAGTGTTGCCATCCTTAAAAAACTAATATTAAAATAATAAGTGTTGCCACCCTCAAAAAACTAATAAATTAAATAATATTTAAAAAACGAAACTAAATTAAAAACAGAAACCGAAACTAAAATATATATTAGGCTTAAGAAAAAAAAGAAATAAGCTCCCCATGACGCTGCAGACGAAGTTTCGATTTTCAGGCGGGCAGAAATAAGCAAGCGGGCAGAAATAAGCAACTTCCGGTTGGGCAGAAATAAGCATCCATTGACTTTCCATGATGACGTCACTTCCAGGCGGGCAGAAATAAGTTCCGCCGCACCAAAACCTCTGCTTACTACTTGTAGCTCTAAAATATAATTGAACCTGCATAAGAATAAATAAAACATAATATAGAACACTTTTGTTCATTGATATGAACTAAATTTTCCCAACTAATGGCTCAGTTTGTTTCAACTTCTCGTGACCCACACGAGCATGGAATTTTCATTCAGAAATTTGCTGACATGTAAATTTATTCTTTCATGCTTAACTTACACGCTAGGAACTTCAATTTGTTGTAACCAATGGGGAAAAAAATGAAAACTTTCTTTGTTGCAGCGTATATATATGTCACGGCCAAAACCCGAAGTCCGGCCACTTCGCGAATTGGTGCAAAATAATTGAAACGATCAATTATTTCGCACTTTGGCCGGCCATTTCGCGAAGTGGCCACGATGTTCCGGTCAAAAACGCAATGTGCTCATTCAAGAATGCCCGGGCAAATGTATACCGGGCAGTGGCACTTAACTAGACCTAGTATGACTAGACCTTTGGTAAATGTCCGAAATATATACTAGGTCTAGTTAAGTGTCACTGCCCGGTATAACCTACACTGATGTTTTTTTAAGGTCAAGTGTCACTGCCCGGTATGCGCTACACTGATGTTTTTTTAATGTCAAGTGCCCCTTTCCGGTATACATTTGCCCGGTATACCCTACACTGATATTTTTTTAATGTTCAGTGCCACTGCCCGGTATACATTTGCCCGGTATATCCTACACTAATGTTTTTTTAAGGTTCAGTGCCACTGCCCGGTATGCATTTTCCCGGTATTTATCTTCTAATCTATCGTCAGTAAGTATTAAAATATCGAATAAATGTAATCTATCGTCAGTAAGTATTAAAATATCGAATAAATGTAATCTATATCGTCAGTAAGTAATAAAATATCGAATAAATGTAATTATATCATCGAATAAATGTATAATTATATCCGGCCAATTCCCGAAATCAAAAAAAATCGGACATTGGCCAGCTATCCTATGCCACTTCGCGATCTGGCTGGCCAATTCCCGAAATCAAGAAAAGATCGGACATTGGCCAGCCAATTTACAGCGGTCTTGGCCAATTCGCGATCTGGCCGAATTCGGGCTTTGGCCGTAACATATATATCAGATAACAATATAGAGAAAACATGGGAAATAATATAAAAAAAACTAATGAAAAGAGAAGAAAAAAAAATTAAAATAAAGTTTTTTTTTAAATATTAAAAAAAAAAAAAATTAGAGCTAGAAAACAAAATAATGAGAAAATATAATCATCAAGTTTTTATTATTTTGTTTTCTGGCTTTTTAATATTTTTAAAAATATTTTATTTTAATAATTTTTCTTTTTCTCATTTCGTTAATCTTTATTATATTATTTAACACGTTTCCTCTCTTTTCTTCTTATCATTTTTGTCTTTATTGTGCTATATTTATGTTATTATGTAATGTACTTGTGCTATATTTACATTATTATTAAATAAAATATTATTCATTAATGTTTATATGTATAAAAAATTAAGGGAGTCAAAGTTTATTTTTTAGTCATATTTTATTGACTGCATTTACATCATTATCACCCTCCATACCATACCATATTACTTGCCATATACCATTACCATATTACTTGCAGAAAATTTCAATGCAACATTTTTGTACAAATTAATAAATAGTATTATTAAATAAAGTATAGAATATAGAGGATACGACATGTAATAATCTTAATCAAAATGTAAATCTTTGGTTAGATTTATAAAAAAAAGAAATGATCACAAATAAAAATAAACACACGCAGTTTTAAATTTAAAAAATGGTAGCTTAGTTAATTTTTTCAAGGGCAGTTTTCTCGACAATGGTAGAAATTAGCCATTATTTTAACTAAAAATGCTAAAATGTTGAAAGTTTAAAGCTGACATATATTTTTTACACTCTTGAAAATCATTAAGTTCTATTTTTTTATCTATTAGTAATCAAATTGGAAAAACTGAAAATAAACTCATAAGTAGAAAATAAGATAATTTAAATTGTTTTTACACTTGAGTATCATTTTGAAACACAGCATCACATCATAACTAATTATGAAAGATAGAAAGAATTAAGTTATATTTGTGTGCAGGAAAAACAATAGGTTTAGCTTTAATGTGAATAATTTTCAAAAATAAATTTTCAAATTCCAAATAGAAAATTTTTGAACCTTTTTCTCTCTTTATACATAGACACTCTTGATGTTAATAAATTTACTGATATTGTAGACTAACTTTTTAAAAGTAGAATAATAGAATATATTTTTATTTTAGCTATTGGGTGTACTGAATGGATGTAGATGGCTATTTAGCATTTAGCAAGAGCTGAACAGAATAGTTTATCTCCTTTACTATAGCCAACCAAATTAGCAAATACTTATTTACAACCATTACCTATTTTTTGTTTTTAATATACTTTGAACCTATAGAAAATTGAAAATTATCTTATTTCCTATGTAACATAAACTTGTTCTATATTTTAAAGAGAAAAAGAAATTGTGAAATGCCAGTAAAATATGATATGTAAGAAAATGATACTGAATTTTATTGTCAAATCTAATTTGTTCCGTCTTATAACAATTTTGTCAGAAAAAATCTGTTAAAATATTAAAATGTTGCAAGTTATATCTCTCACATTTTTATTTTATAATTAACACCAGAATTTAAAACAATATAATTTGCTTTTCAAGACATACTGGTTAATTGATTTAATAGCCTCTATTTGATTATTTCTGTAGATTAAATTACGCAGATTAAACTTATATTTAACATAGTTAAGAAAAGAAATCTCTACAGTTGGCAAAACTGCTATTGAAATATGTGAAATGTTGCAATAAGTTTTTACTGATACGTTATTGAACTAATAAATGAAAAACAATCAATGTTGTAATAAAAAATAAACTTCTGCAGATATCTTGATAATTTTATTTTATCCTTCTTGATTACTTTATGTATTATTTTGAATAAATTATATATTAATGTTTTGTCTGCAAGTCAGCCAATCTTTTCTTATTTAGTCTCTAAGATGATTTAGGGAGAAATTTAAGAAAAAAACAAATGGGTTGCATATAAAATTATCCTCATTTGTCCTGATATTTAGTTTTCAGTCATCTCTACAGAACATCATTTTCTGTATCAATACAAGCAAAGATTTTGTAATAATCGATTTGAAGAATCGAAAGATTTAGAATTTTGATCTTCACATCTTTTTATTTTACAAAATAGTGCTAGTAAAAATAGCAAAATCTAATAAGTCAAACTTGAGGACTGTCCACTATTTATATACAAAGTTAATTTAAGTACTTTAATTTTAACCAGTTTATACACAGTTCATCACATTCTTAAATTTACCCTCTCTATTAATATTTAATCCGATAAATGTTTCCTATCTTTAAACATTACAAGTAGCACTCAAACTTAGGAGATAACTTTATTTCATCTTCATCATGTATAAAAAAGTACTTTTTATACCTTGTAAGGTACATATACAAATTTTACTTAATTAAAAATCTAGTAAAATTTTTGAGATATTTTAGCTTTACAAAAAGACTTTCAAGAACGATTGCAAAATCCACTTTTTGTTTATAGCATATGAGCAGAATACCTGTTTTTCGTATGCAGTGAAAAAAGTAAACAATGAATAAATCAGTGCTTAACTACGCTGTGGAATATGCACACAACACAATTGAAAAAGAAAAAATTATTTAAAATGTTTTATTTAGTATTTAATATGGCCCTAAAGTGTGACTTTACATAATTATAATGAGCGAAACACATTTTCAGTTGTTCGTTATGATTAAACTTGGTCATGTAATACACGAAAAAGATTTGCTAGATTTTTAAGAAACATATTATTTTACATAAAATGGTTTGATTAAAAAATATAACTTAATGTGTTAATTTACATATCAATTTATTTTAGAAGTTAAAACCCAATTTTTAAGCTGAAATAGTACTCAAAGAATATTTGGTTAGAAAATTTTTTTTCTCCAGATATTTTAATATAACATACTAGAATAAGTTATTAGTAAAATAACAAATCATAGGAACCCGAGTATTTAAGTTTTTGAATTTTAACCCTGTATAAAAAGGTCATGTTTATTCCATCATTTTGATATTTTCGTCGTTACAAATACTATACTATTTGCTCTAATTTCATTCAGATGTTGACAAAAGACAACCTGATGACCCGTCAAATTTTTTAACGGTAATGTGGAAGAGTCAAAAGATGTAACAAGTTCTCATTTTTCACTTTAAAAAAATTGTAAGAAGGAAAGCAGAAAATAAACCAGTTTATTGAATCAAAATATACAGGCAAGTTCTTCATAATTCCAAATTCTTGGCGTATCAGTGTTATAATAAGGCGTTTACTCTGGTTTTTGGAGTGGTTAGTAGTGGTATAAATGTTTTTTTTTTTTTTTTTCTTGCTTGAATAAAAGTTTAAGAAAACAATCATATTTTGCATTACACGTAAAGGGGAACCACGAAAATATCTCTCAGATTGCTTAATTCCATTTAAAAGCTCAGTAATCGCAATGGATATTTTTTATAATGAATAATTTTTTTATTATCTTTGAGAGACTTCTTTGTGAATATACGAGATGTTCTTCATATTTGTGTAGTTTTTAACTCAACCCGAAAATCAAAGTAACTCGCTATTTAGGTATCAGAATAAAACCATATTTATTAAAGTTATAAAAATAATTCATTATAATCAAGATTAAAGTGAAATTAAAATTATCAAATTTCGCGTTACACGCTAAGAAAAACAAACGATAATGTCTTTCAGATTGCTTTTATTGGTATATAAAATAAAATAACTTGCAATTTAAGCTTCGGAGTAAAATTATATTTATGAAAATTAAAAGATTAGTTTATTTTAAATAAGATTAAATCAAAATAATCACATTTTGCGTTACACGCAAAGGAAAACCACGAAAATGATTTTTTAAAAATTGCTTGGTGATAATAGGATTCAAGCTAAATGGTCATCATCATCTCAATGAAAATATTTTTTATAAACAGTCTTTTTTTTATTATTATTATCCTTAATAGATAAGGTACCATCTTTCTGAACAGAACAAAAAGCTCTTCTTATTATCTCAACCCAGAAATTAAAGTAAGTCGAATTTTAAGTATCGAAGTACAATTGCTATAAAAATAACCTATTTTATTTAAAATTATCAAATTTTGCGTTACACGCTAAGGAAAACCACGAAAATGCTTTTTTTTTAATCGTTTTTATCGGTAATATGATTCTAGCTAAATGTTTATTATCTAAAATAAATTATTTTTTAATAACCAATAATTTTTTTTTTAATCCTTGTGAAGCTTATCATCTTTGTGAATGTAACGAAACGCCCTTATTTTTTTAAATTCAATTCAGAAATCAAAGTAATTAACAATTTAAGTATCTTAATACAATCATATTCATGAAAGTTATAAGAATAGTTTATTTTAATGAACATTAAATTAAAATAATCAAATTTGCGTTACATGCGAAGGAAAACCACGAAAAATTCTTTTAAATTGCTGAATGGTAATAGGTTTCCAGTTAAATGTTGATTATCGCAATGACATTATTTTTTATAATCAATAATTTTTTTATCATCCTTGAAAAACAATCTGTCATCTTAGTGAATATTCTGAAACACTCATCTCATATTAATATTTTGTTTCCACAGCCCAGGAATCAAAGTAACTTGCGATTTAAGTATCGGAATAAAAGCATACTTATAAAAGCTATTTTAGTAACCAAATTCTGCAAGAAAGAAATAAGGAAAACCAAAACCACGAAAACGTTTGTCAGATTTTTTGTAATAGGATTCCATCGAAATGTTCATTATAGCAATGAAATCATTTTTAACAATCAATTATTTTTTTATTATCATCTTTGATTATAGCCTAACTAAGTAAATGTTGTGAAATGCTGTAAAAATTTTTTTTGTACTTTTTTGTATTTTTGTACACAACCAAGATATAAAAAAGTTACTTATAATTTAAATACAGGAATAAAATTATATTTTGAAAGACTTTTTGAATGAAAATAATTAGACTTTACATTACGCACAAATGAAAACCATGAAAAAGTTTTAATAACAAACTAATTGAACGCTAGCAGACAATTATGAGACTCTATCTCAGCAATTATTAACATTTTCCAATTTATTGTTCTTCATGAAATTAAATGTTTTGGGCAGCTTAGATTGCTTATAAAACTGTTCTTTATTTTATTTTAATGATTTATTTTTTAGTTATTTTTATAATTTTTTATATGTTTTTAATAAGCACTTAAAGTGTTTTTTTCTTTTTTATTAATTTCAAGTATATGAATTTCAGAACAATATAAAAATCAATTTTCAAGAATATATTAATTTTTTCATTTTAAATTTTAAAATATACAAATCATGAATCTTTAAAAAATTTGAACAAAAATGTGTTCAGATTTTTCTGGCACAGAGACAGAATGTTATTATTTATCATGACAATTTATAAAAATCAAATAAATAAAAAATAGAGTAGAGACCAGTGATGTCAAAGTTCACCTTGACGTCCGTTTGGTATAGTGATTGATCTTTCTATCTTTATATCTTTGTCTGAGTATACACAAGCAAATGAGGGGATACAAGCATCTATATTCATTGTCTACGAAGTACTTCGATTGGTTTGAATAAATTATCAAACGAGCATGCGCATTAGCAAAATTGCGCCAAACAAAAATGCTAAAAATGCCATTCTAGTAAACCTGACGAAACGATTAAGTGATAAAGATGAAAACGATAATGCGATCGGCCAATCAAATGCCTCTATTTATTAAAAAGGTGGGCAGCCAAGCCTATTCCTGGAGATTGAAAAAAAAAAAAAAAAAAAAAAAAAAAAAAAAAAAAAAAATTCCAAAACACTTTTGGAGAGGTTGGATTTATAAATCCAACATTTGGTGAACCAACACTTTTGGAGAGACACGTTCATCAGACGAAAATTCTTAAAAAAAATGTAATTGAAACTCTTTTTCCCAGGCGATCAGGGAGGCTTTAAAAAACATTTAATAATTTGTAACAGTATTTAATTATGGGTTTGAAGACTGGAAACTAGAAACGTTTAGTAGAAATTAAGAAAACCACTAAGTTTTTTAGAAGATTCTCATGAGAGTCATAACTAAGAAGACGATGTAGGGAAAGTGGGAAAACTCCTATTGAGGCTCGCAGAGCCCGTCTCTGATGTTCAAACTTTTTGCATTCAAAGAGAAAATGGATAGCAGATTCTGGATATTGACAGTGATCGCACAAAGGGGAGTCAACAAGTCCTATTTTTGCATATATTTCGTTAAGTTGGATTGTGTTGCTTCGGAGACGCGAGATTAAGATATATTTCCGGTTTGGGAGTTGATTAAGGGAGGTTTTATTAACAGGGTGATCAAAAGGGAAACGCTTGTGGTATTTTGAGTTAGTCCGGAGGTTATTGAGTTCGCGGTTTGAGTCTAGTGCTGCTGAATATGACAAGTCCTCAGGTGAGATGAGAGGGATGGCTCGAGGAGCATTGGTGGCATGTTTGGCCAGTTTATCCGCGGTTTCATTGGGTGGGATGCCAACGTGTGCTGGTGTCCAGGCTATCGTAATTGATTTAACTTTTGCAGTTGCTGAAACGATCTTATTTTGTAGGAGGAGGATTTATGGGTAGCCGAGATGAGGGCAGTGATTGCGGACTTACTGTCCGATAAAATAACGTAATCCAGATACTCGGTAGTGATTTTTGTGATTGCTAACCAAATTGCTAGAACTTCTCCTGCGAACACTGAGTTGATAGGGTGGATTTGAGAGATATAGGACATATTGCTCTTTGAGTTAACAGCCGCAATACCTGTGTTCGAATTGCATTTTGAAGCATCGGTAGCCAGGATGGTATAATCTTTCCAAAGGGTGTGGAGGGTTTCCTGAAAGAGAGGGAGGATTTCGTTGGGATTTTTCGTAGTTTGGAATGGAAGATCGTGTACATAAAGATGGAGGTTCGGGAGATCTGTGAGGAATGCTGGAATGTGGAAGGGGATGATATTGTATTTGCTTATGCCCTTTTGGTTGAAGATGTCCTGAAACTTGAGGAAAAGGTGGGGGTTTCTTTTTAAGTCTAGTGAAATGAAATTTATGCAAAAGTCGATGCATTGGGGAGTGAGATCCAAGGGAGCAGTGACGGAGGCAGAATTTCTTTGCTGCTAAAACAAGTCTGTGCGATATTGGGGTGGTGCCAGCTTCTTTGTGGAGGATATGAATTGGAGTCCAGCGTGGGAGGCCTGTTGCTGCGCGGAGGCTAGAGTTGTAAATTGTTTCGATTACTCGGAGATGTGATTTTGGCGCAGAGAAGAGGATTGGGCTGCCATACTCTAAAGTGCTTCTGATAGTAGCGTTTACAATCTGAGTGAGGTGGTAGGTTCGAAACCCCCAGTGTGTACTAGAGATGCAGCGGAGTGCATTAATTTTTTTTAAACATTTCTTTTTTAGGTATTGAAAATGGCCGAGGAAAGAAATGTTTGCGGTGTAATAGATGCCGAGAATTTTGATGGAGTTGACTTGGGGAAATCGTTCGTTAAAGATTGTTAACTGAATTGTGGTTGAGAGAAGTTAATAGTTGCACTTTTTGAAGGTGAAATAGCCATTCTCCAATCCGTACACCAAGTTTGAATGGCAATGAGGGCATCTTGGAGTTTAGCAATAACCCTGTCAAAAGATTTTGCAGCGTAATAAATGTAGATGTCATCAGCGAACACAAGAATTTGTACTCCAGTGGGAAGGTGTTTGTGAATGTCTTTAAGGTAAAACATAAAAAGAAGAGGGGAGAGGACACTGCCCTGTGGGAGGCCCTGGGGTTGCTGGAAATCTTTAGACCGGGTGTTGCGCCAAGAGATGTAGAAGGTTCTATTGGAAAGAAAATTTTGTAAGAAGAGAGCTGTTTTTCCAGAAATGCCGGCCGATAGGAGTTTGGTAAGGAGACCATCAATCCATACGTTGTCGTATGCAGAAACTAGATCGAGTGCGACACAGACAATAAATTTTCTCCTTTCACGTGCTTCTCGTATGTCATGGTAGAGTATTGAGTGAGTAGTGTTACAGTCTCGAAAGGGGAGGAAGCCAGTGTGGGAGGGAGGGAAGATATTTTGTTTAAGGCTAAAATTAAGGAGCCTTTGAAGCAGCATCCGTTCGTATACTTTAGCGAAAGTAGAGGTGAGGGCGATCGGTCTATAGCTTCTAATTTCTGATGGGTTTTTTCCTGGTTTTAAGATCGGGACGATTTTTGCTAGGGTCCATGAACTTGGGGGTTGGGCTGTATCTTGAATGACATTAAAGTAGTTAAGGAGCTTAGTTGGATAATAGGAGCGCATAAATTTAATGAGAATAGCCGGAATGCGGTCTGGCCCAGGTGCCGTATTTTTTGTTCTATGTATAGCAGCATCCAGTTCGGTACGCGTGAAGGGGGCATCCAAGTGATTGTGGCCTGTGCCCCAAAAGGAAAAAGGGATTGGACAGGGGCTTTGAGCTTTAAAAAGGTACTCCCCCAAACGGTTCACTTGGTCGAGTGGGCAAGTGATATCTGTCGCTTGGTGGGTTAAAATCAAATTTCCGGCGGGAGCAGAGGAATTTCGCGTTGAGATACTTTTTAAGATTTTAAAAATGTTTTTTGAAGACCCTAAGTTGGAACAAATTTTGTCCCAATAAGTTCTTTTTCTGCTTTTAATGTATTGGCGGAGTTGGGCGGAGTAGTGTTTGTATTTCAGCCAATATGTGGATGAGACCACTGGCGTCGCCACCATAGGGGTCCGAGGGGTCCGGACCCCCCCAATAATTGGGAAGCCAGGGTCCATTATTTTGAGAAAATATTTATGTTTTCTTTCCATAACTTTTAATTTTTTTTTCCTCTCTCTCTTATTTTTCATAGTGCAACTTATTATATTATATAATTAAAAGAAAATTAGTAAAAAGTAAAATACACACAAAAAAATGCACTGTATGAAAAAATAAAACAGGTGTTTAGAGAATTACAAGAAATATCACTGCCACCCTTTCCTTCAATAAGCAATAAAACACTCTTCCCACCATTCCTTCTCTTCTCACTGTTAACTGATAAAGATCATTCTCCCTCAACATCACACACGTAGTCATTTGATACCCCAAAAATAGCCGCCTTAGTTTACGCTATGGGAAAATGGTCTTAGCATTTTAAAATTATCTTTATCGTATTTATGGCCCTGGGCTCTTTTGTCCTCTTTTTTAAAATGCCAAATATCAACAGACCCCTACCTATTCATAAATTGTCTCAAACAGGCAATTATCTAGAATTTCTAGAGGGGATTTCTTTTAGGGATTTCAGTAGGGGGAGATTCTTGTAAACATTTTATTTTTTTGGTGGTTTTGTCAAGAAAATTTCTCTGGCATACAATGATTCTAAATCTTCTCTTACATATAAGCGCTCACAGTGTTATTCCATCATTATTTAAACTAGACATTTTTGGTACAAAATTTTAATAAACAAATTCTGTTTACTGTTATATTTTGTTTCATTAATCGTTTTAACTTAAATTATTAGTTGTTATTTTTTTAAATAAAGTTTATATAAAGTTTTTGTAATAAAGTTTATCGTTGGATAACAAGTAGTCGTTAAATAAATTTTGGGGAGGTAAGCAAATGTTTGTATTAAATCACTTAATTCATTTATAATTGTATGTTTATGTTCTGCAAGAATTGTTATATAGTTTGTGTATTAAATTTATTTCTATAATACATTAGTTCATGGTTTTACTGTTCATTGTGCATGAATTTATTTTGAACGCACGGAGTTACTTCTTATTTTATATTTATAAAATCAATGTAATTAAACAAATCAATGTTTAAATTTTTAAAATTATAAATCAAAACTTTGTTTTAATTCAGAAATTTAATGTCACGTTTATGTTTATATGGAAATTTACATATAATTTAATAAATTATTTTAAATATAAATACTGCTTATTTATGCCCTAATATAAATAATTAGCATTAACTTTCATTTTAATTAATTAAAACAAAGAAGAATTACGTTAAATGCAAAAATTTTCATAAAAAAATTCATATGATTTTATTACGGTCAGTAATAAAAACTAATAAAAATATTTTTTTTAAGAATGGGATAATTTGTTAAACTTAATTTATTGTATGAGTGTTTAATGCTTACTTCATGTAATTTTATTTATTTTGATTTTATCAAAATAATATGGGATTTTTAAAGTAATTATTTTGTGCCAATTAGCATTTTCATAATTTGGTATTTTCAACAAATAATTTTTCTGAATTTAAAGTATTAATTTTTAAAATTTTAATACTGAAACTATAAATACTGCCGATAGAGGAAGGACAATAAGAGTTCTATGTGTTGTCTTTTTTATTTCTCCGTGTACATTTATATGAAGTTTTCATGGTTACCAAAATGGATCATGCGATCCAAGAAAACCAAAATATCTCATTTTTGCTGTTTCTTTGCTTGAAAATAATAAAAAGGTAAATACATTAAATAAAATGTGCATAAAAATTATTCCCATCACAATTTTTATAATTTATCACTTCTTCAAAATATGAATACTAGTTCTGTCAATCAACTGAATAATTTTATTTTCCTTTTTAAACATAACAATTTCGATTTTTAAAACTGCATAAGTTGAATCGGAACAAGATGAGAAAATAGCTAAACTTAAAACCGCTTTAATATTCTTGAATTTCTCACTTTTTTTTTCTTTTTTTCTTTTTTTTTTACAATTTAGGGTCTTATAAATATATTTATTTTAATCATGATAATCTCTACTGTAACCAATATTAAAGATAGCTTCTCTAGTATTATTTTTAACGTTGTATCTTTCATCTCAAAAAACCAGATCAATTCAAATTCATAGTAAAAAAGTTTTTTTTTTTTTTTTTTTTTTTTTTTTTAAGCAAAACGTTTTATGGCTTTTTTCTTATATTTATTTATAAAATGTTAATATATGTCCCAAAAAATTTATCTCCTTCGTGGTCGTTTTATCACGTAGGATTACATAACATAATATTATGCATTTATAAATTTCATGTCATTCTCATCAAAAACTTTAACAGACAAAATGTTCTTTTCAAAATAAAACTATATTTTTAAGACACTGTACATATTGGATTTAAGTAACTTTACTTTTACTTCAATGTATTATTTAAAAAAATTATGCTTATTTTGCAATTGAGACTTTTGAAAAAGGGGACATACGTGATATATAAAAATGGTTTGTGATATATGATTACTTCATATATTTTTAATACTTCATATGTTTTAATTTTTACATATTTTCAGTTTTCTTAATTATTTAATATATAGCATTGATATAAATAATGTATCAATCAACAATCTCTCAGGGGCTAAATCTTTTAATTAGTTAAAAATATAAACAAAATTTTAACTATTTTAATTTAACAGAATCTTTAAAACAATACTTAGTCGAAAAAGCATCGCTTGATATTATTACATCGCAATACTATAAGTGTGTTTTAGAGAACTTAAAAACAATTTTAAAATTATTTAATCCTTTACTGCACATTTTCCATGTCTACAAACCTACAATTTGAATTGGATTTTTTCATAAAATATGTATATGTAAACCTTTATTCGTTCTTAATAAACTTGTACATCCCGACGAAAAAAAAAAAAAAAATTATAAATAAACTATACCGAAAATACCGGTTCGGGAAAAAAAATCTGTAACTTTTCTAACATTACTAATTTCAGATTTGAAATCCCCTTATCCTAAATCGGTAAGATCAAGCACTCATATAAATGCAGCAAAAAATTTGGCCCCCAGTGTTATTCTTCTACTTTAAACAAATGCGTAGTGGAGGTGTTAAGAACCGTAATCATTTTCCTAAATACTATGAAGTGTTTAAATTAATCCTTATGTATTAAAATTCTTTAAGAAATATTTATAATTTCACTTGAATAAATATTTCATTACCTTAAATTGAACTGGCCCATTGAGTAGGCTGTTAATTTCATATAGTTATTTATGAGGTGTTTTTTTCTGTACCTTTTCTTCAAGTGTTTTATATGCACCGTCAAAACAACGGGGAGGGCATACCTAATTATTAATTAATATCAATTTGTATAGTTTTAGTCGTTTCTATGAAACAATTCATTTTATAATCATAGAATAAATTTGCAGAATTTCATACATTATATAGTAATCAAACATAGAATACAAAAATATGAAAGGTTCAAAAGTTAAAAAATAAAATTTATGAAATTTTGTTTTAAAATAATGCTATTTTATAAAAAACGTATTAGAAAAAGACGAAATAATCATTTAACCAAAAAATGAAAAGTAAAAATAGAAATTATCAATAAATAAAATATTCATTTGTCAAAATGTTCTTGTCATATACTATTCTGCGATTTCTGCCTATATAGCAAAAATTTGACTAACTGAACCCGGTTTTTTCTTTTTTAGTATGCTACTATAATTGAAATAAATAGTATTTTCATTAAAAAAAAATATTTCGCTATTTTAGACTAGCAAGCCTAGCTCTCAAGGCAGTTTTTAGGGACAAATATATTTCTTCACCTGAAGTAAATTACAAACTTACGACTCACCACAGCTCAATTTTTATTGATATTAATGTAATAATTGTATTTACTGCTTATTCTATTGATCCCATTTTGAATCACACCTTAACATTGCACAGTTACATCTGTATTATCCGGAAAAACACTCTAGTTTAAATTTTTTATTTATTACAATTATTTTATTTATTTATTACCAGTTCAGCGCACAAGGTAGAAAATAGAAAAGTAAATAATCAATAAATCGATATTAATCAGCATGCACAAGCCTGTACCAAAGCAATTAATAAAGTTAAAATAATTAAATTTTGTTATTTATTATTATTTGTTGCTCTTTTTAAGGACTTTACGTTAGTTTAAGAGAAACGCATTTTTTAAGAAGTTCAATTAAACCAAATTAAGATTAACAAAACATAGCTGCCACTGATCAAGCATGCCAACTCATTATAGTCAAAATTTACCTCAGACAAATTTCTTCATTAATTTTACTCTAAAAAAATAACTTTTGCTATTTATTTCAATTACCGTTGATTTCAACATATTTAGTTTCATAAAAATATTACAAAAGCGTAACTATAAACAAAATAAACACGACACATGGTTTTAGACGAGGACCTTGCGCCTAAATGCCGTTTATGTTGTTCCTTGAGTTTACCTGGCGAAACAAATCAAAAAATATTTTATTATTAAAGAATCTGCAATAAATGACGTTTTTTAATTAAATCTAAAATTATATTTTTCAATATTCGTAAAAAAATATTAGGAATTTCTGTTTTAAAGTCATGTTTTAATAAGCATATTTGAAAAAAGCATTTTGAAACAAAATGTATTTTTATTATCTCTCGATATTAGATAACTCGTTTAACTACTATGACAAACTTCATAAATGAAGTTTGCTTTTATTGGATAAATACTTCCGTGATGCTTTTATTGGATAAATTTCTAGAATTCTTCTCACAAATAAGGTTAAAAAAAAGGGTCGCAAATTAACACTTTAGGGGAGAAAAATAAAATCAAAACATGATCAATCATAAATTGAGAAGGTGAAATTAAAAATGTATGTTTAGTTGCCAAAAAAAACATAGTGGAATTGAAAGACACTTATTTGAGACACTTCAAACTAAATTCGGCAATCAAACTGGTTTTAAAGTTTTAACTCCGTTTATCTTACTACTTTCTGATCGTTTTTTCCCGCTCTTAAATGGTAGTTTGCGATTTCTAATTTGTATATTTTTTTTAACTTAATTCTTAAAGATGATTCTAAAATTATATATGAGGACGTAGATTATGGAACACTCTGCATCATAGAATCAAGACGTTTCAATTTTCATAATTATATGTTGAATGTCAGAAAAAGATATTGATTTGATTGTGAAATATAATTTTCTTCCATTCGATATCATGTTTTTGACATACATTAAGATATATATATATATATATATATATATACATTTTGAAGTATGGTCCCCCCCAATAAATTTTATCTGACGACGCCAATGGATGAGACTTGTTTTTTTGCCTTACGCAAAAATTTCCGCTTTTGACCCAAGAGAAAAACGCATTTTTGATCCCACCACGGAGTCGTGGGATGGGGAGAAAATTTTGTAAAACGGGTGTTGTCTTTGACAACGGAATTGCAAGTATTTTCTATGTTCCTTGCATTGAAATTATTGTTTGAAAGAACTTCAGCGATTTCATTCTGTGCATTTTGCAAAAGTAGGTACGGGCATGGTTGACAAGGGTTATTTAAGGAAAATTTAACTTTGGTTAAAACTGGAAAATGGTCACTATCAAATGGGTCTGGAAAGACAGAGAAAGAAGATTTCTGGAAAAGTTCAGGGGATACTAGGGTAAGGTCTAATAATGTCTGTTGATGATGTGGGCCGCTTTAATGGGTGGGGGTATTTGTATTCAAGATAGTGATATTATTTGATAGGATCCAGTCGAGGAAGATATCCGCAGTTTGGGAGGACGAGGCAGAGCCGAGGGCTCGGTGTCTTACGTTAAAATCTCCGACAATGATGAAGGGTCCGATATTGGAAAAGAACTTTTCCAACCATTGTGAAGAATAATTTCCGTCTGGGGAATAGATATTTACTACCGTGATTTGTCTATTATTAACTTGGATTTTGGCGCCGAGTATCTCAATTCGGGAAGGAGGGAGATTTTGACAAAAAAATTTTTGAAAAGGAATATGTTTTGAGATAGCTAAGAGGGTGCCACCACCTCTATGGTTAGGGTGGTCACGATCCTGTCGGAGAGTTATTTTGTTTTTAATGTTGATTTGGTCATTGGCTTGAAAAAAGGTTTCTTGGATTGCAATTATATCGGCTTCTGAAAAGACATTTTGACTCAGCCAGTGACGTTTATTTCTAAGGCTGCGCGCGTTCCATTGAATTATATTAAAGATCGGAATTGACATAGTTAATAAGAAATAAATAAAAGTTTTTTTTCTTTTCTTTTTTTTTTCTTTTTCTTTTTTTTTTTTTTTTAGTTTTCCTAAACGCCTGGGAAAGAGTATGCAATAAGAGTCTTTTTTTTTTTAAACATTTTCTTAGGGTTCAAGAGACAATTCATCCTCATCGTTATTCAAAGGTATAAGAGGCATTGATAAGGAGTTGTCCATAGGCATATGAAGTTCTTGGACTACTGGTTGACCAGCTATTAGGAGAGGTTTTGTAGTGAATTTAACACAAGTTGGGAGTGTATTTGATTTCTTCTTTTTTTAGCCCGCTCTGGAGAGAAGTCGGACGGGTGGGTTGAGATTTTCGTATCTGTCAGTGTACTCTGGACAGTCGTGCTTCGTTATCGCTGGGATAAGAATATTATTTATGGAGGCCGTCAAATTCTCGATTTGGGCCGCCAGTATAGAAACTTGCTTTGCGCAGGTATTCTCGATTAGTTGTTGCATGGATCCCGCGAACTTGTTAAGTTCCGATTTTAACTCTGCGCGGGTAATGAATTCTCCTGGCACTGACTGGGTTATTTCTGCGTATGAGGGCTTTTTTAAATAAGCTATTCGTCTAGCTTCACTCATCGGAACGTGATGAGTGGACTTAATTTTGAGTAGTTTCTCGAAATTTAAAAATGCTGGGCAATCACGCTGGGTTGGATTATGGTTGCCGTTACAATTCCTGCAACACTGGTCCCTAGTACACGGGCTGTGATGTTCAGAGGATAGGCCTCCACAGTTGTGGCATCTGGTTGGGGATTTACAGTATTTCTCGGGATGGCCAAAACCCCAACAGTTTTTGCATAAGGTTACGCTATCTTGGAATGGTTTAGTTTCATAGTATTGATACCAAAGACGGATTTTCTCTGGGACATCTGTGCCAAGGATGTTGAAAAGAATTGTGGTTGTCGATTTCCCTTTTTTTAAAAACCGACGAATTTCTAGAGCCTGTGTCTTGTTTTCTGAATTGAACTCCCGACTTATGTCTGAAACCGAGGTTTCAATAGGAAAGTTCCGGAGGATAAATTTGGTGGAAATACATTCAAGAAGGCATTTAGCTGCTACAGGAATCTCTAGGATTGTGTTTATCTTTAAGATGTGTTTTGCGGTCTCTGTGTCGTCACATTGAATAAGGAGCGACCCGCTTTTTTGGAATCTTATACTTTTGATTCTTTTGGTCGGTACAGAAGCATTTAAGTCTGCTTTAAGGCGCACCGGTGAGGTTTGTGGTATAGCACAAGATTTTTCTTTAGCTTCAATGCTGAACCATATATCTGTTGTGCCGTTGTTTTTGGCTTGAGCCAGTATATCTTCTATGGGTACCTTGGAGCACCACTGGTAATCTACGAGATTAGTCATTTTGATCGGATGGCCCCCAAAAGGAAAAAAGTCAAAGTGGCTTACCTGTGTTTTGGTAATCCTGAAATAAGGCGGGTATTTTTAACATATTACTATAAATTCATAGATGCTCACTTTTCATCCAACATAAAATTATTGATACTCTGGGGAATTATAGTAATTCGAATTACAATTTAAACGTGGCTTCTCTTCAGTCACGTCAGCGACCTAAAAAAAAACTTTCAAACTTTCAAACAACCACCTTCGCTCCAGTAAAATTCTTAAACTCGGAGTTAAAGTCGTACTACTGAAAGCCAATCGCTTCTCTTGACCCATAAGTAGGTGATGATGATGATGATTGTCGACGATCAGTTTTGGAGCTTTTTGCAATTTGCAGCTTATATCTAGGGTAGCGAAAGTAGGTGGATGGTGATTATAACAGATTTTAGTGGATGGTGATTATAGCAGATAGATAGATTTTAGGTATTGCATAACATATTGTAGTTTTCGTTTGTCTGATGTGTCCATTAGGTATGAAAAGGACAAGTCCCCAAGCCCTAGCTGTGTTTTGAGGGTGGTGCGCTGTTGATCGAACAGAGGGCATACTAGAATAGTGTGATCAATATCGGAGATGGAACCACAGTTGCATTTGTTGTCTGGAACTAGTCCAAAACGGAATAACTTTGCTTTAGTTGGGTAGGATCTAGTGCGGATTCTAGAGAACGTAACATCTTGGTGCCTGCTGGAGAGGGGTAGAAGTTCGTTTTTATTTTGGCTCAGATGAAGAAAATCGGTATAGTATTTGCTATTTTTAAAGGTTGATTGCCTGGATGTTTGGTGGATTCGTTTAATTGATTGATAAGTATCCTCTATGGTAAATCTATCGTAAATTCTCGGTCTGGAAAGCGCTACTTTTGCCAGCTCATCGGCGATTTCATTGCTGAGAATCCCGGAGTGGCCGGGAACCCATGCTATATCTACAGATTGGCATGAGGGTGGGAGCGCATCCATCGAGGCTATGATTTGGTGTATGATTCCTTGAGGAGAGACTTTAGCAGACTTTAGAGCTGTCAGAACAGAGCGTGAGTCTGTAAAAATTATTATTCGAGAACTTGTAGAGCATTTTTGAAGTGCTAATAATATAGCTATTCCCTCAGCTGTGAAGACAGAGCAAATGGATGGAACAGATCCAGACATCGCTGACCCGGAGCGGGAGTTGTATATTGCCACTCCTGCTTTGTCTGATGTTCGGGAGGCATCTGTATAGATCAGAGTGTGGTGTGGCCAATTATTGCGGACAAAGTCCCAGAATATGGTAGGTATTAAGTTCGGTGGTAGATTCTTGTTTTGATAGGGGAGATTTGTGAGATGTATATGGACTTTTGAGGGTATTTTCGGAGTTCGATGGTACATTTTAATCATATGATTAATGGTTATGCCGTGATCGTTTAGCCAGTTCTTTGCTTGTAGGGGGAGAGCTGATCTCCTGTAGGTATTCGGAATGGGCAGATTCTGGTAAGTTATTGCACTTAGTGACTGATAATGGATTTGTCTGACATAAAACCGCATGGAAATCATGTTATGGCGTTCTTGAAGACTCAGACATCCTGCCTCCTGATAAAGTAGCGGTAGTGGAGTCCACTTCGGAAGGCCCGTAGCTATCCGCTAGGCAGCATGGTATACCGTGTCGAGTATCTTGCGTTCACTTTTGCTGGCGAGGGAGTGCAGGTGACAGCCGAAATCAAGCGTAGGCGTAATGTATGATTGGACAATTCGGAGTAAGTGGAAGGAACGTGCGCCCCAGGAGTTTCTTGATATACATTTTAGTATGTTTAGCTTTTTTAGTGTTGAAATTCTTTTTTCCTGAAAATGATGGCGGTAGCTGAGGTTCGATGAAAAGTACACCCCTAGAATGCAGATATATGTGGCCTCCATATGATAGTTTCTCCCTGGAAGTGCAGGGTAGGGGGGGATTCGATGGCTCTATAGGAGAAATCTATTGCTCGACATTTCCCAATGTCTTCAGAAAGGTGCCATTCTGCTAACCACTTCTGTAGACGTAGAAGGAATAGCTGAAGTTTGCGGGTTAGAGACGGCAGGTTCGGGGAATAGATTAGAAGGAATATATCGTCTGCGTAGATAAAGCAATTGACGCCGTCGGGGAGGATACCAAAGATATCATTTATATATAAGATGAAGAGGAGAGACGATAGCACTGATCCTTGTGGAACGCCCTTACTGCTGCTAAAAGCCCTTGAGTATGTATGCCTCCAGCGCACTCGAAACAAGTAGAAAGTGATTGAGTATTGTAAAGTGCTACGAGCTCTCTGCTTTCGCTTATAGCTCTGTATTTCAATAGGTAAGGTTTAAGGTTGAGGCTGAGTAGATAGCACAAAGTTGGAGCGAACTGCTAGACTCGGTTAGTAGCTTAGTTAGAGGGATTGGATTTTGGTCCGGGGGTTGAGAGACAAGTTAACCAGATCAGTGATAGCTGGGCACTGCAGGGATAAGGATTGATATAGGTCTTTACGAGCATTCTGATAAACGGAGCATTCCAGGAGATAGTGTTCATTCGTGTCTATATTTCCGCATTTGGGGCACTTGGGACTTTCTATTAACTTGCACTTATGTAGAATCGCGTTGCTTGGATGAGGTTCGTCGAGGTGCGGAAAGAAATGGAAGTATTTGCACTCTTTCCATTCTTTATTGAGCTCTCTTTCAAAAACGTTTGACTCAGATCTTGGGGTGATGAAAGGTGCGAAATAAAATCTTGATTTAGTGCCTGTTTTGCTAGTTGATCAGCTCGTTCGTTTTCTAAAATACCAGTATGGGATGGGACCCAGATTAATGAGAGTGAATTCACAATTTGGCTATTCGGTCAAGGAGAAGTAAAGATATTTTTGGAGATTTTCTAGTGCTTTTGGAGAGGGACTGAAGTATTGAGTGGCTGTCCGTTAGTAGGGTATCATGTTCGTAGCTGTTTACACAATGTTTAAGGGCGAGGAAGATCGCCAATCCTTCTGCGGTAAAGACAGAATTTTGTGACGGAATTCGGCCAGAGACCGTATAACCTTTAGAGGAATATATTCCCGCGCTGGTTTTGTCCGATAGTTTTGATCCGTCTGTTGCCAGAACGATGATGTTGGTGAGGTTTTGAAAGCGAAACTCCACAAATAGGTATCTTATCTGAGGTGGGGCTAGATTCTTGGTTTGGAATGCAAAGTTGTCTAGATGAATGACGACGTTTGGGGGAATTGGAATAGGGGTGTGGTATGTGAATGAATTTGGCAGCTCGACCTGTAATTCCGGATTTTAAGAGCTTGAGGATTAAAAATTCTTGGTTTATACTGTCATACGCAGCGTGAATGTCGAGGGAGCAGCATATTACATACTTTTTTTCGAACCGAGCTTGGAGAACCTCGTGGTGAAGAATGGTGAGAACCGAGTCTACCTTCGGGCTGAGTGTATTGTTTTTCGTAGCTCAGCTGCTGTTTTTTTTATGTATTCCAATTATCTGGGTTGAGGGATCTACGCGCGATTCTTAGGTATTTACGTTTCTTACCTAATAAATAGGAGCACAGACTGTTCCAGAAGGGTGGGAAGAGTGAATTAATCGCTGGTTTGAAAGAGGTATGTTTCGTTATTTTTTGCTGGAAAATAGTTTGAAACTTTTGAGTTGAGAAGGTATTTTCGGTTAAAATAGTTTCTTCAAGGTCTCGGGTTAGGCTCTTCCAGTGCACTCGAGTTTGTCTGTTCGAAGCGGGGTTGCTATTCGGGGTATTGAGGGACATGCTCACAGGGGCATGATCGCTATCAAATGTGTCTGGGGACACTACGTAGTTCATTTTGGGAAAAAAATCAGCTGACGTGATTGTGAGGTCTTGAAGGGGGGGGGGGTTGACACCCTGGTTTAAAGCATGTTGGGACCTTCGTGTTTAGAGAGAATTGTGCATCTAGGATCCACTCGAGGAGCCTATCCGCATCTCTTGATGTTGTCTGAGCTCCTAACGTGCCATGGAGTGCGTTGAAATCCCCTGTTAAAATAAAAGGGTTTGTTAACGTTCTTCTTAAGGATTGCAGCCAGTCTATTGAAAATTGACCTTTCGGGGAATAAATATTCACTAGTAAAAATGAGAAATTTGTCGTTGTGATTTGCACCGCTAAGATTTCATTATCTGATGTTGGTAGATTTGGTATTGGAATGATTTTCGATGAAATGTCGCGGTCAACCGCGATGACAAGTCCGCCTCCTCGATCTCTCGTTCGGTCCTGACGGAAAATTTTTTTGGTCGGAACATAAAGTGAGTCTGCTGAACTTAGAAACGTTTCCTGAAGAGCAATTATATGTGATTGAGAAAAATGTTTTATTTTAAGCCAGTGGAGCTTGTTTTTAATACTTCGGCAATTCCAGGAAGTGATGTTAATTGGCATTTTTTAGAATGTACAAAAGGTAGCTAGAAAGTTGTGTTGTCAATTTCAGTAAGGAAGTGGGTATTAGCTTGTGGTTTTATTGGTCGATGATTTTGTTTGAACTTGCGGGACCTTTTGAGTTGGTCCTCTATTTTGCGATCTTGAAGTTATGCCTCTAACTGGTGTAACTGAACCCTGCTCTTGAGTATCTGAAGATTCTGGACGAGATTCTGTTTCGAAGTAGGTGGGTATGTTCCGTGTGGATAACTCAGTGTCGGCCACGAAGGAAAAATTCGGTTTTAGGACCGTGGTCTAGAACTTCCGTATCGAGTGTCGGACGAAATTTCTTGCGTGAAAGATTTTGGTGAGATTGTTCGATGTCTTGTCGAGAAGTCAGAATTTCTAAGACTTTAAATATTTTGTCGAAGAGGGCATCCTGGCGTTGCGCTATCTCCAAGAGATTTGAGTCAAACACTGTAGCTATTTCTGCCACAGCTGTTTTAATTATTTCCTTGATATCCGCAATTTGTTATGAACGGTCGGATTTCACCACCGATGCAAAAGTTGGTTTATCTTTTTGTGATTTATATTGTCTGCGAGCTACTGGAAACGTTAAGTGTGATTCGTTTTTGAAGCGCAAAAATCGAGCTTCCTCTTGTCGTGCTTGGCAATCAGGGTAGTCAGAAGCGTGGTTCCTTGTACAATTGCTACAGATCGTTGTAGAGCTGTTGCATGCAGCTTTGTGATGACTTCCACTGCACTGGCTACAAATTTGTGTAGGAGCGAGGCAATTCTTTTCCAGGTGCGTGAATTTTTAACATTTATGGCACTGTCTAGGGCGGTCATAAAATGGTATGGGTCGGACGCTATCATAGATGAGTCTAAGTTTCTTCGGCGCGTGTGTTCCGTAACAGGTAACTAAGCAGTTTTCAGAAGGGACGGTATCTCCCCTTTTTTGGAATCGTCGAATACTATTTACTTGGACGTTGCTGTGCTCTAATTCGGATTTTAAATCACAAAGATTTAAGTCTAACGGTATCTCATGCAGAAGGAAGCGAGTTGTAACGTTTTCTTGTGTCACTTCTGGTTTGGTAGGTATATCAAATAGAGAGTTCAGGTTGCTAAGTTCCAATGCTGTAGCTAAATCAGAGGTTTGAATAAGTAGTTTGCCTTGTCTTGTATGTGTACATAGGCTAATTTTTCTTGGGTCGCTTACCGCGTTAGTTTGAATTGTTTTTAATTGCAAAGGTTTCTTAGGTACCGAGTTAACTCCAGTTGGCGAGAAAAATAATGCATATGAATTTAGACCATTGTCCGTTGCGTACGTCAGTTTGTCTTGAATCGTATCGTCGTATTCTAAGAGGATGTTAGTATTCGTTTTCACAAGGCGACTGCTATTTTCTGCCGCAGTTTCATCCATTAATTCATTCTGATCCATAATTTACATTTCTAAATTATACAGAAAAATTGTAACTTACAGTTTTCCTGGGAAGAAATAAAAGTGTCTGTCGGTAAAGGGGGCGGTTCCTTTCCCGACGAGCGAAAACTCCCAGCTCGGAAGAAAACAAAAATTACGAAGCTCTTATCAGTAACCGAGGTGAAGTATCCGTTGCCACCAGAAAGTAATGTAGGTGTTTCCATTAGAGTTAATAAAATACAAATTGCAGCTGAACCATTGATAGCTAAATGTTACACAGAAATAGGAAGTCAATGACGCGATCGCAACGAATTATAGGGGGCGTTGTTGTATGAGACGAATACCTGCGATTTCTATATGAACAGTCATTCAGTTACTCTAGAGACGTCTTTGATGTAGCATTGCAACGTTCCTTCTTTATTGTGGCTTATTAAGTTTAAAAAAGAAAAATGTTTAATATTCTTTCTTATGCAAGCGAAAAGAAAATGGTATCTCTTTTTTTTTAGAGAAGGAACATCCAAAACACATCGGAAAAATGTTTGTACATAAACAGAAAAAAAAAATGTACATTCTTTATAAGAGTTAAAACCTACTGCCCGAGAAATAGTTTTACTAAATTTTTATGATATAACATGAAAAGCCTATTTAAACTTTCCATAGTTTTAAGAATCATATTACTTCAAAAATTAAAGTGAACAAAAAGTGTACATAAGCCTCATAATTTTATAAATTTCAATTTTGTAAAAAAAGTTCTTTAACAACAATTTTTATCAAAAAAATCTAAGTTTCAATAAAATTCATTATTTAGAAACTAAAAAACGTAAAATAAAGAATGCTTACGAAACAAAAAAAAAAAAAAAAAGAATATTCTTTTTTAACGCCATTTTTTAATGTTACGAAAATTCGTCTATAGGATTTGCCAAAAACAAAACAAGATGCAATTTTATTTTTTCAGGAGCGAAATATTTTACCGAAAATACGAAAATGTACCAATTTTCATTACATGAAACTTTATTATGGTTAATGTACGTTTTGGGAATGTAATTTCATTTGGAATTCGTGATCGCAACACTCGAGTACGCCATCTAGCGGGAGACTGTAAATATCGGGCATTAGTTCCCACATAATCATTGGCAATGACGGACGCCATTTTCTTAGCAGCAAATAGGAAGCAAAAATTCCCTAAGGAAAAGGTAAAACTTTTTGAAAAAACTAATCAGAACATGCCAAACATTGAAGCAGAACACGCCAAGCATTTGAAGAACAACTTCTCAATAATTTTTACCTTTCTATTACCAACAACATAACATGATTTCATGATCACTTGCTGTTACAGATCTGTGTATTGCGGTAAAATAATTTTTCTGTCTTCAATTCATTACAAGTTAAAATGAAAGCAACATTGCTTTCGTCATTCCAATGAATAAATGTGTTCCAATGAATTCCATACAGAACTGTAATAGTTATAGAATATTCTTCTTCTTCACAGAATAGTATATATTTCTGTATCTACATAATTCAGAAAACAACAATAAAGAATAATCCGAATTACTTGAAAAAGTATCTTTTGTGCTGATTATAAATATATTTTTTATCGTTTTCTTGGTAAGTGTTTTTTAGTTTTGAAAGAATTTCAACTAGAATTCAGCTATTCTGTTTTTAAGCTACATAATTAAAATTCATATCGAGATCTTACAATTATAAAATTTTGATGTGTGGAATGTTACCTAAAAGTAATGAAGGGATAAACTATGTATATATTATTTGAGAATAAAGTTTTCAAACAAAGAACATATCATTTTGGAATTCTCCGGACTTATAAATCAGGTAAGTGTTATGATTTTTATAATAAAAAATTTGCTTGTAAATAATTTTTTTTCTTACTTGATGATCGTTCTCTACAAAATGGTTTTTTTACGTCTGATTAAATACTATAAGAATTAAAAAAAAGAAACAATACGAAACTTTTTATTGAAAAATGAGGAATTTTTAAAATCATTTTTATCCTAAGAATTCTTTATTTTACGTTTTTTAGTTTATAATTTTTTGATAAAATTGTTGTCAAAATACTTTTTTTGAAAAATTAAATGGTATTAAATTATGTGTTTATGTATACTTCTTGCATATTGAAGTAATATGATTTGAGTAATGTGAAGTATTGATAATATTATTGATAATATTATTGAAGTATTGATAGTATTGATAATAAGTTATGTATTGAGTAATATGAAGTAATATTTGAAGTAATATGATTCAGAAAAGTAGGGAAGAAAAATTTGGTACTTACGTATTAACCACAGCTACAGATTTTTAAGTGCCGCCAATCTACACTTAAAATTTTTGGAAAAAATCTTAAAATGAAACACTTTGTTTAAAATCAAAGTAGTCAATCGGATTTCGGTGGAAAATGGGCCGATATAGAGTTTAGCATAGATTCAAAGCAAACTTTTCTCTCACTTGATTCTAGCCATTATGAACTCTAATAAATAATATTCAAAATTAAATAACATTTCCAAAACGGACGTTTACTAAGATAAAGTTTCATGCTATGGACATTGGTACATTTTCGTTATATTTCACTCCATAAAATATTTCGCTCCTAAGAAAATAAAATTGCATCTTGTTTTGTTTTTGGCAAGTCCTAAAGACACATTTTCGTAACACTAAAAAATGGCGACAAAAAAAGAATTGTTCTTTTTTTTTTTGTTTCGTAAGCATTCTTTATTTTACGTTAAAATTTAAATGGGCCTTTCATGTTATACCATTAAATTTAGTAAAACTATTTCTCAGGCATTAGGTTTGAACTCTTATAAGAATATACCTATTTTTTTTCTCTTTATTTACAAATATTTTTCCGATGTGTTCTGGATGTTCCTTCTCTAAAAAAAAAAAGAGATACCATTTTGTTTTCGTTTGCATAAGAAAGAAAACAAAAAAATTTTATTTTATAAATCTAATCAACCACAATAAAGATGGAACGTTACAATGCTACATTAAAGACGTCTCCAGTGTAACTGAATGACTGTTCATATGGAAATCGCAGGGATTCGGCACATACAACAACGCCCCCTATAGTTCGTTGGGATCGCGAATCTTATTTATTAGAGTTCATATGGCGACGAAAGAAAATGGAGATTGTTTTGAATCAATGTTAAACTCTATATCTGTCCAATTTCCACCGAAAATCGATTAACTACTTTGATTTTATATTAAGTGTTTCGAATTCTGAAAGTGTTTTGATTTTAAATAAAGTGCTTTATTTTATAATTAATCGCAAAAATTTTAGGTGTAGCTTGGTGGCACTTAAAAACCGCCAAATCTGTAGTTACGGTGGCGTTAATACGTAAATACCGAATTTTTATTCCATAACTTTCAGAATCATATTACTTCAAACATTAAAATATGCAAGAAGCATACATAAACACATAATGTTATACAATATAATTTTTCAAAAAATGTATTTTGTCAACAATTTTTATCAAAAAATTATGTTCTAAAAAACGTAAAATAAAGTGACATTCATGACATTCACAGTGACATTCAACGGCCAATCACAATGTCATGAGCGAGTTGCCTCACTGTTATCGTTTTGAACAGCCTTTTAATTTGTAAGCTAAAAGCATTTTTTATACATTAAAAAACCATTCAGATTGATGATCAGATAGCAACATTGAAAATGACATATAAACATGTGAAATTAATCTTATCCACTGAGAAGATAAAAAGTTTTTCAGATATTAATGTGATAATATTATCACTTACAATTAAATCATGATCTTATTTCTCAATTTAGTTTATGTGAAGGCTGCATGATGAGCATCTTTTGCTTAGCTATTTTTATTTTTTGTTTCCTGGAAGGTAATATATTAAGCATTTTCCACATAATTTAAATTATCTTTTAAAAAAATATATACAAAATTTGAAGTACCTATTCAGTATGAAATTTTAAGAAAGATCGTGTTTTTTCCAGTTTTGTTCAATTTAATTCGTTTATTCAAGTGTATTTAGGTTTTTTTTTGAGGGGTGGGGTATCATAACTTTGACAAGTTGCGACAAATTCCGTTTGCTCGCTGAGTTTAGGAAGTTTCTGGACTGGAAAATTAAAAGAAAAAAAAAATCGCAGAAAGGATCATATTGGAAAAGGCAAACCTCTACAAGTTTTGAATTCTTTTTAAGTTTGCAAGTTAAAAATCAATTAAGCTTCTAATCGATTGTTCTTGGCGTGAAAGATTACAGTATGGAATATCTCTGTGTTAATGTAAGAAATGTATAAAAATGTTACAAAAGCGTTCGCCACCTTGCCAAATGCGAAAAAATCATATATTTATAATTATTTTTAAATATCTGATGTCACATTTATATTCACATTTGTCACATTTCATATGTCACATTTAAATTTTTTTTAAAAATTTCATCCATGTACTCAGGGTTGATTCTAGACCTTATAAAGGCCAAGGTGCTAAAAACTGAAAAAAGCATTATTTACCCCCAAAAAAGGCAACCTTCACATAAAAGGACATTGTTTTTCACGAATACTTGCCTAGCTTTTAAGATACCCGAAATTTTGAAAAGTTCTTAATTTATCATTTAAAAAATCTCATTTTTAAAGAGAATTAATTTAATTAAAAATAATTGCTCAGTTAAGTTCGCACATTCTGTTAATTGGTTTAAAAATGAGCGTAAACTCTTTGAATTTGGAAAACACACTTGTCAGAATAATATTAGAATATCAGAATAAGAAAAAACAAGCAGAAATAGCCGAAAAATGATCAGTAAATAATGAGGATTTAAAACTAGGAAGTCTGGAATCTAGGGATTCTAAAAGTAATAACTGAAATTTTAAATTCATGTGTCGTAATAACCTGCTAAAAAAATATTTTTATTTTATAACCGTCGTTGAACAGCCAACCCAATTTCTGGGTTTACAACTACTAGTGTCCAACTCCGTAGCCTTGTAATTTTGCACCCAATCCAGAAGGCAAGGGAACTCCTGTATTAAGTATTGGGAGAAACTTGCCTTCGTCTTTTTTATAGAATTGACTCGCATTTGCATTACATGGAGAGGAAGACCATGAGAACCTCCCACAGTTAGCTTGACGGCAAGGAGACTCTAATCCATGGTTCGTCTGCCACTACTAATGACATTTCACGTCAGCACTGTGGTCCGTGCAAGCTGGATGTGGAATTCGTATTGACCAGCCATCATCTCATTAAAAGGCCAGCGCTCTATCCCCTGAGCCATTCCGACTCTACTAAAAATATAAAAACCATGTTAAAATGGCCAAAGAATGAGGGTTTAGGATTAGGGTAATATGTGTGAAGAGAGCAGATTGTCACAGATCTCGTTTTAAGGTTAGAAGGTTTACACGTAAACCGCATAACAAACCTTCTTAGGTTAACATTAAAAGGTTTTTGCTAAGTGAAAATAAACCATATTTTAGTATCTGGGGTTATTTAGTCACTGGAGCGACTGTTAGTCTGCCCTTTATTGTTTGGCTAAGAGGGGCTTCTTTTTTCCTTTTTCACTTGCTGCTGCACAGTTGTTGCTAAAATTGGTGAGTATTCTAAATAAATATAGTGAAAATTTTCCTCTCTATTTAATGTTGAGATTACACTTTCAAAAAATATATGTATTAATTAATCAGTTTTTTATTAATTGTTTAAATGTATGTTTTTTCAGGATTCGGCAGTCCTTGTAAACCGCATTCCTTTGGGACAGAAAAGATTGTTTGCGTCTGTGATGAGAGTTATTGTGATGATTTGGTCCTTTTATCAAATTATTCGGGAGCAGCCCTTTATGAATCAAACAAGAATGGTGCCAGATTTGAATCTTCAATTTTAAATTTTAGTTCTAATATTCCATCTGGTAATTACAGTGATAATTCATTACTTTTATAATGTGTTACAGTGCTATTAGAGCATGAATATTTTAACAAAGGTTTAAAGTTTTTTAATTTCTGACATTTTATAACTATAATCCACCAAACATAAGAAATCTAGGCAAAATCTTCATTACTGTGCATTATTTTCTCATGGATGTTTTGGTAGAAAATAAAAGTCTTGAAATCTTTTTTTTCCCCCTCTGACCTTGCCCCCGCTGTTCTCACTTACCAAGTTGGAGCTGCTGATGCAACCCTTCAAATTTTTCTGCAAAATGAGCTCGATCATTGCACTTGAATATAGTGATACACACTATTTTGAATAGATTTACTGAGATGGACACACTCTGAATTTTTTTAAAATTTTATTTTATAACCGTCGTTGAACAGCCGACCCAATTTCATGGGTATATGACTACTAATGTTCAACTCCGTAGTCTTGTAATTTTGAACCAATCCAGAAGACAAGGAAACTCCTGGATCAGTACCCCCAGAGGTATTGATTTGTTATGGGAACATGGAGGACTTTGAGACTCGACAGATTTAACGTGCATCAGTCACCATTTACTACACGAGTCTTCGGCCGACAAGGATCGAACCCACGACCTCTTGGACATGGGCCCAGCGCCTTACCGACCAGGCTATCCCGGCCGTAAACACTCTGAAATTGAAAATAATATTGAAGTGTAAATGCAAGTGTTGTCTGTATTATCTTTACCTGTTCAAACTTTTTTATTGCACAAATTTAACTCATGCCCATTTGCAAGAAATTCTTGTTGGGAAACAAACTGCAAAGAAAAGAAGGAAAAGAAAAGCGTATGAACATTGACTTTTCTCTTTAAAAGCAAATAACTGTCTTTCAGCAGTTTGAAAAGGTATTAAAAATCTATATTATTTGGAAAATATTTTTACCAATTTTTTTAATTAAAAGATTTTAATTGTTTTTTAATTATAAGGGAATTGTATTGTCATGTTATCGTAAAAAATAATCAGAATTTTTTTATCGACTTCTGAGCATTAACTAAATAAATTTCATTATTCAAAGCCGAAAAACAAAACTTTAAAATTTAATAACTCCAAAATTAGTTCAAAATTTAAAAAAAGTGACATGTTTTGCCTATGTTAGACTAAAGAGTATATGAATACAAAAAATCCTGATCCTCCTTCTAATTGTTTTAACTAAATTCAATTTTGGCTTAAAAAGCAACCTTTTTTTTGTATAATAATGTGATACTGTGTTAATAACGTTTTTATATCACTATGTATCAATATGTAAAATGTATAAAACTCCACATTTTTTCATTATATGTTTTTGAAATTTTTTTATTAGCTCTTCTTTTTATAAAAATTTTATCTCTCTCCATGTTATTTTTATCATATTAGAGTGACTTTTTTAAAAATTGACTTGTAAATATTTCTGTAAAGTTCATTAAAGTACTTTTCATTTTTTTTGTTTAAAAAAAGGCGTGAATTAATAATTAATTATAGTTTACTTTTTAGTTACAGTTTTTCTCATGAAGAAGTAATTATTTGCCCCCCCCCCCCGTCATGAGATACTTGTTCGGTCACTGATTCTAAATTGATCCTGTATGTGTAAATGTGTTATCGTTCCTTTGATTTATACATTTCTTTTCAGGAATCAGTTTGTATACTGTTAACAGTTCAGTAATGTATCAGTTCATTTTGGGCTTCGGAGGAGCTTTTACTGATGCAGCTGGTATCAACATTGCTTCTTTATCTCCAAAATTGCAGAAATCGCTTCTCTCTAGCTATTTTTCTGAAAATGGTATCCTAATTTTGTTTTTCATGCATGATTAATTCTTTTATTTTAAGAGATACTTTTTTTTAAATATAATGGTATTTAATGATAATTCTGCCATTCCTTATGTTATTCAACTGTACTTTACGTAATCAACTCTCTCTCTCAAAAAAAAATATGTGGAGGAATTCAAAAAATATGACTATACAAAATTCCAGATTCTAAATATTTGCATTTCCCCTATGACCCCATTTCCTGATAAAGAAGGTCATTTACAAAAGTTTATCAAAATTACTGTCTATAATTAATAAGAAAAATAAGAGGTGAAAACATGATATGCGATTCTAAAATGTCATACCTGCCAAGTCTCCTGTTTTTTAACAAAGACTCCTGTATTTTACAACTATCTCCTGTTTACCCAAATATTCTCAAATTTCTCTGTATTAGTTGAAGAGATTTGAAAACAAAAAATTTTGGTGATAAAATATCCTCTGATGGCAATAATACTTTTTCTTCCTCAATAGATGGTGCTATTGTCAGAACTACAGTATGTTGAGTGTTTATAGTTATAATAATGGGTTTAAATTGTTTATAGTTATAATAATGGTATTTTAAGATTTGTATACATATATTTTACTTCGCTAAATGAAAGTGCCTATATTATTTTCAATTTTGACTTGCATGATTATGCATAGTGTACATGTAGCCCAAAAATATGTTGCTAGTAAAATCTTTGTTATTTTATTTCTCCAATGTTTTGCAGGTATGAAATTTATTTAAAAATATCCTCAAAAGGATTAAAAGTTGGCAGATATATATATGTATATATATATATATATATATATATATATATATACAGGGGCGTATGCAAGGGAGGGGGTTTAAACACCCCCCTTGAGCTCAGACAAAATGGCTAAAATAAAAGTTTTAGTAAAAAATTATGCGGGCTATTAGTTTTTAAGACTATATATTTTTATTTGCCTTTTACCTACTTTTTTTGTCACGGTATTTCTCAGAATACTGAAAAAACATTTACTATAATAGGGTTGTACTTATGAAACCAAATTCATGTGATACTGTTACGAGCGAGCCCCGATCGCTGGTTCTTTTCTGTCCTGCCAGTCGTGATAGTTTTCGAGACTGGCTGGCATTCGCAAGGTCTTACGCGGTGATTCTAGAATCCTAGACGCTCTTTCGTCTTTGAGACAATTCGAGAATTTTTGAGATGCAGTAAAAAATTATATAAAAGGGGGAACGAAGTACAGTGGAGTTAGTTAGTCAGACTAAGAGTTATCTCTGCAGCTTGTCTTTCGGTTTGCTGTTAGGATCTTTAGGATGTCAAAACGAAAGAATTGAAAAAAAAAATTACTACCTGAAATTAGTGAGGTGACAGCATCTAGTACCAATGTAAGTTTTTCTGTTGAACCGAATGATACTTCACGATGTGCTACTTCCGTTGAAAAAAACGTTTCTAGCATAACAAAATCTGATGAATGTGAAAGTGGCCCTCAAAGTGTTACTTCCCACCCATATGACATTGGACTGTTTTCAGAAGATAGTACATGCAAGGATAAAAACTGGATATACTAAAAAATGTTTGGGAACCCAATCCAGCATTTGTTTTTCCTGAAAAAAAAAAAAGAAAATTGATATTTCAGTACAAATGGCTTTATCGCTGGAAATGGCTTGCATATTCCGAGGCAAATTTTGTGTACTTTTCACACCAAGTGGTACTGGTTCTGGCAAGCAACCTTTAGGCCAACCGTGCAGTGTAAAATTTGACAACTCGAAAAAAGCAGTAGAGCGATTTTCTGAACACAGGAAATGTCTTTCACAAAAAATCGATCGAAACTGCTGGGACATTAAACGATATTTTACTAGGAAAGATGAAACCTGTGGATGAACAAGTTGACTGTGCAGCAAGCAGAGGAAAATAGAAAAAAAAAAATTACTGCAATCATTGAAACCATCCTATTTTGTGGAAATCAAGGTCTCGCTTTAAGGATTCGGGAATAATTACTGAACAACCAGGTGAAGCGAACGACGGAAATTTTCGGGCATTGCTTCGTTTCCGGAGTATGAACAATTCGACTCTTAAGAACATTTTAGAGTAAACCAGAAAAAATGCTCAGTATACCAGCCCTCGATTTCAGAACGAAGTTATTGAGGTTTGTAATATTTTAATCCTGCAAAAACTAGTCAGCAAGATTAATGATGTAATTTGTTTTTTCATACTTGCAGATGAAACAACTGATATTGCAGGTATAGAGCAATTATCAATATGCTTTCTATATATCGATAATGAAAATTTTAACATCAACGAACAGTTTTTGCAACTCGTGCCTTTGCATGACTTAACCGGAAAAACAATAGCGACAACAATATTAGACCAATTACAGTCTATGAAAGTTGATATAAAAAAGTTACGTGGACAGGAGTACGATGGTGCTGCATCAATGAGTGGAAAAATTAATGGTGTACAAGCCCACGTAAGAAGTATTGTCCCATCAGCACTTTGTCCCTCTACATTGCTCTGCTCATAGCCTCAATTTAGCTGTATCAAATGCATGCGAAATAACTGGCATTAGAAATTAAATTGGCTTAGGGACAATTAAAACATTATATGACTTTTTAAATACGACAAGACAGTATGTTCTATCTTCAGCAATAGAGGAGATGGAAACCAGCTCTAAGAAGGAGAAAATTAAAGAGCTATGTGCAACCTGTTGGATGGAAAGATACAACTCAGTAACCGCTGTGGTGGAACTTTTCGAGCCTATCATTGAAACTCTTCAAAAAAATATCAGAATGGAAGGATAAGGAATCAGCTATTCAAGCTAATTCTTTACTGTGCACAGTATCTAATCCTACAAAAGACAAGCATAGATTTTATAGAGGCAGTGAGTCTCTCAGAAGATGTTATTAAAGAACTAAAATTAATGCGTGAAAATGCCTCTGAAATATTCTCTGAAATATTCAGCTCTTCTTCTCTTATGCTAACAAACATTGGATCTTCGATATAAATCCCTAGAATAGCGGGAAAATCGCGCTAATTTTCCCTCATCGACACCCGAAACATATTTCAGTGTTAGTGTATTTATTTCATTTATAGAAAATTTTATAACACAATTAGACTTAAGATTTGTATCACATCGTGATGTTTTGAAAGGATTTCAGTGCCTTCTTCCTGCCGATCCTTTCATTTGCCAACCTTCAAACATAAAGGCTTTTGAAGCATTAGTGGAATTTTACGCTTAAGATTTGGATACCTGTAAAGAAAGCCTTATGTCTGAACTAAAACTCTGGCATAAAAGATTAAAAAGGATTAGTGAAGACGGAGGTAGCGTTCCAAAAACTGCGTGGGATGGTCTTGGAATGTGCAATAAAAATATAACACCAAACATTTTCAAACTCCTAGAAATATTGGTCGTTCTACCTGTTTCACTGAGTGCAAACGAAAGATCCTTTACGACGTTTAAAGACTTATTTACGCAATTCAACGGGTAATAATAGAATGAATGTATTGGCGCTCTTAAAACATTCATAGAAAATGTACCCCAGCTGTAGAAGACATTTTAAACGAACTTGCAAAAAAAAAAAAAACGTCGTTTGGATATTACTGAATAAATCAATAAATTTTTAGCGTGTTTGTATACTGGTTTAATTCCCTATTTGTTGGTAAGTTATTTTTTGGTCAAATTTATTGGTTGTCTATAGAATATTCACATTCATACGGTTATTCTTTAGGTAGCTGTTACATTATGAGTAGTTTTTTCTGACTTGATTAATTCCTATTTTTTAATAAAAATAAAATATTTTACCTCTTATTAAAAAAATATGTTCTTAAACTTAAAAAATCAAATCAAAATTTAACTAAACAATGTTGTCTAAATAAAAAGTCAAAATTGTCTAGCTGTCTAAATTAGGGAAATAATAGTGCTTTATTATATACTCAAATTTCTTTTAGTAGTTTCAGAAAATTATGAACACCCCCCTTGAAAAAATTTTGCGTACGCCACTGTATATATATATATAAACATATATAATTCTTCTCACCTGTAACTTATAGATGAATCTGTTTTAAATCCCTAACACTAATCATCTTCATTTTCTAATCTGTACTTCATATTGTGTGTGCATTGTAAAAAAAATGCAGACAGGAAGTTTATCGAAATCACTGCTTAAAAAATTTATAAGAGGGATGAAAGAAAAGGATATAGAAGTTATTCCTAAATAGAAACCAGAACTTGATGAATTAAACTTAGATTTAAGCTAATTTATTTTCATTATAGTTTTTTTCTGAAATAATTTTTTTTAATAGGGATTCAGTATAATATGGGGAGAATTCCAATTGCTAGCTGTGATTTTTCTACACATCCTTATTCATATGCTGATGTCAAAGACGATTTTAAATTAGAACACTTTCAACTGGCTAAAGAAGATCTACTTTACAAAGTAAAACTTTATTTTTACTAGTCTTAAAAATAAATAAATAATTGTCAGGGGTCGCAAAAATATAATTGTATCTGTATGAGACAAATAAAAGTTTCCTTAGTAAACGATTTATTTTAAAAGCATATTAAACTGATAGACAAATATAACAGAGTGAAAAATGAGCTACGAAAGGAAATCACTGAAAATGAGGAAAATCACTGAAAATCCTTTTTAAAACATCTATAAAAATTGATTAGTTGAATAGAGAAAAGAATTTTTGTTTTCTGTTACTTGATTACAAGTTTAACTACATAGGGATTTCATCCATTTTCAAGTTGAATATTATATCATAGTATAATATTCAACTTGAATTTAAATAACATAAAGTTTTTATGTACAGTGGGTAAATGGCTGACTTTTTTGAAATTCAATTATTTCTGGGGAACTATTCTGCCGATTTTGCTACAATTTTGTATTTTGCCATGTAAAATTGTATTCTTTAAAATGATGAAAAAATTTTATACCTTACAATTCAAAGCATTTTTTTACCATTATGAAATAAAATAAATATTTAATAAAAAGTTTTTTTTTGCTTTGAATTACCTTTTGAATAACAACTTTTATAATTGTGTGCAAAATTTTTCAACTTGCCCTGGCAGTGACAACTATGCAAATATTTTGGAAATTTTAAGAAAGAAAATTGACAATTGCATGAATTTTAAGAAATATTTAATGTGTAGAAAGATTTTTATCTTTCATTTACCTTGTTTAACAACTGTTTTTAGATATGAAAATTAAAGAGGATAAGTTAAAAGCTATGACTAATTTACAGTAAGAAGTCTATTTGCTGTGTAAATCCACCCTTTAATTTTGATTTTTAAATGGTTGATTTTCTGTATCTTCAATAACCAAGTGCTGTTGGAAATGGAATTTTTATTTCTTAAATACCAAACTTGTTGTGTAAAACAATTTCCTTTTTTTTTTAATGGCAAGCACATAGATCTATTTCCCATTGGCCTCAGAATTGCTACTCTCTTATCTTTACCCAGTGGGTACCTGTGGTTAAGCCACGGCGGTAGAGTAGCCTCATCATATAACCACAAGCCTGTTTATAGGGCAGGTTACATTCACACAATCATACAGAAGAGCGCCATGATGGCTCAGGGGATGGAGCATTCGTCTACCCTTGAGGTGAACAGAGTTCGAATCCCAGCGATGGCTGGTTGATACGAACTCCACATCTGGCTTGCACCGAGCACAGTGCTGAAGTAAAATATCCTCAGTGGTAGACAGATCACGAGTTAGAGTCCCCTTGCCGTCAGACTAATCATGGGAGATTTTCGTGGTTTTTCTCCCCATGTAACGCAAATGTGGGTTAGTTTCATCAAAACATCCTGTGCGAAGCAAATTTCTCCCAATATTTGATTTGATAGTTTCCTTGTCTTCTGGATTGGGTTTAAAATGACAAGGCTTCATAGTTGAACATTAGTAGTTTTAAACCAGACAAATTGGGTCGGCTGTTCAACAAAAGTTATGAAATATAATCACGTAGAAGAAAGGACATAGAACACACACACAGAGAGAAAGAAAGGTACATCCATGTCTATGGTGAGATTCGAACCCACAACCACTGGCCCTGTAGTCCAATGCAGTAACCACTAGACCAGTGATTGGCAAACGTTCATAAGTAAAAATAAATTTTTATGTGTTTTCTAAAAAACACTCAGTTTGCAAAATTTTTTTAAATATAGTTATACCTTATTTAGGCTTTTCAGATCGTTTTTCAAATTCGACTTACTTCTACATGTCCTCCGGGGTTTCGTTTGGAATCTGACGTTAAGTTTTGCACTAAAATCCACCTTCATTTGTTTTGGTCTAGGCATTGTCTTCTCCACTTTTTCTCCCGCCAGTAGGGGCTCAAGAATTTAGAAAGAGAAACATGTGTGAACTTATCGCTTTGCATTCTTAGTACATGTCCCATCCATTTCCACCTGCTCTTATTGATTTCATTTTCCATTGCTCTTCTTTATTTGCTTTTTCTAATATTAACAGGCCAAAATATTTTAAAAATTTTCTGGAGCAGTTCTTTTGAAAAATCCCACGCTTTTGGATACTGATATTCTAAGACACCTGGAAACCATATTGTAATGATCCATGTTATTAAACCGTATTATAAAATTGCTCTGACTATTGTTTTATAGACATTTATTTTTATTCTGTATGCATATATGATTATCTTTCACTATATGTAGTTCTGATTCACATATATTTATAGATTCCGTACATCCAGTTAGCCAATGCTCTGAGCAAAAACCAGTTGCTTCTTTTTGGGAGCCCATGGAGTGCTCCCGCATGGATGAAAACCAATGGAGCCATGAATGGTAAAGGAGAACTCATTGGTGAACCTGGAGGACAGTATTATCAAACATGGGCAGATTATTTTGTACGGTAATTCTATATTTTTTTTTAAAACTGGCTTTTAGCATGTTCTAAGATTTTTGCAGTATAAAATTATATCAAAATTATGTTATATTTTGTAAGAAATTTAATTTCTTTAATTTTTTGTTATTCTATATTCAATTTTTACTGTTTATTTTTTGTTTTTAAGCATTATAACAACGAACGCTTTTAGTATGACTATCTTGAATTGTTGATATTTCATCAAACTGATTATGGCAATTTTTTGTTTTATTTTTTTAAAATTTACTTTGTTTATGTTTTTGACATTTTTATTTTTGTTTAGTTTTATCACCAAAATTTTATTTTTTACCACATTTTCACGAATATTTTCATTATTTTTGTATTTGATTTAATTTTATGTTACTTTTACTTGCTTTATTTTTATCTATAACTTTATTTTGTTTATCATTACTAGTATTGCAATCTTTATACTGGTTTTCAAGAGAAATGCATAAGGGCTAATTGCTTTTATAATCAGTAAAAAGTTTAAGTTTTCTCTAATTTTGCATTACAACCTAATTAATATCCTCTACAAACTTTTAAACCCAATATGGTGTTAGGTAAATCAGTATTTAAAATATAAAATTCAACTAACTTAGCTATATTTCCAATTTTTAAATTTATAGTGCATGTGTGGTTATGTTGCAAATTACCTTTTGTTTGATTTACATTTACAAAAGTACTAAAAAACAAGCAATTTTTTTATAAATATCTATATATTTTTAAAATTCTACTAATATACCGATATTTTTAATACAATATACAAAACTCAAATTGCCCATTTGAGAACTACTTTTAATGATTCCATCATAGTCATTCATAATCTGTGTAACTTTCTTTTTAAAAGAAACGACAATTCATCAATCCATACTTTTTTTTGTTTAAAAGTTATCTTTTTGTGAAATGTCAGTCCCCTTGTGTGATTTATTTACAAATCAGGAAAAATTCCTGATTTTTCACTAACTGCAAGCCAGAAGTTTCTGAAAATACGAGGTCCAGAAGTTTCAAGAAATCATTGATCAAATTTATGAATAAAATTTTTTGTATATTTTATTTAGAAATATTAGAACTAGAATTTATACAGGGCATCTCTTTCTTTAATAAATATTTTTTCTGCTAGAATAATGAATGTGATTAGAGATAAAAGTAAACTTACACGTAATTATTCATTTAAATTATGCTGCATATAATTTATTTAGAGTTTCATGTTTTGAAAATACCAATGATTTTAATTTATAAAGACATTAATTTTTTGAAATGCGTCATTAATGATTTTACTCAAGAAATTTTCAGGATTTTTGAGTTGGGCTCACAATCACCCCTGATGTGAATCCCAGCATATTAATTTTACTGCACTTTCTCCTGTAATGTATTACTTTAACCTTGATCTATAATGTATTTATTAGTTTTTGTCCAGAACGCAAGGGTTGTCATAATGACTGTATTTTAATTTTGTTGCTTATTCAGAAGATCTGTATATTTCAGATTCTTGAAGGCATATGAGGAACATAACATTACTTTTTGGGGTCTGACAATGCAAAATGAACCGACGGATGGATGTGTTGCGGATTTTGCTTTTCAGTCCATGTGCTTCCCTCCCGATAAACAGAGAGACTTCCTGAAACTCAATTTGGGGCCCGCCTTGCAGAAGGCAGGATTCGGCCCCAATAACTTGAAACTCATGATAATGGACGATGCCAGGGGGCTCTTGCCAAGATGGGCCGATATTGTAAGTGAACTAGCATTTAATATTCTCTGTAGTATTGAAATTAGGAATATTGCTTCTAATGCTTCTCGCTGTAACAATACAACAATAATTCCCTCTACTAAAATAATATTTCATGGCGAATTTGCATATAGAATAATGTTATCTTCTCCTCAATAGTATATCGCTGAGTAATACTACATATAATCAAATTAAATATGTACTGATACTAAGAGAACTGTACAACATTATAAATTTTTTACAACTTTAGATATTCTGTACCTCTTCATTAGAATACTGCAGTTAGTATAAGTTTTTTTTTATTTTAACTATGAAATAAATTTTTCTTTAAAATGAGTATTTGAACTAAACTATGAGTTTGAACTAAACTATGAGTATTACTGCAATTCTGTCTGTATATAACACTTGTTTATCCTGATCTGGTCGGTCCCGAAAGTAAAGAAATTATAAAAAAATAAATAAATAAAATTCAAATATTCTTTTTGCTAATGTGAAAGAGATAAAATCAATAGTTTTTGAATAAAAAGTTTTTAAGAATTGTTCCAGGTTGGGTCTGCAGATGTGGAAGTCAGATTCTATCTTCTTGACGTCATATCTCTCATTGGGTTAGACTTTCACAACTTTATAAGGGTCAAAAACTTTTGGTTTCATTTTCACTCGCCTATTGTTAAATAATGCCTAAAATTTATGTTTAAAGTTATATCAATAGATGGCGCTGTGCCAGTTATTTTCTTTCTCATATTTGTTATATTTTTATTCCTTATTGTGCTGTCTATGTTGAATAAACGTTGTGTTCGTTTCTCTGTAGTCATATTTAATTTGGATGTCCAAATATCTTTAGAGTACAATTTTGAAATGGTGCCGAAATACCTGGAATAGGGCACTTTTTATGGAATTGAAAATTTTTGGAAGAATACTTGGATAAATTAATTTAGGACTATGGCTACGAAAGAAATGTTAGGGAATAAAAAAATGAAACGAACTGTAGTAAGACAGCTAATTACTAAATTAATATCAAAAATTGAAGCGAGTTTGGCAGATGAATCGCAGGATGCTGAAAAAGCCGAACTTTTATTGGATTTAAGTGAGCAATTAAATGCAAAAATGATGGAATTAAAACAATTGGATGAAAAACTGGAATACACTGTTGCTGAACAGGAGTTCGAAAGCGAAATAACCACCTGCCAAGAATATCAAGAAAAAATAGTGACATGGAGAGGTAGGATTTGGAGATTTTTAAATGGATGTTCTTCTAATTCAAAAATTAATATCAAAAGGGATAGAAACAAAACTGTTGTTGTTAAAACTAAATCAAAAATAATGAATCTACCTCATATGCAAGTTGGAACATTTCACGGAGATTCTACCAAGTGGGTGGATTTTTATAATCAGTTTGAAATTGCTATTCATAACAACAGTGAATTACAAAAAGGCTGAAAAATTTGCATATTTGAAATCCTTGCTTGGAGGAAGCGCTCTTGCATCTTTATTTGGATTTGCCATTAGTGATCAGAATTATGATTCCTCTATCGAGATTCTGAAAGAGCGTTTTGGAAGAACGGACATTGTGATAAGCTCTCATATGACGAAACTTCTCGCTATTGAACCTATTCGAAATGTTTCCAACTTAAACGTTCTAAGAAGACTATATGATGAATGTGAAATACAAATAAGAAGCCTGTCATCATTAAATGTAACTGCAGGAAGTTATGGAAATTAACTATGCCCAATAATTCAGCAGAAGCTTCCAGAAGAACTAAATTCCACAGAACTGAATTCAATCGATGTCGGAAATCAGAAAAAGAATTTGATATACAAGAACATGTAAGTTTTTTGAAAAAGGAAATTAACTGTCGTGAAACGGCAAGCTTAGTTAGTCACACAAAGAATAATTATAGCCAAGATTTATCAAGATTTGAGCGGAAGGGAAAATCTAACTTTTATCAGAATAAACCTGGAAATGCATCCGCCTTGTCAACAATAAATTATAGATGCATTTTTTGTGACTGTGAAAATCATTCTAAGTATAACTGCAATGTTTTTGATATTGAAAAGAAGCTAGAATTCCTAAGAAGAAAAAGAAGGTGTTTTTTATGTTTCGTAAGAAATCATATGTCCACTGAATGCAGAAATAAATTTTCGTGTAAAAAATGCAAAGGAAAACATCATGAAACAATTTGTTTTAAATCAGACTTGACTGACAAAGAAGAAGAGAAGGAGCCAAAAACATTAGAAGTAAGTCAAAATTCTTCATCTAAATTTGGATCTAATATAGTTTTGCAAACTGTAAATGCTATAGCAGAAAGACCTCAAAATCATTGTTTCATAAGATGCTTAATTGACAGAATTTCTCAAATTTCTGTTATTACTAAAGAATTGCCTGAATACAATTTTCAATGACATTTTTTACTGTCTTTTGTTTGACCAAACTTCCTGTTTTGTTTTTGCCAAAATGTTCTTTAGAGTATTCAAGTTGTACAACTTGTTTTTTCATATCAAGTGGAACTACCTAGAGTTTTTGATCGTTTACTTGTTTGTAGAGCACATTTCGAAGTATTTGCTTGATGTAAACTCATCATTAGTTTGTGCTTTTTTATTTTTTATGTTATTTCGTTGTATTATATGACCATTACTGACTTACAGCTAAATACTTCAACAAGTTGCATTTGTCTATTTGATGTGTGGAGTATCTTGTAATCAAATTCTAAGAAGAGAGCCTACCATGCTATTTTGGGTGGTAAATCTTTTTTGGACATTGTTTTTTGAAAAACCTGTGTAGATTTGGAATTTTGTGTCTATGAGGTAGAGCCGAAATTTTTTCAATGTTGTGACTATCCTTAGTACTTTCAACTCAAAACTGAAGCATTTTATTTTCTTGAGGAAAGGTTTTTGGCCTTTGAGTTTTTCGAAAGAAATGTTTCAATGTGTCTATGATGAAAGTGTGATTTTACTTAAAACGGTATTGCTCAGATGTTACAAGGTACTGAATATCTGTTGTCTCAATAAATTCAGTAGATGATTTGTCTGTAGCAAAATTTTGTTTAAAATAGTATCGTTCAAATGTTGCTAAGCACTAAATACCTGCCATCTTAATAAATTCAAAAGGAACTTTGTCTATAGTGAAAGTTTAATGTGGAGAAAATAGATCAGATCATCAATTTATTTGTGAAAATTAAATAAAGCTTTATGACATTTCTCCTCTTTGACAGTAAAGTTTGAAAAATGCCTTGTAGTCGTGGTTTCATCTCAAAATAACAGTCAATACTTTAAATTAAATTCTCTTTTAATTTTTTTTGCTCTTTGTTATCAGGTAATGAAAGACAAGGAGGCAGCCCAATTTGTATCAGGCATTGCCTTCCATTGGTATTATGAAGATTTGATGCCTCACAGGATTCTGGACATCACTCACGGCAAACACCCTGCTCTTTTCTTCCTTGCGACTGAGGCGTGTACAGCTTATGAGCCATGGGTCGTCCCAAAAGTTGATCTGGGAAATTGGAAGAGAGCAGAACAATATGCGCATGACATTATACAAGTAGGACATTTCATTTTATACCCATCATGAAACAAAACATGCAAGATTATTTCATTTTTTTTTACAAATAATTTTTATATGCTTAAGAAAATACAGTACTTTTTAATGTAACAGACAACAAGGAAAATTTTTTTTCCTAATCATATTTTTGGAAATAATTTAAAGCAACAAACAAAACATTTTCATAAAAATAATTGCTTCATTTAAATAAATTTGACAACAATAAATACTGAACATAATTTTGAACAAAATAAAAGGGAAATGCTTTTTTTTTATAATACTTCCCCAATTTCTTATAGACATTGTAATAAATTAAAAACAAATAGGTTATCGTGAGTTTTCTTTCCATGTAACACAAATGCAATTATAAAAAAAAAAGAAGTTTAATTTATCAGAAACTTGCAATCACACTGAGAAAACTCTAAAAAATCATTTGGAAAAATCATCTGTATCATTTGGCAAATTTATGCAATAAATATTTCTTAATTTTACATGTTTTCAAACCAACATGTCCTAGTATGTTATTTAAGAAAATTCATTCTAGGATTTGCTGAATTGGTCTATCGGTTGGATTGATTGGAATTTAGCCTTGGACATGGAGGGTGGTCCAAACTGGGTGAAGAATTTTGTTGATGCAGCCATCATTGTGAATTCTAAATCCAAAGAATTCTACAAGCAGCCCATGTATTATATATTGGCACACTTCAGGTAAAAAATTAACCTTTTTTATTTTCATTGTTTAAGATAAAATTTTTGTTTTAAATTCATATTTTAAGTTAATCAAGCTCAGTAGTCTCCACATATAGTTATTGTGGTAAATGTTATAAATCACTAATTTTTATCAAAATCACTCAGTTTGGATTTTCTCGCTTTCTATGATTACCATATTGTTTAATGTTATCAATACCTCTGTGGCAAATTTTTTTCGAGCTATCTGCAACAAAACTCTCGGGCACTAATGTCTTTCTGAAATAAACTTTTCATAATCACAAACATATATCTTACTAATTTAAAATAACAAGAGCATCGCGTTTACAAAAGGAAAAAAAAACTATATATATAAATTTTTTTAAATTGAACATAATAATTTTTTATTCTAATATTATAGATGATGTTCTTGCATTTTGTAAATAATCGTCACAATTAAAAATCATGAAATCCATAGTGGTAATTGCCGAAAAAAGATCGACGCCGAAATCACGCAAATCGGACTCCTCAAATGAGTGGTTCTTTTCAAGGTTAGGTTGTTGTAATAAATAATATCATATAAAAAATATTGGATTTAAAAACTGTGGAGAAATCAATAGCATTAACTGCCGAAAATTCGATAGAATTATTGTTTTAAAATGTATATACTCAAATGCACAATTCGAATTGTTCATATTGTTTGAAATATATAGGGATATTTAAAATCCACATGAAAATCAATATCAATAACTGTCGAAAATACAATCGAAACATTACATTGGTTCATGATACTGTCGGCGTAAATTGAGCGTGTCAAAAAGCAGGATTCATTGATTTAAATCAGCGTGATTTAAATCAAATGATTTTTTTAAAAAAATCATTGATTTAAATCAACTGATTTTTTTATATATATACGTATTGATTTTAAAAGTTAAAAAACAGTGTTTTAAATTATTGATACTTTTATTATTTTCTTTTCTGAGTTTTAAAATTTATTTTAAATAGATTGTGTGTTAATTAATTTTACTTAGCGAAATTACTTTCTTTCTTGGTGTGCGTGTGAAATTCCAACACATTTGAAATTACATTTTTAAAAATCTTTTGAATCGTGAGATTCAAAATACACATTTAATGTTGTCTTAATATAGACTTGCATAGTTGTAGGAAGTAATTAATAAACATGAATTTAAAAAAAAAAAAAAAATGCAAATAATGTTAATTAAAATTCTACCTTTTGATTGAAAAAGCATGGAATTAAAATCTACATTATATTTTATTGGTGGAAAATGTATATTTCTGAAGCTTGAGGTTATATTAAAAAGAAATTACCCTAATATGCTAAAAAAAGATATGATTGGTTTTGATAATGATTGATAATATGATTGATTTTGGTCCCTTTCAAACTTTTTCAAAGTCTATTTGAAGCAGTAGAGTTATTAACTCGTATTTTTTCCTCATAATATGTTTACAGTATCTTTGACAACAGATTTTCTATAAAGTAATTTTGTGAAAAAAAAATTCCAATGAGTACATAAGTCAAATTTTTTTAAAACTTATCTTATTTATTTTGATACAGGATTAAAAATGAATATTTTAATATAAAAATATATAGATTAAATATTTATTTACCTTTTGATGAATGACTACATTTATAAACAATATCTGTTACATTTATTTTGTCATATTAAAAATCAAAAGAAAAAAATCAAAATTTTAAATTAAAATTATGGTTTGCTAATTAAACTTTGTTTTAATAGTTAAAGAATAAGGGTCTGTGTCCGAGCCAAATTTGCTACCGCTTGGCGGTACCTTCACAAATTCAACTTTAGGAAAAACAATAGTTTCACAAAATACTTTTTCTTAAAATTTTATTTTTGTGTCTCATAAGAAACGATAAATCCGTATTTTCGTGTTGATTTTTTAATATTACTTTTTAATTTTCACAAATTGTGTCTAAATTTTCACAAAATAAGTACCTCTCAGAAAAACCTAGACTCCTGAAGTATTCATAAAATTCTCTATTTCATCTAGTCTTCAAATTTCAATTATGCATTTGTTTCAAAATGTATTATAATGAAAAATTATTTTTGTAAGTTAGAGCTTCTAAAATATTGTTATAATAGTGTTTTAATATTAATTTAATTTTGATTAAACATTTATAAAGTTTTTTTAATCATAAATAAAAGTTCTTATAATGTATTTGAATAAAAATAAAAAAAATCTGATTTAAATAAAAAAAATCCGATTTAAATCAAAAAAATCACGAACCCTGTCAAAAAGTGATTATCAAAATTTCAAATATTGTGTGTAAATTTCTGCAGGAAAAAAAAGTAAAATTTTTTACTTTTCAAAAGAAAAATTTTTCTGCAAGAACTCTGTATTGTTCTGATACAATGTCACCATGGTGCTGCGATTCTGCCACGAGAATCAATGTTTTCTTTAAAGTTAATCTTAATTTTAAAGTATATTTCAAATTCATTTCTTATATAAATGAAAGAAAGAAAGTTGAATAAATTTTTCATAAAGAACAGTTTTAAATTTTAAAAATGTAAGAAAGCCTAAGTTATTATTACTTATTTATTTATTTATTCTAGCTGGAATTTCCAGCTTAACTTTTCATTTTTTCAACAAAAAAAAAAAAAAAATGTTTTTAAGTTTAAAAAAAAAAAAAAGAAATTAATATATTCCAGTTGAGTTTGTTCACATTATTTTAATTAACATTAATATATGTTATAAGAGTATTGAAATCAAGAATATGCATTTATTTTGTCCTATGCAACAGAAACAGGAATTAAATTATTTATCAAACATGTATAAGAATATTTTTTATGGGAAGAGTGCGATGAGGTCAGTAACAATCAATTTATTAAGCAATAAAAACTTCGGTGAATGAATTGAATCACACTTTATCTGCCCAAATCGCATTATTAACTAATTTTTAAATACATTAATACTAAGGCTCAAAATTTTTACATGCACTACCAGGCATATTACTTTAAAAAATGCAAGCCCAAGTTATTTTATTTCAAATATGCATCAATGAAAACAGGCACGTAAAGGAATGTAATTATTCATTTAACAAATATTGTACATAATCCTCTTTAGAAGAACAAAATAGTAAAAGGAATTATGAATATTATGTGGAAACTGATATTATGTGAAACTTCAAATACAAAAAAAAAAATCCCACACACTGCCATTAATATTCAAGAGAGCACATAATTGGTATTTTAGGATATTTTGATTACATGCCCATTAGAAATTTTCAACATGTCTTAAGAATGCATGGCAAAATAATTTTGGAGCACACATAATTACATCACTTACTTTTTGTTCACAGTTTCCGCATAGGGAATTAATTGTGTGTTGCTCCAAAGTATAGTCTGTGCTGGGCTCTGTAGTATCCTAAATATTAGTGTTCATAAAAATTCTTTTAAAAAATATGCTTTATTATAATTTGATTAGTTGTGGCACTGTACTATCCCTGGTGGAAGCTTCAGGTTGATAATTACTGTGGGGATAGTCCTATGTCAACCTTCATCTGTTTATATATCCCGACATAGAATTGAGTTAACATGTCTTTTGTACCAGTGAATTGGAATTGCATATTTTTAGTGGTAGATACACTACAGTACTCCCCCACCAGAATTATATCTTAGATAGAATTAGATGAACAGATACTACTTGATTCATTGCTGTTTTGTGAAAAGCCGGGACAGCTGTATTAAGATCACCGCACTTTTGAGTGCTGAATGGATTTTATAGTCTTGGTCGCTTGTGTTGCCATTAGCAGTCGAGTGTATACAGGCCGACGTTGTGTGTGATCGAGACTGAGTAGCGACAGTGCGAGTAGGTGAATAATGTCACAAGTAGCAAGTCAACTGTTGAATTGGGAACCATCCATCGAAGTAGGCGTGTTCACATCACGTCCGGGTCACCAATGCGGAGAGAGTAGATATCGACAATCAGAGGTCTGTTTCGAAGAAATTTGAGTCCATTAATGGACCCTTCACACAATATCTTTTCATGAAAACGGACCCTCCACGAAATATTTTAACTTAAAAACTGACCTTTCACAAAATAATTTATCTTTTAATCGGACCCTTCACAAATTTGTTTATCTTCATTATTGTTTTGTAAATCGAATAAACCCTTCCCAGGCGGATGGGGGAAAAGAAAAACAGATGTAAACGAACTAAGTTTTGTCTTCGGGAGACGCTTCTTCCTTTATTCATCTGAAATGAATATTCTGTGTTCAGCAGTATAGGCTAAATACCAAATATTTGTATGTTGCATCTCTAATTTAATAGCAGCAATTGCTGTTTATTTTTTAAAATGTATTTTTTTTTAATTTTAATTTTACAGTGTTGAGTATAATCTTGTATCTCTTTACAATTTAAAAACTCATTAAAAAGTTTTTTGCAATAACAGGACCCTATTTGCACAAATTCACAAAAGCAGGACCCTGGTTGAAAAAATGTGATTTAACGTTTATTTTATATTCACAAATTACGAGTAATTTTTCACAATTTTACAAAAACGGACCTTTCACAAAATGTATGGACAGATCCCTGACAATGTCAAACTTCATCTATGAAAAGGTACGCCACCATAGATACGAGTTAACATGCCTTATATATTTGTTGCGGGTTCGCATAAGCGATAAATTATAAGAAAGCAAGAAATATTTTAGTTGTAATAAATTGGCAACATAATATAAAAAAAATATAGAACAAACAATCGATAAGTGAAAAGTAAAACGATGTCTAAAAATAGTTATTCTTTCTATGTGTCTTCCTATGTAAAATGTCCTCGTCATGTAAATAAATGTGCTCTTGTCTAAAACAACCTGTATCTTCTTCTTTGGGAGTTGTAGTTCAAATTTGGTATAAAATTCAAACTTCGACTTTGCAACAATATTAGTAAATTGGAATTGTATATTTGTAGTGGTAGGTTGACTGCAGTTACGAACTTTCCTTTGAAACAATGCTTCTGTCCTTTACCTTTTAAAGTGCATGCGCCATGAAAGGATAGGGCATTTTATTTTTAAAATAAAATTTATTTTCAAGTTTTTAATTTTATATTGTATCATTTCACACAGCAAAAGTTTGCCAAGGGGATCCTACAGAATCGCCTTAGATGTGTCAAAGCGAGTTGAAAATCTTGAAATTGCAGCATTCAGGACTCCTGATGATAATACAGTTGTCATTGCAGTGAATAGGTAAGTTGATTTGTTAACTTTGCTAAAGAAATGCTCTGTGGAAGAAAAATTATGTTAAATGGGGATATCTTTTATGAGATTCTTTTGCATTAAAAGAAAAAAAATTTCTGCATTAAATTTTTTTTTCATAGGGGCTTATTTATTCTAAAAAGTAAATATTGTAAAGGATGCTAGATCCAGGCATTTTTTTTAATGGCAGGCACTTTTGTCTATTACCTATTGGCAAAATGGGTCTTGGTTTGGATTTGATAGCATTCACACACTTTTCAACTGTGTTCAAGAGTAATAGTAAACAGTGTGCATGCGTTGCTATGGCGGCCACTGCTGTTTTTCTTTTTATTTTCTCTAGCAGCCTAGTAGAAGAGATTTGAAATTATTATAATTTTTTTGTGTGTACAAAGTTATATTGCAGCTCCGCTAAAATATCGATATTACTTTCTTGCGAACCCAAAATTTGAATGTTATTTTTAATATAATTTCTTTCTCTTCTAGACAAAACCAAACCTTGAAGTTTGCATTAGAGGATAATTCAAAAGGCTACCTAAATGTGAAGATCAGTGCCCATGCTATACAGACTTACATATGGTAATATACTTAATACCAAAGCAATATTTAGAGCTTATATTGATCTAAAACGGGTCCATTTCATCATAAAAGATTAAATTACTTTTTCATGTTTTTGTCTTTTTATGTATCTCTGACTTTATTAATTTTTATTTATGTAGTTGTAATGTTTTGACAGAGAATAAACAATTTAAATTTTATATTAGTTGAGTGTTTTTTTCTTCTTTATAAGTTATATTAGTTTCTAATAATTTAGTTCTTTGTGTGTGTTACTTAATATAGCTGCAGACATACTAAGATGCAAGTTAAACAATGTTTTTTTTTTCCTCTTCTCACCTTTAACTTTATTCTCATGACAAAGAGTACAGAAAGGTGGCATTAATTACTTTAACACCTTATTTAATTTAATGATATTAAGCCAATACTTTTAATTAAATTAGTGTTAAATGTCTATTATAGTTAAGGCGGAAATTCTCCTTATTAGAAGTCTAAAAACAGTAGAAAATCTGAAAGTTATACTTAGCTAACTAAAGTGAAAACAGCATGAATAAAGCACCAACAAAAAAAAAAGACATTATACACTGGGCAAAAGATAAAATTAAAATAGATTTTCAAACACTGGATAAAAAATTAATTCTCAAAAATCAATTTCGGTAGTTGATGAACAGTGATGAATAATTTTGGTAGAAGGAAACTCACTTATGATTAGAATTCCAACTATGCAGGGAGATCATTTAATATCCTGATTTTGGAAATAAATCTTTTGCGTTCTTTAAGGGTCGTTTCGTTTGTCCAACATAATTAACTGAAGTATAAATATCAAACAAATATTTAATCTTATTTTGCACTTTAATGATTTTATTTTAATCTTTGGTTTTTGTTTAAACGCAATAAATTTTCCGCAATTTAAATATTTAGTTTAAATTTATAATATTCATCAAAATATGTATACTTATTTTTTATATTTTCATTCTGTGAAGATTAAATTTTTCTTTTTAAGTTTGAATTATTTTTGTACGAAGTGAAATAAAAACATTTCTTTCATTCAATTTTTGATAAAAAAGGGAATTTTTTTTATTTTTTATCTTTAAATGAATTTTAATAATTAAAAGTATTTTTAAAAATTAAAAGTATTTGATTTGCTGAAAATATTACTGATAAATTCCAGGTTTAATGGTATAATAAGCTGATAAAAAAAATTAGTGCTAATGTTTAAATAAAAATTTCGTTATTTGCTGTCAACATGTCTAAACATGCATGCAACTCTTTGTACCTGCTGTGCAAGTGGCTCTTCATTCAAGAAGGTTGTGCATCTCTACCATACATACAGCTCTCTCCTTTGCTGCATGTATTAGTAACTGAATCCAAATTGTCTGAACTTTATAAACAGGCAATCAAGAATTTGAACCAGCAATTTCATTTTCATGATTTGGACTGTTTGTGAAACTAAAATAATTGTTTACCTTTAAATTATTTACCCCTCATTTAACAGTATTGTTTTTATTTTGTTTAGCTGTTTTTTTTATTTTTTTTTTTAGATTTTTTATTCTGTTGTGACATTCCAAGAATTTTCTCATTGGTCAACAATTGGGAATCACTACTATTTTAGCTATATTATTGTTTTCCTAGTTTCAAGAAATTTGAATGTGTATTAATGCTTTCCTAAGTTAAGTACAAGTAATTCACATCAACTAGCGTGAACATAAATAACAGTGATTTTTATTTGCTCAGTGATTTTTGAAACATTTTAATGAGAAATCTACAATTTTAGTTACAATATTGTTTTTAAACAATATTTAGTATTGTTAATATATTTTATCAGATAATTAGACAATAAATATAAAAAAGGAAAAAAAAAAAAGAAAAAAAAAAGATTTAAATAAAGAAGTAAAACCTAAATTAAATGAAACAGATTTTTTAAAATTATGAATTTTGTCAATCTTGGTTTCATGAAATTTGGCTGTGTATTAATGCTTTCCTAATTTAAATACAAGTAATTCACAGTAACTAGCACAATTTTATAAATGTTCAAATTAATCCATTATAAATCATGATTATCATATATTATTTTAAATAATAATAGTATAGCACATAATTAATAAATAAAATGTTTAAAAAAAATTAATAAGAAATTCATGACAAAAAAATATCCAAGACAAGCAGCATCAAATGCTGGTACCAAAAGGAAAAAAAAAAAAAAAAATCATTTTTCTTTCGATTCTAAAAGTTCATGAATATTTTTACTAGCAGTAATTTTTTTGTTGTTGAGCAAACTAGTAAACTTTTCTGAATTAGATATCTAACTATGATACAGATTATAAAATATGGTTGAGTTGAGGTGATGACAAATCTAAATACTGAATTGAAGTTAACCAGCATGATTTTTGAAATACAAGTGAACATAGGGCGGCAGTTACTAAATCGGTGAAGAATGTTCAACATCTGTAGGGGAAAAATAAGAAAAACTTAATTTTGAAAATTTTTTGGTTTGCCCAAAAAAGTAATAAGAGTATTTTATGCATTGAGCTTATAATTCGATTAAATATTTTCAAAACTTTTGTGAGACTGATAGTCATAATTTTATAAATGGTGAAATAAATTGAAAAACTGGTAACTAATTTTCAATTTATACAAAACATTAAATAATCGATTAAGACTTTTCAAGAGTTTTGTTTGTTCTCGATGAGTGAAATAAATTTTACATTACAAAACATAAGTAAAGAATGTTTAAAATAAGATTTACTGTAATGGTAAAACAAATTAATGTTATGAGATTTTAAAAGGAAAACAATTCTACTGCAATTGTTTAGACTTTCAAAACTAAACAAAACACCAAATTTGGCTAAGGATGAGAAAAATCTAATGACTATGAATGTTTAAATTTAATATTTTTGATAGTTAAAAATATTATTCTGTTCCCTTTTTTGTATTAAAATATACAAAACTGAATATAACCTAATTTTCTTTAATCAGCATTTCCTGTTTAACATTGTGAATCTGTCCAACAAACATGAATCTTTAGACTAAAACTATTTTTGAAAAATATGAAATTAAGAATAAGCAGTACCTATACATGAACATATTATAAAATAGTCTTAAAAACATTTCATTGAGCATTGCCATAAAACTAGCATAATAAATGCAATATATTTCTTTTTAAATGAGCAGAAAATTAAATATATACAGTGGAAATATATACACGGATACTTTTATCCGTGATTGTCAGGACTTGGACAAGTCCAGAAAATAGATTTTTCCAAATAGAATAATAGTTTTTTTTTTGGTAGTTATTAAAGCGGAGTTTCAATTAGTTTTTAAAAGTTTAATGTTTTAATATATTATTTCTTTCAGAAAAATTTGGATTGCATGTTTTGCACTCAATTATTAATGATTCACCCGCAATCCCACGTGAATTTACGATTGCATTTTTGTCAATGATTTCTATCCATTTTCATAGTTTTTTAATACTACATTATCATACATGAGAAAATTCGAATGGCGTATTTACAGAATTACTTTTTGATGCACTCGGTTTGTGACGATTTTATTATACGTGGTTTTGCCGATCGCACTTTCAACAGTTAGGGATTTCCATAGTTTTTTAAATTGTGTTTTTATTTTTGATATATTAAGATCCACGAATTCCGAATAGCTCTATTGAATAATCACTTTATGACCTACTTTATTTGTGATAATTTCATCTCAAATCCGCAATTATTTCAAAACTATAAATTTTTGCGCACTCTGAAATTAGGTGTGTGATTCTTAGCAATAAGGATCTTTTTCTGCGAGACGTAAGAAAAAAGGATACACAATTTTTTTCATGCTGTAGTGAAATACCGAATTTCGTTTCTGCGATATCCAATTTTTTCTCGTATTGTAGCAGAAATCAAATTAAAATGGAACAAAAATCGGAAGCCTGGTAAAAAACAAATTGCAAATGTAAAAAATAAAAAATTTTATTTCTATTTTGAAAAGGAAAGAGTTTTGTTTATTTTGACTGTTAGAAAGTGTTCAGAAAAGAGACCCTTCTGGGCAATGAATTTCTGGATATGGAACTTTGCTTTGTATATATTCTTTTTATACTTATTTTGCAACTTTCGCAATTTTTTTCAAAAAAAGTTAACTTTTTTTCAAACTATGGAAGAAAAAAACTGGAGAAATTTTAATGTTTACATTTCTGTTGCGTTATTGTAACACAACATAAGCTTTCTTTAACTCGAAATTTTTAGAAAATGAATGCATATAAAATAATTTCTCTCAGATCTATCTTAAGTTGGCCAACAATTTGTTTTAAGTAAAAGTTCTTGACCAATATACAGCACAAACATGAAAATTGTTTTAAAATGAAGTGATATGAATTATGAAACAATGTCATATACAGTGAAACCCGTTTAAAAAGTTTTTCAACTAAAGTACTTTGTAATCTTATTACCATTTTGAGGTTTTATTTCTATAATACTAAATCAATTCTTTTAAGAAATATATATATATATTTTTTTAATTTTTCCGTTTTAAAAAGTTTTCCTAGACTACCAATTTTTTTTCAAAACATGAAAAAAAAAAAAAAAAAAAAGAATATAAGACTTCAAAAATAAAATCATGTGACAAAAACCTTGTAAAAAACTGTTAGCTGCCTTGATAGTGGGGATACTTCTTATTTTTTGACATTCATGCTTGTTTAAGAAAAACTTGTCTCATACAAAGAGAGAATGAGCACAATACAGATTGTAGGAACTTAGATAAACATACAGATTTTCTAAAAGTGCACTCTTTCTTTCGCTCTTCCACCCCTAATTCCATTAAGAATAACTAAGTATATGTGTTGATAGTACAAAGCACAGGTCCCTAACGTGGTGGTCAAGACTTTTACGGGAGCGTTAGCAAAATGAAAGATATTTGAGGTAGATAAGAAACCAGTATTGAGCACACAATAAAATTCACAAATTTTTTAAATTTTGTACCTAAGATTTTAACTCAGCATATAATATTTGCTTTTAAAAATACTTATTTTTTAAAAGTATTTTTTGACAAATACAAGAAAATACTATAATACCCATTTCAACGACATTGTGTTTTTCATAATTATACATATTATCAAAATTGATATAAAAACAATTTTCGGAATAAAAAAACATAAACAATATTGGATCATTAGTATATTTGATTTATTATATATTGTTTTTCCTTTTTGGTAAGGGACATAGAGAGTTTTTGTGACTTTCAAAATCAGCAGTGATCCAAAAAAAATGTCAGAAAGTTATGATATAAAGTAAACAAGAATTTTTGTCAAACAATTTGATTTCTTTTAAAATAGAAAATAGTTATAATGTTTAAGAAGTTTCTTTCTTTTTTCTCCACCCCACTCAGAAGAAAAAATTCTTAAAAGTGTTTCACTGCATTTTTTACATTTGGAAGTGTTATTTCATACATTGATTGGCACATTGAGACATTTTACTAAATTTCCTAGATTAAAAACTAAAAATAAAATGATAAAAATGCATCCATAAACAAATGAGTAAAATTCAAATGTCTAAAGATTTTTTTCATATAAATATAATATACATAGGTATCAAATATGTAAATAAAACATCTGATATTTAAAAAAAAGAAAGATTTTAAACTTTAACATATCATTATCTTAAAATAAAAGATTAAATATTCTGAGGTTTAATAAATGAAACAACAGTAAATTAAGAACGTCTTTCTTGCAGAATCTGCAGAGCCTCCAGAGAGCCTTTCTCAGCTAGGGAACGATACTGTTCTATTTCGTTTAAAATCTGCGAATAAATAAATTACAATATGAGTAGATAGTTTTAACAGAACAAACAGGCTAAGATATAATATAATGAAAATAAAAAAGTAAAGTATTCATACAACAGCCTGCTGTGAGCTAGGGGTCATGAAGATTAGAACCAGTTTTGCAATATTACTTGAGCTTGAATACTTTTGGCACACTTTGGATTAAAACTACATTTACAGCTAATTTTATTAAATAAATTTACAAAGTCATCAATAAAGAATAAAAATAACTATCAAGAAAAGTAATAAATGTTCAATGCAAACTGGCACAAATGACACACAGTTTTTTTTTTGTTTGTTTGTTTACCTACGGCAGAGGCACATGGTTGCCAGGTTGAAAAGAATAAATATTGTGAAAAAAAACCAATCTTTATTTATCTTTCCTTTAAAATGCACTGTACTGTCATCACTTGTAAGAGCGAAACTGGTTATCGTACAAGCTGTGACGCTACACATCTGCGCAAGACTAGGACATATTCTCCCCTCATGCGTTTAGCACGTGTCTGGAATCCACAGATACATTTTATCTTTATTTAAGGAATGAACTTTGTGACGTATTTGCAAACTATCAAACTTTTATTATAGAAAAGGATTTAAACAAAAAATTATGTTTTTTAAAAAAAACTCCCTTTAAAAATTACATTTTCCCAGGTTTTTAAAAGGCATTTTCATTTCTCTTGAAGTTTTGAAGCAAATATAATATTCCCTGAATTTTAAGGTTTTCCCTAAGGCTTTACTACTATTTACATACTTTAATAATCATCTATAAAATATTTAGGAAAAATTCTCAACAGATAAATTATTTTATTAAATTATTTCGATAATGACCACTATTTATGTTATGTAATTATTTATGTAAAACTGCTTAAGTGAAATCTAAGGATAAAATCACAAAATTATAGTCATCTCATATAAAAAAAAAATTATAAAAGCTAACCTTAAAATAACCTATCTAATCAATGTTATTTTTATTAAAATAAGAAGAACAGATATCTTAAATAAACATAGCATTCAAGGTTGAAGAAGATGAACCTCACGATATGTGTGTCATAATTACCAAGATAAAAAGAAAAAAAAGTTCAAAGACATACATATTATAAACAAAATACAGTGCAGATAAGATAAAAAAATTACATACTCCATTTTTATATTTCTCATCCTTAATTCCTTCAGCGTTAATTGTAACATTATAGTAGGCACCTAAAACCCCTGTTTCTAAACAACGAATTCCAACCTGTGTAAAATTTGAATAAAACAAATCAAATTCAGAATTATCATGAAAAAGAAACAACACATTAGAATTTGTTCCTTGTACAACTGAAGATATAAATGAAGATTTAGAGGTGATATGTTGAGTTGTTAAATTTCTGGCGTTCCTTTTTACAACTTGAGATTGTTGCAGAGAAACACAAGGAATCTGTCACCTAATACCCTTTTGTACATTGAAAACTTTGATGTAGTGAAGTAAATTAACTAAAGAGACATACTAACAACAGATCTCAAACCAGAAAATTTTAGTGTTTTCAAAATGTCAACTAACATTGTTTTTCCACTTCAATCTTTATTTCTAACAAATTAATATTGAATGTTTAGCTTTGAAAACAAAATTTATTTAGTACAATTAAAAATCAAGAAAAGAATTGTAAATTTATACTCTGAATGGAAACAAAAATACAATAATAGCATTTAAGTTTAACAAAACATTACTGCAAGACAGAGTGAACACAAATTAATTCAAGTAATTCAGTCTAATTAATATTCAAGTATTAGTTTTAAAAAAAACTATATTATAATAGAAAAAATACACTAATTATGCTCTAACAGTAATTAAGACTTAAAATGCATTATAATAACCAAGGGTGATTGTGAGCTCAACTCAAAAATCCAGAAAATTTCTTGTATAAAATCATTAATGACGCATTTCAAGAAATTAATGTCTTTATAAGTTTAAATCATTGATATTTCACAACATGAAATTCTAAATAAATTGTATGCAGCATAATTTAAATGAATAATTATGTATAACTTTACTTTTATCTCTGATCACATTTATAATTCTACCAGAAAAAATATTTACAAATGAAAAACATGCCAAATATGAATTCTACTTCTAATATTTTTAAATAAAATATACAACAATTTTTATACATAAAGGAGAATCGGTGATTTCTTGAAACTTCTGGACATTGAATTCTGGAAACTTCAGGCAATCCGGATTTTTCCCGGAGCGCAATCGTCTCTGCATAACTACTTTGTAATGCACTACTTTTTGAAGAAAAAAAAAATAGTGTAAAGAGTAGCATAATACAAAAAAAAAAAAACAATGGTTGGTAGCAATTCCTGGCAACTATTTTTAACGTTACTTTAGTGAAGAAACATGGTTCAAATCAAATCTGATTGGTGTAAATAATCGTTTGCAAGATCATCAGCAGACGTGATGAGAAAGTGATTTAGAATATTTTTTGTTCTTTTGTTAAAATCTAACACAAAATATGATTTAGATGATACCTGTAAATCAGATTTTGTTCCAATGTTTCCAATTATTGCTAATTCTTTCAATGCATCCCATAACTTACAAACAGTTTTTGCTAAGTACATGGGCACTGATATTGCTTTCTTCAGACCAGCTTCCAAGGCAGTCTCTCTCCTATAATTAGAGAACTGTTAGTTGAGGTTTCTTCTACATTAAATGAAAAATATAAATTTATAAGACAATATCTGTCTAGGTTTTTCTGAGAAGTACCTATTTTGTGAAAATTTAAACATAATTCACGAAAAATTATATTTAAAAATCAACACAAAAATGGTAAAAATATGGATTTATCGTTTCTTAAAAGATACAAAAATAACATTTTAAGAAAAGGTATTTTGGGAAACTACCGTTTTTCCTAAAATTGAATTTGTGAAACTACCGTTTTTCCTAAAGTTGAATTTGTAAAGGTACTGCTAAACGGTAAATTTGGCCTGGACAGACCCCTGTTAGAGCATATTAAAACCCTAGCAGCAATAAGGGTTCAAAGAGCCATTATTCCCCTATATAGAATGTCCAATTTACCAGATATTTTACAGTAACTTTAGAACCAATATCGGTCCTATATAGAATTATCAGATTCACCCAATATTTTATATTCATTAATCATCCAATATAGGCCCTATATTGGAAACCAACCTTGGCCCAACTGGGGCCAAGGTAAAAATGGGGGAACTATAAACTTAAGTTTCTATTTGAGGAAATTTAATATTCTAAAATGTGATGAAATTTTACTCTAAAATTTTGATAAAATATAACATAAATATGCAATATATTTGTAACATAAAAAGGAATGAAGCTGAACACTATTTGAGCCACAAAATAAAAAGTTTTTTTTTCCTCTCTGTATTACAAGTGACTTGTTCAGAATTAAGTAAAAACCAGCATTTATTTGAATAATAAACAAAACATTTCTATCAGCAGCAATGGTGTAAATAACACACCAGCGACACGGTGGGGAACATGAGGCTTGAGGGGGCACAACCTGTGGTAGCAAATTACCATAATAAAAATTACTATAATAATTTTTTTTTGAAAAAAAAAAAAAAAAAGAAGAAAAATGTTTTGTTTTTTTAATTGCCCATTTAGGTTTTTGACGAACACGATCTAAATCGATGTAGTTTTTTTCGATTGCTTTTTTCAGTAGTTATCAATTTAAAGTTTTAAAAATTTGAGGCATTTAAATGTGCGCAATATTTTTTTTTGTGCACTTATGATTACTTTAGTGAAAAATGTGAATAAACGCATGTTTTTTTATTATATTCTCTCAGTTACAGAACACTCAATTCAACTAAACGTAGATTTTTGAATAAATTTGCTTTTACATGATGTTTGGGTTAAAAATACGGCATAGCATAAATAAATTGTACCAAATTCATAGCAGAAATAAATTAAAAAAAAACAAACAATGAATTGATTATACCTACGACAAAAATTTATATTTAGTGTTTTTAAATATATAAAATTAATTTATAATTGTGTTCTTTATACTCACATTACAATATCTTCAGGAGTTTCCTTGGGTAGCTTCAAGGCAGCCTGAAAAATAGGTAACAACATTGATTTAAATTAAACTTAAGCAAGTAATATAAACATTTTTTTTAAAAGTCAATTCCTGCTTAAGTCATCAAAGAAAAGTTTTATATTAGTTACTTTTTATTAATTAATCACAATTTTTTCTTCTATATAAAACTAAAATTAATGAATTAAATTTAATGAATGAATTAATATTTGAAAAAACTGTATTAACGTCAAGTGTCATCTACTACAAGTTTAAAAAAATGTATTTGAACTGGAATGGATGAATAAAAAGCATTTTATTAATGATGTAAAAATTGAACAAGATATAGGGAGAGTGTGTGAACTAATACAAGAAATTGAAAAAATATTTATTTTTTACACACATTCTACAGTCTTTAGCACGAGCCTACCCACACACACACACACACACACACACACACATATATATATATATATATATATATATATACAGTGGGACCTCTATTTAACGAAGTAGCAAAATTCCAATAATAAGTTTGCTACATAGAAAATTCGCTAAATAGTAAATCACCTTTTGAAATACTTAAACGACACAAAACAGGTTTTAAATTCATAAACACTAGACATAATTAAAAAAGCAATTAATACACCTTTATCTTGAAAAGTAGTATCTACTATATATTTTAAAAATCTTCATAAAAGAAATCTGCATGGAAAGCAAGAATAGAGCAAAACATTATACAGTGTTACACTATCATGCTACATACATTTTAAACTAAAAGAAGATAAATTTATTCATAAAATTATAGCTGCATTTATTATAAAAGTAATATTAAACATACATTACCACATGCGTTCTTAAGTTTAATTTCTACTGATAAAATCCGTTAAATTTGTCTGAGTTTTTCGTTTGAAATGCAAACAAAAAGGGAAAGGGATCTAACTGCTTTCTCTAAAAGTTAAGTGGCTTCAAAAATCAATTCAAGGGCATTTCCCCCATTAAATGCGTTAACAAGTTTAAAATGCTCTGAAATTTTACGGAAATAGGGAAAGTGAATCTCAAAGAAAAGTTCGTTAAATAGAAAATTCCTTTCGCTATTTGAAAGTTATTTTATGAAGAAACTTCCAAAATGTTCTTGGTTTCTCGAAAATTAGAGAAATTCGTAACAGGGAAGTTCGTTAAATAGAGGTCTGACTTTATATATATAGTGTCGGGTACCCCCGCCCACTGTCAATTTCATATGTATAGAATATTTTTTCAAGTCAATGGGCCATCGGACATTAATTAGTATATTAAAAAAAGATTATTTTCAAAGTTCCAAGTATTTATGCAGCTGGTAACATGGTAAACAATAGTTTTGAAAATATGTTGAATACAGTAGTCAAATTTTTTAAATTTCTATTTTTTTAAGTTAAACTATTCTTTTTGCATTATTTAATTATATGATAAAACAAAAGAAATATACAAAAAATTTATTATTACTCAATATTATACAGAAATATAAGCAATACTCCTTAAGTGGGCAGGGCTACCCGACTCACCCCTATATATATATGCATTATTATTTAAGTGAATAAAACTTTACTACCATGTAGTCATTAAATGCCGATGTGTCAGCATCAATAATGGATACCAATTCCTTCATGGCTTCATACATGACGGGAATGATGCGTCTCATTTGGGAGTCATGTCTTTCCCATTGTCTCTTACCATACGTCATTTGCCCAACCATGCAAGACAAAGCAGCTCCCTATAAATGGTAAATTAAATATAAATTTTTAAGACGAATAGTAAACTATCTATGAGGTATTCGATCATTTTGATTTAATAACAGCAATTTTGTTATAGCGAGAGTGTGGAAGTTCACAGATTTTTTTTCTCAATAAAATGAAAAGAATTTTTTTTTCCAAATTTAAGAACATTGTTTAAAGTTATTTCACTTTTGGCAAAGAATTTTTACATTTACAGTGCCCACTGCCTCTTAAAATCACGTCTGCTCTAAGAACATTTGATTTTATAAAGTGAAATAGCTACACTTATGAAAAAATGTTTCAAAGATATACTTCACAAATACTTTAAAAGCTAAATTGATTACTATATTTATATTCTATTTCTACTAAATTTATATTTGACATTTTAGCTAAACATCTTTTAATTAACAGATGTGTATTAAAATATTAGCATATTAGTTTGAAATGAAAGATTGAACATGGTTTGAAAGTTTACAAAAGTTTTCTTTTTCTTTGCTGCAGAGATTATTATAATATCAAGTATTTTTTTGACATCTGTTGATTTGCCTTATTGAATGAGAGATGATCATTGACATTTTACAATTAATGAAGCTTTTTTACTTCATAATTTATTTGTAATTAATATGCTATTAGAATGCCAGAAATTAAAAAAAAATTCTAATTATTAAGACAAGAAAATGCAGATTTTTCAATTACATTTTCCACCAAAAATTTGATTTTACAAAATGGTGAAAATGATTTTCTTAAAGGATAATTTCAGTATGGATCTATTTTCAAAGATATGATTTTAAAATGTAGCTGATTTTACAGTAATTTTTTATAAGTGGCAATCATTGTACTTAATTTGTTACAAATTTCAAAATAAAATCTTTTTAGGACAAATTTAAAAAACAGTCTACTATCCATTTTTCATAAGTTATCAGTAACTTAGATTTGAGGGTTATATTAAAACTATTTCTTTTCTTGCACAGAATTTTTACAAATTTTAAAATGAGATCTTATAATAAACATTAAAAAAAACATTTATAAGTTATCTGATGGGATTTATCAGCCAACTTATTGTCAGCCACTTGAAAACGATAAGGTTACATTATATAAGGTTAAGTTGTTACAAGGAAATGATAAGGATTAAAAACTTCATTTAATCTTATGTAAAAATACTAAGATGGCTGTTTTGTAAGGATGTATACAGAAACATGTCAGAAATGGAATCTGTATTTTCTATCTAAAAGTTATGTTTCATTTTTAAAGCATAGTAATTTATACTCAATATATGGCACGATGCTTAAAGTTCATTGTTTTACATGGTACTGTTTGAAAGTTAAATTAATAATTATGATCTTTACATTAAATGAGTTATTATAAAGCAGTCAACATGTAGTTAAATCTTTTTCTAACATAGCAAATAATTAACATATTTAAGATAAACAATACCATAGCAGCTACAGCACCGGCCACAGATCCCCCTCCGGGAGCTGGAGTTCTGGCAGCAACAGTTTTTATAAAGTCTTCCACTGTTTTGTTAACCAATGAATTAGAATCATTTTCAGGCAACATATATTCAATAATCCTTTCTTTTGGGTTGAAAGGACCTAATGAATTCAAACCAAGTCTGTTGATTGCCTAGAATGTTATTCACACAATCATTATTTAAAACTTTATGAGAAAAATATATTTAAGTACTAAATATTCGTATTAAAAATTTTAAATTTTACATGTCTATTCTAAAACATTAAGAATAATTAATTTTAAGTTCGAATTTAATTTTTAAATTATTATTATGTTTCTTGTAAAAAAAATAATAAATTATTTTATACATTTTAAAAAATAATGAAGGGACAAGGTACATGCTTAAAAATTTTACAATTTTACATACCTATTTTATGCCTTTTAGAACAAATATATTTTAGTCTGGATTAGGATGTTATAACTATTATAATGATAATTATAGCATTGAAAATAAATAAATATTAATAAAATTATAAATAAATAAAACAAGCAATTAACGAAACTACCTAAAAAAGTTGCTTCATCCAAAAAATTCATTTTTATTATTAATGGGAAAAATCATAATGTAAAAACTAAATATTTTAAAAATTATGAAAAAAATGCTGTGTAAAAAAGCAAAACCCAAAAACTGGCTTCATATATCTCTTTCAAAAACTAAAGTGAAAATTATAATGCAATTCTTGAAATTCCTTTATTTTGGGGAAAAAAAAAAAAAAGAAATCTGTTACTTGTTTTACTTTCAATTTTATTCAGGTTTGGTGATTTATCCATTTCCATTTATTGATTTTTTTTTTCTTTCATTTTTCAGATAAAATATCTATTCAATTTGACATTCGTGCTAGTAATTAAAAAAATAAACTGTAAAATTATTAAAATATCACTAGTGGTAACATTACTGGATAAACACTGAAAAAAATACAAACCCGGACAGTAGTAGTTAATGTATTTACAGTTTCTATGATATCTTAATAAAAAATATATTTTCTTAATACTTCTTTTTATTAAAATAAAAAAAAAGGTTAAAATGAAAAATAATGGATTTAATATAAAAGTGTATTATTCTTACAAAGGAAAGGGTAATCCTTTGTGCTATGTAAAAAAGGTAAATAAAGCAAAAATGAAAATACATAACTTGACATGCTATAATTTGATATATATTGACATGATATATTCAAGGGCATATCTATATCGCCCTTGAATTCTTCGGCACCAGTTTTCCAGATGCCTGTGAATTATGAGACGCCTGTCTGTGAGGGTGGGGAAAATATATTTTCTTCTACTACTACGGGAAGGGAAACAGTCTTACTCAGCACTTTTGTTTGTTTGATTAAAGATGAATCAAATAAGTGTTTTGAAGTTCGAGGATTATTAGACGTGGGAGCGAATTCTAATTTTATGAGTAAAAGGCTAGCAGATTCTCTTAATTTAAATAGGTCAAGTACAAATATAACTGTATCCGGAATAAATAATATGTCTCTGAGCATAAAATCGAAAGTTAATGCTACTATTTTAAACAGAGATAACAGTTTTGATTTAAACTTAAATTTTTTAGTAATTCCTAAAATTACAGAACTTACACCAGCTAATCCTCTTGATGTAAATATTTTATCGCTAAATAATATTAAACTAGCAGATGAAAAATTCTTTATTCCGAGTCCTATTGATTTATTGTTAGGAGCAGAACACTTTTATGAAATCTTAAAATCGGGTCAAATTTTCCTTCAGGATACAAATTTAAGATTGCAAAATAGCGTTTTCGGGTATATTGTCAGTGGGAGTCTTCCGATCAAAAACAAAAATAAAATATATTGTGGGCTCGTTACAGATAATTTTGAGTTAGAAAAAACATTAAAAACTTTTTGGGAAATAGAAAATGTTGAGAGAGAGTCTGAAATTTCTAAAACTAAAGAAGCTGAAATCTGTGAAGAGCATTTTCTTGAGAATTATTCAAGAACTGAGAGTGGAAAATATGTTGTTAAAATGCCCTTTAGAGAAGATCCGTTGTGTCTGGGTGAATCTAAGAAAAAAGCTGCAAGGGGTTTGAATTCGTTATGGAATCGTCTTGCTAGAGAACCTCAATTTTGTGAACTTAACAAAGCATTTATGCTAGAGTATTTAAATATGGGTCATATGGAGGAAGTACAAGAGTCTGAAGAACCAGATGTGCAGTATTATATTCCTCATCATTGCGTGTTTAGACCTGAATCCAAAAGTACCCCCTTGAGAGTTGTGTTTAACGCAAGTGCATTAACTTCTACTGGAAAATCATTAAATTGTTTACAGTACAACAGGGGTATAATTCAGGATGATTTATTGTGCATTATGCTTAGGTTTAGAAAACATCAATTTGCCTTTGTTTCTGACATCAAAAAGATGTATCGCATGATACTTGTGGATCATAACCAAAGAGATTTATTGAGAATTTTATTTAAGACAGAGATTAATGATCCAGTGAAAGTGTATAAACTGTGTACTGTTACCTATGGCACAACAAGTGCTCTCTTTTTGGCAACTAGGACAGTGCAGCAGTTAGCCAGACATGAAGGAAGAGACTTTCCATTAGCATCAACTGTGTTGTTACATGATGCATACATGGATGATATAGTCTCCGGTGCAGAGAGTTTAAATCAAGCAAGAGACATTCAACAACAGCTTATATCATTGTTAGAAAAGGGAGGAATGGAGCTTCATAAATGGTCAGCTAATAACAAATTCCTTCTCTGTGATGAAACTAATGAATCAAGTTATTCATTTACTAATGAAACTAAAACATTAGGTGTACTTTGGAAACCACAACAAGACAGTTTTGGGTTTAATGTAATAATTGACCAAAGTGAGGTTTTTACTAAACGAAAAGTGTTTTCTCAAATCGCACGAATTTTTGATCCTCTTGGTTTGTTGGGACCAATCATCACTAGAGCTAAAGTGTTGTTACAAAAACTGTGGTTATTAAAATTGGATTGGTGTAATGGTCTTCCAGTTTAAGAAAACGCCGAATGGCACAGTTTTCTTAATTCCTTGAGTGCAGTGAACGCAATCAGTGTCCCAAGATGGATTCTCAGTGAAACATTTCTCATCGTAGAATTACATGGATTTTCCGATGCCTCAGAAATGGCGTATGGAGCAGTAATCTATGCTAAATCCATCAACTCTCTTGGTGACTCAGAAACAAAGCTACTTATCAGTAAATCCAGAGTAGCTCCCCTGAAGTGTGTCTCAATACCTAGACTAGAGCTCTGCGCAGCAGTCCTGTTGGTGAGACTAATGAGGAAAGTATTAAGTGCCCTGCAGCTAGAGGTTTCTAAAACTTGTTACTGGACAGATAGTACCATTGTTCTGGCGTGGATGAGAAAGGAGTGTAGAGACCTAAAGACTTTTGTTGCCAATAGAATCTCTATAATCCAAAAATTAACTGTGAGTGAACAGTGGCATCATGTTACTTCAAAACAGAACCCTGCCGACCTCGTTTTTAGAGGTATCGATCCATTGAGACTTAAAACATGTGACTTGTGGTGGAGTGGCCCTCTATTTCTGCGACAATCGTCAGTAGATGATTGCACAGATAATATATCTGTAGAGTCTGATGAATTGTTTCTTCAAGAATTAAAAACACCAGTAGTTAGTGAAATTTGTGCCCTAATTAACACATTTGAGCCTCTAAGTGTCATTAATCAATGTTCTTCTTATATGAAAGTCTTAAGAATTGTGGCTTGGTGCAAGAGATTCTTGCATAATTCTTTGAATCCATTGCATCCTACCCGTGGAACGTTGACAACTAGTGAACTTTCCCAAGCTTTGTTGTGTGTTGTGAGAAACGTTCAACGTACTTCATTTGTGACTGAAATTCAGTGTTTAGAAAAAGGGTTACCAATACCTAACAATAGTAAACTTTTAAATTTGTGTCCCTTTCTAGATCAAAATAAAATTTTTAGAGTTGGTGGCAGACTTCAAAACAGTGACTTAAGTGAATCTCAAAAACATTCAATGGTTCTGCCTACCAAACATAATTTTACTTTAACAGTGATTAATTATTTTCATGCAGGTGCAGAAACTACATTATCACTTATAAGATCAAAATTTTGGATTGTTTCAGCAAGAAATGTTGTTAGAAAAATTGTCTTTAATTGTATTGTGTGTAAAAAGGTAAGTTCTAGGTCAAAACCACAGCAAATGGCTGACTTACCAGCTGCTAGAGTAACCATTTCTAGAGCTTTCTCTCGAACTGGACTTGACTTTTGTGGACCGTTTGTAGTTAAAAGCTTTATTGGTAGAAGTAAGCAGGTAAAAAAGATATTTATTTGTGTTTTTGTTCGCTTCACAACAAAAGCTGTACATTTTGAAATAGTGAATGATTTAACTACAGCTGCATTTTTAGCTGCTTTTAAAAGATTTGTATCTAGAAGAGGCAAACCTTCTGAAATTTTAAGTGATAACGGCCAAAATTTTATAGGTGCAAATAGAGAATCAAATTCATATCTTAAATTACTATTTAAATGTGAAAGTAAAAAAGAAATAGAGAAATATATGACTGATGAAGGAGTTAAATGGTATTTTAATCCCCCCTCTACTCCACATTTTGGAGGATTATGGGAATCAAGTGTAAAGTCTCTGAAATCAAGTGATCCAAATGATGTTGAAGCACTAACACCCGCACATTTTCTTATTGGTTCTACTTTAGTAGCAATACCTGAACCTAACTATACTGAGGTTTCAATGAATCGTCTTAGCCGATGGCAATTGGTTCAAAAAATGACTCAACATATTTGGAAAAGATGGTCAGTAGAGTATCTTAATAAACTTTTAAATAGACCTAAATGGTACAAGGGTAAAATAGATATAAAGGAAGGTGATTTAGTATTAGTAAAAAATCCAGATGTGTATTGTCCTTTAAAATGGAATTTAGCAAGGGTTATCAAAACTCATCCAGGTAAGGATTACATAACCAAAGTTGTAACTCTTAAAGATAAAAATGGTATATTTAAACGGCCAGTAATTAAATTAGTAACTTTGCCTCATGTTAATTAAAAATTGTGTTGAGATATATGTTTATGTTTTATTGTTATATATTTGTATGGTTGTTTTTATTTGTGTTTGTTTTAGTTGTTTTGTTTTTATTTGTGCTTTGTTGAATGCTGCGTCATTCAACGCCCGGCGGTATGTTAACGCCAGAAGCACCATCTGTGAAAATTCAGTGTGTGTTATGAATCCGAAGAGCTCGGATGGGAGAAAATGAGTTATGTGAATAAAATATTGTGATTAATAATTACAGTCCGCTCATTTGAGAACTTTTTTTTTTAATTGAAATATTTTGTGAAACTGAGCTATCATCGGACCCAGATGGTAAATGCAATATTTTAAAATAAAGAATAATTATCCTGAGATAAAAATTACTCTTTAAAATGTGTCTATATTGCTAAAAAACAAAAATGAGTTTGAGATAAAATAAAGCAGAAAACAAACTTACTGAGGTGGAGTAAAAGGTAATTAAAATGCCTTAAAAATAGATATACTAATCTAACAGTTAACAAAAATTTGTTCAGAAAAAAAAGATATAAAACTATGCTTATAGATTAAATCGCATAAAATTTTTATTATATAATATATATATATACAGTCGAACCCCGCTATAGTGAACCGTCTGCGGACTCAGTAATGTGTCCACTATAACCGATAGTTCACTATATCCAAATTTTTTGAAGAATATTTTTTGCATAAGACAGTTGAATGATTGAAAATTGGGTTAGCAATTTTACATAAGTTATTTAAAAAATTATTAACTAATTAACAGATAAATAAAGCAAAAATTGATGAAAAAAGTACTTACGTCGCTAAATATTAGTTTTAATTTCACTTTTTATGAAAAAAAAATTTCATTTTTTATTGAACACAATTTGATTTTAAATAGAGTTCATCAATTTTCTTATCTACAACGTGCAAAGAATGCAAGATTTTTTGATCTGCATTTTCTGTAGAAAAAAACATATTAAGGACATTTATGGCTGATTTTACTTCAGCTATAGATGGTGCTGAAAGTTCATTTTTTCTTCAACATTTTCTTCAAATAAGTCTTCTCTACCTTTGTTCGTTTGTTTTATTTCACTGACAATGTCATCATCAGTAGGAGTTCCAGAAGTGCATACTTTATCATCGCAACATTCAAATTGCTCAATAACGTCCTTCTGCAAAATGTCCATTCCATTTTTTTTAGCCATAGAGAGATAGGTAAATTTTCTTACTCATCTTCTTCCTCCACATTGGAATCTTTATCTTCTAAATCCTTTGAAAGACCTGCATGTTTGAAACAGTTGCGGATCGTAGCTGATGTTACTTGCCTCCATGACTTTTCTAGCAAAACTATTGCTTCAAGAAGAGAGATGTTGCATTCTGAGTTCATGTTGTTTTTATCATAGTTATCTAAAATATGCATAATTAATTGTCTCCTATAGTGAGACTTCAGGCTGCGAATAACATCCTGGTCCATGGGTTGCAACACAAAAGTCGTATTTGGTGGTAAAAATACGAGGTTAATACACTTTAGACTTTTTAAATGGGGGTGAGCTGTGCAATTGTCTAGAAGAAGAACAATTTTACGATTACTCAGTGCTGATGGATTGGTTCCATCTTCAATACGCTTCACAATTTTAACTTTGTCCTCTATCGAAAACGCTTTTCTCTTGTCAAAGAGAAATTGCCATTTTCACTGTTTTTGAAATAAAAATCTTGTCTCAAATAGATAATGTAAGAATATGAAGAGAGCAGTGGTAGAATGAGTTAAATTGTTCCCCTTCTTGATTGTCAATGGGTGATTTGTAAAGAATATGGTTTGAACAGATAAGAAAATTCCAAAAATTCAGCAGGTGGCCAAGTTAACTAGTTGTAGAGCAAGCTAGGGGAAAAGAGACAAAGCTAGGCTTGTCAGAGAGGGGGGAGTATAAGATTCTGTTTGTCATTTTTTACAGTATAGTTAAAAGAGATAAGCATAAAGGAGTGAAATATGACACATTTTATAGGAATGCATTTATTTTCAGTCCCAACACCTACAAGTTTAAAGATGGAGGACTGAAAAAGATACTTAAAGAAATGAAATTTGAGTCCACTATAACCGAGTTTCCAAGTTCTAAGCTGTTCACTATAAGCGTTAAAAATAACATTATTTAAATAGGAGTACGGACGGGACCGCTAAAAAAGTTCACTACATCCAGGTGTTCACTATATCCCAGGTTCACTATAGCGAGGTTCGACTGTATACATATATATATTTCACTGAGCAAATACAATTAATACAGTTAAAATATTGAATACCAAATGAAGTTTCTGGTCCTCTTCCAAAACAAACAAGTTTTCTTTATGAATATAAAACTCAGCTGCTTGCAACATAGCCTTGAGAGGAACGACACCTACAATTTGTGAACCAGTAACAGCTAGTTTCAGATCTTTGGCTCCTTTGCAAACCTATGCAGAATTTTTTGGAAAGAAAAATTATTATTGCTGTTACAAATTATTATTTTTTTACAAACATAATGAAATTAAATTAAATGAAACTTACTTCTTCATATGCAATGTGTACAGGGGTGACATCGTGGTCTGTAAGATTGATTGAAACCTGAGCAATGTTTGCTTCGTCTAACCACCATCCTATAGCTTGACATCTTTTTAGCTTACCGGGCTAGCAGATGAAAACATAACTTTAGCAAAACACATTTTAAAACAATAATTATTAAAAATGAATATATCTTATTTTTTTACAAGAAAATTTGAAGCTGAAAATATAAATTTAACTTTTCCACATTGCCATATTTTTTAGAAAAAAGTCATTGTAGCCAAATCTTTCAACAAAAAATAAGCATTTTTTAAACACTTTTTAAGCACTATATACATTAACAAAATGCAAAATAATTTTCAGACACTTTAGATGATCATAATAAAATAACTAGTTTCTAACAAAGAACTCTTTTCTTAATTATATTAAAACTCTAAACTCATTGGCCTCGACAGCCCATAGAGGGCCAAGGCCTACTGTACCCACCTCAGTTTTCTTGATCATGGGCTCTAGGGTGCATGCAAGAGCAGATGCTCCGGTTGGGTGGTCAGCCGAACGCAGAACCCTCAAGTATTTAGTTCCCAAGAATGCTTGGTACTCATTTTATCGACCCACTGAAGGCATGAAAGGCTGAGTCAACCATGTCTGGCCTGAGGATCGAACCAAGGACCTGTGGCACGAAAGCGCAATTGCCCAGCCACCCGATGTCTCTTAATTATATTAACCACCATAAAAAGATCGAGAGATTTTTCATTTCGATTTCTGAGGGTGGAAAATGAAGCCTGAAATTGAGAATATCTTGCAAAATGCAGCAGAGTTGCACATGAGAGTGCAAGAATCTCATCTCAGCATATGCTCATGTGGACCCGCAAGTATTTCACCAAACATGTAAAATGATAGGTGCTTTCACATGCTACGTAAAAAAATACATAGCGTATACATTCATACGTAAAAAAAAAGTTGTGAACTATAGCCAGCTAGCTGAGAATTAATCCTTGTTAAGAAAATAAGAACATTGTGTTATTTTTAAATTACTCGGTGGAAAAATGTCTGACTGATTGTATTAATTAACACACCCTTTTTCTCAAAAAATGTGCAGACGAATTATTATTGTTTTCGTTTATTGTTCCTTATTAATTCAAGTTACAAAAAGTAAATACAGATTAGTACGACTCAAAAACCTACAAATTGTTTGCTTTTTTCTTATTAATTTTTTTTCTTATTTCACAGCTAACTTTAAGAAAGGCGCTCTTTTTAAAAAGCCCTTTGATGTTAAAAAACTTTACTTACAAATATTGTTAAAATCATTTTCTAACTTTAGCAGAATTCAAAAAATAATTTGCTATCAGGAAAATGCCATGACATTTACCTTTGAAATTACAATGCCTTTTTTTATTAAACAGCAAAAGTGAAAAATAAAAAATTGTAAAAAGATTTCAAAGCTGTGATATTTTTAGAATCATCATCTTATAAAATTGTTATATTCCTAACATTGGGTTTATTTTTTTTATACAAAAATGAGATACATAAGAGCATTTTTGTATTTCAAATTATTTTACAGGTGTGACAAGGTTTGTAGTCAAATATCTTAACAAAAAAATAAGGACCTTAAAAGTACTTTTTAAGCACAAAAAAATACCCATTTTTAAGCCTTATATATAATAACAAAAAGCTAAATAATTTTTAAAGATTTTACATGATTAAGATAAAATAACTAGTTTCTGACAAAGAACTCTTTCTTGATTATATTAGCCACCATAAAAAGATAGAGATTTTTCGGTTCGATTTCAAAGGGTGGAAAATGAACCCTGAAATTGAGAACGACTTGCAAAATGCAGCAGAGTTGCAGAGTGCAAGAATCTCACCAAACCCAGCTAAGTAGATGCACATGCAGACTCCCAAGTACAGTTGAACTTGGATAATTCGAAGGGCAAAGGGCCGAAACTTCGAATTATCCGAAAAATGTTTTTTTTTATGTCTTAAAATAACCACTCGTAACAGAAATTGCGAAACAAAGATTGCTTATTAATTTTAAATTAAAACGCTACAATTTTTACAAATATTTAGCTATATCAGATTGCTTTAAAGAGCTTACTTGATTTTTTCTAACAAAATTTTCAAGAATATTTATAGCTCTAAACATAGCTTCACTTACGACCTGTTCTGATGGAGCAGATAAGACTATTTTCCCTCCCCCTTGTCATCCCTAAAAAAATTTCCATAATAGCTGAAAATAACCAGAATACTTTTCAAAAATAACTGCATTTAAACTAGATTTTGTCATTTTTGAAAGGGCAAAAACTTTGAATAAAAGAAGTTGGATTTCGAAATAACCAAGATTTTTTAGCATTAACTGAATATACATGTGTCTAGGGAAGGAGAAAAGTTTCGAATTATACACGAATTCGAATTAAAGACGTTCGAATTATCCAAGTTTGACTGTATTTAATCAAACATGTAACATGGTTGGCGATATTATACGTATCGGAACGTCGGTACACCGAAATGGATTATGGTTGAATGAACTGTGAAAACGTTCAATAGAACAATGTGAAAACCACGCTTTTGCATAATAAATTGCAGCAAAAATCAACATGGTAAAGAAAAAAAATTTCACTTTCAAAAAGGCAAAATTAAGCACTTTTTAAAAACACCCAATGAAAGAAGCACCTTTAAGGGCTTTTAAAAAACGAAAAAGCATCTTTAAGTACTTTTTAAAAACACTACGCACCATGTGTAATAAGTATTTTTAGCACATAGATTTAGCCTTCTCCTAGTGGGTCCCCGCAATTACCACAATTAACGTAGAAATAGCAAAATTTGTGATCCATGATTTTAGCAGGGTTACATTTTTAGAATACAGGGGTTTTTTAAAATAGATCTCAAATGAAGCACCTGGGTGATGAAGACAGTATTGATGAAAGTAAGAATGTACCTCGTCTTTGCTTCGCCCTTGTTCTCTGATATCCAAGGCGATCCGATGGGCTTGCTCTTTTGTACAGAGAACATTTACATTGTAAGCGATGAGAAATTTTCTAGCCCCAGCCATAGTTGCACCCCAACTCGGCACAAATGTAGCAGGACCATAGTCTGGCTTCCATTCAGGTTTGGAAATCTAAAACAATAGCATTTTCATTACAATTTATAAAATAATATTTACAAATCAGGAAGCACTTTATAAATATGTGTGTGCGTAATATAGGCGCTTATTTATTACAAACATATGTACTTTTTCATTACAAATTAGAAAGCACATATGAATCAAATTCCGCTCCTGGCTCGCACTAACTGCAATGCCATAATCTCAATGTAATAGTCCTAAACCCCGAAATGGGTTGGCTGTTCAATGCCAGTTATAAAGTAAAATAAAATGAGGAAGCACAGAAATATTACAAGTATAACTTGAATTTTGAAAGGCTGAGGAATATAAAAAAGAACTTCCATAAAAGTGGGAAGAGAACAACAAACTATAAATAAATAAATAAAAAAGCAAGTGAAACTATTTTGCACACACAAAAAAAGTTTAAATTTACATACTTATTCAAAGTTTCTTTTTTATTTATAAAAGTAAACATTGACAGTCAAAGACACTGTTAAGTGTTATATATAAATCATTAAAGAGATGAAAATAATGAGAAAGAAAACAATAATGAAAAACATAAATGCAGAAATATCAAGAAACGATAGGCATTTATCATAATATTTTTACTTTATTATTTCTCCTCTTCTGAAACTTAGAAAGTCAGAAAATCTTATGTTTGACAAGGGGTACACAGCTAGCTGCTATCATTTTTCACCTTTAACCTAAATACAAGCTGAAGAATATATAGTTATCAGAAGAAAATGTTTCCTTTTTTAAAAACTCAGTTTGATGAATTATAACCAAAAAGAAAACATAAATTATAGCATTGATGTGCAACCATGTAAAGATGCTATTTCAAAATGCAAAGCAGTTCAAGAAAGTTTTTATTAATTGAAATATTTTTCAATTATTTTAGTTTTATAAAAGAAAAGAATTAATCCAACCATTTTAAGCTTTTACTTTTCAGATACACACTTTTTCCTTTACACATCTTAACAGTTTGTTGCACTTTGTCTTTAAATTCAGATATTGTTCTTCAAACTACATAACAATTATAAATAAATATTTTAAAGTATTTTCATAAGAAATAAAAATGCATATAAAAAAAGTTTTCAACTACTTACACAAAACAAACAACAAATTGAGAAATGACATATCTTAAACAGGTATTGGAAGATGTTTTTTCCCTTCTCTTTTTTTTTTTCTCCTTAGAAAAAAAACTTTTAATAGTTAATATTTTTTAAAGAAAACTATTAAAATATTACAACAATTTTAATAATGGGAAATTTTTTTTCAAAAGAGCAACTGCAATAGGCATTTATTGATTTAGTAAATTTATCGATTTTTAGAAGCCAGGAAAGCCTGGTTGGCAGGGCGCTGGACTCATGTCTGTGAGAATAGGAGTTTGAATCCAGCTGGACGAAGACACCCTGTGTGGTAAATGGTGACTGGTGCATGTAAAATAAGTTGGGTCACAAAGTCCCCCATGTTCTCATAACAAATTATACCTATGTGACCACTGGATTGGAAATCAGGGTTGCCACAGTAAAAAATGATCAAAAATAGTTGCTTTTAGTAGCCTCAAGCATGAAAATAGTCGCCTGAATGGGAACAAAAATTTATCAAAATTAGTAGCCAAATAACTAAAACTATAGCTTAAATACCACAATTAGGACTGGGTGATGTCAGAAATTTTAAATCGTGATACATCGTCCTTTAGACATCGCGATTCAGCATATGTTCAAAAATTACCTATGGAAAATCTTTTAAATCAATCAAAAATAAATAAAAAGGAATAAATCTATCACAAAAGAAAATATCAATTCTAAACATATTCTACTATAACATCAACATCATTGCTTAATTTTTTCAATCAAAATAATAAAGAAGTCAAAGTAAAAGCAAACCCAAGCTTTATTTCATTTTTCTTTAATAAAAAATTATTTAAGATTTATTGGTTTAAAAATAATAATACTGTAACACAATATTTTACATACATGCATTAAAAACTAAAAGAAAAAAAAAGCGAGAGTAGAAAACAAATCAAAGAAATGTTCACTTTAGAAAAAAAATATATACTTTTAAAAAAAGAAAACTGCTATCTGCTTCAAAAAAAAATCGCCTACTTTTATTAACAAATAATTATATACTTAAATTAATCAACAATCTTCTCCTTTTATTTTATTTTTATAAAAAGACCATTTTTAATGAAAGCAGATGTGATTCCACATCAAGAAAACTTACTAATGATACCGCATTTCTAAAAAATCAGACTTTATTTTAAAAAAAAAAGAAATTTTTTTTTGTTAATTGACGGCAAATAGATGAATATAACTGGTGATTAAAAAACGTTTTGTTCATAATAAATAATGCATTATCGGAAATAATAAAACAACTCATCATAATAAATCAAGAATAACAAAAACTGAGTAACTAAAGTGGATTTAAAATAAATCTCACTTGCCAACACTCTTAGCTAGAAGTTTCAAGTTTCTTAATTCGGACATTCGTTTATATGCGTGTGCAATACATTTTCCCCACCCCCTCGTAAATCAAAGACAAAACAAAATCAGCATGCCACTGCTTTAAGTTTGATTGACGGCAACTTATCAGAAAAACAACCGACACACGGGAGAAAATAAAACATTTGTCCCTTCCGTGCCTAATTCAGCTTTCTTTTATTTTTTATAATCGTTATACTTCAAAACAGCGGGAAAACTGAGCAAAATTCTTCCCGGTTTTCTGGATTATTAAATACTGCTCCTTCTAAAATATCCCTTAACTCAGTATTAATTTTTAAAACATTTTAAATAGTGTTTTTTTTTTAATTAATAGACTAAATCTAAAAAACGTCAGCCTTTTTCGTATTTATTAGGAGAAAAAAGATATGTGCAGTACCAAAAGTAAAAATAAATGCTGCTTTATTTATCCTTATTTTAATAAAATCAATAAAATAAATAAAGGAAATTTTATAAAAAAATAAAAACAATAAAACTAAAAATTATTATTAAAATAATACTTTAAAAACGACAAAATATCACTTAATTTTTTAATTTATTTAAGAAAATAAATTAATCATTTTAATTATTAAAAAAAACGCAAACTATGTTTTAATTTTTTTTAAACATAAAAACTAATTTTAAAATTAAAAAACATTTTTTCTTTTTTTTTAAATTTGCCAATATTTTTTGAGGGAGTTTTATTTAATAAATTAAGAAAAAAATAGTTGAGAAAACTAACAAAATATACTTTAAGTATTAAATGATTTTTTGAAAAAACATCGCTATCAATTTTGATGATTTAAAATAATAAAGTTGGATTGACAGATGGCCAAATATAAAATAAAATAGAAGCTTTGTTTTAATTTGTAAAAGCAAAAAATAAAGAATTATTGGTTTAAAAATATTTAAATTCAATCTAATTAGTGAGGTGCATTGAAAGAAATAAAGAAAAGATAAATTTATCAGAACTAAACAATAATTATTTAAATACGAAATACCGCAATCAAATCAAATCGCTTAAAAGATAATAAAACATTTAGTGAAATCTTTTCTTAAAATAGATTTTCTTTTCATAAATGGATGAATTCAGAACGAAATGATACCCATCAATCTCACATTAGCAGGAGTCTCTCGGAAAATAATTAACAAAACAAAATGCGAAGTCTCACTGAAAAGTAATCTTCAAGGGGGAAAAAAAAGGAAGCAAAAAAGAATTTTATCGGGTTCTACATTCTGAAGCTAATAACACACAAAACCTCGACCTAAGATTAAAATTGTCCTTTGCCATTCAACATCCCGAAACAAACATTGTCTTTGCAGCAAAACTGAAATGAAATTAGTCTTCCTTAGAGCGGTAACTGCGTTAGCTATTAACTTCACCTTTCTTACTCTATCGACGTGAAGATATAGTAGCTCACTCTGATCACGTTTAATCAATATTTTGCGATACATCGCGTATTTTCAGAGGCATTGTCATTTTGTTATAAAACCGATTCGTCCCTATGCGATTTTATTTTGATGCATTTTTAAAAATATCAGCAATAAAAAATAAAATTTAATTTTACTAATTTTTTTAAAGAAAAATATCTTGAATGTTAAGAAATATTCAAGAATTGAATATTAAGAAAAATCTAAATCAACATAAAACTCACTTACCTGAAATGTGTTATGAAAAGGACACTGGTATGGTAGAAAATCAAATCATCACATAGATATACAATTAAAAATAAAATACGATTCACTTGAATGAACGTCTAATGAAGGAACGCAGATTTTTTTTTCCTTCTTCAGTGGGGTGAAATAACAAAGGAGGGATTAGCGTGATGACGTCACTGAGCACAGGCACGTGGTAGGCGGCATTACCTATGTGTTAGCGAGGGGACTGAAAAGTAACGTTCATTTTTGCGAAAAAAAACTTCGCCAAAAGTAACAAAAAGTCTCCATAGTCACCTAAGGCCAAAAATAGTAGCAAATAGTCGCCTGTGGCAACCCTAGAAATTGATTGTTCTCTGTTCAGGTTAAAATTATGATCTGTGGATGAATGAATGGGTCAGCTCTATAAACGGGTGTGAGAGAAGTAAAATTCTAAGGCCATAGATGGCACCACTGGAAAACATGAACATTTGCACCTCTTGTCTTAATGGCCTACCACAACAACATTGATTTTTGATAATTTTACTAAAGCAGTATAAAGTTTTATTTTCTACTTATAAATATAGAGTATCTGTTACTGAAATAAAAAGCTGTTTTAATTACATTGTTATTGTACAAAAGATATATGTTTTCCCTTGACTTCGACACATCCTGATTAATTTATGGAACATAGAGTAAATACAGGCAAAAAATAAAATGTTTTTTCTTTTTTTTTAAATTAAAAAAAAAAGATGCTCTTTATTTAATGTTTATTAAACATATTTAAAACAAGCGTTCAAAATTTTTTTTTTAAATGCATCAACCCTGCTTATATGCATTTATTATTGGATTTCCTTAGTTAAAAAAGTCTATATTTTTTAAAGGGAAAATAAGCTTCAATATAGTTAATACAAAAAAATATAATAAGTTGATGCATTGAAATAATTAAAATACTCACTGAAATACCTTTTCTAGAATGCCTTCATATTCTCCAGTTCTAATCTGAGGGACCGTTTTTCTGTGCTCTTGATCAGAGGCAAAACCATACAGATATACTATAAAAACAAATGTTAAATTAAATTTAGAAGAGAAGAATATCAAAAATATATTACCAATAAAATTAAAAAGACAAGCTACAAGAAAATATCTTCATTTACAAGGGATAATATAAGTAATATACAATATAATTTCACAATCAAAATGCAAAAAAGTTTAAGAAAATTTTAAACTTTTTAAAACTACAAAAATAGTTTTTTATTCAATCTAAGGAGACAAAAATAATTTCTTTACACTAAACATACAAACACTTAATATCAGGGTTCCCACTCTTTTATCAAAGCAAAAATTAAGCACTTTTATCAAAAAAATTAAGGACTTTTTTCCTAGAAATTAAGGACCTTAAAAATGGCATAATGATCAATAATTTATCATCAAATAAAACATCATAGATTAATAATAATAGAATAAAAAAATAGAATAGCTTTTCTTCAACTCAGTCATCCTTTAAAAAAGGAAATTAAATAAAGAAATGTTTAATACAAATAATCTGTATTTAATTAAAATTAAATTGCATGTAATCAGCTCACGTAAGCTTTTAAGAACATAAAGAAAAACTCAAAGAATGCAGATTAAACATTAAGATTTTCAATTTAAAAATAGAAAAAAAAAACTAGGTAAACAGATAGAAATATATATAAATTAAGATGATAAATTCATTAAAATAATAAAAATATTATTTTGAGTGACTAATACTAAACCAAGGCAAAAAGAAACTAACAAATATAAGTTTATTGAGGTTGAGACAATTATTTTAAACTAAGTAAAACCTAATTATAATAAGCTAAAGATTTATTAAAATCACAAAATATAAAAAAATTTATGATTAAAATCAGAATATATTGAGTACCTAACAATCAAGAAAAAAGAAATAAATAAAGTACAAGGAAAACTTATTAATTAAAATTAAGAAGTGAGAAACAGTAACGATAGTTAAAATAAGTGCTAACATAAATATTGATACACAGGACAAGGCAGGATATAATGATCAATGGAAATAAAAATGAAAAAATTCCATATCTAAAAATTTAAAATATAATGAAATAATTCATTAAGTACAAAATTTATTGTGAATGAGGGAAAAAAACAACAAAACGTAGTGGAATCAGAAATATCATTTATAAAAAGGGATAAAAATCTTTATAAAATAGTCTGCTTTTAGTTATAAAAATTTTTATGCTTACACTGATAAGCAATACTGCACCTCTGAGGAATTAGAATTTATTCAATTAAAAAGTATAGTGTCTTGTATAGGAACTAAAATAATCTATGATAAAAAAAAAATTACGAATTAAAGTGAAAAAAAATTTCGCTTTAATTCGTAATAATTTAAGTATTGTCTGAAATTATAAAACAATAATTTGTCAAATAAATCAAAGCTAATGAAAATTGGATGCAAATATGAATTATAAATATATAATACTATTATTATAAAATAGGGAATAATGAATAGTGATTTGGTCGAATAGTCAAATATCCGGCCAAATAAATCGGCCGCCTACCCAGTGATCAAACAACATTTTTTTTAAAAAATCCTCAAGAATTACTATTGTTTATGTTAAAATAGGCCTGGGCGCTATAAGAAATTTTATATCGTGATAGATCGTCAGTCAGACTTCTCAATTTAACATATGTTTGAAATTTATCAATCAGAAATCTTTAAATCAATGAAAAATAAATAAAAGAAATAAATCTATAACAAAAGAAAATGCTAATTCTAAAAAACTTTTATTTAATTTTAAAAAAATTTAGTCATTTTAACTAACAGCCAAATTAAATATAAAAAAATAAAGAAAGAAAGAATGCAAACTCTGTTTTAATTTCCTCAAAAATAAAAGCAAATTAATTAAATGTAGGCTTTGTTGTAATTTTTTTAAAACTAAAAGCGACTGAAGATTTATTGGTTTAAAAACTAATCAAATTCTAACAAATTATTATATTAAAGTGAATTAAATTAAAAAAAAAACTTATTTTTTATGACAAGGGATAAATTGCTTTACAAAATATATAAAATATTAAATTGTATCACTTTTAAAAAAATCAATAAAGAATCTTTTTTTTTTTAAATTCATGATTTCTTTGCATTAACATGTTAAGTTCAGAACGAAAATTTAAGATAACAGTGATTGCGCAACGATCGCCAAGTAACAATAGGTCTGCTGAAAATAATTGAGAATGTTAAATCCAGACAGAAAAAAAAAGTGACGAAATATTGAGCAACGATCGCTAAGTAGCAAAAGTCTCACTGGAAATGATTTACTTGAAATGTTATACCCCGTCGAAATAAAATGCAGTGATCGCAAAATAAGTCCCGCTGAAAATGATCTTCAAGGAACGTAAAATCCCACGGTTAAAAATGGCGCATAAAGAAACTATGCCTCGCGTTCTATATTTCAACGCTGATCCTCGCTTTTGGTTATTCAATATCATGAAACGAACATCATTTTTGTAGCTAAAAATGTAATCAACATCTTCGCAGCAAGACGAAATAAAAATAGTCTTCGTCAGCAAGGTGTTAGGGTTAGTATAGGCAAGAATCCTCGTACGTTAAACCAGATACCTGATGCATCACCTGAAATAAAAGTAATTATATCAGCCTGCCGATATGTGCGTTAAGTCGTTAACTCGCGATACATTGATTTAAAAATGTCTAAGATGCTCGTTCAAATTGTCGCGTCATAACAAAAATAAGAGTTTTTGTTGGATATTTTTTTTAAAAAAAATGGGAAAGCCAAACAGAAATAAAAACAAAAAGTTGTTCTAAATTTTTATAAGAAAAATTTAACGTTGAAAATTACACTTTAAGTGTTTCCCATCGCCGGTTTTAAAAAAAATGACGAAAAAGAAGGCTCTCTAAAATATGTTATCAAAATAAAAAAAAAACACACACACACAATCAAAAAATCAAACGAGAAACAGAAAATTTTTCTAAATTCTTAAAACAAAACTTGCAACGTAGAAAATCAGTTTTCTATTTTAATGGTTTTCTAATTATCTGTATAACTCTAAAAGAAAAAGCGAAGATAAAATATATCAGAAACGCTGTTAAAATGCCACGCTATAAAAAAAACCCAGCAAAAGTGAAAAAAGAAAACAAACATTTCACTCTTTTTTTAAAAAAAAGTGTGGATGATAAAACGACAAAAATGACTTTCCTGATTAAAATTATAATTCGTCGAATATTCGTAATATCCCTTATATTAAAAAATGTAGTCATTTATAAAATTCAATTTCAGGTGAAAATATGATACAATGAAAAAATCCACTTTGTCTTGTGACGATCACTAGATGCTGTTAACCATTCCTTATATTATTCATCAAGTGTCCATAAATTATTAAAAACACATTTTCCTGGCATTTCTAACAATTTCACATTTGAATAAAGTATCAAAGCTATCACGTGTGCTATCAGAAGAATTGACTTTCTGAAACCCTATGGATGTAGGTCAATGCAGGTCTTCAGCTGATAAAGTACCTAAGTATTGTCAAAAAATAAGTCAAATAAAAACTGGGCATGTTTTCTTCCACTTGCTTGTAGCCCCTACCCTCACAGGCATTCAAAATGTTCTACTCTCGATGCAGGGTCTCATTCTAGGCGAAAGACGTACTTTTTAATTGTGGATATTTTCCTAAGATAAAAAAATTGTTCCAAGCAACAAGTGATACTAAAAATTAAGGACTTTTAAGAACCTTGAATCAAAATTAAGTACTTTTAAGGGCCCTTAATTTTCAAAATAAAAACTAAGCAGTTTTTAAGGACTTTTAAGGACCGTGGGAACCCTGAATATATACCTATTTCCACCATAGCCGGTCAAATGACCAGACTTTATGTTTCTTGACTGAATGTATGAAATAAGAATGTTAGGAAGGAAATAAACTGGATTGGGTTCAAAATTACAAGGCTACAGAGTTGAACATTAATAGTTGTACACTCAAAATTGGCTAAGCTGTTCAGCAATCAGTATAAATAAATACCTTCAATTTAAAGCATTCAATTTCACACGGAATTCTAAATAAATGTGCTGCACGGTTTTTAAACTTTTGAAGATTAAAAATCGACAATTTAAAGCATTCAATTGGAGTTACAGTGTAACATCTCTTTTCCGGAAGGGTCGATCTCCCGGATACTTTTTAACAATCAAACTAAACAAACATTTCTTCATCTCTAAAAAAAAGAAAGAAAGAATAGAAAAAGAAGTCTTTTGACTCTTTTTTTTCCTTTCCTAGCTTCTAGTGATTTATGCATTGAACCCATAAATCAACAGAAAGGGGAACAGAAGATCTACCAAGATCCTACTCTTAGTGACACTACTCCTCTGGAATGCAGGAAAGGGGGGAGATTTGTTTTCAAAAGAGCACAACTTAGTCCCCTCCCCCCTTTTGTCCTATGCAGCTGGCTAGTAAAAGAGGTATTTCCTGGAACCTATATATTAGAGTGTTAGGGAAAGAAGAAATAGTGTGAAATACTGTACAAGAAAAAATAAAGAGAACCCAATCAGCATGCCACGCCTTTATGCTTGATTGATAGCCAATGATGGGAGAGAAAATAAGAATTTTTCACTTCCCCGCCCTCAACTTGAATGATAACTAAGGAGGACATGAATTTTTCTTCTCCACCTACCCACCTTTATGAATGACGGGAATTTCCCCTTCTTGCTTGAATCGTTCTAGTTCAAAATGGCGGAGAAAGCAATTAATATTTTCGTAACTGTCAATTTTTTTCCTGTTTTCATTATTTATTTTTATAATAGCAATAATTTTTTTTCTAATATTTTGCTTTTGATTGATTAGATATCATTCTAATACTAAAACATTAATGCCCGAAAAATAATATCTATTTATTTTTTGCTTCTTAGATTCAGATCGTTTTAAGCTTTGTTTACCTTGGGGGTCTATTATACGAAAAAATCTAATATCCGGACTTTAGGAAGTCCCACCGATTCCGGGAACGCTACATTCCACTGTATTACTATTTTTCCTTTTACACAAGGTCTAAATAAATGCGCTGCACGATTTTTAAACATTCGAAGATCGTGGCACTTCAACAAAACATCTTATTATTCAAACAAGAATAAAAATCAAGATAGAATGACAGAATAAAAAAGCACCTGCACTGAAAGCATTAAAATTACAATTACATTCCCACTCCTCCACACCAAGCATAGAAGCTGACGTATGCGCTGTCTGATTATTTAAACAAAACACCTCGTTTAGTTCTTTTTTCAGAGTAAAACAAACTATGATTGTAATAAGTAAGCATACATACCAGGAACTTTTAATTCAGCAGCTAGTTTTTCTGAAAACTTCCTGGCACAGAATATACACTCTTCCATTTCAACTCCCTGTACTGGTATAAATGGACAAACATCAAGAGCACCGAGGCGAGGATGTTCACCTGAATTTTTCAAAAACAAAGGAACATTATAACAGGATGCATAGTCATATTTTTGAACAAAATATAAGCGCTTTTCAAGCACTCAAAAAATAATCTTAAACTCTTTTAAAAATATATATATATAAGGGGATACTTCCATATCGCAATCTGTCGCATCAACTACAATCGCCAAGGCGTCAAATAGATTTTAAACTAGCAAATTTTTTTAAAAACAAAGGAACATTATAACAGGATGCATAGTCATACTATTTCATAATAACTACTAATTCATTGTGCAAGTTATATAATAAATGTTTGTAATAAATAAGAGAAAATTATATTTTTATTTATTTAGAAGTGACGGGTTAGTTTCAAAGGAGGAATTCCGAGTTTTTTCGAGCCCTGCATTTTAAGATAAACTTTTTTGAATCAATATCTTAACTCTTTTAGAATTATTATTTTTTAGGGCAAATTACATTGATATACTATTGTGAATTAGAATTAAACAGATTCGTTGGATGATTAAGAGCTGTAGTGTGTCTACCACTACTAAAATACAATTCCAATTTGCTAGTATTTAAAACATGTTAACTCGATTCTATGATGACCTTTTCATAGATAAAGGTTGACATTGTCGATTACTACTCACTATCCCCACATTGGTGACCCGGATGTGAAGTGAATATGCCTGTCTTGACAGGAACTCCCACTTCCATTTGAACATGCCTACTTCAATGAATGGCTCACACTGAACAGTTGACTTGCTACTTGTGACTGCGACATTGTCCTCCTCATGCTGTTGCTACTCAATCTCGATCACACAAAACCTATTCACTCGGCTGCTAAAGGCAACACAGGAGCGTCCACGACCATGAACTTAATACAGCTCCCATGAACAGCACTCAAAAAGTACGGTGGTCTTAATACAGTTCTCCCAACTTTTTACAAAAACAGCAATGAAACAACTAACGGTATCCATTCATGGAATTCTATCACAGCTAAAACACGAGGCATAGCCAAATTATTCAACAAAAAATAAGCACCTTTTAAGTACATTAAAAAAATATCATAATTAGGCAGGGTTGGAAAGTTTTTGACAATTGACTGTTTTATCTTGTTTTAACCGTCATATAATAATAATAATAATAAAAAACTTTTGGCATTGTTTTTGACAATTGTCAAACACCATGAAACTTTGAATCATGTATAACAAATGGCGCTTCCATATGCTACAGACTGACAATACGTTGAAATAAATAGGGGTTGAATTAATTTTAAAAACGTTGAATAGAACAATTTGAACTGTATCTTTTAGCATAATTTGAAGCAAAAATCAACATAGTAAAGGAAAAATATCATTTTGAAAAAGGGAAAATTAAGCACTTTTTAAAAACACCCAATGAAAAAAGCACCTTTAAGGCTCTTAAAAAACGAAAATCAACAATAAGCTTCTTTAAGCTTTTTCAAAAAAGCTACGCACTCTGTATAATTCTGGTGGGAACTTAACAACCGACTTCATGCGTAATTTGATGCCTGCACAAATTAGATTTCAGTAGGCCTGTTTGGTAAGCCAAAATATTAAATTATCGTTGTAAACTCACAAAAAAAACAACAGGGATCTTGCACTTTAGTTTAGAAAAAAAAAAAAACATTTTAAATGAACCTTTATGCTTTGTCATGTCAATCAACTTGTTTGCTACCCTTGCAGCATTCAGGGCTCCTTCAATGACAGCATCAGGAGAGCCAACGAAGGTGTACACTGTCCGATTGGTAGAGGGGCCAGGATCCACATCTAGCAGGGACACGCCACTTGTACTTCTAATAGCCTCTGATATTGCATCAATTATCTAAAAAAAAAAAAAAAAAAAACAAGAATTAAAAGACAATTGTGAAATAGCTGTTTTAAACTTCAACGTAAAAATTCCAATAATAATTGGTAGCATAAATTAGTTTTAGAAAGAGTATAAGATTTGTGTATCACTACTAACTCCAAAAATAATTGCCAAGCTTCAGCTATTTCTGAGCAATGGCCCATCAGAAACAAAAAAAAATCACAGATTGGGACCAACTCAACATATACTAAATCTTGCACTCTTAGTCACCCTTTACATACAATTATATTTTGTAATTTTTTTCCCCCTTCCTTTTGGCAAGTTTAAAAACCTTTTGGTGAATTGGCGATTGTAGTGATTTTATTCCATCTACTTTTATTTTCAGTGTTGTACAGGAGGAATATCAAAAACAGTAAAAGACTGAAAATGAATTTTTAAAAATGAAAGCTTTAAAGTTATTTTAATTCTAGATCTTTTCTGACACTGACAGGGATGGAACTGCAGCATTTCCATTTTGGGAGAAATGAATTCGGTTTTAGGAGCAGAAAGGAGCAAATAATTTTTATACCTTAATTAGGGGTGCACAACCTACAGCCTGATATATAGTCAAAATACGGATAATATAGTCAAAATACGGATAATATAGTCAAAATACGATTTTAGATCATTTTTAATTTTCAATTTATATTTAAAAAAAAATTTAAAAAAATACATTTCTAAAAAATATTCTGCTGAATATTTTACTGATCATAACCAACTGAATTTTTGACAAAAGGGCAAACACTCGTTACATCCCTAATTTAAATGCAATATGATTGCAACCAGAGATATTCAAAAGCGGTAGAAAAAGAGAATTTTTAAACTGCTCACTGTTTGTAGTTTTGATTTAAATTTTTTGTTGCTTAAGTGATCTTTTTCAATAAAAAAAAGATAACGTTTACTATATTAAAAAAATCTAACAATTAATAAAATTAAATAATAAAGTACATTACAAAATAAGTATTGAATTTTATTTTGAACTATAACAGTTTTGTTTTTAAGGCTTTTGTTGAAAACTTAAAAATTTTCTTCAATTAAAATATTTAATTTCAATTTATATTACTTAATTATGAACTAAATTTTTTCCTACTTTCATTTTGTAAGTGTTGCAGTTTTTTTTAATTATAATTTATCTTTAAAATGAATTTTTGTGTGTATTGCATGATATGATAGAAAAAAAAAATTTCTTCTCTCTAATGTTTATTTATTAATTTTGATAAATCTATTGTTGATGTGATAAAAATGCAATTTTTTTTTAAAAAAAAAGTATTAGTTTGTTTCATTTTTGAATGAATTCTAATAATTGAACGCGTTTAATTTTCAACAAATATATTACTAAGTTTATTGATAAAAAAGGTAGAACACTAATGTTTAATTAAATATTACTACAGTTGCCGTTAACATGTCTAAATAACGTGTCCCTTCGTTAGTCAACCTGCTGTACAAGTGGCCCTTCACTCAAAAAGGTTGTGCACCCCTACCTTAATACTTGAAAAATAGGAATTTATATAATATTTTTAAAGGAGTTTAAAGGAAAAATCCTTATTAAATAGAAAAAATATAACAAGAATGCAACAAAGAATTATCTAAATATATATTTGAAAAATTTACTTAATAGGTTTCCCGTAGAAATAAAATTTAAAAAAGTTTTTAAATTTACGTTTAACGTGTTCTTAACATCTTTTTTAATATTAACTCAACAAAAAAAAAGATGCTTACTACTATTTAAAAATATAATAATAATTTAACAAAGCTATCAAAACTACTATATAAATTGTAATTGAATTAAATTCATAAATTTTTGGATATAAAAAAATAATATGGTATAGAAAACACAGGGTACATAAAAATATATGGTTTATGAAAATGATGATTTTTGGTATAAAAAAATGACCATTTACTTTTAAAAAACTACCATTTTTCCAGTTTAGTTTCCCCTGTACGTTTAATAAGAAATCACTCAATTAATATGAAGCAAAAAAATCCACTGTCTTACTTTACTTTTCATAGAATTTTTCATCTCTAGAATATGCAAAAAAATTAAGCAAGACAATACCCCAATTCAAATTTTTTAAAATTGTATAAAATAAAATCGATTCATTATAGATTTGCTATTGATAAGATACTACAAACGTCCTCGTTTTCTTAAATAAAAAATCCCACCTGAGCACCGTTTTCAACTGTACATGATGTTGAGCTCAGGAATAATTCGTATGCTTCATACATCTTTTAAGCACAAAGGAATAGCAAAAATTATTCTCATCCTATGAGAAATTTTTGCTTTAGCTAGGTTTAAATAATAATTTCTCTAGTTCGAAAATGTCTCTAAACTTTTGAGTGTAGAGGTTGTTGAATAATTTTGAATGACAATTAACACAGATTGAACTATCAAAGTTAACAACATAGATTAAGGACATACATCGATTAAATAATTAAGTTAGATACCTCTTTATTCCGTCCTTCCGAAAAATTTGGCACACATTCAACGATCTTCGACTTCATTGTTTAATAGTGTGTTTAAAACAAAAGGAAAGAATTTAAACTTAAATGAAATATGAACAAATTGTATATCTGAAATCTAATGGTTTAACTATATGCTTCAATCTTAAGGCTTTATACACAGAAATCTTATCACCTAAAACAAAGTCCATAGATTAAAAAGAAATTCCTTAACTGGAGCAAATTAATGTTTGCCAATAGTTTGTTTAAAACATTACAAAATCATGAATGTTTCCGATATCTTTGATGAAATCATGATATTTTTGACCGGTTTGTTGACAACAACGAGTAGGTTGACAAGTAAAGCATGGCTTTCTGATGCCAGATGCAAAATTAAAAGCATGAAACGTACATATATTTATGTTAATATTATTTGCTACTGGGCGTTTATATTGTTTTGAAGTTCAAATGAAGTAAAGAAATTTCTTTTTTCAAAAAATCAATAGAAGACGCACCACAAAACTCAGACCTTTTAACGTTCGTATAGTATTCAATATTTTCAACTGTAGTTGTGATATTATCGAACGCAAAAGTTGTAAATATTTCTTGTTGTTGACCACATTTTTATTTTTAAACTATTTATAATTTTTATGTGTCATAAAAAATTCGTCTAGCTCGTTTGTAGTTGTAGTATTATCTAATTGATTTCTTTGTCATAATTTTGTATTTTATGATCATAAAGTGGAAAAAAATATTCTTAAATCTTCGTTCTTGGAACTTTTTAGGTTCATCAATCTCAAGTGAAAGTTATTATTCTGTGAGAGTGATATCATTCTTCGATTTTTAAAAAGCAACATTTGACTGTCACTTAAATGATTTTATCTCTGTATTTTAGGTATGCTATTTATTGCTTATTTTATTAAAATTTATCGAAGCAAAAATGCGTATCTGTTATCGTCTAAGATTTTTAGGAATATTATAATCTTAAATAATAAGGAATTACAGTGATTTGAATACTGATCCAAAACAAGCATCTAGTTGCAAATTTGTACGTAATTCACATCAATATTGCAATAATTCATAATAATTGTGCTCAAGGCCGGATTTACGTATAAGCTAAATAAGCTTCAGCTTGGGGCCCCAAATCCTACTTTCCCCCCTCTTTTTTTAAAAGTTTTATTCGGAACTGGGGCCCTCAGAAGTACAAAATGCATTTTTTCTTTCTTTTTTACAATGTCGGACATAATAAATCTAAATAAATGACTGAATATAACAAAGGACTTCGTTGTCATTAGAAGGGAACGTATCATCTTTCAAGCAATTTGAGTATTAATAAATTATTTATAAATAAACAATTTTTTAGTTTAAGAGGTAAAAAAGTTCTTTTTTGCCCCTTCAATCGATCGTCAGACTATTTAATATATGTTTCTAAGGATCAGAATTCCCTTTTACCTCATTTTAAAATTGTATAAATGATATATTTAATGCTTTCATGTGATATGTAGCAGTTTTAAATAGCACTTTAAAATATCTAAAAAAGGACTGACATAGTCAATTCAAAAAACAATTAACTAATACTTTTGAATATGAATTTAAATAACTACACACGTTTGTTTTGCTATCTCATTTTATATAGCATTATTTAGAGCAAACAGTTGCATGTGGGTGTGATGATGACGTAGTAAAAGAGGCATATAAAAGGAGCAAATTTCATTTCAGTTTAAGTCCTCAATATTATATTTTTAAACTCGTCAAAAAATGTAGTAAAAGAGGTATACAAATTAACTGTCTCAAACAAATTAATATTAAGTAAGAACGAAACAAAAATTATATTGAAATATGTTAAATCACTAACGAGATAAACGGGATGAAGACATCGAAACCTATTTGATTGAATAGTAAAACTAGAAGGTGTTTCTGAAATCTATCAAGCTTTAATTTTTTTTTTCGTCACAAAATTTATCAGTAACTAAAAATAAATAATTCGTTGGATTTTGATATTGGTTCTATTTTTTCGTTGATTAAAGGTAATATATATAATTCTCTGGCGTTGGCGAGCAGGGGGCGAAGCCTCCTAGTTAACAAATATTTGTCTTTAAAAACATTTCATTCTATAATAAAATAATTATTCTACAATTGTAATTATCTAAATCTAATTGCTAATTGATGTAAAACTTTTTATGTAAACAAATTTTATGATTACAGTTAAAATATATTTTATAATTGTTCCACTTAATAAATATGAACCGTTATTTAAGACAAGACAATTAGCTATTTTTTATACTATTTATAAGAAGAAATGACAATGATCAGGAATTACTCCAGTGATCAATAATTACCCCATGTAGGGGGCAACATTTGATATAGTTTTCTATAGTCAATTATAATGTTTACAGTAGATGTGAAACAATTAAACAAAAGCTTACACTATTTTTATATCAAAGAAAAAGAAAGTAACTCAAAATATTTATTATTAAGAGAAGGAGGGGATCTTTGCTAAAATGTGCACATTTTGAAACCCATCTTTGAAGTGGAAAATACGGAAAGCAATTTAAAAGATACTTATTTTGTTAGATTAAACAAAAAACTACTATTAAGTAAATGTAGTTATACTTTAGTAAAGTGTACAAGCATTCTTGTCCATGTCTCAAATTTAAAATGTTTTTTTTTTTTTTAATAAAACTTAGGTGATCATTATTTACCCCAGAAACAGAGTGATCGTGAATTACCCCGGGTCACCCTACGATTTTTTTAAATAATATTTACCCTGAGAAATTTATCTTGCTTTGTAAGATGATAATATTAATTTGAATTTTTTTTGGATTTAAGTATTAAGAAAGAATAAAATATCTGCATTTTTGATTTATACAATTAAAGAAATTATTTTAATTTTAATATAGATAAACAAATTGGTATTCTAATGTTTCTAAAAGTATTTTTTTAAAATACAATTTTTAATCAAATGAATTGAATTAAAAGAAAATGTAATGTTTATGTATCCAAAAAACAAATAAACTAGCTCTTTCAAAATTTGATTTTTAAAAAAAAGGTTACCTAAATAATGTAGTTGAGTTCTATATAAAATCATTGAGTTAATTGTATGTTATTATTATTAATAAATTTACTAAAAACTTCTTTGTTAACTAATTTATATTTTTACCATGGGCAAATCCATGGCTAAAAATCTATGCAAACCGGGTAAATGTATTTTTTTATTTTATTTATAAATGTTAATAATTTTTCTAATATTAGAAAGGAGAAAACAGATAAGAGAAGCAAAATGAAGAAAGAAAATATTAAAAAGAAATCAATTGTAAAATGAATGTTAGTGACAAAAAACCCTAAAAAATTCTTTTACTAAAATTACAACATAAGAGTAATTTTTTTGGATATTTTTGAATGAAAAACAATTTTTGTTTTCCACTAAAAATGAAAATCCATAACTTACCGAAAAATTAAAAGTAACCAAATTTTAAATACATTCAGTTGTTTTCATTGCTATTAATATGTTACTATTTAAATTTTATTGTACTACTATAAATATTTTTCAATATTTATTCTTAAAAAGTTGTTTTATCAAGACACACCATACCTGCCTTTCCTCATTTTTAAAATTTCTTAAGATTTATTACTAAATTGCAGGGCAAATTACTTGAGCTTATTATTTTTTTTCTGAATTCTTATTTTTCTCCACATTAATTAAGAATCAAAACAATAATGGCAAACATTACAACTAATTCACTACTACGAAATAAACCTCCTCTAATTTTCAGGTTGGAACAGCTGCGCAAATTGCTCCAAAATGCTTCACCCACGCTAAAATGCGCTACTCTGCTCAAAAACTAGTAAAATTCGATAAGTGAAAAGTGCAACTTTGGATTAATTTGGCCTCGCATTTGTGCATAATTATGAGATCGAATTATAAATGTCAGAATTGGAAAGACTATGCACATGCACTATGAAACACGCGCGTTGTAATAACATGGTATTCGCAAATCAAATTTTTTAAAAAATGTATATACGTATATCGTAAATTCACATAAAAGCACAATCTTAAATCCTCATAATCCACGAACAGCAAAAAGTATTTTTTTAATAATCCTTCAAATTTGAAATTCAGTAGTTATAAACATCGTTAAATAATTAAAAATATCGGAATTTTAAAAAAAAACTACGTGGCAAATATATCGCAATTTTAAAAACTGCATAGAGATTCACCATAAGTACCCACTAAATAATTTTTTCAGTCAAATATTTATTTGAGCAATTCTTTACTGGGTTTCTGTTACATCCTTTTTATTTTAGAAAGAATTTTTTTCTGAGTTCTGTTAAGTATGTTATTAAATGTATATTTATATGCTCAAAAATGTAATTTCTTAAGTACTATATTAACATTATTTGCTCAAAATTCCAAACTTACTAGTTCCAAAACAAATTTTTTCTGCTCCGAAATTAAGCTGCTGTTTCATCCCTAAAATTTCAAAAAAAAAAAAAAAAAAAACTAAACTATGAAAAAATATTACCCAAAAGTCTATTTTACAGTTAAAAAGATATATTTAAAGTATATATTTTTTAAAAAAAAATCCCCTTCGAAATTGTCTATGGCGACTTGCCCCTAGCTTGTGGGCATTTTGGAAGGATGTATATCTTAACATTTCAAAAAACTTTTTGCTGCTTCATTTCTCATTTACATATTCTGCTGCAATTGAAAGGACATTTTCATTCTTATGTAGGATACTGTTTTTATTAAAGCTTTACAGCAAGGGCCCGACTTAGCCTAATTGGGGCTTCCTCTGCTTCATTACATCTGTAAAGCAGAACCAAACTTTATGGAGGTATTTAAATTTTTCCCCTCATTATAGATTTATAACAAGAAAATTGACTAGAACCTAAAATAGCTATAAATGTCCCCCTCCCTCCAATGGTCAGATAAAATATCGTTCTGTCCATTTTATTGATTTTCTGATATTTCTATGTTCAACATGCCGATGCATTTTTCTGATTGTTTATTTTGTCATATAGCTGAGAAAAATTCATATCCGTGCTGACATTAAGGCGCAAATTAAGCCATTCAGAAGCCTGTATTTTTGTAAACATATCACATTTTGTGATTTGTTAAAAAAAATAAAAGGCTTTTGATTGGTCAAATTTGTCCATCGTAGTTGCGAAAATTAAGCTGAAAATTAAGCTGATTTTCGCGCTAGAAAGACATGAATTTACGAAATATATATTTTTTTGTGTTCATGCGATAGATTAATGAAGAAGCTAACATAAAACTGACGGATTTTACTCTGAACTGATATTTTGTTTAAAAAAAGTTCATTAAAGAAGGAAACCTAAAATAAACATTCTATTCGATGTGGGGGCCCAGGGCAACTGTCCCATATGACCCTTCCTTATTCAGGCTCTGTTTACAGCTTTAAAACTTTTATTTTGCTTTACCTTGTTGAAACAGCGTTAATACAAATATTCGAACTATCAATGTAAGCACATAGCACTCTTTTGTGTTTTATTTTTTAACTATATTATTATTATATAAAGTTTATAATTAAAAAATTTCTTAAAGTTCATCATAGTTAGTTATATAGTTAAAAGAAATTTAATATCATGTAAATATGAATCAACTTAATTTTTCCTATTTTTATTACTTTTTGTCTATTTTTCTTTCCCCCCTCCCCCTTTTTATTGCAACTATCGGAAAAAATCTAACTCTGTTTCAAAGTATATAAGCAGAACAAATTATTTCACGATTATTTTCTTATTCCCCAATCCTTTCATAATTGGTTTACATTGATACTTTAAGATTAAATAAATAAAATTCAACATTTGAAACTTCATGATTTATTCGGATTTACATGAAATCACATCTTTCTATTCTTTGAATTACTAATGTTAGTGAAACCGAATTTACCATTAAAAGTTTCTCTTTATTTTTTTACGCGATTTTTTTCCCACTTGCTTATGCGTTTAATTTAAGAACCGTTATGTTTAACAGAATTTTAGTGGGAAAATACCATTCTACTTTTTGTTAAATTCAGTCGATTTCGCGATTTAGTTTTAAAAAGTTATAGACTCAAAATTCATCAAAAAATTGTCGTATCAAATTGTTGCTTACGATACATGTTTTTTTTTTTTTATTTTTTTTTTTAAATTAAAATTCAGGTAGCATTTTATGTATGAGAATTTGCAGGAAACGAAAAGTTTTTAATATATTTTAAAATTTTTTTTTACTATGTCGATGCTGTGTTAAAAAAATTTTGAAATCTTAAAACATTTGTTAATTTTTTTTTATTACATGGAATCAAAATGATTGAGTTTCTTTTGGCGAAACCGTGGCATTATATATATAAAAAAAGTTTTTTGGTAGCTGTGAATATACAAATCCCCTTAAATGATCATAATGAATTTGTTTTGTTAGAATTAAATGATCATAATGAATTTGTTTTATATGCATGCACATGCAGAAAAATAAACACAATATGTAGAGAAACATATCTAACAGAGAAACAATTCTTTATTCTTGAATTTCTTAATTTTATTTTATATTTAAATACTCAACGAGAAATACCTATGAAATTTGCATATTTTGAGTACTACTATCTTAAAGTATTTAATTTTATTTGAATATGCAATAATTAAAATAAAAAATCGTAATTTCTCTTTAATTTTATTAGAAAATAATTATTAATAATTTTCATTTAAGTTGTTAAAAGTAAATTTTTTTCAACTTAGAAATACAATTTTTATTTCTTTATTGTACGTAAATCTTAATGAACGCTTTATATTTTTTTTTGATGAATGTGTATTTCATATTGATTAATTTTTCTATATTATCATATTGTTCCAGCGCGCCTCTAGCAACAGCGCCTGATGTTTCCGTCTGTGTGTCTGTCTCAATAAGGTATTCGACAGACACGCCTTCTTTCCATCCTGCTCTCCCCTTCTTCCCCACCTCTGATTATGGAAGGAAAGACCGTGGCGTCCGTCTTTGCGAACCCGACCGACTGAACGCGCGTGCACAAGTAGCGGTAGCCCGAGCTTTGAATGACATTTTAAGTTCTGTTGTATTCATTTTCGATAAATTCCTAAAATTACTTCCTTTTATTTATATTTTAGCTCCACTTAAGAAAGAGAAAGGTAAATTTGCTCTCATTTTAATAGTTTGTATTATATTTTAATATTCTCGGAAGAGTAAGGCAGTTTGTTGTGTTTTTTTTTCTTTTCCCCCTTTCAGCTGCGTAACAATAACAATGGAGTTGAGGTCAATATATCGCGCGTCGCCGATTTCCACTGAGCAGCGTTTACGTGTTTCTCCGTTATGTTGTGGAATTATTGCATAGAGCAGACGACTTTTATTTTATAAGATTTGATGCAACTCATCTCGTCTAAATAACCCTCGCTGATTCCCATGTATTATTGGTCGTGAAGGCTGACATGCGCTGATATTTTGTTTGTAAAAATTTTGTTTATTAGGGCTACGTTGCGGATGACCTAAAAATTCTAAAAATCATCACTAATGGCATAAAAATAAAGCATATTACTCTTAAAAGATGCTGGTTTTATATTATTTTTTCTAAAGAAAACTTATAAATTTTAACTTTTATTTATAAATTTAATGCGAAGTAAAGTAATAATTGAATTACATTTGTAATTTATAAATTAAAAAATTTAAATAAATACATGATAAAAAAAAATCTAAATTTATAAAATTTTAGTTTATTATACCATGGAATGATTTTCTAAAAATTGAAAGAATTTACTGACCAAAAGCAACAATCTTGAAAACTCTCTTTAATACCAAACTTTTGGAGTATATTAAAAAATAACAAGATTTAATGCAATATTAAGACTAATTTAAAAAGAAAAACATAATTTACAAGAAAAATGAATGCTATCATTCAAAATTCATATTATTATAGTATTTTTTAAAAAAAATAAAGAAATGACATAAAAAAAAACATGAATCATCCTCTATAAAGGTAAAAACCAACAAAATGCATCAACAACATCCCAACCCAGTTTAATGTATGTTTTCAGATTGCATACATTTTTTAGTTGTTTCTTTATGATTCAGATAAAAAGGAATAAAATCTTTATTCTTGTGAAGTTATTTTTAAAAATAATATTTGTCATTAATTCATGGCAGAGTTGTCAAGTGACTTCTTTTTTCGTGAAAAAATTCAATGATTCAAGTCAAAAAATATTTATTTAGGATAATTTATCTATGTATCTTTAAGTTTTTGATCTTTTTTTAAAAGTCTTACCTTAGTCTTACTAAAGGTTTTGTCCAGAGAATGACTTCAGTTTGCATACATTTTAGTTTTTATGCATTCAATTCAGATCTGTTCAAAAGAAATGGAATCTTTATTCTAGTTAGTTAATGAATAGTTAGTTAGTTAGCTAATGAAGTTATTTTTAATACTTATTGCTTTTTGAAAATAATATTTGCCATCAATTTGTAGCAGAGTTGTAACTTTTTATTCGTGAAAGAAATCAATGATTCAGGTCACTGAATTCTATCCTTGAATTAATATTAATTTCCAGTTTGTTTTTTTAAATTAAGTTTTCAGAAAAAAAAGTTATTTTTTCTTTGAGGAAGATTGTAACATATTTTCTGTTAAAATAAAAAATATATTAGTATTTATAAAAACAGTTTTTTTCTTCATAATTATTGCAAAATGATCTCCAATGCAAGAAATTTTATTGACTGATCTTTAAATCCTGAACAAAATTTGTATTATTGAATCTGAATTTTCTTTGTTTTCTTCCCTCCCACATTTTGAGATGCTGGGCAAAATTAAATTAAGATAATTTTTTAAAAAATTTAAATCTATAGATCTAGAATAAAATATTATTAATTATGAAATTAATAAAAAGTAGACATATAAATAACTCCAAAATAAAATTAGGGGTGTAATTCATAAATTGATGTGAAAAGATATAAGATGTTTGAAGTTGTTTTTGTTTCCTGTAAAAAATAAACTAACCAAATGAAGAAAATATATGTTGTTGTTGTTTTTTTTTAGGAAAAATATGGGCATTCTTATGAAAAATGACTAATAAATTTCTGAAAAAGTTTGCTATATAATGCTAGACCATGTTAATTGGTCAAAAAATAAGTTCTGTTTTAAAATTTTTTTAGAGTGGCACTCATGTATATGTATCCATAAGCTTTTGATTTTTTTAACAGTCTTACATTAATGATATTAAAGAGTTTGTCCAAAGAAGTAGTGTGAATGTAAAATAGTTTAGGTATAAATTAGTAAGTGCTGTTCAAAATGATATGACTAAAGTGATATGAATATATAACTTTTCATTAGCTGTATATTAAATCATTTGCTATTTTTCATATTCCAACCTACTATATTAATTTAACTTTTAATTGAATTGAATAAAAAAATTTTAGTTTTTGTATATAAATATTGGAAGAAATATTTGTTCTTCAAAGAGTAATTATACAATAATTGATTTTTTTTTTAAAATGTAAAATTAACTTCATTCTTTATTTGATATCTGACACATTGTCTTTTCAAAGTCATGAGAGTGTTGAGGGTGAATAACAATAGCTATGATTTTATTTCTTCTGTGATTAGTTTAAAAATTATTTAATTTAATAAATAAATATAAATTTAAAACACATTTAGTTTTAAGGATAATCTTTAAAGACTCGATATTTGCAAATTTTGCTACATGTTAGGAAAGTCATGAAAAATCATGGAAAGTCAGTTCGGTATTGAATAAAATTTGTCAAGATTTTAACTATTTTAAAAAAAAAAATTAATTTAGTAAAGTCAGTCATTTAGGTCGCTGAAAAATCAAATTTTTTAAATGGAATTTACACACTCCCCCCAATTTCATGGTGTTCCGAATATCTTAATTCATAATAAGATCCCCACTCACAGTCATATTTTATTAAAATATAAAATGTTTTTATCATATTCTTTAAAAATTATGTTTTTTTTTTTTTTTTTCAAAAAAAAAAAAAATGAAAGAAAAAAAATTTCTTGAGTGAATTACCTTTTAAACTTCTGTGATTTCAGAATTTTTGTTATTAATTTTTTTTATTTTATCAATTTAAAATTCTAGCTAAAGCACGCCAGTCATTTGCAAATTTTTTTTAATTCTGAAATGAAAACAGAAAAATCAGGAGTATTTCTCTCCTTTCTGATGAACAAGAAAAGTTTCTTTAGAATATAATTAATTTTGCAGAGAAAAATAAACAAAATTATTTGCTTTTGTATTTCTTTCAGCTATTTTATTGCTTCAACTTTTTCTTTACTCTGTTTTTTAAATTTAAAATCTCTAAATATAAAGATGCTGAGTTTAACAAATTTGGTTAAACCTATCATTTCAATTTATGTTAGTATAATGTTTTTTAAATTCATTGTTCTGTTTTTCTTGGGGATAAAATAGTAACTTCATTAAGTCATGAAAAATTCTTAGAATTAGTCATGAATTTGAAAATCTAAAATGTAGCAGATACCCTGTATATGCATGATATATTAATCTTTTTTTTAAAGAATAATAGTCTAAGTCTGACTGTGTTGTGACCATAGACTAGTTTAAATTTATGTAGATTGAGTTGATAAATTCTGCTATCAGGATCATTAGTTGTTTATCTTATTTCAGTATAAATCTCTGAGAAATTATACTTGTAATCGAACTACATTTATTTTTTAGCTTAATCTAAAAGATGACCATGGCAGTTGAAGTGAGAAGGAAGGGCAGTACAGAGACTATTCGGCATCTTTGGGATGCAATTGTCTTCATTCGTCAACAACGACAAGTTCCAAACATAGAGAGAATATCCAATAATTTAAAGAAAAAGCACAATATTAGTCCTGATGATCTAGAAGCGCAGTTGGCATTTGCTGTCAGTGACAACCTCATAGAAATAAAGAAAAGTGTCGCTTGTAAAGGCTCTAGAGCTGGCTCTGAGCAGCAAGCATATCGCATTCCAGAAAAAGAAATGGTAAGTATTGCTCGCAGGGTTGCAAAAAACCCACCTACCCAGTAAAACCCACCCTAAAGTGGGTTTTCTAAAATTGATTTCTTTTTTATCCTCTGTTATATTAAAGAGAAAGAGCTATTCTATTGAAATATATATGTAGTCTAGCCTAAAAAAATGAACCTATGGTGAAAAAACTGTGTTTGTTTGGAGACTGGAAAGTCACCTTTGCTAGCTAGATTTGACTGCATGGCCATTGATTAGTCAGTGCCTTTAATGGAGTCAGTGCCTTTTTTCTATGCAAAAAAATATTTCCTTAAATATTTTTTAAGATTAAAATATAAATAAAAAGTTATCCTGTGTTAAAATAAGTTTAAAATGTGTGAATTATGTGAGTTCATGAAACGTTTTGTTTTATGATGTCAGAAGAAACTTTTTTCAGACTTTTGCACCAATTTATTTGTATTTTAATTATTAATTACACTTAAATTACCTATATGTTAAATCAATTCATAAAATTAAACTTAATTTTTAATATTAAAATAAGCTTTTTTTTTAAATAAGGTCCCTCCCTCTCTTTTCCTGCTCTCTCTTTAGAAAAAAAACCCACAATAAAACATGAAAAGCCCAATAAAAGCCAGATAAACTCCCATAAAACAGACAAACACTGGTTTTTTACAACCCTGATTGCTGAGTTTTCTAAGCCATGAAAATATTCTGAATAAACTAAATTAACAACAATAATCATGATATAAATTTTTATTCTACAGGGTAATTTAAAATGAATATAAATTACAAACAGCTATAACTATTTAATGAATTAATTGATAAAATTTACACAGAATATAGAAAAAACTTCACAAAATGGTATGCATGCGTCACAGATTTTCTATGCGACTTCCCTTGGTCAGTCCATTTCACGCCATACATTCTGAAGCATTTGTGCAGTCACCAATGCAAGCGCTATTTTTCCCTTTCCCTTTCTTCAAACATTCTATGTCATCTGCTTCATGTTGTTCCCATATGGAGGTTCTTGATTGGAACGCTGACAAAGTCTTCTCTGCACTGTGATAACAGAATGACAATCTAAATTCTAACATGCAGAATGCTTTCTGCACGAGACTCTCCATTTTCACTAATGAACTTGTGCATGCGCAGGATTCCATTTCACTGCTCCTTACGTAAAGAAATTTTGAAGTTTCATCTACATTCTATGTTAATTTTATCGATACATTGTTTTTTATTAAATAGTTATAGCTGTTTGTAATCACTACATTAATTTTGAATCATCCTTTGTAAGTTATAAAAATGAAGATTAAAGTAATAAGTGTCTTTATAAATTTTCAACTGAATATCAGAGTGGCCATTTTCTAAAACAGAGAAGACCTGGAGTTCTCTTGGAATTTAAAAGCATTACTGGAAAACCCAGAATTTCATAACATTTTGGTGATTAATTAAATGGGCCCAACTGTAGTGTATTTTTATTCACTATTAAGCTTAAAAATAATCAATCTTCATCAATACTATTTTTTAAAATAATTTTTTACTTCCATTTTTAATAAGGAAAGCTTTTTTTTAAATTTAAGTGAAGTTTTTTAAAACATAAAGATAGTATTTTTAAAGTCATCTTGAACTTCTGATCTAAATTAATAGTAAATCTAATAATTGAGAATTATATATTTTATTTATTTAATATTTAAATGATTTGTTTATTTAATCATTTTTGTTCAATATCGTGAAAATTTTATGTGTCGAAAACTCTTAATATATATATGTATATATAGTGTTCTCCCGAAGCATTTTTAGAAAGGTGGAATGCCCTGCCTGCCCTTTGATTCGCCCTCTTTGCTGTAGCCTATCAAAATGAGTGATACTATCAAAATAAGCTACCATTCCTTAATAAGATCACTTTTTTTTATTATTTATATTCCATTTTTAAAAAAATTTTATTCTGTTAATATTTATTTTGTCAGGATTATTTTCTACTGATTTTCCTATTTTTCGGAAAGGAATTTATGTTAAGGAATTTTTTAAGTGATTATAAATTTTAAAATTTTTTTTCAAATACTTTTTTTTTAGTTAGTAGTGTCAGCTAATATATCACTAATTAGTTTTTCATTGATTGTTTGAAAATTAATTTTTTTGAAGTTTTTGAGATGAATAAATTTTGATTTATATTTTAAACTTACGTCTTCAATCTTAGTTATGCTTTCCACACCTCTGCGCTTTTCCCATTAACGGGAAACATTCACACAATTTAAAAAAATTTATTTCCTGTTCATGTGAATTAAAAATCGAATATTTCAATTTGCTTTTACATATTTTATTACCTGGTATTAACCTAACTTAAATCATGTAATATATCTATGCAGGAAAAAGATGGCCATGATTGGTATTGCTTTGGTTGCCACAAAGAAGGTGAAGTCTTGCACTGCTCTACCTGTCATAGGGTTTATCATAAAGATTGCTTGAAAGATGGCGGAAAAATTACAGAGGAGGATAAGCTTATATGTGATATTTGCAAGGTACACTTGTAGTGTTATTCTTTCATTTTAAGAGTGATTTATCGTACTAAAAATTTAATGCTAGTTGAGTATTCTTTTGCTTTCATTAAATGCAGAATTGTTTTTTATAATATGTTTTAATTATACAGTAAAACCTCGTTACAACAATATTTTGAGGACCAAATAAATAGTGTTGTAGAGGGATATATTATTATATCGAGGTTCTACATTCTTTGGGGACACAATAAGATTTCTTTTTAATTTTAATGTTATCAATTAACTATAAATCTATTTATGTATAATATTAAAATTTAATTTCCAGAGTGGTAATTATTATTAAATATGAAATCAGATAAAAATTTTACATCTGTGACTTCTTAAGAGATAAAGGAGGCAATTCTAAGAATGGAAGATCTTGGGTTGGTCTATATATGTCAAGGATGGAGTATTGAAATCTGAATACAAAAGCCATTTACTGTGGTAAAAAGAAATAAGAAAAGTACATAATCAGCAATGAGACTTCTCTTGTCAGTCAAGACCGAAAAAAATGGCAAAATATGATAAAATAAGATTTTTTACATTATTTAAAAACCAATAATAAATCGGGAAAATAAGGCTAAAATTTGAAGAAAAAAAATCTTTTTACTGGGGTTTATTGCTTCAGAGAATATCACATTATTGAGAGGTGTATAACATTAATTAATGTGCAAGTTCATCAGGTCCACGTAAAATTATTATAATAGAGGGAGTTATTGTTGTATCAGATATCGCAGTAGCGAGAGTTATGTTAGAAAAGAAAGTTTAAAGAAACTATAGGTTATCTGAAAAAACTATTCTTGGGGTATTAAATAAAAATAGTATAATTTTTATGGCATGTTATTTTTTGGGTAGTTTTTAAAGCTTATTTTCAGAAATATATATATATAAAGTAAAATATTTTAGGAAAACGTTAAAATTGAATTTTTGAAAAATTCACTTAAATTTTTTTTATTTTTCTTTTCCAAAATGAGAATCTTTTTTACCTAATGTTGCCATGAATTATGCAGTAAGCAAGGTTTTCATTGTCATTCAACCATAATTGGTTCTGGCTTCCATTGGGTATAAAAGTGCCAATAATTTTATATGTTGGATTAACTTCTTGCCAGTCTGCAGGCCCATGTACTGATCCACATTTAATGGGAAAGATTCTGGCGCTGAGATGTGCAACCAGGGTGCATTTTGTATGAGATTTAAACTTCATGCATCTTCTCTTGACCTCCAAAATCAAACTGAAAAATCTCAACTTTTTGTTGATCCCTGAGGCCAACTAAACATTAACAATTGTTTTCCTCAATAGTTAAAAAAAAATAATGCTTTCTTTTCTTCATAATGTTTTTACTACTGAAGCATATCGTTTAGTCACTAAATCCTTGATTGTCATTTAAATAATTTAATTTGATTGGCAATTTGAACATGATTACATTTAATCATGTCATTGGCTTCAGAAAGTTTTATGAACATTTCCCCAGGTGTGTACAGTGCACAAAAATAAGCAAAACTTCCCTGAAAAACTTTTCATCTAATAATTTTATTTCCACATACTAGGACTCAATTTTAATAGTCCAAAGGAAAGACATCAAATATGCTAATTAGTTTATACCGATGGTATTATAAATCTCAAAATCAGACACAAGACTGCACTTTCTTTGAACAAACTTACTTTTTTTTACAACAGACTTGGAATCCTTACCTGAAAATATAAGGAGTAGCTGCAATTTAGGAAATATGGTCCTAATTTTACTTTTTTGAATATTTTGTCATATCTTGCAAATATTTGAGGTGAATGGAAAATTTTCTACACACAATTATAAATTTTGTTTATTTGAAAGTATTTTCATGCAAAAAATATTTTTTATTATTATTAGTCATTTTTTATTATTTTATTGATGAATATCTAACAAATTTTGGATTGTGAGGTGTACAAGTTTTTACATCAATTGACAATTGAAAGCAATTTTAATTTTAATTTCAAGAATGAAGTTGTTTCTTTTAATCATTATTATTTTGCTTATTGTGCTATGTTGTGTACTTTTAACACAAAAAGTGGCCGCCAGATAAATTTTTCAGTCTTGCCCTTTGCCAACAGCAGTAGAGAAAGAATTCTTTAAAGAAAATATTTACTCTTTGTAATAAAGAAATACGTATGCTGTAAAAGGAAGTTTCTTTCTAGTTGCTGATGTCCAAAGACACTCTCAAAATTGAAAATGAAGATTTGAATTTATTATTGGGCTATGCTTGTCTTCGTTTGAAAGAAAAAATTGGCAATGTTAGTATAAATTCATTAATAATTAATTGCATGCTCTGATGATTCTGATATAATAACTAGTGTTAATTTTGTGTAGGAATCTGAAATATTGAAACTAATGCCAAATGAAGAAAAGTGGAGACATAATTTTCTTATCTATGAGGAAATGGACTTGACTATAATGGAAGATAAAACGGACAACAATTTATATAATCGCATAGAAGAGTTTCAAGTGGATGCACAGACAATGGTTCATAATATTGTCTTGTTCTGTGGAGGTATACTTATTTATATTTCTAATTTCAGTTTGTTGTAACTTATTTCAGTTAACGAAAGTTTTTTGATTTAATTATGTACTTAAGAGAATTTGATTTAGAAGCTGTTGCTCTTGATTTACTTTCTTTTTATTTTTAAGTATCATTGTTTACCAATTAACTTTAATAAAGCAAAATGTGTTAATTTTTTTATCTATTCTATGTTTACTATTAAATTTCACTATATGTATGTTTGTCTGAGCCAAATTCTTTCAATAAAAGTCAAAAAAATTTATCTAAGTAAGTAAGTATCTAAGGAGCCAAAGGTGACAACCAAAACCTTTTAGCTTGGTGAATTCAATCAGAAAATTTAAAAAAAAGTTATTTCAAAATTCTTTTAACAGTTCTAACGTTTATCACTGTTAAAGTGAATTTATCAAAATGTGTCATATATTATGTAGGAACTGAGTTCGATCCTCAATTTTTGAATTACTCTTTTGTACTATTTTATGTGTATATTTCACAAAATAATTCCCTCTCATTATCAAAATAACAGAAAAATTTGAAGCTCTTGAAAAATAATTAAAGGCTGACTAAAAAACAATCTCTGTGTTTCTAATTTTCTTCAACAAACAAAGTAAACTAAATAAAAAAAAAGAATATGTTTTATTGATAAACGAGTTGAAAATTATTTTTTTTTATATATGTTTAAAACTGAAAATGAGATGTAATTTAAAGGTGCATTTTTAAATATTTATTTATAATGGTAAAATCACTAAAAAAAGATGAGAATATCATGTGAATTTTAACTGAATGACTAGACAACATTCGAAAAATCTTAGTAAAAATAAAGGAATTAAATTAATAATTAATATAATTATCAATTACTAACTAAATCACAAGTGGACTTTTCATTAAAAAAGGGTGGTTATGATAACAACCTTTCCCTGAAAAATAAAATAAAGCTGTGTTTTTAGAAGAAATTGTATTTGTACAAAAAGGGTGAGGAAAACACAGGATGAAATATAGGAATGAATTATAATAGAATTTATAGGAATAAAAAGGAACAATATATATATATATATATATATATATATATATATTGTCATTCCCTGGGAAGGATAGCTACGAAGTCTTTTTCTTTTTATACCGCCAGATGGCGTTCTTTTTAAATTTGTATGTGTTTGTTTGCTTTTTGTTAATAAACCTTTACCTTCTGTCTGAATCTCGATCCACGGACTACAGTTGGTAGCAGAGCGTGGTTTTGAAAAATATGACGCAGTAAAAAGTTTCACTGTGATAGTGATTTTCATCGTTTGGATCCAAAAAGGAATCGAGATCTGCCGAGTATCCCACTGCTGAACAGTGAAAATTTCTATCAATGGAGTATTAAAGTCAAAGCTTTGCTGACTCTTAAGAAAATTGCAAATGTGCTAACTGAAGAAGCCCCCGTTGTTCAAAAATTGCGAGAACAATGGACACTAAACAATGATGACGCAGTTGCATACATACAACTATCGCTTTCTGACCAAAGTCTTCAGTTCGCAAACGAAACTAATGCTAAAATTCTATGGGAAAAAATTCAAAGCACATTTACTGGTAAAACTGAAGATTGAAAAATCGATGCAAGTAACGAAGTAAAAAATCTTGAAATGAAAGAAAATGTGTCAGGCTATATAGCAAGATCACGAGGACAACAAACAAAATATTCGTCACTGGGACTGCAAATTACAGAAAGATAACTTGTATTTTATACTGTTAGAGGTCTACGAGGAAAGTTTGCCAATATAAGAGAAATCCTGAAAATGCAACGTGAAAAACAAATAGATGAAATTTTAGAAATACTGCGGGAGGAAGAGAACAGCTTATCAAAATTAAAGAATGATATTCCTAGACGAACAGAAGCATTCGAAGTAAAACAGAAATATGAAAATAGAAGCAAGAAGAAATGTTTCATCTGCCATAAAACGAATCACCTAGCCAAAGACTGCTATTTCCGAAACAAGAATGAGGGAAATCGAAACCCAACATCGCAAGAAAAAAGAACATTTTCGAACTATTAATCGGGTATGGACAAAACCAAAAACAATAACGCTCATTGTGCATTTGAAAAACAAGATAAACATTCTAGTGAAAATTTCGCTCTTACCGCAGAACAAGAAAAACACCAAATAAACTCTAGTGCTACCGGTAAAAACAAAACTGTTTTCATTTTGGATTCAGGTGCTACTTCACACATGGTAAAAGATTTAAACTTTTTTGAAAACATAAGTTATATTAATGGAATAATACAATTAGCAGGTAAGAAAGCAAATTTAATTTCTAAAGATATCGGTATTATAAAAGCTACAACAACAGTTGATATTTACAGTAAAAATCTAACAATATATCTCTTTAAGACCGGACAAATTTTCACTTTTAAATTGCCTTTATTTTTATTTTTTATGTAGTACCTGACTCCCCTGGCCCTGAAAAAAATAACTAAAAAAATCTAGCACCCCCCTAGAGCTTCTTAGGGGGGCACCCGCACGATCGTGCGGTTTAGGCTTTTTCTGTGTAAACTTCAACTGTCCAATTTCACGATAAAGATCGCAGAAAAATACTTTATTGAACTGAAAACTTTTACAAATAATCAAATTGATCACTTACAATTTTTGGACTATATTTATGTACAGTGAAAATCCTTGAAGCAAGTCTTTGTTTTGGAGAGGCACAAATACACGTCACATTTTTCACAACGCGTTTTGGATTCGCTTTTGCAATTTTCATAACAGCACTTACGAGGCCTTGAAATGTCGTCGTAATGTGGGAAATGGTTATAACCATCATATCTTTTATCCTCACATGGAATTTTTGCTTGATGATAATATTTTGACCTCTTATGAGCTTGAACTTCTTCACTCTCTTCATCATCACTCAGGATTTTTCTATGAGCTGATGGAGCTGCAAGAAGAGCTTCAGCCACCTCTAGCTTAAATTTTACTAAATCCTTTTGATTTTTCTTTGGCGTTTTATTCGCGGTATCGTCTCGCCGGTATTGGAACCATGAATTCACAACCGCTAAGTCCAAAAAATGCAAAATGACCTTCCAAGTCCATTTTTTTAGTTTTAAACCATGTCCTATAGCATTCCATTTGTTGATCGCAAATTTCGACACCTCCCATGTATCGGTTGTAATTTATGACCACAGTAGGACATGGTATCTCAATGTATTCATGTTTGGTTTTTGACCAGCGTTTCACTTTTTCGACGGGTTCCATACCGCAACAATTTGAGGCCATAATAACTTTGTTGCTATCTTTCCATTCTACAATGGCTAGTTTTTTATCTTTTGAAACATGTTCTATGCATGTTCCGCGCTCCATGTGCGCCCCATCGGTTTGTCTTAAACCGCTAATACGATTAGCCATAATAGTGCCAGTTCCATATATATTCATTTCATTCAACTTTTTAAACAATGGCAATGTACTAAAGTAACGATCAAAATAAACAAAGCTTTCTTGGGGCAAAGTTTGAACTAATCTCAGTATGACTGAAGGTCCAAGACCCAGTTCTTGATGAAACAATGAAGTGGATTTTCCTTGATAAATTTTAAAATCCATTACTAGGCCTGTTGACGTGCAAGGAACGAAATTCTTAAGTCCCACAGGTCGAGGTTTGTTTTTCACATACTGTTTCACTGAACAACGACCAGTAAATGGTATCATCTGCTCATCTATGGAGTATGTGACATTATCACGTGGCAAACTTAAGCATACTTTTCTAACAGCGTCAATAACAGGTTGAATCTTCCACAATTTATTTTCGTTGACGTTTCCAGGAGGATTATTAATGTCCACAACGTGGAAAGCATTTCTTAATGCCAAAAATCTGTCTCGTGAAATAATATTACATACTGGAGGATACTTGTATTCTGCATGCCAGTACATTCTCAGTCGTGAAAATGTTACGCATCCCATAATCAAATTGGCAGCAACAAATACCTTTAATTCTCGTGCATCAGTTTTCAGGGATTTTCCTGATTTTGTAATGGAATATTGATTAGTAAATCAGCAGCGTCTTTGAAAAACTCGTCTTGGAAGTATTGCATAAAATATTGCAAAGGAGTCCTTACTGTGTCTGGAGTCTGAAAAGAAAAAAAAAATAACATCCTTCCCTCCGATTTTTATTACTCAAAATGTTATTGAAATTACTGAAAAACAAATACTTGTATTTGAGTAAAATCCAAAGGTCCAGGATGAGGTACAGGATTGAATTTTATATTATTCCACTGATAAACCTCGCTTTTTTTCTTTTTCTTAACTTTTGTCGAAGCTGCAAGTGGTTTGTGAATTAAACTCTGATCTATGGGTTCAGGCGATTTGGATGTCGAAGGGCGATCTCTATTCTCTTGAGCTGAAATGTCAGTGATTGCAGGGAAATCATCTCCATCATGCTCCTCCGAACTTAAATCTCCTTCTAATACCCGGGGTTCGTACGTCTTGTCGATATCCTCATCATCTGAGAGATCACTTAGTTCAGAATCAGAGGCTGCTAACATTTGAAGAATTTCTTCTTCAGTCAGGTATTTACGCCTTTTAGACATCTGAAAATGCAATAATAATTTAAATTAAGAGTAAAAATAAACCAAGCAATCTGTTTCAAAAAGTTATTATTTAATTCAATGATAATTAATTCATTAATTAATTCATTGATAATTTTTAAAATCTGCAGGGGGGATGGCCACTCCCTACCCTACCTTGCCGACGCCCATGTAAATATATATTACACTAACTAATATTTTTCGTAATAATTAGTATTATTCAAACAGAAAATATAATTTTCTGGGGAAAAACTTACCTCTGGCGGCAAACGTGATGAGCTTCCAAACGCCGAAGTCTCACGATCGTACGGGTAATGAAATATGACACCTTGGAGCTAAAAAAGTAATGTATAATTTATAAGCTTTATTACTTTCCATTTATTTAAACAATGAGTAAACAATTTGTATCTAAACAATTAAAAATATATTGAAACTTACTTAATTATGACAGATACAATCTCGAACTGTTTTGCTGTGACTTCTAAACAATGGGTTGAATGCCAACTGAACCTCCCAAAGCAACTCATCCCGCCATCTGTTGAGAGAAATAGATACTTTCGACTTTCCAGAGACTCGCACAATCGTTCGAATCCGGCGTTTATTACATATGGAAGGTCAGGAATTAAAAAGAGAAGTGAATGACGGACCCGCACGATCGTTCGGACTCGGTCTTAAAGGGATATTATGTAATATATGTACCAGATTTACGAAACAATTTAATTTCAGTATCTAAATTAATTGATAAAGGTTATAAAATTGAATCTAATGGTAATGATATTTTGATTTTAACTAATGATAATCGCATTGTTTTAAAAGCTGTAAAAGTAAACAATCGTTTTGAAATTTTAATGGAACCGTGTAATAACATTTCACCTAAATTTTTTGATTATAATGATGTAAATAATTCTGAGTTAGAATGTAATGAAGTAAGTAATATGGATACTTATAATATTTGGCATAAAAGACTATGTCATTTAAATCCACAATACATGGTTAAAATGCAAAATGTTCGTGGCATAAATTTTAAAGATTTTGAAAATTATTGTGAATCTTGTGACATAAGTAAAGTAACCCATAAGAGTCATCCAATAATTAATATTGCACAAAGTAATTCTATATTAGAGTTAATTCATGCAGACCTAGCAGGACCAATAAATTGTGATTCATTAGGAAATTCAAGATATTTTTTAGTTCTAGTGGATGATTTTTCTGGGATGTACTTTTCTTATTTTCTAAAGCACAAAAATGATGTATTTCAAATGTTTTGCATGTTTAAAGAACGGTATGAAAATTTAATGAATAAGAAAATCAAAAGATTCAGAACAGATAACGGTTTAGAATTTGTCAATAACGAGATCGATAGTTTTCTAGAAAAATACGGGATCATACATAAAAAAACAGTACCGTATAATCCTTCGTCGAACGGACATGCTGAACGAGCCATAAGAGTTTTAGTAGAAAGGGCTAGGACATTATTATATGAAAGTGAATTACCATTAAAATTTTGGGCTGAAGCGATAAATTTTAGCACTCACATTTCTAATCTTACACCGAGTAAAAATAAACAAAATCTTCCGATTGAAATATGGCCAGGAAAAGAACCTAAGCTTAACTACTTAAAGGTATTTGGATGCGTCGTTTATTTTCATATACCTAAACAATTCCGAAATAAATTTGATGTTCCGGGAAAACGTGGGATTTTCGTCGGTTATTCTAGAGAAAGGCGCGCTTATAGAATATATGATGTCTATAAAAATATTGTAATGAAAGAACGATCTGTAAAATTTAACGAATTATTAAAAAGAAGTAAATTTCTAACTAACAAAAATGAATATAGCATATGGAACATTGAGGATTTGACCCAGTTTAATATATCTCAACCGCAAATCGAAACTGAAACCCAAAACTCGCCTCATACTGAATCAAGGAGTAAACATTCTTTTTCTCATAAATCGTCAAACAAAATACTCCGGCCTTTAAGACGTTCTGAAAGAATAAAAAATAAAATATCCGCGAACTTAGCTTTGAAAGGATCATCCGTTCCTCAAAATTATGACCAGGCGATAAATAGTAATAAATACTCGGAGTGGAAAACCACAATGGAAAATGAACTTCTTTCGATGGAGAAACATAAGGTTTTCGAATTAATTGAGAGGCCGAAGAAGGAAAAAATAGTAAAAAGTAAATGGGTGTATACAATTAAAAATAACGATAATAACAAAATTTACAAAGCGCGACTAGTTGCAGCAGGGTTTAATCAAATAAAAAATGTTGATTATTCTGAATCATATTCACCTGTAGCAAATATTGAATCATTCAGGTTATTAATTGCTTTATCAGCAAAATTGGATTTATTTGTTAAATTTTTTGATATTAAAACTGCATATTTATATGGTGATATTGATGAAACTATATATATGGAAATACCTCCAGGTTTTGAAGATAAATATGGTAAAAATAAAGTGTGCAAATTAAATAAAAGTATTTATGGTCTACCTCAATCTGGTAGAAATTGGCATATTAAGTTAAAGAATGAACTTAAAAGGATTGGTCTCACTCAACTTGCATCTGACAATTGCGTATTTACTAAAATTAATGACAATGATTTTTTCGCAATTTGTGTATACGTAGATGATTTGGCAATATTCTCTAATAATTCGAAATTATATAAAGACATCATTTCAAAACTTAATCAAACATTTGAATTAAAAGAAACAACTAATGATTCAAAATTTTTAGGCATTGAGATTTCACAAAAAGAAAGCGGAATTGGTTTATCTCAAACTCAGTACATTGAAACATTAATGAAAATATATGGTTTGGAAAATTGTAAGAAAACAACTCCCATAACTAAAGGTGAAGATATATGTTTTAATCCTACTGATGATTTAGTAGATCAGACTGATTATCAGGAAATCGCTGGTGAACTTTTATATTTAGCAAATAGAACCCGACCAGATATTGCCTGGGAAGGATAGCTACGAAGTCTTTTTATACCGCCAGATGGCGTTCTTTTTAAATTTGTATGTGTTTGTTTGCTTTTTGTTAATAAACCTTTACCTTCTGTCTGAATCCTGATCCATGGACTACATATATATATATATATAATACAAAAATTATAAATACTTTTGTATTAATAAAAGGATTAAAACTCTTTCATAAAATGTCTTTGTTAAAGAATGAGCGTAGAGATATTCTATTTTGGGAATTCAAGGCTGAAAACATACCATTGAATTATAATTAGATTTTTATTTCAAAGGAGGAGTTATTTTTAGAATCTTTCCCTATGTCACTTCCATATTAGGAAGCATTAAATGATTTTCCTTAATGCATAAGGTTACAAGACTGAGCCTTTTCACCTCCTGTTCTAATAGTATATAATAAAGGAGCAATAGTTTTTGCGTGTCTTTTGCTGTATGATGCTGCCAATCTAACCTTCGCCACTACTGTCTTGATATTGGCCCACCCCCCTCCAGCTGGGAGAATGGGTGAGACTTCTACTTCTACCATCGAGCAATTCAATAAAAGCTTGTAAAGAAGTATGGCCTTCTGAATTCTTATAATTTGACTGATAACTATCCAAAAATAGCAGGGCTGGAGCCCAGTTATCACACACTCACACACACACACACATATATATATATATATATATATATATATATATAAGCTTAATGTATATTGTTATGTCCTAACATATATCACTCTTTTTCTTAGATGGTAATATCAAGTGTGTATTATGATTATAATAATTTTCTGTGATAAAACATATTGAACAGGGTTGTTATTCCACAGGAAAACCGGGAAAATACAGGAAATTTAGAAAATTACCTAAAATAACAGGGAAAATGCAGAGAATTTTGAGTTTTTCCTTACAAACTGGGAGAATACAGGGAATTTAATTTCTTATTTTTGTCTTTTAAAAAGTGGTCACTACTCAAAGTGCAATCTATGGGATATTTAAGCATGAAATTTTTGCTATATTATACTATTTCATTTGCTATAGCATTATTTGTTTTAAGTAGGTTGAGCTTATTTCTTTAAGTTTTTCCAGCATTTAAAACTAGCATAGTTAGTCTAATATAGCTCAGAGAACATAGTTATTATAGTCTAATGTAGCTCAGAGCACAGTGATTGTGTGTTTCCTCTGATTGTATTGTGTATAAAATACGTGCTGGGAAAACACAGGTAATTTTTTTTCCAGATTTGAGTGGCAACCTTGTTTAAACAATTCAGTTTTAATGCTCTTTATTTTTGTACTATTATATATTATAAAATGAGTAACACAACAAAGCCAAATTATTTAACTGTAGAAGAACTGAAAAGTGATTCTTATAAAAATAATTTTAAGTTTGCATTGAAATATTTCTCAGGAACATTTATCTATGCAAATAAAGTCAATGTAAAGAAACACAAAGTTAATCCATAACTCGTTTTATATTTATAACTTTATAAAACTGATAAGTTTAAAGAATTATTTGATGATACTTATAATCAATATACTTTTTTTTTAATTAAAACACTTTTAAAAGTGTGATACATTACATTAAACTTAGGTGATAATAAAAGGGTTGAAACTAGTTACAATATAAGAGTCAATAAATTATTTGCAGAAAGTTTGAGATTTTGTGTTCACAGAAAGTTTTTCATTTTATCTAAGGCTTGTACTCACTGTATCTTCATTACAAAATTTTTAAGTGTTTTGATGTAACTAAAATCAAAATTAACTAAATTACTAATATCCATAAAAATTGAATAAGAACAATTCACTGCTTTACAATTGTAATATAAATTTATTTGGATTTTCGTAGTTCTCAATATATTTTTATCAGTGTGATAAATAATATTAATACTTATTGGTAATCCTTTAAAATCTTTCCTTATAAAATTATAAATCCTTATAAAATCTTATAAATTTATTATAAATCCTTATAAAATATATATATATATATATTTTAAGTAAAGTGTAACTAGCTCTAATTTTAAAAATAAAATGAATAATTCCATCCAAAATATATTTAAAATTATGCATAAAATGTTTTTCTTTCGTTTTATAGAATTATGAATGAAATTTTTAAAAGTGAGTTATTCTATTATAATTATGTACTGTAGTCTAAACTTTTTTTTCTTTTATTTTGTTAAATTATTTTTTGTGTATATATATCTATGACAAAATAACGATTGGAGGGGGAAATAATAATTGTTCACATATCCTAAATATAATTATTTTTAAAGTTCTTAAAAGTATTTTTGGCGTGCTTAAAATGTGTTTATTTTTCATTGAGAAATTTAGCAATGCACTAATTATAAATAATTTGCTGATGGTGAATTGTATTAAGTGTTTTTCTTTTCTTTTTAGTCCATAGCACAACTGCTGATTTAGCAAGAAAGTTGCTGCGTGATTGTTGCTATGATTTGGGAGAAATTCGTCAATGTCCAGATTGTTACAGAACTTCCAATGAAAAACGAGAAAAACATTGGTTTTGCAAACCCTGTGTATGTATGAATTATTAACTTCAAGATATCTATAGTTAAGTTAATATTAAAGAACACTCAATCTCACCCAATCAATTTTCACATCAAAATTTCTGTTTGAAATAAGTACGAGTATTTTTTTAGGCAAAATTACAGAAATGAGAAATAGTAAATATTTCATGGTTTAATTATTTCAGATCTTAATTTCAATAAATTTATTTATGAATTTTGTAGTTTATCTTCTGCAATTTTAAAAATTGCAATTGGCAAGTACAGGGGTCTGTCCAGGGTAAATTTACAACTTTTAAGAGGTATCTTCACAAAATCAACTTTAGGAAAACTGTAGTTTCACAAATAAAAAAGCAAGTTCTCATGCAAACGCCGTTCTCGTTGCAATCTATGAAAAAAGGGAACTTTTCTGCTAGCTATCTTTTTTGAAAAGGTAGTTTGTGTTTGGTCAGATAGTGCTTTGTGGTAAGCCTAACCGGTCACTTCAAAGCGAGCTTTTTTTTGCTGTGTTTTTTAAAATGAAACGACTACTCTTTCCCTCTATAAACTTTACAGGGAGTCAAAATTTGAACATTATCTTGCAGACCATTGTATATTTATTCTAAAACTTTTGTCTTCTTATGAACCATTTTTTTCTCTGTGAAACTTTTTTCTGTAGGACACAGTTGAAAATGTTCTCATAATTAAAATAACATTTTGTACTAGTACTGTTAAATGCATGTTTTTATTAAATTCAAGTTGAAATATAATTATGGACAAAGTATTTTATGGATTTTGAAATTTGGATACAATTTTTAACCTAAAATTTTACAATAGCAAATTTATTGTGGAGAAAAATATATTGAAATTTACCAGTCATAAATTATTTTTATTTGTTGTGACAATTTTTGTAAATATTTTCTTACTTTACCATATTTTTGTGTTGATTTTTTAATATAAATTTTAATTTTCCCAAATTATGTCTATATTTTCACAAAATAGGTACCTCTTAAAAAAACCTAGAACAATCCGTGAAGTATGTATTTCTTTCCGAAGCATTTTTGAAAGATCCTGCCATATCTGGCTTAAAGTTTTTTTTTCAAGTAACATAATATTTTATAGAGTAAAATACTACTTAGTTAGTTCAGTTATAGTATTATGGTAAACAGGGGTGAAAGTTTTCCGTATTTTGACGGATTTCCGTCTTTTTAAAAAAACCACAAGACAGAGAGAAACGGAATATTATTTATCTTCTAACTAATTATTTTCGAAAGAGTTAAATCATTACTCTTTATTAATCACTCTATTTTTTGTGTACTTTTATTTTAAGAATTGTAAATTTTTTAATTAAATATAAATTTATAAATGTTTTTAGTTTGGAATTAAAATTTCATAATTTTTCTTTTTAAAATTGATAAGTATAGATATACTGTAAAGATAGTTGTGTACATGCAATATGTTTTTAATCAATATGTCTTAATTTTAATAAGCATTGTAGACTTAACATTTATTAAATATCGACATTTTGTTGAATACTATTTTTACTATTGAACTATGTTTAGCTTGAAAATTGATTTTGTTATTTATTAACAAAGCATTAACTTAGCTAAGTATTATTCTTTTCCTTAACTTTATTTTATTAGAAAATTAAATGTTTGAAAAAAATTAAAAGCTGAGGTAATTTTCGCTTGAAATAACTAATTACTTTGCATTTTTTGTTTATACTCTTGAGCAATAGTAGGTTTGCTAAAATAAATATGGAATTTTTATAAGCCTTATTTGCATTTTGTGTATTTTAATTTTTATTGAAAAATTTGTTCACAATTTTTATGAAAAGAATTCATATATAATTTTGTTTACTTAAAATTATTGGACAGGACACGCCCATTTCTGAAATTTTCAGTCTTGACAATTTTTGAAATTTTCATCCCTGATGGTAAAACAAATATGTGTTTTACCATAATTAGTTTTTTCTTTCAGAGGTATTCATATATTGAACTAAGCGAAAAGTATTTCTTAATGTATTTGTCTACATTTCTTTGTCTTTCTCATTAAGAAATAATGATTCTTACAGAACCCACCACACGATCTTGTCTACGCAAAGCAAAAGAGTTTCCCTTATTGGCCTGCTAAAGTAATGCGTGTAATTAACGGAAAATATGATGTCAGGTTCTTTGGCGGAGCTCACGAAAGGTAATTCAAAAGTTCCATTCACTCTATTCATGTCCTGTTTTTTTTGTTCTGGATAAAATATTTAAAATTCAATTGCATAATACAATGTACTACAGATGAGTCTCGAAAATCCGAGGTAATTGGGGCTGACTCTACCTCGGATTACTGAAAACTCGGATTTTCCGAAAAAGTAGAAAATTTTTAACAACTACAAATGAAATTAAATAAAATGAACATATTACCTTAAAATCCTTTATTCTTTAGTATAATGACGTAAAAGATTCTTTACAATTTAAAAAAATTGTAAATTTTTTGTTGCTTCAGTATATTTGTTGATGCGATAGTCAGCCAACGCTTCAAAAGCAAAACATCTGCAGGGGTGGCTTCAGTTTGCTGTTCTACATATTTTAAGGCTAGTTCTAAGGCTGCAGAACCTTCACTATGAGATTTTTTTTTTTCTGATAACGGAGAGTCGTTTTCTTCTGTTTCATATTCTTCCTCATCTTCCATCATTTCTATAATACTTGAGTCTGTTATTTCCAGCTTGTCGTCACTATTTAGCCATTCATTTAGATCAACTGCATTAGAGTTTTCACAGCCTGGTAATTCCTTCACCAAATCTTTCAAAACAATTGTTTATCATCATCATTAATTTTCTCAATAGGCGTAACCAATTCAGGTAGAAACTTAGTCCACGATTTAATTACTGTCATAGGTTGAACTTCTTCCCAAGAATCTGCTATCCAGTAGACAACATCTCTCAGACTTACATTCCTCAAAACATCCCCAACACTTTCATCATCAGACTGAACTAAATGTTGTAACAAACGGTGTCAATATTTTTTCTTTAAATTTTCCAATACGCCCTGATCCATTGGCTGAATCAAACTTGTAACATTGGCAGGAAAAAATATAGCACGGATTTCACCACAACGTAGCTCATCATCGGCCGGATGAGATGGAGTGTTATCTAAAAACAAAATTGCTTTGCAAGGCAAATTTTTTTTTCTCAATGCTTTCTGTGTTTCTGGAACAAAATGTTCTAGAAACCATTGTTTGAAAATTTCTCGATTCATCCATGCACTTTTCTGATTTGTGTAATGTACTGGTAAGGTTTCTTTAGTGTTGTTTTTTAAGACTCTAGGTTTGGCAGATTTCCCAATCACAGTCAGTTTCATTTTATGATTTCCAGATGCATTGGCGCATGCTAAAATGGTTAATCGTTTCTTCCGTTTTTGTGACCTGGAGCTGAATTTTCCTCTTTTGAAGCAAGGGATTTTGAGGGCAACATCTTAAAGTTCAAACCTGTTTCGTCACAGTTATATAACTGGTCAGGTGTGAGCTTTTCCGTCAATATAATGTCTTCAATCCGTTTTTGAAATGCCTGCATAGCTGACGTATCTGCCGAGAGTATTTCACCGCAAATATTTAGTTGACGTACACCATATCGTTTTTTCCAACGGTCTAACCAACCAACGCTTGCTGCGAAATCTTCTTCTCCTTCTTTGAACTGATTTCTGAAAAACACAGCTTTTTCCTGAAGAATATGGCCACTTATAGGAGTACCTTTGCTACGCTGTTGAGTAAACCAAAGAAATAAGGCCTTGCTAGTTTTTTCATAGTCTGATGTTATCATAGATTTTCCTTTTTCTCCTGGAGTCTCATTGCACTTCTGTGAACAAAACTGCTCAATTTTTATTCGATTGCGGCGCCAGTCACCAACTGTTACCTCTCTAACACCCAAATCGGTAGCAACACTTTTTATTGTTTCACCTGCATCTAATATTTTTATAGCGTTCAATTTAGTTATCATAGATACAAATTTTCTCTTATTTTTTCCACTCATTTTCGCAGCAGGCACCTTAACACAACACTTTCAACAGCAATAAGTTTCCAAAATGATAAGGATCAAGCACGTGTATTGAGTCCCTAACTAGCATCTAAGCTACTAGTACAATTGAACTTGGAAGAATAAAACTCTTGTAGATCTGGTTTGAAAATTCCTTTCAAACCAACCCCTACCTAGCCACCTTCCAAAACAAAGAGAACAAAAGGTGGTGGGTTACTGAAATTCTTTCCAGGAAGAAACGAAAAATAACACCCGCATTCTTTCGGTTGCGAGAGGAAATGGGAAGAGCGCTTTTGGTTGCTAGGGGGAGAATTTGGCACCTCGAATTAAGCGGAACCTCGGACTTCTGAGACTCGAACTTTCGAGACTCTACTGTATTTTTTTTTTTCTAAAATTATATTTCCCATTAGCAAAATTGGTCCTAGTTTGGATTTGATAGCGTCCATACACTTTTCAGCTGTGTTCAAGAGTCATAGTAAACAGTGTGCATGCATTGCTATGGCAACTACTGCTGTTTTTCTTTTTATTTTCACTGGCAGATATTTTTAATGTATTTACATAAGAATAATTTAAAATATTTTTATATTCTTTTTATTATTAACGCATAATTACTGGCTCGACTGTGATTTCGATATAAATATGAATGCTGAGGAAGGAAAAGTATTGTGTGACGTCTTGAAAAGCGTACATAGGTTGGATATAAAAATCAATCCGATGACAAACATCCATTGAGACAGTTTTTGCAACCCAGGATTTGAAATGTTGTGAAAAAAATAAAAAAATAAATAAATAAATAAAAAGAGTTTATTCGCCTGCTAAAGTAATTGTAATAAGTAACCAGTGATTGTAATAAGGCAATAACAACTTTTTTGTTGATTTTTTAAAAAAATTTGTTTCTTGGTTTCGATAATTATTTTATTATTTAAAATTTTAATACTTTGGAATGAGGAAAATGGTTTAGAGTCAGCTGAAATTTAATCAAATAAATAAATGAAGTCAGAGCAAATTATTCATTATTCTAGCAGTTTTTAATAAAATTTAAACATTCAGGAGGAAGATATGAGAGTTTTTTTAAAAATTGACAAAAAATAAACACTATTAATTTGTTGTCATTATTTTATTCAGAAAAAGTTATAGTTTTGTATCTTATTTTATAGCTTAAATCATGTGTGTTTTTTGTTTCACTCACTGTTCACCATTTTTATCATATGTTTGTTACGACTGATATTCTATATATTTATTCTCTTTATAGAGCAAATGTAGAAAAAGAACATATCAAGCCAATCAATACACCCATTCAACAACTGCAGTTAAAAAGAAGTGCAGCGCTGAATAAAGCTCTTGAAGAGTTGAAGCGCCATCAGCAGTGGATGGGACTCATACCAAAGAAAGAAACAGCAGCTCATCATAAAGCGAAAAAAAAATCACATCCTCCTCCCTCTGCCAACTCTTCTCGCTCCAACTCCCGTTCCAGATCCAGAAAGAGCTCCATTTCCAGTGAAGATTTGTCAGAGAATGAGGCCGATGACAATTCTTCACAAGATGAATGTCCATCATCTTCATCTCCAAAAGTTGCACGGTTTAAGGTAACATTCTTTTCAGAAACGACCCCACGACCTTTAAGTCCTTTAAAACTGCTTAACCTTAAAAACTGCTTAATTTTTATTTTGGAAAATAAAGGCCCATAAAAGTGCTTAATATTGGTACAAGGTTTTTAAAAGTCCTTAATTTCAAAAATACTTGTTTACGTTTTTTTTTCCCTGAATACTAAATAAGAATGCATAATTTGCTTCAAGCAAGAAAGTTAAATATTTGGTAACTATAAAGTTTTAGATTGTTTTGTATTATTTTTATTTCTTAAGGATAATCATTTTTTTAATGTTTATTCTCATATTTCTTTACTTTAAAAAAAAAAAAAAAAAAGATTATATATGAAAAAAAAAGTGCAAATCTTAATTTTTCCACTTAATTTTACTATTTAATTTTAATGAAATCATTTAAAATGGAAAAGGGATTAATTTCGTATATGTTGTTAGCCCTATCAATCAGAAAATATTTTTTGAAAATTCTGACTCTGTTTTGCAAAAATAGCCTGGTCCTACTTTTTCGAGCCCTGTTAATTAATACTATTATCAGTACTTAGATTGTAGAAAAATTGTTTTTTATTTATTTTTATTAATTGATTTTCTTTTTTAAGAAAGGTAAATAATTGGCATTGTCACTAGAGATATATTCGATGATAAACAATCATACTATTTATTAAAGGTCCTTAAATTTTTCAAAAAAGTGTCCTTAAAGGTCCTTAATTTTTGCTTTGTTAAAAAAGTGGGAACCCTGAAAAATTTTAATAATATAAGATCTTTATTTATTTATTTATTATTATTTTTTTATGGTTGTAAAAATGCATCATTAGCATGTAGAATTACTTTATTACAATTTCTTATTAAATATTTAGAATAATTAATCAGTACTGGTTATTTTTTTTTTTTTAGCAGAGAAGTGCTAAAGACATTTTCTTTGCATATTGATGAGTTGTATAGTATTATGAGTTTTTCAGACAGGGTTTCTGTGCATTGGGAAAATCATAGATTTTGCCCTTGGTTGAAATTCGTCATAGAAATTATATTTTTTATAATTTATTAATATTTTTTATAATTTATTAATATTTTTCATAATTTGAATTGATAGGCATTCCCAAGCCTCTTGTTTTATGCCCCCTCTCATGCCAGTAATAACTAATCTTAATGTACTTTTTAAATGAAGCTTAACATGCTGTTTGATGCAGTGTTTAATACTACTATGGACAGGGTTTTCGATCAACTCACAAACTCCAAAAACCCTGATTTTTGTTGTTGTTTTTTCTTCTTTAAATAAATAAATAAAATGCATACTCCAATGAGTTTAATTTTTTTGCTTTTCTTAACCATAATCAAAGTATGTTCTTTCATTTTATTTCATATTGTACCTAAAATGTATAAAACTTGGTGTGTAATTCTGATTATAGATTTAATATTAATCTCAGATATATTGATTCTGAAATTGTGGTAAAATTCTTAGTTGTAAAATTCTAAAGATATTTTAGAGAAAATCAAATAACTATATTATTAAATATGTAGTCGATGATCTGTGTTAAGTTGACCAGCAAACGGCTTACTGACTCAACTGAATAATTTATTCATTTCAAAAACAACCTAAGACAAACAACTTTCTCTGATCTCAGTAATACGCTTTTATTTTGAGTCATAGAAGGAAAAAAATTATAAGCCTTTTAAAAAGATGGTATTTAATTATTGAAATATTACTTTGCTATAACAGCATTATTTTAACCGCTTCCCTGATTATCCCGAGTAAACTCAGGCATAGCGAAATTCGTTAATACGTTTTGTTTTATCACGTTTTTATTCGGCCGGAAGCAAAGCAAAATATGATAATAATCTGCTGTGATTAGAAGTTTGCCAATATTTGTTTAAGAGTTTTGCTATTTGTAGGACTGTAGACGTGTTTTGTACAATTGTATGTAGGATGGTTCATGAATTTACATAGGAGAAAAAGTAAAAAATGACGTTCGCGAGTGATAGTGAAAGTAATGCAGAGGATTTTTCAGATGATGAAGATGTGAACATATACAAAGACTAATATTTAACTATTTTCATTTACCCGAGATAATTTGGGATAGTAAACTGATGATAAATTTAATATTTTTTACACATAAAAAATTAAAATTTCAACTTAGAACTTGTGTATTATGTTTTGTTTCAGTTCCTTGTATTTAAAATTTAAAAAAAAAGAGCAAAAAATCAACATATTTTTATATCATTAAAAATAAAAAAATATGTTGATTTTTTTTCTCCAAGAAAATTGGTAGGGGAAGCAGTTAAACTAAAGTTGTTCTGTTTTGAAATAAAATTTAAAATTTTAACCCAAAAAGTATTATTCACAGGTAATATCTTAAAAAAAAAAAAAAAAAAAAATCTAGGTTGAGTTCTTTAAATAGTCCAATGTTTGTTTGAACCTTGACTATAAAGTAGTGTCTTCATTTGTTGTGACTACTAAAAAAAAAGAAATAAACCCATCAATACAGTTCTATGTTCTACAATAAGCATGCAAAACTATTATTTAGCAGATCAAAAAAATCCTGTCCTCTGCATTTTTTAGATTTTAGAATAATCTCGAGAACAATAAAGCATAAACAGGTGTTATATATGTATATATATATAAATTTGATTTATTTTGTTTTTTAATAGGATGCTCCAACTCCAGAAGATCATAATGTTGTATCTTCATCCTGTCAAGAGTCCTCCCCCTGTGCTAAAGTAACAGTATCAACACAAACACATAAAAAGGTAAGACTATACATCAAAATACAGTAACAATTATATAAGTTGACCTGATTGTAGTACATTGCTTTAGTGGTCAACTCATATTAGGAGATGAGATAGTGTTTTTATTTTATCATTTATTATATCATGCTTTTTTTTTTGTATACATTTTTTTAACGTTGCCTTGAAATTTTATTTAGAAACTACCCCATATATCTTAAGAAATGAAAGTAATTGCTGAAGGAATTGTAATTTCTTGCTTAAAATTCATATTTAACTTATTAGTTTAAAATAAATACATATGTATATTTTGTTATGTATGCTTGCCAGTAATTTATCATAAAAAGTCAGGCATCATTTGCTGCGGTCAGTTAGGGGGGACCACTTTAATCAGCCCGGGTAGAAACAGAGGGAGTGTGATATTGTTAAACTGTTCTACCGCAAAGTGCTCGACTTCATGAGAGCATCATCAGGTTTCCAAAACAAGGGAGCCATCCGCTCTGCAAGGGATCAAAATTGCGATGGCATGTCTTCGGATCATCCTCAGGTATGTTTACCAGACCGTCGCCAATAATCCATTGTGCAGATTTAGTGCAATGTAATTAAAGTACCTACCTACCTATTAAAAGCAAAGTAAAATGCATTCAAGTTATTAAAAAAAATTTTAATTTTGTCTAACACTTACACATGTAACATATATGTTACTACTTGCAAGGCTTAATTTTTCTGGTTTCTTATACATGTTTTTATATTGTGTTAGTTAAAATAATTTTAAATCAAATTTCTTTTTCAATTCGCAGTAATATGTTAAAGAATGGAAATGGCTATCACTAGAAATGATCGTTTGTAGAAATCTAAGAGTTGGCAGGCATGATTTAAAGTGTTATCTATAATTTTTTCAGTTACTAGCGTCTCTACTTCCACCTAAGCCTCCAAAAGAACCAGAAAAAGAAATGATACCCTGTGACTGTGAACAAAAGTACAGTAAAATGTTCAAAGAATTTAAGGAGCGTCTGGAAGCAGAGCAAAAAGAGGAGAAAGAAAGATCTCTCAGAGAATTAGCAGAAAGGGTAACACATGGCAATTTGTTTCTTTATAACTGTAAAACCTTTAAAATTCTTCAAACAACAGAAATACCCACACCTTAAAAAATACTAAAATTTGATTTCAGTATTTAATAACACCTAGAACCATTTTAAATCCTTGGAAAATTTCTCATTTTCAATTGAAAACAAAACATGTATATTGAATTTTTTAAATTTATCCATTGTTCATGTGTCAACTGCTTTTAGTGTTAAGTCCCTGCTATGATACGTAAACCAATGGTGCCTGTATATTTCTTTAAAAAAAAAATTCCGGAATTTTAAGAGTTTAATATTATATGTTGACTCTAATGATACTTGCAACAATAATTAATAAGTATGTTAAAACACAAACATCTTTGTTGATGAACATTGATTCACCAACTGGGAGTTTACTTGCTTAAAAACACAATAGAAAATAAAGCTGCTCCGGATGGTACATGACATCCCCTTTTCCCTGTGGCAGAATCACTGCGACATTGTCGCAGAGTTCTTGCGGAAAGTTTTCTTTTATACAGAAATTTGATTAGATAACCACTTTTCAGCGCTCTCAATTTACGCCGATAGTATCGTACATCGATATATTGTTTTGAGTGTATTTTTGGCAATTATTGTTATTGATTTTCATGTGGTTTTTAAATATCTCAAACAATATAGGAAATTCGATTCATGCATTTGAGTATTTACTTTTTAAGGCCATGATTCTACTTATTTTTGAGTTTATCGTTATTAACTTTCTCATAGATTTTAAATCTGGTATTTTTAGTGCGAAATTATTTATTACAACTCAATCTCGAAACGAAACACTCGTTTAAGTAATCTCTTTTTGAGGAGTCCGATTCGGGTGATTTCGTCGATCTTTTTTTTTTTCTTTTCCCCCGACTGTTACTACTACAGATTGCATGATTTTTAATTTTTTTTATTGTAATGATTATTTACAAAATGCAAAAAAAAAAATTAGTGTGTCCCCCCCTCCTCCCCAACAAAATACAAGAATATCAACCATAGTATTAGAATAAAAAATTATTACACGTTTAATTAAAAAATATATATATAAATAGTTTTTTTTTTTTTTTTTTGTGAACACAGCATTTTTCTTATTTTAAATTAGTAACATATATGTTTGTTATAATTAAAAGTATCTATAGAGCAGAAAGATATTAGTGCAAGAGTGTATTGTCGCAGATAGCCGAAAAAATTCTGCCACAGGGCTCACCTTTAAGAAAGTAAGTGCTGAAATACTAATATTATTAAAAAAAGAATTTAAAAAGAAAAGTTTTGCATCAATCAAATCAGTGCAATCAAATTGATCAATTGCAAATATATTACCTTTTTTTATTTAACAACTGTTATGTGTCATGCATTCATATAGGAAATAGGCTAGGTTTTTTTACTTTCGAAATGCCAGGTTTAAAACACCAAGGTTTGTTTTCTGGTTCTGCAATAACTGTTTTTCAGGGTTCTTACAGACTCCTTATACTCCTTGGAAATAAAAAAAGTCTCCAAGGAGTACTTGGCACTACTTAGATTTCCAAATTAGTCCTTAGAAACTTCTTAGATTATTGTGTTGCATAGATGAACTTACTAACCGCTGATGAATTTGCTATCCAAGCAGGGGAACAAAATGATATTACTTAACTGTCAAAATCTAATAGTTTAAGAAAAACTTTAAAAGAAAAAAATAATTGAATTGCAAGAGTTAGAAGAAAAAAATAACAACAAATAATTTTAATTTTACATGTTACAAGCAAACTTAATTAATGATTTAATTTTTTTTTTGTTTGTATAAAATGCTTTAGATTTTATGTATTCAAATTAAAAAATATAAGATTGGTAGGTTTTATGTTAATCTTTAACATCTGTACTACGTACTTTAACAAGATTTATTAAAATATTTGAAGCTGGAAAATGTATTTATGTGTGGAAGCGATAATTTTATTTATTTTTCTTGATGAAGTTTGACAAAGTTAAAATTTATTTAAAAATGGCTAGAAAAAAATATCTTATGCAAAATATACATTTTTGCAAGTTCTTTTTAGTACCATATTTTTCGGCGAAAGCGCCGCTCCGTCGCAAGCGCCGCACATCGATGAAAATGAAATTTTTAAAAAATAGTTATAGTAAGCGCCGCAATGGCGCTACACTGCGCATATCAGCATCCTTATGCAAGAGACCTTTAAATTACTATTTAGAATATCTGTATAATAAAAAATAAAATTTTTTTAAACATTTCATAAAGTAAGGTTTTAATTTCTAAATTTTAATGAAAAATTTATTTTTCAGCAAAAAAAAAAAAAAAGCAACAAAACGATATAAAATAAAATTGTTCTTATCTGTTGGCACCACACCAAAAAATAAAGTTAAGTACAACAAATAATTCTGAAAATAATGTTAAGTACAACAAAATATTTTTTAATACATCAAATAACGTAATTTCTAAATTATTTGGGGGGTGGGGAGAGAATATCCTAAACTGCGTTAACAAAGAGTTGTGAAAAAAATTTTCTCCTTCAGCAAAAAAAAAAAAAAAAAGAAAAACAATATAAAATAAAGTTGTTCTTACCAGTTGGCACCGCGCCAAAAAACAGAATAGCAAATAATTAACAGCAAAAAAATATTTATATGCTCAGCAGCTGAATTAATGCTGGACTGATTACAGAAATCCGTAAAACAATGTAATAAGAAAAATAAAATGAAAAATTTATTAAAAAAAAGATTTTAAAATAAATAGATTTTAAAATTTATTACAGTTAACAAACTAAGGAAAAACTATTAATAACGAAATAACTAATAATAACAAGAATAAGAAATAACTAAGAGCGCCCCAAAAAAATTCTGAAGAAGGAATGAGGGAAGGGGAAATGAGTTTCACTTTCACAATCTTTGGGAGTGGAAATTTAGTGGGTAGAATGCCTTCTCCTTCAATGGAAATAACACAATGTGACTCAGAAAGAGAAGAAAATGTTTATAAGAGGGGTGTACCCCACTTCCTCTGCTTGTCATTTCTACTGGAGCTGTTTAGGAGGAATCAATCAGTTATTTTTAAAGGGGTTGGGGAAAAGAAAAGTACCCCTACACAGTATTGGAAAAGTACAGTATTGGACCCCTAATCCGCACTTAATCTGATCTAATTTTTTTTTTTTTTTTTTTTTTTTAAGAAATATATATTGATAAGAACAAAAAAATCAGCTATATTCTCTTTTTATTTGGAATTTAATTTTGTTGAAGTAAGTAACTTTATTTTATCTTTTAAAAATAAAAAAGCTTGAAAAAAATATATAATAAATGTGTGTCTAAGGAAACATCTGTTTCTAAAGCAGTTTCAAATAAAGTGAAAAGTAAAAACACCTTCATTTCCAATGAACAAAATAAAGAAATGCAAGTTGGAAGAAACTGATCAATCAATCTTGACTGCTGAGCTTGTGCATTACTGGTTTGACCTCACATTTCCCTCTTCTGTTTGACCATAAATTGGCCACACCCAGTTGACATTGAAACTACCACATGGAGTACAAAATGAATTCTATCCCTTTTGCGGTTTTTTATTTGATTCATTTATTTTTTATTTTGCGGCTTTTTTATTAGTTATTAACTGTTAATTTATTTTTTTTTGTTAGTTAGCTTGTTTTTTTTCTTGTTGTTAGTTGTTTCTTTTATTTTTTTTTTATTTATCGCTATTATTTTTTAGCTTGTTTTTTGCTGTTATCGTTGGTTACTTAGCATAAATTGTTACTTTTTTTGTAGTTCTTTGTTAGCTTTTTTTTTCTTGTGAGGTTAGCGTCTTTTGTTAAAACAAAATGTTATCTAAAAGAAAAAAAACGAGAACTATGATCTCACTCCGAAGAAGAAACGATTATTTCTTCTTTTCATCGGAGAATTCGGATTACTTCTTGAATTATTTCTCCTTCGGATATTTCTTCTTGATTATATTATATAGATGATTATTTTAATTAATAAAATTTCTTAAGATGGACCAGTTTTAAATTCACTCCATCATAATCTACGATCAAAACTTGACTAATTTTATTGGTTTTTCTAAAATTGAATTATAGTAATAATTAAGCGCCATATTGGAATTTCCGAAAGAGATCCAAAGTTCGGCATTTCGTCAGTCCCGTGAGTGCCGGATTTGGGGTCCTATTACTTCCTTTTCTGTCCGCTCCAATTACAATTGCCAAGGCGCTAAGTAGATTTCTAGCTTTCGATTTTTCTTTAAGCTGGGAGTGGATATAAGATGCTTACCTTTTAAACTTTCTCCTTACGCGATGTTTTTTTAAAATTATTATTTCGTTTATTTATTTTCTTGCAGGCTCTGCTGCGGAAAGTTTGCTAAGAATTGGCAATTGTTCTGCAGCAGATCGCGATACGTACAAATATTTCGTCAACTTCGTTATTAATTTTTTTTAATAGTCTTTCTCTCAGAAAATTATTTAATCTTAAATAAATTTATTTGAGAAATTTTTTTGCTGCTAAAAATTATTTCCTCGGAAGCGCCGCATGTAGGAAAAAAACAAAAAAAATTTCGATAGCGCCGCCGGCGCTACCGCCGAAAAATACGATAACTGCTTTTTGATTTAAAAAAAAAAAAACTGTCTAGTTATCTTCTGCACAAAGTTTTTAAATTTTGTACTCCTTGGATTTCTTCTTCTGATCTCTGTATGAACCCTGGTTTTTGTATTTGTATCACCTAATATCTATGTATTTAAAGAGAAAAATTTTGCATCAGATTCTTTTAACCAAGTGGATCGTCTTTTTTTTTTTTTTTTTTTTTTTTTTTTTTTTTTTTTTTTTTGTGTGTGTGCAGCTGAGGCAAGATTTTGAAGAAGAGAAACAAAAAGTTCTTGCAGCAGCGGTTGAGAAAATTCAGTTTGAACTGAGTGAAGCAAAGAGGCAATCAGATGAAAAAATCAAATCAGCCCACGATGGAGAGATTACAGAAATCATGGAACGTCACAAGCAGGAGGTCTCAGAAATAAAAAAGAAACAATGGGTAATTGATTACTCGTTATCATTGCTTATAAAACATTTGAAATGATTACTAATGCATGATAATATTCATAATGTTTGTTATTTCTACCAATAGATAAAGATTTTCAATCTCCTTTTTTCAATTTTTACTATTAGTTCACGCTCTCTCTATATCTTCTTCAAATTTTCAATCCTTCATAAAATACTTCATCCCCTCAAGTTCAAAAAAAAAAAAAATATTTGACCTTTAGATTGCAATTGAATTCAATACATTTTTTTCAAATATTAATTCATTCATTAAATTGGGAAGAGCAAAGAACAAAATGGAATTTTCTAATGGGTTAGGCGTTTGTCATTGTTTCAAAATTCTACTTTGAACGATTCAGTTTTTTACATATTTTATAAATAACATCAGTGATAATTTCTAACTTATAGCTCTATTTGAACAAAAAAAAAAATAGTTTATTACACAAATTTAAATAATTAATTATTTTATTGAATGTATCTGACACAGCAAGTGCTGTGTCAGATACCACTGCAGCCAACCATCATGCACAGTGGATACATTTCTCCCCAATCTTTTTACAATATAGCGGAAAGAAAATCCACCTTCACTCAGTCCTATTACACGACCACGTTCAAAGATAATGGCTTCTCCGTCTTCTTAAAAGCATTCTTTGACTAACAGCAACTCATATGTCTAAATGTAACAAAAACTCTTATTTAAAGCCAACCCTCATTTGCATGTTCCCAGTGACACTACTAGCACCAAGTGCAAAATTTAAATAGAAGTCATATTTTAGTTGTATAAACAGGCCTGACAAATTTATCCAGCACAGCTGTTTTTTCGTCAGTATAGACTAATAATAAAAAAAACTAAATGTGCATTAAAGTGATATGAAACTTTTTAATTTTCTTTCAACTGAATGTAAAATAATTTATTTAAAAAAACATTTCAACCACCGCAACTCAATTTTTTTTTTTCCTTTGAAAAAATAATACTTTTGAAATTTAAACATGTGATTTGTATGTACATAAATAATAAATAAAGACTTGATCTGTGAAAATAATATTTTTTTTATAGTCTTAATTAACGAATAATGTCTTCATTTAATATCTGACCGGCGGTCTTGGTCTATATGTATTTATAGGATCATTGATTTTATTTTTTCATGGGTTAGTTAGTAATAATTATACTAATTTTATCCATTTCAGTTAATATTATTAAGCATCATTAATATATTTTATTACACTTTTGATTGGTATGTGTGAAAAAAACCTGAATTAAACAGAGATGACTGTGCCTCGGAAAAAATCCAGATTTCCAGATTCTTCACTAACTGCGTTTCCGGAAATCCAAGTTCCAGAAGTTTCAAGAAATCATGGATAACATTTATGTATTAAAATTCTTGTATATTTTATTTAAAAAATATTTGAACTAGAATTTATATTTGTCATCTCTTTCATTTGTAAATATTGAAATAGGTAGAATAATAAATGTGATTAGAGATAAAAATAAACTTATACAAAATTATCTGTTGAAATTATGCTGTATTTAATTTATTTAAAATTTCATGCTTTGAAAATATCAATGATTTAAATTTATAAAGAGATGAATTTTTTAAAATGTGTCATTAATGATGTTACTCAAGAAAATTTCAGGATTTTTGAGTTAGGTTCACAATCACCCTTGATTAAATCAAATAACTCGGAGTTTGTTTTTTAACCCTAATTGCGATTTATTTTTTTTCTACTTGTTTTTGCTTTGTTCTTGTATTGTCCATTACTTATTTGGACACTAAATTATTTTCATTTATAGTGCTACAACTGTGAGCTGGAAGCCATCTACCATTGTTGCTGGAATACCTCCTATTGCAGTGTCGACTGTCAACAAGTCCACTGGCACAAAGAACACAAACGTACCTGTAGGAGAAAGCGGTAATGCCTTCCTTCCACGTTTTATGTGCTCTTGTGTGGTTCAAGGGAAACAATTCACTTTTTGCCAAAGTATGTTTTCATCATGTGACTCACAAACTGATAACTACCTGTGTGAGTTGTGTTATTTAAGTAGACATTTGGGTGATCTGTTAGACCTCATATGATTGGGTGATCTGCTAGAGCTCACTTTCATGCAATTGAGTGAGAACTCACTTTCATCTGCAGTACTTTCTAAAAAGGAGCTTCTCGTCTCTCCATACTGCTAGTATTGTTTTCAGTATTATGGACACTGTTGAAGAAATGTTGGGAGAGCTCCATTTCAACACTTTGGCATTTGTATTGTAGGATAGTGAGAAGCATAGCTCCTTTCATGTTTTATACTTTTTGTATGTATTTATCATCTGGACGGACAAAAATTTCCTACCAAGTAACTGGTCCTTTTGAAGAGAGGAACAAGAAATTTTCTGTCAACTTAAACTGGCTTCATTCAATATTTGTCATCATTTTTTTTTTTTTTTTTTTTTTAATTGCTTTTAAATGAATTTTTGTGTGAGTACACTTAGAATTTGTAAGTTTGTTTTTATTTTATCATTATTTAGGCTGAGAACTAACAACTTTTGTTTTTCTCAATGAAATAGATACCCGACAAAAACAAATTGAAAATTTCTAGGCAACAAATTGTTTGTAGTCACCCCATTTATATGGTGAACGCTAGAGGATGGGGCTTAGGCAGCTAGATTACCACCAGTAGGATCAGCAGAAGGGGAGAGGAAGAGTGATAGATTTATGAGGAATTAGAATGCAGAACACCTTATCTGAACAATTTTTTCTTGTGGAATATAAAATTTTTTTTCAATTTGTTTTTATGGGATATCTATTTCATTGAGGAACGGAAAAGCTGTTAGTTCCCGGCCTTGAATTCCTTACTAGAAGTTATAATGAATTTAAGTCATACATTGAACTGTTATAGTAAGGTTAATCTTTAGCAACTCAAGCAGTGATTATTGTTGTTTAAACATGAAAAATTCATAAACTATGTTGAATATTTAAGTTTTTAAAAAAAATTTGAATTTAAAATAATGACAATCTTCAATTTCATAATAATGTCATTTCATTTTATAGTAATATCATTTTCATAAGTTATGTTTTGTCATTTGAAATCATATTCATTTATCATTTGTAAAAATGTTACCTCATTTCTATAAATGAAGTGTCTCTGCAATTTATGTGTCTTATTATATTACAGCGGAACTACAATTATTTGGTATAAATGAACTGTATTTTGATCAAGATAACTGGCAGTTGGATAATTCAAATATAAATAAATAAATGTTTTGCCATAAAAAGAGAGACATCATTGACTCATAATAAATTGTAGTAAATACAAAAATTTTATTTTCATTAATTTTATAAAAAATAAACTATTCCAAATTTTCACAGAAAGTTTTATTTCCTTGCTAATAATTGATGGTAAAACAACTATTCTGTGTAATTGAATTACTGACAAAAAAAAAAAAAAATATGTGCATTACTAAAGATAGGAATAGATAATAATTTATTTTTAATCAGATCAAGATATTAAAATCAAAATCATTTTAACACCTTTATCATATTTTTCTGTGCATAAATCAACTTTGTAAACCTGCAAATTGTAATGAAATTTCAGGGTCGTCTTACTCATTGATTTTTTCTACTTCCCAAATCTGGTGATAAATATAAAAAATGAACAAATATAAGATAATTATAAACATAATTAGAGTAACAAAATTACTACACACTTATGTCAGTTCTTAATTGAAAGACTTAAATTGCACTGAGCATCGAGAATTCATCAGAAGACCAGGGTGATTGTATTATGTGGTTTTCGCATCATCCTACCAAACTAAAAACTAGGAGTAAGGCATGTGATTGCAAATATCACAGACTTCTGCTAATTAAACTTATAATCCTATGAAATTTTTGAGTTCTGATTTCTAAAATTGAAAACTTTCGCTAAATCTTGTTAACGAGCCGTTTACATACGCGTGAGTCTTCCTATAATTAATATAATTTGATTTGGCAGAATTTTTCAAATTTTTAATATTTGGAAATGCGCCTTAATCCGCTAATATTGAGATACACGTGATTTTAATATCTAAGATAGATTTTCATGTTTATTTCATTTGAAAGTTGCACATTCCTATTCACATTATTTTAAAATCCAATATCGCAATTCATATTCACGCATTTGTAATATCAAACATTGATATTTATATGCGATTTAAAAGCTACCTATTGCGATTCATATTCACATGATCCAAAAATCATGCAACACGATTTCTTTGTAAGCGTTTTTAAAATCCCAATCCATATTCATGCGATTTTAAAATGAGACTTTCCGATTCTTCTAGGAACTAAGTTCTGTCTCAAATTCGTTTCTGTAAAAGTGTTATTTTCTTCATTGATAGGTAATTTAGTTATCAGTTTCAAAAAATTATGAAAACATGCATAGTATATAAATTGATATCTTTATATCAAGTTTCTGCACATAAAATTTTCAGGGATTTTCTCCTTGCTTTACAATCACCCCAGAGAAGAGTCCCCGAAAGAAATCTAGTTTAGAGTGTTTCATATTATTTAATGTATAAATAATCTAAAAAAAACTTTTAGTTTGTACCGTATATTTCTGAATGTAAACTAAGAATTTTTAGAAACGTTTTGGAAGCTAAAGTGAGAGGCAGGGTCAGCTTATTATCAATTCCACTAACTTTAAAAAATTCTAAGAGGACATACGGAAATAATAGTTGAAAACATTAGGCTTAAGTATAAAATCTGAAAAAGCACTTAAAAATTAATATTTTAAAAGAATACTATTTTTTATTGATTATGGAAGACCCATGCTTTTTCTGGTTCACTATGCAACAGTATTATTTCCAATAGTAGCCTGCCTTTTTTTTTTTTTACGTCGGCTTATATATGAGTTTTGAATTTGGGGGGAATTCCCTTATAAAAAGTGTACTCTTGGATACTTGTGTGCTCTTAATTCAAAATATACAGTATTAAAAATTATATATTTTGTTTAGAAGTTTATTTATTAAAATGTGTTAATTCAGAGGTAGTAATTTATACACTGACAAATGCAATTTATTCTAAATTTCTGACAGATAAAATTTTACAGCTGCTAACTTCAAAAATTTTAGCAAATAATATCTTTACTGTGGTGATCCAGCTTTTAAGACAGAGTGTTAATTGTAAATTATTTTGTTTTGAAAAAACAATAAAAATAGTTCAGTTTATTCGGTTGGTAATGTGATATTTAATAAATATGTTCAAAAATAAAATATTCCTTCCAGCTAATGTAATTAGAGATTATTAAAATATATCTTTACAAAATATATTCTATCTTTATATATAACATATTTTTATTCAATTAATCCAAACCAGTGTCAATTTTCTAAAACCAACTTTTTTAATAATTCATGTTCATAAAATAGTACTATAACAAGAGTACTGTTTTCTTTTATATTTTAGTATTATTTAACAACTATACTGTAATATTTTAATTTGTACTTAATTGCAAATTGAATAAATGTGTATCTATAAAAAATTTTAATTCTGTGCTTACTTAAAGTTATGTTGATGGCTTGGTTTATGGTGCAGAATTTACTTACTTGGTCGAAATAATATCTATCTTAAATTTTGTTTTATAATTTCTTTTTTATTAGCCTTTACAAAAAAAAGATGAGTCATTTCTATTATCTATGTAATATGATAATTCATCTCCATTTTTATTTCCATTATATTTAAAATAATATTCTTTGTTTCTAAGTTTTGAAAACAGTGCAATATTAAATATGAAATTTCAAGTTTAATTTTTTTCAATTTCTCTTATTCCATTGTATATTCAATCCATCTGTAGCTTCACAAATGTCAAAGATCATGCCATGTTAGGTTGACAGGCTTTTAATATCTCTCCATTGCGATTGCTTTTAAGAAATTAACTCCTTGGGCACTTTATTTCAGTTTTAGAGCATTAGATTTTATTCATTCATATTTGTTTCTGTTACCATTTCTCTAAAAGTTTCTGTTATCATTGTACTTTTCTTCCGTTTCACAAATGTTAAGGACACTGAAGTATTAGAAAGATAATTTAAAAATGTACATTTTATTGCACTTATTTCTTAATATTCATTCCAATGTGAGTTTAACAATGGTTGAGGCCTATGCAATATTTGAGAGATAATTTTAATATTAAATTTTTGTTAATCCATTCTTATTACTATTGATTTTAAAAGTTAAATTAATTATGCACTTCTCTTTCTTTCTTTTTTTTCATCTTCAGTTTCATAAGTGTTAACTGCTTCCCTGATTATCCTGAGTTAACTTGAGCATGTACATATTGCAAGTATTTATTATCCCGAGTAAACTCGGGCATAGCAGAATTCGTCAGTACGTTTTGTTTTATCACGTTTTTAATCAGCCAGAAGCAAAACAGAAAATAATAATCTGCTGTGGGTGGAAGTTTGCCAATTTTTGTTTTGGAGTTTTGCTATTTGTGGGACAGCAGCATGTTTTGTACAATTGTATATTAGATGGTTGATGAATTTACAACGAAAAAAAAAAAGAGTAAAAAATGGCGTTTACGAGTGAAAGTGATGCAGATGATCTTTCTGAAGACGTGAGCATATACAAAGACTAATATTTAACTTCTTTCATTTGCCCGAGATAATTTGGGATAGTAAACTGATGGCAAATTAAATATTTTTTACATGTAAAAAAATGAAATTTCACATAAAAAAATAAAACTTGTGTGTTCTTTAGTTTTAGTTACTTGTATTTATTAATAAAATTTTTTTTGTGTGCATATTTTACAAACAAAAATTGGTAAGGGAAGCGGTTAAATACGAAACACTATTATAAAAAAACATTTTAATCTTTGTATTTAGTTCAGTTTTATTGCATTTGTCTTTATAAATTAATTTTCTTCATTCTTAGTTTTACCAATGCAGGGACCAGGAGAAAACCAGTTCTGAAACTTTCCAGGTGCCTGCCCAAATGTCAGTCTGCATGAAATTTTTTATCTCATATTTTGCAACTTGTCATTGATTGAGCTCTTCTAGATTTAAAAGACTAAGAAATGCTTATACTCATATTGAGCATTTATTCAATCTTAATTATTGTTAAGTCTATGTTGCGTGTTTTTAGTCACATTTTGTGAAATGCTTGTTTTCATTGTTATATTTAATGATCAACTGCTTAAATATATTAAATTGTATTCTATTAAGTGTTCATCTAGATTATATTTTCATGTTGTACTGAATGTTGTTTTCACTCAATTACTTTTTTTTTAAAAGATAAATTCTAATGATTTTTTGTGATATTTTAATTATATAATATATATATATCATAATTTTCTAATATATATATCATAATTTTCTCTGTTTTAACTTGTAAACCATACTTAATTATTAATTAATAAAGGACATAGTATTTGTTTAGAAAAGGAAAAATGCACATTTTTCTTAAACAAAGGTTATCTATATATTTAGTATTTGAAAGATAATAGTTTTACCATTTATTTTTTTATGTCTATTTATGGCAACTTTTTACTTTTTTTAATATATTTGTTTGATAGAATAGTGTCCACATAGTGATAGTGGTATCAAAAGGTCTTAAGAAAATATTCTCAATATTTTTGGCTTTGAAGGACAAGAATGTGTACATATAGCATTTGTGTTGTTTCCCCCCAACCCAATATCTTTTTTAAAAATCAACTTTAACTGTTTCTGGTGCAACTGAAAAGTTTGTTTTCATGCCATGTTTAGATAGCAACTTAAATGTATTTATATGAACTTAATGTTTGACCTGGTGATTGGTAATTAATAAAGTCTTAACTATAGATATGATTTACTTCTTGGTTTTTATTTAAAATAATCAAATAACTTTATATTCAACAATAAAGATGTTATTATATAAGAACAAAACTAATTACAGTCGAACTCGTTTATAACGAGCACAAAGGGACCGTAACATGTACTCGTTAAATCCGAGTGCTCGTAATAAACGGGTCCGTAAGGCAGGCGTGCAACCAGAAGGGGGGAGGGAGCTTGGGAGGTCAGATGATTGAGTTTACAACTAACCCCCCCCCCCGAACCAGCAAAAATTTCTAGTTGCGCTACAGTCTTAAAGGAAAGAAACAACCTTTTCACTCAACCATTTTGCAATGTCCGCCAAGTTTGCGGACTTTGCTTCACCGCATATTTTTCCATAAGTTATGCCATGTCTACCTTTAAAACAATCAATCCGTCCATTTGAACACAGGAACTCAGAATATCCAAATTGTTCAGCAAATTTTTCCGCTTGCACTTTTAGAATAGGTCCACTCACAGGTAAATCAGCACTACGTTGCATCTTCATCCATTTAAAAAACGCTCCGTCTAAATCCTCTTTCGAACACTTCTTCAGTGGTTTACAATCTGTTTTATTTTGGTCGTATGCATCCATTAACGTGCCTTTGTTTTTAGCAGTGTAGAAACTGTAGATGAAGACAATCCATACCTTTTGCAGATTTCGAAAATTTTAACACCGTCATCCAACTCCCATGAATTTTTTTTTTTTTGACGTCACGCACATTTCTTATCATTTGGAGAAAAGAAATGAGACAGAAAGATGAGAAAAAAGATTGCAAGACAGAAAAATATTGCTTGCTAAACCCGGGTCTTGCTCGTTAAAAGCGACTTTTGTTCCATAGACTTAACATTGATCCAACCAAATATTCTCGTTTTCCTCCTTAAATCCGAACTCGACTGTATTTTTAAATCCGATAAAATTTATGAATTTATAAATAACTAAAAAATGACGACTAAAAAAAAAAAAAAAAATGCGAGTCATAATAAAATTATATAAAAACAAAGTTGATGTAAGTCATAATTCTCTTGAAAAAACATGATTGTGCTCCAGAAAAAATCCAGATAGTTTCAAGAAATCATTGATTACATTTATGTTTAAAAATTCTCATATATTTCATTTAAAAATATGAGAACTAGAATTAATACTTGGCATCTCTTTCATTTCCAAATATTTTTTTCTGGTAGAATAATAAATGTGATTAAGAGATATAAGTAAACTTATACATAATCATTAATTTAAATTATACTGCACTGCATATAATTTATTTTAAAAATATCAATGGTTTACATTTATAAAGACATTAATTATTTTACTCAAGAAATTTTCAGGATTAAGTTGGGCTCACAATCACCTTTATACAAATGAACTAATGTGATAATGAGAGCAGTATAATTAATCCCTTTCTAATATATGTTCCGAATTTAAAGTAACAAAAGTGCTTTGTGTTAACAAAAAAAAAAAAGCCTCCATTTATAGTTTTTTTTCCCTATCTACATAAACTACAATACTAAGGGTGATATTTACCCAGTTTGAAAGGGGCAAAACACTATAATTTTCTTTTTCGCACTTTGTAAATCGTCATCACATTAAAAAAGTGGTGAAATCTGTGTCAGTAAATTTGAAGATTAATCAGACTCTTCAAAAAAGTGTAACTCAATTGTCACATATAAAAAATAAAAAAAAAAGGGGGGGGGGGAATCTGGAAAAACGATAGAAACACCACATGGATTTGCGATGATATCACCTCAAACCGGTTATTTGAATTTGCATGTTGTAATTAAAAATAAAACCTGAGAATATTAATTGGTTAATAACTGTTGAATAAAAAGCATTGCGATTCCAAACAACCAAGCAAAAATTATCAGAACACAACATATTTGTACAATAGATTCGGCACGAGTCTCGAGTAATTTAGCGAAGACTCAAAATGAGTAGTTTAAAATTTTCACTGTGTAATTTACTACAAATATTGAACAGATCTCATTTCAACCAAATAGGAGGGATTAAAAATACCGCATTGATTTATAAATCACTTTTGCTACAAATCTGAATTAGTATTGAATCCCCACTCTGTCACTTGTCGATACACTTGTTTATAATTTTATATATTAACCAAGTGCAAAATGTTGATAATTTAAACTACCATTCATTAAATTTGATATATTATTTACAATAATAGATTTTACTACATACAGGTCAGTATGTAACTAATAATTTTTAAAAATTTATTTTTCATAAAGCATTACATATTTTATTAAATTAAGCGAAGGTAATTGCAAATAAAGGTAATGCCATATAAGCAGCATTTGACACAGTAAAAGTGTCATGCTGCTTCTAGACTGCACTAGTCTGTTGAGGGTTATCTGAAATAAAACTATTTTTAGACATTTCCTTAATAGATAATACACAAATAGTTGTGTTTTAAAACTTATCAATCGATATTTGGATGAAGTTCTAGCAACTGGTTTTTAAAAATTTGATGTATCAATTCAACCTTACCAAATAGCAGTATTAGAAAACTCAATTCTTTATTTAGGATTTAATTATATATTTTGAGAGGGGGGTAGGGGAAACATTTGAATGTAAAATTAAATTTATTAAAGTAAAATAATATGCAGACAAATGACTTTTGAAAGAATTTAATTGTCTAAGAATCATTTTGCAGAAAACATGACTTATATAAGTGGAAACAAAATTGTAAATACAAATTTACTATAACAGGGTTTGATAAATATTACGAAAAATGAGAGATTTCTTGACAGCAATATACTCTTTTGTTTGTTTGTTTTTCAACTTAACAATTCATGTTTAAATCGCTAACTAATAATTGCCTTTCCCGGTAGTCCTATCATGTAGCAATTGAAGTTGAAGATAGAATTTTTTCCCATTTGGAAGACTGAAAAGAAAAACAAGGCATTAGAGAAATTGTCAACTCCTGTGAATGTACTCAAGAATTGAAAAAATAATTCCTATATTAAAAACAAAGTGAAATTGTTTCTTTTATAAGGTAGATTTGATGTCACTATAAGAAAACTCATTGGGAAATACACGATTAAAAAGATGACAATTTATTGCTTATATCAACACTTTCATGCAAAAGAAATTTCAGTTTAATGTACCAATTACCATTAAGAATAAACTCAGTTCAAGACAGGATATACTTAAAACCAAAAGCACTGTTAATGCTCAATTTGTCTACAGTACTGCCACTAAGCCTGAGGTTGTCTGCTGCTATGGAAACACGAAGGGAGCTTTTTAGGGAGGGTAGCTTCTCTTCACTGTACGGCTAACACAGTAGACTGAAGAAAAAAAATATTTCCTTTTTCTCATCCTAAACTATGACCCTACCCCTACTTGAAATAGTTATACCTCGTTACCATAGTCACTGCCACAGGTTCAGACGAATGGCATGGGGAGTTCTTACTTTAGACGAACTATGGATACTCATTTAATGTTTGTATTAAAAATAAGACTTAATTTATCTGCTGTTTTGATACTTATTTTAAAAATTTGGTAAATTTAATTTTTAGAATACAGGGCCAAACTTACAAGAAACAAATAAGCACCTTTTAAGCACACAAAAAATATTTTTAATCACTATATACATTAAAAAAATGCAACATAATTTTCAAAATTCACATGATAATAATAAAATAACTAGTTTCTGACAAGGAACTCTTTTCTTGATTATATTAGCCATTATAAAATGATCAAGAAATATTTAAGTTTGATATCAGAGGGTCTAAAATTAAACCTGAAATTGATACTATCTTGCAAAATGCTGCATAGATGCACACGAGAGTGCAATGATCTCACCGTACCTAGCTCAGTCAACACACATGCACAAGTATTTCATGTAAAATGCTTTCAAACGCTATGGAATAGATTATGGTTGAATGAATTGTGAAAACGTAAATAGAACAATGTGAGCAGAATACGTGGCGAAAATAGACAAAGTAAAGAAAAAAATCTCATTTTTCGAAAAGGGAAAATTAGGCACTTTTTAAGAACACCCAATGAAATAAGCACTTTCAAGGGCTATTAAGAAAAGAAAATCGTAAAAACCACCTTTAAACACTTTTTTAAAAGGCTACGCACCATGGAATTGGTTAATTTTATTTTTAGAGTAATAATTTACGAAAAGTTTATTTAATGCAGAGGTTTAACTTTGTCATTTGATGTTAATGATGGAACAAATAATTATTATATTAGAATGTTCGGCGTAACTTCACAACACCAGCACACATCATATTTAGTATACCAGTATAACTTATTCTTAAAAAAATATACAAATAGTAATAAAACAAAAATACTGCAGATAATATATCAAATCATTTTCTCCTGGCAACATTTCTGTTACTAACAAAATATATGAAGAAAATTCTATTTTTATAATTTCTATTATGATGACCAGGTTCATAGATGATGTTCAGCCAAACCAGTGCTGATTTTCATTGAATAATACCATTGTTTTGCCTTTGCTAGGTACTTCCGGGTCTTCTGGGAACTCAACACTAGTCGTAACAACTCCTTCACTATTGTCCAAAGAGCTATTAAGAAGAGAGTCAAAAATTGCTCGATCTGAGACATGAAGAAAGATTGAAACAAATGCAGCAGTGATAACAAGTAAGGAATTTTTAGAATTGGTGGGGAAAAGAGGAAAAGGAGATATTCATAAATATAAGAAATCTGGAAAAAAAGAAACAAAAAGTTTATGCACAGGATGTAGGCTAAGAGATATGATAGAATCAAATGCTGAATATTTATGTGCTGACCAAATAAATAAAAATACTCTATTAGACGACATTAAATTTTGGCTAAAGAATATTCTACTGTGTATATTGGCAAAGTAATAAATGTGTGTATTGGCTGGCAACTTCAGATGGCCCAACCAAGATAAACCTGAAAAAGAAAATGTTAAATATCTTTTTTATGGTACCATATCTTTAAATGGAACAGACCCATTTACTCTTGATGATATAGCAGTAAACAGTGCTTATAAATGTTATTAATTTTTGCAAAGATTTTTGGTATAATTTATAAAATAATTAGATAATTAATAAAAATAAGTGGACAAATTATAAGACAAAATAATAAAATAAATAAATAATTTTGTATAAAATATTAATCCAATATTTTATAAAAACGTGAAGCGAAGTTTATTTTAGCAATTTGTGAGTGACCATAGAGTCCAATTAAATAATAATATAAGAAATACTAATATAAATATCAAAAACAATAAGGGGATACTTCCATATCATCATCGGTAGAACCAACTACAATTGCAAAGGTGCCAAATAGATTTTAAACTTGCGAATTTTTTTAAAAGAGCATGTGGATGTTTGTCCATGGGTGACTTCAAGTTATATCTTACGAGCTGGACCCATTAAGCGAATTTTTTTAGTCTCTCACAGGCAATTCTGTCACATCATAATACAGAAACTTCTCCTCACTACGTATGTAATCATCATATACAGATATCTTTTAACAATTATAAATTTGGGGAAATTTTCCGTATTGAGATCTCTCTTGCCAACAGTTCAAAATTATTCTGTGGCTGATAATGACACAGACGTCTTTCCTTTCAACTACATTAAAATAAGGAGCAGATTTTGCATCCGTATCTGTGGCAGAATAATCATCTTCAACTTCTGGGCAGCGAACCGCGAGACTTGAAAAAACACATCACAGAGAAAGAATGGATAGCTCGTAGTCACACACCCCCCGGGCAAATATTAACATGATTTCTTCTTTTTAAATTAGTAAGTTTTTGGTACCTTTGTTGATCGTAGTTGGAGCGAAAAATCACATTACGGAAATATCCACAAAATAAATATTAATAGAAACGTAGTACAGCCTGAGACAAATATATTTTATAACTTTTCTTACGGTATCCTGATCCGTGGTAGAATAATCATTAAGTTTTGGCAACTTCAAGACAGCGAGGAACTAATTAAGATCATAGAAAGGGACCAACTCGAAGCCACCCCGAAACAGACCTCAGCATGCTTTTTTTTGTTTTTAAATGCAAGCTTAAAATTCATTAGATGCCTTAGCGATTGTAATTAGTACAACACAATACGAAAAATTCACCCTTTATTTATTTACACTAATATTACTCACTGTTATTTCACATGTTTGAATACTTCTTTGTGCGCACAGTGATCTCTGCAGTGTAACATATCAACAAGTTCTTCCACACAAGTTTCTTCAGTTTTCTTTCGGCTGGTAACCCGTTCAGTGCACTCGTTAAATTTCTCCAAGAAATTAGCACAATGCTTTTGTATACATTTATCTCTAACCTCTTCCATGGGATCAACCAAATCTTCTTCTTCCTCCTCCTCAGGTGGAGCCTCAGCGTGAACCTTAAGTTTTTCAGCCATAATTTTTAGTTTAAGAAGACTGAATAATACACCAAGTCACTCCTGTTAACCTACTAGAGGGCAAGTTTAGGAAATAAATATGGCAGACGAGTATGAAAGTTACAGTTATTAACATGTTCTATGGATGGTTGACAGTGTAAAACTAATCACAGATGGCGCTAAGAGTTAAAATTCATCGTAAGACTTCTGGGTTACTACTTCCGATTGATTTTTTTTCTATGATGACGTGCTTGGAAAAGCACGTCATCCATTATTATTATGCTTATGGTGTGTTTACAATAGAACGAGCTCTTTCAATTTCAACAAAACAAATAACAAATGAATTTGGAAGACGCCGCAAGCAACCCAAAAAGTAACAGAAGTATTTTAAACAAATATAGCCAAATAAGGGATAATACTCGAAACATGGCTAACCTTACACTTGTTTATATTTTGTTATTAATTTTCTTAAATTTGTTTCCGGCTCACAACCAGTTAAAACTTGTAAATTACAGAAAACTCTTGTGAATGGTAAAATTACGCGTAAGTTTAAACACAAATTACAATAATAAATCTTCCAAGAAGTTTAAGTCTGTTGACACATCACCTTGTAAGCCTAACATAAGTGGAGGTATAGTGCGGCTTTCAGCACCACCTCCTAGAAAAGAGTAGGCATCAGCACGGGTTACCATAAATGTCCTTTAGTAGTACAAACGTAATGACATATTTTGTATTTTCAACCACTGCGCAGCTTAGTACCCCGAACGTAATGACATCTTTCTTATTTTTCATCAACTGCGCAGTTAACTTCGCCACATCGGACTACTAAATTGATCCGTGCTGAGGCCTTCCTTCTTCTAGGAGGTGTTGCTTTCAGAAGAACTGCTCCAGACACCCGTCTCGCGTCGTGACGGGTACTATGAATAGGAGAAAATGCCACTTCGAATAGGGGTGTGGGGTGAACATCTTCTCCTTAATTTTTGCATAGATCGTCGTGAGTAAACCAATCGACATGTCGATTGGCTTACTGCATTTTTTCCCCTCCAGTTCACCCACAATAGAAATGCGCTTTCGCTTGTTACCATAGTAGCAGACACAGTCCCAGACTTTTAGTCTGAAGGAGTTCTCCGCAAAACCACACTATATACAACAGAAGTTTTCTAATTTTTTCGGTTTTAGAAAGCTTGTTATTGTTTACATTCAATCAATCATCCATTATCCCCGGAGCTTCTTTCGCCGAAAGGTACCGATCATTCGTAATAGATTGTCATTCATAAAGCATTCCGATCATCGTAGAGAGAGGAGAACTTTTTTCGTGGAAGAAATATTTCATCTATCAGGCTCTCATTCTTTCTCAGAGGTGTATGAATCGCATACAGTAACAATAATCCTTAAGGACTTAATGGATCAAACAACCTCAAATCTTGAGGACCGTACTCTAATTTTATTGATTGTTCCCGAAAACTTTCAAACTCTTAGGAACAGAAAATGTTTCCAAATTTTAACATGTTTCCTCTTACTTCTCCGAAAAAACTCCCCAGGTAGCAAAAAGATATGATCTAATATAAAAAAGATGTAATATAATACTGCCGTGATAGAAAACGCAAGCCTTCTGAATCCTATCTTCTAATATTAGAGCTAATATTATGTAAAACTAACCAGTATTCGATCTGATATTCGAACTTTCAAAATTATCATCTATTTCATTACTTTTGACGCTGCGCTACTTTTTTGTGGCACGGCACATCAAATTATTAATAAATAAATATTTATTTCTAAAAGAAATCAATTATTTAAATTTCTCACGAAATATCTTGTTCACTAATGCAAATTTTATGCTACCAAACGTAAGGGAATATTAGTTTCGTTTTCGCAAATGATAAACAGATCAACAGTCGACTGTTGAGTTGTTCTCTTTTGCTGATGTTGTTTACAAGCCGTCCGCCATATATGTGTTTTGTCAACCTTCTTCTCGACAACTACTTCTTATACTTTTCGTTTCTGTTTCGGAAATTTATTACCTAGGAAATGTCATGTAAAAAGAAATATCATTTATCAAGAAGAGTCGAGAACCATGTAAAATTGGCTGAAAAGCAGTTGATTTTGGACTCTCTTGTTAGTAAGGCCAGACGAAATTATTTAATATCTTCTTGCTCCTCGTCTGAAAGGTACATATATTCTGATATTGATCATTGAAAGACTTTATGTTTTGATTTTCGATCTACATTTTCTTTCTTTTAAAATATTACTTTTGAAGCGTAATCTGTAAAATTATTTTAAAGATGAAAATGTTCATATTCAAATTTAAGCAATAGTTTTCAACTCTTTTTCTTTTTAATTTACGTTATTTAAGAGGCCAAGTGAAAGAAAATTAATCTGCCTTTTAACATTCTTTAGAGCTAGATTGCTACATTTCGAGTTAATATGAATTGTGTTAATGTAACTAAATATTAAGAACAAATTAATTTTTGTCTTAAGAAAATGCCTAGCAATGTTAAAATTTTGCATTAGGATACTTAAAATCATTTGTTTTGATAAAAACAATTATTTCCAATTTTTGTTTTACTTTGGTTCAAGTATATATTAAATATCATCTAAATTTTAAGTATTTTTATTTTATCAAAGTAAATTATTTGCAGACTTAATATTACTTAAAATCATTTGTTTCGATAAAAACAATTATTTCCAATTTTTGTTTTACTTTAATTCAAGTCTATATAAAATATCATCTAAATTTTAAGTATTTTTATTTTATCAAAGTAAATTATTTGCAGATTTTATTATTATTAAAGAAATTTTCCTTGTACCGGTAATTTATTTGCATTTCTATCTAAATTAACAAAATATTTCCTGCATCATGAGTTGTTTGCAATCTACTGTAATTCAATATATTTTTAAAAAAATGATATTATTACTTTGCAGACCCATTAATTCTACTTTTGAAAATAAAAATTCTGAGAATGAATTTACTACCATCATAGAATCCAATGATATTAGTATTTCAGAAAATATAAACGATTTGGAATCAGTAATAAATTTTGATACTGAAAGTGATTTTAGCTGGTCACAGTCTGAAGACAGTAAACTTTCCAGCTCAAGTCAATCAGATATTGAGGATTTAAAATCTGGTTCACCCTCTAATTGTAACACAACTAATCCTTGCTTGCGATGAAGAGGAGTCCTTGTTGTTCAAACTGAAAGAATGGGCTGTTAGATTTAAAATCAAGCATAATGCTTTAAATTCATTGCTTTAAATTCATTGCTGAAAATGTTAGGTACTTTTCATCCAGAGCTACCTCTTGATAGTAGAACTTTATTAAAAATAGCTAGGCAGTCCAATGTTGTAAAAACGGCGAGTATTGTTATTTCAGTGTAACGAACTATTTTAAGAGACTGAATCTAATTGATTTATGTCCTGACAAAGTTATCAATATGCGATTTCATGTTACCTATCAGCAAGACTATTGGAGTTCAGTTTTGGCCCCTTTTAGGAATGATATAGCTATTCACTTTCTCCATTCGTCATTGCTTGTTACTATCTCAAAGTCAGTATTTTGAAAAATTCATCTTTGAAAGATAATGGCTTTCAGTAGAACAATATTAATTTTAGATTTTCCATAGAGCATTTAGAAAGCAGTCTCTTTTTTTTTCTCGACAAAATGTTGATTCCTTATAAAATGAAGTTCTTTCTTTTTATGTCATTTAATGTTTCAAAATAATATATTCAGCATATATATTATCTAAAATTAATGAAATATAGAGAACAAAAGTGGTGTCAAAAGCTTATGTGCTGTTGGTCCAGTAAGAGTTAAATCTCTTTTAAATATGTTCAAACATTTCTTAAATTTTAATCATTTAGATATTTTTCGGTGCTGGAGAAAGAAAAAAAAATTAATAAGCTTTTACCATTTAGATGTTTATTTAAAATATAATCTTTTAGGGGAGGACTAAGACAAAACGCATTTCTAATTAAATTTTTTAAAAAAAGAGAAATTAAAATAAATTATAAAAAGTTCAGTATTTTTTATTTTACTAATTCCAAACATTTTGAAAAAATAACCATCATAGTAATTGTTTGTTAATCATACAATGAAAAATATCTCAAATAAAAATTAATTTTTAAAAAGTAAAATTTATTTGTATATTTAGTTAGATTTGCTTTGTTCTTTTACTTTACATTTTATAGCAACTTGTCTTACAGCAATACTAAATTATGCTTCAACTGGTTCCTTTAAATTTTTCTGTCTATTTTGCTTCAATAATAAATTTTTTTCTTTTATTTTTTTTAGGCTAGCTACCTTTCAAATATATCTTATGGCAAACATTTGTCCTTCTTTACCACTAACTTATTAAAAAAATTTTGTGTGAAAGATGTTGCTCTGCAATACAGTAGACTTGGGAGAAAGGGAAAGGAATCTCTTGAAGACTTGAGGGAAATATTCCATGTCCTTTTGGGTATGCATTTTTTATTTCTAAACTATGAATAACATGAATTTCAATTTTACCAAGCTTCATGACCTGGGTGTTTCATAGAAAATGAAGAGGCATTTGTTCTATGTTGGTGAAAAAGGGAATGAATATTTAAAGTTAATTGCTTAGGATTTTAGTCATTAAGTTGTTGAAACTATAATTCATCATCAATTACTATAGAGCTTATTTGTGAAAAAAAATTAAAAAGCAATAATTACATTCTAAAGGAAAAGATAGATTTAAATTTAAGAGAATAGTTAAAAATAAAAAAGAAGTCTTCTTGAAAATAACATTTAAGTTAAAATGTTTGATATATATAAAAAAATATAAAAAACGCGATACCCATACATGCTCCACTGCTGTAAATTACATTGTTTGAAAATAGTCAAATTATGATAACATTAAGAATAAAACATTTAAATATATGTGTCCGAGAATTGCCAGAAATAAAATAGAATATCAAAACTTTCTTTTTTATAAAGAACTTTCTTCTAAGCCTGGCTTTTGCCTGCTGTCACCTTGCCTCAATGTGCAAGTCAGTTTGTCCTTCAATTTTTCTGTTTTAACCTGATCTCAAACTATTAACCAGTGAAGTAGTGGGAAATGAATATAGTCTATCTTCACCATTAAAATCCATTGAATCACCGAGTGGGAAAAATGTTACAAATGGTTTCAATTTTAAACTAAGCCAGTTTTAAATGAGTTTTTTTTATTTGCAAAGTAAAAAAAAAAGTAATTTTTTATTGCAAAATTTATATCAATTATTTATTTAAAAATAAAAAATGTTTTTTTTTTTTTTTAAATTGTTCACTTTTTTCCTCTTATTTTTATTAGCTACAATGTCATTCCGCTTTCCAGAAGTTAAACGTGAAGAGCTCACAGAAAGACTTGGCAAGGTCCTCTCTTGTGCCAAAGAATGGGGTAATTCAAAGAAAAGATCTTCCCTGGTGGAGTTAAACTACCTCAGTAATTCATTGGATTTATCGGATAACTTGTAAAAACGAAAAAGGACATGATATATGATTCTGTGTTTTCGGATGTGATATTAATATTATCAGAAGTTTATATTTTTTCTCTATCATTTCATTTTTTTAATTCATTTTTTTCACTGTGATATAACCAAGAAATTGTAAAAATTCAATAAAGAATTTAGCTTAATTATTTTTGAATTTATTGACTTACCACAAATTTTTCTGTAATAATTTTCTTTGTAAACATTTTTCTTTTATCTTCATTTTGTCAACAAAACAATTACAAGTAATGTTTAACAGTTTGTAGTTTTTCTTAAAATGATTGTAACGTTTTCACATAACCCAATTTTATAGAGATTTTTTAAATAAGGATTAAAAATTCAATCATATTTTTTAAAGTTGAGAGAGAAACATTTTAGATTGACTGTGTTTCAGTAATAATAAACGTATAATGTCATTAAGCCTAGAAAAAAAAAAGGAAATTATTTTTTATCAATAAGAGATAAGCTGCTCAAAATTTAGCATTCAATTTTTAGTATATTTTATTATATATTAGTGCAAATTTAATAAGATAAAACACAATATTACTTAGTTTTGAAATTTAAATGTCATGAAATTTTTTTGGATAAAATTGCTGGTTTAATACATAGTAGCTTTAATTCAATTATAGAATTATTAAATTTTTCTGATGTGCCATGTATTTCTTTTAAAAAAAATAAGACTTTAATAACTAATTTTAATCTTAAATCCTTTTTTGGTTTCACTGTCTGAAAAAATATCTTCAGATTTCTTTGGGTTTTGTTTAGGTTTTTCTGTTAGGTGAAATTTCAGGTATAGAAAAAATTAAGTTACGTAAGTATTTCTCAATTCAATTTCAATAGAAGAAAAATATTTGGAAGTAAGTAATTTATTTATTTTTAAATTATTTGAAGAGATTATTATATTATTTTAAATTATTTATTAATTAATTTATCAAATTCAATTGAGATTATGATAAACTTGGCTTAATTTTAAAAAAAATTTAAGAATACTTTTAAAATTAAAGATAAACACTTGAAATGATATAAAATTTATCACTTAAATCTTGATATAAAGAAAGAAAAAAAAATCAAACTTAATATATTTAAGTATTATGTCTTAATAAAATTTCATTCATAAAAATCAGTTGGATCCAAAATAATTTGGAGTAAGAGGAAGGAAAATAGTTGGTAGTCGAATTCGGTAATATAATTTTTTTAGTATTTATGTGTTGTTAAAGTAAATAATGCATGGAAAGCATTATTAAACTGTTGTTCCATGTTTTACTGCTTCACAGCAATACATAAAATTAAGTAAAATTATATCACCGAATTATTCTACCATCCATATCTTCCTCTTGCTTACTCCAAAATATAAAAAGCAATGCAAGATATCTGAAAATACAAAATCTAATATTATATAGCAACAAAACTAATGCAAAACAATATTAAGGCGAACGCTAGATAATATTACTTTGCATAGAGTCTAATATTATATAATATTACAGCGAACGCTAGATAATATTGGTTTGCATTGAATCTAATATTATACGATGCTGAGCAAACAGTGACCTCTTGTATCTTTCTAATATTCGAAGTTGTGCAAGATAACGTTAGATTTTACCGATTTTCTGATAATATCTAATATTAGGTGCTACTTGGGTCCTTTTATATGCAGTGAACTATTAAAAAAAAATCAGAAATAACAACATAATTTTGTTTTACAGTGAATGGATAATTGAACAAGCAAAACTAAGCACAGATGGCGCTAGGGGTTGAAATTTGTCATAGAACTTCCGGATTATCTCTTTTTTTCGATCAATTTTTTCGTCTAAGCTTGAAAAAGCGTACTATCCAATATTATTATACTTGTAGTGTTTTCATTACAACGCTTTCTTTTAATTTAACTTTCAACAAAACAGACAGCAGGCGAATTCAGAAGACTCCAACTCCATGAGTTTGCTGTGATGCTACCCAAAAAATAACAAATGGTTCTATTTTCCACAAATATACCTAAATAAAGGATAGCACTCAAAACATAGCTTTATTCACGTCTTAATATTAATTCTATTAAATTTGTTTTAGGTTCACGACCTGTTAGAATTTATAAATTACAGAAAACTCTTATGAATAACCCAAGTAACACCTAACATTAGATAACATCAGAAAATCAGTAAAATCTAACGTTATCTTACACAAGTTCTACGATTAGAAAGATACAAAAGGTCGTTGTTTGCTTTACAGTATTATAATATGAGATTCTATGTGCAAACTAATATTATTTAACATTCACCGTAATATTATTTTACATTAGTTTTCATGCTATATAATATTAGATTTTTTATTTTATGATATTATCTTGCGTTACTTTTTATCTTTTTGGAGTAAGCAAGAAGAAGATTCGGATGGTAGTATAATAATTCGGTTATATAATTTTACTTAATTTTGTGTATCGCTGAGAAGCAGTAAAACATAACAATAGTTTAATAATGTCAGTCAATGCATTATTTACTTAACAATACGATAATAGTAAATAAAATTATATTAGCGAATTCTGCTACCACCCATTTTACTCCAAAGTATATCCTGTGTTCAACTGATTTTTTTTTTTAATATTTCAAATTTATCTAAAAAACAATACTATAACAAAACTTATATTGATTTTTTTCTTCATGACGAATTTTATATTTGTAATTTCACAATCATTATTTATATTCTGAAATTATATAATAAAAACCACAGAACATAATTACAAAGTTTAATTTACATTTAAATTAATTTGAAAATTTACCTTAAATTTTTTTCCACTTAAAATATAACTATATGCCATTCAGTTTCAAAAATATTAAAATAAAATTATATCTAAAATTTTTATATTGTTATTTTTTATAACAATTGAGACAATAAAAAAAAAAAATTAAAATATTCAGATTACTTATTTGCATAAATTTACATTTGCATTTACAATACATTTTTTAGTTTTTTTCCGGGAATAATAAAAATCCATAACTACCAATTGTTTTTAACGGATGCAATTTTTATATTGGCGGCTTCTTCGCCGTGAAAAATTTCCTTGTTACAAATTATGTTTATATTTATACATGCCAATATGTGCCAAATTAGATTCGATATTCAAATGTTATATTTATCTATGTCAACCTATGTATATATATTTCAAATCATGTTTATATTTATATATGTCAATATGTGTCAATTTAGTTTCGATAATCAAATGTTTATTTACCCAAGCAAAGTGCTTGTAATTTTGTATTAGCTACCACATCGACTGCTAAATTCAAAATGTTATCACTTTAAATTTATGTAAATTTCTAGATGTATGGGATAGGGGCCGCTGCGCGCCCCAGGTGCCCAAATTTTTATAAATAAAGTAAGTAAAAGTGAAAAATTTCCTTACAGTGAATTGTTATTGTTAAGAATCGATTAACTCCTCCCGAATATTATCTAATATTGAAATAGTTCTTCTACCAGTATAAATGTCTCTTTTCCGTCCCGCTTTCAGGCCTGGGTGTGAACAGCCGGCGTGAACGTGTTAACAATTCAATATATTGAATATATTTTGCGTTCTCCCCTCAAAAAAGATTTCTTCATATCGTTCTTTAAAAGCCAGTATGCTTAACTAAATTTTGTCACATATTTATCATTTTTATTCCCATATCTATAATTTAAAATACATAAAAATGAGCCATTTTTATACAAGCTGGTATAATGTCTTTGAAGTTCTGCATTTTTTTTTTTAATACTCAGATATGCGATTCTTACATAATAAAAGAAGAAGTTGGCTAGACTTTATTCTCCCTAAGAAAATCCTTTTATCAGAAGGAATTAGTTTTTTTATCTAGGTTATTAGAGATAATTTGAAGTGGACAGAAAATTTCCATTTGATATATTCTTAATATTTGATACACTCAGCACAATACAAATTAGATAACGAGGTTTAAAATTGAGAGTCGCAAATATTTAGATTTTTATATCTATTTTTATTTTTATCTCCGCATTTTAAATAGCGCCATACTTTTTTTAAAATACATTTTCAATAAGCCAGTAGTTGGAAAGACTACATTTTAACTTTGTAGTTATAACTACAAGTACTTCATTACAAATGTTGCTAACTACAACTTTTAAAATGCAGTGACTACGTTTAAAATGTAGTCAATCATTCACTATTTTAGGAGACGAACTTAGCTTAATTTGCACCCATTTTCAAAATGGTTTTGAGCAGTCGTGTACACAGACTCCACCCCCCCCTCTAAGAATTCTAAATGCGCCCTAACTTAGACTTGACACAATATTTTAAAATTATAATATGAGGCGGCAAGAACACTGTGAAGGGATTGTCGAGTTGTCAAAATTGTTGAGATTTTTAAAACTTTGGAAATTCGTTGTGATGACCACTGAAAATAGCGATCAAAGATTGATTTAGATTTGGTTCGTTCAAAAAATTAAATGCTCAATTCAAAATTTATGTATATATATATATATATATATATATATATATATATATATATATATATATATTGTTTCTTTTGTTTTTGTTTCCGGTTCAAGTACTACCGCCGGCAGCAGGTTGTGCACTCTTAGTGAATTATTTCTCAATAGTGCGCTCTCAAACCTCGAGGAATTCATGTTTACACGAGCTAAATTGTTATTTTAAACCTTATTTTACGAATTTGTCCTTCTAATCCTCAACGTTTTATGCCTTTCTCAACAGCGAATATTTAAAGAAGGATTTAGGAAGCAGTTGTTTAATTTGCTCTGTTCTTCAGATAAACTCATTTATTTAGTACTACTCATTTGCTTATTACTACAGTTCGCACAAATAACATCTTCTGAATGGCTATGCTTCACCAAGAGAGTGAAAGTTCTCCAATCGACTTACGGATGGTTTACCTTATAAAGCTTAACATAGCTGGCGCTATGGGTTAAAATTCGTAGTAAGACACCTGTTACTACTTTCGATTGATTTTTAAGCCTAAATTGAAAAAGCGTGCCATTAAATATTATCATAGTGTTTACAATATAACGCATTCATTCAATCTATATATGATTTATTTATTTATTAGTTATCATTTCCTACTAGGTTATAACTTTTATGTGATATCTCAAGATAAAGTAACATCAAAGTCATATAATGACCTCATTTAAGACAATTTTAAACTGTCACACCTCACCTGTAACCGTTTTTTACTTTTAAATGACGTCACTGTGACCATCTGGGATTATGATTCAATCGTACAAAAATAAACGGATACACAACTGAAACACTAAATTATAACCATAGAGTGTAAACTATTTAAATATATTGAAGTAGGGCAGTGATGACTGTTGGGATAGGCGAAACACGTTGTGATGACGTCGAATATATATATATATATATATAAAAAATTAAAAATCTTATAAACAAGAAATTGAAAAGTTATAAGCTCGTCATCAGCTCACGCAATTATATCCGCCAAATGTGCTTTCTAATATTGCTATTATTTTTCTTAATTTTCTTCCTCATCCTCTCTTTTATCCTTTATTATGTTTATTTGTCTTTATTAGGTATATTTGTCTTATAAAAAATACACAGGAAAGGCAAAAAAGCACCATTCTAAAATCAACTGTTGAAAACTCCATACTTATTGGTGTGAAAATGAAACAAATGCAGAATTTCATAATATTTTAAACCTGATAAGAATAGAAATTTGATGAAGATGTTTCTCTATAATTCTTTATTTATTTATTATTATAATAATTATTATTTTTTTTAAAGAAATCTTTGCACATATATTTTCCACTAATGCCCACCGATCGTGTTCTCCGTTGATTTGTCCTAAAATGATGGTCAGGTCATCTTAATTGTTCATTAAAATCTAATAGAATCAGTCAATTCATTGCGAGCATGAAAAGCTAACAGTAAGGATTCAATCCATCAGAGTGTGTTTCTAAAAACCACCTGTTATTACAAAAGTCTGTTCACTTTTGACCTCGTGTGTAGATTGTTTGCACAGATGATTCACATTCCATTCCTTGCTATAAAAAGAATAAAAAACAGGTGTGTGTGTGCGTGATTCACCAAACATATTATCCTATACAATAATCTTGTAAGCAACGGTACAGATTTGATTTTGGAAGTTATTATTTTTTTCATTTTAGCCCTCGAAGCTCTTCCAATTAACGCAATAGGGAACCCTATTTGTTTTTATTGGCACTGATATTATTTTAATGATTTAGATGAAGAAGTAACACCCAGAATAACTTTTGATCTAATGGATTTGAATTCATTTCTCCCAAAATGTAAGGAGTGGCCGCAATTTTATTTTATTTCATAACCATTGTTGAACAGCCGCCTCAATTTTTAGGTTTACGACTAACTAATGTTCACCTCCGTAGCCTTGTAATTTGATCCCAATCCAGAAGACAAGGGAACTTCTGGATCAAGTATTGGGAGACATTTGCCTTCGAGGAGGACTATTTACTGAAACTAACCCGCATTTGCGTTACATGGAGAGGAAAAACACGAAAGCTTCACGCGGTTAGTCTCACGGCAAGGGAACTCTAACCCATGATCCGTCTATCACAGAGGATATTTTACGTCAGCGCTGTGGTCGGTGCAAGTTGGATTCGGAATTCGTATCAACCAGCCATCGCTGGAATTCGAACCTGATTCACCTCATTGGAAGCAGGCGAATGCACTATCCCCTGCGTCGTGGTCCCAAAACTTTGGTCAGGAGAGCGGTCGATACTTTGGATCCCTTAGTGCAAATTCTACTTTTTGCGTATTTTGCCATACCCCGAGAACATTTTAAGCGAATTTATTAATTTCTGCACACTACTATAAAATGCGTTTATCATATAATAATTCCATACTAAAAATAATTTTCATAATTGTACGTTATTTTTTTATAATTTTGTTTAATAATGGTTGAAAAAAGTTTGAATAGTAAGGTAAACAAAATTTAACATCATTTTAAAGAATGTGATTTTGGGCAGCAAAATAGAAAATTTTATCGAAATCGCTTCAGAGGAATCAAATTTTTGGAAAGTCGTTTATTTAACACTGCAACAGATTTCATTCGTTGAATCGGGAATAAATTGAAACACGAAAATCTGATCATTAGATATTCAGTGTCCCCTTTTTTATGCTTTATATCAAATCATAATGCGATTGATCCTAAATTATTATTTGGTTCAAACATGCATTTTTCAAATAGGCGTGAGAAACGATTTCTGACTTAAATAAATATAAATTTATATTATCGACAGTATGCCAACACATTCTAGATCAGGGGTTTCCAACTTACATGAGGCCACGGGCCGCAATTAAAAAAAAACAAAACAAAAAAAAACAGTCAAATAGCGAGCCGCAACTTTATCAAAATTTTATATAGGACTCTTTTATGTTTGAAGGAACATTCAATATTACGGTCAGATTTTTATCATGTTGTACAAAAAAAAAGTATTGAATTACAAATTAAAATAAGAAGTAGATTTTTTTTAAAATATTTAATTGCATATTAAAAAATTCTGGGTACAAAAACTGTAATTGTGCACCTATGTATTAAACAATTATTGTGTAATAGATATCAAATTGCTACGATATAAAACTTACAAGTATTTATAACCCATATAGATTTCTTACGAAAATTGTCCGCAAAAAGATAACAACTAATATATTTTAGTTCGCGGGTCACAAGAAAAGGCTGGGTTGCCAGTTGGTAACCATTGTTCTAGATTATCCGTCGCTCAGGGATCTTTTTGTTAGTAACCATTTTTTATAATTCCGAGAAATAGCATAAATAGAGCCGCGGTAGTTGAGAGTGCCTCTAAATGGAAGATTCGAATTCCGCACCGCCCACAGTGCTGACGTAAAATATCCTGGATTGATTATAGGTTAGAGTTCCCTTGGCGTCAGGCTCACCGTGGGAGGTTTTCGTGACTTTCCTCTCCATGTAAAGTGGGTTAGTTCCATCAACAAGTCCTCCAGGAAGGCAAATTTTTCCAAATACTTGAACCACAAGTTTCTTTGTCTTCTGGATAGTGATCAAAATGACAAGGCTACGGAGTTTAACATTGGCCGCCGTAAACTCAAAATTGGGTCTGCTGTTCAACATTTGTCATTAAATAAACTTTAAATAACATAGCATAAATAAAAAATATGTAATGGAACAAAATGAATAAATTTTTTTACCTCTCGAATAGCGAAGAATTAACAAAATTCAGAACAGAGAATCTATTATGAATTTTATGTTCTTAATTTTATTATTTTTGTGATTAATGTCATTTCTCGAAATAATAATATATCTGTGATTATGAACACAAATATGGAAAGGACAGCTATTGAAAAAAAAATAAAATTAAGGAATGTAAAATTGAAGGTTTGATTCAGAATAGAGTGCGCAAAAATTGAATTCTTTCATTTTGGCGAACATACCTAAAAATGATGACACCGCAGAATGCTCCCATTTTACTGACATACATTTTAACACTGAAATCTGATAAACATTATAAATGGTTTATTCAAATAAAAAACAAATGATCATTATTGCTTCAGAAAAGTGCGAATAAATTTAAAAAATGTATTTTCTTTGTTTTCAAATGAAAACTATTTTAAAGGAACTAATAACCCTTCAAAAACACTCATTAAAAGATATTTAATTTAATTTTTTAGCTATTATATTATTTATAAATATTTTCAATAGAGATTGATTTGATTTAGAAACTTCGCTAAGCGATAATGTACGGGATGTATTAATGTTATGGATATTTAATGTTCAGTAATTTTTACACTATAAAGAACTTCATCGCATAAATTAATTTTTAATTATCATGCCTGTTAAACCTAAGTTTAAAGCTCACAGCAGCTTTCAATTCTAAACATTTTCTACAAAAACAACATTGATATCATCAAAAACTGATGTAAACTGTAGAATGTCAGAAGAGTAAATTATAGCATTTTGTTTATTTCATTTTCACTAAGCAGCATGTGTTTACATGGCTCAAACAGCCATTGCATGCAAAATTTTAATATATACTGCAGCATTAATGTTCCAAACAAAAAGTAACAGTTTTATTTCATCAATAGAAATTATGTTTTATTACAGTGTGTGTTTTATTATAATGTGTGTTTTATTAGTAGATTATTAATATGTTGATTTTTTCTTAAGCATTGATTTCGTTTTAATTTTCATTTCTTTTATAATAAAAAATCTTAATTTTAATTTATTGATAATTAACGTTGTGAAAAAAGTCATATCTCGGGAAACTAGTTAAATCGGAACTGGTAAATTTAAGGAAAGAATTAGATGTAAATGAAATAACACAGTTGCAGATATAAAAAATAAAATTTTGACGCAAGAAAATTATGACGAATCTATGATTAAATAAATAGTTAATAGAGGTTTAGAAGAAAAACGGGAAAAATCAGAGTTGCAACTTTTAAGAAAAAAATTTAAAATCTTTAAAATAATGACAAGGATATATCATATTTAAATAAAGTAGTAAAAGCTGATTTAATTGTTTTGGCAGATAAGTAAGGAATATTAATAAGTGATACTGAACCAGTTTCTGAAATCAGGAAGAAAAAAATAACATCAGCTGAGAATTACAATGAGAGGTTAACCAAAGAAATTGTAAATCGAATTTTAGAAGAAAAGAAAGAAAAATGCAAGAGTTACAAATTTTAAAAACTAAAAATCACGAACTTGAGCTCTTTAAACTAAGTTTTTAAAGTAATGGTAAGGAAAAATGTTCAAGTGTAACTTCAGCTAATGTAAACATTTCCTTAATAAAATTGTCCCAATCGTTTGACCATCATAAAGATGAAATATTTTTGTATTAAAAAACTAAGGCCAACTTTCGAAACTAAGGCCAAATTAGCTAATATTCCCGAGAATGAATATGCTATTTATTAAATCTGTTATTTATTTATTGATCACGTATTGAAACCTTATTATTAATAAAGTATAAACTTAATCCAGAGCAATTTAAATTTTTTTCAAAACATAAAAAAATCTCAGGATTCGCGGCATGATTTTTGCAATGAAATATCCGATTACTTCAATGATTGGTTTGCTGAGATTAAGATAGAATCATTTAAACAATTGAAAAATTTAATTATTGCTACCCAATTTAAAACTAGAGTTCCAAGTGATTAAGCCGTGATGGCAAAGGTGACAGAGCGTTCGCTATCCAATGAGGTGAACCGGGTTCGAATCCCAGCCATGGCTGGTAGATACGAATTCCGCACCGACCACAGTGCTGACGTAAAATATCTTCAGTGGTACGCGGATCATGGGTTAGAGTCCCTTTGCTGTCAGGCTAACCGTGGAAGGTTTTCGTGGTTTTCCTCTCCATGTAAAGCAAATTAGGATTAGTTCCATCAAAAAGTCCTCCACGAAGGCAAATTTATCCCAATACTTAAACCAGGAGTCTGCTTGTTTTCTGGATTGGGTATAAAATGACGAGGCTACGGAGTTGAACATTAGTAGTCGTAAACCCAAAAATTGAGTCGGCTGTTCAGCGACGGTTATAAAATATTTAAAAAAAAAAAAAATGCAGAATTCAAAAGCAATAATGAATAGTCGTGAAAAAAGTATGGTATTGAGAGGTTTGCCCTGGTTTACCGGGATCAACCTTATTAGTTTTTCCTAAATCTTGTTGACTCTCCTCGAATGAGTGAAAGTCCTGAGGAGGTTTATCGTTCCCAAACTAGCTCATCGACATGTCTTGTAAGCTAAGAAAACCCCAGTTATAATGGTTTTAAAATCAAATAAAATCGTGCCTTTAAGTATCACTAAAAAATTAGGCAATCGAGTGCGAAAAATGCACTTTTATTCTAATGTCTTCGGTCTATCGTACTCTTTGTCTACGTTAGCCGCCCGTAGACGTTACACCCTCGTTACACAGCTTTCAATCAATAAATGTTGATTGTGATCAATAGACCTTTTTAAGAGTTTGGCACAGGGAATAGGTAGGTAGAGTTTATCTACGGTAAGAACTCCCCCAGCCACAAAGTGTGAGGCCGTCTGCTGCTATGGAAACAAGAATAGCGCATTTCAGGAAGGCTAGCTTCTTTTCTCTTTTAGGGTTAACACAATAGGCAGAAGAAAAAGATTCTCTTTCTTTCGTCGCTCCCAACCAAACCCTGTCCTAAAGAATGACCCTACTTGAAATAGTTATAGCTCGTTACCATAATCAAGTGGCTTGGGGAGTTCTTACTTTAGACAAACAATATATGTTTTTTTCAATTGCACGGCAGTACAGTGCGAACATAAATAAATAAAGAAACGGGCCACCCTAAATTACTTTTGATCTAATAATCGGTTCTTCAGGTTCGAGAGGGACCTCAAATATGCTATTTAATTAATTTCTCCCTGGATGTCCTCTGGCGGGACAGGATTGAGTAATAAAATGCTAATTAATTAGTGCCGACGATATTTTAAGTTACGAAAACAGATACAAAAACGTATTTTCTCTAAACAAACATATCTTTTTTTCGTCGAATTGGGATCCTCAAAACATAGAGGGGAGCCGCAATAGTTTGGTCCGGAGAGGGGTACGAAGTTAGGTCTCTTAATGTTCCGTATTATCTTTGGCTAAACGAATTTTATAATTGTGCGCAAAAGTTTTTCAATTTGCTAATTCTTGAGATATGGTGAAATACGCAAAAAGTAAAATTTACGATAAAGGATCCAAACATTGGACCGCTGTCCTGAACAAACTATTGGGGTTATATTTCCCAAATTGCGGCTCCTCTTTATATTTCGAGGGTCAGAAAATTTTTTTTAGTCGGAGAAAGAAGGGAAGGTTTTCTGTCTTCCTGCCGTACGCGATTTCGGATAATTAAAAACGAAGTAAATTGGAGACACCACAACATTTAATACATACAGTTATTTACACAAGTTAATATACATCCATTATTACTTTTACATCCCTATGTCTTCAACGTCAAGATAGTAATTATTTATTGAGTTGTCTTAGCAACGCGCTGTTTTTATAAAACTAAATTTAAATGCGTGTTATATTATTGCTCTTGCGCACCCCGCACGTTTTTGCGTCTTAACTTAAAACATCGTCTGCACTAATGAATGAGGTCATTACCTTGAATCATCAAAATATAGAACGAAGTCAAATGTTTTAGAACCGTCGTTAACCCTATTTTTGGGGTTTACTATTACTATTGTTCGTAATTTTGAACTCAATCCAGAAGACAAGGGAACTTCTGGATCAGATATTGAGAGAAATTTTCCTTCGCGGAAGACTTTTTGATGGAATCAACCCGCTTTTGGGTTACATGGAGAGGAAAACTTCGAAAACCTTCCACGATTAGCCAAATGGCAAGGGGACTCCAAGCCATGATCCGTCTACCACTTAGAATATTTTACGTCAGCACTGTGATCGGTGGGAGCCGGGTGCGGAATTCGTATCGACCAGCCATCGCTGGGATTCGAACCTCATTGGAAGGTGCCTAATCCATCACGGCTCAAAAGAAAAATAACCAAAGGTTATTGAGATTGAATAGATCAAAATAATTCCTTTTCATTTGATCATTAGATCAAAAATTATTTATAGTGGTCCGTTTTTTATTTTGCGCACTGTGCATCGATTTCTTTTTTTTTTTTAAGATCCAGAATCGATGAAACAACTTTGTCAAACAGAAGTAACATGTTTTACTATCAACTACATGCATTTGTAACCTTTACCCCTCTCTGCGAGGAGTTTTTGGGGGAGGGAAATTTCCCGGTTTCTTACCCTTCCCTTTATGTTTCAAGGGTAGATTGATTGTAGATATGCACAATTTCTATAAAGAAATTCACAAATTCTATCTTCACACAATTCCTTAAAAAAACAACTTTGGAAAAATGTGTAATGATCCCTTCCCTTAGCCGTCGGGCGCTGGACCTACCCTACCTGTAAAATAATTTGGTCCCTCATTGGACCACAATTCACGAATATTGTCTCAATAAGTGTTGAAAGATCCTATATAAAATAGTGCGATTCACCCGATATTTCACAGCCACTTTACAACCAATATAGAATTGTCAGATTCACTTCATTTTTCAGCCAATATAGGCTCTATAATGGCCCGATATAGGTAGATATATAGTGGTCCCTTATAGGACCACAATTCACGAATATTGTCTCAATAAGTGTTGAAAGATCCTATATAAAATAGTGCGATTCACCCGATATTTCACAGCCACTTTACAACCAATATAGAATTGTCAGATTCACTTCATTTTTCAGCCAATATAGGCTCTATAATGGCCCGATATAGGTAGATATATAGTGGTCCCTTATAGGACCACAATTCACGAATATTGTCTCAATAAGTGTTGAAAGATCCTATATAAAATAGTGCGATTCACCCGATATTTCACAGCCACTTTACAACCAATATAGAATTGTCAGATTCACTTCATTTTTCAGCCAATATAGGCTCTATAATGGCCCGATATAGGTAGATATATAGTGGTCCCTTATAGGACCACAATTCACGAATATTGTCTCAATAAGTGTTGAAAGGTCCTATATAAAATAGTGCGATTCACCCGATATTTCACAGCCACTTTACAACCAATATAGAATTGTCAGATTCACTTCATTTTTCAGCCAATATAGGCTCTATAATGGCCCGATATAGGTAGATATATAGTGGTCCCTTATAGGACCACAATTCACGAATATTGTCTCAATAAGTGTTGAAAGGTCCTATATAAAATAGTACGATTCACCCGATATTTCACAGCCACTTTACAACCAATATAGAATTGTCAGATTCACTTCATTTTTCAGCCAATATAGGCTCTATAATGGCCCGATATAGGTAGATATATAGTGGTCCCTTATAGGACCAATATTAAAAAATCTAAATATTGGTTCATTTAGGACCCATATTGAGCTAATTTTGAGTCAAGATAAAATTATTTCTTGGGTAGTATGTGCTACCTCGAGAAGAAAAAAAAAGTTATATGTTTATTTATGAAGTTCTATTCAATTAAAGAAATTTTTAAATTTGTCATTTAAAAAAAATTTAATAATTTCTTACAATGTGTTCAAATCAATGTTTATTTATAAACATTCTAGTTAATAGTTAGTTCTAGTTTCTAGTTAATTTATTAACTAGAAAACTCTGAAAACTGATTCGTTTTGCAAATATCAACAATGTTTTTATGATGTAACTAAATTATCTAATGTTTAATATTAATTGAAGAGGAATGCCGAAGATTCTTATATAATAATTGCAATAATAATATAATAACTAAAATAATTGTTTACGAAAAATTGACAAAGATAAAGTTTAGTGAAATGAGTTTTTAAGACAATGAGAATTATCTTTAAATGGAAAATAATCTTAAATAGTCTATTGAGATAAAAAGAACGGCATATTATCGTAAATTTATGCCGCAATTTACTTTTTGTGGCTTAAACACTCAAATGAAACAAAATGTAACAAAATTTTAAAAGGCTGAATCCTGTTTTCATGCATCTTTTTAAGAATTCTGTCACCCAAAGATATTGGAGTGGATTGATATTATTTATTACAATCTTTCCAAACTAAATTATATCTATAATACTAAATAAAATGTATCTAGATATCAGAAATAGAAAAAGAAAAAAAAAACATTGCTTCTTTTTCTTATCTATTTATTATTTTCTTATCTACCCAATATATTATCTATTTTAATTTTTTTTCGGCATTTTTCTTTTTTTGTTTTAAGTTATAAAACGCAATTTAAAATAAGATAAAATTAAAAAATACATGTAAGTTAAGAATAAAAATTTAAAAAAATTCTCAAACTCATTTTTTTTAAAAATCACTTTTTAAATTTTTTTTTAATTAAATTATAAGTTAGAAATATCAAATAATAAGTTTAAAGTATCTAATTCAATTTGAAAGCACATTTTAAAAAACGTGTGTATCTTTAAAAAATTTAAATCACTAAGATTTAAATTTAAAAATAATTTCATTGGATAGGTAGGTACTTTATATTCGCCGTACTTGAGCTGAATATTGGGCTATTGGTGACGGTTTGGGAAACATATTGAGGATAATCAAAAGAAATATGCCATCACAAATTTTGTGAGGCCACTTCCTCAATTTAGACATAGATCCGAAGGGGAAGAAAATTTTCTCCAGATCCCTGTTCCCATTGTACTGCTCAACCAATTTCCTTGGAAGCGAAATAAAAATTATCAGTAAGAGGAAATGGTAGTTTGACGTCACATACTCACATTTATTTTAGAAGGAGAAGTGATAGAGGAGTCGTATTTGGGTTTTCTCCAAAAGACAGAAAAAATTACTTTTTCTTGTAAACCATTTTAAATTATATATATATATATATATATATATATATATATATATATATATATATATATATATATATATATATATATATATATATATATATATATATATATATATATATATATATATATATATATATATATATATATATATATATATATACAGTCCCTGATCAAATTATTAGACGCAATATAAGATTCTATGTAAATTCTTAATTATCAGGTCTATACAGCTTTATTGTTTTTAATTGGCTTCAACCGGTTTGCACTTGTTTACTTTCGTATATCAGTTGATTAAATTAGGCGATATATATAATGTAAATTCGACGATTGGATAAACTAGATCAGTGGTTACCAACTGGCGGCCCTATTTATGTGGCCCGTGAACCGAAATATATTAGTAGTCATTTTTTTGCTGAAAATTTTCGTAGAAAATCGATACGGGTTTTAAATACTTTTAAGTTTTATATCTTAACAGTTTGATATCTGTTGCACATTAATTGTTTAATACATAGGTGCACATTAAAGTTATTGCAGTCAGAATTTTTTAATATGTAATTAAATATTTTTAAAAATCTACTTCTTATTTTAATTTGTATTTCAATACTTTTGTTTTGTACAACTTGATAAAAATCTGACAGTAATATTTAATGTTCCTTCAAACATAAAAGAGTTCTATATAAAATTTTGATAAAGTTACGGCCCGCCACTTGACTGGTGTTTTTAATTGCGGCCCTCGGCCTCATGTAAGTTGGATACCCCTGAACTAGTCGATATAGAATATTTATAATATCAGGTATAATATTATTATATTGTAATAATTAGATTAAATTTTTAGACGCACTGTCATTTTTTAATAATTGCATGTTTTGCACAAGTTTATAGACAATACTTTTATGTAATGGGTTTTTATTCAGGAGATTTTTTTATATACTTCCTATTTGTATTTATTTTTAACGTATTACTTGACAATGTTAACCAGTTGATACACGAACGTTAACAAGTGCAAACCGGTTTCAGTCGAGTAAAAACAATAAAGTTGTATAGTATCACCTGATAATCAAGATTTTACAAAGAATCTTGCAGTGAGTCTAATGTGTGTGTGTATATATATATATATATAATACCAAAATTTAGAAATTTAATGTATTCGAAAGCACTTCAAAGTTTTAAAAAAACTTTTTTTAATATTTTTGTAGACATAAATGTAAAGGGTTACAAAAAATTTTTTTTATTGCTAACAGAAAAAAAAAAAACTACAACTTAGACATAAAAAAATTTATTGCCAAAACAACGATATCCGAATGTTCCTTTAATCTGCACATCAAATAGCTAAGATAGTGAAATGCACATTTCTGAAACAGTTATTATTTTAAAAACTTAGAAATTATAGCTGCAAATTTGTATTTCTAATCATTAAAACACTTCTGCAGCTTTTTACATCACATTTTCTTTGTGATAATAGGTAATAAATTGATGCGTAATAATTAATAAATCTATGGGGAAAAATAATTAAAAATAATATTTTTAGAAAATTATCATTTTATGCTTTCATACACATTTGCATTTCTAATTTTTGAAAATAAATTATAAACGTTTTAGTAAGCAAAATTAGAAACCCGTTCCAGTAGCTTATCGTTATTAGGATAAATGCTAACACCTGTAAATGTAAACACTGTATTCTCATCAAAATAAAAAATTAAAAAATGGATCGGCGGCGCCAAGGACATAATTCTGATAACGAGCTTTCTATCTCGGGTTCATATAGAAGTTCTTGACACAGCTGATCACGTTCATTGGTTCTGCCTTTCCTCAAGGTTAGTGACGCCGACGACGTGGCATGTTTTGCAAATACAGGCGGAAGTTTTTATCTCGTTGAGCGAGAGACAAACAGATGATACATTGATTCTATTATCAATTACTCGTTACTTCTCAGTGAACTGAACGCATTATTTCACTTGCTCCTATTTTTGAGAAAACCTGTATTATTATTTTAAAGAGAGCATGGCGGAGGTCGAGAAAACAGCAGATACTTCTGTTCTAGATCGAACTGTTTTTGTGGAGAATCTCCGGACATCGGTGGAGAAATTAGCCAAGCTATTGAAACCTGTATACCAAGAGAAATTTGGCGACAATGCCATCTCGGCTTTGATTCGTAAAAGAGACGGTTATGAGATCACTTTTAAGAATCCAGAGGCTGCCCAAGATTGCATCGATAATGGCTTCAAGATCGATAATCGCCAGTACGACGGGGTCAGCCTCAGCAATTCCGATCTACTGGTCAACTTGAATCCCGTCCCTGCATACGTGGACGATGCCGCTCTCACCAAAAAGCTTCAGGATCTAGGTTGCACCATTGTTGGGGATGTTAAGCGTGTACAAGTGGAAGGTATTGAGACAGGACGGAGGAAGATAATTGTTCGACTGCCCCAGAACATGAGATCATTACCAAGAGCTGTTATTGTCAAGTGCAATGGCCGCGACGAAAGAATTGAATGTTACCATCGAAATCAAAGAATCAGAAAGAACACCAGATAAATCAAGATGGAAGTCTAAGGGATGATTTTCATTTCCATTAAATTTGATTTGTTGCGATTGATGCTGAAGCAGGTCCAGCATTCCCAGAGCTGCAGGTCGCGGCTTCGATACGCATGGTTGTAGTTGGAAGTGTTTAAAAACATTATGTTTTTTTTTTATATGGTATATTATTTATAGCAAACATTTAGTTAAACAATTTTTATGTTTTTGTGCCAACTATTATCCGTAATTACGATTTTTGGGAATTAATAGTAAATAATAGTAATGATCTGTAGAAAATAAGTCTACAAAGATTTATGGAATTTTTCTTATTTCTTGCGCATATTCGAAAATGTGTTAATAACACATACTTTCTATTTAATAGAAAATTCATGCTTTATATTATTAATATTGGGCATATGTAGAATCAAGTAGTCCTTGCGCTACTTTGAATTTTGTTAACATTATATGCATAAATGATAGATAATTAGGAAGTTGGCACCTCTGTATTTTATTATAGTAAGCATTTAAATATATAATTTTTTTTTTATCTCTCTTTCTAAGTATTAGTTTATTTTTAAATATAACTTTTGTCTCATTAATATTCTCCCTCTTAAAACATTCTGGAATATTAATCGTAACAAATATTTTTTGCTTGCTTATTTAAAATTATGTTTTTCGTTTGAAGAGCTAAAATACAGAGGTGCCATGTATGTAAATGTAAAATTCCAATACATCCATGCTTAAATATTTAGGAATGCATATTTTTATGTTATGCATGTTTAAGAGAAACCTTTAGAATTTAGTTAAGTATTGCCGATATTAAAATTGTTTGGATTCAAAATAAATAACAATAGAAAAATGTTTTATTTTTTTGGAATAAAAAACTTTATTTTTTTTCAAAATTAATGACGATAAATGCTATAAATAGTTCAAAGATATTTACTCTTTTTTGATGAGTCATGTGAATATCAATAAAATATGACTGCAGGAAGGTTAATAGCTAAATTAATATTTTACTTTTTCACATTTCTGTGCAATTCAATTATTTTAATAAATATAAACATTTCTAGGTTATTAATTGTCTCGCAAATTTTTCAATTGTAAAAATTTGAGTTTATATGAGTATATATAAGTAACAATCTTAACTCGAGTAAACTAAGTATGTTGCTCATCTACTGTGCATATTTCAATACATTTTTCATAATTAACTTTCATACGTTTTCTTCTATTAAAATAAATTAAAAAAAAACGCATGAAATAGATAATTTTCGTGTGTGTGAAACAGATAATTTTCATAATTTGTTTTAGTAACGTAATCGAAATTCCTATTAAAAATTTTTTTTTTAAAGTTTTATTTCTTTATTAACTGTTTTTTTTATTTCTTTTAACTCTTTTATTAAGTGATTATTACGAACATAATTTTTTAGTATCTGATCAAAAAATTGTTAATATTAAATCATTAACTGAAATGTGTTATGCACATCTTGCAGTAACTCATTAAAATAGAATTAGTTATAGAATAATTATTTTTCAATAATTATTCAGCAAGAGTCTCTTGATTAACTTTTGCTGAATAATTAATTATTTTCTAAGTATGAGACGTAGCTAGGGTTTGCAATGCCCAAGCACAAATTATGTTATTAATATAGCACTTTTTAATCGCGTTTATTGTATTTCTCTTAAATTCTTTGATTAATATAGCACTTTTTAATCGCGTTTATTGTATTTCTCTTAAATTCTTTGAATTGTATTTCGCCTAAAGTTTTTCAGCCAATATTTTACCAATTTGTAAAAAATAATGGGGAAAAAAAAGAAAATCCTACGAGTAAGCTAACTACAACATCATGTTTAATGTTTTGGTAAATCGTATTAATATTTGAATAAATTATAGGTTCCGCAATTAGGAAATAAAACTGGAAATAATGAAAGGAGAAAAGTATTTTTTCTCCGGAATTAATTTTGTTTGTTTGTTATTTTTCATAAATTTGGAGCCACTCTAGCTACGCCACTACTCTATTACTGTTACATTTACATAACTAAAAACAAAATTATTTAATATATTACAATGTGCAATTTAGAGTGTTAATTCGATATTTTAACGTATAGAATGAATTAACAATTAAAATTTAAAATGAAATTTTAAATTATTCGATTTTAATTGCAATTATCTTAAACTTTAAACACAGTATTTTTGTTTTAATTTGGAAGTTTTTTTTTTAAAAACAAGTATTAATTTAATCGGCTTACTTAACCGAGTTAGTTGAAAATATTTTAAGCATTTTTTGCGCATATATAATGTAAAGAAAAAAAAAGCACTTTTGAAATCGCGTAGAAAAGAAATGGAAACGTTTCTTGTGCATCTTAAAAAAAAAAAAAAAAAAAAAAAAATACATTTCTTGTGCATCATTCGCAACAAACGGTCTTGTGACGTGAAAATCGCTGCTCTCGGATGATTCTGGTTAACGGAGTTCCTTTTTTGAAATATGGTTTTGTTTTCGATTTGTTCGGGATTAATTTTTATGTGGTATAAGAAACCACTTATAAGTGCCCATTTATGGCACATGATTTATGATACCAGGATAAAAGTATATAAGCAGCAGATTTAGTAGCATATTTGTGTTATATGATGTACGAAATGTGCACCACGATTTAACAGCTTATGTAATACTAAATCAATAAAGAATTAATTAATTTGTTGAAATAGTGTGTTATTGTTTTTATGTTTTATTTAGCTCTTCTGATTTTATTCTTCAATCATTTGGAGTAAATAGCAGGTAAGTCATCTTATTGAATCGAAAAAGTGTGATAATTATAGATAATATGTAAATTCTATACGATTTATATTGTATTTACATGTATGGATACTATATTTAGATACAATAAGAATTTTGTTTTATGCTTAAATATACAATACGGAACATTCTCTTATTTTTTCGTGTTTCTTCTTTTTTCGTATTATAATATTCGTATTAAATTGAGACGTTTTTAGTTTTGACTATTATTGCTTCTGTTATTACGATAGCTTTATAATATTGAAAACGAAAACTTAAAATTTAAATTAAGAAGATTTGTATTGGCAATTTTCGCTTATTTTTTGTTCTATTTTTGTTCCTTCGAAGAATATCTTAATAATAGAAGAAGTGAGAAATTTTTATTCATTCAAAAATTTCACTGTCGGCAATTTCAATCAAATATTTAAAATCAACACTTTAAATAATAATCTAAAGTAAACCAAAAACAATTTATGAGTTTTTAGAGATTTTGAGTAGGGAGAATAAAAAATTATGTGCTCGTGATAAGTAATAAAAAAAGTAACTTTCCAAACATGCTGAGTAAACAATTATTAAATAATTTTTCATACGTTTTAAGGTGAAAAAATTATGAATTTATCATAAATTGGAGGATGATCTGATTCCAACAGAATATTTGGACACATTTTGATATAGAGTGAAACTGAGTAAACTGCTTAGAATTAAATTAACTCGGATATAGACTGATTTTTGAAACAAGATTGTAGGTGATGTGTATCAACTTGAAAGTGAGGCTAATTTTATTATTATTATTATTTTTTTGATGGTCTCTGGATATAATTCGCGAAGGGAGGTAAAATACCACAAATTCCCGAAAATGATTATTTCAACTATCGACTTCACAGCTTTGATTTATAATTATGTAATTAATTTAAAATAATGTAATTAAATAATTTTTCATATGCTTTATGATGAAAAAAACTATGAATTTATTAATTGATTTTTATCAAAAAGAATATTGGGGCATATTTGGAAATTGAATAAAGGTTTTGTGTAAGCGAACTGAGTATACAACTTAGAAATCAATAAAACTCAGAAATAAACTGATTTTTAAAACAAAATCTTTTAAGCGCGTATTAAAGCATTTTTTCTCGCAATCATCGTTTATTCACGCAGAATTCAATACAAAAAATTAAATTTAAAAATACTTTAAATAATAAACTCTTCGAAATCGAATTTTATATATACGACTTTTTGGAAATTCGATTTCGTTCTTATTTTCTATTTTTTCATTGAGAATTACATTCTTTAAAATGATGTAAAAACTTATATATTTCGCAATCCAAATATTTTTCGACTATTATTAAATAAAATAATAAAAAAAAAACAACAATGCTTAGCTATTATCTTCGGATAAACGAATTTTTTTATTTTGTGAGAAAATTCTTTTCAATTTACTTAAAAAATTCTTGAGATATGGCCAAATGCTCTAAAAATTAGGTCTTTGGTCTGCGCCACTAACCAAACTATTGGGACCATACTACTTCCCAGATTGTAGTCCCCACATTTCGAGGGTAAGGAGTTAGTCGAAAAACCGGCATGTTAATTTATAGAAAGTGCACCTTTGTGTCTGATTTCGCAACTTAAAATATCGTCTGCGCTAATTAATTAGTATATTTGAGGTCAACGCTTTAAGTATGTGAAAATACGATCGAAAGTAATTTAGAGAGACTGTTTTTTTTTTTTTCGACAGTGAAGTGAATTTGATTCCTGACGATTGCGATCGTTAAATCGAATAAAATGCGATCGTTTTGGAACTAGTGTTTTTTTAAATGAAATTAAATATTGATTAGACAATGAAAAATGTAACTTTTTAACCTGAAATCGTCAATTTATAACTAGTTTCCCTCGCAAATAAATTCGATAGATTTATTTACCTTATATGATATTAAAATACATTGTTTTAAAAATATAAATGGTTTAGATTGATTATATAAATCAAATGATTCTATATTATGATTATAAAAGTTGCAAAAAAAAAAAAAAGCATTTATTATCATATTATCTTAATGTCAAGTCAATTCAAAAGTCAAAACTAGTAGATATTTTGTATTTTAATAAAAATGTAATATTTCATATTTACAAAAATATATATGAGTGCATGCTGATAGCGTGTAAAAACGTTCCTAGATTAAAATTTTATCTATCATTTTCAATTACGATTTTAAATAGGCAAAGCTTAACGAAAGAAACGTTACAAAGAGTGTTTTACAAAATAGTATATAGGAAATTATTTATGCTTATATATTGAATTTTTTAATGAGATATGATTTTCTTGATACGAATAGATTTTGCTCAGAATTTCGTTCTCTTTTCTAACAACAGATGACAGCACAAAAAGTAATAATCACGACTTTAAATAGAAATCTTTCGTTGTTTTACACTCATAACTGTCCTTTTTAAATTGTGTTTTTTATTTACTCAATTTTGTCGTTTTTAATTTTTGGACATAATACAAGGTTGACATGGAAGAATAAAAATTAAAGTTTAAACAATGTATATTTTTTTTAATATTTAATGTGAGAACTAGATGTCGGCACTGAAAATTTTTCCAGACGATAATAAATTTTTTTTTGGAAAAAAAAAAATAATTGAGTAGATCATGAACCATTCAATAAACTGCTACAATAATGATTAAATACAATAAATAAAAGAACATATATTTAAATAAAGTAAACAAATAGATAAAAATATTGAAAAACACAATTATATCTAAAAAAGTTATTGGCAATTAAAATCTCAAATTAAATAAATATATAATACAAGAATCTGAGTGATGAATGTTGCAAAAATAGAAGACAAACCACTCCAGCCAAAATAGTGAGAAAAGCAATTGCTACACCTCTTGGCCTCTTGCTATTCCCAGTTTTCCTGCCAATTTCCCATTCTTAACATAGCATTTAAGAAAAGCTTTTAAAAATAACAAGAGGAACCTCGACAAAAATATTCGAACAAATATTACGAAGAAGATAATGGAGAGTAGTAACCTGTTTGTTATCATATATGTTTTATTTTACACTTTCAAATTTGTAGAAAATATTAATTTAACTGAAAAAATTCTTCTTATATCCACAATAAAAGTAACAGATTAAATAAATTATATGTTTGTTACTTATAATAACATATTATTTATTTAAGCTTACGAATATGTATTATTCAAGAAAATGTTGACTTTTTATTTTTATCACTAGACAGCAGCACCAGTTGTTGTTGTTGTCGTGTCTATGCATACAGTGCTAGGGCAAAGATTCGAGTCCTCCAAAAGTCTTGACAACAAGATTTGCAAGTTTTGGAGCCCGATGCAGTGGCGGGTTCAGCCTCGTAGGGGTCATGACCCCCTCCAAATTGAAAAATAATAATTTTTTGTTTACAAAAGAGATAAAATATTTTAAAAATTACTATAAATATTAATTATAAATGGACTCGCATTATTAAACATTAATCGAGAAATTGATTTGGATGTTGAAAAAATCATTGACAGATTTGCCTAAGTTTCTAAAAACGCATTACATTTATTATTTAAAGGTTTTCAATACTTAAATTATTTATGTATTGTTCTATTTTTCATTATGAAAAAAATAAATGAGAAGACTAGCATTATAAACCTCAGCTTTTTTTTTAAAAAAAAATATTTAAAAAAATTTCTTTTGATAAAAAAAATCTAATTGTGTGGGAGGGGGGGGTGGAATCTGAGCCTATGACCCTCCCCAGGAAAAATTTTTGGATCCGCCCCTTGCCCGATGGCCATGGAGAATTTCGATGTGGGGTGCTCCAAGTTGAAAGAGGGAGCTGATAATGGCGTGGCAGTCAAAAACATGGTCTGAAGTTAGTTGCAAATGAGGACAGTACTTGCAGATGGGATAGGATTTTATATTGGTGCGTGAGATCTTTATGCCTTTGAAATGTCTAGTATGTAGCCTAGCTATTGTAGAGGAGAGGCACCAGTTGCTACAAACAATTGTTTCGTGAAGATTTTAACTCCTAACAATCGACGATATCGATCACTGTACTACTGTTTCTCTTTTTACATAGTATGCCCCTTCCCCCCGACAAATAGGTAAAACTTATTTTGATAATTGGTAGGTAATAAAAAGCTAGTTTCTTGAAAACAAACTTAGATTTTTATCATTGTCACTGAATTACAGCGTTTTTCTTGAAGAAAACGTACGTTCTCAAATTTCGAGTGTTGCTTTTCCCCCTCTCTTTGGTTGCACACCACGTAGTTTTCATGCATTCTTTTCTCGTTGTCAGCATCATCAACGAACGATGCGGGGTGTACAGAAGGGCTAGTTTACTATTACTACCTATGCTACCTCCTCATGACGTCACGCTGCACACACATCTCGGAGATCGCAAGCAAAGATATTATGAAAACTTAGTATCATTCTCTCTGTCAAAATAAGTTCGACTTTTTCTTGATATAAGCTTTAAAACTTTATGCAATTAACATGTTATTTCCTTTCAAAAACATAGTTTAAAAAAATTTTCTTGGCCAAAATATAAAATTAAATACCATTTTAAACTAATAAAAATATTTTACTAGTTGTCGTAAATGACGCTATAAATACTTTATTTTAAAATTTTTAGTTTAAGCTTTTATTATTAAAAAAAAAATTATGCATATATCGACACTTTTTTAGCTACATATTGTTCGATAACAATAATTTGTAACATTGGGTTAAATTCCTGGGTCCTGATTTTAAAATATGCTGTTAATGGCAATTTGTTTATACTTAATTATTAGGAAACAACAACCTTAAACGCTAATTATTCTAACAAAATAATAATTTAGGTTCATAAAATTTTTTGAAATTTTGCAATTGTTTATAGATATTTAAATTTAAAAGAATATAATTATATAAAAAAAATAATTATATTATGACTAAAAAAATAATAAATATTTAGAATAACTTCATTAAAAACATGAAATTAGGAGAATTTTAACTATTAATTATCTATACTTTTCATTTAAGTTTTTATTTTTTGACTTATTCATTTTTTACTTTTTCGTCTTTCTTTTTGAAGTAACTGGGTGGTTTCAATTTAGATGGTGAATTCTTATAAAAGTTTTGAAATCCAAAATAAACGTATTGCTGTTTTATTCACTGCGGGATATCTTCCCTCTAATTCATTTATAAGTTCTTGGATGACACTTTTTGATTTTCTGTCCAATGCACACTTTGAAAAAATTTCTCAAATTCGTGACGCACTTCCATCCATGGTGCTGACGGAACAATTAATCCTCCCTTAGATAAGAGAGCACTTGATAGAGTTAGAGCAATTTTAAAATTATACTGATCGGCAATCCAAGCAAACGATTTCTTTTATCATCTTCCTAATCTTGCTTTAAGAAATGCTTACTGAATATTCGTTCATATTTAATATTAACTGGGTCATTTCGTTTGCAATGTTGAAGTCATTCATTATATAGTTATTCATTTACTTTAGGGAACACGTGGAAAAATATATTTTTTCCTTTTGTGTTTCTATCAGAATTTTTGTAAGTTGCAATCGCACAAACTGGCATTTCATAAATAATTTAAAATTTTTGTAATTCTCTTCACAAAACTGAGAAAAATCATTATAGGAAACAGAGAATGTCTTGGAATATGTCACAGAAAAAAATGCTCCAAAATTAGTTAATGCTAGTTAGACCGAACGCTTCGTTCTTGAAGTAAACGCTCTGGCTTTGCGCCACCGTGACGTCACAGGCGAAAATCACAGGTTTGGAGCGGCGAGAGTTTCTTCTAAGGAGTGAACTAGCCATTCTATTATTCTCTTTGGTGTACAGCAATGATATATAGTTTCTGCTGTCATTTATTGAACGAATAAATTTCTCTCTCTCTCGATGTATCTGTTTATTTCAGCAGCTTGCTTAGAATTTAATTTAGTAAATAAAATGCATTTGCTCAGAGAGAAGACGAGTAAGGAAAATAATATTTCAAAGCAATTCGTTAAACAGGTTCAAGCTTTTTGACACTTAATTATAAATTCTTTGATGAAATCGCCAGGTCTTTTTCAATTAAAATCTTCCGTTCTCTCTTAATTGCAATAATAAAGAAAAATGATGTAACCCGGTTTCAAATCCCGGCTGGTCGATACGAATTACACATCCGGCTTGCACCGACTCAAGTGCTGACGTAAAATATCTCCAGTGGAAGACAATCATGTTCCCTTTTCGTCGGGCTAACCATGGGAGGTTTTCCTCTCCATTAAACCCAAATGCGGGCTAGTTCCATCAAAAAGTCTTCAACGAAGGTAAATTTCTCCCAGTACATGATCCAGAAGTTCCCTTGTCTTCTGGATTGGATACACAACAAGGCTACGGAGTTGAGCATTAGTAGTCGTAAACCTGAAAAATTGTGTCGGCTTTTCAACGACAGTTATAATATTAAAAGACTACCACTGCAAAATATTTATTGACTGTCCTGAGCATCTCTATAAAGATTCTAAAGATAGTTTCCTTCTTGTAGAAATTGTTTTTGTTTCTTAATAAAATGAAAAAGTTATGAATGTTGAGTGAAGTACTATTCGAATACTTCAAGGTGATATAGTTAAAGTTCTCTCCTGTGACGATTCGTTACACAAAAATAGAACAGCCAAATGATTTGAATTCAGAATACTCCATAATTCAATAAAGTCTCCTCATGAAATTGCGCTGAACTTTTAACCTAAACTTTCCGCAAATTTTGTTTTCTAGTTTCTATAGAGTGGCAAGACCCCTTAATGCTGTTTCGTTTCCATGGTTACAGAAGGAACGTTGAAAATTTTTTCTTTTTTGGTGAAAAGGAAAGGGCAAATGTGGCAAAAATAAATTGATTTTACAAATTTCTTGGAATAACTATTCTCTTCTGTTACCAGGATGTATGAATGTTTAACTGAATATTTAGAGTGGTATGACGCTTGCATAAAAATATTTTTTTTTCTAGTCATCATTGGAAAAAGCAAACTAGATCGAATATTTCGAAAGTTTGTGTAACGATGAATTAAAATTTTAGAAGTAAACAACATAAGAAATCATCCAATAATCAATTTTATTTCTGATATGTTCAGTTTTCCTTTATAACAGTTTTTTCCCTTTACTTTTAACGGGTCCCGTAGTGGACTGGTCGTAAAGACACGGTTTCCAGTAGAACAACGAAGTCTAGCATCACCTGCTGAGGTTAATAAGCGGGTAGGTGACCGCTTGGATCAGCCTGCTTAGGGACGCGGTATCGGTCCTCGTTAAACTGTTCTACCGTAAAGTGCTCGCGCAGGTCGTTGGGCTAACAAAGTAGGCGGGCCACCCCCTCTTCATAGGATCAAAATTGCGATGGCATGTCTTCGGATCATCCTCAGGGATGTTTCCATAACCGTCGCCATTAGCCCATTGTGCAGCTCTAGTACGACGTGAATAAAGTACCTACCTACCTTATTTTTAATGAACTCAAAATTAGAAAATTATGCATGCATCTGATAAGCCGTACTCAAAGCCGTAAAGGGGAAAGAGAGGGTACTCGTCACGTGTGAGTGTCCGAAATTTTTTTTCTTAAAAAAAAAAAAAAAAAAAAAAAAAAATACAGTGTTTATTTACCCTTTTAAAAGAAATGGCAGATACTTTTTTTATATTTACTAGGGGACTACGACCCTTGTTCGCTGATGCTCAACAACCCCTTCGCAATAATTGCTGTTTCTTGCCATAAAACAGTTGAAATGATCCAACTAAAAATCTATATCCTAAAAAGAACACTTGAGCCTCTACTTCCCACGTCCAAATATTTCCCTATAAGTGAACATAAATCATTTTTCTAAGTAATCATTTTTTTTAAATGACATTTAAAATTAAAAGTATATTGTTGTAACAAATTTGTTCACTAGTGTAATGTAATATTTTTGATTTTCAAACAGACGGATGTATTTTAAATAAAATTTTTGCATTCATCACTTTTTTGCATGAAGCTGAAAGTTAATTCATTCAACGAATCTCTTTAACCGCAATTCATAATTCGCGATCGAAATTATATTTGATGACGAATACCTGCGATTTCTATACGAACAGTCATTCAGTAACTTTGGAGACGTCTTTAATGTAACTTGTAACGTTCCTTCTTTATTGTGACTAATTAAATTTAAAAAATAAAATTGTTTGATAGTCTTTCTTATGCAAACGAAAACAAAATGGTGTCTCTTTTTTTTAGAGAAGGAAAATCCAAAACACATCGGAAAATATTTGTAAATAAACAGAAAAAAATATGTATCTTCTTATTAAAGTTAAAACCTAATGCCTGAGAAATAGTTTTACTAAATTTAATGATATAACATGAAAGGCCTATTTAAAATTTACATTCCATAGTTTTGAGAGTCATATTACTTCAAACATTAAAATAAGCAAAAATTATACATAAGCCTCATAATTTTATGTAATTTAATTTTGTAAAGAACGTTCTCTGACAAAAATTTTTGTCAAAAATTTTTAAGTTTTAATAAAAATCATTCTTTAGAAACTAAAGAACGTAAAATAAAAAATGCTTACGAAGCAAAAAAGAAAAAACCACTTCTAAATTCTAAAAATTCTTTGCATTAAAATAAAGAACATTAATGTTTTTTTTTTTTTTTTTTTTTTTTATTATTTTTTTTTTAAATTCATAACCTGACGTGGAAAACTATTCTATAGAAAACTATCATCAAATAAGATGTTTTGATTTTAAATAAAGTATTTTATGATTTGTCGCCTTAATTTTAGGTGTAGATTAGCTGCGCTTAAAAACCGCCAAATCTGTAGTTGCGGTGGCGTTAATACGTAAGTTACTTCAAACATTAGAATATGCAAGAAGTATACATAAACACATAATGTTATACCATTTAATCTTTCCAAAAAATTATTTCAACAACAATTTTTATCAAAAAATTATAAACTAAAAAACGTAAAATAAAGAATTCTTAGGATAAAAAAAAAAAAAAGATTTTAAAAATTCCTCATATTGAAATAAAAAACTTCCATATTGTTTCTTTTTTTTTTTTATACTTATAGTTCTTAATCAGGCGTAAAAAACCATTCTGTAGAGAACTCTCATCAAATAAGAAGAAAAAATTATTTACAAATAAATTTTTTATTATAAAAAATCATAACAATTACTTGCTTTTTAAATCCAGAGAATTCCAAATGAAATGTTCTTCGTTTGAAAACTTTATTCTCAAATAATATATACATAGTTTATCCTTTCATTACTTTAAGATGACATACCACACAGTAAAATTTTATAATTGCAAGATCTTGATATGAATTTCAATATGTAGCTTAAAAACAGAATAGCTGAATTCTAGTTGAAATTTATCATTCAAAATTTAAAAATACTTACATAGAAAACGATAAGAATTTATTAATAATAAACACAAATGATACTATTTCAAGTAATTCGGATGATTCTTTACTGTTGTTTTTCGAATTATATAGATACAGAAATATATACTATTCTATAACGTAGAAGAATATTCTATAACAATCACAGTTCCGTACTTTCTCACATTTATTTATTGGAACAAGGTAAGCAATGTTGACTTCACTTCAATTTGTAATGAATTGAAGACCAAAAAAATTTATTTCACCATAATACACACATCTGTAACAGTATGCGATTCCGAAATCGGAAGTTATCAGTTGCAAGTTTGTTGATAATTGAAATTAAAAATTATTGAGAATTTTTTCTTCAAATGTTTGGTGTGCTCTGTTTCTGAAAGATTTACTTACGTTCTAGAGAGTTTTTTCACGTTCTTCTGTCTATTCCTTAAGAAAATTTTGCTTCTTATTTGCTGCTAAGAAAATGGCGTCCGAATCTGCCAATGATTATGATAGAACTAAATGAAAACTTAATAAATAAATGCCTGATATTTTCAGGCTCCGCTAGAGGGCGTACTCGAGTTGAGATTGCGAATAGATTAAATTAATCATTAATTTTAACAGGCGAATTTTTTTTATCTGATTCTATAATTGTACGTTAGAAAGCTACGAGTTTAATCGAATTTTTATTTTATTTTATAAATAAGTTTCGAATAACTTTTCATTCAACAAACAAATATATTATAAAAATATAAAGCAGTTTTATAAAAATACGCATTAGTACAAACTTGAATAAAATACTTTTTTTTCTAATTTTAGTTTAGTTTTAAATTTTAGTGTTTTTTTCAAAAACATTGAATTACGTATTAACTATATTAAAAAAAATATAGATTTTTATCAAAAAGCATAATGCACTTAAATCAAAAATAATGTTAAAACAGAATTATTAAATTTAAAAAAAAAAAATAGTAACATACAAGAAATAATGCATCGAAGTTGCCAGGCACAGTAAACCAAAATATATCACGGTTACAATAAAATACATAAACAAATAATAAATCTAAATTTGGCAAAAGAAGTAGACGATAAAGAATTATATTTCAACTAATTCGATGTGCTATGCGGCTCTGTATTTAATCAACTTCACGTTAATTAACATTCTTACTTATGTGGAGAAACTTAGCTCAATTCTAACACGCCATTTTGCTTATAAACGATTAGCTGGGCTGACGTCATCACTGACAACGGAAGACATTTTCACTCCCCGGGCGATACTGAAAACGGCGTCCTAACTCAATTATGGAAAAGTTATCTTAAAAAAAATCTTACATCACTTTTTTGGTGTAGTCACAACGCTGTATAAAATTGATTTTTATATTTTAAATTACAATATTACTACCAGAAAACTGGAAAATCTAAATCAACCCAGAATGTTGATTTAAAAAACACATTATGAAAATAAATAACAATTAACGATTTCAAGATTTTAAAAAAAGCCGTCAGTTTAATTAATGAGAATATACCCTCGAGTATTCTAATATAGATATCTGTTAATAGCACTATTTTTAATGAATGTAATCTTTCATGACAGAAATATATATTGAGCATTAAAATGTATTTTTTTGTTTGTTTTGTTTTATTAGACGCAAATAGTTTTATACACTCTTCAAAATCAATTGTTTCTGCTGTTTCATTTTCGATAGAAATTATAGATAAAGAACTGTCTTGTGTCTTTGTAGATCAGATTGATATGTTTTCATAGTTTTTATTTTGCTGAAAGAACGCTCAGTACTTGTACTGGGATTGTTAACAAAACAATGAAATTTTCCAAAAGTTTGGAGAAATATTTTTTTAAACTTGTTGCAGTCGAGCACTTTACGGTACAGCAGTTGCAGGTAACTACGTCACTTGCAGGTTATCCCATTATTCCGCTAATGCTACCACGATAATGTTGATAATTCAGATAATTTTTATTCGTCATGCAAAGTTAACCACTTCAATCACCAATTTTTTGAAGAAGAAAAAATCAACATATTTTTTATTTCATTAATAAATACAAGAAACTAAAATAAACATAATACACAAGTTTTAAGTTGAAATGTAAATTTTTTTAAGTATAAAAAACATTTATTTTACCTTCAGTTTACTATCCCGAGTTATCAAGGGGAAAAGGAAAAAAATTTAAATATTATTCGTTGTATGATATTTTTTAAAACCAGGAACAACACAAAGTGATACTTTCCAAATATACGCCATTTTTTTCACTGTTTTGTTTTCTATGTAAATTCAGCCACCATCGTATATAAAATAGCACAAAACATGTGTACAGTTCCCACAATCCAACAGCAAAACTTCCAATCGCTTGGCAAACTTACAATCACAGCAGATTATTATTATTATTTTTTATTTTTTTGCTTCCGGCCAAGTAAAAACGTAATAAAACAAAACGTACAGATAAATTCTGCTACACCCGAGTTATCTCGGAATAATAAATACTTGCAATATATACATACCCGAGTTAACTCGGTATAATCAGGGAAGCGGTTAAGTATTACAGTACACACAACAAACAACATTTTTGATTGGAGTTATGAGAAAATTCCATTTCTTAAATGTCTCTGACTTTAAAAGTCTAATTAAAAATAAAAAAAATAGAGCTTCGTAATAAGTTTATATTTATGCTCTCATTCAGCTTCAAGTTGAATTCCGTATTCTTAGAGTGTGCCGTTTACCCGCAATACGATATACACACACACAAATTCTTGTTGTTGTTTATTGACGTAAGCCTGTTAAGGCAGACGGGTGCGATTGTTCTTATTTTCCAGTGGTACCATCTTTAAAGGTTTAAAAGACGCCCGTTTAAAAGGCGGACCCATTCATATATCCGTTCATTCATCCACAGATCGTAATTTTGATCTGAATCAGAGAACGATCAATCTCCAATTCAGTACCTCCAGAGATATTTTATTTATTTTATATCCGTCGTTGTACAGCCGACCCAATTTTGGGTTTACGACTAATGTTCAACTCCGTAGCCTTGTCATTTTGAACTCAATCTAGAAGACAAGGGAACTCCTGGATCAAGTATTGGGGAGAAATTTGCCTTCGTTAAGGACTTTTTGATGGAACTAACCCGCATTTGCGTTACACGGAGAGGAAGACCACGAGAACCTCCCACGGTTGGCTGACGCCAAGAGGACTCTAATCCATGATCCGTCTACCACTGAGGATATTTCACGTCAGCACTGTGGACGGTGCAAGTCGAATGCGGAATTCGTATCGACCAGCCATCGCCGGGATCGAACCGCGTTTCACCTCATTGGAAGGCGAACGCTCCATCCCCTGAGTCATCGCGGCTCCCCCAGAGGTAATGATTTGTTATGGGAAAATGGAAGACTTTGCGACTCGACAGATTTAACGTGTCACCATTCAACTACACGGGGAGTCTTCGGCCGGCGGGGTTCAAACCCACGAACTCCCGGACATAGGTTTAGCGCCCTACCGACCAGTCTATCCCGGCCACGCAAATTCTTAATTTTATTTTACAGTTGCTGACTACCCGTTGTTCGTACGGAGGAAAAAACGACGCACCGATTAATCAGTACTGAATAACACTACAAAATCGTGCACAAAACGTTCAGACAAACACAGATAGTAAAGTGACAATGATTCCAATGTTTTTTATTTTTTCAGTTTCTTTTGTTACCCTTCTCGGTTACTTTACATTGAGCAAAATGTATTTTTAGCAATTCATCCCATCAAAATATAGACTAACTGTATTCAATATCATCTGGCATAATGTTGCTCTAGGCAACTCACATTTAAAAAATTTTCACAATCAAGCTATTATCTCCTGGGAGCTGCAAGAAATTTATCATAAAAATGTACAGCATTTGATGCAGCTGTAATCGGCATCAAATTTACTCATAAATTATTTTATAACTTTATAAGGGTATCTTTGGTACCAAATTACCATGACGTCCAATTACCAAAATTACGCTGTTTTAAGCGAATTCACTTTGCTTTTTAGTATAAAGCTCAATTCTTTACTTCAATTTGTAACTCTTACCAAAATTAGTATCATTTTCCACCTCCTTTTGCTTTTCAATTCGAATTAAAAATTAAAATTACAGTTGATTTAGTTTTATAGTAACATGTCTTCAAAGCATAACTATAAACAAAATTAACACGTGGTTTCTGATAATATTAAAAAATACTAATCAGGCGAGTGAGCGATAACGTTGATCATTGAGATAACCTAGCATAAAGAATAAAAAACATCTAAGCAGTACAGAAAGCTAATTTTTTGAATTATAGTTTTAATTTTAGTTATAATTTTTTTTTTTTAATATAGTGTCGAATTTCGTATTCTTAGATGTATACTGACACACAAATTCTTCATTTTTTTATATACACTGTAGGGGGGCTTCCTCTCAGTAACCCACATCATTGATTCGTAATAAAATTTGTTTCTTTTCTACTAAAGTCAAAATTATTCACTTTACTAAAAGGAAGCCTGTGCCTCCAAATATTACTATCCATTAGTGTGTTTAATTAGATTAATATTTACATCTATTGGCGAACAGAAGTAATTTTTGTAAGTAATCTATTTTTTCTTAAAAATAACATTTGTTATAGCATTATATAGTTCAAATAAATTATGATGAGCTTACAACCGTAATTTAGTATTTTTGCTTATTAAATGGGTATATATATTAAATATTATTTTTGATTGCATCTCATTATGCATGAACCTGATCATTAAGTTCTAAATCAATAATAATGTTATTTGTACAAAAATAATAATTGTAAAACGGTTAATAAGATAAGACCACCTTTCTAAATAACTTTATCTTAAAATGTAGGGTAGAATTACATAAATATAATAATAATAAAGAAAAACATAAATTCTTTTAGTTTTAAACTCATGATTTAAAAGCAATATATATATATATATATATATATATATATATATATATATATATATATATAAACAAATAATATGGGTTTCAGTATCATATGTTCAACTAATTTCGCAACATAATCCACTCAATTCGTTATTTGATTAAAAACAGACTCATCTTATTTCCGAAAAGGAAGCAATTAGACTTCTTCATGTTTTATTCAATAGCAGAATTGTTGAAACTATTCATGAGTGCAATGAAAAGATAATCTATTCGACTAAGTTTATGAACAAAAGAAGCACCTTTTATTCCGGAATATAGTGCTTTTAGTCAAAACTTTTGATTAGAAATAATGAAAAAATACATATGTAGCGAAGATATCCTTAAAAAAAAAAAAAAAAAAAAAAAAAAAAACCAATTAGTTAACTCATGAAAATAGCGAAACTAGCCGAAATAATATTTATAAATAAATTGATACTTGAATGCAATATCTAAAAAAGTATCAATCACAAATTAGAAAAGTGTACTGAAGAAAAAAACATAATTACAATTATTAGGAAAATTGTTTTACGAGTGCTAAATAGTTACATATTTTGAGATATGTTCATTTTTTAATATTGTTCATTTTTTAAGATATGTTCATTATAGTTACATATCGTCGCTTTGAAACTAAACCGTAGTAACTAAAAACAATCGAAAAATGAGATATTTGGGTCATTTTGTGTAAAAAAAATTACCCTTTTAGAGAAACAACGTGTTATTTTCCATAAAATTAATTTAGAGAGCAGATAATTCTGAGAGAGCAGATTAGAGAGCAGATAAATCTGATATCGCAATAGCGCGATGCACGTTATTGAAAAGTTAGAAATCTCTCTCCTGAAAAACTTGCTTTTTTGAGTTACCACGGTTTAGTTTCAAAGCGACGATATTTCGAGTATATATTGTGAGATGAGTTCTTTTTTTGAAAATACCCATTTCAAGCTCAGCCTATTTTCTTAAAAACGCCGGACAGGTGGGGAGTGGTTAGTTAGACTGTAATAGTTAGACCACTGACTGCAAAGTCAATGGCAGCGGGTTCGAATGCCGCTCAGGGCATGGATGTTTCTCTGTGTGTTGTCCTCTGATGTTTGAATATTGCCTATCCTATGAACGGGTATCTGTGACATGGCTAATGTTGCTCGCCTCCATGTCTTTGGTTCACAGGTATTCACCGGGTAACGATAAATGAAGAACACATCCGGCATCTTCTAAGGCGAAGAGCGAAAGTTCAGTGCCTGTCGTTATTAAAACAAACTCTTAAAAACACAGTCCGAGCTAAAGTCGATGGCCAAATTATTAGACGCACTATAAGATTCTATGTAATAGTCTTAATTATCAAGTGATACTATACAACTTTATTGTTTTTACTCGGCTGAAACCGGTTTGCACTTGTTTACGTTCGTGTATCAATTGGTTAAATAAGGTTATTAATAATATAAATTCAACAATTGTTTAAATTAGTCTGTATATTACATAAATATAGAATATTTATTATATCAGGTATTATATTAGTATATTATAACAATTAGACCAAATTATTAGATGCACTGTAGTGTTTTAATAATGGCATGTTTTGCACGAGTTTATAGACAATACTTTTATATTTAAACATACATGTGATGGGTTTTAATTCAGAAGATTTTTTATATACTTCCTATTTGTAATAATATATTTTTTTAACGTATTGCATTACAATGTTAACCCATTGATACATGAACGTAAACAAGTGCAAACCGGTTTCAGTCGTGTAAAAACAATAAAGCTGTATAGTATTACATGATAATTAAGATTTTACATAGAATCTTTAGTGCATCTAATAATTTGACCTGGGACTTTATGTCATGAATATATTCAGTAACCACATATTCTATGATGATTCAATTGATTAAAATCTTAATAGCTATTATAATATGAAAGTTTTTTTTTATATAGAGATCAATACTCTAAATCAACGGAATCATTATATTTATAATAATAGAAGAATAGTGTTGAATTTAAAATAAAATATATTAGGTGTATTGAAAATAAAATAGTATACAGATTTATTAAACTTTCAAATATCTCTACGTCTTTTTTTTTAACTTAATATTTTTGCATCGGGGGAAAAGTTATTTTTTTTGGTACATTGATATTCTATTTTGCACAACAAATTACTTTATATTCTGAATACTATGCATTTAATACTATATTTGAATTTTAACACAGGGAAAGAAAATATTGACTTCAAAAGTTTTGTGTTTCGGATCGAATAGGTGTTTATCAAAACTCTTCGAAACATTTCTTTTCCTCAAATTATTTTATCAAAAGTATTTTGCTTGGCTTGGAATTTTTTGTTGTTGTTGGGAGAAATATCATTTAGCTACGTAACTGGATTATGTACAAAATATTAAAGAAAAATATATCCAGACAGCAAGTTTAATAAAAGATAAACATAGAATATAATTTATAATATCTTCGCTTTCTAAGCCTTTTTTATTTTATTTTTTGGAAGTCCATTGCTTTTCCAATTTCGTGACATATTTACCTTTCCAATTTTTTTTTATCACAAGATTTTTGTAAACTATTTTTTAATTTAACACATCAATGCGTAAAACGCAATTTTTTTAAAAAAATATATGTTGCATGTTATTGTTAATTTTTGTAAAATTATCATCAAATTTAAAAAAAAAAATCCTGTCTGGAATTTGTTTTAAAACAGCTGAAATGTTACAAACGTAATTAAAGGATCACGTAAGTTTAAAATATATAAAAAAGATATTTTCTTTAATCTTTCTATTAAAAAAAAAAATATTTTATTCCAACTTTAAACGAGTTAAAAAAAGAAAATTTGAACTTTTTTAAAAATTTTTATCTCTAACTTCAGTGCATTTATCCATAACGAATTTTTATAGGAGTCCCTATTCAAAATGAATGCTGTAATTACATTTGCACACATTTAAATGAATAAAATTGAATAGTAATTGAAAGTAGGATTTAAAAAAAATATATCGTTAGCAGAATCGCATGCGAAAAGAATTTCTGTGAAATGTAGCGCCTTGGAAAAAAAGAATAAAATTATTCTCTGTTCACCAATACGGTTTATCACACGAGAGAATATTATGAGCAATCATTTTAACCTCAACTTTAAAAGTAATTATACGAATTTCATGCAATAGGATACATTAAATGTAGACAACACATTGTGGAGATATCGACCATGTCAACATTCTTCCATGAAAAGATACCCCAACATAGAATCGAGTTAACATGTTTTATATACTAGTGAATTGGAATTGGATTTTTGTAGATACACTACAGTACTCCCCCACCAGAGTTATATCTGTGATAGAATTCGATGCATGGATATCACTAGTTGATTCATTGCTGTTTTGTGAGAAGACGGGAGAGCTGTATTAAGATCACCGTACTTCTTGAGTGCTGATCGTGAGAGCTGTATTAAGTTCACGGTCGCTCCTGTTGTTGCCTTTAGCTGTCGAGTGTATATGTTGTACGTTGTGTGTGATGAAGACTGAGAAGCAACAGCATGAGCAGAACAATGTCGCTGTCACAAGTAGCAGGTCAACTGTTCAATGTCGACCATCCATTGAAGTAGACGTGTTCATATCGAAGTGGGAGTTTCTGTCAAGCATGTTCAGATCACGTCCGGGTGACCAATATGGGGAGAGTTGATATCGACCATGTCAACCTTCATCTATGAAAAGATACCCCAACATAGAATCTAGTTTATATGTCTAATATACTAGTGAATTGGAATTGTATTTTTGTAGTTGCCGACACACTGCAACGTAAACCGCTTCATATCATATTTGCATAAACGGCGATTTTAGTGACATCTGTGCTAACTATATAGAGTGACTAGGTCAAAAAAAAAAAAAAAATTAAAATGTTTTCTACTATATATAAAAATCTAATGATCGTGTCACAGTTTTCCATTGTTGTCAATACATTTTTACTCGCTGAAAAAAATCACATGGTAGGATCCAGTTTTCCCACATTATTTTTCATATTCGCTTGGTTGTCATCAGCATAAAATTGAAAATTTTTTTTTCTCTAATATAAAGTTTAAAATTACCTGTACTGTCATTATTTTGTTTTTGATTTTGTTTGATTTCTAAATTAAGAACTTAGAAGGACGGCTTTTACTATTATTCTTGTTAGAATAAAGATATTCTACTTTACATTTAAAGATAAAACTTGTCGCTAATAAGTTGAAATAAATAATGTGGACGCCTTTTAAAAAAAATCAATGAAATGAACTACAAGCTCTACAGATGAATAACAACAAATATAAAACTTTAATCTTTTAATAACCAATAATTTAGCATCAAAACAGTTTCTAAAAAATTAAACCTAAATTAAACAAAATAGAACAACAACAAAACAATATCTGGTTGGCACGCAATCTAAAGTGAAATTTCTAAAACAAATAAAACTAAAGGTGGCGCTTCTGTTAAATATAAATACGTTAATGACTTAAAATCTTAAACAAAGCTATTTAAATTGGTGTTTGATCTCTTTAACCGTTTTACAATTATTATTTTTTGGTGCAAATTAAATTAATATACTGTAATAAATTACTGTTAAAGAAATTCGTTAAATGCTTGAGAACTTAACTTTCAGCTTCATGCACAAAGTGATGAATGCAAAAATTGTATTCAAAATACATCCGTCCGTTTGGTAAGCAAAAATATGAAATTACAGTTGGGAGCTCACTAAAGTTCTTAAAATAATATATTTTTAATTTTAAATGTTATTTCAAAAAATGATTACTTAGAAAAAGGATTGAAGTTCACTTATCTTAATAGTTGTGGAAAATAGAGTGATAGTTTTTGTTAAGGCTCCTGAGCAAACAAGTTCGCAAGTTAACGTTATGTTAGTATTAGTTATGTTATGTGCTTATGTTAGCTTTTTGTTCCAAAAATAAATGATAAGTCTCATTCAGGGGCTCTAGTTTTTGTAAATATATGTCTGACGTCACAAAGTTATTTTATATGTTCTTTAAGTTGTAATTATTGTATTTGTTAAAAGAGAAATGGCAACGATGTTTGTATTCTAATGTCGATCGAATAAAAATGGTGAAAGTTAATGCATCGTGTCAAGTTATTTTCTACTAGAATTATTGTAATCTTGTAAAATATAGAAATTAAATGGAGTCAGAAAATAAATAAGCTGAGTACGACTGAATGTTAACAATATTCAGGGAGATACTAACGACAATAGTATCATCAGGGAAATATCTGGACATGGGAAGTGGCGGCACAAGTGGTCTATTTAGTAAACTTATTTTTAGTTGAATAATTTCAATTGTTTTATGCCAAGAAACAGCAAGTATTGCGAAGCAATCATTAGGGTTGGTGGTGTCAGCGAACAGGGGACTTAAACCCCTTGTTATAAATAATTTTGAGCATATGAATGTTTTTGAAGATTTTGAGACTTATTCTTTACTTGGTTATCAATTTTTTTTTGGAACCAAAAAATTATTTAAAAAAGTTTTTAAAATATCCGCCAAATGACTAAGTAAAGAGCATTTATTAATAATAAATACACAAAAGAAATCAACGCCTGAAAACGAAATCAGTATTAGGATACATGAAATGTAGGTTACACAGAATTGTTTTTTACCTGCCTCATATCATGTTCTAAAATTCGACAAAAAAAAAAAAAAAGTTAAATTTTTTTTTTATAGACGTTTTTTAATCATATGTTTTTGGAAATTTTGACTTTTATCTTACACTTAATAATACACCAAAGTTCTCTTTCGTCAAAGTTCTCATATAATTATATGTCCTTTCATTTGATATTAATATCAAAAAATCTCTTTATGACTAAAAAATTATAAAAAAAATTATAAAGTGTCTGACAAATGACCCCTTAAACGATGCTTATAACCCGTCGTTGAACAGCCGACCCAATTTAGGGTTTACGATTATTAATGTTCAACTTCGTAGCCTTGTAATTTTTAACTCAATCCAGAAGACAAGGGAACTCCTGAATCAAGTACAGGAAGAATTTTGCCTTCGGGGTGGACTTTTTGATGGAACAACCCATATTTGCGGGGAGCATCCCCTCTGTTGAGGATAGAAGGGATCCCTGAGGATGATCTGAAGACATGCCAATTTTGATCCTCCGCAGAAGGGATGGTTTCCCTGCTTTGGTAACCCAAACGACTTGCGCGCGAAGTCAAGTACTTTACATTTGAGCAGTTTAAAAAGGACTGATACCGCACACCCTCAGTCCCTACGCAGGTTGGTCAAAGTGGTCCGCTTGCAGATCGCAGCCTGTGATGCTTGAATTCGGTGTTCTACTGGGAACCGTGTCTTTACGATCAGTCCACTGCGAGACAAAATAGATTATAGACAACACCAGCATTGGATTAATTTATATATGTCATACACGAAAATGTTCAAACATCTAGAGAAGTTCAAATCAGCTCAGAAACTTAAAACTATAATCCTCAAGTATTTTTAAAGAAATGCAAGGTTAAATCCTAAGGTTAAGTTCAAATTCTTAAACATAAAACTCTATTTTTATTATTTTTTTAAAAAAAGTACCCCAATTTTGAATCGTGGTGGTTCAGGAGATAGAGTGCTTGCCTTCAAATGAAGTGACCCAAGTTCAATGCCTGATAGATACAAATTCTGTTTCCGGCTCGAACAGAGCACAGTGACGTAAATTATTTTCAGTGGTAGACGAAAGTAGTTCAAGGAAGTTGAAATCACTTTGCTACACGTAATTTTTCTCCCTATGTTGTACTTTCTTTCAAACTACGAACGAAGTATCCTTCAGAAATATTCGATATTTTTTTCTAAACCATATAAAATTAAAATAAGCTGGAGGAAAATTGAAACTTGATACCTTATGACGCTAATATGCAAAAAACCGGATAGCGTGTAAAATGTTGAATGTAAAGAAAATACAACAGGAATTTATTAACTTCAAAAATAATTAAAAAAAAAAAAAAAAAAAAAAAAACAGAATAATGCTAAAGCATTAATCAAAATAAAAAGATAAGAAATTGTGATCGCTTATTACGATCACTGGTTACCCATTGGTCAGATGCTTTTCTTCTTTTTTGGATTGCAACAACATTTAAAATCATCGGTTGCAAAAACTGTCTCAAACTGATGTTTGTCCTCTAGTCGTCGAATTGGTTTTCAAATCTTGCCTATATATGTTTTCCAAAACGTCACAAAATACTTTTCCTTCGTCCAAGACAGTAATTATAAGTTAATAATAAAAAGAATATAAAAATAATTTAAATTATTATTATGTAAACTAGGGGGCAAAGCCCCATGTTCGCTACCGCTCAGCAACCCCGATGATTGCATCGCTATAATTGATTTTTTTTGGCAGAAAACAGTTTTTCTACTAAAGTAAAAATTATTCCCTTAACATATATGTACTAAAAGGAATTCTGTTTGCTTACGCTTGCGCCGCTACTTCTCACGTCCAAATATTACTATCTATTAGTATTATAAACATTTAGATCTTTTGGTAAACAGAAGTGATTTTTCGAAGTAATCATTTTTTATTTTTTAAAATAACATTTATATTCTTATAACATAATATTGTTCGAACAAATTTGATGAGTTCACAACCATAATTTAAAATTTTCGCTAATAATAGCAGTACTGGAAAATAACTTTAAATTAGGGATGCAAAAATATTTAAAGGAAAACAATACCTTTACGACTTTTGTTAATTTTATGCTGATGACAACCAAAACAATCTGAAATGAATGAAGGAAAACTGGATCCTACCATGTGATTTTCCGGCCAATAAAAATGCACCGACAACAATGAAAAACTGCGTCAGACCATTATGTTTTTATGTTATATAGAGACACATTAAAAATGCCAGCTGGTGATAATAAAAAGAAAAAACTTAGTGTGGAAAAAAAATCAACTAAAGAAGTTCCAAAATTATCGTCTACTTTTTTACTTTTTATTTTATTTGATCTAGTTGAGATGCTCTTTTCTTATTATTTATGTTAGCCTGATTTTTTGACGCTTACAACAATTAAAATCACCGTCAAGACAGTAATTTTAAGTTAATCATAAAAAGAATATTAAAAAAAATAAATTATCTACCAGCAGCGGTCGCCATAGCAACGCATGCAATGACGACGCATGCGCACTGTTTACTATTACTCTTGAACACAGTTGAAAAGTGTGATGACGTCCAAATAAGATGAGCACGCCGTCAAACAAAAACAATACCCATTTTGCCAATTGGTAATAAATATTTGAGGCATTGTTAAAATAAGCATTCACTAAATTAAAATTATTATTGAATAAACATTTATCACGGAAAAAAAGATAAACAAAACTTATGTTCGAATTTTAAAATTGAAATGAAATGAAATGAAATGATAATGATTGAAATGAAATGATAATTGAAATGATAATTGAAATGAAATGATAATGATAAAGTTTAGACGCTCCCATCTAATCTTTATCTCGAAAATGTTGTATTTTTGTACCGATTAGAATTTTAATTTTTTTGGGTCTGCATTTGAAGTTTATTTTAAACATCTAATTTTACTTATCAATTTATCTTCTACAGAATTTTCACTTTTAATGAAAGTTTGAAATGTTTTGGCAATTAAAATGGGCAAACAAATCGATAAAACGCAGGAGAAAAAAAACAGTCACAAAATAAAAGTTATGTCAGCTCTAAAGTGTTCCTCTTAAAATAACTTGAATTCGCTAAAAAATTATATATTTATTTTTATGAAATTTTAGTAAAAAATAAAAAACTATTTTTAAGAGAAAAGATCTTTTGAAATATTTTCCTAATTAAAACATAAGCGACTGACAAAAGCTTATTAAATTCTCGAAATTTTAAGTGCCTCTGACAGAAACCTTAAATTAATGAATCTCCTTGATGTCTTTGGTTTAAACAAGGGAATCAATTATGAAAGTATCTTATGTTCAGCTTTCAAATTATAAATGCATTTTATGCTATACTTTGAAAGTTTAAATGTTTTTCTATTTTAAGTAAAAATATTTTGAAAATTAAGTAACTTGATACCTCCATAAATTGGTTAATTTAAATGTCTCCTTCGTATCTCGTAATAGACGAATAGTGAATTTTATTATATGTTTTTTCTTTAACATGTCATTTCTTTAAAATTTTTCTTTCTTTCTTTCTCTGTTTTATTATCTTATTCAAGCTTGTTCTTCTTCTCCTACAGATTAAACCACTTTGCACGTGTTTGACTCGTTATTTTTCTACTGTCATTTCGTGTTTAGACACTGTAGAATATACGTTAATACGTAGCACAAAGTATACTTGTTTCTCTTTTCACTTCATTTTACAACCGGAGGTGAACAGTTGACCGAGTTCAGGGTTTACGCTATCACTGTTCAATTTCGTAGCCTTGTCATTATGAATTAAATACAGAAGACAAGGAAACACCTGGGAGGCTCAGTCTTCTAATGGGAAGACCCAGGTTCGAATCCTAGCGGTGACTGGTTAATACGAATTCTACTCCCGGCTCACATCGATTACAGTGCTGACGTAAAATATCCTCAGTGGTATCCCCATGTAACACAAATGTTAGTTCCATTATATTGACCTTCACGAAGGCTGATTTGACCCAATGTTGATTGAGGAGCCTTTTTTCCTTTTGGGTTGGGTTCAGAATTACGAGGCCATGGAGTTGAACATTGATAGTTCAAAACTCACAATTAGGTCGGCTGTTCAACTCTGGTTATAAAATAAAATATAAAAAAAGGAGTACCAAGATACCACAGGTACCACAGTGCAAGCCAGGAGCAGAATTCAAAATGATCGAGCCATCGCTGGGATTCGAACTTTGGTGCCATAGAGCAAAAGCGGCTATCTCATTCTTATTTGGCATCGTCAGAGTGATTAATATTTGAGGAAAAAATGTTACTTTTCTTGTGATAGTTTCTGTACTTTTCGGATGATAGATGTAATTTTATTATTTTAATGCTGCTGATGTATTCTTAATCTATTTATAAATATATCATCTAAAAAGAATCGGAATATATATAATATATGATTATTACTTAGTAAATAAGACTTTAAATGAAAAAGCCTAAACAAACAGGCAAAACGATATTTTAAAGATATGCATGTTAGAAAAAACACAACTTCATCAAGGCCTTGTTTAACTCTTCGAGACGGGAGAGTCATGTATGCATTTTCACGGTGGCGACTGTCACAGTAAAAAAATATAAAACTGGTAGCCTAACTATTTTTATTGCAGTTTATTTTTGAGCGAGGTAATAATAGTTTTCTTTATTAATATCACCAAGACTTAGTTCAAATTAAAAATTATATAGTTACACTTTTAACAAACATAGATTGTATTAGGTTTAAACAAAAATAAGGTTGTCAAATTAGCCCATGCCCAAACTTAAGCTACCGCTTTTTATTTTTTCCATCCTGTTTCGGATTCCATACGAATATATTTATGACTTTTCCGTTCCGGAAAGGTCAAAGAGCTGTTTTACATGCTGTTAAAATTTCATTTGGTTTCTCACTTTTTTTAAAAATTTAAACTGTTTTGTATGAGACAAATTTGATTTTAGCTGCTTTTCCATTTTGACTCATTATTTTAAAGTTTTTATCATGTTTAAATCAATTTCATACTTTTATTAGTAAATAAGATTCATATATTATTTCTTATTTTTAAGAGTTTTTACCAAAACTATGAGAAAAGCAATCTGTAAAAAAGTCTATTTTGCGTTTCATTATATTTCGAATGAAATGCTTTTTGTTGAAAAGGTTGTTTTAACTAAGAAGAAGCAAATTCAAAAAATGTCACGTTTCGTTTTTCTTGAGCAAAAAAATTTTCCCTTTTTTCTCAATTCTTTAAAAATGTTATTTTAACCCGAAACTTCTGATGCAAAAACTACAAGCATAATATTAAAAATACATCAGTCAGAAACTCTGTAAGCATTTTGATAGATCTTCACATTTTAAAAGTTATTGACTGAAAAAAAGAAGAAAAAAAATCTCGTTTCTAAAATTCGTTTTCTGATAAAATATCTATCAAAAAAACTTCCAGAACGCAAAATTTTATTTCTTCGATCTGAGCTCTCTAGTTTTACATGATCGATTTTTAAAGATCAGCGTGGTTTTTTAAATCTTATCTTTTTATAAATATCGCAATAAATAACTTCTACGTAAATATTTTTATTTTTGAAAAGTAAAATAAATTATCCATGCATTATTTTACGTTTTTAGAATAACATTGAAAAAAAAAAAAAAAAAACTAGTTACATTCTATTAAAACGAGTAGGAAAAACTACTCACTTGTAATTATCTTTGCTTCAACTTGAAATGAATGTTTATTTAAAAAATATATTTTTGATAAAGTATTTGGGATAAGCGTCATAAATTAAAAAGATATCTTATTGAAGATACGAATCAAATCAATTAAAATATGTTTTAGAAATTTAATACTTATCTCCAACATTGTAAAAGCTGTGAATTTTGAGATTGGGTTAAAGAACACAGTATTTCAAGTTAATCACAAATGAAACGTTCATTTTAAAGACCCACCAATAGAGGTGAAATATTAAACCAATCTTTTACGAATTTTGGCACACGTTTGATATCACCAGTTTTCTATAGTATGAGTTTTCCATTCTGCTAAACATCCACTGAAATTAATTATGTTGTAAGGATAATTTGATGTTCATTTATGTCGCACAATGGGATATTGGCGATGGTCTGAAGATGATCCGAAGGCATCACAATTTTGATCCTCTGCAGAGGAGAATTTTAATTTTGAAATGACTGTAAATAATTTTATAATATTTCTTATAGTTTTTTCCCCTGCAGTTTGCATAAATACAAACATTTTTAAAAGCACTTTTTCAAATTTTTTATATTTTTTTTTATGTTAATATGATTAACTACAACATTCTCATAAATATACCTTTAATTTAATCTGATATTATTTTGAATTCGTTTTAATTCTATCAAGTGTTATTTTTAGTACATTCTAAAACATCTAACTGCGATTTCTTTTTAATTTAATGTTATTTTACCCTATTTTAATTTGTTCCAACTCACATAGCAAATAATATTAGTTTATTTGGACACTTTATTTCAGTTGCAATGAAAAATGTATAGCCCATTGTGCAGCTCTAGTGCGACGTAAATGAACTACAACAACAACTACAACAGCAATGAAAAATGTATGTATATTTGAGTCCATTCTAAAATTATTCTTATAATATTAAGATTACAATAGCGGGAATTTTCCGTTGAAAAAGGTATATTTTTCTATCTTCAATTTCCCTCGGCGTCACAAAAACGTGAACGAATTTTAAAATTTTATACCTTTTCATACGGAAAAGACACGAAAACTTTAAAATATTTTTATTATTGTCGAAATAAAATTGCATCTTGAATAGCAGTGGGATTTTATTTCAGGAATTGTTTGAAATTGTTTTCCTAAAAGTAAAATAGAGTTTGCGATTCTAGGTTTTTCATTTCCGAGATTCAGTATTTTATAGAGTGAGGTGCACTTATACAACTTTACTTAAGTAAAAATAGTTTAAAGTCATCAAGTATTAAAAGATTTATTATAACCTGACCATGGATAACGTTTTTTTTCTTTCTTTTTTTTTTCTTCGTATATTTCCCTCTCCTATCGAAGAGAAAGAATTTTGAACAAAATTTAAAACAAAATACTCAACTGATTGCAATTTCATTTTAGAAAATCTTATGCTTTTTAAGGAAGATGGTTTAAAAGTAAGCATTTTTTTTAGAGCTTAAAAGTAAGCGTCATTTCTTATGACTCGTCAGACGTGTATGAGGAAAACAAAGTTGCCAAAGTTGGAAATCATAAAGTTGCCTACGAAAAAATTAAAACAAAACTAGAAAAACTGCAGTGCTCCAGAGAGGCAAAGCAGGACGCATTTCCACTCGCTATGGAGAGATAGTGAGGAACCCATGTAATTAACAGAGAATCGGCATTCATTTAAATAAAGCAAGATACCATAGCATCAAGATAAATTGATGTGACATCTTTGTTGAAAGAATTTTGGCATTATCGAAATACATCTGTATTTTTTGGCTCAAGTTTTTTGGGATAACTCATTTAATATGCTTTTTTGTTTTTTTGGACACCGTAAAAGGGAAGTTTACAACAGAATTATGTTCTGTCACACAGAAAAAAAAAAAGACACTCCGGAATGACTCCGGAAAGACACTCTGTTCACCAGACATTAATCCAATGGGATTTTTTGTAATAAGACAATTAAGATATTAAGAACCTTAAAAAAGGAGAACACACATTACCAAACGAGTTGTTATGAAAACTTTGAAATATGCTGCAGGTAGTCATGCTTTTATTCAAAAGTTTGTGATATATATACCTAATACATGGTATTACCCTGTAATTGGTTGAAATACTATCTATTGTTTAAATTAAAGGAATTAAATTACAGAAATAAGGTATGTATATTCAGAGAAAGAACGTATTTGCTTCAGATTTCTTACTTTAAAATGTGGCCTGCTATAATGAATTTTATTTTATAACCGTCGTCGAACAGCCGACCCAATTTTTGGGTTTAGGACTACTAATGTTCAACTACGTAACCTTGTAATTTTGAACAAAATCAAGAAGTCAACGGAGCTCCTGGCATATTGGAAGAAATTAGCGTTCGTGGAGGACTTTTTTTTTCATGGAACTAACCCGCATTTGCGTTACGTGGAGACGGTTTTCGTGGCTTTTCTCTCTATGGTACGCAAATGCGGGTTAGTTCCATTAAAAAGTCCTTCACGAAGCCTAATTTCCCCCGTACTTGATCTAGGAGTTCTTTTATCTTCTGGATTGGGTTCAAAATTACAAGGCTACGGAGTTGAGCATTAGTAGTCGTAAACCCGAAACTGTGTCGGCTGTTTAACGACGGTTATGAAATAAAATTGCTACACATGTGCTTTGAACACAATGCTGACATAAAATATCTTCAGTAGTAGATGGATCATGGGTTAGAGTCCCCTTGCTATTAGGCAAACTGTATTTGGTTTTTCTCTCAATGTATCGAAAAATGCGGGTTATTTCCTTCAAAAAGTCCTCAACGTGGGTAAATATCTCCCAATTCTTGGAACAGGAGTTCTTTTATCTTCTGAATTGGGTTCAAAATTACAAAGTTAAGGAGTTGAACATTGGAAGTCGTAAACTCAAAATTTGGCCAGTTATTAAACGATGTTTATAAAGTTAAATTGCTGCCCGTTATTAGAAATCTAAGTCATAATTTCAATTTCGACAGTGCTAAAATTATTTACACCCCGTCTCATTATTTCATCTTGATGTCCTGGAATCTTATTTTATTTATATGAGTGCTGATTCCCTTGTTAACAACATTAGTTATTCACCACTCCTCTACAGTGCTTGGAAATGCATTTTACCCTGATATGCCCCTCTTGTATACTGTGGTTTTTCTTTTTTTTTTTTTGTTTTTCGTCCTTATTTTTCAATTTTTCGTTGGGAATTTTACGTTTCATATTTCAAATTACTTTTGTTTCTACTCATTCACGTGTTTCAAGTCTTGAAAATGGGAGACAGTTTTTGAGTTCTTGAAAATAGTCAACTGTTAATTTCCAAGTAGCATTTTTTTTGAAGCGAATGAAGTTTTTAATCAAGCTATAACTTACCTTTTCAGTTTCTTTTGATTATTTATTTAATACGCCCGTTTATTGTTTAAAAAAGTTCTGAGACATAAACCACTCATAACATCATAAGAACTTATCCAGAATAAAACATTTATGTTATTCAGATTTCAACTTATAGTTTATTCTTTAAGCTGATCTTGATTTCATGCTTAGTTTACAGCAATGCATTAAATTAGTTCTTATTACTAGTTTGATTTATTCAATAAATTGATTCTGACTTACAGTTTCAGTTATTGCTTTCCAAAACTTTAATGTCGCAATCTACTTTAACTAAAATAAACCCAACGTTGCGCTTTAAAACTAGTAAACCAACTAAATCATGGAAAAAAATATTTTTAAAAGTTTCTGAACATTTTCCGACAGTTTCCAAGAAAAATATTTTTTCCTTTGAATATTTGAATAGAATTCTAGGAAGCAGTACAAGCCTTGGGATATAAGTCTAGAAGAATATATATATATATATATATATATATATATATATATATATATATATATATATATATATATATATATATATATATATATATATATATATATATATATATTATATATATATATATATTATATATATATATATTTTATATATATATATTTTATATATATATATATATATTATATATATATATATTATATATATATATATATATATTGATAGATAGATAGATGAGACAAGCAATCCCGTTTGTCCGTCGGATATGCCGTTCTAAACTATTATCAAAAATATATATGCAGTATTATTTTTCAACTTTTAACAATGCATGTGTAGTTCCAAAATGTAAAGGGAAACTATAAAAATGGGTATCAGTTTCCGAACTGTGAAGAAATGAAAAGAAAACGGATTAATTCCTTTTTCATGCGCTTTTTTGGTGTTAACATGCTATTTGAATCCGAGTTCTGTTAAAGTAATATTTTTTGTTTAGAATATATGTCTAATATACTTCATAAAATAGTTCACTGTATAAGCGTTTTAAAAATAATTAAACCTTTTGAAGCATGTTTGAAATCTGTACGCTGTTTTTTTTGTTAAAAAGTAATTTGGCAGATTTCGATAACGTTTTTTATTCCTTCCTTAATAATTTACTTGCGTCTATAATTGAGTATATATATATATATTTTTATAAAGAATTATTATTCAACATTTATCAAATTATTTCAACTATTTTAATAAAAATATTTTATGAATGTGTCAATAAAATTATAATTTGTCTCTTCTCTGCTATGATATAACATATTTTTATTTGTCTCGTATTCGTTTCTTTATTAAAATGTATCATTTCTTATTTTCATGTATATGATTAAATCTAATATATTTGATTAGAAAATAGTAAATTATACACTTAAATAAGGTTTATTCTTTTGATATTAAAAATAGTTATGATGAATCAAGATTTAAAATTAAAAGAAAAAAATTCTTATTAAATCATTTTCTATCATTAAATACACACAATATTGCTACATGCAAAGCATCAAACAGTCCTACATTTTCATTTTATTGAGTAATAACGTGATAAATAACATTGATTTATTCTAATAAAAAGCTAAAAACTCACCTCTTAAATATATTTAAGTGCTAATAAATTAGATAAAGAAAAAATATTTTACGTCGTTCAAAAGTTTGAACTATTTATTATGGTTTTCTCTTAATACAAATCTGAATTCTGCTTTATCTTATGGTTCGCCAACACTTCCGAAGATGACGTCACGAACCTACTGAGAAGCCTTGACTCTCGGTGACTATGGGGAAACTCACTACTTAGGCAGTCAACAACTCTGATTAACACTTGCAGATTCAGCTGTGACTTTCAGGTAACACTTCAATTTTCTCACTAGAATCAGAGCTTCGAGAACATTCTTTTGTTATTTATGTCTCGGTGAACTCCCACTTTTGGCCCTTTTTTCACCCTTTTCTTGCCAAATTTGGCTAGTGTCACTTCTTTCCTAAGCAACGATTTGATCCAACATTCCACAGTCAACCAACTCAACTTTTCCACCAATGTTTTTCAAAGTTTAAAAAGACAATTGAGACCGGGATAGCTAAGGGCACTCGGCCCATGTCCAAGAGGTGAGTTTGATCCCCACCCGCCGAAAATTCCCCTTGCAGTAAATGAGGATTGGTGCACGTTAAATCAGCCGGGTAACAAAATCCTCCATGTACCAACATCAAATCTTATCTCTGTGGGCTCTGAATTGGATACAGTTTTTAAAGAATTTTTTGTGTTCATCCAACGTTACATGTTTCTTCCTTGAGGTGTGGCTGAGGGTTTAAAAATCTTTTATTCCAAGCGAATGATATTTATAAGTATCTGAAATGTATCTTAAATTGAGTCAGTAGCAGAAATCTCTAATTAAACAAATTGTTTTGAAGTCTCAAACTTTTGCAGGAGATAAAAAAATGGTGTGAAATCAAAGCAAAACACACGAAGCTACATGGAGCCGTCAAGCGACCTTTAGAAATTTAGGTTAGCTAGGACCAGGTGGCCGAGTTGTTAGCGTGCCTGACTGCGGAGCCGATGGTTGCGGGTTCGAATTCCGCTCAGGGCATGGATGTTTCTTTCTTTCTCTCTTCTATGTCCTTTCTCCTTTGTGTGAATGTGACCCGCCCTATAAACGGGTTTGTGGTTGTGTGACGCGGGCAACGCTGCTCCACCGTGGTTTCGCCCCACCGTGTGCCCACTGGATAACGAGAAGAGAGTAGCAGTTCTGGCACTCCTGGCCAATGGGACAATACATCCCAAGTGCCCGACATTAAATAAAAAATTATTTGCATGGCCAATGAATATTTAGTAAACGGTGTGAGGATCATTTTTATATTTTTATTTTATAACCGTCGTTGAACAGCTGATCCAATTTTTGGATTTACGATTACTAATGTACAACTTCATAGCCTTGTCATTTTGCACCCAATCCAGAAGACAAGGGAATTGCTGGGATCAAGTATATGGAGAAATTTGCCTCGTGGAGAACTTTTTGATAGAACTCACCCGCATTTGCGTAACATGGAGAGAAAGACCAAAAAAATCACGGCAAAGGGACTCTAGCCCATGATCCGTCTACCACTAAGGCTCACGTCAGCACTGTGGTCGGTGCAAGCCGGATGCTGATTTGTTTCGACCAGCCATCGCCGGGATTCGAACTTGGTTCATCTCATTGAAAGGCGAACGTTCTTTCATATTTTCTAACGTTCTTTCAGAAAAAAAGTGAATATCTTTTCATATTTTTTAAATTTTACGCCATTTCATTGTCTTCAAGGATGACGCTAATTTTTCGGACAGAACTTGGGTGGTTGTGTGAGCAAACAGAACTTTATACAACCGCTATTAATAGTTATTTATTCAGAGCTCTACATACAGCATGAATACTTAGTGTTCACTAAAAAAACTTAATTTCACAAGACAAAACAATTTGAAAAAAAAAAAAAAATAGCTATTGAAGATTATCATCCATATAATTCGCTAAAGATTTGAAGAAAGAAGTTTTGTTCTATTTAAATGCAAAACATTTTCATCTCTTATGAAGTTAAGTTTTATGATGTATGAAAATGTTTTATTTGTCTCAAATCGTTAAATAAAAGCAAAACTCATTTTTAGAACTTATAAAATTGCACACTTCGGGAAAAATTCAAAAAGCTTTGATTCTGGAAGTCTTAAAAATACGGCCCTAAATTTTATTTGATAAGAATCTCCTAAAATTCGTGGGGGCGTATTATTATTCACAAAAGCTTTCTTAACAAATCCAGATTCACTGCATTCTTATGTTTCAATTATTCTATCTGACTTCCATGGCAACTAAAAAGAATGTTCGAAATCTCACAGATTGTTGCAGACGGTACAGCAAGAAGATCCATAAAATAATTCAGAAGGGAAAAAAATAATCTTAGTATCAATGTATGTCGTTAGTTTCCATTTAAATCGACTCGCAGGAAATGAGGTATATATATATATATATATATATATATATATATATATATATATATACATTTTTTTGCATATAATTATTTTGAGATAAAGGGGTTTAATAAACAGATAAAATAATTTATTTTAATTTATATCATTAACTTTATATATATATATATATATATATATATATATATATATATATATATATATATATATATATATATATATATATATATATACAGTGGTACCTCGAGATACGAGTGCCCCAACATACGAGTTATTTGAGATACGAGCTGCTGAGGGAGCGAAATTTTGTTTTGAGATACGAGCGAAATTTGAGATACGAGGAACGGCCTCGCAAGCCCCTCACGTCCTCGACAATGCTCCTGCTCACCCACCGAGCCTCGAACATGACATCCTCGAAGAGTTCAAGTTTATAAAGGTTCTCTACCTAACACCACTCCTATCCTGCAGCCCATGAATCAGCAGGTGATTTCTATTTTTAAAAAACTGTGCACTAAGTACCTGTTCCGTCGCTGCTTTGAGGTGATAGAGAACACAAACCTCACCCATCGAGAGTACTTGAAGGACCACTTTAACATCGTGATATACCTCAGAATTATAGATCAGGCCTGGCTGAGTGTTACAACGAGGACCTTGTCCTCTGTATGAAAGCTGTAGCCTGAGTGAGTCTGTAGCCGAAAATTGTGCTGTCGCCCGAGTCTGTAGCTTCGAAGGATTCGAACCCGAAGTGCCAATAGAGGAGGAGATTGTGTCTCTGGGAAAATCCATGGATCTGGTGATGGGTGAGAGAGACTTGAGCGAGCTCGCCGAGGAGCACTTTCAGGAACTGACGACCGAAGAACTACAAGAGTTACAGTCGCAGCAGCATTCGGGGGTTCTGCAAGAAATTGGTTTCGAGGAAGAGCCAGAGGTGGAGGAGGCTATCTCTACAAGTGAGATAAAAGAGTTCTTGAGAATGTGGGAGAAAATTTCACAGTTCGTGATAAAGAAACACCCCGAAAACTTGCAACTGGTCGTACATTAGAGCGATTTAATGACACTTGCCTAACTCTTTTTTGTAGCATTCTGAAAAGGAGGAGGAAACAAACCTTCTTGGACAGTTTTTTTTTAATCCGGTTAAAAAAGCGAAGACCAGTGAAGAGAAATGCAGTGACTAAAATTAAGCACACAGTAGCATTTAAGTTGTGTGTAAGTTGCATTTAAGTGACCAAAATACAAATATGTATGTGCACTTTATAAAACCAGTTTTTTTTTGCTTTACATTTTCTTTTATTATGTTTTTATACAATATTTGTCATTTATAAATACATTTTTCTGATTCAAAAACACGTAACAAAAACAATTGGGGGTAGCATTTTTGGGGCTGGAACGGATTAATGGCATTTCAATTAATTTCAATGGGGAAAATTGCTTTGAGATACGAGCAAATTGACATACGAGCAAGGTTACGGAACAAATTAAACTCGTATCTCGAGGTATCACTGTATATATATATATATATATATATATATATATATATATATATATATATATATATATATATATATATATATATATATATATATATATATATATATATATATATATATATATATATATATATATATATATATATATATATATATATATATATATATATATAAATAAACTTGCTATTTTATCCGTATACAAATATCTACACTTTAGAAGATATAATTAATATGTATTGGCTATGATTATATGAATAATGTTATGTGCGGAATTTTAAATAAGCACTAAAAATTTTTTTGCAATGTAAAAAGTGACAGTTGGGTTTCATATGTTGGCATAAAAGCATTTTTCTAGTAATTAAAAAAAATCGTAAGCGTACCCCCTCCCCCCGCACAGAAATCATTTTTCGGGGAGAACTCCTAATTTAATAAAAATTAAAAAAAAAAAAAAAAAAAAACTAAAGAGACACTAACTGTATTAAAATTTGTTTTTCTATGAAATTTCAGCTTCACAAAAAGATATTTGACAATGAAAAGCGAAGAGAAGGAAACCCACTCCTAATATGAATTTAAAACTAAAAAACCAAAGAGACTATAATTTGTTTTTCGATTCAATTTCTACTTTACAACAAAAAATAAAGGGAACTCTTTAAATAGATGCAGCTCATTTTATTGTTAAAAAAATATTTTTTAATTTTCTGGCTTCTGGAAAAATGTTGATCTTCATGTTGCCCATCATTATGTTCTTACATGTTATGCTAAAATTTTTTCCTCGTCCTTTTACCCAAATTTTCGCCTTGAAGATTAATCATCACGCCGTTAAAAAAGTTGAAAAAGTTAATTTAAATAAAATGTTTTATGCTTCAATCTGTATAGCATGATTTTGAAATTTCGCAATCAAGCAACACAGTCAAAAATGCTTCGTTTTATTTTTAAAAACGATTTCTTTAAGGATTAGAAACATGTTTTATTAATATCAACAACATCTAATTAGCAAATTAATATTAAAAAAAGTAATTTTAAAATAGCTTAAAGTCATGAATATTTTTCTGCATTTATAACATGTTCTTGACGCCAAAAAGATCTCTGTTTTTTTTTAAAAAAGAAAGATTTTATTTTGTAATTTAAATTGTTTGTATTGTGTATTTATACTTACTATATTTTTTATTCTACCGCTCCCAATTTAATACATTTTATGTTTTTTTTATAGTCGCCATTTTTATAGAATATAAGTTAAAAAGAAATGTGAAAATTTTAAAATATTTCTTTTTGTAAGTATATTTTTGTTAATTGCTACAAAAATGATAGGAAGGAATATATTAGTTTGGAGACAGTATTATAAATTTAATGAAAAAAAAGTTATAAAGTTTCTAAGTTTTACTCCAAATGGAAATGAAATAAAAAATGTGGTATGCCTTCTATTTTAGACATAAATATATATCTTAAATTCTTTTCGTATTTTAATTACGCTTTCAACTCAAACTTTTTTATTCTGAAGAAAAAAATTCTTTTTTAAATGAAGCTGCTTTTAATTTATTTTAAGCACTTTAGCATTTTTTATGGATGAAAATTTATGTCAAATTATTTAAACTTAAGAAAGCTGGTAGCTCTTGTTTCATAATTTTTTTCTTCTATTAAATCAGCATCAAAAATTACTTTACTGCACTTTTTACTTGACTTTTTACCTGAATAATTAATAAAACATAAAAAAGTATACTTAAGGCACTATACATGGTTTTAATTATTTATCTTGAGTTAATCGGGGAGGGGAGAAAAAATATCTTTAAAGTATATATATCCCCGAGAATTTATTTATAAGTATACATTATATATATATATATATATATATATATAATAAGAGGTGAACCGGGTTCGATATGAATTCCGCATCCGGTTTGAACCGACCACAGTGTTGACGTAAAATATTCTCATTGGTAGGCGGATCATGAGTTAGAGTCTCCTTGCCGTCAGGCTAACTGCAGGAGGTTTTCGTGATTTACCTCTCCGTGTAATGCAAATGCGGGTAAGTTCCATCAGTACGTCTTCGACGAAGGCGGAATTCTCCCAATACTTGATCCAAGAGTTCCCTTGTCTTTTGAATTGGGTTCAAAATTGCAAGGCTTCGGAGTTGAACATTATTTGTCGTAAACCCAAAAAATTGGGTCTTTGATAATTCTGTTCTTCAAGCAGACTTATAAGTCGAAAGGTGAAATCATTTGTTCTATTATCTGATGACTGTGTCGCAGTTTTCCATCGTTGTCAGTACATATTGGCAGGAAGAAATCACATCAATTTTCAAAGAGTTAATTACAGTTGTGATGTGTCAACAATATGTATACATTTCATTATGTATCAATATGCTCTAATCTTATTATCAAGACTTTTGAAGGACTCTAATCTTTGCACTAGCACTGTATGCATAGGCACGACAACAACAACATTAATATGCTCTGAGTATATAATTTAATATACTCAGAAAATGATTACGCAAAAAAAGATTTCGAAAAGTGATTGCGTAAAAATGATTACGCAAAAAAAATGATTACGTAAAAATGATTACGTAAAAAATTATTACGTATAATAATGATTACTTAAAAAATGATTACTTCTCATTGATTACTTTCAAATGAAAAAATGATTGCAAAACGATTGCTCAGTTGATGATAGTGATTGCTTAGAAAAAATGATAAAAAAATTATTACAAAATTTAATGCTTGGAATGCTTAGAAAAAATTATTAGATCAGATTAGATTTTAATTGAAATTAGATGCTAATTAAATTAGACTTTAATGCTAATTAAATGATTAGATTTAATCAAAAGATTACGTTTAATGCAAAATGATTACGAAATGATTGATTCTAAGAAAATGAAATAATTCTATAAATAGAAAGTTATTGCGTAGAAAAAATGATTACAAAATGATTACTTAAAAAATGAATACTTAAGAAAATTTGACAAATGTTTACGCAAAAACTGATGACGCAAAAATTGATTACGTAAAAAATGATTACGCAGAAATTGATTACGTAACAAATAATTACGCAAAAATTGATTACGCAAAGATTGATTACGTAGAAAATGATTACGTAAAAGAATGATTACTTCAAAAATGATTACTTCAAAAATGATTACTTCTCATTGATTACTTTCTCAATGATTACAAAATGATTGTTGGCGAAGAAAAATAAATAGGTAAAAGTACTGTGTCTGAAATGGCTGCTGATTTTTGTTTAATTATCAAAATTTTATATGAATAGAGCTGAGTCTCTCTGGCCGAGTGGTCTCTGGCCGAAATGTTTACGCAAAAACTGATGACGCAAAAATTGATTACGTAAAAAATGATTACGCAGAAATTGATTACGTAACAAATAATTACGCAAAAATTGATTACGCAAAGATTGATTACGTAGAAAATGATTACGTAAAAGAATGATTACTTCAAAAATGATTACTTCAAAAATGATTACTTCTCATTGATTACTTTCTCAATGATTACAAAATGATTGTTGGCGAAGAAAAATAAATAGGTAAAAGTACTGTGTCTGAAATGGCTGCTGATTTTTGTTTAATTATCAAAATTTTATATGAATAGAGCTGAGTCTCTCTGGCCGAGTGGTATCGCCCACCAAAAGCTATGCAAAGCGTGTAGGTAGAGGGTTTCATTTTGTAATCACGCTGTTACCCTTGATGTGTTTTCGTGTTGTCCTTCTCTGGATTGTGCTATCTGTCCTTCTATTTGATAAAAGTTGAGCACACAAGACTACAAATGTACGTAATTCCAATAAGCAGTATTAATAGAGCTTCCTTGTCCAAGTGGTATTGTCCTTCCCCTGAACGCTGTGAAGGATTGATGTAGTGGGTTCGAATCTAGCCATAACCTAGACGAATCTTTGGGCCTATACTTTATTTTGTAACATCTGATTTTTTGAGTTCAAAATAAATATTACCATGTATTGAGAGCTCAAGCCTACATATACTATACTGCTGTACGAATGAAAGGTTGGGTTCTTTATGACACTTTTTGCCAATCCGCTAAATAATTCGAGGTATTAAGTTAGTGGGTGGGATTGTTACTGTAACCCTGGATGTATATTTCATTCTTTCCATGTAATTTCTATCTCTAGTGCCTGTCCTTTAATGGCCACTGAGCATTCTTTTGAATTGTGCACACAGGCCTTGATTTATTTATTTATAAACGCACATGAATGTAAGAGTTTGTGGAGCATAAGAGGAAATAACGACAATAATTTAATAATCAAACTTAACATTTAATATAAACAAAAGACAGTGACATGATTGGTGAGAGCTGCCTTCTTGCAGTGTCGGCTAATCGAATGTGAATGTGAAATTAGATTGTTCTATGGAAAAGAGAGTTAATTATAAATTCGGGACTCGCTGGCACCGCTGGCAAGTAGATGATGAAATTCTTCGGAGTATTAGATGATGACGGGTGATGCAACCTGCCTAAATATTGCACTATGACACTGAAACTCTACATACATGTGCAGAAATATAAGCTCATCAGAAAGTACAACTTATAAGCCTCTAACAACTTGAAGAGCAGATAGTACAAGTAAAAGAAAGACATTACTAAGATATACATATTGGTTTATGATGGAATTCAAATCTGCTACGTCCGCTCTTCAGAGCACTTGTCGGAATGGAGAGACCACACAGCCAAGACTGCCCCCCTCATTATTTTAATTTACGTTGCACTAGAACTTCACAAAAAGCTATTGGCGATGGTCTGGGAAACATTCCTGATGATAATCCGAAGATATGCCTTCCGCAATTTTGAGCATACCCGCTTCGGTAGCCCTACTAATTGCGCGTGAAGTCGAGCACTTTACTGAAGAACAGCTTAACGAGGACAAATACCGCCTACCCTCGTCCCCTTCGTAGACTGTTTAAAGAGGTCACCCACCCGCAGCTTGAATGACCGCCACTCATTATTTAGGAAAAAAGTGTCGATATGGCTTCCATCAAAAACTTTAGTGCAACTCAACACCAAAAATAGTCGCAACTACTTTGTGTAGTAAAAAGCCATTTTATGAATATAGGTGTTTCAGTACACCGTTCGCTTACTCGTAAAATAGTTATTTTTGTTTTTTCAGTTTAACTAGAATTTATAATTATCTTAAAATATCATTCTCACTAGAGTTCGTAAAGTTATTTTTCATTATACAATACAAAGCGAGATTCTAATTTATTTCGAGATTCTAATTTATATCGAGATTATAATTATTAATTTGTTCTGTACACAATATTTTTCAAGGTCACTGTTTTAAATTTTTAAGACCTTGTAAAAACCTTTGTCGACTTTAAGTATTTTTTAAAAACAAAGAAATACGCAGAAAAGCCTACTTATCCTTTCTAAACTATTTAGAACATATTTTGCAGTATGCAGGCTCATCCTCATATTTTGAGGGTGATGAAAAAGATATTTATATCTAATCGGAGAATTTGTCAGATTTCGTTACTTAAAATATTGTCTGCCTTAATAATGTAGCATATTTTAGGGTTTGGTCCTCCAACCATTAAGAGTGAAGCCTAATACGTAACAATTGGATGATTGAAACAAAAGTTATTGAAAGTGTTCAATTTTATCTTGCTTACTGCGCATCACATAACATATTTAGAGGAAACTGTTCAGGGCTAGTTGGGGGTAATTATGACCACTTTAAATTTTTTATTATAATTTCGAACTCAATGCTAATATGTCTTCCGAAAAAAAAATTTATAATTTAACTGGTCAGGGAGATTTTATGTTTCTTTGAAAAAAATAATCGACTTCTGTAGAAAAAAGAATCAACCAAAGCAAAATATTTAAGCTTTTAAAAGGATGGTCATAATTACCCTCACTAAATTTCTCAAAAAGCGTAAATTTGGGGTAATTCTGACCCGATGTGAGGAAATTATGACCATAGGCCATTTTTGTTTTATATATAAAATCAATACACTTAATCAAACACTTCCAAACGCTCCGTCAAACTCATTTCCTTAATCTTGATCAACATCAATGCTTCTGTAAACTGGCCTGTAGAAAAATTATTAAAACCATTATTAAAATCACTCTTGAGGACATGTTGTCAAATCTATTACCCCGATCTGGATCTGATACTCATGTCATCTATTTTTGCGTCCGTTTATCTCCACTTTTATCGACTTTGTCTTTTGCATTTTATCTTCATTTTAGATTGTGCTGCCGTTCCTTGTTCTTTAGCCTCTTAATCATTGGCTTGGTTTTGCTTTTGAGGGATTCTTGATTTTACACTTGGATTTAGTCATTTTTTTACAATGGCTTCTAAATTTTTAGTTCTATGGTTTTAACTGTTTTCATATTTTTAAAGTTATTCTGTAATTTTATCCTTTTTAAGCTTTTTTTAGGCATCTACTAATATTGATTTACAGAACCATTCCTCTACTTTTTAACCTTGATTTTTTAAACTTTATATATTTTTATATATATATTTTGATGATTTGTTTAACTATTGTCTTTTTTTTTTCAATTAAATATTTTAGATTTTTAATTATAACGGATTTTTGGCTTTTTTTTTTGTCATTGTACTTCTATTCTCATTTTGGCTTTAATTAGATGTTGTACAACTGTAATACATATGTAATGGATTAATGTTTTAATGATTGTTATAATTCTGTTTGTTCCACATTATATCTAATTTTATACTTGTTGTTGATGTAATTTCTGGTGTTTTATGTATGTTTAATGTATGTTTTATGTATCTGCTTTCGTATGCCCTAAAATAGGGCGGGTCGAGATACAAATAAACAATATATAAAATCAACAAAAAAAATATTGTCAAAGTTGTGAATAAAGCAATCCATAAGCAATTACTCGTGTTTTATACAGCGATTATAAAATATACTAAGAATAACGTAATCACTGACCACATTATAAATTTTAAGAATCCATGTCATTTATAAAAAGTGTGTACATTAAATAGGGGCCTCGAATTAACATTTAAGCATATAAATAAAATCCAACGATAAAGTTAAATATCCCACAAGTTTGTCCTTAAATCAAATGTCAAGTAATCATGACGGAATCAACTGAAATGGTCGACGAAAACAAGACATTAAAACTAAATTGCACTGCTGGGTGGAAAAGACTTTTATTAGACCTGTTGACACTGATAAATTTATTTCAAAGATCCATATCTAAGACGATCAAACCAATTTAACCAGTATAAAAGTATAGATTTAATTTTTGTGATTTGTAATGGAAATGTTGACTAATGCAGTGTAAATAATTATTGTAAACGTAAAATGAAGTAAAATTAGATATTTCAAATGCAATTTTGCACCAGAACGTCAAAGTCGTTTGTGAAATGAAAATTTGTTGTAAAAAGTTTAAATTGTGATGTCATGAACCGTTCTTACGGTCTTGATTTAATGGTTTTAAATAAAGCCCTCGTTTTGGGCTGGTGCATGCAGTGCGGACTTGCACCAAAGGGGCCTATCGTGAAGACAGAGGTTTATTTTTCCATTCGCTCCCTTTAAGGGTGTACTTAAAAAAGGCAAATAAATAAATAAATATATAAAAAAATAAATAAAATGCTAAGAAAAACTGGTGAATTACTTTTTTGGAAAGTTGAGATTAATAATATCAAAAGTAGCTAAAAACATTTTAACGTATTCAAAAATATTAGACTCCACGGCCTTCAGAGTTGGTAGGCACATTTTATACAGTTTTATTTACATTATTTTATTATATGTTATAATATAAAGATCTAAAGCCGCGACCGCTTAGGGCAGTGGTTCCCGAACTTTTTTTGTCTCGAAGACCCCTTTCCAAGTTTTTCGGTTTTGGGTAGACCCCCTGCTTACCTGATATTGATTTTTTGCAAATTCATCAACTTCAAATGTATTTTTGACAGCTGGTATAGTTCTACTCACTATGAAAGATTTAAATTTCTAACTGCAGTGAAGTGTAGTGTGTAAAACTTAAGAAAAAACACATGTTAATTTTATACATTTCTTAATTAATTTCTAATGAAACGAACTTAATTAAAGTTTAATATCTGTTATATAAAATAATTAAGCAATAAATAAATGCTTTTAGTGGGAGGGATGAGCCTGATGCTTTCATAATAAATTATCAACATTTGGCATCAATTTAGTTAGGTTTAATCTCAAATCTCCTCGGTTAATAATGTCCAGTCAGCTTTTTTTAAAATTTATTTTTATTTATTTTTTATATATTCTTTTTTTGTAGGAAATTGGCAACTACGCTGAAACCCCGTTCCTTTAGGTATGAAGATGGAAAGCGAAAATAAAAACGTACGCGGGGTCAGCTGCAGGCAAGTGCTAGTTTCATATTAATTCAAATGTCATCCTAATAACTCCAAATTTTTACTTCATGGCTATAAATTATGTAGATATATTTCTTTATATTATGTGTAATTATCTCATTCATGAAATGCCAACCTGCTTATATGACCCACATTTTCATTTCATGGACCCCCAAATTTTTTTTCACTTGACATGGACCTCTTGCATGTAAACCACTTTGGGAATCACTGGCTTAGAGGATAGAGCGTTCGCCTTCTAATGAAGTAAAACGGGTTCGAATCCCGGCGATGGCAAGTCGATACCGCATCCGGCTTGCATCGACCACAGTGCTGACGTGAAATATCGTCAGTGGTAGTCGAATCATGGGCTAGAAAGTCGAATCATGTCGTCAGGCTTACGGTAGGAGGGGTTCTTGTCTACTTCTCCATGTAACGCAAATGCGGGTTAGTTCCATCAAAAAATCTTCCACGAAGGTAAATTTCTCTCAATACTCGATCCTGGAGTTTCCTTAGGTTCAAAATTACAAGGCTACGGAGTTGAATATTAGTAGTCATAAACCCGAAAATTAAGTTGGTTGTTCAACGACGGTTATAAAATTAAATCAAATCGTTCTTACATGAATCGTGATGGCCCAGTGGATAGAGCGTTCGCTTTCCAATGAATAGGGATCGTATCCCAGCAATGGCTAATCTATATGAATTCCGCATTCGGCTTGCACCGTCACAATGCTGACGTATAATATTCTCAGTGGTTGACGGATCATGGGCTAGAGTCCCCTTGTCGTAAGGCTAACCGTGTGAAGTTTTCCTCTCTATGTAACGCAAATGCGTGTTAGTTCCTATAAAATTTCTCAACACTTCTTGATCCTGGAGTTTCCCTGTCTTCTGGATTGGGTTCAAAATTACAAGGCTACGGAGTGGAACATCAAATCCTCAAGGCTACGGAGTTGAACATCAAATAAAATAAAATCCTTGTTACATTTTGATGTATCATTAAATAACAGTGCTAAAAACACTCTCCAAATTGCTATTAACTTTTGAATTTCTCTTTTGCCAATATTTTTTAAAATTCAGTCTAACACTAACTCTTTAAAGCCTCGGACTTACACCACTTTACAGGTTGAATTTATTCAACTTTCAAAGATAATGTTGATTGAATTTGCGCTTTAATTTTTTTTAATTGAGAATACTCTCATAAAGGAAAGAAGAATTCCGACTTTTTTGAGAATAGAAAAATAAGTTTACCGCATATCCGACGTCGTCTAAAAAGGTTTTTAAACCGAAGAGCTTATGTAGTAAATTATATTTCCCAAAGAAAACAGAATTCCTGTTTTTTCTTCTTCACCAATCACGGTAAAACAGATTTTTTCTTCTATATCGGATGTGTATTTCTCGTTGTTTTTTTTTCTTCTTCTTTTTCTGCAAATTCGAAAAATGCTTCTGCGAAAATTTAACGTAATTGACATCAACTTTGAGGCGATGTTTGTTTTTCCTGACTGTGTCTGGGGGAAAAAATGTTGGAATTCATTTACGATGGAAAAAAAAAATAAAGGTTAGTATTTTATCTCAACTTGTTCCGATCAATCTGCGGATTTTGACATCCTTTATTCAATTCCTTAGTAGAATAAAGGATGTCAAAAAAGATAACCAAAGACAAGACTGTTTTAGGAAAGGTTATTCAAAACACAATGTGACTGTTAATCAAGTTTTCAAAAACAGACTTATTGTTGTTGTTGTTCCTAATGCTGATCGCCAATACCAGCAAAACTGCTTGCCCAAGTCAAAATTCTTGATGGTCCCATCAAAACATTTTGATGGTTTATGTTGGTTTCAGTGTGTTTCATTATAGTTCAACATCATTTGATGGTCAACACCATTCAACATTTTCCATTAAGCGTCCATGGTCTTTGATATGCCAACAAGCTTCTATCATTCCATGATGGAAAATGCTACTTCTATACTATGATGTTAACCATCAAGAGAAGTTTGATTCTTATGGATCAACAATCCAGGATGAATCGTGGTGGTCATGATGATACCAACTATACATTTCCATGATGGTTTAATGGGAATTTTTGTTGGTTCTCAGGAATATACAAGCAAAACAATTTTTTTTATGTCGGCCCATCAAAAATCAGTCCGAATTCTTATATTCGGGTGATGGTGGTTCATGATCGTTTCAACATTTGATTTCTAAGAAATTATAATGGAAATTTCTGATGGTTCAACATGAACAAACCATGAGAACTAGTTGCTATTTTTATGTTCGACCATCATGAATCAGTCTTAATTCCTACATGGAGTGATGTTTACTTATGTTGGTAACTATCAAAATATATAATGGTTCACGATGGAATTGTTAATGGTTATCATCAAGACTATGTTGATCCATCAATGGAAAACCATCAAAAATTTGGACTTGGGTAATGAAACTAAGTGAATTTAAGGCAGTGTTGCCTTTCTTGCTTTTCAGTAAAGCGGGCTTGTTAACCAACGCAATGAGAATGTCTCTGAGGCCGAGCGTTAGTTAGATCTAACTCTGAAGTTCGAAAAAAATCGGTGCGAAATCGGCCGAATTGTTCCTGAGAAATCGAATTTAAAATATCTGACTTTTTTAAAATTTGATTTCACAGGAACTATTAAGTTCGTTTTTGTGTCATATTTCGTAACCTAAAATATCACCTGCATTAATTAATTCGCATATTTGAGGTCCAACCCTCAACCTATTAAGATTGATTCCCAGAACGTGAAGATCCAGTCATTAGATCAAAAGTTATTCAGAGTGGTCCGTTTTTTGTTTTTCGCGCTGTGCTTTATTTCTTGGAGGATATATAAAAAAAAGCATTGATCACTTAAATCACAATTTTTTCATAATTTCCTAACATTTCTAAAATTAAATATTGACTGTCGTGAAAAGGTTAAAGGAACAAATTCTTAAATGCTTTAGAATAAAAAATTATTTCATGTAAAAATGAATTAAAACTATTTAAGGAAGTCAATATTTTATTCAATATCATTTTTAATATTGATGAAAATTAAGTTCTCCACTTAAGTTTGTCTAATAAAAGTGGTGACGACATTTCAAAAATAGTTAGTAGTTTTTTAAAAAAAGTTGGTTTAGTTAACTACGTTTGTAATAAAGTAGTTTTAGTTAACTACGTTTGTAATAAAGTAGTTTTAGTTAACTACAAAGAAAATGTAGTTTTTCCGACCACTTGGTTGTAACATTGGAGTCCCAGAGAGAAATGAATCTTTTCCGAATATTGAAAGCCATTCTAGGAACATTTAAAAAAAACAACAACCTACAAATCCCAATGTTGGTCCCTCTTTCAATATTCTTATAGGACCCGTAATGAGTCCAACTGGGACCAAAGTAAACCCGTTTACAAAAGTATTCACAATGTCTGTTATAAAAATTCATTTTAGAATAAAATCATGAAATAATTTTAAAAATACTTAAAACAGGAATTTAAATCGTGAAAAGAATTAAAAAGAAACCTATTTTTCAAATTAAGTTACAAAACTCATCTCCTATTTTATTTAAGTTTCACAAATTACTTGTTTCTAAACTCCTAGTTCAGATAATTTTTTTCCTTTTTTTATCGAAAAAGATTCTAAACTGGGGAACTAGTTTAATAAAGGCAAAATTCCATATATTTGATGTTCGTTTTGGCCTGGAGCAAAAGAATGTCTTCAGTCGTTTTCTGCTACCGCAAATATTTCAAGATTTATTCTAAAATATCAGTCTTAGAAATAAAATAGAATATCATCCAGTATTACATGATTTGTATTTCAAGAAAAGTGATTACTTATCGATCAGTTAATTTGATTAATTATTGAATTTAATTTTTAAAAAAAAAAATTGTTTATTTTAAACGACACTTTTTTTAATATGAATTCCAATGATTCAATTCTATATTTAATTCAGATATTTTAACAATAAAATAAATAAGATATTTTAATGAATATTACAAATTTTCAATGGATAATAGTTAGCTGAGATCTTTGAATTAGTTCAATTATCATGAATATTTAATATTAATATTCATTTCGGGGACAAAGGCTCATTTTAAATACTCTATAATTCACAGCTTTTGCATAGCAACCGGTATGACATAATATTGTGAGAACAAATTATTCAGCATATTATTATAGATTTCGGATTTGCAAGCTTATGATAAACTGAATGAGTTGAACAATATAGAAAATAGATTACGTTAAATTAAAATATCTATAATAGATATACTAGTAGCTTTGTAATATATATATATTTTACATGTTAATTAGTAAATAGCTAATAATTGTATTTGATAAGGATTTCATTTTAAAATATAGCGAGTGTTTAGTTCATTTTAGCATTTTATAAATTAATTACCGTGAAAAAGTGTTAAAACAACTGAGGTAATCTTCAATTCGGTAATCTTGTATTAAATCTCGTATTAGTATCTGTACACTATCGGGCCGAGTGGGTTAGCACATTTGCTTGGAAAAATACACTTTTGAAATATAATAAAATTTGTAAATATTGTTTTTCAAAGACGAATGTTTTTTAATTAACCTTTCGCATTTGTTTTTATGCTCGCTTTTGTATTTTTTCAAAAGATTTGTTTTTCAAAATCTGCAAATCAACTTCAATTAATATAAAATGATTAAACAAAACACTAATAATTATTGATAATTTTTTACGCTTTTGTTACAATTTTTTTAAAGATTTTGTCTGACCCTATATAAACAATTCGTATATAAAGAAAGAAAATTTCACTTAAAAAGAATAAGGCACAAGTTTTTAACAGAATCTTTCGAGATTTATAAAAATTGTTGAAAAAAATATTTTTGAATAAACTGGATTAGGCTCCTTTTTAATAACATTCATTTGAGGCGAGGGCCCAGGGGATAGAGAGTTCGCCTTCCAATGAGGTGAACCGGGTTCAATTCCCCAGCGATGGCTGGTCGAATCGCATCCGGCTTGCGCCGACCACAGTGCTGACGTGAAATATCCTCAGTGTTCTACGGATCATGAGTTAGAGTTCCCTTGCCGTCAGGCTAACTGTGGGAGGTTTTCGCGGTCTTCCTCTCCATGTAACGCAAATGTGGGTTAGTTCCATCAAAAAGTCCTCTACGAAGGCAAATTTCTCCCAAATAATTGATCCAGGAGTTTCCTTGTCTTCTGAGTTTAGTTCAAAATGACAAAGCTACGGAGTTAAACATTAGGAGTTGTAAACCTAAAAAATTTCTATAAAATAAGAAATAAAATAACATTAATTTTTCCATCTCTAAGAACTGATGTCGCATTAAACGAAAGACAAATAAGACGAGATTGAAAGGAATCAAGAGAAATGGCATTTTAGAATGAAAACGGAATTCAAACGATGAATGGCATTTAGTGTGCTCAATATTCAACAGAATGAATCAAGAAATTCTTTCATTTGATAAGCAATATGGGCGAAAGGTACAAGAGATTGTGAAACTGATTTTCGGTTGATAAGTTAAAACAATTACTTAAAGAGTCAATAGAATGGAAGTGATTAATTTTCTGTAGATGGTTCCAATGTCAACAGATGGACAGGAAACAAGTGTAAAGCTTGTTGGAAATGAAACAGTAGTGATAAATTCATCGCAATGACGGGTGATAAGTATATTTGGTATTCTCTTGTTCAAACGTGAATTGAATGCATGAAGGAAAAAAAATTATGGTAAAATTACCATACTGCACGGTGATAACATTTCTGGCTAAAAAAGTACATAATTCTAATTATATAGTACAGTCCTTGGCCATATTATTAGACGCACTATAAGATGTAAAATCTTAATTATCAGGTGATACTATACAGCTTTATTGTTTCTAGACGACTGTTTGCACTTGTTCATGTTCGTGTATCAGTTGGTTAACATTGTAATGCAATACGTTAGGAATTAATACAAATAAGAAGTAAATCTCCTGAATAAAAACCCATTACATGTATGTTTAAATATAAAAGTACTGCCTATAAACTCGTGCAAAACATGTCATTATTAAAAAACTACAGTGCGTCTAATAAATTGGTCTAACTATTACAATTTACAAATATAATACCTGATATAGTAAATATTCTATATTTATATAATATGAAAAAATTACAAATTACAAAACCATATTTTATTGTTAATTCTACTAAAATCATTGCGTAAGCGCTTCGGTAAAAATTAGCGAATTTTTTGGTGTTCCAATATTTTAGTTGTTTTGACTATACTTTTTTCTTAGTATAGAATTCAGAATATTAAGAACATGAGCCGCGATGGATCAGGGGATTGGATTCGCCTTCCAATGAGATAAACCGGGTTCGAATCCCAGCAATAGCTAGTCGATACGAATCTGCATCCGGCTTGCATCGTCCACAATGTTAACGTGAAATATCCTCAGTGGTAGACGGATCATGGGTTAGAGTCCCTATGCCATCAGGCTAAGCGTGGAAGGCTCTCGTGTTCTTCCTCTCCATGTAACGCAAATTCGGATTAGTTCCATCAAAAAGTTCTCCACGAAGGCGAATTTCTTCCAATACTTGATCCAGGAGTTCCCTTGTCTTCTGGATTGGGCTGAAAATTACAAGGCTACGGAGTTGAACGTAAGTAAACGTAAACCCAAAAGATTGGGTCGTCTGCTCAACGACAGTTATAAATTAAAATATAAAATTAAATAAAAGAAATATAAAAAAAAATTTAAAAACACGATCACTGTCATTATTGTCCATCATTTCTGTCTAAAACTACCTTATGGTAGAAAAAGGAACATTTCAGTACTCAGCTCTATGAGTTTAGTGTAAATGATACGCCTGAGTTAATGTATAAAATTCTGTAAGAAATATAAAAAACAATTGTTGTAGATAATAATTAAACTTATAAAATAATTAAGCTTAGAGAATATTTTGAAAGAAGTCAAAATTTTAAAAAGATTCTTTTTACACTACATGGTTGGAATAATGATAATCTATTTAACCTACCTTAAAGAAACATTGAAATTCATTTAGAAAAAAATTCTAGTTTTAGAATATATTTTTTCCTATAACTCCAATGGTTGATAAACTAGGATACAGGCAAATTACAAGTTAAATTAACAACCAAAAGTATCTGCAAGTATAATTATTTTTGTCATAATTGCAGTGAAGACACAAGATAATTTATTAGACCGGATAATTTTCCCTTACACCTTCCAGATAATTATGAAGATGGGCCTCTAATTGATCTGGCCATAAAGACGGAAATGTAAGAGTGAAATTTAAGTGTCTTGTTATTAGTTTGACAAAAAAAATTCTGATAAATTATTTTTTTTTAATTAATTAGCGAAAAGAAAAACTGACTTGATATGAGCAAATTTGCAAAAAAGTGAAAAAAAGCAAATATGTAAAAAAAAAAAAAAATTGTTCTGAACGTTTGACAATAGAATTATTGTGTTATTTACTGCTGTTTAGTTTTGTTCAAGTTTGTTTCCAGCTAAAAAAAAAAAAAAAACAAAAAAAAAAAATTCTCTTTTTGTTCTTTTATCGTATTCACATAACTTTGTTTCAAATACCCCCAAATTTGCAGTGGATTTTGTAGAAAAAAGTGAGGGAAGGAAAAGACAAAGCAGGATGATGAATGAAAAAATGCATTTTTTCTCTGTGAGAAAAAAAAATGTATTCAAATGTAGTTTTAATAAAATAAAATAAAAATTAGACTCAATCTTTAATCCATTTCTGACATAAAAGAAAGGTTAGCTTCGAGTTCAAGTAAATTTAACACTAGATTGCCCAAGGAAGTAATTTTGCCTGCTTTTTAATTTCAATTAGAAAAACAATGATGACACAATTTCTTAGAATTTGGTGACTTTTTTTACAACTTATAATTTTTTTTTATTGTTAATATTTACTAATAGTTTGTTATATAACTGTAAATAATATAAAAAGTATAAAAAATTAATTTTAAACAAATTTCTTCGCACATTAGTTATTCTTTCACAATCCAGTCATTTTGACTGCTTTTGAGCAATATAGGTATTTCAGTCTTTCTAGTGTTAGCTATTTTTATTATTATTTTTTTACTTTCATTTTTTAGGGAGTTGCCTTCAAAGCTTTGATAAAATCTATCAATAATGCTTATTATTATATATAAGCAATATTATAACTAAAATACTTAATATCTCGAACTAAAATTATTAAAATTATTGCATTATTGTTACGAACTAATCACTGAAATTATAGTTACCCAAGTATAGTTACCAAAGAAGTCTTGTCGAGTGATGAATAAATTAATTTAAATTAGAAAACGTAAAAAAAAGATTTAGCTATTCTAAATTAAAATTATTCGTGACAGAAATCTATTATTATTATTAATACAGTCGAACTCGTTTATAACGAGCTCGGATTTAACGAGAACCCGGATTTACCGAGGAAAACGAGAATATTTGGTTGGATCAATGTTAAGTCTATGGAACAGAAGTCGCTTTTAACGAGCAATATTTTTCTGTCTTGCAATCTTTTTTCTTACTTTTCTAGTCTTTCTGTCCTATTTTTTTCCAAATGATAAGAAATGCGCGCGAAATCAAAATTTTTTTATGGGAGTTGGATGACGGTGTTAAAAATGTCGAAATCTGCAAAAGGTATGGATTGTCTTCATCTACTGTTTCCGCACTGCTAAAAACAAAGGCACGTTAATGGATGCATACGACCAAAATAAAACAGACTGTAAACGACTGAAGAAGTGTTCGAAAGAGGATTTGGACGAAGCGTTTTTTTAAATGGATTAAGGTGCAACATAGTGCTGATTTACCTGTGAGTGGACCTATTCTAAAAGTGCAAGCGGAAAAATTTGCTGAACAATTTGGATATTCTGAGTTCGTGTGTTCGAATGGATGGATTGATCGTTTTAAAGTTAGACATGGCATAACTTTTGGAAAAATATGCGGTGAAGCAAAGTCCCCAAAAATCACGGAATCATCTGACCTTCCCCCCCCCCCCGAGCACTCGGATTTAACGAGTACATGTTACGGTCCCTTTGTGCTCGTTATAAACGAGGTCGACTGTATATCAAACATGTCCATTAAGATTTAACTGTTATTTGCAATTAAAGAAACGTAAAAATAAGTAGGTGTAATTGAATAATGTTTGCTAAACAATAAATTATTTTATATGTAAGTAAAATGCAGCTAGTGGAATGTTATAATTTAAAAATTCCACATCACTATAATCGATATTTATTTATTTTTTATTTTTTTATCTTTTTTTATAATCATCAATGGCTTAAAATTAGAGGTACGCGTTGTGCGGACAAAAATAAATCTATTGATACGTCACATCTTAACACGTGATCAGCATTTGTGTTTTTAAGCTGTTAAGTCGAGAGATATGGATGGTTCTAGTTTATTTTATAACCGTCGTTGGACCCAACTTTCGGTTTACGACTATCAATGTTCAACTCCGTAGCTTTTTAATTTTGTATCCAATCTGGAAGACAAGGGTACTCCTGGATCAAGTGTTGGGAGAAATTTGGACTTTTTGGACTTTCGTGGAGGACTTTTTGATGGAACTAATCCGCATTTGCGTTACATAGAGAGGAAAACCACGAGAACCTGCCATGGTTAGCCAGACGGGAAGGATCTAACCCATGATCCATCTATCACTGAGGATATTTTACGTCAGCACTGCGGTCAGTGTAAGCCGGGGGCGAAATTCGTATCGACCCACCATCGTTGGGATTCGAACCCTGTTCACCTCATTGGAAGGCGAACGCTCTATCACCTGATTGTTTTTTAGCCTAAGCTTGAAAAAGCATGCTATCCAATATTATTATACGTGTAGAGTTTTCCATCTGAAGCGTTCTTTCAATTTAACTTTCAACAAAGCAAACAACAAATGAACAACTTTTTATGATGTTATCCAAAAAATAACAAACGGCGTTATTTTACACAAATTATATTAAAATAAGGTATAACATTGCAAACCTCACTTAATTTTTTTGTTGTTGTATTAATTTGTTTTAGGCTCACGATCTGTCAGAATTTATAAATTACAGAAAACTCTTATGAATGGTAAAATGGCGCGTAAATTTAAATTCAAAACACAATAATAAAATTTCCTTGAATATTAAGCTTGTTCACACATCGCCCTGCAAGCATAACATAAGCGGAGGGATGCACCGGAAGTTTCCTAAATTTATCTCGGTTTTAGGAAGCTTGTTATTGTCAGTCAACCATCCATTGTGGGACAAGAGGATTAATGCCGTCATGGCTTGTCTTCTGGTGATAAATAAATAAACAATTCTTGTTCCTAGAACTTAGGAGAGATTAAAAAAATGGATTTTATAAAAATGATTACGCGCCAACTATATTTCAGATAGTTACAATTATAATAGTGCACGCATAATCACATACTTATTAAGTTTTGGTTCATTATAGTAATTATAAACTTCTCGTGCACACATTTTTTTTTTGAATAATCAAGTCATGTAACGTTAAATATTTTAAAAAAAATTTCATTTATATGAAAAATAAAATATCTGATTTTCTCTTAAAACTTAAACACTAAAAGAAATGCCTTTAAAAATACATTTAAAAACTATCTACTTATCTATGATTGAAAAATGTAACAATAAAATGTATCTTTATACGGGGAAGATATAAGGATTTATATGGAATATCAATATCGTTAAAACTTTATACATGTCGTTTACTAAAATTCGATAATAAAAGCGGAAAGAATTTTAATATTTTTATAGATACAAATTTATAATATCACGTAGGAAATTGATCTTAATACTTTTTATGGGAGCTACCAAAAGGGGAAATAATTCCGTTTTTTATAATTCCAAAAGATATTATATTAGCTAATTAAAAAAATTCTATCATCTTTAAGGGCGCACAATTGTTTGTTTAGTTAACTATTTATTATCAAATTCATCTGCGTTTCAAATCTTTCTACTCAATCGAATTTAAACTAAATAAACGAAAATAATCTTAGAATTTCGGAATTCGATCTAAAATCCATTTAACTGTAAATTAACTTTTAAAGAGATATTCTAAGTTGTTTTTTTTTAAGAAATAGCTTTCCTTTTACTTTCTAAGAAACATATTAATTCTATTTTTCATTTTATCAGCTACGATTGAGGAATTCTTAACAAACGAGATAAAAAAAAAATTAATTTTTCTATTGTAATTCGTCGTCGCGAAGCAAAACAAAACTAATTATACAAATGTATTTAAATATTCAATGTTGTATTAAAGAATTTTATATCTGCCGAGTAAAGATATTCTTAAAAAATATTATTAATACTTCCAACAATGTTTAAAGTTTTTTTTTTTTTTTTTTTTTGTAATATTTTTTTTTTTTATAGTTCAGATCGTAAGATAATCAGATGTATTCTCAAGTGAATTGTTTTGTAAACGCACAAAGATAATTAATTGTTTTTCTAAGTCATTACAATAGTTTCATTAACATTTGAGGGAGTTGATACACTTTTTTATTGCACCGCAAAAGCTGTTTCATACTTTCTTTTAAAATACTTCTCATTTGAATAAATTAATTAACTAACCAAATATAAGAGAAATACGCTGTTTGAGTGCTTTTTAACTCGACGGAAAGCATTATATTTGAATTGATTTATTATCATTTTGAATATTATTATTCATAATTTATAAATATATATATATATATATATATATATATATATATATAGTTAGAAGCATGGGGAAAGATCCATGGCTGGCGATTCATCGAAGGAAAGCAAAGCCAAAAATAAAGCCAACCCCCTTTACTCAATATAACCATGTAACTGAAACATGTTTGTAGTAAGAAATAAAGAGAAGAGATTTATTAATTATTAAAATAAATTTTGTTTTTGATTTAGACGCGACTGTGAATTAATAAGTTTTACATTTATATTGAAATAAAAAGTTAGCCGTTACATTGACTGTTAAGAAAAGAATAATATATTTATTTAACGTACTATCAAAAAACAGTTGTTAACTAATTACACATCAAATAAAAGTAAGCTATCTAATTCAAAATATTATTAGTGCTACTCACTTTATCTAAATTTCAGATTTTTCTTGATAGAGTAAATATTCTTAACTAAAGGAATCAAGCAATTATTAAAAAACGCAACAAAACGATATATTTATTCTTCATGGAACATCGACAAAGTTGCCACTCTTTCAAAAGTATCACTTCAATTAATAAATTAAAAATGTAACAATTTATAGAATCTTTTTATAAATTTTAATAAAAATTAAAGAATTGGCTTAATTAAATTCGATTACGAATGCTAAAACAAAAAATTAAAGAAATTTTAAAAGCTAGGAATTATTCAATACCTATTCTGGCATCACCTCTGATTTTTGCTGTACTACGCTGTTATTTGAGCTTTAATTAAGTGCTATAAATACCTGTATTAAAATAATAAAATTTTGAAGTTTAAAGGATTGTTTCATTCATCTCCAATCGAAACGAGCCCCTATGCTCGGTGCAATATTTAATAGACACAAACATTTCATTTTATTGACATAAAGCGTGCTAAGAGACACGATTTTCCAATAAGATACAAAGGTTTCGTTTATAATGTTCTATTATATTTTATTTGACATTGTAACCGGCGTTCAACAGTCTGTCAACTCATTAAAATTGTCATTTTGAATTTTATACAGAAAACGAGGGAACTCCTGGACCCGATATTGGGACAGTTTAATAGAACTTTTCCACATTTGCTTTACATGGAGATGAAAACCCGGAAAACCTCACGCGATTTGCCTGGCGGTAAGATAATACAAACTCTTGATCCTTCAACCAGGGAGGATATTTAACGTCATCACTGTAGTCGCAGCGAACAAGAGAATTCATATCGATCAGCCATCGCTGGGATTCGAATCTGCGTCACCGCATTGGGAGGCGGTGACGCAGAGGATAGCTCTATCCTCTGAGCCACTACACATCTTTTTATTATAGCCTATATTGAAAATGTAAACAAAAATGGATAAAATGTGCAGGGATATACAAACACTGAAAGCAATGGAGCACAATATTTTAGAATACGTATTTTAGAACATGTTTTTTGCTGTCGAACAATATTTTAGAACATTAAACCGATTTTTTTAAACCTCAAAATCTTAATCGATTCGAAAAAAAAGTTTTTCTTAACATTAGATCTGAGATAATTGTATTTGATTTTTACTCGTATGTGCTTTAAAACAGTAAACAATATTTTTTACCACTTTGATTTTAGAAAGTGTTTAGTTAAATATTAAAAATTCGCAAAAGAATTAAAAAAAAAGCTATATTGCTACTCTCCGCTCCTTAAAATGTTGAAAATTAGTTTTGAAAACTTAGTCCACTGTTAAAATCTTAACAAACAGCAAATTTGAGTGAAAAAAGTTTTCAATTCACTTGAATAGTTCTCGAGACATAGCGAAATACGTAAAAAGTAAAATTATCATTAAGGGTTTCGGACCGCTCTCCTGACCAAACTATTGGGATCATATTTTCCAGATGGCAGCTACCTCTATATTTTTGGAGTCAGAAATCCGAATCTATCGAAAAAGAGGCATGTTTGTTCAGAGAAATTACGTTTTTATGTCTGATTTTGTAGCTTAAAATATCGTCTGCCCTAATTAGTTAACACATTTGAGGTTACCCCCTCGAATTTTTAAGATTGAGTCCAAAATGTGAAAGTCCGATTATTAGATCTAAAGTTATTCTGGGTGGTCTGTTTCTTATTTTACGCATTGTACCCATGCTAACTTATTTTAATCTTTCTTAAAAAAAATATACGCTTGACTTGGCATCGATTTTGCTTTCAATTTTTCTACTAATAAATCTTTGGGGGCCACAGTTCAATATCTATAAGTTCCGACGAAATTCTTTTCCATCGAATGTTTTTCGTTCTTTCAACCATACATTCTGCCATAGAATAAAATTCTTAATAATATCAAATAAATGTGTTTTTTTCTACTCAACTTGCGTTTTGAAGCGACAAACCGAAAGTTTTTTTTTCAACGAAAATTTCTCGATTTCAGAAAATGAAATTTACTTAAAAGGACATTTCAAAATTAAGAATTAATTGTTCTCTAGAAATTGATGTTGTTTTAAGAGTTGTTAAATAATGGCATCTTATTGGTGGCCAAATTATTATATGTTATCCGGTCAAATTATTAGACGTACTGTAAGATTCTATGTAAAATCTTAATTATTAGATGATACTCTACAACTTTAGTGTTTTTACGTGGCTAAAACCGGTTTGCACTTGTTTACCTTAGTGTATCAATTGGTTAACATTGTAATGCAATACGTTAAAAATAAATACAAATAGGAAGTATATAAAAAATCTCCTGAATGAAAACCTATTTCATTTATGCTTAAATATAAGAGTATTGCATATAAACTCGTGCAAAACATGCAATTATTAAAACACTACAGTGCATCTAATAATTTGGTTTAATTATTATAATATAATACCTGATATAATAAATATTCTATATTTATGTAATATATCGTTTAATTTCACCAATTGCTGAATTTATATTATTTATCGTCTAATTTCACCAGTTTAAACACGAACGTTAACAAGTACAAACCGGTTTCAGTTGCGTAAAAACAATAAAGCTGTATAGTATGACCTGATAATTAAGATTTTACATAGAATCTTATAGTGCGTCTAATAATTTGGCTAGGGACTGTATATTCTGAGTCGAAATTTTTTATCCGTAAATATTCGACGTTGTGATAATTTTTAGCTAATAGTATTGATTGATGAAACAACATACCTCGGCTAGTCTTGATCCAAAGTTAAATTGTACACATTCCTTTCAGTAATTGAAATACAAGTTCATTTACATATAAATTGATTCCTCTGTATTTATTCCATGCTATTATTTAAATAAACTTAATTAACGTGTGTTTATAACTGAAGGATTAGACGTACAAACAACCTATTTTATTTTCAAGTCATCAATGCAAATATATATCAATTGTTATATTCATCGATGTTTTAAAGTTTTGATATCTTACTCGGCTGAGAACGGGAATCGTGTTTTTAGATTATAGCAACTATGAGATCGAAATTTTTTCCTTATATGGTCATTCTGCCTTTTAAGAAACTAATCAGATAATGTATTCCTGATTAAAGCTGGCAACCCCCCTTTATCGATCGATGGTCAATCTAGCGAAAAAGAAAGAAAAGTTAGTAGAAGTCATTAAGAGAAAGTACGTTTTTGTGTCGGATTTCGTAAAGTATTATGTATACATGTCTGTACCATATTTAAGGTATTATTATTCAAATAGTAATTAAAATAGAGTTCTAATATTTTAATTTTTAATTTGTTACAAAATTTCAAAAAATCAAAAATCATTAAGGTGTTATAAGATTTTTTGAGTACTGAAAAATACGGTAGAACACGTAATATTCTTTTTTACCTTTCAGTGAAATAAAAGCAGTGTTTGCTTTCACCAATTTAAAGAGCATGAATTGCATTACTATTATTAATTTTTTCCAAATAGACAAGAAAATCTCAACTTGATAAAGATTTTAAGATCCTCTTATAGATAAAATAAATCATCTCAACTAACTGCACAAATGGCTTACCGTGATTGATTTTTTTTTCAATTATATCTTTTGAATTAAATAAGTATCAAAAAAGGTCGCTAATGTTTACATTCCATGAATATTTATACCGTCTGTCCTGTTCAGAACTACTTTAGACTTTTCGTGTTTATATAAATGGGCTACAGAATTCGAAAATGGAAAAGAAATTGATACAATATCCTTAGGTATTTGCTTTTTGTGTTAGGCTTAATTTATTCATCCTATTTATTATTCTGGAAAAATTCACAGAAGATTTTCTTTTTTAATATTGTTTAAAAATTGTTTTGTTCGAAGGCTTGCCAAAAGAAATAATTTAATTTACATTCTTAACTTTATTCTAATCCATTTAGGCTGAATAAACTACTTGTATTTAAAGTTTCGAATGTTTGTTTTCTGCTTTATGTCCTTTTCAAAAATTAGGCTTGAGTTTTTGAGAAGTATGTAAGCTCCTTTTCAGTGTAAAATGTTATCTTTCTTTCTCCCCCCCCTTTTTTATTATCTTTAACCTACACAAAAACTTATGCAACACGATACACAGAATAGATTTCGTTATTAGTTTGTATTTTATGGAACATCCATAAAACAGCTTTATTTTTTGTTTTCAGAAGCCTTCCAAACATTAAATTGTTTTACATATTTAGAACACTTTACAAAAGAATTCCTCTATCGATTTGTCGGTATCGAATAATTAAGAAATCATTTAAGAGTAACACGTTAAAAATATTGGATGCGAGATTATGATATTCAGTCCTGCAACAATTATAATCGAAGACTTAAAAAAATTCAGGTTAGCATAAGCAACACGAGATCAGTTTAAAAAAGCAAACGACATTTTTGGAACTTTTAGTTTTGAAGTTGTTTTTTTCAGACAGAGGTTTTTGTGTGAAGAAGTGAAGTAAACTCGCCAACGCGTAGCTTCTTTCTAAAACAAATATCATTTAAGTCCTTTAGCACCATCACATTTTGACAATTAGGAGAAGGGTTTTTTATTTAGCAACCTTTTTTTGGTGCAGTACGACTGACTTTGATTGATTATTCGAGACTTTTAATTTCATTTTATTCAAATATGAATAACAGACTACATTCATATAGTTAAAAATTAAATAAATAAATAAAAAGTAGATAAGCATAATTTATCTGCCCTTTCATCGACCCACAGTAGCGTTTAAGTTATTTATTTTATTTAGAAATAAACAGATTTATTATATATTTTGTAATAATGATTGAACTAGAAAATGACTTTTTTCTGTTCTTGTAGCTTACTCTAAAATCAAGAAGGATTTAGCATGGGCTTTATAGGCTGGCTGTAATATTTACACAGCAGCACTATTGGTGGCCACAAATGCAAAAGGACACCAAAATATATGTTCGAAGTTGTCATAAATGTCAAATTGTTAATCGTCGAACTGCCAACGCTTATGGCTTATTACAGCAATTGCCAATTCCTACAACACCATGGGAAATTGTATCTGCTGATCACATCATTTGCTTACCGCAATTCAAATCTGGTAACCCCAACATGCTTGTTCAGATTTACCATGCCACGCGCTATGCTATTGCGACACCTTCTGCCTCTTTCGCAGCGCATACAGTGACTGACGCACTATATCACAACATCATACTTCGATATGGGCAGCCCAGCATGTATTTATCAGACAGAGGAACTGCGTTTACAGCGATTTTTACAAAAGTATGGAATACCACAGTATTCACCACAAGCTAATAGCATCGTTGAACGCGACAATGGTGTCATTGCATCAATTTTGAGAAAAATAATTGCTGGACATTCAGAAAAATGGGACGAATTATTACCAAACACTTTAATAGCAATCAACACCACACGGCAAAATTCAACTAAAATATCCCCATTTCATTTGCTTCATGGATATGAACTACGCCTTCCATGTGAACTGCACATTGCAAGTTTCATCGATGACACGCCACGTGCAGATCAACTTGATCTTCTTGCTTTAGCCAAGGCTAAATAATGTGTACTAAAAACATCTAGATAATAAGCGCAGATTTGATCTTCATCGTCGATCACATTCATTTAAGGCAAGATATCTCGTCTTGAACGACTGGCCTAAACATGGAGATCATAAACTTTCTCCCATTTATAGAGGCCCGTTTCTGATTGTTCGTCCAGTCGGGGCCGTATGCTACGAGATCAAGTCTATCGATCCACGAAATAAACTTTTGTAAGTTGTGCATGTGCAACATCTTCGTCAGTATTATATGTGAGATGCGACAGTCACCCAGGAAGAAGAGAGCTCGGAAGAAGAGGAAGAATCAGTTTCTGAATTGCAAAATGCAGTAGAAAACATCCAGGATCCTGAAAATTACTCCAACGTCATATAGAGCCGCTATGATCTGCGACGCAATCGACGTCCGCCTCAAAGACTTCGACAAAATATCTCCTAGAACCTTAATGTTTACGCTTCCATGTAAATATCTACATTTAGTATTGAGTGGGGCTGAATGTAAGGTTCGCATAAGTTCAATTTTATCACAGCGGAGAAAAGCTAATATTTATATAAAAAAGGTGGCAACAGATTTGATATATAAATAGAACGCTTCGCGTTAAAATATTTGTCGTTGTTTTTTGGATTCTTTTTTAAAATATCTTCTCGCTTCTTCTTTATAATTCATATAATTGATTTGTTTGACTTAGAAGACAAATCAGAGATTACACTGAGTGGAATAATCGATGGCGAAACTAAATTCCTTGTCTTTCAACCTTACCTAATAAAAATAACCGCGAGCATGCGCAGTAGCTTCGGTCTTACGTGTGGGAGCGTACGAAAGCTAACGTAAAAGTGTAAGTGAAAACTAACGTTAATCTCTCTAATAACATTATTAAGCCTAATTTTTGATATTGACTTTCTATCATGCAAAAAGCAAATAAACCCTTGCTTTTCTAAACTAATGTCCTATCAGAACGTGATTATTCCTTTTTTTTTCCTCTTTAATACTTTAATCTGTAGAGTAGACATAAGCAGGAATTATTTTATTTTATTGTAATTGTCACGTAATAACGTTTGTAATGACGTCATCGTTCATAATTTGTAATATTTTATTCATTAGTTTAATACTTATATGAATTCGAATGGCAACAGTTGATCAGTTAATGCTTTGAATGGAGAATGTTAAGATATAGAAGTGGATCGCTTTATAACTTGTAAATATTGTAATAAAGGTTTACATAATATTTTAATTGCGGCTCTCGATAAAACTGAATTAAATTTTGAAGATTTAGAAAGTAAATTATCGTCTTTGGAAAGAATTTCTATTGATTTATCGAAATTAGATGAAGATATATGTAACGCCATTTTGATAGAAGTCGCCAAAGCAGACGATTTTGAAAAAGAATACTGTATCATTGAAGAATACAGAGAAAAGTTAGATTCTGTTCGTGTTCGTGTAAAAAGAATTCTTAATTCTCGTGAACTGAAAGATAAGAAAGTTAATTCGGTAAAAAATGAAAAAACTAAACTAAAGCTTCCGAAAATAGAACTTGTGCATTTCAGTGGCGAGGTAAAAGATTGGCTGCATTTTTGGAGCCAATTCAGTAGAATACACGAAAATAAATCGATGGACGATGAAGATAAATTTCAATATCTTATTCAATGCGTGACAGTCAGAGGAAGAGCTCGTGAAATAGTGGATAGCTACCCGCCGACGGCCGATAATTATTCCAAAGTTATTGAGAATTTGAAATCAAGGTTTGGCCGAGAGGAACTTTTAATTGAATATTATGTTCGGGAACTGTTGGCTCTTGTCGTTAAAAATGCAACAAATTTAAAGAATAAGATGGATATTACACAATTGTACGACAAATTAGAATCCCATTTGCGATCGTTGGAATCCATTGGCATGACATCTGACAAATATGCCGCTATGCTATTCCCTTTAGTGGAGTCATGCATCCCCGAAGAAAATCTACGAGTTTGGCTTAGAAGTCCTTTAATTAATAAACAAGGGAATTCTTATAGCGATAAATTGGCTCAACTGTTAACATTTCTAAGAACGGAAGTGGAGGGTGAAGAACGGATTGCTCTAGCAAAAACTGGTTTTAAACAAGCTGAAATAGTTGAAGAGAGACAAAAACACAGAGAAACAGAATTTTATCCACCTACGACCAATGATTTAATATCTGGGTTTAAAGAAAAAGCCAAGTTGAACTGTATATTTTGTAGCAAATTACATGAAAGTAAAGACTGTTTTAAGGGACAAAAACTGTCATTAGGAGAAAAGAGAGAAGCAGTCAGAAAATATAGATGCTGCTTTTTTGTTTGAAACCAGGGCATTTATCGAGAAACTGCAGATCAACTGTACGCTGCATGGTCTGCGGAAAGAGACACTCGGTAATAATGTGTCCTAATTTATCTCCAAGTCAGAAAGTGGTGATTCAAGAAAGTCAAGAAGTGCCGCAAAATCTTGCTTTAACCAATCACAATGTTTCAGAAGAAGTTTTGCTGCAGACTTTGCTTGTTGTGATAAATTATGGGTGAAAACGTAGTATCGTTAGAGCTTTAATCGATACTGGCTCACAACGCTCTTATGTATTAAAATCCACAGTTGAACGACTGAAATTAACACCTGTAGGGTTTGAAACTCTGAATCATGTGGTGTTTGGTGGAAATATGACAAGATCTAAACACAATGCCTATAAATTAAATGTAAGCAGTGTTCATGCAAACAAATTTTGCGAGATGCAAGTCTTAGACCAACCAACCATTTGTGGAATGATACCAAACACAAATGATGTATCTTGTTTAAAAGAGTTAGAAGACTTGGGGATCCAGATAACAGACCGTGGTAAAGGTAGACCTCCTATTGAGCTCCTAATTGGAGCAGATATTGCAGGCAAATTGTATACAGGTAAAACGCAAATTTTAAAATGTGGTCTTGTAGCTGTGCAGACGCACTTAGGTTGGACTATCATGGGAAGGTCTGAAATTCATAATTGCAAAGACAACATTATATCATCGCTATTTTTACAAAGCCATAATATAGAAAATCTTTGGAAACTGGAAGCAATAGGAATTGGAGATCCTTGTGAAAGTATGAACACAGAGTTATTGGAAAAGGTGGCGTTTGATTATTTTGAAAAGACTCTAAAGATTACTGAAGATGGGTGCTATGAAATTAGTTTTCCTTGGATGCAAAGTCCCGACGAATTACCAAGTAACCGCGAACTTGCAGAAAAACGATTATTGTCCACTTCTTGGAAACTCAGTAAAGCTGGAAAGATAAAAGATTATAATTCTGTGTTCCAAGAATGGTTGCAATGTGGAATAATTGAAGAATGTTCAGAAGGGCCAGGTCACTATTTGCCACATCATGCAGTGTTCAAACTAACTTCCACTACCACACCTGTTAGACCCGTTTTTGACGCCTCGTGCAAGTCGAAGGGAAATATTTCGTTAAATGACTGCTTGATTAAAGGTCCGAATTTGCTCGAAGACATCCCAACTGCTCTTCTTAAATTCAGACAGAAAAAAATTGGAGTTGTTGCTGACATTAAGAAGGCGTTTTTGCAAATTTCTATAGCAGAAGAAGATCGCAAGTATTTGAAATTCTTATGGTGGGCAGATGCAGAAAAAAAGTCTATTAAGGTATACCAACATTGCAGAGTTGTTTTTGGACTCAATTGTAGTCCGTTTTTACTGGGTGCTGTTTTAAGACATCATTTAAATTCATTTGCATTCTCTCCAAATCAAGATGTTTCAGAGACTCTTAAATCTGCTTACTATGTGGATAACCGTGTTACTTCAGTTAATTCTGAAAATGAATTACAAAGATTTGTAAAAGTGTCTACAGAGATCATGGCCAAAGGAAAGTTCGAGTTGAGTGGATGGGAATATTCTGCCGTTAAACGTCCAATTGTTCCTATGGTCCCATCACAAGTTTTAGGTTTACTATGGGACAAGAATGAAGATGTTATTTTTTGTGATACTCAATCCATTTCAAACCATCCAGAAAAGATAACTAGAAGGTCCATTCTTTCCATGGCTCAGCAAGTATTCGATCCGCTTGGATTTTCATGCCCAGCTACGTTGTATCCTAAGTTACTACTACAAGAGAGTTGGAGGTCTGAATTAGGCTGAGATACTGAGGTTTGTGAAGATACAAAACTCAAAGTTCTAAATTGGATTGGAAAAATGAGGAAACTAAAAGATTTAAGAATAAATAGACAAGTGTTTCCTGATAGTTATTTGGAGTCAGAATTACGTACCTTTTGCGATGCAAGTAGTTTATCTTACGCTGTTGTAGTTTACTTGAGATGTGAGACAGATGAAAATATTTCGGTACAGCTATTGATAGCTAAATCCAGAGTTGCACCGTTAAAGAAGATTTCTATACCCAGGTTAGAGCTTTTAGCCTGCTGTATTGGTACACGTTTGGCTGATTTAGTACGGAGGAGCTTGAATATAAACCTTAAGGAATTCTTTTGGGCGGACTCAACTACTGCGTTGCAGTGGATACAAAGGGAAGAGTCCTGGGGTGTGTTTGTGAGGAACAGGGTCAAGGAAATCCTTAAGACATCCAAAAAGGAGAGCTGGAGACACATTCCAGGTGATTACAACCCAGCGGATCTACCTTCCCGAGGGTGTTCTGCGGAAGAGCTTATAAAATCTAGATGGTGGGAGGGACCACCTTGGCTCAGAACGCCGGAAGAAAATTGGCCAAGTACAGAGTTGAGAACAAATGAGGAAGAAGTACGCCTAGAAATACACAACTGTTCAACACTTTTACTTACCGAAAGCAGAGAAGATTTTTTATGTTATTTCTCAACTTATACCAGAATTATACGCATGATGGCATGGGTATTAAGATTTATTCACAACACAAGAGACAAAACCAATTTTCGAAAGGGAGAATTATCAGTAAAAGAATTAGATGAAACTGAAAGGGTCCTTATAAAAAGAGTGCAAGGTGAAGTATTTACTCCGCAATTTATCAATAGTTTGAAGACTTTAAACGTTTTTACAGATGAAAATGGAATTTATAGAGTAAAGACGAAATTAACGGACAGGAAAGATACTGATTTGTTTAGATACCCTTATCTTCTTCCGAGTAAACACAAATTTGTAGAAGTATTGATTCGAGAAAACCATTTGGAACTTATGCATGCTGGATTACAAACTGTTCTATCTAACTTAAGGGAGAAATTTTGGGTTCTAGGTGGAAGACGATCTGTTCGCCACGTAATTAATAAGTGTATTAAGTGTAGAAGGCACACTGTGAAGCCTGTTGAAACCGCTCCAATTTCCTTACCAGAAGATCGTGTCAAAGACGCTTCAGTTTTTGAAATTGTAGGAGTAGATTTGGCTGGTCCTTTGATCTTGAAAGGTGGCCAAAAGAGCTGGTTTGTGCTTTTCACGTGTGCGGTGTTCAGAGCTGTACACTTAGAATTGGTCAGTTCGTTGTCTACCAAAGACTTCTTACTCTGTTTAAGAAGATTCATCGCTCGTCGAGGACGACCGAGTGTTGTATACAGCGACAACGGGACAAATTTTGTAGGAGCGGAAAACCTTTTCCGAAGCATTGATTGGAGTGTTGTCGAATCAGAAACAACAGTTAAAAGAATTGTGTGGAAATTTATCCCGCCCTCCGCAGCCTGGTGGGGAGGGTTTTGGGAACGCATGGTACAAATGGTCAAGAAACTCTTGCGCAGAGTTTTGGGAAATGCCTCACTTAATTATGAAGAGTTAATGAGCCTTCTCTGTGAATGCGAGGCAGTAATTAATTCAAGACCTTTATCTTATCTTTCCGAAGATAGAGAAGATTTGATACCACTGACATCGGCAATGTTCTTACAAGAGATACGATCGGTGGGAGTACCTGATATTGATCAAATAGATTTGAAGAAAAGATGGAGATTTCAGCAAGCTCTTAGACTACAACTTAAGAAAAGATTCAGAATTGAATATCTCGGACAGTTAAAGCAAAGTAAGGAGAGGCCAAATTGTTTTCAACTAAGCATTGGAGACGTCGTCATTATCGAAAATGACTCCATAAAAAGAACGCTGTGGCCCCTGGCTAAAGTGATGGAAGTTTATCCTGGTAAAGATGGAAAGGTTCGAGTAGTAAAATTAAAGACATCTTCTGGAGAATTTCTGAGACCTGTCCAACGCCTTTATCCGTTGGAAATAAGTTCTGGTAGCGAATCTACTGCTAAACCATCAGAGACACAAAAATCACTTTTAGCTGATAAACTAGTAAAAGATATTACGACCAGAAATGGTCGGGTGATTAAGAAACCTATTAGATATTTAGATGACTGAAAAAAAGCATTTATTTTTAAGCTTACGAATTAGTGTTTCAATACTTATTTTGGGAATGTTTCTTTTTACTCTTAGATATAGTATATAATGCATTTAGTAAGTTTATATGTAGTTAAATTTTATATTTATTGCTTGTTTATACATTTTTAGTAAATGTTATAGTTGATTAAATAATATTTAATCAAGGTGGGAGGATGTCACGTAATAACGTTTGTAATGACGTCATCGTTCATAATCTGTAATATTTTATTCATTAGTTTAATACTTATATGAATTCGAATGGCAACAGTTGATCAGTTAATGTTTTGAATGGAGAATGTTAAGATATAGAAGTGGATCGCTTTATAACTTGTAAATATTGTAATAAAGGTTTATAGAAAATTAGTAATAGTTTTATGATGCATCTGACAGTAATTCTTAAAGTTTCCAACTCAGAGAGTGGTAATGCAATAATACAATAATAGAATTAAAAGAAGCTTCTTTTGTTGTGAATTTTTTTAAATTCTATTTATTGATAATAAGCAAGTTGTAAATATGTAAATAAGTTATTTTATTAAATAAGTCATTTGCTATAATAAGAAGTTATCTATTATCCAGTTTGCTATCCTAAGAAGTTATCTTATTTTGGTCATCGATAATGCTTTAATAACTTTTACCTATTAAATTTTACTTTCCCTTTTTTTTTGTGTGTGATTGCCAAGGGGGTCAGAAATGACGCACAGCCCCTTCAAAAAACCCGAGAGTTTTCTTGAATCCACGAAATAACTGTCTTCACTTCATGGTTTATACGCATCGACAGCACATATGCCTAGGAGGTATAATGATTTCCCTAAGATGATGCCTTACCCACATCCTTAGTTGCAATTAAACTACCTTTCTCTGTAAGTAGAGCTGTATTCACTCGAACTTTACTAAAATCAATAAAAATGTTCTCCTGACTTTTCCCCAAGTATCTTGCCTTTTTTTTTTGTCCCGATGAATTTTTAAAGATGTCCACCAGATGGTATGGCTTACTTTATAAATTTATTTTTTTGAACATCAATATGAAAGGGCTTTTTTTGTAGAGCACTGTAATTGTACAGTCAGCAAAAAAAAAAAGATATCACCCTGAATAATTTTCGTTCTAATGATCGGATTTTCACGAACTAAGTGTCAATCTTAATGGTTCCTGGGGGTGACCTCAAATATGCTAATTAGTTAGTGCTAACTATTAATTACGTTACGAAATCAGACACAAAAACGTACTTTCTCTGAATAAACATATATTTTTTTTTACATATTTGGAATGCAGATACTTGAATTAGGGGGGGTAGACAAAATTTTGAAAAAAATGGGTGGTAAATAGGGTCGCAACAAAGGTTTATATATTTGGCGATAGTCCAGAATACCGCCAAAAAAAGTCGCCAGCGCAAATGAATATTTTAAGATAACCCATTGACTAATTCAAAAGAAGAATGCTTAATTTTACTAGGTTGCTAAGCAACCAAGCTCTGACTGGAAAAAAAATGAAATAATGTTCTGTGATTACTCAGAGAGGTTTAATTAATAGTTAATAGAAAATATCTCGAAGTTTCTAGGCAATAGACAATTTTTAAGCTGATTTCTGTTCAAAAAGCAAAGTTTTTTTTAATTTTAATCTCCCTTAAAAAAGAAAATTTGAATCGATTATAAATTATTTATGATTTTCTAAGTTTTTAGAATTTAAATACATGAACTTTTTATCTGATATTATTTAGATTATGTTGTTTTTGCTATATTTATTCGAGGATTTCATACTAAAATCAAATTAACATAACTTATTATGGCTATATACAAAATTTTAGGGATAATCATTTTTACAGCTTTAATCGAGTCTTCTAGGCAAGAAAGTTTGAAGAACAAAAAAGGGCTTGAATAATAAAATTTAGATTGTATAGTAATTCTAATGCACATTCACAAGTTTTTCTATAATTTACGATATTTCTATTTCCTTTCTTTTTATTACGATAACTCAAGGAATTGCTGAAAGTTTAGTGGTATTTTAAAAGCATTGAAATATGTTATGTTTAAGAACAAGATATTGAAATAATATGTTGCATATTGTATGATTCATTGTTTCAAAAATCGCTTCATTCTGCTATATAGATTACAAGGTTTTCTTTGGATAAAGATGATTAGCAAATAGCATCCTTATGCTTCGATACATTTAGAAACTTACGTTCGCAAATTCACCATAAAAAATCGCACTGCATATTCTTCAATTACGATAAGCAACATTTACCACCAAATACTGATAATATGATTATTTTTGTTTTCTTATATATATCTGATATGATACTCTCTTTTTAAACAGAGCTTGTAACATCCTTAAGATACTGAAATGGGGGCACGAAAACTTAAAAGATAAAATATTTAATTTCATTAACTCAAAATATCTGGTCTCAAAATTTTAATTTTAAACCAAGTTAAATATAACTTTTACAATATTGATGCTCTTATGTTTTTAAAGACCACATAAATCCTGTTAAAATATGAAAATGCATATTTTTACTTTAACGAGTGTAAAATCCTTATCAAAATAATGATCAAGACCCAAATGTAAAACAGTATAATTGATGATAAAAACTCAACTGGCTTCTAAAATATGAAGAGGGAAGTAAAAGTCGACATGTTTCGAGCGCTCAAATATATTCACCCATTCTCAAAACTTGTCAAGCTTGAATACCTTGTGACTTTTATTATTGTGCTCAAAACATGTCTATTTTTATCATCATCTATTAATTTTCACATCAATAAAGCTTTTATATTTTCAATTCAATTTCTTGGGACAAGGCCGGATTTACGCATAAGCTAAATAAGCTGTAGCTTGGGGCCCCGAGATGGCAAGGGCCCCCAGATCCCACTTTTTTTCTTCTTTTCTTAAAGTTTTATTCGGAGCTGGGGCCCATTATAATTTTTTTTTCTTGTTTACATTTTCGGATGTTTTTCAAAGTCTAATCGAAGTGTTTAAAAATATAAAATAACTGTTGGCTATACACACTTTTTATGTAAATAAAAAGTAAGGTATTAATTTCTAATTCCTTATACAATTTCTAAATTCATAGCATTGAAATATTTATTTAGATATACGGAAGAAAATTAAATGAATTTGGTATACTTAGTTTAATTACATTGTTTTATAAAAATAATTTATGTGTAATATTAATATTTAAAATAAGTGTATGAGGTAAATGAATAAGGTAAGCCGAATTATAATTTATTTCTAAATTAACTGAAGAGACTAGTTATAAACGCTAAAAATGATAATTTGGAAAGCATTTTTCTTTATAAAAGAATTTAGTTATTTTATATTGATTTGAAAAGTGCGGAATGAAATATTAATGTAATATTTTATAAATGCTTATTCTTTTCCTAATTTGTTCAAAATTAAACATATTGTTATTAGAAATATATTTTCATTTAAAAAATGCCATTTCTATTTAATTGGTATTTTACTTCGAATTTCAAATAATTTAATAAAGGAAACAGAAAGATTATATACGATATGATTTATATGTTGGATCTAAATATAATCAGAGATTATAAAAGAACTAATTAGAAGTTATAAAAGTATTTATCCCCGGTTATAAAAGGTACTAATTCGCTCTAAAACCATAAAGTTCTATAGAACACAGTTTGGAACTACTTTCCTAAGGTATCAAGATAAAATTAAAAAATTTAACACATTTATTACCGAACAACTTTGCAAAAAACTATATTTTTATTATGTTAATTTCATGAGAAGTCATAACCAGATCACTATTGAAAAAAAACTATCCTGTATTTTGGTGTTCCCATAAATACTGTAAATTTTACTATATTCTAATAGTTTTGACCATACTTTCTATTCTCAGTGTGGTCAGCACCATGATTCACATTTCATAAAAGGTACTGTATTGTCGCATGCAAACAGATATTTTTTCTCAAAATTTCGGAGAGCCTTCTATTTTGACACCTACAAATTTTTTAAAAAAATTATTTTTTCGCAAAATTGAAGAGGAAAAAAAACGTGCCTCAAAGTTTTACATAAAGAACATATCCGGAAATTTTCGACCAAATCAAGAATGTCAAGTATCCAAATGACATGGCTTATTAAATTTAAAAAAAAAAATAATAAAAAAAATTCGCATGACATATTTGGGGCTGAAGATTATGAAATCTAACACGAAACTGTGAGATCGTGGGTTCTATTCCAGCTGATGACAGTTTTTTATTTTTTATTTCCTTATATTGAAAAATGTTTTTCTTATTTTTTAAAGTATGCATGTTAAAAACTAATAATTTAACAATTATTTAAAAAACTAGCTCCGCCCCTTGTTCACTTTGCTCACTAACCCTCGTGGTTGCTTCTCATTAATCAGTACAGATAAGAGGAAAAACGGTTTATTTCCATTTTTCTACACAAAAATTACGATTGCCATTTACATTTTGAAGATGACTAAATTTAAGCAAATCAATAAAATTGGAAAATTGGTACCCCCCGCAAAGTTATTTCTCAGTGAAGATGTACTCAAGGGATAAAGCATTCGCCTCCGAATGAGGTGAACCGAGTTCGAATGCCAGTGATGACTGCTGGTCGATATAAATTCTACACCCGGCTTGCACCGACCACAGTGCTGACGTAAAATATCCTCAGTGGAAGACGGATCATGGGTTAGAGTCCCTGCTGTCAGACTAACCGTGGGAGGCTTTCGTGGTTTTCCTCTCCATGTAACTCAAATGCGGATTGTTTCTATCAAAACGTCGTCCACGAAGGCAAAAATTTCATCAAATTTTTGATCCTGGAGTTTTCTTGTTTGCTGGATTGGGTTCAAAATTACAAGGCTACGGAGTTGAACATTAGTAGTCGAAACTCGAAATTGGGTGGGCTGTTCAATGACTGTTATACAATAAACTAATAATTTGGCCGCAATAGCTTGGTAAGTAGGGCTATGGACTCATGTTCGTGAAAATGGGAGTTCGAATCCAGCCGGCCGAAGAATACCCATGTATAAAATGATGACTGTTGCATGTTAAATCTGTCTGGGTCACAAAGTTCAGTAAGTTCTTAACAAATCAATACCTCTGGGTTCTGATCCAGGAGTTCCCTTGTCTTCTGCATTGAGTTCAAAATTACATGGCTACGTATTACATGGGTAGTTGTAAACTCACAATTGAGTCAGTTTTTCAACGGCGGTGGTAAAAAGAATAAAACTAATAATCAAATTGTATTTTATTATATTTCTTTCTAACTCCTTGCATATTTTCTACACATCTTCATAATTTCATGTTTCTAAGTCTATAGATTTTGAGCAACAAAGCAAAATGTAACGTAGAGAAATTTTTTTCATAATTTTATATTAATGCTCAACAATAAAAAATAATGACTGTTTTCCTCAGGTGTATATAAATAGAATTGAACTTACAAGGGCCCCATCTTTTTCAGTAGCTTGGGGCCCCGCCAAGTTTAAATCCGGCCCTGTCTTGGGATTATCTATTTAGTTACACAATATATTAAATTATTTCACTCGATATTAAAATAAGTTTTACTTAAGTTATAGGCACAGGTTCTTAGATTAAAAAAATAATAATTCGCCATTTTGTAAAAAAATCAATGCAGTACAATTTTTTTTTGCTGCAAGCCTTAACATTTTAATTTAAGGACATAAAAATATTCCGTTTACAATTGAAATTTCAAAAGTCGAATGTGAAAATGGAATGTCCCCTAGCACCAGAAATCGAAATTAAATAGTTACAAGGACAACTATTTTAAACAAGTTAGCGTTTCCGTTCTACTCGAAATTGTTTGAAAAGGTATTTTGTATATATAGATTCCAAAGTTTATTCTACAAATATTTTAGGGTATACTTTCGGAGTATTTTGATGGAGTTTAGTTTTACACCCTTATTTGCTTAAAATTATTAAATAATATGCTTAAAATAAATTATTCAAGCAACATGATTTAACGCATTTATAGTATAATAGTAAACGGGGCTTCCATCGCATATCCTTAACCTTGATACCGCTATCAATAAATGAATGGAATAAGCTTAGATAAATAATAAAAGTTAATTTTTCCCCCGTTTTAATTTTCAAGGAAGTATGTTTCGATCAAACAGATTTCATTCTGGAAATAGAGAAATTATTGAGTAGGTCCCTTGGAGCAATATCATTCATATCCTCTTTTGACGAAATATAGGAAAAACTGGTTTTCACAGTTCTGTAAAAAGTATGTTAGCCTTCTTGCCACGTTTTTTATTATTTTTTTATTTTTAATCAAAATAAGTTCGGAAATTTACGTATTTTTTATTGCATTTTTTTTTAAATCAGATGATTCTAAAATTCGCACGGCTTCGGAAACTTCTTACAAATTTCAATTTTTAGTGTTTCCTGCTAAACAAAATAAGGCATTGTTCCTGATAATAAATTATACTACAATAATATCTTGGGAATCGTGCTAAAGTAAAAAATTAAACAAAATAGTTTAGTATATTATCCGGAAAAAAATCTACATGGAATCATAAAGAAAGAATCATTTAAGATACTGAGATATTTTAAGACGCTTAAAAGTTTTGGCTACGTATTTGACAGCTTTTTATGTTCGGTATCTTTATACTCTTTGTAGTGACTTATAAAACATGGACACTATTTTAGATAATCTATGTTGAAGTCACAAGAAACAAAACAAAAAAGACAATCAATGATTTATATTCTTTTTTCGAAAAAAATAGTATGCTTAGTAAATAATCAGCTGTTTTGCATTAAATAATTTTAAACAGCGGAGTGTTTTTAATTTCTTTACAAGGCTTTATTCTTAGCTAGCAGACAATAATTCTTTTAAAAAAAACTTGACTATAATGTAAACAGGAACTTTACTTTAAAGAAAATATAAATTAAAGTACTAAAAAAATTTATTAGTATATTAGTGAAGAAATAATAAATGTAGTAGGGCAAAGAATAAAATTTTTAAAAATGCTAAAATTTAATTAAATAGTTGGTAAAATAGTTCTGCGAAAACACTTCCGGACAGGTGATTAAAAAATTACTTTTAAGATTAACACGATATATAAGATGTTGAGAAATTTGCGATGATGTGAGATATGCTTAAATATGTTTACTGCGTATTTTTATTAATATTCATAAAAAATATATAAAAGAAACTGAGAAATATTTTATTCCAAATCTATTCATACGTATGTATATTATTGTAATTGTATCAGTTATTAAGAAAAAAAAACTAAAAAATAATCACATTAAATAAGCACAATGTGGTGTATAATCATATTCTATCAAAAGCATGCTTTTATAAAACTCGACATTCGTTGAATAAAATGTTTTTTATTCAATAAAATGTTTTACTCAAATTTCTTTACTTAATTTCAAATAGATTTTTAGAGGACTAAAAAAGAAACATTGTATTTTATAGTTTTAAAAAAATAAAAATAAAAAGATTAGCAAACGATTATTAGCGAAAAAAATATGAATGAAATTTTACGACACGCGCGCTAAATCAAGTTTTTCGCAAGTTTATCACATTTTAATATTAATCGCCCCATTTAATCATTTTTTCATTGTCGCCAAATTATTTTTTTTAAAATAATTAATTTTAATTTTACTCATCTTCTAATAAATAAAAACAGTTGAAACTTTAGATTTTTCAATTTAAAAGCATGTAGATTAATATGGTATAAAAAAATCCATACCTTATAATTCAAAATTTTTTCATCCTCTCTTTAATTAAATAATAAAAAATAATTAATAATTATTAAAAATTATTTTTTTCATGAAATTATCTTTGGGTAAATGCGTTTTATGAGTTGGTGCAATATTTTTTTGAATTGCTTCATTAGTTTTTAAAATATGACTGAAAACGCAAAAAGTGAAATTAACATTAAGGGGTCCAAACTTTGAATCGCTCTCCTGACCAAACTATGGGGACCACATTTCCCAGATTGCGGCTACCCCCTATATTTTGAAGATAAGGAATCCAAATATGTAAAAAAAAATATATGTTTATTCAGAGAAAGTACGTTTTTGTGTCTGATTTCGTAACGTAATTAATAGTTAGCACTAACTAATTAGCATATTTGAGGTCACCCCCAGGAACCATTAAGATTGACACTTAGTTCGTGAAAATCCGATCATTAGAACGAAAATTATTCAGGGTGATATCTTTTTTTTTTTGCTGACTGTACACCTATTATCGACACTGAATTTTTCTTTTTATGTATTAACAATTTCAAACATCATATCTAATCTTGTAAGTTATTTTGAATCATGACACAATCATCTGTTCTTTTTTTCTGATGTATAAAAATATCTGATGATGTCGTATGGAAAATTGTTTCATGGATTTCATTTTTGGAATATATGCTTAGCTAGGAAAAATGAAAGCCTTCTTGATAATTTTCATAAATGCTATTTTTATAAATTATTTCTTAAATTACAATATTCGGTGCACCATTCATCAATATCGGGCAATTAACAAATCACTGAAGATTAACATTCTATATTTAGTGTGATATAATAGCATTCATTAATTTTAATAATCAGAACTTCTGAATCAATTTAAAAAGAAAAATTAGTCTTTATTGCGTTGTGTTTTTACGTATCTTATTAATTAAATAATTATTTTATTTATTTATTCTTTTAAGTAGAGTAGCATTACAAGCAGAAGAAAACCTCGATGTATCAGTATGAAAAAAAGAAACATTAATTTGTTATGAAACAAAACAGAACTTACGGTTGATTTGACAAAAAGAAAAAAAAAAAAAAAAAAAAAAAAACACTTGCCTAGTCATTCGTCCGATCAAAATAAAGATTAACTGTATTCGGTATCATTTGGTATAATGCTGTTGCTCTAGACAACTCATTATACTTAAAATTTACCACAATAAAGCTACTTTTTCATGTATTTATATCTTGAGGGGCTATAAATACCTTTTTCCTCACTATCATAAAAAAGGGCAACAAATTCACTCATAAAATACTTAGTAAAAGTATATTTGATACGTATTAAAACTGGTCACTTTTTACGGTTCTCCATAACAAATAAGTAAATTTTCTCCATTAAATTTGCTTTTTAGAACATAGCTTGTTTTTTAAATCAATTAATATTTATTACCAAAATAAATTACGAATTGACGTCAATAAAAACTTGTCTTACACTCTTTCAAACTAATTAGTAACATCTATTAAAGGGATACCTAAGAGTGACGTAGTGTAGGTATATAGATCTTGATTGGTTGTGACACATTCTATATTCTTTCAAAAAGATTCTTTCTCAAAGATTTTAATTCTTTCACTAAATACTAATTTTATTAAATATTTAATTTAATTTACTAAATTTTATTAAATATTTTTCAGAGTAAAAAAAAAACGTTTATTCTTATAAAAAAAGACAGTAAAAAAAAAAAATGAAAATAATAATTTGAAATAAAAAATGCAAGAAAGGAGAGACTTTTTTGACAAGTAAATATTTTTCGGTGATTATTAAATATTTGCTTTCTAGCTAATTAAAAAAATAGTGTCAATTGGATGCTTGCAAGTGACGTAGTGGAGGTTGTTGAAGCATGACATTTGTTTACGCTTGCAACTCCTATTTCCATTCTATTTCTAGTAGCAAGGTCTGAGATGTATTGAGGGGTGGTCCAAAACTTCCCAACCAAAAGAGTTCAATAATGCGAGCATTGTCTTGAAGTCGCAAAATTTTCTGTCAGAATGCCAGCCCATACATTGCCATGTAAAAATAGATTATTCTAAATAATGTAAAAAATTATATATTTTGCAATTCAAAGTTTTTGCAATTGTATACCTTACATTTCAAAGTCTTATTAAAAAATAAACCAATAAAAACTAGTAAATACTCACTAAAAGTTATATTTTGCACGGAACTATCTATGGCTGAAATTCATAACTCTGTGCAATTTTTTTTCCGCTTAAAAACTTTACGAGATATAACGAAATACGCAAAAAGTAAAACTAACATTAACCTAACTTTGGCTCGGTCTTCTGACCAAACTTTGTGGACCTTATTTCTCAGATTGCGGGTACCTCCTATATTTTGGGGGTCAGAAATCCGAATCCGTCAAAAAAGAGGTACGTTTTTTCAGAGAAAGTACGTTTTTGTGTCTGATTTCGTAACTTGAAATATCGTCTGGACTAATTAATTAGCAAATTTGAGGACAACAAGTTGAGCTGTTAAGATTGAGTCTTAGAACGTGAATATCTATTCATTAGATCAAAAGTTACTCAGTGGTCTGTTTATTTCGTTTTGTGCCCTGTAGACACAATTTGATACATCAGAAAAGAAAATAACACAAAAACGAAATTTCTACGAGTTTTTGCTGCTGAAAATAATCATGATAATCTAAAAGCCTGATAGTCAAAGAGGCAGTGAAAAATTGAAGAATTACTATCGGGAAAGAAATATCTCCTAGTTTCATCAGGCAAGGCAATCAAACTAGTTTAGATATTTTTCATCATTGGTTTCTCAGATGGAATTCTACAGATTTCGATAACGTTTTTGTTTTTTCCTTGCTTAAATATTAATTTGTAATACGCTAACAAAATGTACTCTGAAATATTTTTCTCGATTCTTAATTTCTTTTATGAGAACTTTTAAAGAAGCAGCATCCCAACCAAGAAAAACAAAATTAAAAAAAAAATCAACAAAAAAGTTGTGATCGATCATTGGTCAAATGTTTTTTCTTTCTGGATTGACTCCGTTAAACGCCACAATTTTTCAAATCATGTGTTGCGAAAACTGTGTCAATTGATGTTTGTCGTTGGATTGGTTTCCAAATCCTGCCTGTGTACGTGTTTCAAGACGTCACAAAATATTTTTCCTTCTTCAGCATTCATATTTATAATAAAATCCAGCACGTATATCACCGTCCAGCTAGTGATATACGTTAATAATAAAATGAATATAAAAATACTTTAAATTAGTATTACGTAAATACATTAAAAATGCCTGCTATTGAAAATGAAAAGAAAAATATCAGCAGTCGCCATAGCAACGCGTGCAATGACGACGCATGCGCACTGGTTACTGTTATTCTTGAATACAGTTGAAAAATGTGTTTACGCCATCCAATCCAAACCAAGACCCATTTTGCCAATGGGTAATTATCGAAAAGGACACGCACATATTTTATGTACAAAAATGGGAACTTTACTTGCGAAAAATTGCTAGATTCTTTTCTACGTAGTTATAATCTAATGGAATAAATATGAAAATCTAATTTAGTTGCGTTTTCAAATCATAGAATAATTGGACAAATTATAGTTGTATGCAGTGCAAACATATATATTTAGAGTATTATTCTTAATAAATCGGGAATGCATATCATAAAACAGCAATCAATATAAAGAGCAATCCAAATGAAAATGTCAATTACTCTTCCGATCAACAACAAAAAGGAACAAATATTGTTTTTCTTACGTAGAAGATGAAAGGAATAAAATTCTGTCTGCTGAGATTTATTGGCTAAAGACAATCCCTTATTTAATGCCATTATTGGATTATAATGATGATATAAAATTTTAATTAATAGTATTATATTAATAGCGTAAAATTTTATTTAATTTTACATGCTGTATTTATTTCTGTTATGTATTTTATACTAAGGGGCTTACCCCATTGTTCGCTGACGCTCATCAACCCCGATGATTGCTTCGCAATAATTACTGTTTCTTGGCATAAAACAGTTGAAATTATTCAACAAAATATATATGTACAAAAAGAATACTGGTGATATATATATATTTATATATATATATATATATAAATGAAGATAATTTAAAATGAAGATAAAACAAAAGTAAATTACAGACAAATGAAAAAAAGGGGGGGGGGGAATAATAATGACAAACAACTGGGGAAAGAAAAAGAATTAATTTATTAAAAAAAAAAAAAAAAGGATAAAGTTTTTTTAAAAAACCGGAAAATAAAAGATATAATCTTTTCATCAGCCCACACGATTATATCCGAAAAAGAGTGCTTTCTAATATTGTATCAATATAGCCAAAGCAAAATATATCAATACAATAGTGTGAGAAGCACTCAAAAAAAAATTTTTTTTATAAAAATTACGACAAAAAAAAAATTAAACACAATAAGTAAAAATAACACGTAAAAACAGAAAATAAAAGTAAAGGAAGAGCAGAATAAAACAAAATCTATAAAGCGAGCAGTGAAATATAGCGAACTTACATGAACGGGAAATTTTTCAAGAATGATTTAAAATGTTTACGTAACAAGATTGCCAGATTGCAAAATATGAAAACTATGAAAACAAAAGCGCAAATTGAGTGTAACAGGGGAATTAAAGTGCGTTCTTGCTGCATTACTGAAGTCCGTTTGATTTGTTATTTACCAAGGATGGATCAGAAAACGAATGTGCGCGAGGTTATATTATACTGGATAATTTAAAGAAGTTGACAATAAATAATTTTAGAAAATAAATATTTATTTAAGAATAAAATAGAAAAGAGAAAGAAACATGAATTGCCAGTTTTGCACATAATTTTAGCCACGGATTTGCCCGAAATGGACTTGCACATGGAAAAATTGTATAATTTAACAAAGAAATTTATTAGTAAATAATTTTACCCACGGATTTTTCCCGAAATGGATTTGCACATGGAAAAATTAAATAAATTAACAAATAAAAAAAGAAAAACAACTTATTTTAGTAAATAATTTTAGCCACAGATTTGCCCGAAATGGATTTGCACATGGAAAAATTGTATGATTTAACAAAGAAATTTATTAGTAAATAATTTTACCCATGGATTTGCCCGAAATGGATTTGCACATGGAAAAATTATATAAATTAACAAAGAAGAAAAGAAAAACAACTTATTTTAGTAAATAATTTTAGCCACGGATTTGCCCGAAATGGATTTGCACATGGAAAAATTGTATAAATTAATAAAGAAAATTTTTAGTAAATAATTTTAGCCATAATTTAAATACCTTAGAATTATTTATTAAAACTGTTATTGTAATGAAATTCAGACATCGAAGAATGACATGTTTAATAGAATATTGCACAGAGAGTTGCGCAATTGAAAAGTACACTGGGACAGGAGAAATAGAAAAGAACATCAGATAAACATCAGAGTTACTTGTATTTATAGCCTTCTTGGGCTCAAACTTAACGGCCAATCAGAACTTCCTGATAGCATGCGGACGTAGAAGAAAGCTGCTTCAAATAAGCGCGATTACAGTTTTTCCTCAACTAAAACAAGTGTAGGTATCGATTCATGCAAATCCAAATTTAATTAACAAATATTTTTTTCTTTCAAATAAATAGAAATGCACTGTTAATAAATTATAAAAACAATTTTCTAAAAACATTGAAAATATGAGACCACTTAATGCACTCAAATCTTTGGCTTTGAATGGTTAAAGATTTTGAACCCTTGCTCTAGTTTATTTACTTTTACTATATTATAAAATTTATTTAAAAGGTGTTTTTCATGACGATCAAGTCAATCATAACATTTATTTGTTCTTTTTTATAAGTGCTTGGACCACCAAATCTCAATATCGCGACCGAAAACATATAAGAACCGTGAAGGTTTAGGGGATAAAGCGGTCGCCTTCCAATGACATGAACTGGGTACGAATTTCAGCGTTGGCTGGTCGATACGAATTCCGCATCCGGCTTGAACCGATCACGATGTTGACGCAAAAAATATCCTCAGTGGTTGGTGGATCATGAGTTAGAGTCCCCTTGCCGTCAGGCTGAGCTAAGAAGGTTTTCGTGGTTCTCCATATAAAGCAAATGCGGGGCTCCATGATAAAAAAATTTCCTCCAATTCGTAATCCCTTGTCTCCTGGATTGGGTTCATAATTACGGAGTTGAATATTAGAAGTCGTAAACCAAACACAACGTGGGTTGGCTGTTTATAATGACGGTTATAAAAAATTTCTTTCGTTTACACTTTAAAATTTTCTTCCATTTTTTTATCTATTGACTCTCATGATAATTAATAATGCTAGCTAGGCAACTCTTGTCATATACTGAAGATAGAGATATTAAGACAACTCATAATGTTTGTTTATTTTTATACAATAACAGTTTCTTTAATAAAAAAAAAAAATTACGCACGTATGACTCAACGTACCCATGACTCAAGAAACTCTCCAAATCATGGCATTTGTAGAAGTTTAGTGTTTAAATCTTGCCAATAGTATTTGAAATCACCAGGACCATGAAGGTTGAATTTCTTTAGGTCAGAATAAATAATTAGTCTGCACTTATCGTTCCATTGCACACTATTTCGCATCCATTTTATTCATTGACTTTGGTACTATCTTCATTTTCATAAATTATGTTTCAAAACTGTGGCACGTTTTATTTTCATTCAAAAATCTCGAAAATTATAAAGTGCTATATAAAGCAGAAGAATTAGAAGGTTTTTTTCAGACGATCAAAATATTTCAACTATCTTTTTCAGAGTACAAACCTTGTGAATGGCCATCGCTCAGACTTCATTCAGGCACCCCTTTATCATCTTTAAATAAGCGGTGAATAACACATTCTAGTTTCTCTAGTCTCGAATCACTATACTCGATTGTAAGTTATGAAAAGAGCATTGTGGTATAGTGATTAGGGTAATCATCCGTGATAACTCCGTTTCATTTAGTTATCAAATAACATAAATATTCTTTCAAAACAATCGAAAAACCTTCAACAGTTAAACTAGTCGGATAGAAATTTATTTCGATCATCTTTTACGATATATTTCATAAAATTATTAAAAAAAAGTTTATAGTTTCGTAGTCTTACCCGAATCCTAGAATTGGCGACATATTTCGATGAAAACGAAGAATATTCGCGATCGCAACACTCGATACGCCATCTAGCGGGAGACTGTAAATATCGTGCATTAGTTCCCACATAACCATTGGCAATGACGGACGCCATTTTCTTAGCATAAAAAAAGAAGCAAAATTTCCCTAAAGAAAAGGTAAAACTTCTTGAAAAAACTAATCAGAACATGCCAAACATTGAAGCAGAACACGCCAAGCATTTGAAGAACAACTTCTCAATATTTTTTACCTTTCTATTACCAACAACATAACATGATTTCATGATCACTTGCTGTTACAGATGTGTGTATTGCGGTAAAATAATTTTTCTGTCTTCAATTCATTACAAGTGAAAATGAAGTCAACATTGCTTTCGTCATTCCAATGAATAAATGTGTTCCAATGAATTCCATACAGAACTGTAATAGTTATAGAATATTCTTTTTCTTCATAGAATAGTATATATTTCTGTATCTACATAATTCAGAAAACAACAATAAAGAATAATCCGAATTACTTGAAAAAGTATCTTTTGTGCTGATTATAAATAAATTTTTTATCGTTTTCTTGGTAAGTGTTTTTTAGTTTTGAAAGAATTTCAACTAGAATTCAGCTATTCTGTTTTTAAGCTACATATTAAAATTCATATCGAGATCTTACAATTATAAAATTTTGATGTGTGGTATGCTACCTAAAAGTAATGAAGGGATAAACTATGTATATATTATTTGAGAATAAAGTTTTCAAACAAAAAACATATCATTTTGGAATTCTCCGGACTTATAAATCGGGTAAGTGTTATGATTTTTATAATAAAAAATTCGCTTGTAAATAATTTTTTTTCTTACTTGATGATCGTTCTCTACAAAATGTTTTTTTTACGTCTGATTAAATACTATAAGAATTTAAAAATAGAAACAAAACCAAAGTTTTTATTGAAAAATGAGGAAATTTTAAAATCGTTTTTTTCCTAAGAATTCTTTATTTTACGTTTTTTAGTTTATAATTTTTTGATAAAATTGTTGTCAAAATACTTTTTTTGAAAAATTAAATGGTATTAACTTATGTGTTTATGTATACTTCTTGCATATTCTAATATTTGAAATAATATGATTCTGAAAAGTATGGAAGAAAAATTCGGTACTTACGTATTAACCACAGCTACAGATTTTTAAGTGCCGCCAATCTACACTTAAAATTTTTGGAAAAAATCTTAAAATGAAACACTTTGTTTAAAATCAAAGTAGTCAATCGGATTTAGGTGGAAAATGGGCCGATATAGAGTTTAGCATAGATTCAAAACAAACTTTTCTCTCATCTGATTCTATAGCCATTATGAACTCTAATAAATAAGATTCAAAATGAAATAACATTTCCAAAACGGACTTTTACTAAGATAAAGTTTCATGTTAATCGTGGACATTGGTACATTTTCGTTATATCTCACTCTATAAAATATTTCGCTATTAAAAAAATAAAATTGCATCTTGTTTTGTTTTTGGCAAGTCCCAAAGACGCATTTTCGTAACACTAAAAATGGCGACAAAAAAAGAATAGTTCTTTTTTTGTTTTGTTTTTGTTTCGTAAGAATTCTTTATTTTACTTTAAAATTCAAATGGGCCTTTCATGTTATACCATTAAATTTAGTAAAACTACTTCTCAGGCATTAGGTTTGAACTTTTATAAGAATATACCTATTTTTTTCTCTTTATTTACAAATATTTTTCCGATGTGTTATGGATGTTCCTCCTCTAAAAAAAAAGGAGATACCATTTTGTTTTCGTTTGCATAAGAAAGAAAACAAGCATTTTTCTTTTTTAAATTTAATCAGCCACAATAAAGATGGAACGTTACAATGCTACATTAAAGACGTCTCCAGTGTAACTGAATGACTGTTCATATGGAAATCGCAGGGATTCGGCACATACAACAACGCCCCCTATAGTTCGTTGCGATCGCGAATTCTTTTTTGAATAAGAAGCAACTATATGACGTTGAAAGAGCATTGCGTTTGATTGGACCACTAAAATGGCGGGAATAAAAACGCGACAAAAAGAATTTTTTTATTGACTTTTGCTTCGCTGCAGAAGAAAATCTTCTGCAAGAAACAATCTATATATATATTTCACTTACACGGCACCAAAAAAAAAGCCTCATTACAACTTCCCGGATGGCAACGTTAGAACATCGACCAATGATTGCATCTAAAAATGTCACATGGCAAATCTAGCTAAGGTGGCTCAACATATAGCGCTTTTAAAAACGGAAACATTGACCAGAGTGAGCATTATCAGGTTGTTCAATTCAGCTGCGGCAAAAATAAAAATAAACAACTTAAAAAATAAATGCCAGCCATAGAATTTTTCTAAAGTTAACTTAGCAACATAAATCAAAATTATGATACCTGAGCGCTTGGCGTAACAAATCCTTCGCCAAATGTTGTATCGCCAAATGCCCAAATTAACAATTGCAATTTCAAATTAATATTGAAATGAACAGGTTTAGAATTTTCTACAGTGAAAAGTTTTCGGAACTTCAGTATTCAAAAAAGTATACAAAAGCTAGACGTTAAGAACGTATCTAATGAGTGAGCAAAGCGAGCATTGGATTGCGAAGCAATCCGAAATGAACTGCGAAAGCAGTTCCGGGGGTTGGTGAGCGCCAGCGAGCAGGGGGCGAAGCCTCCTAGTATTTTATATTCTTTCATTAGTTTCTTTAAATGTGAACGGAAAGACGACACTAGTTAACAAAATGTTAGTTTTTGTTCAATAAGTTTTATTTTCCTCATTTCACACAGTCTAAGAAAGCAAGCAAAAAGAAGACCGTGCATTGTTGTTTCAAGAGTTTATATGGATTGAGAGCTTAGCATCCATTTGTCGACCATTTAGTTGCAAACAGGCTCTCTGCATACGGAGAATGTTTTTTTTTCCTCCTTTTTTTAAACTTGTAACAGAGTATATCTTTTTAATAAGGTTCCTGATAGAGCTTAGGCTCGGAGGATAGAACGTTTGCCTTCCAATGAGGTGAACCGGGGTCGAATCCCAGCTATAGCTGGTCGATGCGAATTCCGCACTCAGCTCGCACCGACCACAGAGCTGACGTAAAATATCCTGAGTGATAGACAGATCATGTGGTAGAGTCCCCTTGCAGTCAGGCTAATCTTGGGAGGTTTTCGTGGTTTTCCAGTCCATGAAACTCAAATAAGGCTAGTTTCATAAAAATGTCCTCCACCAAGGCAAATTTCACTCAATACTTGATCCAGGTGTTCCCTTGTCTTCTGGATTGGGTTCAAAATGACAAGGCTACGGAGTGGAACATTAGTAGTCGTAAACCAAAAATTGGGTCGGCTGTTCAACGACGATTATAATATAAAATAATAATAATAATAAAAGTTTCCTGATAAGATGCAAATTCTGCAGGTGATCTGTACATAGAAATGAGTATTTATATCCTTTGCTATAACGGTTTCCAAGTTATGAAAATTAAATCGGCTTACATCGTCTATATTTACATCAATATATAATTAATAATTTAGTTAAAAATTAATCCTTAAACCAACTAAATATCCTTGGTTCTGAAAATGCTCTTAACAGTTGTTTTTCAATATTTCGCTTCACTTTTCTTTAAATTTTTGCATTGCTTGATCACATTTTGTTTCTAAAATGCTAAAAATTCAGATAAATCTTTTTTATTTTTTTAAAAATTTCATCAAGAAGTAATTTTTTGTTAAGAAGGATATATTTTTTTTATCTGAGATTGTTTAATGAAAAATATGAGGTAGGCAAAAAAATAACTTGGAAACTGCTATCGACTATTGTTTACAGTACAAGAATATTTTTTTAAAAAGTTCAATCGATAACAATGTATGCAAATATATTGAATTTTTCCCCCCATAAGCAACACGAAAATTCCCAAATTGTAAACAAGGAAAGAATCTGTTTCTTTCCCTTTTTCACAATTTTTATTACTTAAAAGAAAGTAACACAGTTTTGATGCTTTTTTTTTGTTAAAAAAAAAACGAACTAGCATACAAATTTTATTTGAATTCTGAGTGAAAAAGAAACATGAGCTTTCGTAACGAAAAATTATTCCACCAGAATCTCTTTTCTTGTTTTCCCCTTTTTCTCTGGAGTTGTTCACTTTGCTTATCATGAAAAATAAAAAAAGAAGAATCTTTTTTTTTTTTTTTGTTATTATTTTCCCAAACTTACAAAAAAAAAATCTATTTAGATAAGAAAAATAAAACTGACTTAAGATATCTCCATATTTTGTTCTTTCGTTAATAATGCCAACTCTAAGCAAAACACTCGATTTTTGTTGTCGGAAATGTCAGAGAAACATTTATGAACTTGTTCTAATAAAAATTAAAAATGCTGAATTTAGAGAACACTGTAAAGAACGAAAAGTGAACAATCCTTTCATTCTGTTACTTGATTACAGTTTTAAATGTAAAAGGGTTTTATTCCATTTTTTAAGCATCATTGTACAAACTTCAGTTTAAAGTTTTATGAATAGTTTTAAAGAACTTTTTAATTAGCCAGTTTTTCTCCGTGTACAGTCTCTGGCCAAATCATTAGACGCACTACAAGATTCTCTGTAAAATCTTAATTATCAAGTGATACTATACAGCTTTAATGTTTTTATGTGACTGAAACCGGATATCACCTGTTTACGTTCGTGTATTAGTTGGTTAAATTAGACGATATATAATATAAATTCGACTATTGGATAAATTAGACGATATATTATATAAATATAGAATATTTATTATATCAGGTATTATATTAGTATATTATAATAATTAGATCAAATTATTAGACGCACTGTAGTGTTTTAATAATTACATGTTTTGCACGAGTTTATAGGCAATACTTTAATATTTAAACATTCATGTAATGGGTTTTTATTCAGGAGATTTTTTATTTATTTCCGAGTTATATTTATTTTTAAAGTATTGCATCACAATGTTAACCGATTGATAAACGAACGTAAACAAGTGTAAAACGGTTTCCGCAGCGTAAAGACAATAAAACTGTATAGCATCACCTGATAATTAAGATTTTACATAAAATCTTATAGTGCGTCTAATAATTTGGCCTTGGACTGTATGTTAAACTGATTTCTTATATTAATATTCTCAGAATGCGTTGAGAGAAGTTTGTTAGTCCTGTGGATTTATTCCTTAAATTCTGTTTCTGGGATCATCTGTGTCGAATAAAAAAAAAATCTGCAGCCATGCTGAAGGGTTTTTGTTACAATTTTGTATGAATTATTCAAAAACCGTCTCCCTACAGCCAACAGTGTTAAAAAATTTTAACCCATTTTAGAGTTGCGTAATAAAATGTTCTATAAAAAATAGTTTGAAAATTGTATTTATTTATATTCATTTCCAGTATTTGATGGAACATCCATAACTTTATTTTTTGTTTTCAGACGCTTTCCATAGATTAAATTGTTTTACATATTTAGAGCACTTTACAAAAGAATCCTTCTATAAATGTGTCGGTGTCGAACAACTGAGAAATCATTATTTTGTCAGAAATGTAAGAGTAACAAACTGAAAATATTGGATGCGAGATTATGATATTCATTCCTGTAGTAATTATGATCGAAGAGGTTAAAAAATTCAGGTTAGCATAGATCAGTTTAAAAAAGCAGACGACATTTTTGGAACTGTAAGTTTTGAATTTGATGTTTTCAGAGGAGATTTTCGTGCAACAACTCATAAAAAATAGCTTGAAAATTATATTTATTTATATTCGTTTTCTTTATTAGAGGTTTATTTAACTATATATTAAGAAATCATGAAAGCTCTTCTTCGTGCCAAATGAAATGTGCTTGATACGATAATAACAAGTTTAAGATAGATAGGATCACTATTAAGGCTTATCATTATCAATTATCATTATTAATACATCTTAACGTCATCTTAATTCAGATGTATTGTAACTGCACTATTGAATTAGAAACAGACTTGGAATAATACTCATTGTTACAAGAGTAACTAATATTTATCGATACAATATGCTATTGAAATTCTGTATTAGTATAAAAGAACTTGTATCATTTTGTGCTAAAACGTATCAAGGATAGTTATAAATTCATTATAGTTATTCAAAAAGCTTAAATAATTTTTAAATATTTGTAATGAAAAAGAGCATTAAGTTAATTTAATAAAAAAATTAGATTATGGGACTGAATTTTTGTTTTCATCTATGCTTAGGTTATGATTATTTTAAATGTCCATAATATGATTTAAATAATTTTTCACGTTTCGCGCCATGTTTAATAAACCCTAATTATTTGATTTTAAAGTTGATTTCCAAATACTATTAAAAATTTAGGGAATATACTGAATATTCTAAGAACAATAGCAAAAAAAAACTATTATTTTTTTAAAAAATAAATACGTTACTTAAAAAGAAAAATAATCCTGATTGAAGTTAAGCTTTTCTAATATTGAAATCAACCAAATTCACATTCATAAAGGTATAATTTTATTTTATTTTATTTTATTACCGTCGTTGAACAAATGACCCATTTTTGGGTCAGCTGTTCAATGACGGCCCCAACTAATGTTCAACTCCGTAGCCTTGTAATTTTGATCCTAATCCAGAAGACAAAGAAACTCCTGGATCAAGTATTGGAGAAATTTGTCTTCGTAGAGGACTTTTTGATGGAAGTAACCCGCATTTGCGCTACATGGAGCGGAAAACCACGAAAAACCTCCTACTGTTAGCGTGGCGGCAAGGGGACTCTGATCCGTCTACCATTGAGGATATTTTACTTAAGCACTGTGGTCGGTGCAACCCATTACACGTCATCTCCAGAGCCATAAAGAAACCTATTTTACATGAGTAAAGAAATACTTCTGTTTAAACGTCATTTTAATTAACTAAAGGTGGCCTAATTTAACCCGATTGACCATAAAATTATTACTTTGGACAAAAGATAATATCATCGTGGGGTATGAATAAAGGTCATAATATCATAAGAAATGTCAATTGAGTCAAATGTTGATGCCAATCTCTAAAAGAAGTACTCTTTTCCTCTGCCACTAGATATAAATTATAATTTCTTTATTTCAGAAAATATATAATCTAAAGCTCGAGAAAAAATTCTCCTGAAATGATTAAATGACAAAATCTTACCTTAGAAAAAGATAAGCTGACAGCGAGAGCGTCGTTTTACAATATTTTGATAATATTTTAAAATATTCCGATGGAAATTAGTTTCCATTGTAAGCATACAAAAATCAACGATCTTTAAATTTTATCGAAGAAAAAAAAAAAAAAAATCAAGCTTATTTAAAATTCTGAAAGCCTTCTCTAATATCGAATATGTGATGAATGACACTTCCTTATTTTTGATCTTTGCGTTTAATTTAAGGAAAAAAAAATAGAATTTGTTGCTTCAGATTCTTCGACGATGCTTAGATATAATTTTTTGTTACTTTCCTATTGATTATTTATCAGACTTAAGGGAATATAAGTATCGACTATGTCAACCTTCAACTATCAAAAGGTACCTCAAGATAGAATAAAGTTAACATGTCTTATATACTAGGGTCTTTAATATCTTTAGTGGTTGTTGCGCCACAATACTCCCTTTCCAGAGCTTTATCTTTGATAAAATTCGATGAGCGAATAATGCTGCTTATTTATTTACTATTTTTTAGTTATTAACCGGGAGAATTGTATATACTTCGCTGCATTTTTGAGCGCTATTTTGTGAGCAAATCAACTGCTTAATTGTATCCATCCATCGATGTGAACGAGTTCATGTCACGTCAGGGTCACCAATAAGGGTATACAATTATCGACTCTATCAACCTTGATCTATCAAAAGGTACCTCAAGATAGAATAAGGTTAACATATTTTCTATACTAGGGAATTGCTAATTAATATTTAGAGTGGTAGTTACGCCACATTACCAACTACTGTAAGTTCTGGCTATTTGTGGACCTCATGCAGAAAATAAATTTCTTCATTCTTCGACCACAATCTAAATAGGAAACTGTATTATTTAGCGCTGAATTCATTAAAATCTATCAATTTCTTTCAGCTCGCAAAACCGCAGTTTTACGTAGAGCAAAGCATCTTGAGTGGTAAGCTAAACCTTTGTAAATATCGTCTTCGTCCATTTTAAATTCAGAAAGCATGTAACCTAACGGCAACTTTGTATCGGAATTTACTTCTTATTATCACGAAAATGTTTGTATTAAAAACTTTATTTCAGTTGAGTTTTGAACCTTTCATCCTGAAAGGATTAAAAATTATTTTTTAAAGCTTTATTAAAAAAGTTGTGTCACTTGGATAAAATGGTTACTTAGGTCTATATTGACGTTTTAGCTTACGTCACATTAGTCATGGGATCAAATTGTATTGTCCATTAAAATTTCAAGACAAGGTGAAGCATACAAGACTTTGCGAAAAGTTTTGTATGCTTAGATTTAAGATTATTTTCACCTTGAGACTAGATTTATGAAAGGATGTTTTCACGCTCGAAAACCCAAAGTCAATCCAGATTTAAGGTTTTTATATAGATTAAGATTGTTTTCTAAGGTTTTGGATTAGAGTAATGTGCGTAGAATAGAGCAGATTATCACAGACCTCGTTTTAAGGTTAGAAAGTTTACACGTAAACCGCATAACAAACCTATAAATGGCTTTAAAAATTGGTATATGTATTTATTTTTAGATAGAAATTTCAAAACTGTTTTTCAAAAATATGAAGAAAATAAATTAGTCGAAGACAGAAAAAAGTTCCTAATATCCAACTTCCTCTCTTTGTTTGGTTCACTATATCCACAAAAAATAACATTATACGTGTGTAGTAAGGCACAAAAGCAAACGTTTTGTTCACTCTATCCGGGAGTTAAACCGTGTTCACTATAGCTGGGTTTGACTGCATACTAAATAGTTCAAATATTTTATGAGTGAAGTAAAATATTTCTGCTGTAACTAATGTACTGGCTCTTTAATAATTTAATACTGGCACTGTAATACTTTTTATATATTTAAGTGATGAATTTTCAGTTTTTTATTAGAATAACTCAATATTATACATCCCGTTATAACTTAATAAAATAAACATGTAGGTCATTTGATGTTGTTATGAAACAATATTATTTGTATTTCATAATGAAAAGTGATTTTAATAATGGTTACAAACAAAATTCCAGAACTAATCGAAATCTAAAAAATGCAAATTTAATTTTAACTCCTCACTAATTAAGGGGGAAAAGTATTCTCAGAGCAGTCATTTTATTTTCAAATAAAATTAAAATCTTTTCAGTATCATGACGAGTACACTTTAATAAAAATCAATTCATTTTTAAATTAATAATCACTGTCATGTTTTAAAATTTTTTTTTTTATTTTGATTGTTTTTAATCATTACTTAATTATTTCTTATAAATTTTGGAAATCTGCAGGTGTCTAATCATGCTACCCAAAATTCAATATTTTATAATACGAAAGCAATGCTTACGAGTTTTTAAAGGGATACCTTCAGATTCGCAATTTTATTTTAAGAAAGTCAAAATATTAGTTATAAACCGAGAATGTTTCATTTTTGGAGCCTTTCAAGAGTTCTATTGTTAGATTTCTAGTGATTCATTTAGTTGTGCCTTTCCTCATTCACCTGGTATTATGACACTTGCTCAAGATAAATAAAGTTTGAATTGAAGCTTCAATTTGAATTGAATTCGAAGGTGTGTGACAGATATGAGATAGTGACAAAGAAGTAAGAAAGTAATGCAAAATATGCACTCTTTCGTACTCAGTGTTACTTATTTTTCTTTTTTTTTTGAAATTCGAACTATTGAATAGAAATTCTCTCTGATAACACTTTCAGGGGACTGTTGAATTTTTTTAAAAAATTTAATGAGAAAGGGGTGTTTTTTATAGTGTTCTAATAATGTCATTGATTAAATTCTTACTATTGATATAGTTTTCCCTTTTTGATTCTTGTGATTTATTTTGTTTTCGGGATAAATTTGTTGTAACATGTTAACATGTTGTTAAAAATAAAAGCGTGTCCTTTTTTACAGGTTTTGATTTCTCTCAACAACCATGTAGGGAGAGTAGATATCGACAATGTAAACCTTCATTTATGAAAACGTACCCCAACATAGAATCGGGTTAACACGTCTTATATACTAGTGAATTGAAATTGTATTTTTGTTGTGGCAGACACACTACAGTACTCCCCCACCAGAATTTTATCTGGGATAGAATTCGATGAACGGATACCACTAGTTGATTCATTGCTGTGATTCATTTAGTGAGAAGCCGGGAGAGCTGTATTAAGATCACCATAATTTTGAGTGCTGATTGGGAGAGCTGTATTAAGTTCACAGTCGCGGTAGCTCCCGTGTTAACATTAGCAGTCGAGTGCATAGATGCCGACGTTGTGTGTGATCGCGTGATCAAGACTGAGTAGAAACAGCGTGAGGAGGTGGATAATGTGGCAGTCACAAATAGCAAGTCTACTGTTCAATGTGGACCATCCATCGTAGTGGGCGTGTTTAGATCAAAGTGGGGGCACTGTCAAGATAGATGTGTTCATATCGATGCGACAGTGTCTGTCAGGGTAAGCGTGTTCTCATTATGTCCGAAAGTTACTAATGTAGGGAGAGTGGTTATCGACAATGTCAACCTTCATCTATGAAAATGCCCTCCATCGAACCAACCTTCATCTAGAAAGGTACCCCCGTTAACATGTCTTATATGCTAGTGAATTGGAATTGTATTTTTGTAGTGGTAGACACACTACAAACATATCTAAGAGATGCATGATGATACAACACACAATGACCAACGCCTTCTCGAAGAGAGAATGCCTCCGCACAGAACAATTTAGTAGTCTGATGTAACGAACATAAACTGCGCAGTGGATGAAAAATAAGAAAGGAGTCACTCCGTTCAGTTTTCTAGTCTGCGCAGTGGTGGAAAATACGAAAGATGCCATTACGTTTAGACTACTAAAGGATCAAATTTCTTCTTTATGATAACCCGTGCTGAGACCTTCTCTTCTCTATGAGGTGTTGCAATTGTCCTGTTAGAAACATTTTCTGATTCACATTTGTCAGCTATAAGCCGGTGAACCAGGAGTTACACGGAAAGCACGCACAGTCCCTGGTCAAATTATTAGACGCACTCTAAGGTTCTATGTAAAATCTTAAATATCAGGTGATGCTTTATTGTTATTACGCGAATGAAACCGATTTGCACTTGTATATGTTCGTGATTCAATAAGTTAACATTGTAATGCAATACGTTAAAAATAAATACAAATAGGAAGTATATAAAAATCTCCTGAATAAAAACCCATTGCATATATGTTTAAATATAAAAGTATTGCACATGTACTCGTGCAAAACATATCATTATTAAAACACTACAGTGTTAATAGTTTGGCCTAATTATTATAAAATACTATTATAAAACCTGATATAATAAATATTCTATATTTATATAATATGTTGTCTAATTTATGCAATCGCCGAATTTGTATTATAAATCGTCTAATTAACTAAATTTACCGAAGTTATAATATCTGAGAAAAGAATGAAAATTGTGGAAAAGGAAGAACCAGATTGAAACTGTAATAGTGACTTGCAACTGATGTATTGTTAAACTATTTTCTTAATACAAAAGGAGCCGAATATTTAATTAGTTTAAAATTGACTTCAATCTTTTAACATAATAATTATAAAGTTTATTCCATTCAGATTCACAGACAATATTTTTTCACGCATCAATAATATTACAAAAGTACGTACAATTTTCTTTTTTAAAACATATAAAATAAACCAGAAGACTTTTAATGAAATCGTCAAAGAAATTGATGTTTTAAGATATTTTATGAAGAATTTCATTAGATTAATTTTTATCGTGAATAGTTAATGTGATACATAGTTAATATGGAGCCAAGGAAATCATTAATGGAAACGATTTCAATAAAACAAATTATTCCCCCGAAAAGAATAAACTCTTAGATACCCAACTCAACTCGACCCAAGTTAAAATTTTTGATGGTTTTCCATTGATGGATCAACATAATCTTGATGGTAACTATCAATAATTCCATAATGAATCATTATATATTTTTATAGTAACCAAAAGAAGTAACTATCACCCAAATGTAAGAATTCTGACTGATTTATGCTGATCTAACAAAAGAATAGTAACTTGTTTTGATGGTTTGTTCATGTTGAACTATAAGAAATTTCCATCATAGTTCCTTGTAAAACAAAAATGAGAACGATCATGAACAGTCATCGTCCCGATGTAAGAGTTCGGACTGATTTATGATGGGCCAACACACACACACACTCACACAAAATTATTTTGAAGGTATATTCTTGCTGAACCAACAAGAATTATTATCAAACCATCATGGAAATGCATTGTTGCACCATTATGGACCATCACGAAATTCCATCATAGTATTTTAGAAATCAAATGTTGAGCCATCATCCATTCCACTGTAGGAATTCGGACAGATTTATGACGGTCTGACATGAAAAAAAACCAAATAGTTTTTATGTTATATTCCTGGGAACCGGCAAAAATTCTCATTAAACCATCATTAAATCATTTGATTTTCATGGACTAATAGTCCATCCATGAAACCATCATGAATTGTTGGTGAATGAAAATCAAACTTCTCTTGATTGTTAACCATCATTGTATTAAAGTAGCATATTCCATCATGGAAGGATGAAAGTTTGTGGGCACATCAAAAACCATAAACGAATTATGAAAAATGTTGCATTATGGTAACCATCAAATGATGTTGGATCATCATGAATCGCACTTAAACCAACATAAACCATAATTTTTTTTTGATGGGACCATCAAGAATTTTGACTTGGCTAGAAATACCATAGACTCATAGACACACCATCTGTAATTCGACGAATAACTGAATGATCTCAGACACTATTATTTAATTTTCTTAGATAAATGATGTAAAAGATCCTCATAATACGATGCTAAAGAATTATCTACCTATTTTTATACGAAAATAAAGAATTTGTGTGATTCGATAAAGAATTCGATTTTTTAATAAAATTTTTTATTGAGAGACATTTAAAAAAATGGAATTTTCTCATTGATTAATAGGAAGCCATCGTTTTAAATTCAATCACTGACGATTCGCATTTGTCAAATATTTTAAACATAACATCAGTGATTTTCGCTAGCTTGTAGCTCAAATATTAAAAAAAATATTGTTAAATGCTCGTTCTTTAATACTTAATTATTTTTTAGTTCATTATGTTATTTAAGTTATCTAAATGATCAACGTGACGCAGCATATTATTAATATTGTTTTAAGGTTATACTTATCAAAGTATTTTTTTTTATAGTAATGGTTTTAAAACGTGTTGCCATATAACGTATCACTAAATAATTTAAAATCAACAGTAATTCAAATAAAAAAAATAGTGCGTGGAGTCCCTCCGCGCGAAAGAAGTGAAACTTCGTAATGTGGAAATGAAAATAGGAAGGGGTAGAAATTGATTTTTAGTGAAATGATATTGTTTCTTTGAGACAAACTTTATTAACATTGCTTACAATTCACAATTGATCGCATCTTTTAATTATCATTTTCTACGCGCATGCGTTCGAGTGCCACGCATTCACTCTCGCTCTGTCTCTTTCTATTCCCCCTCCCCAGGAGCGTTGAACGTTTAACGCAACAGTGCTTTCATACCCCCTCCATGGTAGCGTTAAACGTTTAACGCAACCTTGTTGGATGACGCATTAGAAGTTTCACTTATAAAATAATAACCGGCAAAAATACAAATAAAAACATAGAAAAATAAGTATCTAAAGCAGAGTATCTATGTGCATCAAAGTATTTTTTTAATTGTATTTAATAAAAAAAATATACTTATTAACTTTTTAAATACAATACTTTGTTTCATTTAAAAAAATTTTTCGCTTAGTTAAAAAATATTAATAATAAAATTTATTTTTTAAAAAAATTATAATAAGAAATCAGCTTATTTCTAAATGTTCTAAATTTCAGTAAGGTATTCTTGGCGAATTTTCAAAAAATATCGCTTTGTTTTCTTTAACGCCAATATTACCTACTATGTTTTTCTCTTACCTCGTGCGCTCAACGAACGTTAAGAGAAATCTAGTTTTCATGGCAACGGTAGCGTTAAACGTTTAACGCAACCTTGTTGGAAGTCGCATAAGAAGTTTCACTTCAAAAAACAATTATCTTATTTTTAAACTCTTGAATTAAAAGCGTAATAATAGCGGTACAGGAAAATAACATTAAATTAGGGATGCAAAAATATTTATAGAAAAACAATACTTTTATTAATTTTATGCTAGTGAGAAACAAAACAATATGGAAATGAATGAGGGAAAACTGGATCCTACCACGTGATTTTCCGGCCAATAAAAATGTAGCGTTAAACGTTTAACGCAACCTTGTTGGAAGTCGCATTAGAAGTTTCACTTCAAAAAAAAAGTTTTTAATTGAAAAGCAAATTTTTTAAAAAATGGTACTAATTCGTTGAGAAATCAATCAAATATCAATTTTTGTAATATTTCCTAATTGTAAATAATAAGCTATGCACTAAAGGGCAAAATTATTGGAAATATTGTACTAAATCGTCTATTAGCGCGTAAAAAAATCGGCGAAATATTAATGTCAAGGATGCCTAATATACTTCGGTAATGGTTACTAATGAAAATAAAGTATATACAAAAAAGCAAAATTAATGGAGGAAAGCACTTTTTCATTATTAGGAAATTTAGGCTTTAAATTATATCGTTTACTTGTTGGAGATCGTAATAAAAAACGACGAGAAAATATGGCTGCATAGACTTGGCAGAGATAATTGGAATCCAAACGAAAGCAGCAGATTGTAAAAGGTAAGTTTGAAATTAATTTATTTATTCATTTGTTACAAATATTATTTCATGTTATTTATTAACTATGCAGACCAAATATACTTCGCTTCGTTTTTCAATTTTCATTTTTCGCTTCATTTTTCAAATCGTGGTTTAACAAATTCAATTGCATTAAATATAATCACCTGAAAAAAAGGAAAATAGATTACAAATATCATTTTTAACGTAAAGAAATTTTTCGTTGGAAAGCTCTTAAAAGTAGATTTTAATATTTGAATGTTTTGTTGCTAGAATTAAAAGTAAACTAGCGTAACATATTAAATGTTTTTCAAACGATTAAATTTAAAATTTCTACGTTTTAATAAGATGATTTAATTCCCATTTGAATTTTTAGTTTCATTTTTATTATTTTAAATCTTTCCTGCATTAAAGTAAAATTTTATGACATTGCAAAGTAATTTGTCATATTTAATATTCAGAATTTGAATTCGCAAAGAAATATTGATTAATTTTTGAACAAGTCAGAACTCGTCTATTTTGTTATTAAATGTGACAAATCTCCCATTTGCTAATTATTGATTGTTTTATTACACGCATTAATTTAAAAGTATCTAAAAAAACTTATAATTTTAATTACAATATTTGATCCTCATAAAAAACTGAAAGCAAAAAATTTAGGAAAAAGTTTTAACCTATAGATGAGGTACTATTTTTCCTGATTGGAATAAAAAAACAAAAATTTTAGAAAGAAATGAAAAGAATTAAAGGAAAAAAATATTCAAGTTATATTAAAGAATATAAAAATATTAATTAATAAAAAGTAGAGTTTAAAAATAAAAACTCACTATTTCTAGATTGAAAGTTGCGGTCAAAAGTGAGTTGCAGTCACCGGCATGTCTCTACTTTATCTACAGTCCCTGGCTAAATTATTAGACGCACTATAAGATTCTATGTAAAATTATAATTATCAGCTGATACTATACAGTTATATTGCTTTTACTCGGATGAAACCGGTTTGCACTTATTTACTTTCGTGTATCAATCGGTTAACAGTGTAATGCAATACGTTAAAAATAAATACAAATAGAAAGTATATAAAAAGTGTCCTGAATAAAAACCCATTACATGTATGTTTAAATATAAAAGTATTGCCTATAAACTCGTGCAAATCATGTAATTATTAAAAAATTACAGTGCGTCTATTAATTTGATTTGATTGATGAAATATGCTAATATAATGTTTGATATAATTAATCTTCTATATTTATATAATATATCGGCTAATTTATTCGATCGTCAAATTAATATTTTATGTCGTCTAATTTAACCAATTGATACACGAATATAAACAAGTGCAAACAGTCACATAAAAACAATAAAGCTGTATAGTATCACTTGATAATTAAAGTTTTACATGGAATCTTAAGTGCATCTAATAATTAAACCGGGGTCTGAAAATAAAATTTTTCGCCGTTTTTATTCTAAGCTTGTACTTTTGTCATGACAATAAAAAAGTACGTACAAACTGAAAAACTAATTTTAACTCTAAAATGATTCAATTTCTCGAAAGCAACTAATTAAAAAGTAAAGTAAAAGTTTCTGGGGACGATCTTAATTACATTCTGAGCTATATTGGATAGTTAAGTGTTGTTCAAAGCAATGTTCTTTCTTGAAAATTAATACGTCTAGGGTAATTTTCGTTCGATGCGATACTTTAAGTTAATGAAGTTCATCCTGCATTTCGAGAAATGTTTCGCTGTTTTTTCAAAAATTTATTTCAGTTTAAGTTTCTAAGTGCTCGCACAATTTTTCCTTCATCCTATATGAAATTTCTAAAGGGCTCTTTTCATTTGTTTGTGACCTGGGGAAGCACCGGGGGAGTTTGTCTACGGTAAGAACTCCCCCTGCCTTAAAGTCTGAGCAATTTTTAAAGGAGCCTTTTTTATCATTCAGTTTTCCCGCTTTCTTTGACAATTATCGCAGGTTCGTATATTTTTAAAAATTTAATTTCTCTAACAGTTATTTTTTAGGTGTACAGCACATATAGTTTGTCTATGGTAAGAACTCCTCCCGCCACAAAGTCTGAAGCTGTCTGCTCCTATGGAAACAAGAATAGCTCATTTCAGGAAGGGTAGTTTCTCTTCATTCAAGGGATAAAAACCTGTCCTAAGCAACGACCCCTATTTAAAATATTTATATCACGTTACCATAGTCACCGCCTCTAGTCCAGACGAATAGTTAGGGGAGTTTAGACAAGCTACTGTTGCTGGCCATATTATTAGACACACTATAAGGTTTTATGTACAATTATAATTATCAGGTGATACTATACATCTTTATTGTTTTTAGGTGACTGAAACCGGTTTGCATTTGTTTACGTTAGTGTATCAATTGGCTAAATGAGATGATATATTATATAAATACGACGATTGAATGAATTAGACTATATATTATATAAATATAGAATATTTATTATATCAGGTATTATATTAGTACATTATAATAATTAGACCAAATTATTAGACTCACTGTAGTTTTTTAATAATGACATGATTTGCACGAGTATCTATGGAATACTTTTATATTTAAACATACATGTTATGGTATTTTATTCAGGAGATTTTTTATATTCTTCTTATTTGTATTTATTTTTAACTTAGTGCAAAAAAAAAAAAAAAAAAAAAAAACAAAAACAATTGATACAGAAGCGTCAACAAGTGCAAACCAGCTCCATCCGTGTAAAAACAATACAGCTGTACATAGTATCATCTGATAATTAAAATTTTACATAGAATATGTAAATATAGTGCGTTTAATAATATGGCCAGGGATTGTAATTTAGAAAATAAGCGGAAAATAGATTTTTCGAAAAGTTTATTCACTGTGTGCGAATTTTTTAACTGTTCTAATATATTTTATTTTTTCATTCTTTCTCATTAGAACAGATATCACTTTTTATTTCTAAGTTCTAAGAAACTTTTGAGTTCTTTGAGAGATCGATGAGTTCTAAGAAAGTTTTATTTTTGTTCATCAAATTTTCTAGGAAGTTAGACAGAAATTCTTTTGGTTTGAAAGAAGAAGTAGATGAATTTACCATTCGTTGGAGAAGGTGTTGTTTGATGTATTTTATATTTTTTTCCGGAATGATCTAGGCAAGCAATGATTTATCAAAAATCATAATCATGAAGAATCAAATTATAATAAATAAAAATGCTTTATTTTTGAAATTGATGTGGAGCTCCATTAAGGTTACAGTGGACACACAAAATCATGAAAATCACTCGAAAAATCTATTTTCTAACTTTGACCATTTTATATTAATTTAATGATATAAAAAAGCATATTTATTGTTAAAATCGTAAGAATTTGTAAACATTTGACAATATTAAGTGTTATTTTGCTTCCTTGTTACAAAAACTTGTTTTTGGGAGTGTTTTGTGTAGTGTTTCTCAAAACAAAAATTTTCATCGAACTGGAAATTGAACTAGTTTCATGCGCTATAATTTTGATGACTATTCCATGAACCTTTCTTGACACACTCTCTAGAGAATTTGACACTCTCTATAAAAAAAAAAAAACTTGTAGATTCGAAATAGAGTGTCGCAACATATTTTCTAGTCACTTCAATGTTCCAAAACATTCATAGAGGGATGATTTTCATGTTAATTTAGGTTTTCGAAAAGTTTAAAGGTTATAATGGAAGTGCGTGTTGAATAAAATTGTCACGGTATAATGATGGTTCCATTTTTCAAACTCGAAAATCGTCTACGTGTTTCTGATTAACACTTTTATTATAAATTTTAGTGCAAAAGAACGCTGTTAAACTCGTTTTAAGTTAAGAAAGGACTATTACCCTGTAGGATTTAAGTAATCGTCCACGACTTTTTTTAGTTCCGTTACTTCGTTATCAAATAATACAAGTATGCTTTCAAAACTATATACAAGCTTTTAAAAGTTTACCTCTACTTTCGTGCATTAAAAATTTAATTCGTGCTATTTTGTAGGATATATATCGTAAAATCATTCGTATTCTAAAAAGTTTTTAGTTTCTTATCTTACTGGAATCCAAGACTTGACAGATTATTTAGACTAATAAAGTATTCCTAATATTCCTTCTAAAATATTCTTTCTTGAAAAAGAAAAAACTATATGACGGTGCAAGAGCATTGGATTTGTTTCACCACAAAAAATGGCGCGTCTTATGCTGATATGCCCTTAACAAATCAAATGACAGATAAGACTTTTTACTTTTGTTTCGCTGTAAAAGAAAATCGTCTACGTGTTTCTGATTAACACTTTTATTATAAATTTTAGTGCAAAAGAACGCTGTTAAACTCGTTTTAAGTTAAGAAAGGACTATTGCCCTTTAGGATTTAAGTAATCGTCCGCGACTTTTTTTAATTCCGTTACTTCGTTATCAAATAATACAAGTATGCTTTCAAAACTATATACAAGCTTTTAAAAGTTTACCTCTACTTTCGTGCATTAAAAATTTAATTCGTGCTATTTTGTAGGATATATATCGTAAAATCATTCGTATTCTAAAAAGTTTTTAGTTTCTTATCTTACTGGAATCCAAGACTTGACAGATTATTTAGACTAATAAAGTATTCCTAATATTCCTTCTAAAATATTCTTTCTTGAAAAAGAAAAAACTATATGACGGTGCAAGAGCATTGGATTTGTTTCACCACAAAAAATGGCGCGTCTTATGCTGATATGCCCTTAACAAATCAAATGACAGATAAGACTTTTTACTTTTGTTTCGCTGTAAAAGAAAATCGTCTACGTGTTTCTGATTAACACTTTTATTATAAATTTTAGTGCAAAAGAACGCTGTTAAACTCGTTTTAAGTTAAGAAAGGACTATTGCCCTTTAGGATTTAAGTAATCGTCCACGACTTTTTTTAGTTCCGTTACTTCGTTATCAAATAATACAAGTATGCTTTCAAAACTATATACAAGCTTTTAAAAGTTTACCTCTACTTTCGTGCATTAAAAATTTAATTCGTGCTATTTTGTAGGATATATATCGTAAAATCATTCGTATTCTAAAAAGTTTTTAGTTTCTTATCTTACTGGAATCCAAGACTTGACAGATTATTTAGACTAATAAAGTATTCCTAATATTCCTTCTAAAATATTCTTTCTTGAAAAAGAAAAAACTATATGACGGTGCAAGAGCATTGGATTTGTTTCACCACAAAAAATGGCGCGTCTTATGCTGATATGCCCTTAACAAATCAAATGACAGATAAGACTTTTTACTTTTGTTTCGCTGTAAAAGAAAATCGTCTACAAGAAACACTATTTATTATTCTTTCATCTGTTTCTTTAAATGCGAACAGAAAGGCGTATATTTGTTACGACTTATAGATATCATTTTTATTAACTCTTATTACCTGTTAATTGATTATTTAATAAGTTTTGTATTCATCATTTCAGACGATTTAAGAAAGCAAGCAAAAGAGAAGGTTGTGCGTCATCGTTTCAAGAGTTTGCGATGTTCATATTTGTTTGCGGTGGGAATCGTTTAGAAAGATAGCACTTTAAATGGAAGATTTCTTATTTTTAACTGTTTTCACACAAGACTGTTATTAATGTTATGAAAGGCGCTTCAACAATTCTACAATGTTTAATTAATTTACCTTTCTTTCAATTCTAATTTTGAAGATAGAATACATTTTCTCGAAATACGTATTTTAAATAAAATGTAAACAAATATAATTTTATTCAGAAAATATTTCGTTATCCGAAAATTTCAATGAATTAAAGAAAAGATCTGAAAAATTAGAATAATAACTGATAAATCAATATGTACATATGATAATAAAAATATAATTTTCTAACAACAGGAATGTTTATGTTTTAAGGATATTTAAATGTACACGTATAAGTTTTAAATGAGCTCTTTCAGGGTATTGATAATATTTTATACTAGTTGTGAATATTTTCTATGATTTTATTTTGCTTTGATGCAAAAATTTCCCCTAATAATTAGAACATTACTAAATAATATCATACACACAAATGAAAATTATTCATAAATAAGGTTATAAACAACCTATTTTCTTTTTCAGAAAAGAGAAAGAATGCAAATTTTAAACATACCTAGACGTCCTTTCGAACTTGCAAACAACCGGTACACATTTCCTTTATACCACAAGCATTTTATATGTATAGCTATATGTAATTTTCTTTATTATTCTCCTTTCTAATATTCTATTTTATATTATTTCTTATTATTCTATTTCGTATTATTCTATTTTCTATTATTATTCTATTATTTTTTTATTCTATTTTAACTTAAATCTTGTTTAAGAATAATCATCACATCAAGATCTACAAAATCAGCAATTATTTTACATCAGCAATTTATGTTAATTTTGATGACATTTCCTTACAAAAATTTTAAATTCACTTATTAGTGAATGATAATATTCAATTCGCATGTATGTCAGACATCTGAGAATCTGAATCCATAATCAAAGTTAATTTTAAAATCACTTATTAATGAATGATAATATTTAACTCGCATGTATGTCAGATAATTGAAAAAGAAAAACCATAATCATAATTGAATTTTAAAATCACTTATTAATGAATGATAATATTTATATCACATGTCTGTCAGATATTTGAGGAAAAAAAACCATAATCATAATTAAATTTTAAAATCACTCATTAATGAAGGATAATATTCAATTCGCATGCATGTCAGATATTTGAGAAAAGAAAGACCATAATTAAATTTTAAAATCACTGAAACAGTTGTTAATGAATGCTGATATTTATTTCTCCTAAATGTCAGAATATAGACCTGTTATAATTTCTGCAAATTCTAAAGATAAACTTGATGGAACGGAATAAATATGAGAAAGATTACTAGAACTGAAATCTGAGATTACTCGAATTATACGGGGTATGCAATTCTAATGAATATGCATGTAATAATGGGAAACCTGAAATGAGACTAAAGCGACTAAATAACTAAATTCAGATTATAGAATGAAATATATTCGAAAGTAAATTTTAAATAAGGGTTATTCTTTTTAGGGATGTAACGAATAGTGATTTCGCCGAATAGTCGAATATTCAGCCAAAAAAAAATCGGCCGAATACTGAATTTTAGGCGGCTAAATATAGCAGGATTTTTTTAAAAATTTTTTTATATATAAATAAGTTTAATCATTATTGAAAAATTATATAAATTTAGCTGCATTTTTGGTATGGGGGACTGCATCATAATAAAAACAAAAAGTTTTTAAAAAACAAAAACAAAAAAAAGCTACAAAGAGAAGAAAGACGGAAATTTTTAATTTTTCAACGAAAAATATAACGCTAAAAATCCCTTTTTTCATATAGCCATTTTTAGAAGAGCCATAGATGAATTAGTTTCATTGAAAACACCCTTTCAAAAATTCTGAGACATTATATAAATACTAATAAAAAGAAAAGTTAATAAAAAAAGCAAATGATAAGTAGAAATTTGTTCTTCTTAAACCTGAAATGAAACTTTAATGTTGAGAATCACAGTTTTCTATGCTACCTGTTACCTGTCTTACCCTACAGGAAAAAATGACAGTAAAAGTCTATTAGAAAAACTCTGTTAACCTTTTGCTGTTAACTTTTTGCACTATAATTAAAACAGGAAAGCAAAAAAAAAAAAAAAAATTCCCAAGTCCGAAGAACAAAATGTACCCAAAAAAATGACGAAATTGATTTAATTGAATTAATTAAGAAAAAAAAAGAAGAAAAGAAAAGACAGCAACACGAAATTCGGTATAAAGTTATCTAGATTCAATTTTTGTTGTTGTTATTTCTAATAATGTATATTTCGTTCACCAGGAATTGGCACTTGGCTCCACCTTTATCACGTGGTATCTGACGATACTATTTCGCTATTTTTGGGAGAAGGATGTGAAGAATCCTGAACAAGGTTTCTATCATATGACAAAAATATTTTTTTTGCAAACTTCATATGCATTTTTTAACATTAAATATTTCATACATTTGATGATATTGAGTGAACAGTTTGTCCTTTTTGAGACATTTTGCTGCAATATATTTAATTAGCTAAAGTAACGAAACAGCAGATGATGCATCGAAGTAAGTGACTGAAAAATAATTCACTTTTTGTGTTTGGAGGGCGTTAAGGGTTGTCTCAATTTCAAGCGCGGAGACGTTTGTCCTCTTACTCCCGCTCTGGAATGAACTCTTCGTCCAAGGAAGTGGAGCTAAATGCCAACTCCTGGTGAGCGAAATATATAGTAAAACACACGATTTCATATTAATTCCAATTTGCCCCCCACAAAACTTTATACTTTACTGCTTTTGCAAATAATACTTTAGGTCGAACATTCAGCTAAATATTCGATCAACCGAGTACAAAGAGGGCCGAATACTGAATTGTAGCCGAATATTTGCTACATCTTTAATTCTTTTATAATGGACATCATTTTCTCCTATGTACTTCCCAAACCAAATAAATAAATAAAATTCCACACTTCCTTTCCCCCGTTTCAAACAACATTTTACTTAACATATTCTGTTGATGGAATTTCCATGCATTGTTGAGATGCAAATGGAATTGAAAGTATCGTTGTTAAGCACATTTCACGGACCATTAGCAAAAGAAAAATAAAATTTATAAGATAGAAATATTTGAGGTGAATTGTGTTTTTCAATATATGTTTATTTTCTCTTATTTTACTTCCAAGGACACACAGATGTAATTAACATGACTGAAAAGATTCGATATTACATTGTTATAAAAATGATTCTATTAAAATTAGCATGCTATTTTTTGCGATATTAAAAAATACGCACACACATTTCTGTGGTGCACTTAACATAACAAAATAAACTAGATATTTTAATTTAAAAAGCAAATATATAGTTGAAACTATAGTGTAGTACACAAGTTTCTCAAGAGAAAAAAAAATATTGAAAATTTGTATGCGCGCTAATTTCTCAAGTCTTCTAATGAAAATAAATCCTGAAGATTTTGTGTAAAAGATAAATTCCGACTCGTTTTTTAAGTCGAGTCTCATAGAAAATTAGAAAATTCACTCTGAGTACCTTAAATCTTAATTTCATTCTAATTAATTTTCTTAATTTTAAATTTGAAGATTTCTAACAATATTATAGATTATTCGAAATCTTCAGAAAATTTTTTAACTGAATAAATGTGGGACCTTATAAAACAACTTAATTCCACGCAGCGGGGGTACAGATTTTCGAAGAGATGGCTAATCTGCCAATCTCATGAAAGGGAGCGTAAAGACACAATATTTCTGCCATTCCTTCAACATATAAATAATTTTTATTGTCTTGCACTGTTTAATTGCTGAACCTGGACTATTGGAATACAGAACTCTCATTCACACAAAGATTTCAACAGCACTTAGCTGCATAACACAAAACGAGACTAGTATTTATCATCTTTCACAATAGATGGCAGAGAATTTCGCTGGTAGAGAATTTTTCTGAAGATTTTCTGTTGAAAATAAAATCTGTAAATAATTTGAAAAAAAAAAGTAGGTTTACAGATTTCATCAAAAATCTTTAGAATTTCTTCCGAGGGTTTTAAAAAAAATAGTTGGTTAATAATTACTTTAAGTGGGGACTTCGAGGATAGTTCGCCTTCAATAGCCAACACATATTTAGCTCAGGTAAACAGAAAGTGTTATTGGTGCTCCAGTCTTTAATTAATAGTACTATAGACAACATTAATACAGCTCGTAAAGTTTAATTAAGTTATCTAATTACAAAACAAAACTCAATACTGGTGAAATATAAAGTCGTTTGAAACTAATGAGTGCAAATGAACGATAAGATAAATAGTAACACACTTGACGTAGGATAAACCATGACGTTGGTGATATTAAAATCTTTTAAACCAGTTTACAAGACGGAATTATATAGATTCCTTTTCATTTCACAATTCTTGCCATTGGCATACATTCTGTTTGTTTTGCTACAGTACAGTTGTTACAGTAGTACAGTTCGTAGCTACAGTGTATATGTTACTGAGAAGCAGGGGTGTACGCAAGGGAGGGGTTTAAACACCCCCATTGAGCTCAGACAAAATTGCAAAAATAAAAATTTTAGTAGAAATTATGAGGGCTATTATTTTTTAGGACTATATATTTTTATTTGTCTTATGCCTACTTTTTTCTCATGGTATTTCTCAGAATACTGAAAAAACATTTATTATAATAGAGTTGTACTTTTGAAACCAAATTCACGTGATACTGTTACGGGCGAGCCCCGATCGCAGGTTCCTTTCTCTCCTGCCAGTCGTGATAGTTTTCGAGACTGGCTGGCATTCTCGAGGTCTTTAAGCGATGATCCTGGAATTCTAGACGTTCTGTCATCTTTGAGACAAATCGAGAATTTTGGACATGCGGTGATAAATTACTTAAAAGGTTGAACGGAGTACTGTGGAGTTAGTTTGTTAGACTAAGAGTTATCTCTGCCGCTTGTCTTTCGGAGCTCGTCGAGAAATCTGTTTTGTATTGTCTTAACAAAAAGTACATTCAATAGCCGAACCCATCGTCGCCACTATTTCGACTAGTGAAGAAACCAGTAACAATACCATTGGAGATACTGTGCTCGTTGAAGTTATTCATTCCAGCTCGAAACTTTGAGATCGTAGCATAACGGATATTTCTGTGCCAATATATATATATATATATATATATATATATATATATATATATGCTGTTCTTGGATCTTTAGCATGTCAAAACGCAAGAATTTAACAATTTGTAAAATTAGTGAGGTGACAGCATCTAGTATCAATGTAAGTTTTTCTGTTGAACAAAAATGTGATAATTCCGTTGAAGAAAACGCATAACAAAATCTGATGAATGTGAAAGTGGCCCTCAAAGTGTTACTTCCCACCCATATGATATTGGACTTTTTTCAGAGGATAGTACATTTGAGGATAAAAGACTGGATATACTAAAAAATATTTGGGAACCCAATCCAGCATTTGTTTTTTCCTGAAAAAGGAAAAAGAAAATTGAAATTTTAGTGCAAATGGCTTTATCGTTGGAAATGGCTTGCATATTCAGAGGTTAAGGATGGTGCTTTTTGCAAATTTTGTGTACTTTTCACCCCAAGTGGTGCCGGTTCTGGCAAGCAACCTTTAGGTCAACTGAGCGCAATGTAAAATTTGACAACTGGAAAAAAGCAGTAGAGTGATTTTCTGAACACGAGAAATGTCTTTATCACAAAAATCGATCGAAACTGCTGGGACATTAAACGATATTTTACTTGGAAAAATGAAACCTGTGGATGAACAAGTTGACAGTACAGCAAGCAGAAGAAAATTAGAAAATAGAAAAAATATTATTCCAATCATTAAAACCATCCTATTTTTTGTGGAAATCAAGGTCTCGCTCTCAGAGGACATAAAGATTCGAAATGAAAGAAAATTAAACAGCTATGTGCAACCCGTTAGATGGAAAGATACGACTCAGTAACCGCTGTGGTGGAACTTTTCGAGCCTATCGTTGAAACTCTTCAAAAAATATCAGAATGGAAGGATAAGGAATAACCTACTCAAGCTAATTCTTTACTGTGCACAGTATCTAATTGCCAGTTCGTAATGTCTCTTTTGTGCATTTACAAAGTTTTCACCATAACAATCCATCTTTGTAGATACCTACAAAAAACAAGCATAGATTTGATAGAGGCTGTGAGTCTTGCAGAAGATGTTATTAAAGAACTAAAATTAATGCGTGAAAATGCCACTGAAATATTCAGCTCTTCTTCTCTTATGACAACAAGCCTTGGATCTTCCATACAAATCCCTAGAATAACGAGAAGACAGAAAAATCGCGCTAATTTTCCCTCATCGACACCCGAAACATATTTCAGAGTTAGTGTATTTATTCCATTTATAGAAAATTTTATAACACAATTACACTTAAGATTTGTATCGCATCGTGATATTTTGAAAGGATTTCAATGCCTTCTTCCTGCCGATCCATTTATTTGCCAACATTCAAACAACCTTCAAGCTTTTGAAGCACTAGTGGAATTTTACGCTCAAGATTTGGATACATCTAAAGAAAGTCTTAAGTTTGAACTAAAACTCTGGCATAAAAGATTAAAAAGGATTAGTGAAGACGGAGGTAGTGTTCCAAAAACTGCGGCGGATGCTCTTGGAATGTACAATAAAGATATAACACCAAACATTTTCGAGCTCCTAGAAATATTGGTCGCACTACTTGTTTCAACGAGTGCAAACGAAAGATCCTTTTCGACTTTACGCAATTTAAAGACTTATTTACGCAATTCAGCGGGTAATAATAGAATAATTGGATTGGCGCTCTTAAACATTCATAGAAAATTTACCCCAGCTGTAGAAGACATTTTAAACGAACTTGCAAAAAAAAAAAAAAAAAAAAAAAAAAAACCCGTCGTTTGGATATTACTGTATAAATCAATAAATTTTTAGCGTGTTTGTATACTGGTTTAATTCCTTATTGTTGGTAAGTTATTTTTTCATATTTTTTGGTCAAATTCATTGATTTTCTATAGAATATTCACATTTATACGGTTATTATTTAGGTAGCTGTTATACTATGTGTTTAAGATTTTAAGTCATTAACGTATGTATTTTTAACAGAAGCGCCACCTTTAATTTTCTTTAGATTTATTTGTTTTAATATTTCACTTTAAGGTTGCGTGGCAACCAGATATAGTTTTTTTTGTTGTTGTTCTTTTTTGTTTTAATTTAAGTTTATACATTTTTAGAATCCGTTTTGATGCTAAATTATTGGTTATTAAAAGATTAAAAATTTGTATATTGTTGTCATTCATCTGTAGAACTTGTAGTTCATTTGATTGATTGTATTTAAAAGGCGTCCGCATTATTTATTTCAACTTATTGGCGACATTTGTGGCGTCCGCGACAGGACAGTTATTACGCTACTTCTGATTTGAAAAATGTTTTTAGCACCAAAAGGATTTAAAAAGGAAGATCTTATTATTGTTGCCCAAGAAATTGGCGAAGTATTACCTCAAAAAGCTACTGTATCGGATCTGAAAACAATCATTTTGAAAAGTAAAGAATATTTAGCTGATCCAGATTTTGTAACAAGTGTATTGGTAGCTACTGTCAATGATCGACGACAAAAGGAGGAATACGAAGAAAAATTGAGACAAAGAGAAAATGAAGAGAAACTAAGAGAATATGAAGAGAGAGAAAATATAAGAAAACATGAACTGGAGTTGGCGAGACTTCAAGCTACATCATTTAGAACCGGTGAGTCTCCTCCAAATATTATTAGTGCCAGTGCCAGAAAGCAGTTTAATTTGCCAAAATTAGAACTTAGGCAATTTAGTGGAGATTTAAAAGATTGGCTACCATTTTGGGAACAATTTGAACAAATTCATAAAGATACAGGTATTGCCCCCGAAAACAAATTTCAATACCTGATTCAAGCTACAACTGTTGGATCTAGAGCTAGAGAAGTTGTAGAAAGCTTTCCGCCAACCGCTGCAAACTATACCAAAGCAGTTGATAGCCTCAAAGCCCGATTTGGCAAGGATGACCTTTTGGTCGAAGTTTATGTTAGGGAATTGTTGAAGCTCATAGTTTCCGTTCAAACGCATGAAAGAATATCTATGACCTCTCTTTATGACAAACTAGAGTCATATCTTAGAGCTTTAGAAACGTTAGGTGTTACAACCGAGAAATGCGCTTCAATACTATTCCCTATGGTAGAATCTTGCTTCCAAGAAGAGTTTCTGAAAGCATGGAACCGAAGTTCTTCGAGCGTTGCTTCCGTTGACGCCAAAGAGCGATTAACAAACATCATGGCCTTCTTGAAGGCAGAAACGGAAGGCGAAGAAAGAATTAATTTGGCTATGTCAGGTTTTGGCTTGGGATCTGATGAAAAACGCCAGCCCTTTAAGAAGAAAGCAAGAGATTTGCCAACAAGAAGATTTCCAACAGCGGCAAATCTATTGACTACAGGTGTAAAGGATTTGAAGAAAGGGTGTGTTTTTTGTTCTGGGAAACATAAAAGTTCAGATTGCTTTTCCGCTCGAAATATGACTTTAGCTGAGAGAGAGAACATAATAAGAGAAAATCAATGTTGTTTTGCCTGTTTAATGCAAGGACATTCAGTTCGTAAGTGCAAAGCTTTTATAAAATGTGTCGTATGCGGTAAAAGACATGTGGTACTAATGTGTGAGTCTTTAGCTGCAAGAAATCGTGAACCCGATAAATCTGGGCAGAAAAGTGAAAGTTCTGAAATAAACATGTCTAACATTACGTACGGTCCGAAAGTGTTCCTTCAAACTATGAAACTAAAGCTGATATCTGATAGAAAAGAAATTGTGGTGAGAGCAGTTTTAGATTCGGGATCACAAAGAACATATATTTTAAAAAATTTGGCTGAAGAGATGGAATATGTTCCCTTGAGAAAAGAAACTCTCATACACTCTTTGTTTGGTGGTTATAAATCAGATAGATTTGAACACACGTGTTATAGAATTAGATTAAGGAATCCAGAGAATAATTTGACTTGTAACATGGAAGCTTTGGATCAAGCATCTATTTGTGATAGTATAACACCGGTTAGTTTTGGACCCTGGCTAGAAGAACTTGACGAAATGAATATAAAGTTGTCAGACGTCGGAAATGAGTCACAACCAGTTCAAATTCTGCTCGGAGCTGACGTAATAGGAAAATTATGACTGGAAAACGAAGAGTTTTGGCCAGTGGATTAGTAGCAATAGAGACACTACTGGGATGGACTTTAACAGGGAAAGCACCTGAATATAATTTACCATCAAGCAATGCAATGTTGGTTACTTCCCTTTTAGTAAAAGAAATGGATATTTCGGAGCTGTGGAGATTAGATTCCTTAGGAATAGAAGATCCTTCAGAACAAAAATCTAGAGAGGAACTGCAAAAAGCCTCAATGGAGCATTTCCTAAATACAGTGAAAGTTGAAGGAGATGGTCGTTTTATAGTTAGTCTGCCATGGCTTGATGAGCATTTGCCTTTGCCAGATAATTATGATTTGGCGTTAAAGAGATTGCAAATGACAACACGCAAATTGAAAACCGACAAATTGTATGATGCGTATGGAGAAGTGTTCAAGGACTGGGAGAAAGAGGAAATAATTGAAGAGGTTCCAAAAGAAGACATGGGGATACCTTGTCACTATTTACCTCATAGACCTGTGATAAAGGAGAGCAGCACAACTAAAATCAGACCCGTGTTCAATGCTTCTTCTAAGAGAAAAGGAGTTCCTAGTTTAAATGATTGTGTTGAGAAAGGGTTAAATTTGATAGAAGTAATTCCATCAATGATAAATAAATTTCGAAGTTATAAATTTGGTGTAACAGCTGATATACGTAAGGCTTTTCTGCAAATAAGTCTTTATGAAAATGATAGAAATTTCTTACGATTCTTATGGTATGGAGAAGATGGACAGCTCAAGCATTTTCGTCATCGAAGAGTTGTGTTTGGCGTTTCCTGTAGTCCGTTTTTGCTTGGAGCCACTATTCAATACCATTTGAATAATAAACTAGAGGAAGCAATGGGAGGGAATGAAAAATACCCTAAAGAGATTATACAGGAACTAATATGCAGTTTTTATGTAGATAATTGCCTCACAAGCGTGAAAACTGAATCAGAGTTGAAACAATTCATAGAAGTTGCTACTAATATTATGGCTGAAAGACAATTCGATTTACGAGGGTGGGAGTCTACTAACCCATCAGAGTCTAATTCTAGTGAGACCAACATTCTGGGACTGAAGTGGAATAGAAAAAGTGATACTCTGTTAATTAATATTCCTGATATGAAAGACGCAAAACATGAAAAAATCACCAAAAGAAGCATTTTAGCTGCCTCACACAGAGTTTTTGATCCTATGGGGATAACTAGCCCGGTATCGATACGACCAAAATTGTGGTTACAAAATTTGTGGAAAACTAAAATTGGTTGGGACGATGAAGTTGACACAAAATTACGAGAAGATTTTACAAAGTGGCTAAGTCAGCTTGAATATCTGAAGCACATAGAAATCCCAAGGTGGTTACATTGTGACAAAAGTTACGAGCGCATTTCATTACATTTTTTTTGTGATGCCAGTAAATTTGCGTATGCCACAGTAGTTTTCCTAAGAATAGAAGACGAAAGCAACGTTCAAGTTCACCTGATACAAAGTAAAGCAAGAATCGCGCCTAGCGGGAAAAAGGAAACAACGATTGCTCGACTTGAACTTCTTGGCGCTACAATTGCAGCTCGTCTATCTATTGAAATAGTAAAACAGTTTAAGACGGACAAAGTTCATTTCTGGACAGACTCAACAACTGTATTAGCTTGGCTTAAAAGAGAAAACACATGGGGTGTATTTGTGGAAAATCGAGTTCAAGAAATCAGGAAATTGACTCCGGTAAAAGCATGGAGGCATTTGCCCGGATCTATGAATCCCGCAGATCTACCAAGTAGAGGTTGCTCTGCTCAACAGCTCGGCAATTCGAAATGGTATGAGGGTCCCAGCTGGCTATATCTTTCCAACACGGAATGGCCTGTAGCAGCTGACGAAATTTCCGTTAATGAAGAGGAAGTAAATTTGGAAAAAAGAAAACAAATAGTTATTTCCATGGTAAATGTTGAAGTAACGGAAATATGGTGTAATTACTTTTCAACATATAGCCGAAATGTAAGAGTAGTCGCTTGGATCCTACGTTTTGTCCACAACGTTTCACATCAAGATAAGTTAAAGGGAAATTTAATCTGTGAGGAGTTAACAAAGGCAGAAAGTGTGATTTTTAAGTCATTGCAAACAACGCATTTCCAAGATGATAAATTTCTCGCCAAAATACAAGCTTTTCGAGATAAAAGTGATATTCTGAGAGTAAAAACCAAACTGGTACATAGTGATGAGAATGAGAATTTCAGATGTCCAATTCTTTTACCTGCTAACAGTGTTGTGTTAGAATTAATCCGAGAAGAGCATATAAAAGCAATGCATGCTGGTCGTTCCATCTTACTCTCAAGACTCCGAGAGCGATACTGGATTCTTAAAGCTAAAAAGTTAATAAATAAAGTTATTTCCAAGTGTGTGACTTGTAAGCGTCATCGAGCTAAACCAGTAGAAGTTCCTTTTGCGCCTCTTCCAAGAGAAAGAGTTACTCAGACAAAAGTTTTTCAAGTGTCTGGTGTGGACTATGCCGGTCCTCTGTATCTAAAATCGAAAGAAAAAGCTTGGATAGTTTTGTTTACCTGTGCTGTGTACCGAGCAGTCCACTTTGAATTAGTACGGTCTCTAACTACAGATGCTTTCATTCAAGCATTCAGACGATTTATCGCAAGAAGAGGTAGAATATCGGTCATTTACTCGGATAATGGAAAGAACTTTGTAGGAGCAAACAATTATTTAAAGAATTTAGATTGGGACAAGATTGCTGTGTACTCAACCGCTCAGAAAATAATTTGGAAATTTATTCCACCCACAGCAGCATGGTGGGGTGGGTGGTGGGAGCGGATAGTTGGAATGCTTAAGACTCTTCTACGTCGTGTGTTAGGTAAATCTGTTGTAGATTATGAAGAACTAACTACAATTTTATGTGACTGTGAGTCGGTTTAAATAGCAGACCGCTGACCTACATTCACGATGATTGATCTGAATTAGTACCTTTAACTCCGGCAACGTTTATATACGGGGAAGGTAGCAACAGCAACGAAACTCCAGATCTAGACCTTGTGGATCGAACCTCTATGTTGAAACGTGTAAAATTTTTGCAAAAATTACGTGAAGATCTCAAACAAAGATTTAGAAATGAATATCTTGCTCAGCTAGTGCACAAGGGAATAAGAAGGAATGATGTAATAAACATCGGTGATATTGTTTTAATAGGACAAGATAATACTCGACGCATAGATTGGCCTCTTGGAATTGTCTTGGAGCTGTATCCTGGAAAGGACAGTATTCCTAGAGTAGCCAGATTAAGAACCTCTCAAGGAGAAAGGATCCGACCTTTCCAAAGACTTTATCCTTTAGAGCTATCAGAAAAGAACGATGTGGATGTTCTGGAAAAGTCTTCAAGGAAAATTAATTTGGAAGTTGATAATGTTCACAATTCCGTTAATGTGCCCGATAATTTGGAAGTGAACTCTCTTAGTAAAAGCAGATTAGGAAGAATCATAAAAATTCCACAACGTTTAGATTTATGAACTTTTTGTTATTTATATAATGACTGAAGATTTTCTTAATTAGTTTCATATAAAGGTGACCAATATATATGAGTCAGTTTGTATTTCTACGAAATGCTAAACGCATGTTCCAAAGTGCTATTTATAATATCACTTTGCAAGGTGGGAGTATGTTTAAGATTTTAAGTCATTAACGTATGTATTTTTAACAGAAGCGCCACCTTTAATTTTCTTTAGATTTATTTGTTTTAATATTTCACTTTAAGGTTGCGTGGCAACCAGATATAGTTTTTTTTGTTGTTGTTCTTTTTTGTTTTAATTTAAGTTTATACATTTTTAGAATCCGTTTTGATGCTAAATTATTGGTTATTAAAAGATTAAAGTTTTGTATATTGTTGTCATTCATCTGTAGAACTTGTAGTTCATTTGATTGATTGTATTTAAAAGGCGTCCGCATTATTTATTTCAACTTATTGGCGACACTATGAGTAGTTTTTTCTGGCTTGATTAATTCCTACTTTTTAATAAAAATAAAATATTTTACCTCTTATTATAAAAAAAAATTATGTTCATAAACTTAAAAAATCAAATCAAAATGTAACTAAACAATGTTGTCTAAATAAAAAGTCAAAATTGTCTAACTGTCTAAATTAAGGAAATAATAGTGCTTTATTACATACTCGAATTTCTATTAGTAGTATCAGAAAATTATGAACACCCCCCTTGAAAAAATTCTGCGTACGCCACTGCTATGAAGGACCGAAATTGGTGGTTGTCGACTTCCACCGGTGAATGTTGACAATCACATAGTCGCTTTGGTCTGAAATATATGATAGGTCTAGTTAAGAGCCACTGCCCGGTATATATTTGCCAGATATGTCCTATATTGATGTTTTCTTAAGGTTCAGTGCCACTACCCGGTATGCCCTACACTGATGCTGTTGTTTTTTTAAAATTACTGCCCGGTATGCATTTTACCGGTACTCCGAACACGGATGTTTTTTCCTAATCCATCCCCAGCAGATATTAAAACATCGAATAAATTTACTAATATCGAGAATAAATTAATACCAAGATGGACATTCACCAAAGCAACTATGTGACTGTTGACATTCACCTGTAAAAGTCGACAAAAGTAAAGAAACTCTTGATTTCGGTAACATGCACATATTATAGCGTACACACTTAGTTGTTTTGTCAAAACTTTTCATTGATTTTAAATATCCTAGACTTAGATTTCCATGTTTCATTGCCCTCTTTTTTTACTCAGTCATAAATACAGAGAGAGAGAGCGGTAACTGACATATTTAGGCTAGAATTTAAAAACTAGAAAACTGACATTTAAAAACTAGATATCATTTCATTCATGATTTTACTTAATGATGTTTTATTTAGTATGCATAAAAAACTACTTTTATTTGTTTTAACCTATGTACGATAAGCAGAACTTGAGTCAGTCGATAGTCAGTCAAATAATTTCTGAGTTAACAAATTTTAAAGAAATCAAGTATTTAAAATTTGGTTTGTCAAAATCAATTTGAGTGATTTTGTTTAAACTTTGGATTGTGTCACGCAAAATAACATTCTTCAAGTTGATGCAAAAACCTGTATTCTTTCAAACTATTTTCAATTACTATTAAGAAAAATAATAAAAAATTATTTGAAATTATCTACGACTTGCCTAAAAATTCTCGTTATGCGGTGCAATATACAAAAAGTAAATAGCTCTTCTAATCAAACTAATGGGACTTTTAGATTATGTTCTATCCCCTATATTTTAGAAGGTCAAGAATCCAAATTTGTCGAAACAAAATGTATTCAGAAAACTAAGTTTTAATGTCTGATTTCTCAACTTAAAATATCGACTCAGTAATTAATTAGCCTTAAAACAAATAAGACTGAGTTCTGAAATCCGAAAATCTGTTCATTGGATGAAATGTTATTCAGGGTGTTTTTATTTTGTACTCTGTACATTCTTCAAAGGTTTTAAACAAAGAAACCATGAAGAGAGATTCATAAACGAACCGTACAAAATTTGGTAGTTTCTAAAAGTGACTATAGAGGGCGAGGATCTTCTCCAATGGCTAAGGTGGAAAAAAAGTAAAAATATTGATCTGTAGGCATTAGAAGTTTCTTCTGGTCGCAGAGAGATGTGTTCCACAGATGGAGAGTTCCCGTTAAGAAGTCTTCTCTCGTAGGCTGTGTCTTAAAGGATTAAAAGTGAAAACCAATAACAAACCAAACTGATATATTTAAACCAAACACAACCTCCGAAAAGTTCTCTTACGAACACTTAAATAATAATACTTTGTTTCGGTTTTATTCGTTTTAGTATTTAAAACGATTTTTTTATCCCTTTTTTTATCAAACGAATTCAATAAAAAATATGATTTACAAGCGAAGTAAATTTAATATTTTTAACAAAAAATAAATATTTATTTTGTTGAAAATTTGAACTTACGCCTGTTTTGCTAAACCTGGCATTCTAGTTTGTGGTAATTAAAGTTATTGAAACATAACAGATTCTATTAAATAAAATACAGAGAACTTAAGTTTGGCAAATTATAATTGTTTAAATAAACGCAAACTATAATTGTTTAAATTAATGCAAACGACAATTTAGGCCACACTTCATTCTTTGTAATTCTTTCATGAATATAGCTTTAGGCAATGCTTGAAACAAAAAGCCGTGTTTAAATAAGCATAAAATAAATTAGAGGCATATAAATGAAATGGAAAGAAATATCTCTAGTTTTAATATCTTAACTGATGCGGAAAAACAAGCAGATTATGTTATTCAAAATGAACCAACCAATGAAATGGAGTGCATCAACTATAATAACAGTTTACTAGAAGGTAAGAAATCTTGCATTTCATTTCCATAACATCACATGTCGTGTGATGATCTTTTCATTAGTTTGTTTTTAAATTTTTTTTTAAATAAAAATCTTAATTATTTTTTTAAATATTTTATTTCTATTCTCTTTTATTTTTTTATTTTTATTCTCTTTTTACATTTATATTATATCTAAGTATTTTCCATCCATCTTCACTTTTCCTGAATCCTTACTATATTTTTTCCATAAACACCATATTAATAAATGATCATTAAAATTATATAATTAAATATCAGCCTTAATTATTATTAACACAGTTTATAGCTAATGTTTTCTATTTTCGTTTCATAATTTTTTTTGGCTACATGAGAAAGCACTCATAATGTAACAATATAGTATACACGATTATATACACTTTGAGTGTATATAATCGTGTGAGCTGACGAAGAGGTTATATATTTAATCTTTATTTTGTTTTCTGGATTTTTAATAAGTTTTTTTTATAATACTTTTAATAAGATACATAAATTTTTTATAGTTACTGCAAGATGTTCCATTTTATGATGTTCATAAAAATTTTTAATTTAGGTGGATATATTGTGAAATATATATTTTATTACAAATTATTCATACTGCAGTAAAGCAGAATCCTCATTCCATATAGTGTTTACTTTGAAAAATAAGTATAAAATTAGGCATCAAATATTTATTATACATATATGATCTTCCTTTTCGTTATAGGTTATATTAAAAAAATATATGAATTTTATAACAGTTGTAATATATTTGTAATATGTAGAAGGCAATCACGTATTTCACTATAGTAGTGTACATTACAAAATATTCATTTTTATTGATAAATATGAAAAAAACTTAGCCTCTCATTATGGTGTGTCAACAACACTTTTAATTTTATTTCAAATTATTATATTTATGAAACGTAAAGAATTAATATTTAATATTAACATGTATTTTTGAAGAAAAAGAAATAATAATTGCTCAGTTTATGCAGTTAATATATATCTATATACAAGGCAAATATACAATGATGGTATATTTCCACCTCCCCCATTTCTCATTTTTTTTTCCTCTTTAAAGTTTTGTAGAATGCATGAAATCAAATACTTGGAATGTTAAGTACAAAAATAAATGAATAAAAATGAAACCCTTATTGAATTATGAATTATATATATCATGCAGAAGCAAGGAATTTTCTAGGGGAGGCTCTGGCCCACAAAGGACTGTCATGCCAATAGAAGATTATTACAACATAAAATATTATAATTTTTTCGGAATTGTTCAAAAAAACCGTACTAAACATCTATGCGTAATTTAAAAGTATTATGTTTTTACAATTAAAGATGTAACATTATCTGAGAATTTGAGGGTTGTAAGGTTCACTAAAGCGGGTTTTTCAAGGGAAATTTATACACTCATGAAAATAATTTGTAGGACACATATTTTTTTCTTTCTTTTCTTTTTTATTTTTATTTATTTATTTATTTTTTTTTTTTTGCAATTAAAAAAATTAACAAAATATCATTCGATATAAGAGCAATAAATGGAAAAACAATAATGGGTACGACTTGTAACCTAAATAAGGAAACTGGTCATTTGTCTAGCATATCAGCTGATCGAAAGCGTCAGAGAAAAAACCATTTCAATAGTGTCGCCTATATTAGCTTCACAACTCTCGCATCGGCTGTTCATACTGCTTAGCAAGGTCGCTTATCAATCTCTGTAGCAACCACAAGTACTCCTGCACCCTTGAACTTATCGATGGACGCTGAAGCTGGTCTTCGAGCTGCGATTGAGAGCTCAAGGGTGTGCAATGGGATTAAAGTCCGGGGACATCGCAGGTCACTCTAATCGCTGAATATCCTCCTATTGGAGGTATTCGTCCACCAACTGAGCCCTGTGTGAAATTTGATTTGAGTTCTATAAAGATGAAATTTGGTCCATATGCAACGCGGAAAAGTTCCCCATGGGGTGCATGGGGCGAAAGTTCATTCCCCAAAAATATATGTAAATCGAAACTCAGGAAGACGATTGAAGTAAAAGAATCAAATTTCGCGAAAATGGGGAAGAAAGAATGAGAGATAAGTGCTATGGTTAATTGTCAAAATTTGATTGCAGTAAAGCGTACAAAATGTCTGATTTAGGTAGGTAGGTACTTTATTAACGTCGCAGTATGAGCTAATTGTATATAGGTTTCGGTGATGGGAATGTAAAACGTCAAATAAAACAATATGGCAATGAAACATCCTCTTTATTAGTCAAAGATAACAAAACCATCAAGAAACTAACAAACTCCAATTAACTGATTATTTGTTAAAAACATTTAAAACTTGTTATAAAAATCAATTAAAACTTTAACTTTCGATTGTAAACATCTCAAACTACAGGTGGGCGTCACCGGGTAGAAAACGAAATATCGTGGCGAAGTCTCGGATGCTGAACAACAACTCTCCCGAAGGCAAACTGTCATCCTCTTAAGTACTCGACATCAGCCTCTTCACTCCCAGTCGTGGCCGCCGGTTGTGCTCCTCCGCCGGTGTTCATCCGCGTAGGAACTATTCCGGTTCATCCTCGTACCTTCGGTCTTCGATCCGATCCTCGATCCTTCTACCTCGGATTTTCATGCTCTCTCAGCTGTCGCAACCAACAGCCTCTACAGTAGCCCCCTACCAGCGGTAGCGAGACTTTTCCAGCTCATTGCTGATACTTTCCCTGAAACTTAACTCGACGGCCTGGTCGTGTCTTAACCTCTTTTGGCATGTCACCAGGCTCTGGGATAGTAGATTCCTCTGTAGATTCGCTCCTAGCTGTTGATTCGCTTTTAGGAAATATGTCCTGTTCATCTCGGGATACATAAGCAGGTTTTAGACGATCCACGTTTACCGCACTCTCTCGGCCATGAATAAGAATCCTAAAAACCTTCTCCCCTCGACTCAGTACTTGAAATGGACCCTCATATGGTGGCTGCAGGCCTTTTTTCAGGACATCGGTCCTCAGGAAAACATGACTGCACGACGAAAGGTCTTTACTTACAAAAACTGCTCTATGACCCTGATGTCTGGACTTTACTGGCAGCAACTCCTGCATGGTCTCTTTTAGCTTTCCAACAAAGTTTGCGGGATCCGCTGTACCAATAGACGGACATAAAAATTCTCCAGGCAGTCGTATCGGAGTTCCATAAACCATTTCCGCTGTCGTTGCTTGCAAGTCCTCCTTCCATGCAGCTCTAAAACCTAAAAGTATGGTAGGTAAAACTCTGGTCCACTGACTTGTACTGTAGGCTCTAATCGCTTCCTTCATCTGTCTGTGAAATCTTTCCACTTGACCATTTTCTGCGGGATGATAAGGACTTGTTCGATGACGGGCCGAACCCAGGAACTTAGTCAGGGCATCAAACAGTGAGGCTTCGAACTGTGTCCCCTGGTCTGTTGTGATTCGTAGAGGTATTCCAAACCTAGCAATCCATCCTGCATAGAAAACCTCAGCAACAGATTTGGCTGTTATATCTACGAGCGGGTAAGCTTCTGGCCATTTGGAGAAACGGTCGACACAAGTAAGACAGTAGCGAAAACCTTATCCGTAGTGAATTGGACAATAAAATCCAAATGACGCAATTGTCTTGGCGAACACTTATCTTCCTTTTGTTTAAAGGCATATATCAGCGGCTTGTGGTCAGTGTAGATTGTAAACGGTCGACCCTCTACCATATTCCGAAAGTATTTAACTGCCATGTATGCAGCCAGGAGCTCTCTGTCGTAAGCACTGTACTTTCTTTGAGATGGTGCAAGCTTCTTTGAATAAAACCCGAGTGGTTGCCACTCTTTCTCGATCCGATCCTCGATCCTTCTAACTCGGATTTTCATGCTCTCTCAGCTGTCGCAACCAACAGCCTCTACAAGCTGCACAATGGGTTATTGGCGACGGTCTGGGAAACATCCCTGAGGATGATCCGAATACATGTCGTCGCAATTTCGATCCTCTGCAGAGGGGATGGCTCCCCTGCTTTGATAGCCCGACAACCTACGAGTGAAGTCGAGCACTTTACGGTAGAACAGTTTAACGAGCACCGACACCCCGCACCCTCGGTCTCTACGCAGGCTGATCCAAGCGGTCATCCACCCGCACACTGACCGCAGCCAGTGATGCTTGACTTCGGTGTTCTATTGGGAACCGCGTCTTTACGATTAGTCCACTGCGGGGCATATCTGATTTAGAAAGACAACATCGGAAGGGCAACACGTATTAATAATGTCTCGATATATGACTTTAAGTTTTGTGCATGATTTCTAGAAGTTTTTCTGTACTAATTCATTATTTTTTTTTATTCATCCCTTACGAATAACAGATATTTAGCTAGTTACATATAAATACCGTATAAATGCTGAAAAGTTGTTTTTTTTTATTTAACCAAACGCTCACGAAAAGTAAAATATAAACCTCGGGCAACTTTTTTTTATTTTTTTATTTACTTATTGAACACATAATTAAAAAAAAAATAAAAAAATAAAAAAAACCCGAGAAACTTGAAGTATCGAAATATTACCAAAAAAGGAAGAAAAAAAAACATTAAAACAATTATTAGCAAACAACAACCAAACGCATCTTCTGTAATTGGGTAATTGCACTTCAAGAAGAAGATTCGAAATTACAGGGTTGGATTGGGTTCGAAATGACAAGGCTACGGAGTTGATCATTGGTAGAGTCGTTAACCCAAAATTGGGTCGGCTGCTCAACGACGGTTATAAAATGTTTGAATTGGACAAAACTAACAACGAAATTGAATTTTAAACATGTCTGTTTCATGTGATTACCACTTTCCAATAACTATCAAAGAGTATCCTAAGACAGAAATGCACTGTAAATAAAAGAAAAGCAATGTGTTGAGAAAGAGGATTTTATTGATCGAAAATAATCTCGAATGAATACAGGCGACAACAAGTCTTCGAAAAGTATCTGCCCCGCTGAGCTCATTCTTTCACAAAGAAAATATTGGAATGAAGTTTTCTCAAAAACCAGTTTTGTATATCGATGCTGAAAAATAATTTTTTAAAGTAAAATAAAATTATCTCAAATGACATGTAAAGAAACAAAGAATTTGAAGAAAAGTAAATAGTAAATGATGATTTTATTTATATTATAACCAACCACAGTTAAACAACCGACCAATTATTGGGTTTACGACTACTAATGCTCAACTCAGTAGCCTTGTCATTTTGAACCCAATCGAAAAGACAACGGAACTCTCGGATCTAGTATTGCGAGAAATTTGCCTTTCCGGAGGACTTTCTGATTGAACTAACCCGCATTTAGAAGGAACTAATCAGTCTACCGCTGAGGATATTTTTAAATTAGCACTGAGGTCGAGGCGATCCGGGTGCGAAATTCGTATCGACTAGCCATCGCTGGGATTTGAGCCTGGTTCGAGAAATTGAAAAGCGAACGCTCTATCAACTGAACCACTACGGTTCAGTACATGATGATATGAGACTTATTTTGCTTCAAACAATCGGAATTAAAGTCGACACGTTTCGAAGCATTCTAAAAATAGGTCCAATGTCAGGGTTCACCAGATGTAAATGAGGAAAACGAAAGTGATATTAAACAGAAATAAAAAGTTCTAGTTTTGTTTTTCTCCTTTGTTTTTCCATTTTTTAAGTTTGCAATTTCACGTTTTCTATTTCAAATCACTTTTAATTTCCGCACTGGCGAGCCTCGAGAATGGGCTCATATTTTTGAGAGACTTGTCAACTTTTATTACCGTCTTCATATTTTTTTTTTTTTTTTTTTTTTGAAGCAACCGTTTTATATCTTTTCGCTTCAGTTTCGTGGGATTATTCACATTGAAAAATAAATCAATTCACAAGAAGAAGTAAAGCTTTTCTAATAGATTTGAAAGAAGAAAAAAAAAATATCTTATTTATTAACGGTTAAATAGCTTTTATTAAAGAAGCAATGAATTTTATATGTATGCATCCGATAAAAAACGGGTTTGTTGTAAGCTGTGATAGAATGGAAAAGTTTTTTTTTTTTTTTTTGCTGTTGTGAACTTATACGAATCTCAAAGGGAAAAATAAAACTTTCTCTATAGAAAATTCAAGACACATTTTTCCTTAAAGATAAAAAAGAACTATTTCAGACTTGTATGAAGCAGTTCTTAGATATTCTGCGTTTACGATTTATTTTTCCGTATTTCAATTAATTTTTATGAAATCTGTTTTTTGTGTTGTAAAACAGTATCTTCAACGATCTATTTTAAGCGTAATACGTCGAAATTCGTATTACGATAATTATTACTCATGATTTAATATTATATGAAAAGAAATAAGGTAGCTGGGTACTTACACTTCAAGAAGACCTCCCATATACCCATACTTGTGATCGATGACTTCAGCACCAGCTAATCCTTATCAGCATTATGGCTTATTAAAATTGAGTTAAGTTTCTCTAAATATGTTAGAACGTTAATTAACGATAAGTTAATTAAATACAGTGCCCTATCGATCATTGATTTTGTTAAAATATAATTCTTTCTCATCTAATTCTTTTACTAAACTTTGATTTATTATTTGTTTTTGTATTTTATTGTAACCGTGATATATTTTCGTTCTGTGTATCTAACGTGTATCTATTAGTTTGTGTTTCCACATGGCTTCCTGTCTGTCTTTTTGTTAATTCTCTGTGTATATATATATATATATATATATATATATATATATATATATATATATATATATATATATATATATATATATATATATATATATATTCTTTGAGAAAAATCTTTGTGAAAGAATTTAGAATGTTTCACTTAAGAGAATTGATACTTAATGAGCTAGGCTTACTCGAAATAGAATGGAAATAACAGTTGTGAACGTAAGCAAATGTTACGTTTCAACAACCAATCAGGATCGAGATACCCACACTAGGTACCGCATCGAGTACCCACACTTGCAAGTATCTCATTGATATTATTTGTTTACTTAGCCAGAGCGCAGATATTTAATAATCACCGAAAAATATTTATTTGTAAAAAAATATATATATCAGTCCTTTCTTGAATTTTTTATTTCAAAATGCAGTCTTTTTTTTAAAAATAAGGATAAAAGTTTTTTTTCCTTAAAAATATTTAATAAAATTTAGTAAATTAAAATGGTAAAACTTTCAAAAGCTTCTTTCAAAACAAAAACCCCTGGTTGTTATCCATTTCTTTTATAGCAGCGGAAAACGTGCATGATATTGTGAAAATATTGCTAGATTGTGTAAAGAACTGCAGACAACCTCTCTCCTTGATTTTTACGGTAAAATTCTAACAACTTTAGGACTAAATGAAATTTTTTTTATTTGAATCACTGAAATTTGTTGGCTCTTCTTAAGATTTCCAAGTGTTCCTTCCATACACAAGTTTTTCATGAGAAACCTTTTTCAAATATTCAGAAAAATTTCTCAAAAATAAATTATTATAAGTATTAATTTTTTCCTTTTTTTCATTGTATTCAGTGTTTCTGTTTTCGAATAATTTGCTTCAAAAAATATGAAGATAAAAATGGAAGTTGATATGTTTCAAGAGGATATAAATAGGAGCCCATTCTCAAGACTCATTAGATGTGAAGGATATAAACAATTAGAATATGTATAATTGTAGAATATGTATAATTGTAGAATATGTAATGTAGAAACAGAATATGTATAATTATGAGCAAAAAAAAAAAAAAAAAAAAAAAAATCCAAAATAAAGCTGATAAGAAAAAAAAAGCGCGATGTCCAAAATCGAATGATTGCCGATTCCCTTGTTAACGCAGTAGTTTCTCACTACCTCTCCATAGCGCGTGGGAAAGCATTTTGTACTAATTTGCCTTTCTCAGTCACTGTGATTTTATTTGATTTGTTTTTCATATTTATTTATTATTATATCTCTGCAGGTTTCATCTCTCTCTCTCTTTTTTGTCATTTATCAACCATTTCACGTTAACTACAATTAAAATATAAAATTTATTTTATGACTTGATCATTTTTTGTTAAATTTCGAATAGGGCTAAAAACAAATAAATAAAACAAAACTCGCCATATAATTTGAATGTTGTAATTATGGTTTTTAGCTGTCACTGAGTTTGAGTTAGGTTCATTAGTTCTAAACCAACTTTGAGTTTGGGAAAATTAATGTTTATTTTCTCTTCCCTAGAAGGTTACTGTGATTTATTTAGTCATTTGGATAGAAGTAAGAAGTTCCTATAAACCACCAGATTTAAGAGTCCGACAAGCTATATTCTTGAAAAGAATATTTTCGCCGTTGTTTTAAAAGGTTCATAACTCATTTTTAAAGAAAGCCCCGATAGATGGACTAAAAAATGAAAAGGAAAATTAATAATTTTAGTTCAGACAATTGATTTCGCATTATTTCTAGATGTAGACCACTTTTATTAATCAAATATAATAAGAACGGTATAAAAGTTTCTTTGCTTAAAAAAATGTTTGATAATTTTGTGCTTTGTGACTATCACAATTTGATTAACTGGGACAGGAATTTAAACACGCTGATTTCATTGTATTTACAATTAAATGGAATCAAATTAAATTAGGCCCACAAATAATTATCTGCAGCAAATTATGTGCTAAATTTTGTCATTTTTTAAATAAGTTATTTTTTATTATATTTGATATTACTATTATATATTGCTTGTATGTTAAGATTACAAATTTTATTCTTTTCATGATAATTGTGCTTCTAACATAGAAAAAAGTTTACAAACATAAAGTTTTAGAAAATAACTGACATTTTACGGGGAGAGGAGGTTTTTTATGACTCTCACAATTCGATTAACTGTGACCTAAACAAGAATTTAAACATGCGTTAGCATTAGTTAAAAAATTTGTGAAAATAATTTTTAAAAAAATTTATGAGCAACGTTTCTTAAAGTGGATTAAATTAAAATAATCAAAAGACGAAGGGGGAATTTTCATTGGTTAAAAGTGCAAGAAATTAAAGTTAAAATTTTTTTTTTAAAGTCAAATTTATGTTTTTAAATTTTACCCAGTAGTAAATGCATTTAAATTATTAAATTCCATCAGAAACAAAACAATTTTAAAAAACATACATATGCAAACATATCTACATACTATCACGCTATACATAAATGCATAAACATATGTTACTGTGACCGAAATCGGTGGTTGTTGACTACCACCGGTGAATATTGACAATCACATAGTCGTTTTGGTGAGTGTCCGAAATATATACTAGGTCTAATTAAGTGCCATATCCCGGTATACATTTGCCCGGTATACCCTACATCAAGGTTTTTTTAAGGTCAAATGCCACTGACCAGTATGTATTTAGCCGATATTCCGAACACTGATGTTTCTTCTAATCTATCCTCAGCAGATACTAAAATATCGAATAAATATACTAATATTAACGAATAAATTAATATTGAATCGGATATAACAAATATTTCATACATACACCAAAGCTACTATGGGATTGTTGACTTATATACATATACATATATACATATACATATATATATATATATATATATATATATATATATATATATATATATATATATATATATATATATATATATATATATATATATATATATATATATATATATATATATATATATATATATATATACATATAAATAATCGTCCTTAAAAATTATTTACACACAACACATTCAAGGTTTAAAAAATGCATTAAATAAAAGAAGATTAATAAATATTTCTCTTTAACAAATGGAAACATAATTTTATGATTATACAAAGAACTAAATGATAAATGAAGCTATGCTTTAAACAAAACAATTTTGATGTCCTCTTTGTTATTTGCGGATCAAAAGCGGAGCACAGTTCATGAGGCTAATGTTAGTTTAAATTAAATAAAGGAATAAAGGAGAAGCTTAATATATATCATCGGAAGATATATGAATAAAATGGCTGGGATAAATCTTGTTAAAAATTATGGAGAAACTAAATATGTAATAACGTTAAACACAATTGAGTTATTTATTGAAAATAGAAATGGTACACAAGTTGTAATGAACTAGAATGTTTCTGGTGAAATTTTAGCTCTGATGTATAATACAAATGTAGTAAACAGTTATCAGATTAACCTGAACAATAATAAAATAACGCTCTTCCGAATTTTTTCTCTTATTAGTTTAAAAAGATTAATGGTACATTTCATCCATGTTAATACTTATTAAATTCAATATTGAAATAAATATAAGAAAACGAAAAATTCTGCGAAATTTAAAGAAAATTGCGTTTTTTTATTACGATCCCTGGTTACCCGTAGGTCAAATTCTTTTTCTTTTCTGGTTTGACTCCAATAAACGCCACAGCATTTGAAGTTATGGGTTGCAAAAACTGTCTCCCTTGATGTTTGTCGTCGGATTCATTTTCATATCCTGCCTATGTACGTGTTTCAAGATGTCACAAAATACTTTTCCTTCTTCAGTATTCATATTTTTAATAAAATACCATCAAGCCAGTCATTATAATAAAAAGAATGTAAAAATACTTTATTATTAAGTAAATAGTTTAAGAATGACTGCTGGTGAAAATAAAAAGAAAAATGAATTAAAAATAATATCAAACAGCAGCATTTGTAATAGCAACGCATGCAATGACGACGCATGCGCAATGTTTACTATTACTCTTGAACACAGTTGAAAAGTGTGATAACGACCAAATAAAACACACACGTCATAAAACCTAAAACAACACCCATTTTACAAATGGGTAAAAGCACAAAGATATTAAAAAATTATAGAAAAAGCAAACGATATTTTTGGAACTTTTTGCAATTGATATTTTCAGACGGAGTTTTTTGTGTGAAATCGTGCAGTAAACCCGTTACAGAAAATTTAAAACCTAGTTTGCTAAGACAATTGAACTACAGACCTCAATTATCGCAAGTAGCAATCACCAGTTTTTTGTCGGCTGACAGGTTAAGGTAGTAACACGTCTAGTGATGCTAACTATCTCATTGCGAAATTTTCTGAAAGCTTAAATTTGAAGGGAAAAATATATAACGGCTTCTGGCGCGCATGATAAAAGTCATAAAAAACATGTTACCATGGAAGGATTTCACACTTTACTCTCGTACGTAAGATAAAATTCAACTGTGCATGCTCGCGCTTTTTTTTTTTAAATGTTACGTATCTTAACGTTATGTTGGCGTGATTTTCCTACGAAGACAGAGCTACAAGCACGCTGTTTATCGATGTTAAATGTTGTTTTCTGTTTAGGCCTACCTTTAAATAAAAACATGGTCATGAATACGAATTTTAAAAAAAGTATTAGTGAAATTTAGAAATGAATCGTGTGTTATTACAACAACTGGTTGATTAAAAAAAATTATTTCATTGGTTTATGTTTAGCATTATGGTTGCCTAATTCCACTAGTTCCATAAGAAACTAGATATATTTTTGCTACTTTAAAATTATAAGTTATATTTATATATTAGTTATACAATTTAATTCAAAAATTTAAATAATCAAGTTCAATAATATATATTAAAAATATTAACAATAATTTTTAAATATTAACAATAATAAAAATGAGCTAAATACCTTATCGGTAAATTTATCAAAATCTACCAAATTTTTCTGCTCCCAAAATCGCAGTTTTACGTAGAGTAAAGCATCTTGAATGTCAAAACTTTAAAAGAGATAGTCTGTGTCCATTGTAACTGCTCATTTTGATTTTGTGGTCAAAGTTAAAATGATATTCCCCTACGTTAGCGTTTTTAACTTACAGATTTTTGCAAAACCTCTTATTTTCACTTACGTAAGTTTGGTATTTTTTCACAGTATGCGCATTACACCAGAGCTGACGCATGCGCAATAGAAATACCCATAAACATTTAATTGATATTTCATGTAAAAGAGCGTACTTACGCGAACGTAAATTTGTTAAATCTCCTTTCTAATGGCTTGAAATCACTCTTTATGAAATGTCAAATGTACTCTTTTAGTTTAAATAAATTGAAAAAGTCTATTTTATTAAATTAAAAAAGGCTTAATAATTTTGGTTATTATGGGGAAAAAAGTATTTTAACCAAAAAAAAAAAAATTATGTATAAAATATTTAACAATATTCGAGTGCTAGTAGTAGGAAATTAAGAAACATCCCGCACTCAAACCAAAAGAAAAGTTTAAATTCAGTAATTTTAATTTAATTATAAAGTTGAGTATCATAGAGTATAAAAGGTAAATTGAGAAAAACAAATTCAACGACAAAACTTTGAATAAATAAAAGGGAAAGTTGAGTTTGCCGATGATTTCAATTTAGGAAATAGGTGTGTTATTATCTGTTTTCAACAGCGGTCCGAGTGTATATAATTACTTATCGTTAATTAAAATTCCAACTTATGTAGAAAAACTTAGTTCAACTTGAATACGCCATTTTGCTGATAAAGATTAGATGGCGCTGACGTCTTCACAGAAAGTTTTATTTTTCCCTCGGAAATTCGTGTCATTTCAAAACAGCAAAAACCTATCACCGCTTACGGCAAACACTTTTCATATCGGATGCATACATATAAAATTCATTGCTTCTTTAATAAAAGCTATTTTTACCGTTAATAAAGATGATAATTTTTTCTTCTTCTTTCAAATCTCTTAGAAAAGCTTTACTTCTTCTTCTTTTGGATTTATTTATTTTTTAAAATGAATAATCCCAAGAAATTGATGTTGAAGGATATGAAACTTTTGCTTTAAAAAAATATTAAGAGGGTAAAAAAAAGTTGACAAGTCTCTCAAATATAGGAGTCCATTCTCGAGGCTTGCCAGTGCTGCAATTAAAAGTGAATTAACAGAGAAAATGTAAAATTGTCAACTTAAAAAAGGAAAACAAAGGAGAAAAACAAAACTAGAACTTTTTCTTTCTGTTTAAAATGACTTTCGTTTTCCTCATTTACGTCTGGTGAATCCTGAGATTGGACACCTATTTTTAGAATGCTTCGAAACGTGTCGACTTTAATTCCGATTGTTTGGAGCAAAATAAGTCTCATATCATCATGTACTGAGCCGTAGTGGTTCAGTTGATAGAACGTTCGCCTTTCAATGTGGTGAACAGGGCTCGAATCCCAGCGATGGCCTGTTGATACGAATTCCTCAACCGGCTCGCACCGAACACAGTGTTAAAGTAAAATTATAGTCAGTGGTAATCCTTGGTTAGAGCTCCCTTGTCGTCGGGCTGACCGTGGGAGATTATCGTGGTCTTCCGGTCCATGTGACGCAAATGCGGGTTAGTTCCATCAAAAAGTCCTCCACCCATGCAAATTTCCCTTAATACTCATTCCAGGAGCTCCCTTGTCTTCTGGATTAGGATCAAAATTACCCGGCTACGGAGTTGAACATTAGTAGTCGTAAACTAATAAATTGGGTTGGTTGTTCAACTTTGGTTATAAAACAAAATACATGTACTATTTTTTCTACTTCTTCTTGCGATTTTATTCAAAATGTTGTTGTTTTTTTTAGATATTATTTCAGACACTTTAATTTTACTTTAAAATAAATTTTTCTTCAGCAACAATATCCAAAACTGGTTTTTGAGAAAACTTCATTCTAATATTTTCTTTGGAAACGAGCGAGCTCAGTGAGGCAGATATTTTCGAAGACTTGTTGTCGCCTGTATTCATTCGAGATCATTTCCGATCAATAAAATCCTCTTCCTCAACTCATTCCTTTCCTTTTATTTACAGTGCATTTCTGTCTTAGGATACTTTTTGATAGTTATCGGAAAGTGGTAATTACATGAAACATACATGTTTAAAATTCACTTTTGTTGTTAGTTTTGTCCAATTCAAACATTTTATAACAGTCGTTGAACAACCGACCCAATTTAGGGCTTACCACTCAGCCAATGTTCAATTCTGTAGCCTTGTCATTTCGAACCCAATCCAACCCTGTAATTTCGAATCTTCTTCTTGAAGTGCACGTTATCAGTTACCGAAGATGTATTTGGTTGTTTAATGATACATCAAAATGTAACAATGATTTCATTTTATATTATAATCGTCGTCGAACAGACGACCCGATTTCTGCGTTTACGTCTACTAATGTTCGACTCCGTAGCCATGTAATTTCCCTTCGCGGAGGATTTTATAGATGGAACTAACCCGCATTTGCGTTACACGGAGAGGAAAACCACGTCAACCTCCTACGCTTAGCCTGACGTCAAGGGGACTCATGATCCGTCAACCATTGAAGAAATTTTTCGTCAGCACTGTGGTCAGTTGGAGTTGGGTGCGGAATTCGTATCAACCAGCCATCGCTGAGATTCGAATCCAGTTTACTTCAATGGAAAGCGAACGCTCTATCCCCTGAGCCAACACGGCTCCATTTTAAACATTTGGAAGAGTCGTTTTTTAAAATTTTATACGACATCCATCATTTTAAACTTGAGATAATATTGTCGCCGTTGCCCTCCTGGTATTAGTAAATGGTATGCAGCATCACATATTTATGTCGTTTTAAAAAGTTGGGTAAATATTTTGGCGATAATCAGAAGTGGCTTCATTTCAATGGAATATTTCATGGTGATTTTTTTTTTGTTCAAGTGGAGCAGGAGGTACTTCTTGTAAATTTGTTTTCAGATGTACACTTTTTTAAGTATTTTTATATGTTTAGTTCTTATTATTTTATTTTTCGTCGAGCTATGGCAAAAACTGAAGCTGACTTTATTTAGTTGGGGCACATTGTATATGTAATAATTCGTGTGAAATATATAATTTTCAGTTTTACAGTGAAATACTTTTATACAGCAATGATAAATTATGAATAATTAAAATTTTTTTTTTATTTAGAAATTTTAGTTTTTAAAAATAAATAAAAATACTATATCGAAGCTTTAATTTATGCAATGTTTTTATTATATTTTAATGTACCATTGATAAATTTATACAATCACTGGCCAAATTATTGGACCCATTATAAGATTCTATGAAAACTCTTAATTATCAGGTGATACTATAGAGCTTTATTGTTTTTACGAGACTGTTTGCACTTGCTTACGTTTAGTGTTAACTTTTAAACAGCAATGTTAAACTATTAATAATTAAAATTTATTTCTTTATTTAAAAATTTTAGTTTTTTTTAATACTATCAGGTATTGAAGCTATAATTTATAAAAAATTTTTATTATATTTTAATGTACAATTTATACATTAGTAGGTCGATTTGTTGTAAGAAAAATCATTACAATTCTAATTTCCGCAGCAGGACGTTCAATTACAAGGAAATAATTGCATAATAAATACAATTGTTCTGAGAAAAAAAAAAGGTAAATAAATAAAATAAATAATAAATAAGAACATTTCGATTTAGGGCTTTAATGCTTCAAACATTACCGAACTCACAAATGCGTATTTACCTATGCGTAATAACAAAGAATTAAAAATATCAGGTTATCTGCAGACAAGAATATTGTAGCGATATTTTGTTAGATATGACGTAGGCATTAAATCGAGTTAATATTAATATGAAAAGTTTCGATGCCATTTGTCCTATAAAATATTTTAGTTTGTTCAATTTTGTGAAGAAAAACAATTTTGTTAAAAATTACTGTTACGATGTGTTTGATACATTTTTATACCTATTTGGAAATTCAAAATCGACAAAAATTTATTTACAAAGAATACTTGACTTAAAAGCTTGCTTCTAATAATTTTCTTGCTAAAAAAAAAAAAAAAACTATTTATTTTCTCTAAAATTTCTTCGAATCGATTGAACATGTTTTAACCTCTTTCCTGCCTAGCCTAGTTTCTTCACTGAGAAACAACTAGAAAAATTTAATTTTAATATATATATATATATATATATATATATATATATATATATATATATATATATATATATATATATATATATATATAGCTAACGCAGTAGTGGGGGTTAGATTTCAATCGATAGTGGTAATAAAATCATATTAACTTTTTCCCATTTCATTGGTTTTGATTTAAACTGAATAAGAATTTCGTCACTAAAAGTTATCATTTTAATATTAAAATTATTTAGATCTTAAATTAGTAATGTGTTCTTAGTGTTTATATATAATCATTGATTTTTTTAGGTTCATAACAAAATAACCTTTCTTTTGCCTTTTGAACAATTTACACAAGAGAAAATAAGTATTTTCAAAATTTTGCCACAGGTCTTACTAGATAATTTCATCTAAAACAACAGCAAATCGGAAGAAAAGAAGCAAATAATTAAATAACTATTCAAATAGATTTAATATCCACGTTTTAATGAAGATAGTGTGCAAAATTGGACACCTTAATGTATCAAATATTTTCTTGCAGGTGATAAGCTTGTTGAAAGTAAAACGAATAAATACTAAGTAATGCGAAAGTAACACGAAGTAATAGGAATAAAAAAAAATGTTGGTGTTTAATTTTTACCTTCCTGCACGCGATTTGCAAATTAGAGTATTTTGGCGATATTTTGTTCGATATGAAGGTGGCATTAAATCGAGTTACTGTGATTATAAACAGTTTCGATGTCATTTGTTCCTTAAGATATCTTGGTTTGTTCAAGTTTCTGAAAGAAAATTATAATTACTTCCTTTCGTATAAGTGTTGTTGGGTTTTTATAGATATTTCACAAAAATTTAAAAACTTTGCTAAGAATATTTAAGAAGAGAATACTTAAAAATACACTGTAATACAAGAATACTTAACAAACAATATTTAAAAACATGTTTCGAACTAAAAAATGGCATACAACCCTTACAGTTTTCATAAATATGTTAATATTTCAAAATATCATCAAAAGAAAAAAATAAGGAAATATTGACTCGTTTCTCGATGTTTCTGAAAATATCGATACGCGTGATTTTACAAATGATTATTGAACGCATTATTTATGAGCAAAAGATTCTACATTATTATATTGAAAAAAGACATTACATAAATGAACACGAAGTTTGGTACATTTTTATATAAACAAGGCAAGATTCCACGCAAAGCTTGTAATGAAATAGTAACAACTCGCGCAAAGTTCAAGAATAAAAAGATGTCGAATTTAAATTCTTAGTCGCATTTCACTTTGTCATAGTTGCATTTTCAAGGTCATAGTTGCAAAATGGCCCGCATGATATTTTTTTTTACCACAAGTTTAACAAATCATTATTCTCAAACCAACTATCGAATAATATTTTTTTTGCCATCTTACTTCTTCTACATTTTCTTCGATATTTCTGAGTCTAACAGTTTTTATGAAGCAAAATGTAATGTATGGTTAACCATTAAAGAAAAGTCTAAAAAATATCAAGCTCTATCTCTCTTAAAGCATTATATATATATATATATATATATATATATATATATATATATATATATATATATATATATATATATATATATATATATATATATATATATATATATATATATATATATATATATATATATATATATATATATATATATATATATATATATATATATATATATACTGAGTGGCCAAATTATTATGAGCACCCCTTCAGTACGCTGTTGGCCTATTCCCTATACGGCGCAATGTGCGTCGAACAGTCCGTTCAGAGACGTTCACAGTTGCTCCTTGATTAAGATCACTTGCAATTTGTCGCACTGTTGCTCTCATGTTGCGCTGCACAACCCTGGCCAGCCTTCTCTCTGATCGAGCATTCAATACCCTGTGACGACCACAAGTCTGACGTTGAGACAAAGTTTTTTGCTTGATTGTCCATTCTTTGTACACATTAACAACTGCTGCTCTAGAACACTTCACAAGTGCAGCCGTTTTGCTGATACTCGTTCCGACACATCTCGCACCCAACATCATTCCACGTTGAAATTCAGTTAAATCACTTTTCTTTCCCATATCTGAGCAAGCAACACAGTATAACTGATGACTCACTTGTCCAGCATTCCCGTGTTATAATTATCTTGCCCTCTAGCGGCAGCGCTGTGACGCAATAACTCATTTGCATAAAACTCTGAAGTGGTCATAATAATTTGGCCACTCAGTGTATATATATATATATATATATATATATATATATATATATATATATATATATATATATATATATATATATATATCGTAGTACTATCAAGACGCGACAGCGGAATGCGTGGCGAAGAAATGTTGAAGAGTCGAGACGTTTGAATGAAAACGAAAAATATGGAATTGAAATTGATAAAAAATATTGTATATAAGGAGGTTTTGCAAATAATTTTTAATTTTATCATCGTTTTTCCTTACTTTTAATTGTTTTTTACTTACTTTCAAAAAATCGTTCAGCCAGAAATATTAACTAACAGTTCATATTTGTTTGAGATATTTCTTAAATAATGCATAAAAGTGCAAATCATTGGTACACAAAATGATGTGAAAAGAAAAATCAGTGAAAAATGTACATAGCTAGGTTTTGTGAATATTCAGAGATCTATTGTAAATAATTTTTATTTTTATTGTTTTCACCTTATTTTTCTATAACAATTCAGACAAAAATGTGTATTGATCATTGATAACATAATTATTTAATTTTACATTTGTTTTTTATTAGTATTCAATATGACAAAATAATTTAATTGCTTAATTTAATTTGTCGAATTTCAGTTACATATGTTTTTATTATACAATTTGCTTTTTGTCTGATAGAAACTAAAATATTTTGTCAGTTGACAGTATTGAAGTTAATCGGGCAATTACTTGCAATGGTTTTTGCTTTTGAAATATTACTCAGCATCAACTTATTAATGTTACATGTTCTAATTTGTTTGCCATATTTTAAAGTTTTTTTTCATTAGGGTTTAATTGTTTTCAGTTTAAAATTTAAATTACTGGGGGGGGGGAGATAAAGCACCATATAGGGAGCGTCTGGCATCCTATAAGTTCAATAATGATTTGAGTTAGGCGTAAAAATATACTTAAGGGAGCCCCTTGGCGAAATTGGCGACTTATGTTTGGCGCCATTCCTGTTTGCATGGAACACCGTGGTAACTGGAATAACTGTCAAAATATAAGGATATTTCAATAAAACATTGGAAAATTTCAATAAAACATCGGGAGCCGCGATGGCTCAGGGGATAGAGCGTTCGCCTTCCAATGAGGCGAACCGGGTTCGAATCCCAGTCGATACGAATTCCGCATCCGGCTTGCACTGACCACAGTGCTGACGTGAAATATCCTCAGTGGTAGACGGATCATGGGTTAGAGTCCCCTTGCCGTCAGGCTAACCGTGGGAGGTTCTCGTGGTCTTCCTCTCCATGTAACGCAAATGCGGGTTAGCTCCATCAAAAAGTCCTCCACGAAGGCGAATTTCTCCCAATACTCGATCCAGGAGTTCCCTTGTCTTCTGGAATGGGTTCAAAATTACAAGGCTACGGAGTTGAACATTAGTAGTCGTAAACCCATGAAATTGGGTCGGCTGTTCAACGACGGTTATAAAATAAAATAAATAAAACATCGGCCAAAACTTTATAAAATTGCAATGAACCCGATATGAGCAAAATTATTAAACCCAATAACATGCATTTTGAATCGAAACAAAAATTAATGGAGTAAGCACAGAAAGAAAAGGAAAAAACAACTCATTTCTTCGTTAAGCTTGAATATCCTCAGATTTAGGTGCACCGAATTCTCTAATAGCAGTTAGATACTGTCTCAATTTATCATGAATAGAATCTGCGTACCTCCATCGCCACATAAATTCGGCGAAATACGAATCGAAAATGGCGCCTGTGGTACCGGACTGGCGATGACATTTTTTTCTTATGTCCCTTTTTATGACTGCCTACATACCTTCGATCTTATTAACCAGAAGCAAAAGTAACCTTTTTTTTTAGTACCAGCCGGTGTCCAACGTAGAACTAACGGACCACTGAAATTACATATACCACTGAACATTTAAAAATTACGCTAAAATCTAAACCAATCAGAATCACAATTGGGTTTCAACATCACCCATCTTGGCGATCCACCGCGATCACAACTTGGCGAGAATCACCCTCAAATATAGTCTACGAGTTAGGCTCTGCCACGCGTGCTTCGGATACGAAGATTAATCTCCCGCTAATGCCCTATAGCAGGGGTGGCGAACCTTTATGTATCAACGTGCCATTTTTTCCAGAAAAACGTTTAATGAGGTCATAGACGTGCCATCAAATAATTTTGACTTACGTGATTATTGGGAAAATAATAATATTAACTACTATCATTCAAATCCGGTCTTATGATTACATCTTACGGTGTCATTTCTAAAAAAAAAAAAAAAAGTCTGGGTATTGTAGATCGCTTGATATGAAATAATCATGACTATATGCAGCATGTGAAAAAACGCGCATTTTCTTTAGAAAATGGTATAGTGAATATACGTCCAGGAGCTCTGCTACATGTAAATTATGCAGATAGCTTTTCTTTACTCTTTCATTCAATAAATGCTTAGAAAAAATTATTATAGACCTATTATTTCATTAAAAGAAATATTAAATATGACTGCGAAAACCAATCTGAGGAAAATGAGTTAAAATTGAACTTTCTCCGTATTATGATAAAATGAATGGCTCGGTTCAAAAGTACTGCATATATATATATATATATATATATATATATATATATATATATATATATATATATATATATATATATATATATATATATATATATATATATATATATATATATATATATAGCATAATAAATAAATACAAAAAACACTAAGAATATAATTGCGGATATAATCGTGTGGGCTGATGAAAAGATTATATCTTTTATTTTCTGGATTTATTTTTAAAAAAAATTGTCCTTTTTTTCCGGTTTAATTTTTTCTAAGCATTTATTGAATAAAAGACTATAGGAAAGCTATGTGCAAAATTTACATGTACCAGAGCTCCAGGACGTATATTCACTGTACCTTATTCTAAAGACAAGTGCGCGTTTTTTCACATGCTGCATATAGTTATGATTTTTTCATATCAAGCGAACTACAATACCCAGACTTTTTTTTAAAAAAATGACGCCGTAAGATGTAATCATAAAACCAGATGAAGATGTATTAAGATCTCAAAACATTTATTAATTTGAATAATTTTCGGTTTCACAAAAGCATTTTACTGCGCTGTATATAAACTCATTTTATAAATAAAGATTAAATTTCTATTCAATTACTGATCATATATACGCGAAGTGCTTAGTTTAATATGTGAAACGAGATTGTTTAATGCTCTCATCTGTTAGAAAGGTTAGTCTACAGTTATAGTCTATAATTCTATTAATATTTAGTTCTAACCAGTAACATAGAACACAGCTTCTTAAAGTTTCTAAAACAATGATTCTGTCAGGCAACAATGTAAATAATAATCTAAAGCGATGGAACGCAAAAATATTCTCAAAACATATCCAGATGACAATTTAAAAGATGTTATTTGTAGCGAAATGCACAATTATATAATAGGGTGAAATGTATATTTAAGGCAAATCAACTTTTTTGTTTGTATTTAAAATTTATTATTCAAAACGTTTGTATTCATATTAATAGTAGAATTACATTAAAAGCAATGAGAGAAATATCTTTATTACTTTTAAAATAGTAAATATGATAATTCGGATATTTTTTTTTCCTTCTATCTCTAGAAGGCTTCGTTAAGCACCCCTGTGGTAGCGTTTAATTCATCTTTTTTTCTACTAAACTAACTAACTAAAAAAATAACTACTAAACTAATTTTTAAAAAAGTTCTTTTAGTATTATAGTATTAGATCTTGGAGCAAGGGACAGTGAATTGTCATATTTCGTGAGAATCACCCATATATATCAAAGTGTAGATAAGTTCAAAATGTAGATAAAACAAGGGTAAAATTGCAGAACAATGTAAAAAGGGGAAAAAAAGAAAAATAATAATAAAAATAAAAATACCGAGAAACCTGAAAAAAAGGACAATTTGTTTTTTAAAAAAATCCGGAAAATAAAAGATATAATCTTTTCATCAGCCCACACGATTATATCCGCAATTATATTCTTAGTGTTTTTTGTATTTATTTATTATGCTATATATATATATATATATATATATATATATATATATATATATATGCAGTACTTTTGAACCGAGCCATTCATTTTATCATAATACGGAGAAAGTTCAATTTTAACTCTTTTTCCTGAGATTGGTTTTCACAGTCATATTTAATATTTCTTTTAACGAAATAATAGGTCCTTAATAATTTTTTCTAAGCATTTATTGAATAAAAGAGTAAAGAAAAGCTATCTGCAAAATTTACATGTAGCAGAGCTCCTGGACGTATATTCACTATACCATTTTCTAAAGAAAATGCGCGTTTTTTCACATGCTGCATATAGTCATGATTTTTTCATATCAAGCAATCTACAATACCCAGACTTTTTTTTTTTTTTTTTTAGAAATGACACCGTAAGATGTAATCATTAGGCCGGATGAAGATGAATTAAGATCTCAAAACATTTATTAATTTGAATAATTTTCGGTTTCACAAAAGCATTTTACTGCGTTGTATATAAACTCATTTTATAAATAAAGATTAAATTTCTATTCAATTAAGGATAATATATATATACGTGAAGTGCTTATAATTTAATATGTGAAAAGATATTATTTAATGTTTTCATCTGTTAGAAAGGTTAGTCTACAGTTATAGTCTATAATCCTATTAATATTTAGTTCTAAGTTCTTTTAATTCTATTAAACTATAATTTTAGATGTTACATATATATGCAATAACGCAAACAATTTATTCAAATGCTTGATATTAATGCCAGGAGAAAAATTCCAGATGTACCCAGTTTAAATGAATAGAATTTTCAGTTTAAACTTGAAAGATGACGGGTTATCAAAAGGTGGATCTGACAATTTTGGAAAAGGAAATTATAACATAGAACACAGCATTTAACCTTAAGGTATTCTTAAAGTTTCTAAAACAATGATTCTGTCAGGCAACAATGTAAATAATAATCTAAAGCGATGGAACGCAAAAATATTCTCAAAACATATCCAGATGACAATTTAAAACATGTTATTTGTAGCGAAATGCACAACTATATAATAGGGTGAAATGTATATTTAAGGCAAATCAACTTTTTTGTTTGAATTTAAAATTTATTATTCAAAACGTTTGTATTTATATTGACAGTAGAATTACATTAAAAGCAATGAGAGAAATATAGTCAGACCCCGATTTAACGAATTCATAGGGACCGAAAATATTTTTCGCTAAATCGGGGATAATTCGTAATATAGGGGGAAAAATATAAAAAAATTGCCTAACCTTAAGAAATATTTGAACCTCTCTAATCAGTAAGTACACAAAATAACTAGAAATCTTACACTTTTAATTCAGAAATTTAAAATACAGCGAATGATTACGTGTTGATTAGTTTGAAATTTTAAAGCATTTTGTGAGTAAGGTTTGCTTATTTCCTTGATTTCATACTTTAAAAAGTTCTTTTTAGACGTCATGAAGAGAAACAAAATACTCGTTCATTTACATCTTGCTGCGTTAGGTAAGTTTTCACTGTTTCCAAACCGTGCAAAGCATCAGAAAAAGTAACAGTTTTCACTGCAGACTCATTATCATCGACTTCTCAGTCGCTATTCATCGTTTCCTATAAATCTACTTCATTAACTGCATAAAATTCGTTAAATCGCGAAATTCGGTAAATAGGGGTTCGTTAAAATGGGTATCGACTGTATCGCTATTTCTATAAAATAGTAAATATGATAATTCGAATAACTTTTTTTTCAAATCTCTAGAAAGTTTAGTTGACCCTCTTCAAGGTAGCTTTTAATTCATCATTTGTTTTTCTTCGTTAAAAAAAATCGATCCATTTGTTTATGAAATATATAACTATTATTATACATAAGCACGTTTTGTTAATATATGTTAATCTTAACTTAATTTGAAAATGAGATCAGTAAAATAATTAACTATATTTGAAAGAAAAATTAAACTCAGAAAAGTAGAATGTGCAAAACGATAAGCAATAGATGAGAAGTCATTTTTTTGTCAATACATTTGTTTGCTTCTTTTGACAGCAAGAAAGGAGCAAGTTTTTAAAATCTCGAGAGACATAAAGTTTTTTTACAATAAATGATAAATTGTCATTATTTAAAGCAAAAAATGTGAAAAAAATTTTCAGAAAAGCACATAAAATTGTAGTAATTTACTTACAAATTAAACGTTTAAAAAAAAAAAAAAACATCAGTTAATGAAAATGACCTTTTCAACTCGTTTAGTTTCAACTCTGTAATCGCCTTTCTGCGAAAAGCAGAGTAGTCCACGTAGTATTTTTTACTATATGTTCATCACATAAGAATTTAAAATTAAATATAAAATGTTGAATTTTGAATTTTTTACTTCATCATGTTGTCTGTAATTGTTTTTACTCATTTTCGAAATTTCAAACTTATAGCTCTTTTAGATTTTTTTTCTTTTTTTTTAGCAAAACAAAATTGTAAAAAATCACTTAAAATTATAATAACTTTCAAATAGAAATTTTGAAGAAAAAAAAATCTCAGTTCTTAAAAAAAATTGCGACAAATATTTGATTCTGCTGCTGTAAAGAAGAAGGCATAGTTTTTCTTACTTCATATTTAACAGTAAAAACTGTCGACAGCAAATTTCAAATTTTGTTGCAGCTAATGTATAGTTCTTGAGTTAATTACTGAACTTTGACTGATTGGAGAAAGAGCGTTGTTAATGTTTCCAATTCCACTTGCCAATACCAGCAAGCTTGCTTGCGTGAAACCAAACAAATTTAAGGCAGAGGGTGCGTTTCTTGTTTTTCAGTTCTATGGCCTAGAATAGGACTTCAGCCACGCACACGTCAAAGAACCCACTCTTACACCCACAGATCATAATATGGACCTGAACGACCAAAATGATCACTTTCTCTTTCAGCAATTCCAAAAATATTGATTTGTAATGGAAATATGGAGTACTTTGTGACCCGACAGGTTGAACGTGTCACCATTTACTACACGGTTAGTCTTCGGCAGGCGGGGATCGAATTCAAGACCCCTTGGACATGGAACCGGCTACTCCGATCCTATCAAGAAAGAGCAAACCAAATAACTTGAAATTTAATTAACTCACAGCAAAAGAATATCTAAAGACAATAAAATAAAAGGAAATGGAGTGAAAATTTTTTAAAGGGCTATTTTAACGTTAGTTCTATTTTTCGAACATTGGCGGACATTACATTTTTGCTTAACTCTGACTGGAACACTTAGAAAAAAAAATCTTTGATATTAAATTTTATGTCTATCATAATTCAAAACAAAACAGCTCCCTGAAAACCATCAATTCATCAGAAAAATCATTTTTCAAAATTCAAAAAGACAATTAAGAAAATAAAATCTTTTATCATATATTGCAGATTTGAGTGAAACGCCGAAAAACAAATAAACTTGCTTCAAATTAATTTATGAACGACGCTTCGTTGATTTGTATGGAGTAAAAAAATTGAAGATGTAAATATTAAACAGCCGTGTCATTATTAATCTCATCACACAAACACTTAACTGATCCTGTTTGTGGAAAGCCTTTTTCTTTGTGTCTGTCAGCGCTGAGATTAATATGGTGGCCAGATTTAGACTTCCGTTTATTATGTTGGTTGACAGAATGTTGATGATTTCATCGAAAATAGCTTCTTCTTTTCCATTCAACTGCGCTTTTTCTTTCCTTTTTTTATCTTCCTCTAAAGTGAAAGTCTTTGAATTGTTATTGAAAAATAGAGAGAGCTGTCTAAAAAATTAAAAATATGTGTTTAAAAAATGCTTAATGGAAATTGTAGCGTTCTTTTTTTTTTAAGAAATGGCACCCATTTTAATAATGAGAGGCATTTATTTTCACTTACTGTGCTTAACGTTGCTTCAAAGAAAACTTTTTACTATCTCTCTCTCTTACAGTTGTCATACTAACGATTGATTTCATTAATTTTCCACTGGGTGCAATGTGACGGCAAAAAAAAATTTACTATTTATATTGCCCTTATTGTTGTCATAATAATAGTTGTAGTATATTATATTCTAATGTCACTTATAATATTATATTACATTATACTGTAGTTCTATTATATTGTAACATATAGTCAGTTGTATTATTAAATTAAAAAAAGGATTAAAATGTTTTCTGTTATAAAAACAATTTTAGAAAATCATTTTTAAAAATAAGAAAAGAAGAAGCAGACGAAACCTCTAAAAAAATTAAATATCCTTAAAAACTAGCTATAGTTTAACGGCAGAAGTATACCATGCCAGAAACAAATATATATAAGATAAACATAAGTAAAAACTGAATAAATATTACACTTCATTGTCAGTGGTTTTGTAAATTTGAAGAAAATAAAGTTTAATCATCCAAATAATATTTCAATTCCAAGGATTTTATATTTATTAAATTTTAATAAAAAACTTTAATTCGAACTATTATTAATAATAATTAACTTTTCATGAATCACGAATTTTAAATTCTCAAACGTTATATTTAATAACCGTCTTTGAACAGCCGACCCAATTTTTGGATTACGACTACTAATGTTCAACTCCGTAACCTTGTAATTGTGAACCCAATCCAGAAGACAAGGAAACTCCTGAATCAAGCATGGGGAGAAATTTGCCTTCGTGGAGGACTTTTTTTTGATGGAACTAACCCTAATTTGTTTTACATTGAGAGGAAAACCACGAAACCTCCCACGGTTTGCCGATGGCAATAGGACTCTAACCCATGATCCGTCTACTACAGAGGATATTTTACGTCAGCACGTTGGTGCAGCCCGTGTGTGGAATTCGTATCGACCAGCCATCACTGGGATTTGAACCCGGTTCACTTCATTGGAAGGTGAATGCTCTACCCCCTAAAACACCATGGCTCTTTCAAACATTATATGATTATCTTTTAAATGAAAGTATAAATTTTATATAAAAAAGTATTCATTGGTTATTTGTTCCATGAATTAAATTTCGACAACAAGTAGATGCGATTCCTAATAGTTTGTAGTCTCTACATTAAAAAAAAGTAGTTGTAGTTGTACTTAACTTCGTTTGTAATTAAGTAGTTGTAGTAAATTACGAAAATTATGTAGCTTTTCTGAACACTGCTTATGACCAACTTCATTAATTTTTAATTGTCAATAGAAAACCTAAGATATTTGCAGCTGATAACTACAGTCTTTAAAATCCTATGATCTAAATTAATTTCGTTTCATAAATCAGCCATAAATTTGTTTCAATGTAACATACTCGGAAAAAAATAGCCCATTAAATGGTTAATGAAACTACAATTCGGAAGTTTCTGTAATAAACCACGTGATTTTAATGAGCGATGGTGTAGGACGGAAATTGCGAAAACCTTCTGCAAAATAGAAAAGATTCATTCCGTTGCCGCTATAATGTGAACGCACATTATTTTCACAAAACAAAGAGATAATTTTCCAAAATATATGAGAAGACACACAAACACTATTTTAGGTAAAGTGAAATTTTATTAAATTGTGTTGAGAATCGACTCGCTGGATCAGCGGGTATGGACCCCTAAAAGATTGTCCTTTTATTTTAGCGGAGCTCCACAATCTACAGAAATAAAGCAGAAAGTTTATATGTATGTATGTACCAGAGTCGGACGTCGATTACAGTAATCAATTACAACAGTAATTGATTACAGATAATTTCTGCTATGTAATCAATTACTTGTAATCGCAATGACAGGTAATCGCGATTACAAATAATCATAATTTTTGATTATATCAGAGTAGAGCAAAAATTGCAACTGTAATCGTGATTACAGTACTCATTTACAGTAATCAATTAGTTGTAATCATATTTACAAATATTCATAACTTTGATTACAAATGTAATCGTGATTACATAACTAATTACTGTAATCAATTACTTGTAATTACAAGTAATCAAAATATATGATTACATGTAAATATGAATAAATGTAATCTAAATACGCGATTACAAGACTATTGTATACTTATTTTAGAGTAGATTGTATAATGTATTGTATAATGATACATTTTACATACAGCTTATGTGTTAAAATGTAACTAAAATGTATGATTTTATGTAATGCGTATGAACAGACATTTTAGTTACACACACATACACTTATATTGTATGTATAAAATATATGTACGTTTGTATATAGCAAATAATTACGTATGCATGTGCAAACAATGTACTACATACATTTATACACAATGCAATCGCAGTTCTGTTACTCTTTACTGGCAGGAAACTGGATTTAGCAGGATAATTATATATTATACTGGATATTTCAAAGTTATAATAATATAAGCTCGAATTTTAATTATAATTTTAATTTTAATGATTTTTTAATAAATTATTATCACTTACTGAAAACATCCTTTATGAAATATTAAACAATTTTTAGAATCGGAATTTATCCGAATTAGATTTGCACTTGTAAAATATCAATTTAGATAACAGAATGGTCTTTGTGTTAAATAAATTCCATAATAGTTTTAACACACATTATATTTCTTTTCGTTATTCTGTTTTCTAGTTTTTTTAAAATTATTTTTATAAATTTTAAAAGAATTTTTAAAATAAATTTTATATTTTTGGTTGTTTTTCTTCTTTTCCTTTAAACATTTTTTCTTTTATTTTCTTTTATTTATTTCGGGCAATTCCGTCTATAAAATTTATGTGCAAAACAGGCAATCCATGTTTCTTTCTCTCTCTTTTCTTTTTTTTTCCTTAAATAAAAGTAAACTTACTAAAATCAATTGTCAACTTCTTTAAATTATCCACTATAATGTTACCTTGCTCCCATCCTTGGTAATTAACCATTTCGGGCCCATCCTTGGTAACTAACAAATTAAACTCACTTCAGTACTGCAGTAAGAACGCACTACAAAACAAAACTCCTCTATTTACGCTTTTACCTCAATTTGCGCTTCTGTTTTCATATTTTGTAATCTGACGATCTTGTTACGATAGTTTTTTTAAATCATTCTTGAAAAATATCCGATTCATGTAAGTTCATTTGAATTATCTACTCCCTTTGTAGATTTCGTTTTATGTTTTATTCTGATTTTTCTTTACATTTTATTTTCTGTTTTTACGTGATATTTTTACTTAATGTGTTCTATTTTATTTGTTGTAAATTTTTGGAGTGCTCCTCACACCATTGTATTGATATATTTTGCTTTGGCTAATACAATATTGAAAAGCACTCCTTTTTGTGAATATAATCATGTGAGCTGATGAAAAGTTTATATCTTATAATTTTTTTCCTTTTTTTCTTCTTTTTTTCCTGATATTATTTTTCTTTTTCCCTTTTCTCATTGTTCTGTAATTTTTTCCATGTTTTCTCTACATTTTGAACTTTTATATATATATTGTGTGGCATATTTTGGCTATCTAGTTTCAAAGTACACCACCTATTCATCGATTCGGTGTCATTTTACTTCGATTTAAATTTCAAATGTTTACTTTGAAAAATATTCTGGAAGGAATGGGTAAATAAATATGAGATTGAAAACGAACAAAATATTCAAGTTTCTATTTGCGGATTACTTCTTGCTTTTTCCGTTTCCATTTCCTAAATTATTATTATTCTTTCCTAAAGAAAGTACTTGGATATGTCAGCGATTTTCGGTTGATTTCCTATTCAAATGCTACTGACGCTAGTTACTTAAATTGAAAAGCAAAAGGAAAAGAAAAAAAAAAGCTATTTTCTTTCTTCGAAGCTAAGTTAGAAAATTTTTGGTATATATTTTGGACCAAGTGGGTATTCGAAATTATTTTTCTGTAAATTACTTTTTAGTATAAATTCTAAATATACAAAAATGACAAAATTTAACACATAATTTGCTGTATATAAATGTTTGTTGGCCTAATTTAATTGTAATTCATTTAATTGTAAGAACAATTAAATATTTTTTTTTATAAAAAAGTTATTAGTTTTTCTAACTCTTTAGTTAGTCTAGTACAAAATTATTTGTTTATATTTCTTGATGATAGTCTTTCACCATTAAATACTCTTTTTCATCCCTTCAACTTTCAATTCTTTGAATTCTCAAATTGTTCCCACGCGCACTTTAAATATTAAAAAATATGAGACATAAAAATCCGAAAAGGAAGTTGATATTTTTTGTTTTAAGAAAAAGTTCAATCTAAAGTTAGAGATTTCAGTATTGTTTACCTTATTTTCTTCTTGTTCTTTTTTTTAATGCTACAGAGGCTGTTATTCTGGTTTAAGACTTCATTATTGTGTTTATTTAGCTTTATTTATTATTTGTTGTTTTATATTTTTCCTGTTAATAGCAAAATATTTGAAAAAACATTCTGTAAAATGCCCTGAAGTGGAAATCCCCCCCCCACTTTCTTGAATTGGTGATATTCTATCGACCTGATTACGAGAATGCAGCTCTCTCCCCCACCCCCATTACCATATTTAGCTTTTAGAACATTAGAAAAATCAAGATTTGCAGTTTTGCTATTTAAATCTTCATATTTAAGTCCATTTTTGTTTTATTTTTCTTCAACTTTACTTTGTTTACCTTTTGGACATTTTTTATTTTTGTTTTTCTTTATGTCTAAAACTTTATTTTCATCAATATTTTCATTATTTTGTTGTTATTTCTTTATTCTTTCTTCTTTTCATTTCTATTTATACTTTCTTTATTTTTAGTTATAATTTTATTTTCGTCATTAGTACTTGTATTGCAATCATTAACCTGGATTGCAGGAGAAACGTGTAAGGACGTGTTGAGAGAAAGTGATAGTTGCACCGATTTCGCATTATAACCTGTTTTACACTATCAGTCACTCACTGAAATCCTATACAAGCTTTTATATCATTTACAATTAATCCTTTAAAAAGCAATCCTGACAAGTAATCCTAGGTTCGAAACTCAGAAAACGCTGCCCAAAAACTGATACTTTAATTATTATTATTATTTTTTTAATGGCGGGCACTTGGAACTATTGTCCATTGGCCACAGAAAGTGCCAGAACTGCTTACTCTCTTTTCGTTACCCAGTGGGCACCTGTGGCGAAGCCACGGCGGTGGAGCAGCGCAGGGCCGCCTCGAAAGAAGGCTAAACTGAAAGGCGAAAGAAGACTAAAAGCTAAAATTGTTTTCTTAATGCAATCATACAAAAAAATAATAATAATGATAAATAAATAAATAAAAATACAAACAATATATGAAGAAGTAAAATATCTGGCGGTGAATCATTTTTTCTTATAAATACTATCTTGCAATAATTTTTGTTTAACTAGCAAAACAAAAGAAACTTTTCAAAAGAAAACTTAAACCAGTCATGGTTAAAAACAAATGTATAGAATAACAAAAGAAACGTATTAGAAACATATTTTAAGTATTGTACTATTAATAAAATGAGCAAAATTATTATGTACTAGTATTATGTAACCAATTTCATGGGTAACTACAATATTTAAAAATATTTTTTTCTCCCCTAATTGTATAAAAAATACATTGAATTCTCCCACCAAAAGCTTAAAAACTATTTACCAATACCTAAATTAAATCAGTTAAGTGACTTTTGACGACGATATTAGGAGATATTTATAACACGCTATAAAATCAACACAGCATACAACACAAGCCAGCTGAAACACGGATCGTGATGCGTGACGTCAGAGCTGAAGATCATTTTCAGTATCGAGGATCATTCAGATCATTCTTCAACTGTAACTCCTCCTTCTTTCGAGGCGGCCCTGAGCAGCGTCGCCCACGTCAAATTACCACAACCCGTTTATAGGGTGGGTCACATTCACACACAAAGGAGAAAGGACACAGATAGAGAATGAAACATCCATGCCTTGCCCGGGATTCGAACCCAGAACCTTTCTGATGCAAGGACAGTTCCCTGCCCCCTACACAGACCGGTCGGCGATACTTCAATTATAAAATTATCATTATATGGATTTTTGAGGTCGCCGATGAATGCTCAGTATGCAAAATGGCGATATTTAAGGGGGAAAATTAAATATCTCCTAAATATTAATTCAGAAAAGTCATATTTTATTGTTATTCAGTATATTTAATGTTGGTATGTAACTTCTACACATACAATATTCAAACTTTATTGAGAGTATCAATACAAAAATATCTGAATACTTATAGACTAGATTTACAAACAAATTATTATTTTTCTAAACTATAATGTTCATTGGAATTTTTTACAGTATTATTAGATTCATTTTAATTTTTATTTTATAACCGTCGTTGAACACCCGACCCAATTTAATGGGTTTACGACTACTAATGTTCAACTCCGTAGGCTTGTCATTTTGCACCCAATCCAGAAGACAAGGGAACTCCTGGAACGAGTATTGGGAGAAATTTGCTTTCGTGGAGGACCCGCTCCTCCACGATAATTGATGGAGCTAACCCGCATGTGCGTTACATGGGGAGTAAGACCACGAGAACCTCCCACGGTTAGCATGACTGCAACGGTACTCTAACCCATGATCCGTCTACCGCTGAGAATATTTCATGGTAAACCTGTGGTCGGTGCAAGCCGGATGCGGAATTCGTATCGACTGGGATTCGAAACCGGTCCGCCGCATGGGAAGGCGAACACTCTATCCCCTGAGCAATCGCGCCTCTATTAGATTCATTTACACAAATAAATAAAGAGAATATACCATATATTTAATTATTTTCTATAAATAAAATCTTTTGCTATGGAATCGAGATCTTTCGACACGCTTTTTTTTTATCAGTATAACCAGGTTGAGTTATAATCAGATTACTACTATTGAGTAATAATCACTGGAACAATGTTGTGTAATATAAAATCTTTTTTTGATACAATGAAACCTCCTGGAAAGATCACCTTTATGTAGCGACCACCTCTATTTACAACCACTTTTAGGAGACACGGAATTTTTTCCATTGACTTATTGTTGAAGAAAACCTTTCGGAGAGACCTATAAAACCTCTCCCAGTGACCGGGAAAACATTCACACCAATTGCGGAAATGGTTCCACTACCCAATATGCATGTCCAGCCTCTGTTGTTTCTCCTAATCTATCCTCAGCAGATATTAAAATATCGAACAAATATAATAATATCAACGAATAAATTAATATCAAATTGGATGTAACAAATATTTTGGACATTCATCAAAGCGGCTATGTGATTGTCGATATTCACCGGTGAAAGTCGACATTCTCTTGATTTCTGTCATTCACGATAACATGGATAATAAACTAATAATAATTAGAATATTATGTTGATGAATTATTTTTCCTAATACTATTTATGAAGGATTTAATTTTTAGCGGTTTATTCCGATCTCGGCGTAGTCGTTAGTTTTCACCTTATACTGAACAAGATGGTTGTGTTTTTGTTTGCTCCCAATTTATAATTTCTTTTATTTTCTTTATAAATAATAATTTTACAGTATATTGAAATGCTTTTAAATAAAAAGAAACTGGGTTACTTTTATATAGCAAAGGGTACCTTACACACAAAACTACCCTGCGTTATAGGATATCTAACAAAATACCTCAGAGTCCATTCTGGCCCTTTCTGTAATTCTAGATATAAGGTTCTATATATACGTTTTTATAAGGCTAACGTGTGAATGATTAAATAAGCACTTAAATTGGGGAAATTTACGAAAAGTCAGAAATGCTTCAGTAAGATATTTTCTTCTTCTTCTTTTTTGAATTACAGAGCAACAAAAACGAAAAGTCTGACTTCATCCGTCATTTGAATGCCAACTTGTTTATAGAACAAACATTATGATAAAACTGCACCTATCATAAATGACATTACTTTTTGTAAGAAACCTGATTAAGCGATGTTTTGAAGCAAAAGTAGAAATGACAGATCAGTGAGTGAAACCAGACTCGTAATCTCAGCATTTTTTTCACTAGTCTCATTGAATGCGGTTCTCGATCGCCTCAGAGAAAAATGAATGCGTGAGTTTGAAGCGGGAAATTTTTTTTACCAATCTGGTTCTCATTCTGTGATCTGAAGTGCGTGAATAGCATACAGTGAAAATGGCCTTTTAAGGACACTCTAGTGTAGAAAATCAAATGGTGGTAAAAATAAAACTCTGTCACGAATTGTGTGTAGAGCCTGATGGTGTTAATACTCTGCCGTGATAGCTCAGGAGATAGAGCGTTCGCTTTCCAATCAGGTGAACTGGGTTTGAATCCCACCAATGGTCGATACGAATCCGGCTTGCACCAAACGCAGTGCTGACGTGAAATATCCTCAATGGTAGACGGATCATGGGTTAAAGTCCCTTTGCCGTCACGCTAACCATGTGAGGTTCTCGGGGTCTTCCTCTCCATGTAACGCAATTGCGGGTTAGTTCCATCTAAAAGTCCTCCACGAAGGCAAATTTCTCCCAATACTCGATCCAGGAGATCCCTTGTCTTCTGGATTGGGTTCAAAATTTCAAGGCTATGGAGTTGAACATTAGTAGTCGTAAACCCAAAAATCGGGTCTGCTGTTCAACGACGGTTATAAAAATGTAAAATAAAATACTCTGCTCTCACGTGATTTTGGTAAACTGAAAAAACTAATGTGTTAAACTTAATATGAATGACAAATAAACAAAAAAATGAAAAAGTATCAATGGTCATGATCGGGTGATCGGCGATTGCGAAAAGGAAAGAAAAAAAGGCCTCCGAGAGGTACTCTACGTGATGAAACGAAATAGTGGCGGCATAAACGAAAGTCTAGCCACAAATTGAATTGATAATTTAGTAGCCCAAAAAATGGACTCGTCTAAACCGAGCAATCTAGCTAATCTCATCAAACATTCTTGAAAAAGCAATGTATAATTCATTAGAAGCATGCACATTATACAGTGCCAAAGAACATAAAAAAATAACGCATTCAATCTAGTTAAGTTGTCCAAACATTCTTGAAAGTCTAACATACAAATATAGATATTATATTGCGCCAACAAACAAAAGCAATCTAGGTCAGCCAATGAAGTCGAAAGAGGAAAAATGATAAAAAATATTTTAAAGAAGCTGGTTCGTGGCACCAATGCACTAGAATAATCATAGTTGAAACACTTCAGAGATTTAACTAAAATTATGTTGTTATCTTTTGTATTTAACACTAAACATACCAGCATTTAATATATACCTATTTCTACCCTAGCTTGTTAAATGACCGGACTTTATGTATCTTGATTGAAAGTATAAAACATAGATGTTAGGAAGGAAATAAACTATAAAAAAAAACTTTATTTTAATTAAATAAAATTGTACATTGCCAATTTCATGTATTACAAACACGAAAAATAAGAATTTTTAATTCATTGCTCAACGTATTTTTTACATATACAGGGTGTTTTCATTGAAAATTTTACGCAAACATATTTCTTCTAATTACTATTATTTCTATAATTCTTATAATTATAAGAATTATAGTTCTTACAATTATTCTTATAATTAATATTATTTCTTCTACGAATTGCTTCTGCTGTCTTCATTGTTTCGACATTTTTCTGGGTAAAAACTAACAGTTAGTTAGAAATGAAGTAAAGTTATCAAAATAAAATTTAAGCTACTTATCAAAACATTTTTCTGACTCAAAAATGTCAATCCAAAATGTTAGGTGCTTTCTTGAAATTTGAATTCACAGTTATTCTGGTTGAACTAGTATTTGCAGAAGCGTTCAACTCATCGAATACAATAGGTTGAACACGCATTACATCTGATTCGATAACCTAATTGTTCTCACGGTCAAATTACCGATTGTGATAGAAATTGGTATACGACACGTATTATTCGAAACAAACAAAATAAAAATAAAAAAAATAATAATAGAATATTAACTGTATATAATTGTTAGAAAAAACCAGGAAGTCAAGTGTGCAAAAACGATAAGTTGATACGCGCATTTTCGATGCAAAAGATCTTAAACGTTCAATTGACCGGTTATGGTATGTTTAGTGTTAAATGCATTTATTCACAAACATTTTCCTAAAAAAAATCAGATCATAGTACAAAAGTTAAGAATGTTTTCCATAACTAACACAGAGTTGTCCCTTTAGTGTGAAAGTCAGAAACCTTTAGAAACTTTTCAACACATTCACTTGATGAGATTTTCTTTTGTCTTCACAACTGATTTGTTTTATTTCAATAGAACCCTTTTGCAAATCAATATGGGATTCTTTTTATTGTTGGCCATCCACTGCCAGTGGAAAAGTGGTGTCTCGTCCATGCTCTGTACTCTTCGCCTCCTACGACGTCGGCTTTCGTGGATCCAAACAAAATGGTAGCTATTTTCTTCTTCATTTCACTTCTTTTTTTTCTCTTTCGTAATTAATTTAAAAGATGTTTTGGAAAGAAACTTTATGCGCACGATACTATAGTCTTTGGCCACAGTATTAGACGCATTAAAAGATTCTAAGCAAAATCTTTATCATAAGGTGATACTATACAACTTTATTCTTTTTACGCGACTGAAACCGGTTTGCACTTGTTTACGTTCGTGTATCCATTGGTAAAATTAGACGATAATAAACAATGGCGATAGTTAAAGTAATATTCAGTTACGTCATTGTTTCACCAAATGATCGATATATATATATATAATATTTATCATACGAGGTATTATATTATAAAAATTAGACCAAATTATTATTAGTGTTTTAAAAATTATATGTTTTGCGCGAGTTTATATGCGATACTACTTTTCTATATAAACATGTACATTCAATGGGTTTTTATATATACTTCTTATTTGTATTTATTTTTGACATATTGCATTAACCCATTGATACACGATCATAAACAAACCGGTTTCAGCACAATAATGCTGTATAAATAGAATGCGTCTAATGATTTGACCAGGGGCTCGTATTTACCACAATCGAGAAAGAAAAGTGTTTTGTGAGTAGCATTAAAAACTCAACACATTATCGTTGAATGGTTTTGAAAACGGTAAAAATATTGTAATAACAACTAAAATACAGAAAAACATAAGAAAATATTTGTACTTATATTAATTCAATATATATATTCCTCTATCCTCTATCACTAATAATATTCCTCTATCACTTCATAATAGTGTCTATCATTTCAGCAATTGTAATCTCCGATTTTATTTTAAAATTACACCTGATAAGATAAGTTTAAAAAGATTTAATACTTCTGATAATATTATTTTATCTTGCGTTTTTGAAATTAAAAAAAAAATTGACGATTTAAAATGAGACGATTTTCATTAAAAAAGATCTGATGATTTTATAAAAGAACAAATAATTAAGTGTTAAGAATCATTGATCTATTTATGAAATTTTTTCGTGTCAATCATTCATAACCCCTCTTTTGTTTGAAAAAGTGCATGTTAGGAACAAAACTAACCTAAAGTAAATTTCTGAATTTAAGAAAAATGCGCGAATAGCATTTAGAAACAGGAAAAAAATACAACTTGAATAAACGATGAAGGAAAGAGTCAATAATGTCGCCAAAAACTTCGCCTACCATCTTTTAGTACTAAAATTAAAAAAAAAAAAAAAAAACAGGAAGACAAATTTACATATTAATAAAGGTTAATTCTATAAAATCAGTGTTTAATTATTAAGTTGTGTTCTTATTGTCTTAAATTTACGTGTGACATAGGTTTAAAAGAATATATTTGGATTTTAGAATAAATAAAACGGAATAATCGGGATTAATATGATGTTTTATCATGTTAAAAGTTCATTTATGTAGCAAATAAAACAATTCACGCAATAAAACAATTCAAGAAAGGGATAAATTAACACACTTGTAAAATGTTTAAATTCCTTGATTAACACACTATCTTTTTGTACAATAAAATGCATTACAGTTAACCAAAAATCTCAAAACTTTTTTTTATGTAAACAAGTTTTTCTATTCATGAAGTATTTTCAATGTATAATGGTTTCACACTCATGTTTTACATTCATATTTTAATGAATCTTACATTAAAATAAGATATTTATTCTGTAGTCACATTCAGTAGTCACAAATTGCTAAACAACTGTAGTCGCTACATTTTTCGTTGCATGAATATTGGTGAAAATTAAGTTCTGCTGTAAAGTATGTCTTCGAAAAAGAGTGGAAGTAGTGACAACATTTCTAAAGCAGTTTGTAGTCGCTACTTTTAAAAAAAATGTTGTTGCAGTTTACTACAATTGTTATAAAGTAGTTGTAGTTAATTACATAGAAAATGTAGTTTTTCCGACCACTGGTTACATTATAATATGCTCTGCGTGAAAATCTGCCGATTTCGATAAAAGTTTTTCTAATGAGGTGTTATAGCAGGGGAAATGTCTTAAAACAAGAGATTTAAGAGCATTTGATAAGTTCTTAAAAGAAAAATCCCATTTTTTTTTATTTTATTCCCACAGTTTATTCACTTACTACGCAAATAAAACTACACTGCAGTTTTTCAACAGAACTGAAGTAATTTTGTAGTTTTTCTACAGTTAACTGCAGATTTTCTGTAGTACAATCTTAACTACAAAAACACTGCAGTTATTTTGCAGCAAATGTGAAGTAATTTATCAGTAATTTATTTCAAAAAATCTTTTAGCCATTGTCTACAAAATTACTGTTTACACTTTGAAATCTCAAATTTAAGAAAAAAAAAAAACTGAAACTTTAAATCTGAAGTTATTTTGCAGTAAATTTGAAGTAATTATGCAGTAATTGTTTCAGAAGTATATTTTCTGATGAATCTGCAGAAAAACTACATTTGCTTTGTATTGTTGTAAAATTGAAAGTCTTTGATGTCTTCAATCTTGCTTTCCTCGTTGGTAAATCAAATTTTTTGTAGATTTCGTAGATACATATATTTTCTGCAGTTTAATTTTAGCTGGATACCTGCATTTTCAAGCTTCAAACCCTGATCATTCACCAAAAATAAAACACAATTAAACATAAAAGCAGAGAACAAAATGTCCCCTCGCAAAGAATGTTCAGGTCATGGGTTTTTAACATGGGACCATTAGGAGTCACAGGGGAGCTAGTAAAGAAGTAATTTTTATTAAATATTGATCACACATTAAAAAATAATATTTTTTTCTTTCAAAAAACCATGTAAACTTTTAACTATGTATTTATAACATGCTATTTGAGTAGTTATGAATGTTAATCTTATTGGAAAACCAACTTTACAGTAAAAACGTCACTCTTACATGAAGTTTCTGTTTTACGTAAAAGAATTTTTTTTAACTCCAGCCCTCGGTATGTTTGTCCCAGATTTTTCTTTCCTTTTCTTTTCAAAATTACATATGTAGACTTTTCTGCATTAAAATTAGGTTAGGAACCTATGATTTAAATGACTTACTTAATAACACTTTATTTAATATGTATTAATTATTTAAAGTTTGAAATATTTATATATATATATACAACAACGGAAACAACAACTTTCAAACGGACATAAAAGCTAATCATTGAAGTAAGCTATGCCATTAATAGTTATAAAAGCAAACTAACAAAGGATAACTAACAAAAAAGTAAGCTAGCAATTATTAATTAGCAAAAAACTAGTTAACAAGAAATCACAAAAAAATAACAATGTAAAAAAACTAACAGTTAATAACTATAGAAAACAAGCTAACAATTAATAACTAGAAAAAAAATAACTGTTACTAACTAATAAAAAATTAGTCGAAGGAAATAATTAATCTCTTAATAAACGCGCCTTTGTAGTACATATTGTTTTATTTCACATTCAAAATTATTATCACAAACTATTTAACACAGTGTATTTATAGGTAAGTAAACAACTTTCAAACTAATTTTTTTCATTGTGTTCCGTCAAATTTTGAAATCGTTAAAAGTGTGCAACAACAAATAAAAAGGTTGAAAACCACTGAGCTAGACAATAATTAAATTTAGTTTGTTTAAAACTAATTAATGTGTTAGAGTTGAAGAAGATGTTATCATTACGATGCGCTGGCTGCCATTGAAGTTTATTTGTTGAAGAAGACAATTTCGAAAGGTGATTGCCAAAGGCTGCCAGTTCACAAATATTATGCAAGACAGTTATTTTTTATTTCACTACTCTGGAGGTTGTTTTTTATATACAGGTTCCTACAAATTTTGCATACAAATATGCAGACTTTACATCAACTTGAGAATTACACCTCTACAACATTAATACGAATGAAATAAATAATAATCTAACAATTGAAAAGTTAACAAGCGGAACAAATATTTCTCAGGAATCAATACCTGCTCTATGATTAAAACCCAAATTGCTTTATAGGTTGAGGATATGGGGGATCAGTGGCGATATCATGTTTCCTTTCGTAGGAGCACACGATCTTTTCCCCTTAGGAAATAGTTATGTAATCAATTCCATGCATCTTAGATGTCTTATTGAAGTATTTTTATTTAAAGATTAATAAGCAGAGGTTGATAATCCTTGTTCATATTATATACAGTCCCTGGCCAAATTATTCGACGCACTATAAGAGTCCACGTAAAATCTTAATTATCGGCTGACTATAGAGCTTTATTGTTTTTACACTACTAAAACCGGTTTGCACTTGTTTTCGTTAGTGTATCAATTGGGGAAATTAGACGATATGCTATATAAATATAGAATATTTATCAGGTATTATATTAGTATACTATAATAATTACACCAGATTATTAGATACACTGTAGTGTTTTAATAATTGCATGTTTTGCATGAGTTTATAGGCAATACTCTTATATTTAAACATAAAAGTAATAGGTTTTTATACAGGAGGTTTTATTATATACTTTCGATTTGCATTTATTTTTAACGTATTGCAATACAATGTTATAATACACGAACGTAAACAAGTGCAAACCGGTTTCAGTCACGTAAAAACACTAAAGTTGTAGAGTATCACCTGATAATTAAGATTTTGCATAGAATCTTACAGTGCGCTTAATAATTTTGCCAGGGACTGTAGTTCAATTTGATTTGAGACAAGTATGGGTGTAGAGTACTTTGCAGACTTAAGTCTTTTTTTTAAAAAAAAGTATGCCATATTACAAAATCTAACCGTTTTTTGATTTGAAAAATGACTCAGTACATTAACTTAATTTTGATAAACAATGTTTTTGTCAACCATATGCGTAATTATCTAAATAATTATAATCTTTTATTTAATGTTACAAAAACAAACATTTTTGACACAAAATGTAAATTTTTTTGGCCAATAAGGTTTAAAATATAAAAATTATGCTTCATTCAATATAATGCTTTAAAAAATTTTTAGACTTTTATTATTTCTTTGATTTTAAATGAAAGTTTTTTTTTTTTTTAATTTCGAATTTTACCATAGAAACATTCAATTCATCATATGAATAAATTCAAAAATGAAGCTTCTGTGCTTAATTTCTGATTATGAGTTGATTTAATACGAAATATCTATATCTCGAATTTGAAAATCGCTACTTTTTTAAAATTCCAAATTTCTTTTTTTCTAAATTTTTATAAAAACGAAAATATGTGATTTTTATTTTAATGGAAATCAAGAAGTTACATGAATATAATTTTTTACTTTTTTCCTAAAATATTTGTTGTATCAGGTATTATATTCTAATAATTAGATTAAATTATTAGACACACTGAAGTGTTTTAATAATTACATGATTTGCACGAGTTTAACTGCGATACTTTTATATTTAAACATACATGTAATGGGATTTTATTCAGTAGATTTTTCATACACTTCCCATTTGTATTTATTTTTAAGGTATTGCATTACAATGTTGACCAACTGATACAGAAGGGCAAACAAGTGCAAACCGGTTTCACTCGCGTAAAAACAATAAAGCGGTTTAGTGTCTACTGATAATTGAGATTTTACATAGAATCTTATAGTGCGTCTAATAATTTGGCTAGGAACTGTAAGGGTAAACACATAAGGGTAACATCGCACATTGCCAGAATACCCCGACGTAATGACGAAGTTATTGAAATGACAGGCACTTTAAACAATCCATTCCATATATACAAATTCAATAATGACATGCACATATAAAATAACGTCACTTATGTCATCTGTTAAAAAAGAATATTCCTGTTGAAAACACATGATCGAAATTTAATTCTGTTAATTCAATATGCTCAGTGGAGTAACATACCACTCCAATAAGTTGCCCTCTTCTAATAAAAATCTGTGTTAAAGAAAGTTGATATAAAATCTACTTCGTGAAATGTTTGATAAACTAAATTAAAACCTTTTTTTTCACCAAAAATAATAATTATCAAATTCTTTTTTAACACTCTAGCGGAAGCATACAGAATTTGTGATGAGAATGGCAGATGGTTGTGGGGTAACTGGACAAATTATACTCAATGTTTGGACCTACTACCACATAGTCAGGTAATTTTCTTTTTTTTTTTAATTTTAATTCTACTTACTAATAATCTAAAACTAAACTCAGTTGCGCGACAGCCCATAGAGGGCCAAGGCCTACTGTGCCCATCTCAGTTTTCTTGACCTTGGGCTCTGGGGTGCAGGAGCAGATGTTCCGGTCAGGTGGTCAGCCGAACCCCCAGTGTTTAGTTCCCAAGCATACTTAGTACTCATTTATCGACCCACTGAAGGGATGAAAGGCTGAGTCAACCTTGCCCGGTCCGAGGATCGAACCAGTGACCTGTGGTACGGGAGCGCGAACCGCTACCGCTCAGCCACCGGGCGTCTTACTAATAATCTAATAAATAATATTACTCGTACTTAATAATGTCTTACTAACGATACTAGAATTATATAATGTTCCAAAATAACCTTATTTTATTACAATCACCTTTTTATGAAAATGAACTATTGTATTCATATTTCAATGTGTTGCCGCTATATTCTTGTCCTAAAGTGCTTTAGTTTCTTATATTTAGCAGTCTGAATGAGATCAATGAAATATTTTCTTCTCTAATTTTGATGATTTATCTCCTGACATTGATGATTTATGTTCCTGACAGAGGCCATTGTAATGGATTGGTTTTTAAGATCTCACTATCTATAGAGCACTCGCGGGGTTGAAGAGCTATCCGACATTTAGATCAATAATCACTCACAACTGGAAACTTCTACTTTTCAAGCAAGTTCAAATATACAACAGATGGTTTTTAAAGGGACAATTACTCAACAAGTAGTTGGAAGTCTCTTTTAGGAATATTCAGCCTCAATAGATATTGCGTTAGTGTAGAATTTGGGGCATGAACTGACCTCTCGATTATATTCGATGGGATTCATGTTGGGTTATCTAGGTGGCCAAATCATTCACTGGAGTTATCTTCTTCAACCAGTCGCGAATAATTAAAGCCCGGTAACGTTAAGCATTATCATCCATGAAAATTCCATCGTTGTTTGAATACATGGCTACGAGTGAGCTCCAAGTTTCCGATCATAAACATTTCCACTATATATTTATAACATTTCCATAGATATTTTAATATCTGCTAAGGATTGATTAGGACAAACATCCGTTTTCGGATAATCGGTTAAATACATACAGGGCAGTGACTCTTGACCTTTAAAAAACATTAATGTAGGGCATACCGGGCGATGGCACTTAACTAGACCTAGTATATATTTCGGACATTTATCAAAGCGACTAAGCGATTGTCAACATTCAATGGTGGAAGTCAACAAATACCAATGTTGGTCACTCACAGTAACATATATGTAACAGCAGCATTTCAATTTAGCAAGAATACACTTTAAAAATTAAATGTTAATCTGAATGGTTTATATTATAAAATGAATTAAATTCAATTATTATTTATTAAAACTTTTATAAACTTTTACATTTGTCTTAAAGATGGTAATAAAAAATAACATTCTTTTGAAGAATATAGAAAAAACAAAAGAATTATTCGAAGTGAACAAACTTAGTAAAACTATTTTTATTTTTATTTATATTGCTTTTATTCATTACACTAACAGAAATGTAAATTTTATTGAACAGTAGAAATCTAAAGTTTTTTTTTTTTCTACTCGCAATTTATTCAAATAAAATTGAATAATTCATGGTTCTATTTTATGTTAAATATTAAAAAATACAACATTAAATTTCCATTACATTAAATTTCCGTTTCTTGTCCCATTATAATTTATTCTTAAAATTTCTTCTCCTAATATTAGCATTTCTTCTCCTAATAAATAAAGCTAAGAAACTTTTTGAAAATTTACTCAACGGGAAGTAAAGCTCATTTTAACGCATGCTTATAAAATTTATTTATTTTTACTATTTAAATATTTTTAAGACTCAAAATATTTATTCCTATAACCATAAATATTCGGAATTAATCACCTTAAATTTATACTAAGAAATATTTGTACCGAAGTGAAGATTTATTAATACAATTTTCGAGAAAGCATTTTTTTTTTTTTTTTTTGTATTGTTCATTTTAACTTCAATGGGAAAAAATAATATTATTGCTTAGTTATCGTCTGAGCAATATTGTGGTGTAAAATTTGAAAGAGGTCAGTTTTGGTACGAAAAAATACCTTATATGATATTTATTATATTTTTAATTTATTTCATTTTGGTTTTTATTGCAAAATCTCTGGTTTCATGTTAAAAATAATGGGATGAGATGGTATATATAATACGATATATTTTTATGAGATGAGATATATAATACAATATATTTTTATTAGATGGGATAAATAATACGATATATTTTTATTAGATAAGATAAATAATGCAATATCTTTTTATTAGATGATTAGGATATATTTTTATTACATTGGATAAATAATAGGACAAATTTTTATTAGATAATACGATATATTCTTATTAGATGGGATAAGAAAAATATTTTGCAAATGTTTTTCAGGAGACTGAAGTGGGACACTTAACGGTCTGTTATATTCTCTTCATATGTTCTTTCATATCTATCATTGCCCTTCTCATCACTTTACTAATATTCTGCTATTTTAAGTGAGTATACAATTCACATTTTTGTTTATCGAAATTGCTGGTTAATTATTGTTAAATTCAATATTGTTTTTCGAATTTTTAAAATGATTAGGTATAAATTCTAGCATTTCTATCATCGGTATTATTGAGAATCTTATAAACTACTAAAATTTTCAATTTTAAAAAACATGACATTTGGTATAAAATGGATTGAAAAAAATAATCCTAAACTGTCACCTGATATATCTATACATATTAAAGATAATTTTTTTTTACACCAACTGAAGTGTAACATTTTCTTTTCTAACTTAACTTCGACATTTCCAGGTAGTATGTGTAAAATGTCTTCATTACACATCTGGTTTTAAAAAAATGTTCTGATTGTGTTTATGGCTAACTTCTTCTCAGACAAATACGTTGCTTAGCATCTGTGGAGTACAGGTCTGGTATCAACTAGTATTTTTTCGAACTTTTCTCTGTTGCCTAGCAACAGAAGGAGATCTCTGAACAGCAGATTATTCCTAAGCAAAAAACAAAATTGTGATCGCCTTATTACGCATTAGTCAAATGCTATTTTTGTTCTGGATTGACTCCGTTGAACGCCACATTTCAAATCATGAGTTGCAAAAATTGGGTCAATGGATGTTTGTCGTTGGATTGATTTTCAAATCCTGCCTATGTACGTGTTTTAAGACCTCACAAAATACTTTTCCTTCTTCAGCATTCATATTTATCTTAAAATCACCGTCAAGGCAGTAATTATAAGTTAATAATAAAAAGAATATAAAATATTTTTAATTATTATGATGTAAATACATTAAAGATGTCAGCTGGTGAAAATAGATAGGAAAACTCTAACCTTTGGAACCCTGTCAATCAGTTTGGAACCCTCGTTATTTGTGGTATTCACCTGAATTCGTATTGAAAACGATCCAGTTTGAACAGTAGGTTAGTCGATTCTTAATTTCAGGTTTCCGATTCTTAATTAAAACAAAAATATCCTTCAAATGATGAAATTCTCTTTTATTCACAACTCAAGAAGTATTTAAGGGATCTCTCTGGTCCCATATCTCAAAAATAAACTCACCAACTGAATACATAAAAGTGAAAAAAAGAATTCTGAAAAATTATCAAATAGTAGCGGTCACCATAGATACGCATGCAATGACGGCGCATGCGCACTGCTTATTATTATTCTTAAACACAGTTGAAAAGTGTGATGACGTCCAAATGAGGTGCGCACTCCATCAAACAAAAAACAACAACCATTTTTGTCAATGGGTGAAAAAAAAGAAAGAAAAGGAAAAAAAAATGGTTTCTTGTATGACAATACAAATTGGTTAGTTATTGGTTGTTATCTGAACATTAGCTATATATAAATATTTAGAGAATTTAGGGTGCTGTGTATTTTTTAGATCATTGCATTGTTCTCGCCTTCGTGTTCATCGTAATCTGGCTGTATCTCTCATCATTCATTCTGTGTTACTCATGATCATTCCATCAACTGTCATCTTCCAAACTTCATTGCCTAACTACACTGAAGTGGTATGTTTCCCAATTTTTTTTCCTTCATGTTTTCATTCAGCAAACATAGTAGTGTGCCAATGTTAAAAAAGAATCATGAGCATTGCTTAGCATAAAGCAAAATAAAATAATAGAGGAACTATGGAAGATACTATTTTGAATCGAAAGTACTAACATTTATATTAGAAATATAAATTGGCAAAAACATTATCGTTTTCTGCATTTTTATTAGTTTTATATTTAACGATGAAGGTGACTTTTTACAGATTGTTGGCAGACCCCAAGGTACTGAATTTTCAAGCATTCTTATTCACCTCTTTTTACATTAGTTAAAAAAAAAATTAATAATTAGAAAAGATTTTAATTAGAAACGATTTCAGATTTATAGATGATTTCATAGAAACTGTTGAAAGAATAATAAATATTTCTTCTTGCAGACGACTTACTTCTGTAGCGAAAAAAAGTTTAAAAAATTCTTTATCTCGCATTTGATTTGTTAGAGACAAGCCAGCATAAAACGCGTCATTTCTAGTGGTTCTGTCAAAGTCAATGATCTTGTAACGCCATATAATTGTCTCTTTTTCAAGAATGAGTGTTCTTATTTATCGAAATGTGTCACCAAGTATAGAGTTCCAGTAAGACAAAGGAAAAAGAACAATATTTTTTAATAATTCTATCTTGTATATCGCAAAAGATAGTACAAATTAAATTTCTGTCTGACATGTTAACATTTTAAAAACTTTTATATTGCTTTTAGAACATATTTGTATAGTTTGAAAACGAAATGAAACGGAACTTAGAGGGTTCTTTTCTAAGTAAGGGCAGTTTGAAAATAAACACCAAAAAAAAAAAAAAAATTCAAGAAGCAAATTTATTTTCGATTTTACCTATGTTTATCTTTTTTTCACAGATTAGTTGCCAGGTGTGTTTAAACACTTATCGTATCTTACAACTAGATTTAGAATACCCTCTTCACACAAACTTTCCACATGCTCCGTTAACGAAGAGGACACGGACATTTTTACGTATTTGTCATCCTTGTAGTGATTGCCGAAAAAATGAGGTTTGAAATATCGGAAAAGATGAGAATCACTCAGCGCAAGGTCTGAGCTGTAAGGAGGGATGGTCGAAAACTTCCCAACTAAAAGAGTCCAATAAAGCTGGGATCTGCGGTGCGGAGAGAGTCATTTCCAGAAAGAATGTAACCTTACTGCAACCTTGTGTCGGTATTTTCTTTTTATTGTCACGAAAATGTTTGTACAAAAAACCGTTTTTCAATAAATTAAAAATATTGCAGTTTCAAACCTTTCATCATAAGAGGATTAAAAATTATTTTTTAAAGCTTCTTTTAAAAAGTAGTGTCACTTAGGTCCAAAATGACGTATTAGCTGACGTCACACCGGTGATGGGATCAAATTGCATTTTCCATTAAAATTTCATGACGAGGTGGATTTTAGCTGAGCATACAAGACTTTGCAGAAAGAAACCTTATAATTAAATAGATTTAAGATAATTTTCACCTTGAGACTAGCTTTATTAAAAAAAAATTCTCGCTTGAAAACCCTAAGTCAACCACGGTTTAAAGTTTTTATATTGAAGGTTGCTTTTCAAGGTTTTGAATTAGGGTAATGTCCGTAGAATAGAACATATTATCACAGATCTCGCTTTAATGTTAGAAGTTTTACATGTAAACCGCATAACAAACCTTTACATTGAAAGGTTTTTGCTTAGTGAAAATAAACCTTATTTTGCTATTAGGGATTGTCATAGAGTAAGCAAAATGTTTTGTCAGCATGTCAGGGAATTTTGCCACTTCACTAATCTACCAGTGAATGTATGCAGCAGACAGGTTTTTTGCAGACTAAAAACGCATCACTGACGGTGTCTTATGTATGGCGGACGATTTGTTAAATTTGAACATTTTAAAGACACAAAATTGACCGTACAGTTTACCTACACAGCTGCATCTGAGCACAGTTGTTCCCGGGACATGACTTAAGCACGCGTAACCAACTAGTGTACACAATAAAACGGCCAGTACTTAAAAAGCAACTCTCGTATATGCAATCGGGGATGAGAATCCTATACCGCAATGGTCTTGGTGATACAAAAAGGTGAAATTATTTTTAGAAAAGGGATGTTTTTTGCAGGAGTGGCTGTGTAAGCTTCTGATGTGCATCAAGATGTATTCTGCAATGGCCAGTATCAATTGGATGTTTGTGGAAGGACTACTACTTCACAGTAGAATCACTGTATCAGTTTTCAAACAAGATGCACCATTCAAGCTCTACTATCTCATAGGATGGGGTAAAGTATCCGCATGCATTCATAAAAGTTTAAGCCTGTTGAAAAGGTTCGTAGTTATCGTGCATTGAAATTCCATTTTTTAAAGAACTGTATGACCGATTTCGTTCAAATTTTATATTTCGCCACATAAAATTATTCTTTAAAATGAAGTTTTCAATACATTACAAATCAATTCTTTTTCGACCATTATTATCAAAAAATAATGAATAACTATTAAAAAATGTTTTTTTTTTTTTACATGCTTCGATAAACGAGCAAAAAATTTAAAAAAAAAAAGCTCTCGAGATACTGCTACACAAAATGAACAGTTGAGGGGTTCTCTCCTGATCAAACAAACTAGAAGGACCCTATTTCTCATATGGCGACTATTTCCCATATTTTGATGATTAGGAAATCCGACGAAAAAAAGATATGCTTGTTCAGTCAGAGACAATGAGTTTTTCTGTGAGATTTCATAACTTAAATTATCGTCTTATATTTAAATTCACCCCCTGAAACCATTAAGATTGTGTCCTAGTACGTTAAAATCAGATTATTATATCAAAAGTTATTGAAGGGTGTTCTGATTTTTATTTTGCGCACTGTACAAAAACTATATTCAAATATTTTTATATTTTGGATAATGAACTACTGCGTAATTAATAAAATGGGGTGGGTTTTTATTTATTTATTTATTTGAAAACTTGATTTGATAAGCTATAAAGTAAATTTTGAAAAATATATATAAAAAAACGTAACATAGTTAAAAAGAAAGAGATAATAGATAAAGCAAAAAAGAAAAAAAAATTCGCTTTAGAAACGATTTTTTTTCTAGCATTTTAATGAGAAACTACTATTTGTCGAGTGCCCCCAAAGAGAAAAAAAAATTAAAATGAGTTCATAGATGTTACGTTTTCCTCTTTGTTAGATATATAATATTTACCCGAAAGCAGGATTATTTTTTTAAAAAAAAATTCTTAATCTTCTAGCTTTTCTCATAAAAATGACTTTTTTCTTTAGAATATCCTTCTTTCAAGTTAACAAAATGTAATTTGTTAACGTAGTTCAAGTGTTCCATTTCAGTTTTTTTTACTTTTGAAATTTTTTTATTTCTTTAAAAAAAAAAAAAACTACTAGAATGCCAAAAGAGCATTTCTTATAATGCAGGGAAAAAACATTATAAAAATGTGCTTTGTTTAACATTCATTAGTTTTTTTCTTTCGGTGGTTGAAAAACACTTTTTGCAAACTGTTTACAAACAAATCAAATATTAATTGCTTAGTAAGAGGTCATTTACGCAAATATACTTCTGGTCTCTTTTGTTAGCAGAACATGGGCATATAATTACAGTGTAACCCTGATATCCAGGATATAGTAAACAGTCGGTTGTAATGAAGGCTTAAGTGTTCCCGGTTATGTTATTTAATATGCATGTTATTTCTAATGTTACTTCATATGCAGCTAAAAAAGTATTATAGATTCGTTTGTAGTGCTGGAATTTAAACAAATGTTGCACAAATTTTGTCTAAATTGAATTGTATAATAATTATGACTTTTAATTGGAAATGAGTAATACACATTGCAGAGATGTGTTAAAAATGAGTATTGAATAATGTGAGTAGCACATGAACTTTCACACGAGTGCAATATTTTTAAAAAGAGATAAAATGACGCAAGAAATAAAAAGGTCTAAAGTAGTAAGGTGAAAAGAACTATTTCGATACGCGGAAAATATTTTGAATGCAAATTTGATGCTTTTCCATACATTTTTTCCATATAAAAATTTGCTATATGCAGATTATATTTACTCAATTATGCGTAAAAATGTGCCATATGCTTATGGCAAAAACTTGCCATACGCTTGTGCCAAACTTTTTCTTTGCATTACCATAGGGAAAACATTATTAGAATATATTATGGTATTTTTATATGACACACCTATAGCAAATTTCCCTAATTGTTACAGTGAATGCCCAAAATTGGTGGTTTTATAATTTATTTTATAATCGTCGTTGAACAACCAACCCAATTTTATGTTACTCATGTTCAACTCGGTAGCCTTGCAATTTTGAACCCAATCCAAAAGATAAGGAAACTTCTAAATCAGTACTCCAAGAAGTATGATTAGTTACGAGAATATGGAGGATTTAGTGACACGACAGATTTAGCGTGCATCAGTGAACATTCACTACACGGGGAATCTCCGGTCAGCGGGAATCGAACCCACGACCTTCTGGACATGGGCCAAGTGTCCTACCAACCAGAATATCCCGGAATGGATGGTTGTTGATTTTCGCCGGTGAATGTTGACAATCACAGAGTCACTTTGGTAAATGCCTGAAATATATACTATGTATAGTTAAGTGCATTTTCCGTTTGCCCTACATCAATGTTTTTTAAGGTAAAGTGCACATTTAATCGGTACTCCTAATCTATCCTCAGAAGACATTAAAATAATGAATAAATATAATAATATCCACGAATAAATTAATACCAAATCAGATATAACAAATATTTCGGACATTCACTCAAAGCGACTATATATGTGATTGTTGATATTCACCGGTGAATGTTGACAATCACAGAGTCACTTTGGTAAATGCCTGAAACATATACTATGTATAGTTAAGTGCATTTTCCGTTTGCCCAACATCAATGTTTTTTAAGGTAAAGTGCGCATTTAATCGGTACTCCGAACACTGATGTTCCTCCTAATCTATCCTCAGAAGATATTAAAATATTGAATAAATATAATAATATACACGAATAAATTAATACCAAATCAGATATAACAAATATTTCGGACATTCACTCAAAGCGACTATATATGTGATTGTTGATATTCACCGGTGAATGTTGACAATCACAGAGTCACTTTGGTAAATGCCTGAAATATATACTATGTATAGTTAAGTGCATTTTCCGTTTGCCCTACATCAATGTTTTTTAAGGTAAAGTGCACATTTAATCGGTACTCCTAATCTATCCTCAGAAGACATTAAAATAATGAATAAATATAATAATATCCACGAATAAATTAATACCAAATCAGATATAACAAATATTTCGGACATTCACTCAAAGCGACTATATATGTGATTGTTGATATTCACCGGTGAATGTTGACAATCACAGAGTCACTTTGGTAAATGCCTGAAACATATACTATGTATAGTTAAGTGCATTTTCCGTTTGCCCAACATCAATGTTTTTTAAGGTAAAGTGCGCATTTAATCGGTACTCCGAACACTGATGTTCCTCCTAATCTATCCTCAGAAGATATTAAAATATTGAATAAATATAATAATATACACGAATAAATTAATACCAAATCAGATATAACAAATATTTCGGACATTCACTCAAAGCGACTATATATGTGATTGTTGATATTCACCGGTGAATGTTGACAATCACAGAGTCACTTTGGTAAATGCCTGAAATATATACTATGTATAGTTAAGTGCATTTTCCGTTTGCCCTACATTAATATTTTTTAAGGTAAAGTGCGCATTTAATCGGTACTCCGAACACTGATGTTCCTCCTAATCTATCCTCAGAAGATATTAAAATATTGAATAAATATAATAATATCCACGAATAAATTAATACCAAATCATATATAACAAATATTTCGGACATTCACTCAAAGCGACTATATATGTGATTGTTGATATTCACCGGTGAATGTTGACAATCACAGAGTCACTTTGGTAAATGCCTGAAATATATACTATGTATAGTTAAGTGCATTTTCCGTTTGCCCTACATCAATGTTTTTTAAGGTAAAGTGCGCATTTAATCGGTACTCCGAACACTGATGTTCCTCCTAATCTATCCTCAGAAGATATTAAAATATTGAATAAATATAATAATATCGACGAATAAATTAATACCAAATCAGATATAACAAATATTTCGGACATTGACTCAAAGCGAGTATATATGTGATTGTTGATATTCACCGGTGAATGTTGACAATCACAGAGTCACTTTGGTAAATGCCTGAAATATATACTATGTATAGTTAAGTGCATTTTCCGTTTGCCCAACATCAATGTTTTTTAAGGTAAAGTGCGCATTTAATCGGTACTCCTAATCTGTCCTCAGAAGACATTAAAATATTGAATAAATATAATAATATCCACGAATAAATTAATACCAAATCAGATATAACAAATATTTCGGACATTCACTCAAAGCGACTATATATGTGATTGTTGATATTCACCGGTGAATGTTGACAATCACTGAGTCACTTTGGTAAATGCCTGAAATATATACTATGTATAGTTAAGTGCATTTTCCGTTTGCCCTACATCAATATTTTTTAAGGTAAAGTGCGCATTTAATCGGTACTCCGAACACTGATGTTCCTCCTAATCTATCCTCAGAAGATATTAAAATATTGAATAAATATAATAATATACACGAATAAATTAATACCAAATCAGATATAACAAATATTTCGGACATTCACTCAAAGCGACTATATATGTGATTGTTGATATTCACCGGTGAATGTTGACAATCACAGAGTCACTTTGGTAAATGCCTGAAATATATACTATGTATAGTTAAGTGCATTTTCCGTTTGCCCAACATCAATGTTTTTTAAGGTAAAGTGCGCATTTAATCGGTACTCCGAACACTGATGTTCCTCCTAATCTATCCTCAGAAGATATTAAAATATTGAATAAATATAATAATATACACGAATAAATTAATACCAAATCAGATATAACAAATATTTCGGACATTCACTCAAAGCGACTATATATGTGATTGTTGATATTCACCGGTGAATGTTGACAATCACAGAGTCACTTTGGTAAATGCCTGAAATATATACTATGTATAGTTAAGTGCATTTTCCGTTTGCCCTACATTAATATTTTTTAAGGTAAAGTGCGCATTTAATCGGTACTCCGAACACTGATGTTCCTCCTAATCTATCCTCAGAAGATATTAAAATATTGAATAAATATAATAATATCCACGAATAAATTAATACCAAATCATATATAACAAATATTTCGGACATTCACTCAAAGCGACTATATATGTGATTGTTGATATTCACCGGTGAATGTTGACAATCACAGAGTCACTTTGGTAAATGCCTGAAATATATACTATGTATAGTTAAGTGCATTTTCCGTTTGCCCTACATCAATGTTTTTTAAGGTAAAGTGCGCATTTAATCGGTACTCCGAACACTGATGTTCCTCCTAATCTATCCTCAGAAGATATTAAAATATTGAATAAATATAATAATATCGACGAATAAATTAATACCAAATCAGATATAACAAATATTTCGGACATTGACTCAAAGCGAGTATATATGTGATTGTTGATATTCACCGGTGAATGTTGACAATCACAGAGTCACTTTGGTAAATGCCTGAAATATATACTATGTATAGTTAAGTGCATTTTCCGTTTGCCCAACATCAATGTTTTTTAAGGTAAAGTGCGCATTTAATCGGTACTCCTAATCTATCCTCAGAAGACATTAAAATATTGAATAAATATAATAATATCCACGAATAAATTAATACCAAATCAGATATAACAAATATTTCGGACATTCACTCAAAGCGACTATATATGTGATTGTTGATATTCACCGGTGAATGTTGACAATCACTGAGTCACTTTGGTAAATGCCTGAAATATATACTATGTATAGTTAAGTGCATTTTCCGTTTGCCCTACATCAATATTTTTTAAGGTAAAGTGCGCATTTAATCTGTACTCCGAACACTGATGTTCCTCCTAATCTATCCTCAGAAGATATTAAAATATTGAATAAATATAATAATATCGACGAATAAATTAATACCAAATCATATATAACAAATATTTCGGACATTCACTCAAAGCGACTATATATGTGATTGTTGATATTCACCGGTGAATGTTGACAATCACAGAGTCACTTTGGTAAATGCCTGAAATATATACTATGTATAGTTAAGTGCATTTTCCGTTTGCCCTACATCAATGTTTTTTAAGGTAAAGTGCGCATTTAATCGGTACTCCGAACACTGATGTTCCTCCTAATCTATCCTCAGAAGATATTAAAATATTGAATAAATATAATAATATACACGAATAAATTAATACCAAATCAGATATAACAAATATTTCGGACATTCACTCAAAGCGACTATATATGTGATTGTTGATATTCACCGGTGAATGTTGACAATCACAGAGTCACTTTGGTAAATGCCTGAAATATATACTATGTATAGTTAAGTGCATTTTCCGTTTGCCCTACATTAATATTTTTTAAGGTAAAGTGCGCATTTAATCGGTACTCCGAACACTGATGTTCCTCCTAATCTATCCTCAGAAGATATTAAAATATTGAATAAATATAATAATATCCACGAATAAATTAATACCAAATCATATATAACAAATATTTCGGACATTCACTCAAAGCGACTATATATGTGATTGTTGATATTCACCGGTGAATGTTGACAATCACAGAGTCACTTTGGTAAATGCCTGAAATATATACTATGTATAGTTAAGTGCATTTTCCGTTTGCCCTACATCAATGTTTTTTAAGGTAAAGTGCGCATTTAATCGGTACTCCGAACACTGATGTTCCTCCTAATCTATCCTCAGAAGATATTAAAATATTGAATAAATATAATAATATCGACGAATAAATTAATACCAAATCAGATATAACAAATATTTCGGACATTGACTCAAAGCGAGTATATATGTGATTGTTGATATTCACCGGTGAATGTTGACAATCACAGAGTCACTTTGGTAAATGCCTGAAATATATACTATGTATAGTTAAGTGCATTTTCCGTTTGCCCAACATCAATGTTTTTTAAGGTAAAGTGCGCATTTAATCGGTACTCCTAATCTATCCTCAGAAGACATTAAAATATTGAATAAATATAATAATATCCACGAATAAATTAATACCAAATCAGATATAACAAATATTTCGGACATTCACTCAAAGCGACTATATATGTGATTGTTGATATTCACCGGTGAATGTTGACAATCACTGAGTCACTTTGGTAAATGCCTGAAATATATACTATGTATAGTTAAGTGCATTTTCCGTTTGCCCTACATCAATATTTTTTAAGGTAAAGTGCGCATTTAATCTGTACTCCGAACACTGATGTTCCTCCTAATCTATCCTCAGAAGATATTAAAATATTGAATAAATATAATAATATCCACGAATAAATTAATACCAAATCAGATATAACAAATATTTCGGACATTCACTCAAAGCGACTGTATATGTGATTGTTGATATTCACCGGTGAATGTTGACAATCACAGAGTCACTTTGGTAAATGCCTGAAATATATACTATGTATAGTTAAGTGCATTTTCCGTTTGCCCTACATCAATGTTTTTTAAGGTAAAGTGCGCATTTAATCGCTACTCCGAACACTGATGTTCCTCCTAATCTATCCTCAGAAGATATTAAAATATTGAATAAATATAATAATATCGACGAATAAATTAATACCAAATCAGATATAACAAATATTTCGGACATTCACTCAAAGCGACTATATATGTTATTGTTGATATTCACCGGTGAATGTTGACAATCACAGAGTCACTTTGGTAAATGCCTGAAATATATACTATGTATAGTTAAGTGCATTTTCCGTTTGCCCTACATCAATGTTTTTTAAGGTAAAGTGCGCATTTAATCGGTACTCCGAACACTGATGTTCCTCCTAATCTATCCTCAGAAGATATTAAAATATTGAATAAATATAATAATATCCACGAATAAATTAATACCAAATCAGATATAACAAATATTTCGGACATTCACTCAAAGCGACTATATATGTGATTGTTGATATTCACCGGTGAATGTTGACAATCACAGAGTCACTTTGGTAAATGCCTGAAATATATACTATGTATAGTTAAGTGCATTTTCCGTTTGCCCAACATCAATGTTTTTTAAGGTAAAGTGCGCACTTAATCGGTACTCCGAACACTGATGTTCCTCCTAATCTATCCTCAGAAGATATTAAAATATTGAATAAATATAATAATATCCACGAATAAATTAATACCAAATCAGATATAACAAATATTTCGGACATTCACTCAAAGCGACTATATATGTGATTGTTGATATTCACCGGTGAATGTTGACAATCACAGAGTCACTTTGGTAAATGCCTGAAATATATACTATGTATAGTTAAGTGCATTTTCCGTTTGCCCTACATCAATGTTTTTTAAGGTAAAGTGCGCACTTAATCGGTACTCCGAACACTGATGTTCCTCCTAATCTATCCTCAGAAGATATTAAAATATTGAATAAATATAATAATATCGACGAATAAATTAATACCAAATCATATATAACAAATATTTCGGACATTCACTCAAAGCGACTATATATGTGATTGTTGATATTCACCGGTGAATGTTGACAATCACAGAGTCACTTTGGTAAATGCCTGAAATATATACTATGTATAGTTAAGTGCATTTTCCGTTTGCCCTACATCAATGTTTTTTAAGGTAAAGTGCGCATTTAATCGGTACTCCGAACACTGATGTTCCTCCTAATCTATCCTCAGAAGATATTAAAATATTGAATAAATATAATAATATACACGAATAAATTAATACCAAATCAGATATAACAAATATTTCGGACATTCACTCAAAGCGACTATATATGTGATTGTTGATATTCACCGGTGAATGTTGATAATCACAGAGTCACTTTGGTAAATGCCTGAAATATATACTATGTATAGTTAAGTGCATTTTCCGTTTGCCCTACATTAATATTTTTTAAGGTAAAGTGCGCATTTAATCGGTACTCCGAACACTGATGTTCCTCCTAATCTATCCTCAGAAGATATTAAAATATTGAATAAATATAATAATATCCACGAATAAATTAATACCAAATCATATATAACAAATATTTCGGACATTCACTCAAAGCGACTATATATGTGATTGTTGATATTCACCGGTGAATGTTGACAATCACAGAGTCACTTTGGTAAATGCCTGAAATATATACTATGTATAGTTAAGTGCATTTTCCGTTTGCCCTACATCAATGTTTTTTAAGGTAAAGTGCGCATTTAATCGGTACTCCGAACACTGATGTTCCTCCTAATCTATCCTCAGAAGATATTAAAATATTGAATAAATATAATAATATCGACGAATAAATTAATACCAAATCAGATATAACAAATATTTCGGACATTGACTCAAAGCGAGTATATATGTGATTGTTGATATTCACCGGTGAATGTTGACAATCACAGAGTCACTTTGGTAAATGCCTGAAATATATACTATGTATAGTTAAGTGCATTTTCCGTTTGCCCAACATCAATGTTTTTTAAGGTAAAGTGCGCATTTAATCGGTACTCCTAATCTATCCTCAGAAGACATTAAAATATTGAATAAATATAATAATATCCACGAATAAATTAATACCAAATCAGATATAACAAATATTTCGGACATTCACTCAAAGCGACTATATATGTGATTGTTGATATTCACCGGTGAATGTTGACAATCACTGAGTCACTTTGGTAAATGCCTGAAATATATACTATGTATAGTTAAGTGCATTTTCCGTTTGCCCTACATCAATATTTTTTAAGGTAAAGTGCGCATTTAATCTGTACTCCGAACACTGATGTTCCTCCTAATCTATCCTCAGAAGATATTAAAATATTGAATAAATATAATAATATCCACGAATAAATTAATACCAAATCAGATATAACAAATATTTCGGACATTCACTCAAAGCGACTATATATGTGATTGTTGATATTCACCGGTGAATGTTGACAATCACAGAGTCACTTTGGTAAATGCCTGAAATATATACTATGTATAGTTAAGTGCATTTTCCGTTTGCCCTACATCAATGTTTTTTAAGGTAAAGTGCGCATTTAATCGCTACTCCGAACACTGATGTTCCTCCTAATCTATCCTCAGAAGATATTAAAATATTGAATAAATATAATAATATCGACGAATAAATTAATACCAAATCAGATATAACAAATATTTCGGACATTCACTCAAAGCGACTATATATGTTATTGTTGATATTCACCGGTGAATGTTGACAATCACAGAGTCACTTTGGTAAATGCCTGAAATATATACTATGTATAGTTAAGTGCATTTTCCGTTTGCCCTACATCAATGTTTTTTAAGGTAAAGTGCGCATTTAATCGGTACTCCGAACACTGATGTTCCTCCTAATCTATCCTCAGAAGATATTAAAATATTGAATAAATATAATAATATCCACGAATAAATTAATACCAAATCAGATATAACAAATATTTCGGACATTCACTCAAAGCGACTATATATGTGATTGTTGATATTCACCGGTGAATGTTGACAATCACAGAGTCACTTTGGTAAATGCCTGAAATATATACTATGTATAGTTAAGTGCATTTTCCGTTTGCCCAACATCAATGTTTTTTAAGGTAAAGTGCGCACTTAATCGGTACTCCGAACACTGATGTTCCTCCTAATCTATCCTCAGAAGATATTAAAATATTGAATAAATATAATAATATCCACGAATAAATTAATACCAAATCAGATATAACAAATATTTCGGACATTCACTCAAAGCGACTATATATGTGATTGTTGATATTCACCGGTGAATGTTGACAATCACAGAGTCACTTTGGTAAATGCCTGAAATATATACTATGTATAGTTAAGTGCATTTTCCGTTTGCCCTACATCAATGTTTTTTAAGGTAAAGTGCGCACTTAATCGGTACTCCGAACACTGATGTTCCTCCTAATCTATCCTCAGAAGATATTAAAATATTGAATAAATATAATAATATCCACGAATAAATTAATACCAAATCAGATATAACAAATATTTCGGACATTCACTCAAAGCGACTATATATGTGATTGTTGATATTCACCGGTGAATGTTGACAATCACTGAGTCACTTTGGTAAATGCCTGAAATATATACTATGTATAGTTAAGTGCATTTTCCGTTTACCCTACATCAATGTTTTTTAAGGTAAAGTGCGCATTTAATCGGTACTCCGAACACTGATGTTCCTTCTAATCTATCCTCAGAAGATATTAAAATATTGAATAAATATAACAATATCCACGAATAAATTAATACCAAATCAGATATAACAAATATTTCGGACATTCACTCAAAGCGACTATATATGTGATTGTTGACATTCACAGAGTCACTTTGGTAAATGCCTGAAATATATACTATGTATAGTTAAGTGCATTTTCCGTTTGCCCTACATCAATGTTTTTTAAGGTAAAGTGCGCATTTAATCGGTACTCCGAACACTGATGTTCCTCCTAATCTATCCTCAGAAGATATTAAAATATTGAATAAATATAACAATATCCACGAATAAATTAATACCAAATCAGATATAACAAATATTTCGGACATTCACTCAAAGCGACTATATATGTGATTGTTGATATTCACCGGTGAATGTTGACAATCACAGAGTCACTTTGGTAAAAGCCTGAAATATATACTATGTATAGTTAAGTGCATTTTCCGTTTGCCCTACATCAATGTTTTTTAAGGTAAAGTGCGCATTTAATCGGTACTCCGAACACTGATGTTCCTCCTAATCTATCCTCAGAAGATATTAAAATATTGAATAAATATAACAATATCCACGAATAAATTAATACCAAATCAGATATAACAAATATTTCGGACATTCACTCAAAGCGACTATATATGTGATTGTTGACATTCACAGAGTCACTTTGGTAAATGCCTGAAATATATACTATGTATAGTTAAGTGCATTTTCCGTTTGCCCTACATCAATGTTTTTTAAGGTAAAGTGCGCATTTAATCGGTACTCCGAACACTGATGTTCCTCCTAATCTATCCTCAGAAGATATTAAAATATTGAATAAATATAACAATATCCACGAATAAATTAATACCAAATCAGATATAACAAATATTTCGGACATTCACTCAAAGCGACTATATATGTGATTGTTGATATTCACCGGTGAATGTTGACAATCACAGAGTCACTTTGGTAAATGCCTGAAATATATACTATGTATAGTTAAGTGCATTTTCCGTTTGCCCTACATCAATGTTTTTTAAGGTAAAGTGCGCATTTAATCGGTACTCCGAACACTGATGTTCCTCCTAATCTATCCTCAGAAGATATTAAAATATTGAATAAATATAACAATATCCACGAATAAATTAATACCAAATCAGATATAACAAATATTTCGGACATTCACTCAAAGCGACTATATATGTGATTGTTGATATTCACCGGTGATTGTTGACATTCACAGAGTCACTTTGGTAAATGCCTGAAATATATACTATGTATAGTTAAGTGCATTTTCCGTTTGCCCTACATCAATGTTTTTTAAGGTAAAGTGCGCATTTAATCGGTACTCCGAACACTGATGTTCCTCCTAATCTATCCTCAGAAGATATTAAAATATTGAATAAATATAACAATATCCACGAATAAATTAATACCAAATCAGATATAACAAATATTTCGGACATTCACTTAAAGCGACTATATATGTGATTGTTGATATTCACCGGTGAATGTTGACAATCACAGAGTCACTTTGGTAAATGCCTGAAATATATACTATGTATAGTTAAGTGCATTTTCCATTTGCCCTACATCAATGTTTTTTAAGGTAAAGTGCACATTTAATCGGTACTCCGAACACTGATGTTCCTCCTAATCTCTCCTCAGAAGATATTAAAATATTGAATAAATATAATAATATCCACGAATAAATTAATACCAAATCAGATATAACAAATATTTCGGACATTCACTCAAAGCCACTATATATGTGATTGTTGACATTCACCGACGAAAGTTGACATTCTCTTGATTTCGATCATTCATGGTAACATAATCACTTTATCCAACTATACAACAGAAATAGGCTAAAAAAAATTTTTTTTTCTCAAATTCTGGATTAAGTCTCTTAAAGTGCACATGTTGCTAAGTCTGCAAACTGTTCACTTTGGAGTCGAATATTTTTCCAATTTATTTAAATTTATTGTCTAACGTTAACATTGCTCATTGATGATTTAAATTAAAAAAAGCTCGAATTATCTCAGGTGCTTATGAAATATTTTAAGCGCTCTTTACACAGAACCCAAAAACGAACGTTTTTCTTTATGTATAGAAACTCAATTTTTAGAATTCCCTTGGCACTAAAAAATAAAAAATGTTACCAAAGGAAAGTACTCTGAGATTAAATTATTTTCCGATTCGTTCGATCTAATTTCGGGGGAAATAAATTTCAAATCAAATTATAACTTCATAAACTTCAGAAATATATATTAAAGTTTTTTTTTATTTAAAGATGCGGAAAATCCCCAGGCCGTTTTACTTAAAGACTATTTTTCTTCATTTCACTCTTTTTCTAAAATTCCAGTTTAAAACTTAAAGTCTAGCCATTTTAAATGTTAAAAATGATTAACCTCTTAACAGTGACATATATTTCAGAAAAATGGATCAAAAAGTGGTGAAAAAAAATTTGACTGTTTAATTTTGTTTTTTATATTATTATAAAAGTTAGAAAATGGTTTTTTATTACAGAAATAAAATTTTTAATGCAATAACTACTGTATCTGTAGTTTTGACTTACTCATAAAAACGTATTGGATTACACACATATCTTATTCAATTAGAATTTGAATCTAAATATAATATAACTAGTATAATATAATATAAAAACACAACAATATGATTTTCAATACATCAATTTTACAAATCTTTTACATTATGGTATATCCCAAAAACCCCACCCACGTTTACCTCTCTCGACTGAAGTCGTATTCGGTGAAAAACTACGACCACTTATGCCATCTATTAGGAAAATAGTGAATTAAGTATCATAAAGTAGAAAGCTCGGGCTTCACAAAATAGAAACGTTAATTTTTCTCCTGCCCAAAGTCAGTTAGGGCATTAGAAATACTGCACATTGTAGTAGCCCGAACTGGATTTGGGCGACACTGGCAAGGGGTTAAATCCACTATCTAGCATGTAAAGTATACAAAAAAAAAGTAATAATAATAATAATAAATAAATAAACTGACCACCATGAATAACTTTTGATCTAATGATCAGATCATCATATTCTAGAACTCAACCTTAAGGGTCCGAAGGGGCGGACCGCGGATATGCTAATTAATAAGTGCAGATAGTATTTTAAGCTACGCAATCAGATAGAGAAACATAATTTCTCTTAAGAAACTTAACTTTTTTCCCTTTATTTAATTTTTTTATTATTTTTAATATTTTTTTTTATACGGATTTCAAATTCTGACCCCCAAAATATAGGGATTAGCCGCAATCTAGGAGATATAGTCCACATTGTTTGGTCAAAAGGTCACTCCTAAATCTGGATCCTAGCTTAAATGTTAATTTTTTTTTTGTGTACATTACCTTATTGCTTTATCGAAAATTTTTTGCACATACCTCTAATAATAAAATCCCCGTTTATCCCAAAATAATTCCATGCAAAATATATCTTTGACTAAATATTTATCATTTTTTATTATTTCATTAAATAATAGTCGAAAAACTTTTGAATTGAAAGGTATACACTTTTTCAAATCATTTTATAGAATGCATTTTTAAAACGGCTAAACAAAATTTTAACGAAATTAATCGAACAATACCTGAGAAATCGAATTTTAAACGTGCGCCTTCTTTAAAATTTGATTTATCAGGAACTATTCGATCGATTTCGCTTAAATTTTGTATTCAGCTATATAAAATGACATTCTTTAAAATGATGCAAAAATTTTATAACTTACAATTCAAACAATTTTCGAATATTATTAAATAAAATGAAAAAAAAGTTATAAATATTTACTAAAAGTTATCTTTTGCATGGAACTATCTTGGAATAAACGAATTTCATAATTGTGTGCAAAAATGTTTCAATTTGTTTCAAAAATTCTCGAGAAAAAATACGCAAAAAATATATTATTATTTAGGGTTTCAAACGTTAGGGTACCATGTTTTGTAACTACCCCACTGTATTTTGGGGATCAGAAATCCGAGTCCGTTCTGAAAAAAGTATGTCCATAAGAGAAAGTACGTTTTTGTTACTTAAAATATCGTCTGTCCTAATTCATGAGCATATTTGAGGTCATCCCTTTTGAAATTTTAAGATAGTGTCCAAGAACGTGAAGATCCAATCATAAGATTATTCTGGGTGGTCCGTTTTTTATTTTTCTCACTGTACATGGTAGTATAATTGTATAATTTTAGAACTGTTTATTATAATTATTATATATTATTTAGGGTTACCGTTAATTTTCGTATCGTCTTGGGCATTCATTATGTCTTGTAAGCTGCACACACCCTGTTGGAGAGGATATGGGAAATCCATATATGTCTGGATTTTGACAGGACCCATGGTTATTGCTTTATTGGTAAGTCCCCTTTTTTAAAGGGTCGATTCATAACTGACCCTGCTCTAATTATTTACGCGATTTCTACTCAAACCAATGATCGCAGTCCAAGTCGTATGTAATAAGTTTCGAACCACGAGCCCTTCCTAACCGGACCTCCATGAAATGATAATGTAAAAGAAGCATTTTTATTGTATTTAATTGAAATTTCGAGCTTTAATAGTCAATGGTTATTGTACACAATGCGTATGGATGGTCCACTGAAAGCAAATAATAACAAACTTTCGAAAACCGGTTCATGGAACATGGAAAACCTTCCGAAAATTAAAAAAACCTCCGATGTATTCCTCCGCATATGTTATACTTACGAGGCTATGTGTGAATAGGCTTAATATTATAGGATGATTTATTATTGTAATTTTTTTTATCATATTTACTCGCAATTTTACCATTCATAAGATTTTTATGCAGTTTATAAATTCCAACAGGTCCTCAGCCGAAAACGAATTTGAGAAAACTAATATCACAACATTAATAAAGTGTAAGGTTTGTCACGTTATGAGTGTTATCCCTTATTAGGGTATAGTTTGTGTAAAATATATCCGGTTGTTATTTCTTAAGTTGCATCATAGCGTGCTTGCGTTGTCTTCCAAATACATTTGTTATACGTTTCATTGAAAGTTATATTCAAAAGAACGCGTAGTATTGTGAAAAACATAATAATATTGAATGGCGCTCTTTTCCATGCCTATGCGTAAAAGTCAATCAGAAGTACAGTTTATTCACCAGGAGTTTGCACTTGGCTCCACCTCCTCGTACGAAGAGTTCATTTCAGTACGGGAATTTGACGAGAAGCGGCTCCGCGTTTGAAATTGAGACAACCCTTAATGCTCGCCAAACGCAAACAGGGACTTCTTTTTTCAGTCACTAACTTCGCTTTATCATCTGCTATTATATCTTTCGTTACTCTCCCTAATTCATTATAATGCAGCAAAATGTCTCAAAAAAGACAAACTATTCACTCAAAAGAGAGAAATATCATTAAATTCATAAAATATTTATTGTTAAAAAAATGCACATAAAGATTGCGAAATAAATATTTTTGTCATACGATCGCCAAATGGCAACCTAGTTCAGGATTGTTCACATCCTTTTCCCAAAAATAGCGAAATAGTGCCGTCACATGCAATGTGATGAAGACGGAGCCAAGTGCCGATTCCTGGTGAACGAACTATAGTTACCCGGACGTCTTACGGGGAATTTTAACCCCTAGCTGCTCCATATTTGGTCCGAGTTGCGCGTTTAAGTGGTTAACAAGCATTTCGGTTTTATTTCTTTATCTTAAAACAATGAATCTTTCTATTTTGCAGGTAAACAGTGTATTTATGGTAAATATAGTTCGAATATTAATCACAAAGCTCAATCGCACTTCTTCTATAGATAGTCGTCGAATGAAGTAAGCATTTCATATCTTTTAATCAGTTTCATTAGAATCAAAATTAAAAATACATAACAAGCAATTTTGATTCATTTGAAATAAAATTTCCTTTTTTAATTGTCTGATTTCATAATATCGTTAACATGGATAAGACTCGTGAAATTAGCCTTGATATTGATTGTTAAAATTCTCATAAATTCCACCTTCTGTCTGAATCAATTGATCACGAATAAAAACTACAACTTATAATATTTTCTCAGTACCTATAATAGTATATTAGGTATATATTATCAAATCATTATTAGCTACCATAATTAATTAAAAAATGGTAATAAGACTAATTAACTTAACACTTAACTTATAACCGGCGTTGAACAGCCGACCCAATTTTGGGTCCACGACTACTAATGTTCAACTCGGTAGCCTTGTAATTTTGAACCCAATCCAGAAAACAAGGGAACTTCGGGATCAAGCATTGGAAGAAATTTTCCTTCGTGGAGGACTTTTTGATGGAACTAACAAGCCTTTGCGTTACATGGAGAGGAAGACCAGAAAACCTTCCTCGGTTAGCCTGGCGGCAAGGGGACTCTAGCCCATGATCCGTCTACCTCTGAGGATATTTCACGTCAGCACTGTCGTCCGTGCAAACTGGATGCGGAATTTGTTTCGACCAGCCAACGCTGAGAGTCGAACCCGGCTCGACCCATTAATACGCGAACGCTCTGAGTCACCACGGCAAGATTTTGCTTAAGACTGATTATGGTAATAATCTTAATTATCTATTACCATAAATAATTAAGACTCACTGGTCACGACAATTTAGCAATTATTTTAAGTCATCCTTTCTTCTAGTCGGCAAATATTGTAATTTGAAAAATGATTTTTCAAAAAAAAGTATTAAGACTGAGACAATTTTTAAAGTAACAATCGGATTTTCAAGTACTAGAACTCATTCTTCTTTGCCTAACCTTAAATGTGCAAGTTAGTTATTACAAGTGATGTTTTGAGTTAATAAATCAAACCAAAAACATTCTTTCTCTGTAAAAGCAATCCTTCTATTCGGTGTATTTCGATTCTTGACCCTCAAAGTATAGGAGCGCCATCTATAGGGTCCTAATAGAAAAACGATAGAAAGTCTGGGAAGTTGATTTCAGTTTTTGCGTACTTTACTGCATTCTACAAAATGAATGGAAAAAAAATATCCAGCACCATTATAAAATATATTTATTCAAAGCGAATTCAATGTAATAAAATTCTTTTTTCATAATTATTTATTATCTTTATTATTTAAATTAATAATAGGCAAAAAAAATCACACATTTTATAATGGATAAAAAAAAATTTCGCATCCATTTAATCTAAATGACAAAATTTGCAATTTGAAAGAAATGGGTTAAATAGTTCTTGAAGAATAAAAATTTAAAAAACTTTTAGCTCTCAAAACATACAAAAAAAAAAAAAAAAAAAACATTAACATTTAGTATCCACTTTTCTGCCATTATTGGGACCCTATTTTTCAGATATCCTTTATCATTATAAGGGTATGAAAAAACAAGACCGTAGGAAAAAAAATTATGTTTATTCAGAGAAATAACGTTTTCCTGTCGTAATTTAAAACATCGCGTGCACTAATTAACTTGTTTGTTATAGTTAGGCTTAGGAAATTGAGTTTTCGTACGTAAAAATTTGAACATGAAAATAAAAGTTATATAAATGTTAGCATCAAAACCAAAATATTTCAGTTCATACAAAAGTTCCATTTATCAATGGAAAACAAATAAAGTATACTCTCGATATCTCGAACTTCCCCCAAGCATTACATAACCACCTAATGTTAAATTGAATTCCTATTTCGAAGAATTTCTTCTTAAAACCCTGTAATGTCAAATACTTTTCGTTATAGAAAATTAAATATTTTCAGAAAAATCACAATGTAAGTTTTTTTCGCAAACCAATTCTTTTCCATTTAATGCATAAATTTATTTTTGTCCCACTTTTAAAAATTATCTTGGCTGTATTTAGAATTATAGTCCATTATCAATATAGAATTATCGTGAATTCTTATGTTTCATGATTACTTTTTAGAGTAGAATTTCAGAATATATTTCTCTACTTTTTAGCTCTGAGCTTGTTATCTCGAAAACTCGTTATCTCGACCTTTTATTTTGTTTTAGCTTCCCTTTATCTTTGAGATATCGAGAGTACACTGTATTGCTATAAAACAGCCATTAACCCTTTAACAGAAAAGTTTTATTAAGCATATTTTTCCCACTTTTTTATTATTTTGCATTAGTTTAGGTCAAAATAAACAAGTGAAAAATATTATGATTAGTTAATAAATATTAGATTAAAAATATTATATTAAAAATAATTTAATCGTCTATTTTTAGCTTTAATATGACGAATTTATAATTAGAAGTACCATTCAGTTTGCAGAGAATTTAGACAATTTTATTAAAAGTTTAACAGCTAATAATTTCTGAATAGCCCCGATGACTCAGGGTAAGAACATTCGCCTTCCAATCAGGTGAATCTTGTTCGAATCTCACCGATGGCTGGTCGATATGAATTCCGCATCCGGCTAGCACCGACCACAGTGCTGACGTGAAATATTCTCAGTGGTAGACAGATCATAGATTAGCGTCCCTTTGACGTCAGTCTAACGGCGGGAGGTTCTCGTGGTCTTCCTTTCCATATGGGTTAGTTCCCCCCCCCCACACACACACATAAAAAAAGTCCTCCATGAAGGCAAATTTCTCCCAATACTTGATCCAGGAGTTCCCTTGTCTTCAAGATTGGGTTCAAAATGACAAGGCTACGGAATCGAACATTAGTATTCGTAAACCCGAAAATTGGGTCGGCTGTTCAACGACGGTTATAAAATAAAATAACAATTCTTGAACTAATCATTGAATGTAATTTCTTTTTATTCCATCATGCTACCAGCACATTTTTATCATACGACAGTACATTTTACTACCAGAATTTATAATTTCAATTTTCTAAGTCTTACAGTTTATACGCAGCAAAACAAAATTTATTATTGAGTTTAACACTTACAGCAGCGGCGTCAGCCCTTACAATTTTTTAATATAAAGAGAAATAAAACCCTTTTCTGACATAAAAAAACTCTACTTATGGCAACTGAAAAAAATGGCTAATTTTAAGTGTTTAATTTAATTACTAAACTTTTTAGTATCTCTGGTCTTTTATTTGCTTTACAAGAAGTCGTTTCCATTGAGTGTACATATGTTACTCTAAATGACCGAAATCGATGGTTGTTGTCTTCCACTGGTGAATGTTGTCAATCACATTGTCGCCTTAGTAAATGTCCGAAATATATACTAGTGTCTAGTTAAGTGTCACTGCCCGGTATGCCCTACATCAATGTTTTTAAGGTCAAATGTCACTGTCCGGTATGCTCTACATCAATATTTGTTTGGTCAAGTGTTATGGTCCGAGACGCAGTGGCTTAGGGGATAGAGCGATCACCTTCCAAGGAGGTGAAACGGGTTCGAACCCCAGAGATGGCTGGTCGATATGAATCCACATCCGACTTGCACCGACCACAGTGCTGACGTGATATATCCTCAGTGGTAGGTGGATCATGGGTTAGAGTCCTTTTGCCGGCAGACTAACCGTGGGAGGGTCTCGTGGTGTCCCTCACCACGTAACGAAAATGTGAGCTAGTTCCATCTAAAAAGTCCTCCACGAAGACAAAATTTTCCCAGTACTTGATCGACTAGTTCTCTTGGTTTCTGGATTCGGTTCAAAATCACAAAGCTATGGAGTTGAACATTAGCAGTCGTAAACCCAAAATATTGGGTCCCCTATATATATATATATATATATATATATATATATATATATATATATATATATATATATATATATATATATATATATATATATATAATATAATACTAAGTCTATATAAGTGTCATTCCCCAGTATAAACTTGCCGCCGGTATTCTCTACTCTAAAAAGTCTTAAGGTTCAGTGCCACTATTCGGTATACATTTGACCGGTATACCCTACATCAATTTTTTAAGGTCAAGTGCCACTACCCAGTATGCATTTAACCAGTTACTCCGAAATCGATGTTTCTCCTAATCTATTCTTAACCTGATATTTAGATATTGAATAACTATTATAATATAAACGAGTTGTCAAATTGGATATAAAAAATATTTCGGGCATTCATCAAAGCGACTATGGAATTGTTGATATTCACGGGTGAAAATCGACATTCTCTTGATTTCGCTAAAGACTCTAACACTGAAAATTGCAGTTTTGATTTCGCTGCTGAGTATTTTTTATGTATTTAACTAAATTTCCTTTTAACTTAAATGCATCGTTATACATTCTTTTTTAGACAGAAGACCGAGAGGGAAGGGAGTATGTCTGCCGTACACTCCATCTCTCGAGATTCAGCACGAATTAACTGGTGAGTTCTTGATACCATTTTGCACAATTTCGTTAATTATTTATTTACATGTTATATCATTGTAAGAAGCTTATGGGCTGACATCTAAGAAGTTAGTAAAAAAGAATATTTTTTTCACAATGTTATTGGCTGTCAAAAATTGTCTTTGGTGAGTGCAAAACTTAAAAATACTCAGTAAATATCTTGAAGGGGCGCCACCGTCACAATATTTTCTTAAATGGCTCGGCTTTGGGGAGAAATTGAATGCTTTAGTTAATTTTATAGCCTGTCTTTATTGCCCTGGCCAAATTATTAGACGCACTATAAGATTTCATATTAAATCTTAATTATCAGGTCATACTATACAGGCTTTATTGCTTCTACGCGACTGAAACCAGTTTGCGTTCGTGTTTCAATGGGTTATATTAGACGATATATACCTAATATATATTCGACGATTGAATAAATTAAACGATATGTGAATATAGAATATTTATTATATATAGAATATTTATTATAGAATATAGAACAGTAAATATAGAATATTTATTATATTATATTAGTATATTATAACAATTAGACCAAATTATGAGACGCGCTGTTGCGTTTTAATAATTACATGTTTTGCACGAGTTTATATGCAATACTTTTATATTTAAACATACATACAATAGGTTTTTATTGAAGAGATTTTTTATATGCTTCCTATTTGCATTTAATTTTAACAAATTGGATTACAATGTTAACCAATAGATACATGAACATAAATAAGTGCAAACCGGTTTCAGTCGCGTAAAAACAATAAAGTTGTATAGTATCACCTGACAATTAAGATTTTACATAGAATCTTATTGTGTGTTGAATAATTTGGCCAGGGTCTTTATATTCTAAAGCTTTTTTCTTTCTAAGATAAAGATCGTTAAAGCATTGAATATTAAATAAATGAGTAAGAAAGTGGTTAAAACATTAGATTTTTGTTGACTAAATTCTTATTCGATTAAGTTTGTTTCTCAAATTTATGCACGCAAATTTATGGAAAAACGTGTATACAGTAAAAAGTAAGATTGAGACACTGTTTGAAAACCAGTGCTAAAAATGTTGAGTAACAAATGTTTTATTTTAGCATAGCCTTCACAGCTAGTTCAATTTATTTAATTAATACAAATTATTTATTTTATTTTGCTCCCTTCAAAAATGTTACCGTGAATGACCGAAATCAATTGAATGTCGACTTTAACCGGTAAATGTCAACAATCACATAGCCAATTAGGGATGAATGTCCAAAATATTTTCTATATCCGATTTGATATCAACTTTTTCGTTGATATTATTATATTTATTCGATAGTTTGATATCCGCTGAGGATATATTAGGAGAAATATTAGTGTTCGAAGTGCCGGTTAAATGCACACTGGGCACTGAACCACTAAAAAAAAAACATTGATGTAGGGCATACCGGGCAATGGCACTTAACCAGACATAGTGCATATTTCAGACATTTACGAAAGCGACTATGTTTTTGTCAGCATTCACCGGTGAAAATCAGCAACCACTAATGTCGGTCATTCACAGTAACATAGACATAATAATATTGAAAATAAAAATATCGATAAAAAAAAGTTGTGATCGCCTTATTACGATCGCTGGTTATCCATTGGTCAAATGCTCTTGCCTATTTCACAAAATACCTTTCTTTCTTCAGCATTCATATTTATATTAAAATCACCAGTAATTTTACGTTAATAATAAAAGGAATATAAAAAATACTTTAAATTATTATTATGTAAATGCCTGCTAGGGAAAATAAAGAGAAAAACAGCAGCTGTCGCCATAGCAGACGCATGCGCACTGTTTACCATTTCTCCTGAACACAGTTGAAAAGTGTGTGAAGCCATCAAATTCAAACCAAGACACATTTTGCCAATGGATTATAAAACTCCATAAATTAAGATGCTGGTGCCGTAACGACAAAATAATATTGATAAATAAGTCACTGCATACACTGTAATAATATAGAAAACCAGGGTATAAATGACCAGTTGTCTCGTCCCTAGCACAGCTCGAATGTTCCTTTTTTTAATAATTTATTTCCAACCTAAAGCTCAGCAACAAACTTATCTCTTAAAAAAATAAATAAATAAACTGTGTTATAAATAACTTGTTTAAATTAATTTTCATTTAAATAATCCATTGTTGTGTTGTACTATTTTAATTTCATAACTAGAATAGAATTAAATATGTATTTGGTATAAGTACACACACTCTCTCTCCTATTAAAAGGAAAGCAGTAAGAGCCACGGCCCTCTTGTTTCCTCTGCTGGGCCTCACACACTTGATGTTTTGTATCAACCCGAATGATGACGCCATGTTTGAAGAAGCTTACATGCTCACAAACGCCATACTCCAATCATCTCAGGTAAGTTTTCATTAAACATATTCTGTAGACGAATAGATATGTGACGTTACTACCACTACGATTATTAAACTTCAATTCACTAGTATATAAGACGTTGATAACTCGATTCAAAGACAGTACCAGAGCAGCCCGAGTCATCACCTACACCTGAAATTAGTGCTGAGGAAACCACGGAACAACCGGAACCAGAGCCCCCAAAGAGAAAAAGAAAAAGGAAGAAGAAAATTCCTCCTCCAAAACCCACAGAAAGTATGGACATCCCATCTACAACATGGAACCTGTAGCCACATCCCCAGATGAGACCACATTGCAAAATCATAGTAGAAAACTCAAATTTCTGATAATAATTTCTGACTCTCGATAGATTCTAAGATTTCGATCTTGGAAGCAGAACTTACAGCCAGCGGTCATCGGCCAATCAGAGTTGAGCAATTCAAGAAGAGGTGTGGCCAAGGATAGAAGCTCCTCCCCCTTTTCCTGATCCTACTTCCAGACAGCCCTGAGAACAGAGATTGCATCAACATTAAGGAGATACTCTCTACTACTGTTCAAATTGAACGATTCCGAGGCGGACGATATGAAGTGCAGTGTTACCGGTGCCAAAAATTTGGGCACACGCAAAGGAATTGTCACCATGATCCTGCATGCATGAAATGTGCGGGAGCCCACTTTTCCTTTCAATGCACCAAACAGAGGAGCCTCCGAGATACATGCATTAATTGTAACGGAGAACACCCGGCCTGTTTTTCAGGCTGTGGTGCCAGGCCAAGGAGGATACCACCACATAAGCAGAACCAGCACAGAAGTGCAACCCAGACAGCAAACAGATTCTTGCAGATCTTCCGAGAACTCCAGGAACTACTACAAAACGAGCTCGTTCAGCTGCTCCGATCTTTACTCCCAGTGACACAGTGTTCTTCACTTCTCCAACATGCCGACTACCCAGCCAAGACATCTTTTTATCCACCTGAACTTTAGATGCTACATTCCAACCTCAAGGAATAACCACATTGTTCCTACTTCACGATGAAGGGGTAAAGGGCCGTTCCGGCCTCAGGCACCCCGACAAACCACAAGACCAGACCAGACCAGACTCGATTCAATTTTGGGGCGCCTTTTGATAGATGAAAATGAGTTGTCGGTAACATTCTCCTTACAAATACATATTAAACAGCCTGCAATTTCTTTATTCTTTTCAATTATTCAAAAAATAATATCAGAGTAGTTTGCTAGCTTACAACTCTATTTAATCAAAAATTAGAGTTAATTGCACTGTAATTTTGAGTAAAAAACTAAAGATTCTGTTATTATTAAAAAATGACGTTTATTTTCCATACAGTGACATCAGAACTAATGCAACTTCGGGGAATTCATTTCCTGATTATATTATTTAAGTTTCTGCATTTTCTTTCTACCATTACGGATAATCTCACTTTCTTAACAATAACTAAGAGCTATATTTTTCAGTAGCAGCTCTTTTTCATGAAAACTCCGCTTTCTAAATCAGTCAACTCTCAAACAGTTCTAAAAGTGTCGTCTGCTTTTTTAATCTACCCCAATCGGCTTTTCCTTAAGTTAGCCTGATTTTTTTTATGACTCTTACAACTTGATTCTTTATCTTTGATTCATTATGTCAAACTTGGTAAGGTCACAAATTCATTAGGAAACAGCGTGGTGGAGGAATTAATATTTTGAACACTAGCGGAAAACACGCAATTATTTTCTTCAGAGTGACGCTTTTGTTTCTATGTAGTACCTAGATAATAGGGAGATTTCGCGAATTTACGTTAGTTTTCGTACGCTCCCGTACGTAAGGTTTCAAGTAATTGCGCATGCACACTTCTAGTGCGCATGCGTTATCTTTGGTGAAATTCACACTCACCATCGAAAAAATATCAAATTTACGGAAGGCAAAATAAGAGATTTTGCAAAAATTCGAAAGTTAAAGACGCTAACTTACTGGAATATCATTTTAACTAAGACCACGAAATCAAAACAAACATTTGCAGTAATTATACGACCTCGGCAAAGCTGTGAAATACGATTCAAGATATTTTGTTTTACGCAAAACTGTGATCTTATGAGCAGATTTTGAAGAATTCAGCAATAAAGAATGAAGCTGTTTGGTGCCGAAGAATAAAGAAATTTAGCTTCTGTATGAGCTCCCCAAATAACCACAGCTTACAGTAGTTTTCTTAAAACTACACGGGTGAGTTAGTAGTAATATAACAGGATTCATTTCTAAATTTCCTCAGTACATTTCTTCAAATTCTCAATCCTTGTCCAAGTTATTAGTTTGAAGGTCGGCTTAAAATGAAAACAACATTTAACAGAGCTAAAAACGTGTAGTTTCATCTTTGTAGCGTAAACCACGCTAACATAACGTAAAGATAAGTATCATCTAAATTTAATGTGAGCATGCGCAGTTGCTTCAAATCTTATCAAAGGGATAGCGTATGGAAGCTAACGTAAAAGTTCGATATATCCCTAATGAAAATGTAATAAACTACTTGATAAAGTGTAACTTCATCTTAAAAATTATTTGATTGATCTAGTACCTTCCAAACGTGATGCAGTGGTCAGAGAAGGACAAGAAAATAGGTATTTGAATAGCACCAGAGTCAAAAATACATTTAAGCTTAACTTAGTAATTGCAAAATTTAAACGTCGAATTATAGCAAAATGGTTATCCAAAAAAACGAAATTCGTTTATTTTACCTATGTCTTACCCAAAAAATCTTCTGGATAAGAATTAGTCACTGACGCGCTAAATATCGCTCTCTAGAAAAATTCTTTATTTATGCATTACTTGAAATCAAATTATTTTTTAAGTAATTTAAAATGTCTTTTCAGGGCTTTTTTGTCGGAGTATTGTACTGCTTCATGAACTCGGAGGTAAGTATCAACATTTGTACTTCATATTTTTTTAGAATATTTGTTTGAAAAATATTCCCGCCAGTGGTAGCAAATTAATATTTCAGCGTGGAAATGGTGAAGAACAGGATATAAAGTTGCTTCTCTAATGATTGATCAACAAGCAGAAATGATGATTTTGTTGCAAATAATATTTATAACTATTGCAACTGTCACCCATGGCCAGCCTATCTAAAGCCAAAACTGTCCGCACTTATTTCGAAAATGGATCAAAAAATCAATAGGGCCAGAGTTTTTGGGAAAATAAAAAGCGTTTGTTGTCTAATTTTTTAATATTTAAATACTTACTACAATGCTGCATTACCTGGGCTTATAAAAGTTTGTAAAAACTGAGAAGGCTTCAGGGATGAGATTTTTCCGCTTTTTAGCGGATTTCCGCCATTTTCCTGCTTTTTCCGCCTGTTTTTTTTTTTTTATAAATATTCTGCTTTTTCTGAAAATTCAATCGCTGAAATAAAATAATTATATTTATTTCCGATTGACATATAGATATAATATAATGAAAAATGTATGGAAAATTCAGACTAAGTAGCTGCCAACCCTACCGCATATCTATTTTAGCTATTAGCGTTTATGAGCAGAAAATAAGATTTTCCTCGTTTTTACTAGTCCGCAAGACAGCTCGTATCTTCGTAATCCAGACGTCACTGAATTTTAATATCAAACATCGATTTTCGTATTTACCTGATTTCAAAATTGTGCGTTGCGATTCTTATTCACGCGATTTCAATATCGTTCATTGCAATTCTTATTTACGAGCTTTAAAGATCCAATATCGCGGTTTGCATTTTTAAAATCCTCTGTAACGATTCCTATTTACGCGAGTTTATCCAATGTCGTGATTCGTTTTTGCGGTTGTAATATCCAACAACTATTTTCGTATGAACACGTGATTTAAAAATTAGGCTTTGGATATGTATTCACGCCATTTAAAAATTATGCATCGTAATTCGTAGTTATACCATCTGAAAATCACGCATCATGATTTGTATTTTCACATTTTTGAATTCCAATATCGAGTTTTTTTCGCGTGATTTCAATATCATGATTTATATTCACATGGTTTTAAAATCCAACATCGCTATTTGTATTCACGAGATTTTAAAATCCTTTATCTCGATTCTTGTAAAAAGTAATTTTGTTCTTGAATTAGTTACTATAAATGTGGCAGTTTTTCTAGTGACGATTATTGCTATTATATTACAATATCTTTGAAACTGGATGAGAATGTTACTGATATTTTTGCTCGTAAGATTTACTCACGTGAAAATTCAGCTTTTTTGCCTTATGGCCAATCTCATCCCTGAGTTTGATAATTTTCATCTAGGCTTAAAAATGTCGCCGAATTGGCGAAAAGTTTATTAACTTTTAAAATATTTAAGTTATTTGTCAGTTCCAAAGACCAGATAATTCTTTACGGCGATATTATATATATACTTAAAAATCATCACTTTGCATCAAGTGTAGGGCACTTAAACTATGGCTTTTGTTTAATTTTCCTTGGCGACAGAGCTTCAGAAAACAGCCTTAACCGTGCCATCAATTAGTCACTGGAGTCTTCGGCAACCATTGAATGTTCCGGTGTTGGGTGTGGTACGGATAGTGGATATTTACTACCATCATCAAATATCCTATCTTTATTTCGGAGGTGTAGTGCGTGACAGTATTATTTCTGTATTATCGTCGGCCATTAGAGTAATTCTAGTACGACGTTAACAATCAAAATCTCTCAATTTATGGATTGTCTCGGATACCATCAGGTTCAAATCGCAGTGATGACTGGTCGATACGAATTCTGCTTTCAGCTCGCACGGACCACACCGTTAAAATAAATTATCCTCAGTGGTAGATGAATCTTGGATTAGAATATCCTTGCCTTCGGACTAACCGTGGGAGATTTTCGTGCTATTCCTCTTCCTGTGGTGCAGATGTGGGTAAGTTCCATAAAAAAATCTTCTACGAAAGCTAGTGTGTCCCAATGGTTGATCAAAATATACAAGGATATGGAGTGGAATGTTGGTAGTCGTATACATCTCAGCTTTTACTGCATTCTTCTCCAGTTAAAACTCTTTGCTTTAGGACTAATAATTTGACATGAATTAAATTCCTGATCATTACTTTGCAACTCATAGTATAATAACAATTAAAGACCACCTGGTTAGTAAAGCGGATTCCGAGGAAAAAGAAGCACAGCATAGCTTACTTTATTGTCGTATAGTGGTGGGAGATAAAAAAAAAACTATTAAAAACTTAGGCAATGATCATATATTTTAGAGTACATGGCTGTTCACCACAATAACCCAGAAAAAAAAAATACTTGTTGCAGTCTTTGAAAACCATTTGAATAGGAAAACTAAAGGAAAAAAAAGATAATACTTTCTTAGTCTAACGTTGAAAAAGATTGATCGGGGCTTGCATCACAAAAAAAAAAAAAAAAAAAAAAAAAAACAGTAATATTCTTGATGGAGCAAAAAAGAAAAAACATTTCTATTTGGTCTTTTCTAGACATCATTAAATGCATTAGACTCAAAAAGGAGAAGCACACTAATAACGTCTGGTCAGTGGGGATTCGGAGAGGAATTCCGGGTCATCTTGGAGATATCGTCAGAAGTACTAAAACCATACTCAAAATCGAAGATTATATCATCGGCATAATGGCGGGTAGGCTAATTGTAAAATCATTTCGATGAAAATCGGCCGATGAGATATTAAGCGGTTGCGTCATTCTTCCAAGCACCCTTAAGGGGGAAGGGGTAAAAAAAAAGAAGATAAAGCGGTCCGAGTAAAACGGAGCCGAAGCTAATACAAAAATCGAATGCTCCGAGTCGAGCGTGGTGAGGTCCTTATATGAGTTGCGGCTAAAAAAAAATTAGAAGTTACGGTTAAAACAGAAGTGAAAAGGTAAAATAAAAGTTAAAGTTTTTAAAAATTTAAGATGGTTACGGTTAAAAAATAAGAAAAAGTGATGAAGTAAAGGGTTTGACGTGGAAACATCAAACAACGCCAGCCACCTGCGATTCTAGGAATTTGAGGGGAGCGACATTCTAGACCACCTCAAAAGTGTAAAAATACAAAATTGATTGCAGGGACTATATAAAATTAGTGAGTGACACAATGTCACACTTATCTGTGTAATAACTCACGGAGAGAATTTCAAAATCAATCATCGTCATTGAAAAAATGGATATAAACTTATTCTTTACCCGTCAATTAATTTGTTTTGAATGCTTGTCAAAAGTTGGGCCGTTTTTAAAGAATATGAGTAATGAAGTTTTTTTTTCTTCCCTTCATTAGGTCCAAACAGTAGTGCGTAACAGTTACTTGAGAGCAGTGATACGCCGAAATCCTAACACACGCACCAAGAGCTACCTGCGAACTTCCAATGCTTTTTTGTCGCATACAGAGATATCCATTGCTGATACGGCGAGGAACAAAGTGGTGCCAGACAGAAAGATACCTCTCCAGAGCATGAATGGTGAGGAAATCAAAGATACGGAGAGGACTTATGTGTTTTGAGAATGCCAAAATTTGTTTATACGTTTTAATGATACCCCGCTTGGCCCAACTAAAATTTCATAATAAATCAAATAATAAATTAATAAATCATAATAAATTATTAAATCAAATCATTTTGATGGTTTATGTCGGTTTCAGTGCGATTCATGATGGGCCAGCATCATTTGATGGTCAACATCCAATATTTTCCATCATGCGTTCAATAGTTTTTTATATGCCAGCAAACTATCATAATGCAAAATGCTACTTTAACAGCTTCCCTGATTATACCGAGTTAACTCGGGTATGTATATGTTGCAAATATTTATTATCCCGAGAAAACTCGGGAGTAGCATCACGTTTTCACTCGGCTGGAAGCAAATAAAGTACAATCTGCTGTGTTTGGAAATTTGCCAAATTTTGTGCGAGAGATTTGCTGTTGGATTGTGGGACTGTACACTTTGTGCGAATGCATATATGATGGTTACTAAATTTACATAGAAAAAAAAAGAATAAACACAAATGGCGTATCACTTCACTAGTGTTAGGAAATTATCACTTTGTGTTGTTCCTGGTTTTAAAAACTATCATACAAAGACTAATATTTAACTTTTTTCATTTGCCCGAGATAACTCGGGATATTAAACTGATGGTAAATTCAGTAATTTTTACATATAAAAAGATTTAAAAATTCTACTTAAAATTTGTGTATTATGTTTTGCTTTAGTTCCTTGTATTTATTAATGAAATAAAAAAATATGTTAATGTCATGCATTTTTTTTTCTTCAAAAAAATTGGTAATAGAAGCGGTTCACCATCAAGATGGTTCACCATCAAGAAAAGTTTGATTCTCATGGGATAACAATCCATTATGGTCCATGAGGGTTCCAACTATACATTTTCATGACGATTTAATGAGAAAAACCAAATTGCTTTGATGGAATATACAATCAAAACAATTTGGTCTCTTTTATTTTGGCCCATCATAAATCAGTTCGAATTCCTATTGGGATGATGGTTGTTCGTGATCGTTCCAACATTTGATTTCTAAGAAAATATGAGGGAAATTTCTGATGGTTCAACACGAGCAAACCATCAAAAATCAGTCCGAATTCCTACATTGTGAGGATGGTTACTTGTGTTGAATATCATCGAAAAATATAATGGTTCATGATGGAGTTATTGATGGTTATCAGCAAGATCATATTGGTCCATCAATGGAGAACCATCAAAAATGTGAACTTTCTGCGATTAGCTCACTATAACCAGATTTTGTGAAAAATAATTTTTTTAAAAATATATTGTAGTGTTTGAAGTGCTGATTGTGCTAGTGCATCATTTGCTTATAACTCATTGACAAACTAAATACTGTGCAGTATTCAAAATAAAAAACAAACCATACTAAATTACTTTTGATCCAATGATTGCATTTATACGTTCTAGGCCTCAATCTTAATGGCTCGAGAGGGTTACCTCAAATATGCTAATTATGTAATTCAGATGATATTTTAAGTTACGAAATCAGACACGTAAGTCTACTTTCTCGGAATAAACATAGCAATTCTTCAACGCATCCGGATTTCTGACCCCCGAAGTATCGGAGGTAGTCGCAATCAGGGAAATAGGGTGCCTAAACTTGAATCAGGACAGCGGTCCTAAATTTTTGACCCTTAATGCTATATTTACTGTTTGCGTATTTTGTCATATCTCGAGAACTTACAGTCCCTGACCATATTATTAAAAGCACTATAAAATTCTATGTAAAAGTGATAATATACAGCTTTTTTTTTACGCGACTGAAACCGGTTTGCACTTGTTTACGTTAGTGTATCGATTGGTTAAATTAGCTAATATATAGTATAAATTTGAAGATTAAACAAATTAGACGATATATTATATAAATGTAGAATATTTATTATATCAAGCATTGTATTAGTATATTATAATAATTAGATTAAATTATTAGACGCACAGTGGTTTTTTAACAATTACAAGTTTTGCACAAGTTTATATGCAATAATTTTATATTTAAATGGGTTTTTATTCATGAGATTTTTTACTAACTTATATACTTCCTGTTTGTATTTATTTTTAACGTATTGCATTACAATGTTAACCAATTGTTACACCAATTGTAAACCAATGTTAACCAATTGTAAACAAGTGCGAACAGTAACGTAAAAACAGTATATCACCTGATAATTAAGATTTTACACAGAATCTTGTAGTTCGTCAAATAATATGTCCAGGGATTGTATTTCCTTTTCTATAAATATTCAAATATTTCTTGTGAAAATATTTTCGCCGCCTTTATCGGCGAAACTCAGTGTTAACTTTAAGCGCTTATTTCGGCTACTACTTAGTTTTACGATCTTCAGAGAACTCTCAACTGCATGCATAGCTGTTAAAATCTCAAACAAACAGCGCTTTTCCTTATAATTCTTTATTTATATCATTATGAAAAGCTGTAAATTCGGCCGAATTGAGGAAAATTCTCGTATCTTTTCTGATGCAATAAATCAAATTTCGTTTAAAAGTTCTTCAATTCTGTAAAGAACTCGTTAATAGTAATGGTTACTTTATACAGTTTTTCAAAAAGAATTTAAAAAGAATAACTTTTCCGAACAACTTTTGCATTTTGTGAAAAAAGACGATTTTAATTAACTCCAACGCAGGTGTTATAGTTGTTTCATTTTCATATCAAGTTCTGAAATAAACTGATCAAAATTAAATACTTTAAAAGCTACTTCTAGATTTGCATTTACGGTCCCTTGCCAAATTATTAGACACACTATAAGAGTTTATGTAAAATTTTAATTATCAGGTAATGTTATATAGCTTTATTGTTCTTACGCGGCTGAAATTGTTTTGCACTTGTTTACGTTCGTGCAATTATTGTTTAGCATTATAATGTAATACGTTAAAGATAAATACAAATAGGAAGTATATAAAAAATCTCCTGAATAAAAACCCATTACATGTATGCTTAAATATAAAAGTATTGCCTATAAACACGTGCAAAACATGTCATTATTAAAAAAACTTCAGTGCGTCTAATAATTTGCTCTAATTATTATAATATAATACCTGATTTATAATAAATATTCTATATTTATATAATATATCGTCTAATTTATCCAATCGTTGAATTTATAATATATATCGTCTAATTTAAACAATTGATACAATAACGTATAGAAGTGCAAACTGGTTTCAGTCGCGTGAAAACGATAAAGCTGTATATAGTTTTACATACAATCTAATAGTGCGTCTAATAATTTGGCCGGGGACTTTATATGTGTTTTTTTAAACATGCAACTAAATTGGATGTTATCAAATAATTTGCTTTTTTCCATTTCTCATTTCCTAACGCAATAGAATATTGACGAAAATAGAACACTTTTTAGAAAATCCTATTTAAACTAACAGCCAACAAGGACATTAACATATCTCATATCCTCTTTCAAAACTCTGTAAAAAATTGTGTGTTTAACTTCATTTAAAATAAATGTTTCTTTTTTATTTCCTTTAATTATGCAGTATAAGGTGAATAAAGTTGTTTTAACATTTTTTAAAAATTTCTTCTTTTTCGTTCTAGCACTTTAAATGATGTTTGTATAACCCATAATAAATTTTAACCATGAGAATTTTTTATTAGATCATAAAATATTGTTGCAACTTTTTTTAATAAATAAAGCAATAGCTGAATTTCAAAACTTTGTATGAGTTTCTTAATTAAAATACGTCATTTAGTAACTTTATAAAACTTATTAATAGCATATTTTTCGTAAACAAATGCCCGAACACTAAATACCTGCCGCGATGAAACCCAAACATATTCTTCGTTACGAAGAGTTTTTGCGGAAATAGAGTGAAAAGGCTGGCTGTTAATTGAAAAATGCGATGAACTGTATCTAGGAATTTTTCCGTTTTCTTTCTTTCTCTTAAGATTTTGCGTTTGTGGAAAGTTTTTTTTCTATCAGTGCTGAATAATTTTTAAGGTCTCATTTGTTTCCGTTTTTGTATGAATATATATGTATATATATATATATATATATATATATATATATATATATATATATATATATATATATATATATATATATATATATATATATATATATATATATATATATATTTTTTTTACAATTTTGTATAGTGTGAATTATTAGAAGAGTCAGTAGCGTTCATAGACACTCTCGTTTGCCAGATAAAAAAATAAAAAAAAAAAAAACCCGCTTTAAATCGTTATTAAAAAAAATCAAAACCGAAAGTGTTAGCTGTGGTGGCTCTGGGGATAAAGCGCTCGTATGAGGTGACCCGGGTTCGATCCCAGCGATAGTTGGTCGATTCGAATTCCGCACCGGCTCGCACCGACCACAGTACTGATGTAAAATATCCTCAGTGGTCGACGGATGATGGGCTAGAGTCCCCTTGCCATCAGGCTAACCGTGAGAGGTTTTCGTGGTTTTCCTCTCCATGTAACGCAAATGCGGGTTAGTTCCATCAAAAAGTCCTCCCAATACTTGATCCCAATTTCTCCCAATAATTGATCCAGGAGATTCCTTGTCTTCTGGATTGGGTACAAAATTACAAGGCCACGAGGCTGAACATTGGTAGTCGAAAACCCAAAAATTGGGTCAGCTGTTCAACGACGGTTATAAAACAATCCTAAAAACCGAAAGTGTATCATATTAATTGGGAGATTATGTTAGTTTCTGTACACTCCTGTACGTAAGTTTTCCAGTAATAGAAATAGAATTGACGCAAGCATATCATTTGTGATGAAATTTATCAAAAATAAAACTGAAGAGCTGATTTTTTTTTAATTTGAGGCATTTTTGAAATTGAAATTATTTTTTAAATAGAAAAATTATCATTGTAGTAGCAGCTGTTTTAGTAGAGAGTGAATTGAAAATTTGGCCTGTAAAAGATTTTAAAAAATACATTAACAGACAGTTTTACATAATCACTACTAGAACTTTCTAGGCATCTAACTATATAACAAGGTATAATCTCGATATCCTAAAGAGCGTTAAAAAATAAATAAAAAAATCAGAAAACCTCCATTTGAACATCACCGAGATGGTGTTCAGTAACATTGAAATTTAAGATGTGGAAGAGTCAGTATTACAAGTAAGAACTCTTAATTTGCAATCACAATGGGCTACAGGTGGCGTAGAGCAGAACTCTTTACCTATGGCAACAATTCTATCACCAATAGCGTGTTGAGAGTCATAGAAGAAGGAAGTATGTTAGGTTCTGCCTTGATTTTCATATAGATTAAAATCTTTTAAGTTGGGAAACTATATGTAACTGAAAACTACATTAGACATATTTCTAAAAGAAATCATCATGGAAATTTTTAAAAAAAATATTTTTATTAATTAAAAATATTAAGAAATGGAAAAAATATCGTAGTACATTCCTATGCAACTGAAAAGAGGAGGCGTGGGAACGGAGTAGAGCCAAAAAGGCATGGAACCGGACTTCTTCCCAGATGGCGTATTCAAACGTTGCGATTGCCTGTAAAAAAATTTGTTTTTGAACCAGAGAGTCGTAAAAGAATACTAAGGCGAACTAAGAATACGGAAAGTTATATTATACAATTTCGAATAGCCGAATTTCTACTTAACTTGGGGACTCAGGCAACGCAGACCATTCTAAAATATTTTAATTTAGTGTGGGATACATGTAGCGTCCCCTCAGTATGGCGCAAATCAATCATTATCCCTATATACAAAAAGGGAAAAGATAAAGGTAACCTAAAAGGATATAGGCCAATCTCTTTAACGAGTATTCTAGCCGAAACCATGGAAAAAATAATTGCAAAAAGACTGACATGGTTCACGGAAACATACAACATCCCAGCCAAAGAACAGACAGGATTTAGACAGTACAGATCACCTAACCAACATGTCACCCTCCTTAGCCAATATATAAAGGATGCTCTTGATAAAAAAATGTACTAACTGCTGTTTTCGTGGACCTAAGATCCGCCTACGATTTGGTTTGTAGGGAAAACCTTCTACTGAAACTAGCCAAAATAGGTGTTCATTCAAAAATGTTCGACTGGTTTCGAAGTTTTCTCTTCCAGAGAATCTGTAAGGTTCGCTATGAGAACTGCTTTTCCCGTTGCAAGATTCTCAAGACAGGTCTCCCTCAGGGAGTTGTTACCAGCTGCTTACTGTTCAACATATACATAAATGACCTTATTGACGACCTTAAGAAACTTAATGGTATCAAATGCCTTCTCTACGCAGATGACTTAGTCATATGGACCGAAACTCCCAAAAATAATGTTGAGCGACAGTCAGAACTAGCCCTTAATCGGGCTTTAAAGGAATTAAGCAAATGGTGCCACATAAATAACATGGAAGTCAACCTGGAAAAGACATGTTATCAGACTTTCTCCTTGACACATCAGCCTATCAAATTAAAGCTATTGTATGAGGACCTTCCCGTTTTATATGCAAACTCTTCTTCATACTTAGGCGTTGTATTCGACCGAAAACTGACGTGGGCAGAGCACGTGACCAAAGTTTTGGAGAGAGCCACCTCGAGACATTCTCTACTGAAAAGAATAGCCGGGTCAAAATGGGGCTGCTGTAGAAATACCCTCGACATGACATACAAAGCTTATATACTCCCCCTCATGACTTACTGCTGCGAGCCGCTGGCAGCGACCAGCAAAAAAGTTCTCGCCTCGCGGGAAAGATTCCACAATCAGGCCCTTCGACTTATAACAGGGGCTGTTAAAACAACTCCGATCGATGCACTTTTATTATCTACCCACCATGTGAACATCAAGACAAGTGTAGAAGAGAGGACAGTTATTTTGTGGGGAAAAATTTTAAGACTACCAGACTGCTCTCCCTATAGAGCACCCCACTGGCAAATATTGGTCGAACTTTGAAGACCCAGAACGGTTTCCTCCAAAGAGTCGTCGAAATAAAAGACCAACTAAATATCACTTGGAAGACAGAAGACCTTATTACATCACACTGCCCTATCGAAAAAGAGAGATACTCACTGAGTTTAAACCTATGTCAAGATGTTTCCAAGAAAGACACAAATGAACAAGTCCTAAAATCTATTTCCCTGGAGACTCTGCACTTACTGTACCCGGAGAACGAATGGCTACACATATTCACAGACGGTTCAAGATTGGCTGATGGCACTAATGCAGGAGCAACCTTTTTTCATCTTACACCCCGATCGGTTCGTATAGAACAGCCTTCGACGCAGAAGTATCGGCAATAAGCATTGCTCTTTCACAACTTCAGAATCACCTTGAGAAATTCAATAACGTAGTCATCCTCTCAGACTCCAAAGCCGCACACCAAGCTATTGCTTCCTCCGAAGCCCCCGCATCCGCTGACGTTTTATATTGTCGTCAAGCTCTTCACAGGCTTGACCAGCACAACAAAAATGTCTCCATGCAATGGGTACCAGCGTACTGTGGACTTCAAGGTAACGGAACAGCAGACTTCTTGGCCAAAAAAGCCTCCAAGATTCTGCAAATATCACTTAAGTCAGTTCCTTTCTACACCGCAAAAAGGGTAATAAAAACACCTCTCCGAACAACATTTGAGGCAAAATTACAAGAAGCAAACAAAGATAAGGACTGGCTGGAAGGAATTAAAGATATTCCGTCATGGCCAAGAGAAAAATCTGTGGCCCCTTTTCGCCTTACCACTGGCCATGACTGTTTATCAAAACACCTGTATAAAATCAAAGTCTTTTCAAGCCCCTTTTGTCCATTATGTAACCTACAAGAAGAAATGGACGTTAACCATCTGAGACGTTGCCCTGCACTTCCTCCTGGGCCCTTGTGGGAACGTTATTGGCGGGCGAGACACATTACCAGAGACCTATAGACTTTCTTTTTGTAGCTGTTGTTTCCATTTTTTGTTCTTTCTTTGTTTCTCAGCTACAAATTTGTCTTTCATATCTGCCATTGGAAATCAAAAAAATATTATACAATTAATTAATGCAATTTAATAAGAATTTTTTCCCGATTGACCTCAGGTATTAGTAGGACAGATTTATTGACCACTCTTTCAGGGGCACTATATTATGTTCAAAAACGTTGCTCCCACAGTAAGGGAAGTTAGTACAGAAAATGAAAGAACATCCATGCGTTGTCTGGGATGGATTCGAATCCAGGATCCTAGTTTAATAGTATTTAAAAACTGAAATGCAAACCTTATCTGGACGCCATCACACTTTTCAAATGTGCTTAAGAGTAATAGTAAACAGTGGGCATGCGTCGTTATTGCATGCGTTGCTAGGGCGACCGCTGCACTTTGATAAATTTTTTGGAATACTTTTTTAAATATTGTCTTAAGTTTAAAACTTTAAAATGAACTGAAGAACTTCGATCAACTCAAACCATAATCTCAAAAATAGAATTCCACGAGTCACAAAAAGTCAAGCTAACATAAGCATTAATGAAAAATTGACACAGCAGGATCACATTAAAAAAAAAGAGCAGACGATAATTTTGGAATTTCTTGGAGATGATTGTTATTACCACTAAGTTTTTTTCTTTTTATTTCCCCAGTGAATGTTTTTATGTAATGTTAATTTAAATTATTTTAATTTTCTTTTCGTGATTTACCTATTTATAATTACTAATCTTGGCGATTCTTTTAAATAATATGAATGTGAATACTGAAGAAGCAAAAGAATTTTATGACGTCTTAAGAAACGTATATTGGCTGCTATCAGAAACGTATATAAACGTATAAAACCAAAGAACAACGGTAAGAGGACATTTGATACAGTTTTTGCAATCAATGACTAAAAATGTTTTTTTTCATTAATGTAAGCCAATTAAGGAAGAATATTAAACATTTGACCAATGGGTAACCAGTGATTGCAATACAATCACGATTTTCTTCCTTTCGTAATTATATTCACGTTGCTTTTGATTGATTTGATTTTTATTTTCATATTTTGTCCTTAATTTTTCTTTTTTTAATTAGTTATTAACTGATAATTTGTTTTTTGCTAATTATTTATTGTTGTCTTGTTTTTTATAGTTATTTTTTTGCATTAATTATTAATTTTTTTGTGATTCCTTGTTGAATTTTTTTTACTAATTACTAAATGTTAGCTTAGATTGTTATCCGTTGTTAGTTTGTTTTTGCAGCTATTAATTAAGCTTTATATTAAGATTTGGGATTTTCTTTCGAGAGAAGAAAAAGAGAATCTTCTCTTATGGAGAGGTTTTCATAGAAAGATTTCGTATTGAGAGGTTTTTTAGGTAAGTTCTTTTGTTTCAAAGAAGCAAATATATTTCTGAAAAAAAAAATACTTTTATAATAAAAAATAAACTATTCAGAAAAGAATGAGATTTTTTTTATTTAAAAAAATGAACAGTAAATATTATATAACATACGACTGATCTTTTTCATGATCAATGATTTCATGCATATGTTGACTTTCCCTTCCCCCACTGAACACTAATATGGGATAAATTAATATAGATAAATCTATTAAAAAAAAAAAGATTGTATACAAAAATAAGTATCTAAAGTAAAGCATTTGTGAGCATCTGCGCATTTTTTACTTAGATTTAAAAACAATTCTTTTTAAATATAATTTTGTATCTTTTAAAATTAATTGCGTTTAGTTAAAAAATATTAATAAAAATATCTGTTTTTTAAAAATCATAATAAGAAAAATCTGTTTCATAATAAGTAATCAGCTTACAATTAGTATCTCAAGTCAATTATTATTAGAAATGAGCTGAAAAAAATCTTGTTTTTTTTCTGTATTTTATTCAAAATTTTAGTAGGATTCTTGGAATAAAAAAATAGACGCTTTGCTTCTTTAATGCCAATATTGACCTCTTTCTCTCCCTTTCTGCTACCTAATAACCCCAACTAACTTAAAGAGTAACCTATTTTCCATGACAACAGCTGCAATCTGGTTTACCTGCCTTTTTGTCCAGAGCCAACTTGAGGTGAAACGGAGTATATATAACTATAGATATAATATATTCAGGTATTCCACTAAACTTAACTTAAATATGCTAATTGATTAGCACATACTATACTTAAGGTGTGAAATCAGACACAAAAACGTATTTTCTTTCAATAATCATATAATTTCTTTTTGGCAAATTCTTGATAATAAAGCAGGTGTCTGCAATCTTGAAAAGAGGGTCATAGTTTAGACCAGTGATTCTCATCCACTGTGCCGCGGCACTTTTGTGTGACCCCAAATTCTTTAAATGTGCCGCCAAATATTAGAAAGGATACAATAAAAATTATAATGCTTTTTTTATTACGAGTGAAGTTTAAATTAAAGAAACGTGTATATATATATATTAAATATTATCTATATATATGTATATATATTTCTCTTACACGGCACCAAAAAAAAGCCTCATTAAAACTTCCCGAATGGCAACGTTAGAAAATCGACCAATGATTGCATCTAAAAATGTCACATGCCAAATCTAGCTGATGTGGCTCAACATATAGCGCTTTTAAAAACGGAAACAATAACCAGAGTGAGCATTATCAGGTTGTTCAATTCAGCTGCGGCAAAAATAAAAATAAACAACTTAAAAAAATAAAAATGCCGTTGCCAGCCATAGAATTTTTTGAAAGTTTACTTAGCAACATAAATCAAAATGACATAGACGCGCAACTAGATCAAAATTAAGATACCTGAGCGCTTGACGTAACAAATCCTTCAATTCTATAAGTGTTGTATCGCCAAATGCCCAAATTAACAATTGTGTTTTAAAAGAAATTCTCTCTATAAAGTATACAAAAGCTAGACGTTAAGAACGTATCCAATGAGCGAGCAAAGCCAGCATTGGATTGCGAAGCAATCCGAAATGAACTGCGAAAGCAGTTCCGGGGGTTGGCAAGCGCCACCGAGCAGGGGGCGAAACCTCCAAGTACATTAAAATTTTCCCAATAAGTCAATCGATTGTTTTGATACATTTTACGTTAGCATACTTATAGCTATAAATAAAATTTAAATTTTACTCGTATATATATATACATTTTATAATTTTTCCACGCTTTAACCGCGTGAACATCTTTGTCGGCGATTGTCTTGTCTCTGACAATCTTAAAACACGAAGGAAGTGTTTAAATTGTCTTTGACAATTTTAAAAAATGTTGAAATGAGTAGGAAATTTAATGATTATTAAAATTATTAATTAACAAAGGAAAGCAAGCTAAATATTAACTTTCAAGCTTAAATAAAAGCTAATCATTAAAGTAAGCTATGCAATTAAAAGTTATAAAAACAAATTAACAAAGGATAACTAACAAAAAATAACCTAACAATCTTTCAATCAGCAGAAAAACTAGTTGACAAGAAATCACAAAAAAATAAGTTAATAGCTATAGAAAACAAGCTAACAATCAATAACTAGCAAAAAAACTAAATAACTGTTACTAACTAATAAAAATTTAGTCAAAAGAAATAATTAATCCCATAATAAACGTGCTTTTGTAGTACATATTATTTATTTCATATTCAAAATTATTATCACAGACTATTTAACACAGTGCATTATAGTTAAGTAAACAACTTTTAAACTAATTGTTTTTTCTTTGTGTACCGTCAAATTTCGAAGTAGTTAAAAGTGTGCCGCCCCCCAAAAAAGGTTGAGAATCACTGGTTTAGACAGAAGATAGAAAGTTTTAACGCACTATTTACATCGTTTACTTTCTCAAAGAAGTCGCACATTTAAATTTTTCGACAGATTCCCTTTAAATCCATTCTGAATAAATTTTGATCTGATGATCAGATCATCTCAATCAGGTCTCAATCTTAGTGGTTCGAGGAGGTGACCTCAAATATGCTAATTAATTAGTGCAGACGATATTTGGAGCTACGAAATCAGTCACAATAACGTACTTTCTCTGAATACTTGTTTTTCGACAGATTTGGTCTGATCCTCGAAATATATGGGATAGCCGCAGTCAGGGGAATATGATCAGAATAGTTTGGTCAATTTAAAATTTGTAAAATTCAATTTCTCATGAACTATTCAACCGATTTTGCTCAAATTTCGTATTTTGCCTTGTAAAATTACATTCTTTAAAATGATATAAAAAAGTATGTATCTTACTATAAAAAATTGTTTCGACCATTATTAAATAAAATAATAAAAAATATTAAATATTTACTGAAAGCTATATTTTGCATGGAACTATCTTTGGATAAACGAATTTTACAGTTGTAAAGATTTTCAGTTACGTTAAAAAATTCTCGAGATATAGTGAAATACGCAAAAAGTAAAATTAACACTAAGTGGTCCAAACTTTGGATCTCACTCCTGGTCAAACTATTGGGACCATATTTCCCTGATTGCGGCTGTCCCCTATATTTTGGGAGTCAGAAATCCGAATCCATCGAGAAAAAAAAGGTTCAATGAAAGTACGTTTTCGTGTCTGATTTCGTAACTTAAAATATCGCTGCACAAAATATTTGGCACTTTTGAGGGTCACCCCTTCGAGCCATTAAGATTGAGTCCCAGAACGTGAAGATCTGATCATTAGATCAGACGTTATTCAGGGTGGTCCGTTTAATTTTGATGCACTGTACATCAATTTTAATTTCATTAAAATTTAACTTGTTAAATTATATGATCATACACTGGCTTTAACATGAATAATCTGATTGTTAAATGTTTTTAAAAATAACTATTTAAATGCGGAATATAAAATATGCAATTAAATTTTGCCATACCTTTCATAGACGAAATATTCCATTTTTCTTTTTAAAAAAAAAGCTTACGATAGAAAAAAAAACTGAACGGAAAGCAGTCTCAGAATAGGTTTTATTTTCACCTATATTTATTTACATTAAATCGTTCTTTTCTGTCAAATGTGTTCTTCGAAAATTATATGATCGATGATAATTTATATGATAATTCACTGACTTTAACATGAATAATCTGATTGTTAGATTTTTTTAAAAATTACTATTTAAATGCAGCATATGAAGCATGCAATTTAAATTTGCCATATCGTCATAGACGAGAAAGTCCCATTTTTAAAAAAAAAAGTTTGCAAGAGAAAAAATAAACTGAAAGGAAAGCAGTTTCAGAATAGGTTTTATTTTCATGGATGTTTATTTACATTAAATCGTTCTTTTTTGTCAAATGTGTTCTTCGAAAATTATATGATAGATCAGGGCTCGAAAAAACTCGGAAATTTTAACCGTCCCCGAGGACGGCTTGTCCAACAATGTACCCGTCCTCCTTTTAAACTAACCCGTAACTTCTAAATAAATATATATATATAATTTTCTCTTATTTATTACAAACATTTATCATATAAATTGCACAATGAATTAGTAGTTATTAGGATTACAAATACTAGGATAACATTATACAGTTAATAAAGAAATACTAAGTTACTAATAGTAACCTAGTATTTATTTTATGAAATAATTTATTTCTTATATGAAATAATTTAAATGACAAAGGTCAAGTTATCTGGAATGTCAATTTATCAGAGGGTACTGCGTTTTTTAAATGAATCAAATATGAAGTTTGCCAGTTCCTCAATCAATCTAATGATTTACAGAGGTTTGTGCTCAGAAATCTGAAAGGAGTTTTCCATTTAGGTAGATGTTCATAATTGCGTTTAACGCTTCTTGTTAAGACCAGTACGTATGTGTTTTTTTGTAAGTTCATTACTGAAAAGATCCTTTCAACCGCTGCAGTACTCCCAGACAGAGAAAACATCAATTCCACCAAGCGCAGTATGTTGCTGTATTTCTAGATTAGAGGGTCATTATAGAAGTGAGGCGATAGACTCTTGTAAAATAACAAAAATAGAAAATGTGTCACGAACTTTAACGGGAAAATGGCCGTCCGCGCGGATGTCGGATTCGAGAAATTTGTTGTCCGCGGGGAATTTTTGATCGCCGAGGACGGGCGGTTTTTCGAGCCCTGTGATAGATGATAATTTATCTATGATGAAAATTAGATTAGATAAATCAGTGACTTTAAACGTGAATAATCTGATTGTTAGATGTTTTTAAAAATAACTATTTTAATGCAGCATATAACACATGCAATTAAACTTTGCCGTATCTCATAGACGAGAAAATTCCAATTAAAAAAAAAAAAAAAAAAAAAAAAAAGCTTACGAGAGAGAAAAAACTGAATGGAAAGCAGTCTAAGTATAGGTTTTACTTTTACCGATATTTATTTATATTAAATCTTTAATTTTTGTTGAATAAGTTCTATAGAATGGATTTTATTTTCAACGATATTTATTTAGATTAAATTGTTCTTTTCTGTCAAATGTGTTCTTCGAAAATTATATGATATATCATAATTTATATATTATAAAAATTAGATTATATGATAATTCACTGACTTTAACATGAATAATCTGATTGTAAGATGCTTTAAAAATAACTATTTATATTTACTATATAAAACATGTAATTAAACTTTTCCAAATCTCATGGACGAGAAAATTCCATTTTTTAAAATAAAGCTTACGAGAGAAAAAAAAAAAACTAAACGGAAAACCGTCTCAGAATAGATTTTATTTTCACCGATATTTATTTAGATTAAATTGTTCTTTTCTGTCAAATGTGTTCTTCAAAAATTATATGATACATGATAATTTATATATTATAAAAATTAGATTATATGATAATTCACTGACTTTAACATGAATAATCTGATTGTAAGATGCTTTAAAAATAACTATTTATATTTACTATATAAAACATGTAATTAAACTTTTCCAAATCTCATGGACGAGAAAATTCTATTTTTAAAAAAAAAGCTTACGAGAGAAAAAAAGAAAAAACTAAACGGAAAACCGTCTCAGAATAGATTTTATTTTCACCGATATTTATTTAGATTAAATTATTCTTTTCTGTCAAATGTGTTCTTCGAAAATTATATGATATATGATAATTTATATATTATAAAAATTAGAATATATGATAATTCACTGACTTTAACATGAATAATCTGATTGTAAAATGCTTTAAAAATAACTATTTATATTTACTATATAAAACATGTAATTAAACTTTTCCAAATCTCATGGACGAGAAAATTCCATTTTTTAAAAAAAACCTTACGAGAGAAAAAAAAAAAAAAAACTAAACGGAAAACCGTCCTAGAATAGATTTTATTTTCACCGATATTTATTTAGATTAAATTGTTCTTTTCTGTCAAATGTGTTCTTCGAAAATTATATGATATATCATAATTTATATATTATAAAAATTAGATTATATGATAATTCACTGACTTTAACATGAATAATCTGATTGTAAGATGCTTTAAAAATAACTATTTATATTTACTATATAAAACATGTAATTAAACTTTTCCAAATCTCATGGTCGAGAAAATTCCATTTTTTAAAAAAAGCTTACGGGAGAAAAAAAAAACTAAACGGAAAACCGTCTCAGAATAGATTTTATTTTCACCGATATTTATTTAGATTAAATTATTCTTTTCTGTCAAATGTGTTCTTCGAAAATTATATGATATATGATAATTTATATATTATAAAAATTAGAATATATGATAATTCACTGACTTTAACATGAATAATCTGATTGTAAAATGCTTTAAAAATAACTATTTATATTTACTATATAAAACATGTAATTAAACTTTTCCAAATCTCATGGACGAGAAAATTCCATTTTTTAAAATAAAGCTTACGAGAGAAAAAAAAAAACTAAACGGAAAACCGTCCCAGAATAGATTTTATTTTCACCGATATTTATTTAGATTAAATTGTTCTTTTCTGTCAAATGTGTTCTTCGAAAATTGAACGTTTTTTGCATGCCTCGTTGAAGCTGCGTAGAAAAAAGTAAAAACATTTAAAAAGAAAAAAACTATTTTAAATAATGCATCTCGAAACATTTTAGGCTCTTAAAAATAGTATCTCAGTTTCTGACCAAGATTGAATTCTGAGCATCACAGCTAAAAGGCCCCCCTCGTGTCTGAAAAGCATTACTTCACCCAGAGGAATAAAAGTGGAGTACTTAAGTGTTCAATGGAACGTTTTCGTAACTCAAATGTTCCGACTTAATGGTTGGGGTTCGTTGCCAACAGTTCGGAAGAAATATCAAATAAATGATATTTTCTAAAATCTTTTTTAAATTGCGGTAAAATTACTGTTATTAAAGCTGGTGTAATTTTTAAAGGGATTATCTGTATGATGTTAAGTTTTACTTTAACTCATTTTATATAAAAAATTATATTAAATTTAGTTTAACTTTTTAGGAATAACTTTTGTCGTTTTACACGTTAATGAATATATTAAAGACATATTTTTGATTTAACCCTTTCATAAGTGGTAGACCAGTTGTTTTAATTTTTGTTTGAAATATTCTTTTTTAATAATACTCATTATCCAATGTCACTAAACTTAAAGGATATTATTCGCTCATTAATTTTGCAGTCAAAAAATATTATTCATACAAAATATTATTTTCAATTTTACTTCTGTTTCGTGATAAAGTTATTAACACTTTCCGACTAGGTAGAGTTCTCAGTTTCATTAATGACTCCACAAGATTTAATATTTTTCTAAAAACTACAGAGTTCATTGCCATAATACGGCATTGTAAATTGAATTGTTTAGAACTTTGCGACCAGCTAGGGCAATAAAATTTTATCTGGAGCTGTGTGCCAAATGACAATAACAAATATTTATCTTTTGCTACATGCATTGCATTATCAAGCATTATGTCAACTACCTAAAAGTGTTCAAATATTAAAAAAAATATTTTATTTGTAAAAATAATTGTTAAATACAAAGTGATTACTAATACAGCAAACATTAAAAATAAAATAAAAGTTTAAAATTGTGTTTTTTTTTCCTTTCTACTTTATAATTCAGAAACTTTTTAACCTATTTAATCAGATATTTCAAGTTCAAATTCTGTATTACTCATTTTGAAATGCATAGTTTAAAATGAAGAAAGCATTTATATACTTTACGATTCAATAATTTTTCGAATTATTAAAGAAAATAATAAAAAATAAATAAAGGATAAAATAATTTTTTACATGGAATTATCCTCGAAATTAAGTTATTTAAAAGATCGTGAGCAAACATTTTTCGATAACAGATTTTTTAATAAAATTTAACGATTTTTAAAAAAAATATTTAGGCTAGAATTTTTGAGAGTGGCAATAAGAATTTACGTAAATTGAAACTCGGAAAAATAAATACCTTTTATTGAATTTTCAGAATCATTATCACTGATGCAGCGATACAAATTAGAGACAGTGACTGGTTTACAAACACGTAGATTAAACTTTCAGTGTTTCATAAATTTAAGCTTACAATATTTCAACATTTTGAGAATTTGTAATAAAAATAAATTTTTCTAAAGCTCAATAACTAATTAGCTAGACAGAAAATAAATAGTTCCTTAAATCTTTTTAACTTCATAAAGAATCATTTAAAAAAAATTTATCACTATAATAGCTTAAGCCCCATGAAACGAAATAAAACAAGACTAATTAAATTGTTTGATCTTTTCTCAAATTGCCAAAAATTTCTCGCAAAAAAAAAATCGTTTTAATATAGTTTAAAAATCCTTTAATTTGATAAACAAATGTTTAAATTAAATCCAAACTAAAACATACTTGCATCACCGGTAAATATATATGCTTTTTAAAAGTAAAAAATATATCAAAGCCAAAAACTCACTTCATTAATTTGTAAAACAAATATTTGGAAAGGCAAAATATATTTATTCAATCGTAATTCAGTTAACAACGAAAAAAATCAAGTTTACTCAAGTATAGGTGTCAACAAGTATATATATTTTTTTTAAATTTATTTTATTTTTTTATAACAGAATGGTGCTTGCCTTCACTAAATTTTTTTTCCTATGAACAAACTTTGCTGACAAAATCTTTTATAAGAAAAGTTAAAATAGTTTTTGAATTTACAGCATACCATGATAAAAAATATTAATAAAACATTTGGCTGGCTTTATTTTTTAGAAAAGAATTGAAAACTATAAATCCATTTTTCTAACTGGCACTAACTGTGTTTACAAGTTTAATTGAAATCTTTATTTTCTTATAGAAAGCAGTTATATTCGTCTCGCGGTTAAAGACAAAACCTTAAACCCTAATTTTTCTTTTCTTTCCTAATAAAAGTTATGACTTTTTCTTAAAATGCTGTGAAATTCGAGTAAAAATTTTGATATTAAAACAACAGCATCTGTTAGATAGTTAGAAAAAACTAACAAAAAGTGTAATGCGATTATTTGAACTACTTTCTATTTTTGTCAGGCAATCAAACTGGTTTTGATACCTAGACCGATTCTGAATTTTTTTTTTTTTTTTTTTTTTTTGCTCAAATATGAATTTACAGATTTACTTACTTGCATGCACATTTTTCTTACTTCATTTCATTAGTAGGGCTCTGAAAATGTAGCATAAAGGTAATGATTCTTCGCACAATCTGTATAAGCTTTTTTCTAGAAAGCCTTTTTTACTCTAAGGAAGGCGAAACTATTTACACTTTCTGTTTTTTTCCGTCCTTTTTTCTTATATACTTTCTATTTCTATTTATTTTTAACGTATTGCATTACAATGTTAATAAATTGATGCACGAACGTAAACAAGTACAAACTGGTTCAGTCGCATAAAAACAGTAAAGCTATACAGGGTGCGTAGCCAGATTTTTCAGCAAAAATAAAGCACCTTTTAAGTACTTTTAAGCACTCAAAAAATATTTTTAAGCACTTTCAAAAAAATTAATAATAATTAGGATCTGAACAGTAATTAAAAAAAATTCTATCATTAAAATTTCCTAATTTAAAAACATAAAATCAATAAAATTCAAAAACATTACATAAATTCCTATCAAAAACTGGAAATCAATTCCTATCAAAAACTGGGGGAAAGTCCTCGTCTGCAAGCTGTCATCGATACAAAAGAGGGACCAACATCATATTATTAATATGTTCCTCAGGACGCTCTAAGACTATACTACCACTAGGTGTCCCTATACTCTTGTCCGGATAGTGTACAATCAAGATTACCTAACATGGGAAGTGATAGTTGCCTGATTAAGAGTTCTTATCTCATCCATAAATTTATGTTCGGCCCGGGTATAGAAATCAAGCAGTATTTGTTGGGATTCAAACCTGGGTTGTTGTTAGTATTGTGCGTAATATTGAATATTAAGGTTTATTTCAATGTATAGGAAACGATTACAGTACTGTGCTAAAGTGTTCCTTTGTAAACATATGTTTTTTTGTGTGATTAAATGTAGTTTAACCTATAGTTAAAAACAAATTATGAACTTTTCTATAAAAATCTATCTCTAAATCTCATAAAATGGTTGCATTAATAGTTATATATTTGTATATATACAGTCCCTGACTAAATTATTAAACGCACTATAAAATTCTAAGTAAAATCTTAATTATTAAAATGATACCATACAGCTTTATTGTTTTTACGTGACTGAAACCGGTTTACACTTTTTTACGGTAGTGTATCAATTGGTTAACACTGTAATGCATTTTAGAAGTTAAAAATAAATACAAATAGGAAGTATATAAAAAATATCCTGAATAAAAACCAATTACATGTGTGTCTAAATATAAGAGTATTGCATATAACCTCGAGCAAAACATGCAATTCACTACAGTGAGTCTAATCATTTGATCTAATTGTTATAATATAATAATATTATACCTGATATAATAAATATTCTCTCTCTCTCTTTATATATATATATATATATATATAATATCATCTAAATTATCCAATCGTCGAATTATATTATATGTCGCCTAATTCATTTCATTGATACACGAACAAGTACAAGTGTAAACAAGTACGAACCGGTTTCAGTCGCGTAAAAACAATAAACTGTATCGTATCACCTGATAATTAAGATTTTACGTAGAATTTTATAGCGCGTCTAATAATTTGGCCGGGGACTGTATATATATATATATATATATATATATATCTTATCGAAATCTTTTTCTCGAGAATCAGAAAATTACATTTATTGTTCACTTTCAACTCTAGATTTTTGAACGACATCCAAAACATCAAATTTTATGTTTTCGCATTACTTTCTTTTCATATCGGACTGGTTTCAAAAGCATTAAATGTTTCTCAAAAATAATAGGAATATCAGCTTTTTAAGAATTGAATTTTTATTTATATATCTATTTTTTCATATATTTTATGTTCTTATTAAATGTCTTAAATGGGGAAAAAACGACTTAATAAAACATCCGATTATTTGAGTGAAAGTTATTCAGGCTGATATCTTTTTCATTTTGTGCACTGTATTGTGCGCAAAATACAAAACGGACCACCCTGAATAACTTGTGATATTCTCGTCTTGTTCCAATGGCAAGACGAGTTACTTAATATTACTTTCCTTAAAAAAGAAAATATTAATATTTTATTTTTTTAGGTATTATTTTCAAAAATCTGAAAACATAACGTGACATTAAAAAAACATAAAACATGGAGTTTAAACTTAATTTAAAAATCTGGAAACATAAAAACTTTTACAAATCTTTTAATTAATTATATTTTTATTTTACTTATATTTCAAAAAAAAGCATTCAATTACTCCACTCACCATACCCTATGATTGCTTTGTGATTCATCATAGTTTCTCCCGAAAATGTCGACATTTGTGATGTTTATATTTTGATTGCTTTGCGATTCATCATTGTTTCGCCTAAAAATGTCGATATTTTTGATGTTTACATTTTGATTGCTTTGCGATTCATCATTGTTTCTCCTGAAAAATTCGATATTTTTCACGAAAAGCACATTCAGTTTTGTAATACTATATTAAACATAGGTAACCGCGATGACTCATTGGTAAAGACTCTGTAACGAACTGCTCAGTGTTCGGTTCTATCACTGGGCGTACTATCCCCGTAAATGTTTTGAAGTCCACCCAGCTGCAGATCGATGTGTGCCAGCTTATCTGAGAAGTAAAGCTGACAACAGCCGACGATATTTCCACTATAACATCGCCTTAACCTCCATGAATCCCTTGATCTACAATGGACTGTTGCAGGAATGCTCGTGCAATTACAATTTTGAAAATAAAATTTATTTAACAAAAAAGGAATATTTAGTTCATGGTCATAGAATACTTCAAATTTTATTTGGTGTTATTCAAATTTGATAAGCCTTGTTTTCAAATTTCAAGAAAAGTCTTAGGATTTATATTCATTAACAACACTTGGGAAGTTAAGCAGAATACCCTGTTACAAAAAAAAAAATTAGATAAAACTATGAAGATGTCTCTTTATTTTCTAACTGCAACAGGATCATTTCGTATCATCGATTCAACCACCAATAATGAATATACCACCAACAATTATTTAACGCAAAAATGTGGAAAAAAGCATTTAAAACTATAATAACTAAGTTGAAATTTTGTTTTTTAAAAAAAATCTCGCTCTAAATTCATAAATAAAAAAAAAAGATCCTTCGAGCACGTGCCTGCATTTCAGTAGCGAGGCAGCAACACAGCTTTTCTTTACAACAAGGTTACTGATTCACTCTGCGATGCAAAAAACATTATGCTGGCTATTTTTTCTTTCTTTTTTTTGTAAAATGACCTCCCAAATCTACATTTGACCACTGTTTTTTTCCGAGGTGTTGGTGAGGTGCGAAAGTTGTAGTGAAGAGGGGAATTTCGGAGAGATTTTTCCTCTTAAATTGAATAGCATTAATTCAAAAATAGGAATTGGAATAACACTACAAGTCCCGCAGTGATCAGAAAGTTGAACACCGAAGTCAAGTATCATTGGCTGCGGTCAGTAAGCTGTTGGATGACCACTTTGATCAGCCTACGTAGGAACCAAGGGTGCGCGGTATCGGTTCACGTTAAACAGTTCTATTGCAAAGAGCTCGTCTTCAAGTGCAGGTCGTCGAACTAGCAAGGCAGAGGAGCCACCCCCTTTACATAGTATCAAAATTGTGATGGCATATCTTCCGATCTCCCTTCGGGGCTGTTTCCCAGATCGTAATAGCCCATTGTTCAACTCTTGTGTGCGACGTAAATAAAATAGCTACCTACCTGAATTATCTAGAAACTTATTATCTAGAAAAACTATTTTCTAGAAAACTATTATCTAGAAAAGCTATTTTCTAGAAACCCATTATCTAGAAAAACTATTTTCTAGAGACCTATTACCTAGAAACCTATCACCTATTATCTAGAAATGAATCGTTCATACTGCATAGAGATTCACGCCCTACTATATGCCGTCAAAAGAAACGATCCTGATTAGTACGTTTTTCAGTCAATCAGATTCTTATTCTACCTTGACAACAACCGGATGTGCATAAATGACATGTAATGAAATTAGCCAGGGTCTTTAATAGCAGCTGGGTGAACACCAACATAATAAACACAGAATTAAACGAAACCAACACATATATAATGTAACATTTATATAACTGACAACTTCCAACACAATTTTTAACTTATCATCATACTTCTTTGGTGAAAGAATTATCACAAATGTAGTGTTTGACTAGATTTCTGAAAACAAGGATAAATATTAAATAATAAAATGAAATTTTGGATCTACAGAAGACCCTTCTCATGTCAGAGGACGAAAACGAAAGTAATTTAACAACTTTAAGTAATTTAAGTAAAAACAAACAATAATATAGTTTGTCTAAAGTAAGAACTCCCCCAGATATTCGTCTGAACCTGTAGAGGGTGGCTATGGTAACGAGGTATGACTATTTCAAGTAGAGGTGAGGGGTCACAGTTTTGGTTTCTGCTCGAGTCGGCGAGTCTCTTTCTTTGATCTATTGTGTTAGTCCTAGAGTGAAGCTATCCTTACTAAAATGAGCCATTCTTTTTTCCATAGCACCAGACGGCCTCAAACTTTGTGGCGGGAGGATTTCTTACCGTAGACAAACTATATTAGTCTGTGATTTTCAATCCTCTTAGCATTATGTACCACAATACTGAACTCTTGCAAAGCGTCAATGTCATGGTAAAAGTATAATAAATTCAAGTTATAAAAATAACTAGACATTTAGAAATGATTTTTTTTTTTTGTTGATTAGGAAAACAAATTGTGATCTTTATATTTTTCTGGGGAATCGATCTGTCAAAACATTGCTTTGAGATTTGATGAGGGGTCACTGTAGACATGTAATAAATCCAGTCGTGATGTTAAGTAAAAACTAATTTACAAGATTGTAATTTTGAGGTGGAAACATAATTCTCTTCTTTAGAGAACGCTGTGCCAGTTAGTGTGGTTTTAATGGCGGATGACAGTTTCACTTCAGAAAATGGAGCTTTCTTTGGATTCGACACAATAGTATCAACAAACCCTTCCGATTTGCAACTGCCGAACCTCTCGTGGATTATCATCAAAGAGTTGTTGGAAGGTAAGCGATAATTCGCTTCTACTGGCAAATTGCGCAAGTTGACCAAATGCACATCAGCTGACCAAGATGCCGATAAGAATGATAAGTCCGATTTTTTTAATCTAGTGTTACTACCATCTTCTAGCAGAATAATCATCGGATATTGCAAAGTCAGAGAAAGTAAAAATGACTCTCGAGTCAAAGAGGGTGGGAGTTGTTTTTGATTATCGATTGGTTCTGGTACAAGCCAAAATGCCGTTGATACTAGTCTGTTGTCCAAAACTCCTTCCCCCATTCCGCGGCTATCGTCTGTTCTCATTCTTCGATCAATCATAAGCTCTATGGTTCCATGATCAGGGGACGTGGCACCATGACTGTGAGGAACTAAAAGTGATAATCTAGATCTTTCATCCTCAATATAGATGGCACTCGTGGTAGGATAATAGTTTGCTTGAACTGGAAGTTTCGGCACGTACTGACGCTTCAGCATTTGCAATCCATTCGAATCCGTGAAGAAATTACCCGAATTTTTTAAATCACTCGATATTCTCATGACTAGTTCGACATCTCTGGGTAGGTTTGATAAATCTGGAGATACTTCTATCTGCAAACCTGTCGGAGATGCATCAAAATTGTAAACGCGGAACGTTACTTTCAGGAAGTTGTGATAGACAATTATCAGTTCAGAAAGAACTGGACCACGCACAATGCACAGCAAAGGAAAATGATTGGTTAAATTGCTAACGGCAATCGGTTCGTTGCTTGTAGGTTCGAACAGATAGGCACCACTGCGGTATTCTTTGGGAATGTAGGCTCTGAAATCGGAATTTATCGATTGCGATTTTTTCGATCTCTTGTTGTAAATTTCTTTTATTACTCCTGTCGAGGAAAACTTCGCCAAAAATTGAGAAGACTCTAAATTTATGTTTTCATCAACGGGTTTTTCGAAATTGAAAACGGAATGCTTGAGTGCTGTTGATAAATCATCTTTCAAATAGAGAGAAATCGTTGATTTAATTGAATTCTCTGAATTCTTGTCATCAACTTGGACAATGGAATATACGGAATACGATAGTGGCTTCACTGTCGCTACAAACACTAGCTCGTACAGGTTGTTGGACATAACCAATGGGTCATTCCAAATCGGATTGATTTGTGACATCACTTGCTTACCTTTCGAATCCAGAACTCGGATTTCTGACCTTTTGACTTTCAGACGAATCACCTCCGAACGTTCAAACGTGAGAGAATTAAACAAAACAATTTTCCTTCCTTCCTCTGGTATTTGTAGTCGCAAGTGTTTCGTCTGCTCATTCCAAGAAGGTCTGTAAGCTTCCGGAAAAATTTGAGATGTCCACGTCGAACCATCGTTTTTATTTTCCATCAAAAGCATTTGAGTTACATGGGATGTAACAGTCATAGCATCAATTATACCCGTATGAAGCTTTTGACCATAGTCTACCATAACGTCCTCTTTAGAAGTTCCAGTCACAGCATCGTGGTGTTGAAAAAGAGCCAGTTTTCGCCTAGCTGACATCAAAAGTTTATAATCTTTTGTAAAAATGTACTTAGCTGAAAGGTCGATTTTAGTTTTGGCGAGAGAGTATAATATCTCCGAAGTCCGGAGCCAATGCTCAAGTTCCTGAGATAGTTTCTTATAAAAGGGCCGAGTAGAATAATAGCCTGTCCAGTACGAAGGTGTTGAATCCGCATAAATATCAGCATAGGGCATGAAATCCCCCACAATAGATGAAAGTGAAGTATTGCTAAGAGATTGGTCCAGTCTTTTTTTTACGGTGTTAAAATAATCACTCACCGTACCAAACCTTATTCGCGCATTCCATTCCTCCTTATTATTTATGAAATCGAACAGTTTTTGATAGTTTTCATACTGCTGTACCCACTCCATGTACAGATTGTACCGGAAATCATCGCCTAAAGGTACCAGGAGTACGTTATGACTAAAAAGCGATGCGTACCTTCCATACTGAGAAATCAAGTAACTGGCTTTCAGCTCAACGTTGCTGTCGGTTATTTCGTCTGCCGTACTTTCTGAGTACTCCCCTCCCACTTTCCGGAAGTCATATTTCAAGCAGGAAAATGGATCTGGACCACACGTATACTTGAAGCTGTACAGGTCAGAGGGAGCCATGTGACACAAAGTTCGTGGAGCGTCGAATGGCTGCTCCCAATAAAAATCGAACGATCTCGCTTTGGCCAAGAATGCTTTCCAGGAATAATGTGTTCGCAAGATGACAGTCTCCGATATTCCAGACGCGGAGAGTATGTAGGGCACGCTAGCAGAATGACCGAAAACGTCCACTGACCATCCACTCTGCGGAGTCGATTTAGTGAACTGCTTCAACCACTGGTGACCCTCAATGAGCTGGTCGATGATCGAAAAGTAACTTGTAGTTGCTTCGTCTGTCATAACCCATCCTCCCGTCACGATTTCCAACTGCTTTCTGTCTAGTAATGCTCTTACTGTTTTCCTTGTCTCTTCAGTTTGCCTGTAAAAACAATGCAAAAGGCAAACTTGTCAAAAAAAATTAATACAGGGAGATTTCGCACTTTTACGTTATTTTCCGTACGCTCCTGTACATAGAGTCCCTGGCCAGATTATTAGACGCACTGTAAGATTCTATGTAAAATCTTAATTATCAGATAATACTCTACAACTTTAGTGTTTTTACGCAGTTGAAACCGGAATTTACTTGCTTACGCTCGTGTATCAATTGGTTAACATTGTAATGCAATATGTTAAAAATAAATACAAATGGGAAATCTCCTCTATAAAAATTCATTACATTAATGTTTAAATATAAGAGTATTGCATTTAAACTCGTGAAAAACATGCAATTATTAAAAATACTACAATGCGTCAATAGTTTGATTTAATTATTACTATATAATAATATAATACCTGATATAATAAATATTCTATATTTACATTATATAGCGTCGAATTTATCCAATCCTTGAATTTATATTATATATCCGCTAATTTAACCAATTGCTACCCAGACGTAAACAAATGCAAACATTTGCGTAAAAACAATAAAACTGTATAATATTACCTAATAAAGATTTTACATAGAATCTTACAGTGCGTCTAATAATTTGGCCAGGGACTGTATAGATTAAATAATAAATAGTAATTAATAAATAATTGGAAATGAATTTCCAATACCAAATTTATTGAATAACAAAATTTTTTGAATTTTAAACTGTGAGTTACTGTGTAAAAAAATGTATTAATAATATGAATCATTTATTTAAAACATTTTTTTCAACCGAAATCGAAGATTCATAATATTGGGTGTATCCGTCCATTCACCACAAGATGGCATTATCTAAAGGGTATATATAAATTGACTGGAGTTAAACGTCTTATTGTAAGTTTGCTCATCTGGTAACAACGTAACCTTAAAATATTAGTGATTCCGTATAAGTATTACGCAATTATTTTTGTGCAAAAATGTTAAATTTTGTACGTCATTAACATACCTGGTCCAAGTTTTGTGCGTCATAACAAATAAGCGTCATTTGTGCGAACTTTAGATTTACTTCTCTAATTTGAAGAAACCTGCAGCTGAGGGACATCGATTGCTTGGTTAAGCATACGGTGATGCTGACGGTGTTAGTAAGTTATCGTGGTTTTAGAAGTTTAAAAACGATGAGTTTGACGTGGAAGACGAAGAACGCAGTGAAAGGCCGAAATTGTACAAAGGCAAGGAATTGGAAGAAGATTCATCCCAAGCGCATAAAAAAACTTATTTAGAAGTGACTCAACAAGCAATTTCACATTGTTTAAAATCGTTGGAAATGACCCAAAAAACAAGGAACTTGGTTTTCATACCAGATACGTTGAACGTCGATTGCACATGAAAATTGATTTTGCTATTTGGAAACACTTCAATAAGAAATCCTACCCCATCCGCTGTATTTACCAAACCTTGCCCCTTCAGATTGTCACCTATTCCGGTTGATGACACACGGTGTGCCTGATCAGAAATTGACATCATTTGAAGAAACCGAGGAATGGGTCGATTCCTAGATATCCTCGAAAGATGAAGAGTTCTCCCGGTGTCCGAATGCCCCCAGAAAGATGGGAAAAATTAGTGTCTATAGTAATGGAGAATACTTTGAATAAAAGATAATGTATCGTTTCTTTACAATAAACAGTTAATTTTTGATAGAAAATGGCGGAAACTTATTTGTACTCCCAATAAAATGCGTAGTAATTATTATAAAATAATCTAGAGGGCGCATTAGGGTATAATCCCTGTATACCGTTGGGCCAGTCTATCATTGACTGTACCCAGCGTACTACAGCTAGATTAGAATACAATAAAATTAATTGAGATAACAATGAATGCTAATTCAATATGCTTACTTGTCCCACCAATCTGCAAAGTAGCTGATTTCAGACCAAATAAACCTGAAATCTTTTGTCTTGTTGAGAAAGGAGACCATGTTATCCAGAATGTGAGTGACGGAATTGGAAAAATAATCATCGTAGGTTCTCAACCATCCGGGATCTACATGAGAATGAGGTACAACAATAACCTGCAAAAAAAAAAAAAAAAAAAAAAAAAGGTTATGAAAAAATTTAATGGGTCAACCTAATATAAAACGTAAAAAACTTCGATCTCTGAAGAACATTTTTCTGAATTTTGATTATTGGAATTCTCATTTTATAAGTCAGTTGAGTGCAATTTGTACTGGCCTACATTTTTTTTTTTTTTAACTAACTGTTTTCGCAGAGGCACATTTTCTTAAATGGCTGATGCAATTTAAGAACCAAAATGGATGTTTATTCATTTATTTTCTTCAAATTATTGTTTATCAAATTGTTGATATCAAATTGTTATAAATATGCCACCAGTGGCAGTGCAAATTACTTAATTTCCTAAAAAAATAAATCAATACAAAAATACTAAAAAACAAATTTATTATAATTGTATTAATTAACAGGGATCGCCAAAGAATTACCAGGCATTTTTTGCAAACCGGGGTCGGGTTGTTTTAAAAAACATTTTCAGATTGTTAAAAGTTAACGTATGAAACTAATCTGCATTCCATTTTTAATTGATTTCATTGAAATTGAATTGTAAAATTAAGTGCAGAAATTAGGATTTGCAATTTTTTTCATGTATATTGAAAAAAAGAGTAAATAAAGAAATTATCCTAAGACATTGAAAAAATTATTTCAACAAGTTTTTATATTTCGCTACTAGTCCAAATCTGCTATATTTACTTATAGGATGACAAAATTGAGTACCTTAAAGGATACTTATTTTTCAAAACAAAAATTTATCAGTTTTTAAGGAATTTTAAGGACCTTGTGAACCCTGTAAAGTCTAAATTTTTCCTTTTTCATTTCATTAAAAATTCGAAACGTAAAAAAAATTGCAAATGATAAAATTCCTTCGGTGTTGCAGTAAATACACATAACTAAACGAAAGAAAAGCGTAAGGCAATGAGATGCTGAAAAAGAAAAAAGTGCACACTGATTTGATGTCTGGTTTTGTTCCTATATTCACAAATGGAACTTCCTATATTCACATTATTTTGTTCACAACATGAGGTTATCTCCGATGTCATGAAAAAGGTTCTACTGGTTTTTTTACGGGTACATAACTTTTAAATTTATCTCTCCTTTAAAACTCAATAATGGACTAAGAGAAACAATTTAGTTCTTTGTTTATATGACCTTAAAACTATTTTTATAATTTATAAACATCAACCTTTGTATTTGTATGAAATATTCAAGAGTTATAAAAATACGTACATATGAAATATAAACGTTGATTGTTAAATAAATTTAATGATTCGCCTTGAAAATGGATGAATGAAATATTTTTTATTAGAAAAAAAAAGATCATTAGGAATTTATTATTCAAATCTTTTTGGGACTAATTTTAGAATAATTGTTATTTTAAAATATTTCTTAGATAAATTTGATTCCTTATTTCGACTTTCTTTCAACGTATAACTTTACCATGTTACCCAATTGATACATGAAACTTAAACAAGTGCAAACCGGTTTCATTCACATAAAAACAACAAAACTGTATAGCATCAACTGATAATTAAGATTTTCCTTAGACTCTTAGAGTGCGTCTAATATTTTGGCCTGGGACTGTATGTTTTTTATGATAATTAATGTGTAAATAGAATAGAATTTTGTTGATTGAGACCGCGAAAGCAGTATTTATTATTTTTCTTTTATAAAAACAAATGAGATACGTCAAACTAAATTTAGAACATTCTAAAAAAAAGAAAACCAAGTCGGGCAGACAAAGAACTATATTCCTATGCAAGCGGCATTGATTGTAAAACTTACAAAGAAACCTTTCGAACACTCTGTTGGAACATATGTTCTATTTAGAACGTTTCACGCAAGGATGCAAATTCCATTGGAATCCACACGCGAGCCAAAGGAAGTAATAAATGGAAGTTTGTAAAGAAAAAATAATACTTTTTATTTCACTTTTATTGTATCAGATTTCGCCCGGTGATCCTTTCTTTTGAAGTTTGTAGACTTTCACTGAAGCTGGCAAATAATAGTTAGATAACTAACCTCGTTGCCGTCGGAGTATAGTTACTGCACTGAAAATACATTTTTGGTGAAAAAATTAGAATTTATATTTTCTGCTGAGTTTTCCTTTTTATAATATGTAATTTAAGTACAGTCCCTGGCCACATGTTTAGACGCATTATAAGATTCTATGTCAAATCTTAATTATCAGGTGATACTATACAGCTTTATTGTTTTTACTAAAAGAATGCAAATAATTTTTTTAATCAAAATGGACAAAACTTCTTTGAAAAAAATGCGCTAAAAAGCAGCAGAAATTTCAATAAAAGAGAGAATAAAAGTAGAAATAAAGGAAGCGAAGGAAATAAAATTAAAATTAAAAATATAAAATTTAAAAATATGACCACTGAAGCCGACGTCTCCAGAGGTTTTGTTTTATGGCCGCTGGGGCCGGTACCCCCTGAAGACGTCGGCTTCAGTGGTCATATTTTTAAATTTTATATTTTAATTTTATTTCCTTCGCTTCCTTTATTTCTACTTTTATTGTTTTTACGTAGTTTACACTTGTTTACGTTCCTCTATCAATTGGTTAAATTTGACGAAATATAATATAAATTTGACGATTGTATTAACTAGACCAGGGGTGGGCAAACTTTTTAGGTCGAGGGTCAAAAATCAAAAAAGAAAAGTTTGGTGGGCAATGTAAAAATTTCTAAAATAAAGAAACATTATACAAGTTTTAATTTAAATATTTAATGAAATGAATAAAATTGTGATTTCATTTTTATAAATTCCTTATATTGAGTTTAGAAGTAAGATGTACTTATTTTAAGGAACGAGGCTAAATGTTAGTCTACTTCTGAAATTATTTTTTCCAAGGTTCATGGTTGAAAGCACTTGTTCACATATATAAGATGAATCAAACATAGCGCTGATTTTCTGGCGCGAGTTATTAAATTTGGAAAACTAGCTTTTTGTAATGATTTGCAAAACTCAAACTTTGGCAAATTTAGAAACAACCTCTTCAGATGATTGTTAGATTGCAACTTAATTAATTCAAGCAGAAAATCTGACCTCACTGTTTCACAATTTACGTTGAAAGGCATGGTAAAAATATCTAATTCTGTTTGAATGGCACTGAAATATTGATACCTGAAACTAAAAATGGAGTTTTTTTTCAAGCCATTCTCATAATTCTTAAGCTTTTCCTTTCCTTATTTACTGAGGGTATTGAATTCAACCTCGAGAAACGAGACAAGTCGTTCTTAGCTAGCTGCCCCGCAAACAAGCTTCAGTTTTAAAGCTTTGAAATGGGGCCAGATATCATCAATGAATTTATTTTTCCCTTGCATCTTAACATTCAAGTTGTTCATATGACAAAGAAGATCTGTGAAAAATGCCATTCTGTATCTTCGAATATAAAATGGATGTAAATGTATATTGTTTATATTCGCAACGCATCGGCAAGTTAAAATTCTATCCGCGGGCCGGATAAAACCTTTCGGTGGGCCACAGTTGGCCCGCGGGCCGTAGTTTGCCCATCCCTGAACTAGACGATATATTATATAAATGTAGAATATTTATTATATCAGGTATTATATTAGTATATTGTACTAATTGGACCAAATTATTAGACGCACTAGTTTTCTAATCATTACATGATTTGCAAGAATTTATATGCTATACTTTTATATTTAAACATACGTGTAATGGGTTCTTATTCAGAAGATTTTTAATATACTAAATTAAAATAAAATAAAATATTTAATATTATACATTTTTTCTGGGTATATGCATATGCTGAGAATGAATTAAATAAGCGAAATTACGGTTTTCAAAAAACAACTGTCATAAACGTTATCAGAAAAATGTAATTCTTTATTCTTGAATTTTATTTTATTTTTAATGTAAAAACTCGACGAGAAATAATTATTCATTTTTTTAATAAATCCATATGCTAATCATATTTTATTTAATTGAAAATAATATTTCTTTTACAAAAATGGCTGTTTTTTGTGGTTTTTTCATAACTAAGTTTATATAAACTAAAATGTAAAATAAACTATGGATTGGACATGAGCATAATAATTATATCTAAACATATAAATGAAAATCTAATGATGGTATCGCAGTTTTCCATTGTTGACGTTGCATTTTTATTGGCTGGAAAATCACATGGTAAAATCAAGTTTTCCCACATAATTTTTCTAATTGGTTTTGTTGTCATCAGCATAAAATTGATATAAGTCATAAAGGTACCGCTTTCCCATAAATATTTTTGAATTTTTAATTGAAAGAGAATTACCTGTGCTGATATTATTACGTTTTTAATTTTGCTTCTTTTCTAAATTAAGAGTTTAGGAGGATTGTTATTATTATTATTAGAATAACGTGATGCTACGTTACATTTTAAGATAAAGTTATTTAAATCGTTGTTCGATCTTACTAACCATTTTACAATTATTATTTTTTTGTTACAAATTACGTTAATATACGAATACGAAATACGGTTTAAGAGATTCGTTTAATGATACAGAACTTAACTTTCAGCTTCATGCACAAATTGATGAATGCAAAAATTGTATTCAAAATATACCTCCGTTCGTTTGGTAAGCAAAAATATTAAATTACAGTTGTGAACTCTCCAAACATTTTATTTGAATATACTTTTAATTTTAAATGTTATTTTAAAAAATAATTACTTCATCTTACTTAGCAATATGATTTATGTTCACTAATCACAGGGAAATATTTGGGGGTGGGAATTAACGGGACAAGTGTTCTTTTTAATACATATATTCCCAGATAGCAAAATAAGGTTAATTTTCTATCAGCACTATCCTTTTAATGTAAACCTAAAAAGGTTTTTATGCGGTTTACGTGTAAACCTTTTGATCTTAAAACGAGATGTGTCACAATCTGCTCTATTTTACACACATTATCCTAATCCAAAACCTTGGAAAACAATCTTTCATATAAAAACCTTAAATCGAGGTTGTCTTAGCATGAAAACATCCTAAAAATAAAGCTAGTCTTATGGTGAAAATAATCTTACCTTACCTTGGACCTAAGTGACCATTTTACCTAAGGGACAATACTTTTTAAAAATAATTTTTAATCCTTTTAGAATGAAAGGTTTGAAACTGCAATATTTTTGCTTTATTGAAAAAAAGGTTTTTAGTGCAAATATTTTCGTGATAATAAAAAGAAAATTCCGACACAAGGTTGCAGTAAGGTAACATGCTTTCTGGGATTTTTAGTATAAAAACTTCAACTGTTTTATGCCAAGAAACAGCAATTATTGCGAAGCAATCATCATGGTTGGTGAGTTTAGCCCCCTAGTGGTTAAAAATCTCCCAAAAATACTTCGATGGAACATCTTTTGGCAACCTTTGTTAATCATTCTTGTTAATCATGCTGCTCACATGAGCTCCAACAATATCCGAGTTTATAACACATTTCTGGAGAATAATTTTCTTTTTATATTTCAAGCTTTAAAAGGTCAAAATACCATTATATTTATTTCAGATAACAGAATATGGTTTAATTTCAAGCTGCGAAAACCTTTAAATGTAAACCTAAAAAGCATTTTTTATGCGGTTTACGTCCAAATTCTGTCACAATCTGCTCTATTCTACGCTCATTAACCTAATCCAGAACCTTGGAAAACAACCTTCTATATAAAAACCTTAAATCGAGGTTGTCTTAGCATGAAAACATCCTAAAAATAAAGCTAGTCTTATGGTGAAAATAATCTTACCTTACCTTGGACCTAAGTGACCATTTTACCTAAGGGACAATACTTTTTAAAAATAATTTTTAATCCTTTTAGAATGAAAGGTTTGAAACTGCAATATTTTTGCTTTATTGAAAAAAAGGTTTTTAGTGCAAATATTTTCGTGATAATAAAAAGAAAATTCCGACACAAGGTTGCAGTAAGGTAACATGCTTTCTGGGATTTTTAGTTTAAAAACTTCAACTGTTTTATGCCAAGAAACAGCAATTATTGCGAAGCAATCATCATGGTTGGTGAGTTTAGCCCCCTAGTGGTTAAAAATCTCCCAAAAATACTTCGAGGGAACATCTTTTGGCAACCTTTGTTAATCATTCTTGTTAATCATGCTGCTCACATGAGCTCCAACAATATCCGAGTTTATAACACATTTCTGGAGAATAATTTTCTTTTTATATTTCAAGCTTTAAAAGGTCAAAATACCATTATATTTATTTCAGATAACAGAATATGGTTTAATTTCAAGCTGCGAAAACCTTTAAATGTAAACCTAAAAAGCATTTTTTATGCGGTTTACGTCCAAATTCTGTCACAATCTGCTCTATTCTACGCTCATTAACCTAATCCAGAACCTTGGAAAACAACCTTCTATATAAAAACCTTCAATCGAGGTTGTCTTAGCGTGATCCTTAAATAAAGCCAGTCCTAAGGTGTAAATAATCTTAAATCTAGGTAATTATAAGGTTTCTTTTCACAACACCTTGTATGCTAAGCTAAAATCAACGTTGTCATGAAATTTTAACGGACAATGCAATTTGATCCTATTACTAGTGTGACGTCAGGTAAAACGTCATTATGGACCTAAGTGATAATACATTTTTAAAAAGCTTTAAAAATAATTTTTAATCCTTTTAGGATGAAAGGTTTGAAACTGCAGTAGTTTTGCTTTATTTGAAAAAAGGTTTTTAATACAAACATTTTCGTGACATTAGAAAGAAAATTCCGACACAAGGTTGCCGTAAGGTTACATGCTTCCTGGGTATTATTATTAACTAAAAGAAATCGCCCTGACGGTCATTGTAAACTATTTTTTATATGCATAACAATAATATAAAATTGCATCTATAATTACGTGATAAACATCAATTTCGAAATTAATATATGCATACTAACGAATTCTTTAAATCAGTTTAACATTGGAATATTGTTTGCACAACAGTCCTTTCTTGACAAGCATTAATCTTTGCTAATCGTTACTTTTATCAATAACATACAGATCAAATTTTATTAGACTGAAAAAAGCAGTCTAACCGTGAATACTACCGGGTGGAAAAGATTAACATTAAAGAACAAATAACTTTTATATAACTTATATATATATTAAATAAATACATACAAATATTTTTCACAACCAAATGGACTCATTTTAAACATTTATGATTGTAACTGAGCAAATGCAACAACATTTTTTTTAAGTGTCTTAATTATTATAAGAGTATAAAATTTAAATGCGACGGTTATTTGATTTTATCATCCATAATTGCAGCAATAGATATTACTGTATAAAAGAGTTTAAAAAAAAAAGAAGAAAACAATTTAGTATTTAAATGCTTGTAAAAAAAGGGATTTAAGCTATAACTTAAAAAAAAAAGTACGTACTTTAAACTTATTTGTCCATCATTTTTCAGTATATAAATATATTAAGTTTTTATAAAAAAATTTTTGTACTGGAAGGTCTGTTTCATACGTGTGAAATATAGAATTGTCCAAAAAATACTCGATTGGATTTACCGCTATCTGTATCTTATTACTTAAGATTATCGGATGTTCGAAAATTCAATGGAACAAGTTATTATACAGTTAATTTTATTTAAATACGAAATGATAGTGTATAAATAGTAAGTATTGGGAAAAATTTGCCTTCATGGAGGACTTTTTGATGGAACTAACCTGCATTTGCGTTACATGGAGAGGAAGACCACGGGAACCCCCCACGGTTAGCCTGACTGCAAGGGGATTCTAGCCCATGACCCGTCTACCAATAAGGATATTTCACGTCATCACTGTGGTCGGTGCGGAATTTGTATCTACCAGCCATGGCTGGGATTCGAACCCGGTTCAACTCATTGAAATGCTAACGCTCTATCCCAAAAGGCCATCACGGCTCTCGTTGATATTATTATAGTTATTTGATATGTGCTGAAGATATAATAGTAATCAGTGTTCGGAGTACTTGTTAAATGCATACCGAGCAGTGGCCCTTAACCTTAAAAAGTTATTGATGTAGTACAAATGTATACCAGTCAGTGGCATTAAACTAGACCTAGTTTATCTCTACCAAAGCGACTATATAATTGTCAACATTCACCAATGTAAGTCAAACCCAACCAATATCGGTCATTCTCAGTAACATATTAATTAAAGCTTTTTTTTATTTTATTTACCTAATTAGAATTTGAAATATTAAAAAAAAAAAATCAGAAACTTCTCTTTCTCCTTCACTGAGATATCGCAGGGCGTGAGAAAAACATCACATTTGTGGATTTTGAATTTTAGAGATAAATCTATCATTTGAGTATCACTATTTTATCACATTTAGTGGATTTATTAAATAATTTCATTTTATACTAGACTGTACCACGCATAAGTTCTACACTGAAAATGGAATGGTGTTAAAAGTTATGATTCTGAAACTTCTAAATTGAATTGAATTATAACATATAATTTAAAATGTAGAAATGCAATTTTCACTCTCCCCTATCTCAACACAAAAAAATAACATTTTATTTAAATGAAATTGTAAAAATATCAAATTATAAAATATTTCAAAAATTCATAAACTATTAACGCTACTCTAATTAATTTTATTACCCATTTTTCAAATGGGTCTTGTTTTGGGTTTTAGGGTGTGGGCACTTTATTTGGACGTCATCACACTTTTCAACTGTGCGAAGGAGTAATAGTAAACAGTGCGCATGCGTTGCTATGAAGACCGCTACTATTTTTATTTTCACTAGCAGACATTTTTAATGTATTTACATAATAATAATTTAAAGTATTTTTTATATTCTTTCTATTATTAACTTATAATTACTGGATTGGCGGTGATTTCAATATAAGTATGAAGAAGGAAAAGTATTTTGTGACGTCTTAAAACACATACATAAGGAAGGATATGAAAACCAATCCGACGACTAACATCAATGTAGACAGTTTTTGCAACCCATGATTTGAAATGTTTAACGGAGTAAATCCAGAAAGAAAAAGCATTTGACCCATGGGTAACCAGTGATCGTAATAAAGCGATCACAAATTTTTTTATTTAACTTTCTAATTTTCTTAATTATTTTATACTACTTGTAAAGTTTTTTTTGAGCTCATTTTAATAAATAATCTTATTTTGCCCTTGGCTTATATATATATGCTTAAAAATTAACTGAATGTTTTATTACCCGAACTTTGAGGGATAAAGATGGTTTTTCCTTCACTTGGGTTAGAAATAAATTTTACCATCAACCTTTAGGCTAATTTGTTATTAATTACTAATCTTGTTCGACCGAAAAACAAAAACGTGTTATTACTCATTATCTTTGATTTCGTTTAAAAAAAATATTACAGATATAGTTTTTGAGTTCACGAATAAATCGGAAGCGTCATTGTGGTCCACGCTTCGAACATCGGTCAACAGAAGATATTCCCAAAATAGACATTTATGTTGATAGGCAGTTGAAAAAAGAAATGTGGAAACCAGAGAAAAAATAAATTAAATGAAATAAATTGTGCTATATAAACAAAAAACATATGTTTTTATTTTTTTTTTTTCAGATATTTTTGGCGTAAAAGAACAACTGGAGCGTGACGGACTTTCATTAGTCCTCTCCCACGACAAAAACGAGTCATTTTTAGAAAAAAAGAATATTAGAATAAAATATAACAAACGATCGTTTCTAAAACATAGTATGCATACAGTTTGTAAAGGGTACAAGTGTCATGTGACTCATTTCATTTATACATCCAAATGCCTTAATTATTAGAATAAACCTTTCAACCCCGAATCAAGATATGTTTCCAAATTGCATATCTACAGTTCCTGGCCAAATTATTAGACGCACTCTAAGATTCTATGTAAAATCTTAATTATCAGATGTGATACTCTATACAGCTTTATTGTTTTTAATCGAATAAAACCGGTTTGTATTCGTTTTTGCTCCTGTATCAATTGGTTAACATAGTAATACAATACGTCAAAAATAAATACAAAATATATAGGAAGTATGTCCTGAATAAAACCCCTTTACAAGTATGATTAAATATAAAAGTATTGCTTTTAAACTCGTGTGCAAAACATGCAATAATTAAAACACTACAGTGTGTCTAGTAATTTGATCTAATTATTATAATATACTAATATAATAAATATTCTATATTTATATAATATATTGTCTAATTAACATAATATATAATATATTGTCTAACACTAACGTAAACAAGTGCAAACCGGTTTCAGTCACGTAAAAACAATAAAGCTGTATAGCGTCACCTGATAATTAAGATTTTACATAAAGTCTTTTAGTGCGTCTAATAATTTGGCCAGAGACTGTAGTTGATAATGTAAAAACTTCATTTCGTTCCAAAATTATAAGGGTTGAAAAAATGACATGTTTCAAAATCTTTTTCTGAAATGAATGTTATATAAATGTAAGAGTGTTATAATTCTAGCATATTAGGCATATTGTAATAAAGAATGGGATACCTGCAAGTTATATAGTGTGGGCAAAGAATATATAAGTGTGGGTATCTCGATCCTGATTGGTTGTTGAAACGTGGCATTTGTTTACATTAACTGTTCTTTCCATTCTATTTCGGGTAAGCCGAGCCAGTGAAGTATTAATTCTCTTAAGTGACTCATTCTAGATTCTTTCACAAAGATTTCAATTCTTTCACTATATGTTTCTTACTTAACACAAAGGCACGAAGTCATTTAGAACATAAACAAACTAATTATGTTTCGAAGTTGCTAGGTGCACAAAACAAAAATATATCACGGATACAATAAAATACACAAACAAATAATTAATCTAAGTTAAGTAAAAGACGAAGAATTATATTTCAATAAATTTGATTTACGATACTACGCTCTATTTAATTAACTTTTCGCTAATTAACATTGTAACTTTATTTGAAGAAAATTAGCTCAACTTTAAAACGCCATTTTGCTTATAAAAGATCAGCTGACGCTGATGTCATTAGGTCACGTGTGTTTGTTATTTGTGGTTTTCTTCTTCTTGAAGTGCAAGTACGCAATTGCATAATATTGTTGCTTCCTGCCCAGTGCACCATTAAACAGATAATTTTTATTTATCTAAATTACCTAAATAAAAATAAAAATGCTTCATATAATTACTTTGTAAAATTGCATTTAAAATTTGCTTTTTCTTCGTAATTTAATAAATTTTTGACAAGCTCATCAAGTGTGTCACAAGGAGCTATTTTAAAAGACACTAATTATTATAATAATAAACAAATGGTTTGCATAAAATTAAGATAATTTAACTAAGCAAATGTATTAATTCAAAAGGCGTTATCTTGTACGGAAAAGTATGATTGAGTAACTAGTTTCTTGGCATGTAACTTTAGTACTTTATGTTAAATGTGCTTTTAACAATGCATATACACTCATGTCCATAAATTAAGGATAATGAAGTTCAGGCACAGAAAGAGACAGAAGCCAAACAAATTTGACTTATTTGTAAAGTCTATGTTTTAAACAAAAGGTAAAGAGCAAAAAAGATGCTATATGTTTGACATAATTAATAAAAATTGCGATTTTTACTCCCTGGAGCAAATTTCAAAAAAGAACCTATTTACAAAAAACAGTATAACATGGTTAGTATGATGGTTAATACGGAGTACGTCTCCCGGACGATGCAATACAGGCCGTACAACGCCTAGGCATGCTGAGTATCAAATTATCAATCTGATCTTGAGGAATATTTCACCACTCATCAAGCAATGCCCTCCGAAAGTCCGGTAGACAGGTGGGAGGGGGTTGACGGGCTGCAATTCGTCGGCCAAGCATATCCCACACATGCTCTATTGGATTCGAGTCCGGTAAGTATGCTTGCCAATCCATACGGGTGATATCCTCCGATTGAAGGCATTCGTCTACAATGTTTGCACGGTGAGGACGGGCGTTGTCGTCCATAAAAAGAAATTCAGTACCCATGGCGCCCCGAAACAAACGTATATGTTGTTCCAGAATGACATCCCTATAGATGTGACCTGTCATCGTTACACTCTGAACATGCATGTCAGTTCTGGAACCAAGAATAATTTCTCCACAAACGAGCCATCCTGCACCACCGCAACGGTGTCGTTCAATGGTGTTGTCTAGGTGGTAACGGGTACCTGGCGCTCTCCATATGAAAGTCCGGCGAGAATCAAACTGCAAACTAAACCTGGACTCGTCGGAAAACATCACACAAGACCACTGTTGCGGTGTCCACAATGCATGCTCTCTACTCCAGGCTAATCGCAGGCGACAGTGAGTTGCGGTAAGTGGAACACATCTGACAGGCCTAAGAGCATATAGATCAATATGCCCTAAGCGTCTGTACACGGTCTGCCTTGAAACTGTCGTACCGGTAGCTGAAGAGAGCTGACGAGACAGGTCTGATGCTGTGTTCCGTCTGTTTCTTTTGGCAGTAACTACCAAATACCGGTCTTCATTCGGCGTTGTAACTCGGGGGCGATCTGTGCTGTAGCGTCTTCTCACATTACCATCATCTTGGAATCGTTGCCAAAGCCTGGAGATGACACTCTGGGCGATTCCAAGTTCCTTGGATACTTCCAGTTGGGTACGTCCACATTCCAGTCGTCCGATGATTCTGCCACGTAAAACATCATCCAAATGCTTCCTTTGTGCCATAACTATGCGGTTATTGCACTGAAAGGCTTTTAAAGCGCTTGTGAACAATTTTACTTCTTTGCCACCATTCCTTATATACCCCTCTCTTACACTCTCGTCATTGTAACGTACTACCAGCGTCATCTAGTGGTTTCCTGTAATTTGCATATTCTTCTTCAGGATGAGTGTGATAATTCTACAGGTGAAATTTTAATTTTAGAGTTTGATTTCCGTGTGATTCTGAATTATCCTTAATTTATGGACATGAGTGTACAAGAATTGATGGTGCACAAAGAATTTTTACTTTTTATACAATTAAAAAAAAATTAATACAAATCAAATTAATAAAAATTAATAAGTTTTAAAAGTAAGATTACTGCAAAAAAATGAGAAACTGTAATTACTGTAAGTCATGGGTATCAAAAACTGCATTAATTGATGTTTGTCTTTATCGTCCAATGGACTGGATAGTTTTTTGATTTATGCTATTAAACGTTTAGAAAGACATCACAAAATTCTTTCCTTTCTCTTAGTGTTTATATTCATATTAAAATAGCAGACGATGCAGCAATTGTGAACAAGTTTCATGAAAAAGAACAATAAAGTATCTTACATTAATATTATATAAAAACATTTAAAGGGCTGCACACTGGAGAAAATAAAAAAAGACAAACTCATTCAATTTACTCCAAGAATTTCCAAAATTATCGTCTGTTTTTTTATTTATGCTTATGTTAACCTGATTTTCCGTATATCTTACAATTCTATATTTATGATTATAGTGTTGAAGCTGATGAAGACGAAAAGTATTCGAAAATGAAAATCTTACAGTCTATGGCCAAATTATTAGACGCACTATAAGAATCTATGTAAAATCTTAATTATCAGGTGATACTATACAGCTTTATTGTTTTTACGTGACTGAAACCGATTTGCACTTGATTTACGTTCCTGTATAGATTGGTTAACATTATAATGCGATACGTTAAAAATGGATACAAATAGGAAGTATATAAAATCTGTATAAAAACCCATTACATATATGTTTAAATATAAAATAAACCATTAATGTGAAAATTTACAAAATTCTTTAATATATTATACTTTAAATTTTTCAACGATCAGTGCAAAACGTGCGAAAAATAAAATTAACATTAAGGGATTCAAATTTTTGATTGCCCTTCTGCCTGAACTATTGATACCCTACTTTTCAAATTACGGTGACACGCCAAATTTTGAGGGTCACAAATCTAAATGTTCAAGACTTCTTTTTTCTTTATCTTTCTTTTTTTCAATTTTTTTATTTATTTTTCTGCCCTATACATTTTAACATAATGTACTTTTTACATTAATTTTAAATTGTGTTTTTGAGAGATACGACGATAACTGCTAACGCATTTTTCAATTGACTTCGCAATGGAAATGTATGGCAATTTCTTGTTTTTCTTATTTATTATTATTATTATAAGAGAACAAAAGAATGAATCATTTTATCAGCTTACAATCGACGTCGCGGGTTCCTTAAAAATAATACTTCTAAAAATCAAAAGATAACGCTTATTACATTTAAATGACTACTTAAGGAGTAAAATATCTACCTCCAAGGGCAAATCCTTCCACGTGTTCCTTATCTTCCGATAACGGCTTTCTAATTCTTCGTTCCAAAACCCGATAGCTCTGTTATCTGGAACGCCAAAGTCCAAATTGGGATAAACATCTCCCGTGTCTATCCTGGGAGAGGAGGGTTTCGGTGTTCCCACTTTGCAAGCATCGGAAGTGGTGGTCCACAGCCTGTGCCACCAGGGAGGCGATGAGGATGGTCTGGGGAGCAGTCCGAAATCTTCCTGAGAATGGATGGGAAGGTAGTATGAGAGGGTAATGAGGACGATTCCCGTAAAGAGGATGGAGATGAGAGCTTTAGAGCGGAATCGTCTGTGGAACCTTGTTAGCATGTCCGACAAGTTGTTACATTAGTTGTGGAATGAAGCGTTTCACTCCTCGCTTGTTCGCTTTTTTTTTTTTTTTTTTAAATATAAAAAGAAAGAAAAAAGTAGATAAAAAATCGCTTGCAACGGATGACAGTGATAAGGTGCGGTTTTCATTGGTTGTTTTTTATGCTGCTTCATGTGTGTCGATTTTTCTGCTTTCTCTTTTCTTTTTTAATGATTAAATTACATCTGAATGAATAAGTTTGATTTACATGCGCCACAATAGTGGGAGAAGAATCCTGGCCAAATTAATAGACGTGGAATAAGATTCTGTATAAAATCTTAATTATCAGGTGATACTATACAGCTTTATTGTTTTCTCGCGACTGTTTGCACTTGTTTACGTTCGAGTATCAATTGGTTAAAAAAGATGATATATAATATAAATTTTACGATTCTATAAATTGGACGATATATTTATATAAATATAGGATATTTATTATAGCAGGTATTATATTAGTATATTGTAATAATTATATCAAATTACTAGACGCACTGTAGTGTTTTAATAATGGCATATTTAGCACTAGTTTATAGGCAATACTTTTAAACTTACATGTAATGGGTTTTAATTCAGGAGATTTTTTACATACTTTCTATTTGTATTTATTTTTAACGTATTGCAATACAATGTTAACCAATTGATATAGATTATAATATGAACATTTTTCCGTTTTGTTATTCCTTTATTTTATAACCGTTGTTGAACAGCCGACTCAATTTTTGGGGTTTACGACTACTAATGTTCAACTCCGTAGCCTTGTCATTTTGAACCCAATCTAGAAGTCAAGGGAACTCCTGTATCGAGTATTAGACGAAATTTTCCTTCCAGGAGGACTTTTTTTTTTCTTGAGAACTGTTCAACCAATTTATTTCAAATTCTATAATAAACTAGGCTAATGGAAAAATGGGGGATGTTTTCCGTCCACTTTGTGTAAAGCACTGAAATGCATAATTTTGAAAACCTCGTAATATTTTCCTCTTCTGATTTCTAATGAGATTCTTATCAAAATATATTTGGTAAGGAGATTGTTCAGAATAGAAATTATAACTTTTTTTTATGGCTTTTTATCAATTATTACTATTAGTTCACACTCTCCCTATATTTTCAATTACTTAATCCATTTCTGATTTTGTTCAAATGATTGTTCGATTGATTGTTTGATTTTGTTCTTTGCATTTGTTCAAATTTTCAATCGTTAATAAAATACTTCTTATTCATCCACTCAAGTTCAAATACATTTTTTTTAAACTTGTAGTGGATGACACTTGATGTTAAGAGTTTTAAAAATATTAATTCATTAATTAAATATAATAAATTAATTTTAGTTCCGCATGGAAGATAAAATTGTAATTAAAATAATTTTTTTCTTTTTTGACCATGTAGAAATTGGCTTTAAAAAAATATTTTTACATTACTTCTTTTGTCTAAAATTTTATAAAATTTAAACATGCCAAGAATCAAACACTAAGCACATTTATAATAATAATATCAATGGATTATATTTGGAGCAGTGTAGCCGATTGCGACACTTATGTCATTCAGAAATAGATTAAGTAAATGCCGCAATCGGCTACACTGCTCCAAACACAAACGTCATTAAGTGCTCTAGGGGAAGTCGATCGAACGGTGATGTAATGCTGAGGAGAAAAGATCATTCGGAAATTACAGGATCGTGGAACTCGTGTTTATGTATAAAGAAACAAATCCCACCCCAAGGTGTATAATATCTGGGGTACATAGCTGTTTTCTTTTTGTAGTATGTATGATTGCTTTCTTGTTACAAAAAATTTCTCCATGTTTTATACCTTTATCCTATTGTTGATCCATATTTTTACAAAAATATAATTTTTTAGATTATTTTTTTTTAAATAAAATAATCTTTAAAAAAATCACAGCTATTAGTTTCGCAGAATAATTAGTAAAAGAAAATTTTGTGTGGCATTCTTTCGAATAGATAGATTCTTTTTCTGGTAACCCTTATGCTAAATTTATGGAAATAAGTTTGTGCGATTTTAGTCGCGAAAATAGGTCAAGAAATAATAATCCTGATTTAGTCATAAAAATTATTAAGTTAGCACTTATTTATAGAATTGTAGAAAAAAAAATTAGGTTTTATTGGTTTACCTCTCCATTTAACACAAATGCGTGTTAGTTTCATTAAGAGGTCCTCCGCGAAGGCGAACTTTCTCCCAATATTTGATCAAGGAGATCCCTTGTCTTCGGGTTCTAAATTACAAGGCTATGGAATTGAACATAAGTAGTCGTAAACTCAAAAAATGGTCGGCTGTTCAAAAACGGTTATAATTCTAAAATATTGAATTCGATTAAAGAAAGTTTCTAGAAGTGTATATGACAACACTTTTTTTCCATGCCAGGTCTAAACTATCATCGAATGTAATTGTAATAGTAAAGAAAGTTTCGAAATTTTACATTATAAAATTACTATTTAAAAAAAAACGTATTTTTTATGATTTTTCTGAAAATATAATTCGTTTTATGAATACTGCAGTTTGGAATCCTTTATATCAGTCCTCCCCAACTTTTTTATCACCGCGGACCTGTCAACATTTGATAATTTTACCGCAGGGGCAGGGGACGTTGATTGTTTATATTTTAGATTACTTTGATTTATTAATTTTAATTTAATTGTATTTAAAAATGCCGTAGAAATAAAGTACAGTTACACCAAAAAATAAATATAAAGTAATTTTTAACTTACTAGAACTCTAAATCAGTGAGAACCCTGAGCTTGTTTCTTTGCAATGAGACGGTTCAATCTGTGGGTAATCGAAGTGTGTTGCTTATATCCAGTTTATTCCGTTGATTTGCTTTAGTTGCTGTTACTGCAGAAAACCACCCTTCACACAGACAGGTTGTCGGAAAATATTAATGGAACATAGATATTTTTAATTTGGGGTATAAGCCTAAGAAATTAAATTCAGTTTCAGATTGAAATGGGCTGCCCGGTACCATTTGATCCACGTTGGGAAAAACTGCTCTATGGAGTCCTAAAAATGCGCTGACAATCATCGGAAAAAAATAAGATTATAATAATAACCATGGAATCTCATAGGAAATATGTAGTGTTCGTTATAGCTAGTATTAGTGCGTAAATATTAACTGTTCGCATGTTATTATTATACTCTTATTTATCTTACAAACAATATTCTTTTAAATGATTGAGTTGCCAATCTAAGACTAGCATTGACTAAAAAAAACTTGCATTGTAAGTTATTCAATAATCAACTTTTTATTCAAATAGTTTTGAATCCTAAATATTTATTGATAAGCTAAACTTTCAAGCTTGCAATATAATTTCCCATTATTGAACAATTTTTTACTTAAAATAGTTCCAATTAGAACGATTATATTCCGTCGGAAACAAAACTTAAATATAATTAAAATGATGTTGTCTAAAATAATATAGTAGTAATAATAATTAATTATATTTGAATTTTCTTTTATAAGAGTTTGATCTTAATTCTAAAACATCCTCAAACGATAGAATTTTTTATATATCAAACGATAAAAATAAATACCTTTTTCAGAAAGATTAAGAAGTTTTAATGCTAAAAAATTGTGATTCGAGCAGCGCCGGATTACCCATTGTGCCAGACTGGGCTATGGCCTGGGGCCCCCAATGATTAGGGGCTCCCTTAAAGAAAAATTTTTTTAAATAAATTAAAAAAATTAAGAAAAACAATGATTTTTTAAAAAAAATCAATTTCAAATATATATTAATAAAATACGATAATTTGTTTACATAATTATTACATAATTTTTTACATATTTATTTATTACTTATTTTAGTTATTATTTATAAGTATTATTATAGTTTATGTATCATAATATTTATCAATGTTTTTTAAGTTCAAATTTGTCCTTTTGATTTGCGCGTGAAAAAATTGAAAGTAGTACTGAGACTTGTTTAAACAAGAAGCAAAGAATTAAATGTTGTTGACATTATTTTCTCATAATTTGTTTAGTGTTTTATAATTGTTTAGAGTCCGTAAATCTATTTGATCAATAAATAATTACAAAATATTTTACTAAAAGGTAAGTGTTTGTTTATTGTTTTATATACTCTAGAAAAAACTCGGACAACTGGTCACTTTCAATCAAATTTTATATATTGAAATTGTCACTGTTTAAGAGGTCCAGGATATTATTTATTTTTATTTTAAATATGCTTTCTCAAATGAAAATATACATAAATACTTTTATATTTCAATAAATAAAAAATATACGAGAAAAAAAATATAATCTAAGGGCCCCAAAAATTTGAATGGCCTAGGGCCCCCGAGCCCTGGATTCGAGTAATCAAAGTTACTGGGATGAGATTTGTATAATAAAAAATTAAGTCATTTTGCGTCTCTTCTTGAGCTACGTGATATTTATTTATAAATAATAGATAGTATGTAAAACGTTACGCTACGGGGGAAAAAAATTTTGTTCTAAAAGGTATTTCAAATCTATAAAAACTTTCTTTTCAGTTATTTTTCGAATTATTTCTTAGATGGCAGCACTAAAAATGATTCCATTTTGAAAAATCTAGAAAATTCTTTGAGTTTTGATAATAGATAGCAGCACAAGTAGTTTCTTAAAAATACGAAACTTTCCTCACGGTTCCCTTAATGCTTATAAACACCGAAAAATGAAGAGGGGGGGGATGCTTATTCAGATAGTAATATCCCTTACCGAGTGTCGGTAATTATCCCTATTATTACCCCTATATAGTTAGAAGAAGAAAAAAAAACGAATTTGTATTTGTTACACTTTTCTGCTCGCAAAGTTATAGTTCCGATGGCGATTTTTCTGTAAATCAGCTGTATTCATTCGAATCTAACCATGCCAAGTTCCAAGCATATAACTGCTCCAGCGATAGGCATTGATCTACGAGCGATGACATATTCTTGTGCCGACAGTGTTGCCAGATTGGGCTACTTTTAAATGTCCCCGAAAATCGAATTTGGGCTACCCACAACTTTTTGGATCTCTACAAATCTTTAAAAAACTTCCTTCCCATTTTTAAATGATTTTGAAAAGTCAGCAATTTCTCTACTTTTTATTAAAAGTGATTTTTTTTATTTATTATTATGAAAGCGCAACCGCTTTGGTTTTGAAATCTTAATTTGTCTTGCTGCGTCTATAATATTCCTATATCTATGTTTCAGTTCGTAAACTGGTGAAATCGCAAAGATATATATAAAGAAAAATGCACGGCTAATAAAATAATTTGTAATCGTTTATATTCTGGAAAAATAAATCACGTGACCTTTACCCTGAGTTAAAACGATATATTGAATTCGACGAAATTTTTAAAGCAATGAATGCACAGAAGACCATGATCGTTGGACAAAAGTGAAAAATTAAATTTTCAACTAAAATATGTGTAGGCAGTATTAATAAAGCCCAAATTAAGTATTCATAATCTTTTCAAACATTATAATTTACTTTTTGGCCAGACATCTTTGGCCTGAGAAAAATGAAATATATGATGTAATGAAAAATATGTTAAAATAAAAAAAAAAATTTTAATTTAACTTTTAAATTCATATTTAAGAAATATATATAGGAATTTCACCTTACTGTTACATTTTTATCAGAGCAATTAGTCTGAAATTATAGTACAATTTATCGGATTAGTTAATACTCTTAACGAACTTATAGTTTATATCTTATCATTTGACATTTTACAAAGTTTGAATGACTTTTGAAACTTGGTTCCAAAAAGTTCCACGAGGTAATTAGCTAAACTTTTTTTTTGTTGTCTTCTTTGATGTTTTCTCTTTCGAAAAAACCTGCCCCATTTTGCCCATATTGCAAAGGTGGACTAAGTATACCAAAAAATATTATTATTATAATTATGTTATTAACATAATATAACATATATATTAACATATATAATATATAACATTATAATTACGTTTTTTTTTTTTTTTTCATGTTTTCGCGTTATTTTGTAATACTTTTACTTCGGAAATATAATTTGCTTTTCATTTTTAATATAAAATTACGAAAATTATTATATTTTCATTGCTATATTTAATTATTTAAACGTACTATATATTTTTTCAAAATTTCTGCTCGCCATATTGCAGCCGCCATTTTTTTTTCTTTTTTTTTTGTGGGTATTTTCAGTGTTTTTCAAAATTTCATTTATGAATTCAATTTACCTGCTCATAAAAAACCCTAAATAAAATCCCACATTGGTGATATGTATGAACTCATCAAAATTGATGGATGATACACACTTAAACAGTTGATTTGCTTAAAAAAAATAATAAATAAATAAATAAACTACTCAAAGAAAAGGAGAAAAAAAATAAAAATCCGGTGAATTAAATAAAGTCTCCCGGTAATAAACAAAAATGAAGGGAAAAAAATGAACAAAATGATTTAAAAAAAAAAATTTTAAAAAAAAGAGCGAAATGCTATAAAAAAAATAATTATGAGTGAAATGCTATACAAAAAAATTATGAGCAGAAAATGATATAAATGAATAATAAAAAAAAATACAGCATTAATCAACTAGTGGTATTCGCTCATCGAATTCTATCACGGATAAAATTCTGGAAGGGGAGTATTGTGGCGTTACCACTATAAATATTGAATATCAATTAACTAGTATATAAGTCATGTTAACTTGATTCTATCACGAGGTACCTTTTGCTAGATGAAGGCTGACATAGTCGAGAATTATAACCCCACATTGGTGACATGCGGACGTGATATGAACACATCAACATTGATGGATGATCCACACTTAAACAGTTGATTTGCTTAAAAAAATAATAATAATAATAAATAAACTGCTCAAAGAAAAGAAGAAAAAAAATAAAAATCCGGTGAATTAAATAAAGTCTCCCGGTAATAAACAAAAATGAAGGGAAAAAAATGAACAAAATGATTTTAAAAAAAAAATTTTAAAAAAAAGAGCGAAATGCTATAAAAAAAATAATTATGAGTGAAATGCTATACAAAAAAATTATGAGCAGAAAATGATATAAATGAATAATAAAAAAAAATACAGCATTAATCAACTAGTGGTATTCGCTCATCGAATTCTATCACGGATAAAATTCTGGAAGGGGAGTATTGTGGCGTTACCACTATAAATATTGAATATCAATTAACTAGTATATAAGTCATGTTAACTTGATTCTATCACGAGGTACCTTTTGCTAGATGAAGGCTGACATAGTCGAGAATTATAACCCCACATTGGTGACATGCGGACGTGATATGAACACATCAACATTGATGGATGATCCACACTTAAACAGTTGATTTGCTTAAAAAAATAATAATAATAATAAATAAACTGCTCAAAGAAAAGAAGAAAAAAAATAAAAATCCGGTGAATTAAATAAAGTCTCCCGGTAATAAACAAAAATGAAGGGGAAAAAATGAACAAAATGATTTTTATAAAAAAAATTTAAAAAAAAGAGCGAAATGCTATAAAAAAAAATTATGAGCAGAAAATGATATGAATGAATAATAAAAAAAAAAAAATACAGCATTAATCAACTAGTGGTATTCGTTTATCGAATTCTATCACAGATAAAAATTCTGGAAGGGGAGTAATGTGGCGTAACTACCACTACAAATATTAAATACCAAATCACTAGTATATAAGACATTGTTAACTCGATTCTATCTTGAGATACCTTTTTATAGATGAAGGTTGACATGGTCGACAAATAAAATTTTCTTCAAGTTTAAAGTTGAGCAGAAGTTATTCAATCCAGATGACATCAGTACCATGTTGTTGACCGGAATGAAAGAAACCGCATAGAATGTATTTAGACCGGAAAGTGAAAAATGTTGTCATCACAGTTTTGCTTATTTCAATGACTCCCAGCGCAAAGCTACGAATGATGCTGGAAAAATTGACGGACTGAATGTTTTATCTATATAGCACACAATATATAACTCAGATAGCAAGGTAAAGTTTATGTTAACTCAGCAAAAACCTTTTAATGTAAACCAAAAAAGGTTTGTTATGCGGTTTACGTGTAAACCTTCTAACCTTAAAACGCGATCTGTGACAATCTGCTCTTCAACGCACAATACCCTAATCGAAAACCTTTGAAAACAACATTCGATATAAAATCTTAAAACGAGGTTGACTTAGGGTTTTCAAGTGTGAACAGTATCTTTTCGCATAATTCGTAGTGAAAATCAACATGGTAAAGAAAAGATATCATTTTGAAAAAAGGAAAATTAAGTACTTCTTAAAAACACTCAATGAAAGAAGCACCTTTAAGGGCTTTTAAAAAGCGAAAATAAGCACCTTTAAGCACTTTTTAAAAACGCTACACCCCCTGGTTAACATGTCTTATATCTAAAGAATTGGAATTGTATATTTGTCGTGGTAGATATATACACTACAGTACTCCCCCACCAGAATTTTATATGTGATAGAATTCGACTAATTGGATACCACTAGTTGATTCATTGCTGTTTTGTGAAAAGCCGGGAGAGCTGTATTAAGATCACTTTTGAGTGCCGATCGTGAGAGCTGTATTAAGTTCACGGTCGTGGTCGCTCCTGTGTAGCCTTCAGCAATTGAGTGTATCCGCTGTACGTGAGGAGGAGGACAATACTGCAGTCACAAGTCAACTGTTCAATATAGACCATCCATCGAAGTAGGCGTGTTCAGATCGAAGTAGAATTTCAGTCAAGGTAGGTATAGTTACATCATGTCTGGAGGTCACCAATGTGGAAAGAGTAAAGATTCATTAATTGTCCTTAAAAAAAATAAAAAAAAGAAGAAGAGTTATAAGAATCATCAACTGAAGTTCTGTCATTTCAAGACGATAGAATTATCATTCGTAAAAAAAAGGAGAAAAAAAGAAGAAAAAAAGAAAGGAAAAAAAAAAAAAGAATTGTTGTAAAACTTGTTAACTATTCACCAACTTCGAAACTCAAACCTAAATGATAATTCGTAAAATGAACGTAATCTCGCCGCTCGAACAATATGCTTCGTATGATGGTGCACGACCTACACCAAGAACAAACAGTAATAAGTAAAAAGAGGCCAAATAAGAACTGCCAATAAAGGTAGTTATTTCTAAATATTGCAACCATGTCACCTTTTTTTAACAATACATCTCTAACTATAACTAAAATAAATTTTAATTTCAAACTCAGAAGAATTACTATCATTAATATCTTATGAAATACAGCAGATTTGAGGTCAGAAGTTCCATAATTTGTTTGAAAATATCGCTTCGCAGAATAAGCAGCTGTATACATTTTTTACCGGAAGTAGAGCTGGTAACGAGATTGTTGTTGTTTACATTTATATTGAAAACACCATCCATTTTAACAATAGATGAAGAATCGTTATTCGAAGTGAAATCTAGGTCTGGTAATACTCATCTTGATGGTTATTTTATTTTGTGGATGAATTTAACACTAAATATACCATAACCAGTGAAATGACCGTTTAAGAACTTTTTAATCGAAAATGCTCTTATTATCTCATCATTTTTGCACATTTGACTTCATGACTTTTTCTAATAATTATATACAGTTAATATTCTATTATTAACAAATTTTTTTATTTTGTTTGTTTCGAACAATACTTGTCGTATACCTATTTCTACTACAACCGGTCATTTGACCGAGAGAACTATTTATTGCTCTATAAGGTTATCGGAACATAAATGACGATGTAATGAGTGTTCAACGTATTGCATTCTATGAGTTGCACATTTCTGCAAAGACTGTTGCGTAGTGAGTTCAATCAGAATAACACTGAATTCAAATTTCAAGAAAGAACCTAAAATTTTAGATTGGCATTTTTGTGTCTGAAAAAGTGATAAAAACTAAATGTTTTGGTAAGTAGCTTATATTTTAGTTTGATAGCTATACTTTATTTCCAACTAACTGTTTTTACCCAGAAAAATTTCGCAACAATCAAGACAGCACAAGTTCTTAGAAGAAATAATATTAATTATAATTCTTATAATTATAAGAATAATTATAGAAATAAAAGTAATTAGAAGAAATATGTTTGCGGAAAATGTATAATGGAAACAGCCTGTATGTGTAAAAAATGCATTGAGCAATGAATTAAAAATTTCTTAGGGGAGTGTCGGGTACCCCCGCCCACTGTCAATTTCATGTGTATAGAATATTTTTTCAAGTCAATGGGCCATCGGACATTAAATGTTATATTAAAAAAAGATTATTTTCAAAGTTTCAAGTATTTATGCAGCTGGTAACATGGTAAACAATAGTTTTGAAAATATGTTGAATACAGTAGTCAAATTTTTTAAATTTCTATTTTTTTAAGTTAAACTATTCTTTTTTTGGTTTATTCTTTTTGCATTATTTAATTAGATGATAAAACAACAGAAACAAACAAAAATAGTGATTATTACTCAATATTATACAGAAATATAAGCAATACTCCTTAAGTGGGCGAGGCTACCCGACTCTCCCCTATTCTTTGTGTTTGTAATGCATAAAAATTGGCAATATACAATTTTGTTACATTGTATTAAAGTTTTTTTAGTTTATTTCCTTCCTAACATCCCTATTTCATACATTCAATTAAAAAACATAAATTGACCGGTTATGGTAGAAATAGGTATACTTTAAGTGTTGGTATGTTTAGTGTTAAGCGCAATCACAAGAAAAATCTATTTAACCATCCTTTACGCAGACTGAGAACTACTTGCGAAAGACCAAAAAGGACTTTATCCAGAAGCTCTAAATCGACCTTTGAACTGGATGCATTATTTAAAGGGATTGATTTTTGCTACAAAATATTTAAAGCAAGATTTGAAGAATTGTGCATCGATTCATTCCGCTCCACGCTCGAGCCTGTTCGACCCTACTACTTGAAGTTGTTTGAAAATGTTTTTTTTTTTTTTAATTTATCGATCTCAAAGTTTATTCTAGATAGAAGCAAAATAACTTGTGAACTCTATGAGCCAATATTCACCAATGTTGGCTCAACAAGGTTTTAAAGGGTCAATATTGGACTGATATAAAAATTTTCGATTCACCCGATATTTTATAGCCACTATTCAGTCGACCCTATATAAAATAGTCCCTCGGTGCATGTTCTTATGGGACCCATATTTGCCAATTTTGAGTCTAACTGGGCCAATGTAAAATTGTGACTAGGGAGGGTATACTTGAGGCACACTTCGATAGACAGGGCCTATCAATTAAGCAAACTAAGCATATGCGTTAAGGCACCTGAGATAAAGGGGGCACCACATAACACCCATAAAAATTAAAAAACAATTCAAGAAATATTATAAGTTCTAATACTCTTTCATGGTTTAAACTAAATTGCTATTGTGTTATATTAATTTTAATCCCGCGGAAATGGAAGAAAATGTACATATCCTATTAATAATGAACATTGCTTCTTATCAACAGATGACCACCTATATAATGTGCGAATAGCTGAGATCTGAAATACAAAGCTAGAGCGTAAATAAATTAATTTTCTACACAAACTGCATCCTCTCCGAAACATCTTGGGGACCTGCACTTTTACCTTTTTTTCAACGAAAAATACATCGTGGGGATAGAGCGTTCGCCTTCCAATGAGGTGAACCGGGTTCGAATCCCGGGGATGGCTGGCACCGACCACAGTACTGATGTGAAATATCCTCAGTGGTAGACGGATCATCTATTAGAGTCCCCTTGCTGTCAGGCTAACTGTGGGAGGATCTCATGGTTTTCCTCTCCATGTAACGCAAATGCCGGTTAGTTCCATCAAAAAGTTCTCCACAAAGGCAAATTTCACCCGATACTTGATCTAGGAATTCCCTTGTCTTCTGGATTGGGTTTAAAATTAAAAGCTACGGAGTTGAACATAAGTAGTCGTAAACCCAAAAAAACTGGGTCGGCTGTTCAACGACTGATATAATATAAAAGTGAAATATATTAGTCCCTGGTGCAAGATTTTGTAGTCTTGTTTCCCCCATATGAAGACCGGATATCCACTTAGTTAATTAATAAAATAGCAATAACTAAATGATGAGTAACGTCAATATCTTTACAATAATGCTTTGTTATTATTTAAATGAAAATAGCATTTTGAATTATATTTGTATTTTAATACTTACTTTTTTAAAGGGGATATGTCATATTACATCGGAACATCATTATTCTGCTAATAAAGATGTACGCGATTTAACATACTTATCATGAGAATATCAATGTTAACTAATAAAAAAAAATATTTTATTATAATTATAAAATAATTAACAGGACGTTCGTATTTTTTTACTGATAAAAGCATTCATAAAACAGAAAATCCCCTCCCCCAAAAAAGGAGAATTTAAGCATTCAAAATAATAAATACCTTATTAATCTAAAAATATAGATTCTTAAGAAAAATTTGAAATTTTAATTCAAGTACTTAAAAATGTTTCTATCTTCATCATGCATTTGTTTTTTTACTCATAATTCATTAATTTCATTTTATATTGTGTTTTTATACTCTTTCATTCAGTTAATAACAAAATATTTTACAAAATAAAAATTATGTAGTTGAATTAAAATATATGCAACAGAGTATTTGCTAGTGTGCATTATATTTGCAAAAAACTTTTAAAATAATGCATGGTACAGGTTTTTATTCCTTCATATTACTAACGCTTTTAAAAATCCACTCGGCCCAAAAAAATTCGAATATTATAACTGGGTGCGTAGTAAAAACCTTTCAACAAAAAATAAATATCTTTCAAGTATTTTTTAAGCACTCAAGAAATATTTTTAAGCACTATTTGCATTAAAAAATGCAAAAATAATTTTTAAAGACTTTACATCATCATGATAAAACAACTAGTTTCTGACAAAGAATTCTTATCTAGATTATATTAGCTCCTATAAAAAGATCGAGAGATTTTTCTGTTCGATTTCAGAGGGTGGAAAATGAAGCCTTAAATTGAGACTATCTTGCAAAATGCAGCAGAGTTGCACAAGAGTGCTAGAACCTCACCGAACTCAGCTGAGTAGGGGACTAGCAAGTATTTCATCAAACATGTTAAATGATTGGCGCTTTCATACGCTATGGACCGACGATAGGCCGAAATGTATTGTGGTTAAATGAATTCTAAAAAACGTTGAGTAGAACAATGAGAAAAGCACACTGTTGTATAATACGTGGCAGAAATCGACATGGGAAAGTAAAAAATCTCATTTTCGAAAATGGAAAAATTGAGCATTTTTTGAAAACACCTAATGAAAAAAGCACCTTTCAGGGCTCTTAAAAAAAAACTAAAATAAACACCTTTAAAAAACGCTACGCACCATGTATAAGTTGATATTATAGCTGTTTTAATTTTATTTAAATTTTCTCGGGTCCCCTTTCTATGGATCCCCAAAAGTTGTATTATATAAATGTAGTATTATATAAATTATATGGATCCACTTCTAACAACGTCAATTACATTGTTTTCGTTCTTTTTAAAGAACTCAAATAATTTAAATGTTTATAATTCCTGTTCTTGTCAAAATATTTTAAAAACGGGGAAAAAATCTTCAACTATCGTCATTAAATTGCAAGCAACGTATTTGAGTTTCGGTTTATATAGTTCACAAAAATTTTAACACAATATAATTCAAACCAGAACCCATTCCGATAATATGTTTTAATACCTAATCAAAATTCATTTTTATAAAGCTCTTTCTAATTACGTACAATATTTTAACAGCAATTAACTCGATTCTGTACTTCTTTTCCATGCACTTTTTAATGCATAATTCTTGATTTTTTAACTCATTTTTAAATTTCGTTTTCTTAAATTCTATCTCTCTTGGACTCCCCTCATCTAACTATGTAATGTAGAGCCGTCATTACATCTATATATATATTTCTCCTACACGGCACCAAAAAGAAGCCTCATTACAACTTCCCGAATGGCAACGTTAGAAAATCGACCAATGATTGCATCTAAAAATGTCACATGCCAAATCTAGCTGAGGTGGCTCAACATATAGCGCTTTTAAAAACGGAAACAATAACCAGAGTCAGCATTATCAGGTTGTTCAATTCAGCTGTGGCAAAAATAAAAATAAACAACTTAAAAAATAAAAATGCTGTTGCCAGCCGTAGAATTTTTCTAAAGTTAACTTAGCTACATAAATCAAAATTATGATACCTGAGCGCTTGACGTAGCAAATCCTTCAATTCTATAAGTGTTGTATCGCCAAATGCCCAAATTAACAATTGCAATTTCAAAGTAATATTGAAATGTACAGGTTTAGAATTTTCTACAGTGAAAAGTTTTCGGAACTTCAGTATTCAAAAAAGTATACAAAAGCTAGACGTTAAGAACGTATCCAATGAGCGAGCATTGGATTGCGAAGCAATCCGAAATGAACTGCGAAAGGAGTTCAGGGGGTTGGTGAGCGCCAGCGAGCAGGGGGCGAAGCCTCCTAGTATATATATATATATATACAGTCCCTGGCCAAATTATTAGACGCCCTATAAGATTCTATGTAAAATCCTTATTATCGAGTGATACTATACAGCGTTATTGTTTTTATATGACTGCACTTGTTTACGTTAGTGTATCAATTGGTTAACATTGTAATGCAATACGTAAAATAAATACAAATATGAAGTATATCAAACATCTCCTGAATAAAAACCCATTACATGTATATTTAAATATAAACTCGTGCAAATCATGTAAGTATTAAAAAGCTACAGTTCGTCGAATAATTTGAGCTAATTATTATAATATACTAATATAATGCTTGATAAAATAAATATTCTACATTTATATAATAAATCGTCTAATGTATCCTATCAAATTTATATTATATATCGTCTGATTTAACCCATTGATACACTAACGTAAACAAGTGCAAAGAGTCACATAAAAACAATAAAGCTGTATAGTATCACCTGATAATTAAGAATTTACTTGGACTCTTATAGTGCGTCTAATAATTTAGTCAGGGACTGTATATACATATTATATTTATTCAGATCTGAAATCGAAAATCTTCCAAGCAAGACCGAGGCCTGCTATACTGTAAACGAAATTTTTTTTTTTTCGTCTAGTGAACATGAAGGAGTCTGCATACCTTGACTTGTAAAATGAAATAGATTTTTGGCATGATTTTCGATACATTGAAAACTATAACGTTAGAAAGAATCGTTGTAGTAGTTTTATTTTTCCCCCATCCTGAAGTTCAAACGCAGTGTCATGAAAAGTATGTTTCAATCGAATTTCTCGAATCTTAGTTCTGACAAAATCATTAACAGGGTGGGTAGCCAGATTTTTCAACAAAAATACTCACCTTTTAAGAACTAAGAAAATATTTTTAATCACTTTCCAAAAAAAAAATAATAATAATAATTTAGAATCTGTGCAGCAATAAAAAAAAATTTCTACTGTTTAAAGTTCTTAATTTATAAACATAAAATTAACGAAAACATTTTTAAAAAACTTTACATAATCATGAAAAAATTATTAGTTTTCTGATAAATAATTGCAGTGAAAATTGTAAAATCATGGATTTTTTGTAATTTAGAACAACAATGGCAAGAAGACATGGCAAGGAGAAAAAATCTAGTTTTAAAAGATCGAAAATTAAACACTTTTTACAAAGTTAGAATAAAAAAGCACCTTTGAGGGCTCTTAAAAAAGGTAAATCAAAAAGCACTTTTTAAAAAAGCTACGCACCCTGATTAAAATATAATCAAAACTGAAGCGTACGATATACTTGGAATGAAGAAAAATTCATAAGTTTCAGAAACCATTAACGGAGAAAATGTCGACATGTTTTGAGTATTAAAAACAATTCTCAATGTCCACCACCAGACGTAAAGGAATAAAGCAAAACAGAATTTCAAAAAAAGAAGAAGGGAAAAAAATAGTAAGTTTAGAATGCAAATAATGGAAAATAAAGTTAAATGATATAAAATCACTGTAACCGAGTTAAATGACGGCAGTCGCAGTAAGACCATGGTGCGTATGTCCACGGGAGCTTTAGAAATACTAGAACAGGGTGCGTAGCAAAATCTTTCAACAAAAAATAAGCACTAAAAATATATTTGTAAGCACCTAAAATATATGTCAAAAATGTAAAGGTGGGGGACATAAATAAGCATATTTCGGATAGGAATGTGTGTGCGCACATTAAAGCACTATGAATCAAAGGAAACTGAAAAGACAAAAGAAAACAAAAATTTACAAGAGGTGCTGGAAAGAGCAGCCACCAACAGCATGGATCGATGTACATTAGAAGAGAGGTCGAGCACATGTAAAGCAGCAACAAGATCTGACCAAGTTTAAAAGATGTAGGCTTATATTAAGAGACGATATAGGCCATTATGTATACTTCTAATGTATTGACATGTGCCCGAACTATTTCGTAATTTATTTTGGGCCTCGTGATTGCTAACATTGAAAATTAGAAGTTAAATGAAATACAAAATATAGGCTCTCATGTGCCCGCATCTATAATTTTGAACCTCGTGTTGAGATAATAAATGGGGCAAAGTTAGAAAAATGCCACATAAAAGCTATATGCCTATGCAAAGAACACAAGAAATTTGCAGAGATTTTTCATTCAACCCCGATTCTTTAGAAAGTAAATATTGAGAGCAATAGTTCAAAATATTTTATTAAATCAACCTCACTGTGTAAAAAAATGTTTTTATATTTTATTTTATTCTTATTTTTAAATGATTTCCTTTAAAATAGGAGTACAGTCGGACTTCTATTTAACGAAGTCGCTAAATCCTGATAATAAGTTCGTTATATGGGAAATTCATTAAATACAAAATCACCTTTTGAAATAATTAAAGAACACAAAACAGGTTTTAATTTCATAAACAGTAAACATTATTAGAATAGCAACGAATACACCTTTATCTTGTAAACTAGTATCTACTATTTATTTTATAAATCTTAACCATATAAAAGAAATCTGCATAGAAAGCGAGAATAGAAAAAAACATTATCCACTATCATGTTACATAAATTTTCAACCAAAATTTTCATGGTATGGTACATTGGTCATCCACGGATTTGAGCATTGGTCACTACCACTGCTCAAATCCGTAGCCTTATAATTTTGAACCCAAACCAGAAGACAAAGGAACTCCTGGGACAAGTATTGGGAGAAATTTGCCTTCGTGGAGGACTTTGAATTAGTTAATTATTAAATTTAATACCAGTAAAATTTAAATTTTTTTTCTCAGCAATCTTTCTCTGAATTTTTCTTCTTGTTTTTAGCAGCATGGTAATTTTAATAAAATATTTTAAATTATCGCTCTCAATATTCCTCTTATAAGTAAAGCGTCCGGAGACACTGAAAATTTTTTGAAGATTTTCTGTGTTCTCTGCATAAAGGACAATATATTGCCTTATGTTAACGTGTCATTTTTAAACTTTGCCCAATAGATTATTTTAATACAAGTACGAGACCGCAAAAGTATATTCTTTTTTATAACCGCCGATGAACAGCCCACCCAATTTTCAGAGATACCAATAGCACCGGATTCGACAAAATATTAAAAAAATAATAATAACTTTGTCATATTTTTAAAACATAAAATTACTGTTACAAAGTGGGGTATCGCCTTTGAATTATTTAGAAGTAGTGGTAAGTAAAAACCATATAAATCGTATTTATTAAACCAAAAAACATAGACTATAAGACTATCACTCGAACGTATTTTTACCGCTGTCCGCAGCATTTTGGTAACTGCGAATTTTGATTTTACGACTACCCATGTTAAATTCCGTAGCCTTGTGATTATGAAGTCAATCCAGAAAACAAAGGAACTCCTGAATCAAGTATTGGGGGGAATTTTCCTTCGGGGAGAACTTCTTGGTGAAACTTACCCGCATTAGCATGACATGGAGTTTAAGCGAAAATGAATATATAAACTACGAAAGCTTCCCATGGTTAGTCCGGCAGAAAGGGGATTCTAACCTATGATCCGTCTACCAATGAAGATATTTTAAGTCAGCATCTGTGCATGGTGGGTGTGAAATTCTTATCTGGGATTTAAAATATCCCCTGAACCACCAGAACTCGCACGAGAAGTATACAGAATGAGGCCAAATTGCCTTGTTAATATCACCTTTATAATAGAAGTACATAACTCATTTTCTAAATATTCATCTAATCTTCTCTTAAATTTTGAAATTTGATCAGATATATCATTTTCAATATTAATTTGATCACATATATTAGGAAACTAAAATACCACACCAAGCCGAAAAGTCCCGCAGTTAAGACACGGTTCCCACCAGATCACCGAAGTCAAGTGCGGGTGGGTGACCACTTGGATCAGTCTGCGTAGGGACCGAGAGTGTCTGGTATGGGTCCTCGTTAAACTGATCGACTTCGCATGCAGGTCGTTGGGCTACCGAAGCGGAGGTGCCATACAGAGGATCAAAATTGTGATGGCCTGTCTTCGGATCATTCTCAGGGATGTTTCCCAGACCGTCGCCAATTGTGCAGCTCTAGTGCGACATAAATGAACTACAACAACCAAGCCGAAAAATTATAGGCGAATTTGTGACCGCACCAAGGGGCATAATAAGATGCTCCCGAAGTAAAGCTTGATTCCCGACAATAAGCCAGGATCATCCCGTGCCCCTCTGAAATGGTATGAAGCGCTAAAGAAAGCGAGCTTCGGTATGTAAACAACAAAAAGGCTAATTTATTATTTTTCCATTTTCATACCAGAATTAAAAACTATTTTTTAACACACAGCCTATGGCAATTTTAATAAAAGTTTTTAAATGATCACTCTCTATATTACCCTCATGAATCGAGAAAGTTTCTGAAAATTTCTTGTTTTCTCTGCGTAGCCTCTAATTTTCAAACTTTGCACCATTTATTATTACCTTTATACGGATTAGTTGATACACAAGGCCTAATTGTGACGTCTATCTTTCCTTTATGAAAAAAAACGTGGAAACTTAGAATACAGCTCATGTTCTAAATATACATAATACTAAATATTCTTTCTTAAAGTAAACCTTTGAAACTTGATTAGATAAATTGTTATGGTATACCACATTATCATCGACGAAATAAATGCCGAAAATTCGAGCCCTTCCCTTTATGGGTCCTACGTTAACTTTCGGAGCTGTGTTAGAATCCCATTAATCAGTCCGTGGTGAAGATAGAAACTTCTAATCGCGCGAATTCGAACCCCGAGGAGGTACATCAGAGAATTTCTTCTTTTTATTACATAATTATTGTCTTCCGATAAAAACATTTTTTTTCAGAATGCTAATTTTAAAACATAAATGTCCGTTGTCTATATTCCCTTTTATAGACAACAATTCCTTTTATACTTTAAAAATTATACATAAATATACGCACTATTTAAGAGCAAATTAAAAAAAGATTGATAGAACAAATTTCTTCAATGGAATTCTTTCACGTTAAACGGTGTGACGTTTAACAAAATAGTTTTCGTTATTGAATGCATTACAGTCACTCTCAAAAAGGTCTCACCTCAGGGATATTTTGAATAACTTTCCACAAATTTTCTGAGGAAAAGTTGGAAGTAACTTCCTGTTTCATTACCTGCCAACACAATATAGAGTTTATTAATGAGATAATATATAAAAATGATAAATAAAATAACAGAGATTTTCCTAGCGGTATTTCTTAGGCTACGAGCAAAGTTTTGATGCAGTATGCATAATCATGTAAGTAAAAAAAAAGCAAACAAAAAAATTGGAAATAATATAAGCGTTTGCATTTAGCGAAGTAAAAAATATGTATTATATAACATTATATGTATCTATTATTTAACATCTTAATCTAAAGAAAAAAATTTTAAACCATTATTTATAATTGCTTAAACTATAAACACTCAGCATACTACAGTACTGGCAATAGCACCATTTGTTGAGGAATTAAGAGACAGAGAAATTTCAGAATATATAGTTAAACAGGAGATAGTCATAAAATATAGGGGCCTTCGTTAAAAAACAGTAAACTTGTCAGGTATTGATTTTAGAGGAAGGGAAACAAGTATCTTTATTTAAAATATTGTATTCAGCCAATAATAAATGTATTTCTTGGAAATCCTGAAAAACCAATGAATGTATAAAGATTTGAGTAGAAAATTTTATTACTATTTTAGGATTATTTTGTAATAAATGATTGTATAATTATTTTTTAATTTGTGTCACAAGAATTTAAAGTATTAAAAAGAAAAAAAGAATTTTTCTTAAATCCAAAATATTTATTACACACTTTTAGCTACCAAATGCTTTATTCTGTATCAATAAAAATAAGACATTATATAGCACAAAAATCAAATATTACAACTCAAACATAATAAGGGATGAAATTTTTTTTTTTTTTGAGGACAGTCAATTTAATAGTTACAAGTATTCAGAGAAAGAAAGAACTGAGAAGTATTTATCTATACAAAAAAACAACTTTTTTTAACTTCATTAAATAAAAGATAAAACAAGGCATTTCACTGGAAAGTAAAGGTACAAGAATCCAAAAAATTACTCAAGTTATTCTGCAGATAGAGATAATCTTTTTTTAAAATTAAATCAGTGGTTCCCAAACGTCTGTGGCCTACACCTCTAGATGCTGATGGCTCCCCCCCCCCCTCTGAATGTTGATTGCCACTTATCACCCTTTTCTACCCCTCCCTTTTTTTTTTTTTTTTTTGCTCAAAAAGCTATAAGCATTAATAATACTAAATTAAAAATAATAAAAAAAACTTATAATTTTTTAAAAAGCTTTTTTTTTTTTCAAATGAACAGATATTTGGAGGAAAATAAACAAAGCAGGAATAATTTTTTTTTCTTCCCAAATGGAATCTGGAAGAATTGAAAGTATTGATAATTAAAATTTGGAAACTCTATTTTCATCCTTACGACTTTCTTGAGGTTCCAGTAAAAGCATGAATGTTCGTCAGAAGTTAGTCGCTTTGCTTTCAAGCAAATGTACAACCATTTTTCTGTTCTGAGAAGATATGTAAGACAGATCTTTATTTAATTATAAAAAAAAAATAATAATAAATAATAAAAATAAAAAAAATAAAAAAACCATTTATTTTTGAAATTTATTATTTTTTAAATTCATTTATTATTTTTAAATTCAGCATTAATAATACTAAATTAAAAATAATAAAAAAAACTTATAATTTTTTAAAAAGCTTTTTTTTTTTTTCAAATGAACAGATATTTGGAGGAAAATAAACAAAGCAGGAATAATTTTTTTTTCTTCCCAAATGGAATCTGGAAGAATTGAAAGTGTTGATAATTAAAATTTGGAAACTCTATTTTCATCCTTAGGACTTTCTTGTGGTTCCAGTTAAAGCATGAATGTTCGTCAGAAGTTAGTCGCTTTGCTTTCAAGCAAATGTACAACCATTTTTCTGTTCTGAGAAGATATGTAAGACAGATCTTTATTTAATTATAAAAAAAAAAATAATAAATAAAAAAAAAAATAATAAATAAATAAATAAAAAAACCATTTATTTTTGAAATTTATTATTTTTTAAATTCGTAATTCCTTGTCTAAACGAACGGTTTTGTATATATTTTTAATTTCGATATTCGTTAACTTTTTATCATTGTTTCAATTTATTTTATTTTCAATACTCATCACTCCATTAAAAGGAGAAATCGTAAACTTTGGGGCAATCACCCCCAGTTTGGGAACCACAGAATTAAATAAAATCTATTGCAGAGTTGCCACTCAAATCTGGAGAAAAAAAATTTCCTTGTGTTTTCCCTGTACATATTATACACAATATAGTAAGAGGAAACAACAACAATTACTGTACTCTTGAGTGTGCTATATTGGGCAAACTAAATTTATTAGTTTTAATTGCTGGAAAGACTTAGAGAAATAAAAAAATAAAAAAAAGAAAAAGGAACAGTTGAACATACTTAAATACTATAATAAATTAAATAGTTTGGTATAGCTGAAATATCATGCCTAAATATCCATACCTGCCAACATTGGAGAAATAAAATAACGGAGATTTTATTAGCAACATTTTTGTAGGCTACGAGTAAAGTTTTGCTACATTATGCATAATCATGTAAGTCAAAAAGGCAAATTCAAAATTGGAAATAATATAAGCATTTACATTTAGCAAAGCAAAAAATATGTATACAAATCTAAATCTAAAGAAGATTTTTTTTTAAATTTTTATTTATAATTACTTTAACTATTAACACTCAACATACTGCAGTACTGGCAATAGCACCATCTGTTAAGGAAAAAGAGAAATATTGTTGCCATCAGTGGATATTTTATCATCAAATTTTTTTTTTTTAATTTCTTCAACACATACGAAGAAATTTAAGAATATTCAGGTAAACAGGAGATAGTCATAAAATACAGGAGTCTTCATTAAAAAACAGAAGAGTTGGCAGGTAAGAATATCCCACAGATTATGCTTTGATTGGTCACCGTTTTTTAAAAAGAGAAAAATAAGAAACAAAATTCCCTGTATTTTCCAGGTTTTTCCTATTGAGTGGCAACCTTGAATTGCTTTTTATTTTTCTAGAAATGAAAGAAAAAAATAGATACAGAAAATGTAAAAGACGTTTTTTGAGTTAACTCGAGACTCCGTAGCAAGATAATAGAAAGAAGGAAAAAAACCTATGTACAAACAAAAGTTTACAAAGAACAGAATCCAAGTTGTTTGCTTCACAGATGCATTTTTGTTGTTAAAAAATCTTTTTCTCAATACCAAACAAATTTTAGTTGATTTTTCTCTCTGAATTTCCCTCTCCTAAAGCACACTGACTGGGAGGTGAGAATCTCACTTCTGGATAACCTCTTGACCTTGACCTCTTGTAAAAGAGTAGGGGATAATTGGCAGAACAGCTTTAAATAAATAAATGAAAAAACTTAAGACAAAAAGAGAAATGAAATCTTAGCCTGCCTATGGTAACAACTCCCCCAACTACAAAGTGTGAGGCGGTCTGCTGCTGCGAGAATAAGTACATTTCAGGGAGGGTGGCTTTGCTTCTCTTTAGGGTTAACTCAATAGACCAGGAGCAATTGTGAGCCCATTTCAAAAATCCTGAAAATTTCTTGAGTAAAATCCTTACTGAATCATTTCAAAAAGTTAATGTTTTTATAAATTTAAATCATTGATATTTTCAAAAGATGAAATTCTAAATAAATTATACACAGCACAATTTAAATTAATAATTATGTACAAGTTTTACTTTTATCTCTAATCACATTTATTGTTCTACCAGAAAAAAATATTTACAAATGAAAGAGATGCAAAGCAAGTATAAATTCTAGTTATAATATTTCTAATTAAAATATATAAGAATTTTTATTTATAAAGGTGATCGACGATTTCTTAAAACTCTTGGACCTTTCCAGAAACTTCCAGATCGCAGTTAGTAAAAAATCTGGATTTTTTTTGGAGCACTATCATCTCTAGTAGACTGAAGAAAAAGATTCCCTTTTTTCACCAACAATACTTGAAATAGTTAAACCTCGTTACCATAGTCACCGCCACAGGTCCAGACGAATGGCTAGGGGAGTTCTTACTTTAGACAAACTATAGGAATGATTTATCAGCAGGGTAAATAGAGTACACTCTATTAAAACAACATTACTTTCAGTTTCATTGACACAATGTTAGTGATTTTAAATAAATTATTTAATGTTACCACAGAATTGTATTGAATAAAAATATGAATCCCAGGTAACAAAAGGAAACAATCATAATTGTGAAATATCTTTCAAACTGTGGTCAGGAATATATTAACCAACCAATTTTTTATTCAAAATCATTTTGAATAATGGTGAAAATTAAGTTCTCTAGTCAAGTTTGTCCTCTAAAAGTAAGGAAGTAGTGACTTCATTTCTAAAGTATTTTGTAATCGTTACATTTAAAAAAAGGTAGTTGTAATTAACTACATTTGTAATAAAATAGTTGCAATTAACTACAAAGAAAACTTAGTGTTTCTGACCACTGGATAAATTATACAAATATTTTTGGTGCTGCCAAATTTTTAAGAGAATTTTCATTTTTTAAACGAATTTTAGAAAATTCGTTCAGTTTAATGTTTTAAAATTTAATTTATTTTAAATGTAGTTGCAAATTTTTAAGTTGCATTTCATTTAAATTACCAAATACTTTATGTACTGAGTACAAAATATCAGATACATTGGTACAAACCCATCTCTAGAATAAAGCAATAAGTTTTATAAGAACAGTACCAGTAATGAAATTTTCTGGAACAATTAACTATTTATAAAGGGTGTTTGCTGAAAAGGTTGATACTATTTAATTGGTTTAAACGATTCAGAGCATATTTTATTGCCTCCAGCTTTCAGAATGTCATAACTAATTGCAAAACTTGATGAAATACTTACTTAAATTTGTATATTACTAAGGAAAATATTTTTTAAATTAATATTTTTTTTTCCAGTTTTGATTCATACATATATTTTTTAAGCACTAGTTTATATTTCTAAGAAATGCAGTTTATTAAAGATATTTTGTCAGGTATGAATTTGGCAAAAAAGGGAAAAAGCTGATATTCCATGCAAGTTAATAGTACAAGGAAAAAAACCTTAAGAAATAAAATTTAAACATTTGTATGATAAACAATTATTTAATTTAATTTAGTATTTAAATTTAATTTAGTATTTAAAAGAGTATATGAGTGTAAGATGAAAATATTTTTAAAAAATTGATCATGTAAAATTAATTATATTAGTATTGAACAATTCGCAAAATAAAAGTTAAAAAAATCTTTCCTTTCATATGACAAATCATTTTTACAAATAATATGGTCAGAAGTTACTTAGCTTAAAAACACAAAATGCACTTTTCATTATAAGAAATCCAATTCTTTATAAAAATAGTTATTTATATATGTTTCTCAAAAAATTCTTTATTTGTTATAACAATTGCAGCAGCAGAACATAAATTAAAAACATATTTAATAAGCTGTTATTCTTTTAAGAAAGAGAATTTAACATAATGTATGTACACAAAAATATATATACAGTGTATCTACTTGAAATTGTGGAGCCTTAACCTTCATGACCCCCCTAGAGTACTTTATATATACAAGGCCTCATATCTAGAAATGTACCGACTAGAAAGTAAAATATACATATAAGGGTCAAAATTTCAAATCAGACAGGTATGGAATAGAAAAACATAACTGTATATTTATGAATAAAAATTAAGGAACTATTAGTTCTATCGACTTGGGTCTGGTTCCAATCGTTGGTTTCGTTTAAAATTTAGGGAAATAATTTTTATTCACTCATATAAAAAAAAACTACGTCGAATTGTTTCATTATAAAGAACATAACCTAAAAATCCTGATTTCTAAAAGCAAATAAATGAGCTGGCAGACACAAATATAAATTTGAGTACAGAAATTCAATTTGACAGGGTGCAAAGCCAAATCTTTCAACAAAAAATAAGCACCTTTTAAGCGCTCAAAAAATATTTTTAAGCACTATATAGATTAACAAAATGCAAAATAATTTTCAAAGACTTTACATTATTATGATAAAATAACTAGTTTCTGACAAAGAACTCTTTTCTTGATAATATTAGCTATTATAAAAAGATCAAGAGATTTTTATGGTTGATATCTGAGGGTGAAAAATGAAGTCTGAAATTGAGAATATCTTGCAAAATGCAGCAGAGTTGCACATGAGAGTGCAATAATCTCACCGAACCCAGCTCAGTAGATACACATGCAGACTCGCAAGTATTTCATCAAACAATTAAAATGATTGGCGCTCTCATACGCTATGGATTGTGGTTTAATGAATTGCAAAGATGTAGAATAAAACAATGTGAAATCATGCCTTCGCATAATACGTGGCAAAAATTCAAGATGGTAAAGAAAAAAAAATCTCATTTTTGAAAAGGGAAAATTAAGCACTTTTTTAAAAACACTCAATGAAAAAAGCACCTTTAAGGGCTTTTAAAAAACGAATATCGAAAATAAGCACCTTTACGCACTTTTTAAAAACACTACGCACCATGTTTAATACTTAAATTTTTTATTTTTTTATTATAATGGCGGGCACTTGGGTTTCTTTCCCATTTGCCGCAGAAATGTCAGAATTTCAACTATTTTATCGTCACCCAGTTTTCACCTGTGGTTAAGACACGGCGGTGGAGTAGCCTCACCCACGTCATACAACCACAAACTCATTTATAGAGCATGTTACATTCACAGAGAAGAAAGGACATAGAATACACAGGAGAGAAAGTTACATCCATGCCTATGGCAGGATTTGAACCCCCAACCACTGTCCCCATAGTCCAGTACAGTAACCACTAGTCCAGTGATTGGTCCTATATTAACACTTTGGCTACCGGAACGCCCGAGACGCCTCGTAAGCTAGACTACCGAAAACGCCCGAAGTGCCCGTGAAACTAGTTAGAGATTCTTCCCCCTTTTCGAAAAATGACACACAATGAGGGAGGTGTGGCAGTAATCGTCCTTGAAGGAAATTTACGAAAAGGGGAGAAAAAACAGGGATTTTTCAACATAAGTTTGTTTCATATCATTCTGCTTGTAAAGTTGTTTTCTCTTGCTTTTTTTATATAAGTTATTTAAACGTTTTTAATAATTAATACTTGTATTTAAATTTAAAATGTCTCCTTATTTTTCTCTATTTTGATTTTCGCACCAATTTTTGTAATGAATTTTTTGATTGAAAACTATTTCTTTAGAGGTTAAAAAGTCCATATTATTTATCAGCTAAAATAAAACCAGGATTGCTTTTAATTCATTTAACGTGAAATTATTTTTTTTAAACTATTGTTTTTAACATTTTAAATTCAATGCACCTCCTCAAAAATAAAATCAGCTTCAAATTCATCTATATGAATAGAGATACTCTTAGTGTAGCCTATTTGGATAGCTTTATATTCTGAGGCTAATTGCAAAATGGTTTTAAAGATAATTAATTGAACTTTTTCAGACAATACTTCTCGAGAAAAAATTAAATAAAATCTTTTACGGTAAAAATAAAATAAAATTCTCGTAAGCTTAAAATTTATAGTTAAGAAATATAGTGTTTTTTAACTTTGCAGAAAGACAGAGAGAGAGAGATATAGAAACAAACATAAACTCAAAATTAATTAACCTAAATTATGAAGCTGTCTACTTTCTTTTATCAGAACTTTTTTGGTTACTTACGTTGAAAAGAAAATACTAGAGTAATGGTGTCAAAGTTTTTTTTTTTTTTAAACAATTAATTATTTAGTTATTTTGTCTCTAAAAATATATCAATTGCTCAAAATAATAAACTGCTAGAAATTTGCAGTGTTTTTAGAAAAAATAAATAACAGTAATTTAAAAATATGTAATTAGTACTTCTACAAGACTGTAGGATTACTCAAAACAATTAATTATAAATCTATTTTTAAATATAAAATAAATAGGTAAACATTATTTTTTTTAAAATTAGATTGTAGGCTTTGATGCCTTAAAAAATTGTTTTTATATTTATAACAATAGGATCAAGGAGAAAAAACTGCTTTGAAGGGTACCGAATCTATTCTTTGAAATTTGAACTTTATTCTGCATTTGTAGTTTGACAGCTGTAAATCATAATTCACGTTGACTTGCTGTTTATAAATGCCTCGCTATTCTCACCTTTTCAATGCTTGTTATTACTTTGGTATTGCACTTGAAGCTGCAACGACTCATTTTTTTTTATTATTAATTGTTAACACATGGTCTAAGAACACGAATGTTTACTAGTTGAGAATGCTGTTGATGTCAAACCTCTTAAAATAGTTAAATCTCTTTGAATTTATTTATTTTCAATTTTAAACGCTATCTTCCAACAAAAGGGATTTTTTGCTGGAGTATAATCATTAGTCAACTGTAATTTCTCATAAACTTATTCTTTCCTTCATAATGAATGTTCTATATTCAGCTGTCAGACCACCCATATCATTATATTACAAGTTACTCATTCATTTCTGTAGAAGATAAGCGTTATCAGCACAGCTTCTAAAGGCTATTGTTAAATGAAAAATAACAAGTCATATTGTAGATTTTCTCTATTTCTACCAGAAGTTGGGACTGATATCTTTGTCAACAAAATTATGGTGCGGTAGTGTTAGAACTGTCTTCTATATTCTCCTTTTCTTTCAAAGAAATTTCTTGTCACCACACCTATGTATACTGCACTATACGTCGATAAACAGATGCCAATTTCCGACTCTTCAGTAAAATGCAGAACAATTTAGTCGCATACTCAAAAAGAAATAATTACAAGTAAAATGTGACAGAAAGATAAATCTGAGTCTAGAGGGCAGTGTTGAAACAACACCTAGGAGGTATTGGTTGAAATCGGAAGTAATTGTGTTCCCTAGCATACGTAAAGAATAGCTGTCTGGCAGATTAACGATGAGATCGGAGGTTAAAAAATTATGCATTAAATATAGTAGTAAAATGTAGATTATTAAATATAGTAATTAAAATTTTTTAAAAATGAAATTAAAAAAATATAATAATAATAAGTAAATAAAAATTTAGACATTGTATATATATATATATATATATATATATATATTATATTTTCAATGATTAGATTCTTATTAAATTACACATAAACTTACTTTTACTTAATAATTGTCAATGATTTATTGAAATTCAGATGCAGTTTTATTGTTTTTATTATGAATATAATTTTTTTAGACCAATTTACTTAATTACCCATATTTATTGCATTTTAATTTCTATTTTTAACGACAATATTTTAAAACTTCGTGAGAAAAATTATCAAATATGATACACTTGGAAGAATTTCAGCAAAAATGAATGCTTCCAAAAAGAAGATAGAAAAAATATTCATTGAAAAAATATTGAACATTAGATTTTAATAAATATAAATATTATAACTTAAAGAATCTTTCTAAAATACTATAAAAGTATTCTGGCAATACTTTTATTTTATTCAATAAAGTGTTTTTATTTCTACAAATTAAAATAAAGAAAGTACTAATTTACTTACAGATAAACATTTCGTAGTTGATTTTTTTTTCGTTGGTCTTTTTCCTCATACCATATCAAACAAACAAGTAAAAAATGTATAAGCGAGAAAATTTTTCAAGCAAATAAACATAACAAAATAAGCATTTCACAGTAAAAACATTATTTAAAAGAAAAAATAGTAAATTTCAGCTATAAATTAAAATACTTATTGAAATTTTAATCTTTTACTCTCCGATAACACCTCTGAGTCGACATCGGGAGTCACCACATTAAAACTTGAAATTTTTATATCTCAATAATTTGAAGTTACAATAAATTCATTAATTTTAGAAGCTATATAGAAATATTGCACTATGAAATTTATATGACTTAATCTTTGCTCAAACTACATATAATCAGAGCGTATTAAAAAGCATACTCGGAATGCAAAAACTAAAATATTTTTATATAAATTAGGGAAAGACCTATACAAAATTCAGCATCCATTTCGAATCGTTTACTTTTAAATAATTAAAAATTAGTTAAACAATTTAGATTATTTGCAAGACCCTTACAACAAATTAATTTATTTATTATTATCCTTTTTAATTTTCAAATTTAATATTTTTTCCCGACTCACCAAACTGAAATTCAGACAAAAATATAGTTTATAGATAAAATAATTCATTTAAAAAAAAAATTAAACTTTTTGATCTTTTAAAATTTATATAGAAATATTGCACTTAAAATATTATTGTTAAAATAGTTCTTTAGCATTTTTTAATTTTTTTTCTACAAGTTTACAAACTCTTTTATGGTGCAGCGTTAGAAGGAATATTATTTACAAATGAAAATTTCATTGAAATGAATTTAATGCAGGCTAAAGGGAAAAAATATTTTTTATACCTTGCGGTGAAATGAATAGTTTCTGGGGATAATAGTTTCAGAGCTTTGTTAAATAATAAGAAAAGTTTCTCTTATTTCAAATTGTAAAATGATATAAAATAAGACACACATTTAGGTTGAATAATATTTTAATACTATCACCAAATTAATTTCTCCTTAATGACTGATGTTAATTTTAAATGTTGGTTTCTGAGAAATTTAAAATTTATTTTTCAATCATTTCAGTTATTAAATTATATTAGTTTTTGTTTTACAACGAAAAAAAGAATTTTATTTGCGCGAGAATATTATTTTCAAGTTAAATGTTTTATTCAGAAAATTTTATAACTGGATTGCATGAAATTACATACTTAATTTTCAATATAAATAATAAAATAAAAAAAATAAAAAAAAAGAGAAAGCTTTTATTAACATTTTATAACTCTTGTTACGTTAGCGATATTCTTGCTTCAAATTATGTCTTTTTTCCCTTTGAACAACTATTTTGGGGATATTTCCCCAGGTGAATAAAGAGATGATCAGTCATTCTTTCATTCCAAAGTAAAGCTGGGGGTAGGAACTTTTTGCTACCTGTTTTCCTACTTCGGGCGTTTGCGGTATTCTGGGCATGTTGTGGTTTAGAGCCCTCGGTAGTTAAAGAGTTAAGTAATTTCTTCCATTTTTACACCAAAAGAATTTAACTAAAAAATTTCTTTCGAAAGTTTTTAGTCATAAACTCAATTTCTAAAATAAAACAATTGAAAAAATTCCCACAAATAAGCTTGGAAATGAATTTCAGGGGGAGGGAAATTCATTTCCTCCCCCTTCCTCATACCTTCTCTTGTTCATCGATTAGATTGATGCTCTGCAATGTTGTATGTTCCTTTTAAAAGCTTGCATGCAGAGACAGGCTCTCTAGGTGGAAGGTAAGGACCATGATCTCCTTCATACACAAATCTTTGGTTTAAATGTCAAGGAAATCAAATAATTAAAGAACAAATGAAATGATTACATAAATATAATCATTTTCAAAGAATTTTATAATATTAGGCAGAAAGTTCACAGAGCCAGAACATAGTTAGAATCAGAAATTGATTTCAATTCATTATTTCATGCTTCTGTGTTCATTTTCTCATTTCAAAATTACCAGTTCCTTGGCAATCAAATATTAATATTATTAACTTATTTGCTTAAAAATAGAGTAAAAAAAGATTTTTTGTTTAATAGTGAAATTAATGTTGCATATGCATATTTGGTTACAAAATGGTATTCAATTTTAGTTTTAATGCTACAGTCAAACTAATTCATATTGAAAAGATCATATAGCCAAACATTCTTTAAAGAATATAGAAAAAAGGATACGGCAAGCGTAGGACCCAGTAAGCTGACTGTGTCAGTTTCAGAGGTTCATTAATTGTAGGAAAAAATATTGGGCAAGCCTCTGAGGCTGGCTGAACTTTCGGATGTAACGTCACGTGAACTGGAGCTTTTGGAGTGACTACGTGAATTCGCATCAACTGGGCCATTTGTGGTTTGGATGATCTACAAGAATGGAAATAAAAAACAATAGTATACGTAATAGTATATGTAAAAGTACAATATTATATGTATGGAGCCGGGATAGCCTGGTTGTTCAGGCACTGGGCCCATGTCCAAGAGTTTGAATGTTTGATCCACTCTAGCCGAATACTCCTTGTGTAGTAAATGGTGACTGACGCACATTAATCTGTTGAGTCACTAAGTCCTCCATGTTCCCATAACCAATCATACCTCTGGAGCTACTGATGTAGGAGTTTCCTTGCAAAAATTTTCACTCTATTTTTTACGTAGTTATTACTATTTATTTTCACATAGTTTTTAAAATCCAATTTTTTTTATATGATATTATTTATTACAACTGAATCTCAAAATGAAAACACACATTAGTAACACCTTTTTCAAGAGTCCGATTTGAGTGATTTTGCCATTGATTTTTTTTTTTTGTTAGTTACTGCTATTTTTGTTAGTTACTGCTATTTCACAATTTTTTTATTAATGTGATGATTTATAAAATGCGAAAAAGTAAATAATTAGCGTGCTTAGTTAATAGGTATTACAACTGAATCTCAAAATGAAAACACGCATTAATAACACCTTTCAAGAGTTCAATTCGAGTGATTTTGCCGTTGATCTTTTTCTTGGTAGTTATTGCTACTGATTTCACGATTTTTTTTAATGTGATGATTTACAAAATGCGAAAAAGGAAATAAACAGTGTGTTTTCCCCCTGTGAGGACAGAGTTCCCACTCTTTTAACAATGCAAAAATTAAACACTTTTAAGGACTTTTTTTTAAAAATATTAAGTACTTTTTTGAAAAAGTAAGGACTTTAAAAATAGTATGATTGCTTATCTAGGAATATACATATGCCACCAGTGACAGTGCCAATTATTTACCTTTCTAAAAAAATGAATAAAAAAATAATAATAAACAATTTTATTATAATGTAAACACTGATATAATTGTATTAATTACACAGGGCTCACCAAAGAAGTATCAGGCCATTTTTGCAAACCAGGCGTGGGTTTTTCTTAACACATTTTTAGATTGTTAAAAGTTAAGGTCATTCAGATTGTAAAAGTCAACGTATGAAACTAATCTGTATTCCATTTCTAATGATTTCATTGAAATTGTAAAATTAAGTGCAGAAATTATGATTTGCAATTTTTTTTTTTTTTATGTATATTAAAAAAAAAGAGTAAATCAAGAAATTTGGCAAAAACATGGAAAAAATTATTATAAGAAAAATTATTCCGCTACTAGAGCAGCAAATGTGTTACATTTACATTGAACTTTAAAAAAATTATTTCTAGCCTAATATGTTATTAAGAATTAACTTTACATAATGTTACTAAACATTCTGGTTAAAAACATAAACTAATTTTAAAGCAACCAAAAATTAAAAAAAAAATTTAAAATAGTATATTAAGTTGCAATGTTAACTGAATAAAATTATCATTAAAATCTAAGGATCTTTTAGTTGAGTAAATTTGAATTTTTATGAAACAATCTGCTTATCCTTAAGAAATAAAAATAACAGTGTAACAATCTAAAACTTACATTGCAACAAAACAAATTATAAATAGTTACCAAATATTTAACTTTCTTGTTAGAAGCAAATCATGCTTTTTAATTCAGTACGCAGGAAAAAAATTAAAAGTATTTTTAAAAAAGAAAAAAAAAATTCAGGTTTTCGATGAAAAACCTAGGTGGGCTGAGATTTTTCAAATCCCGTTTCATACAGATCTGTTTTATTTTTAGTGCAATCATGAATTTGAAAAAATTTTATGCTTTCTATAACTTTACAGTTACTTATTACACATTGAAATATTATACAAATTTATTTAATTCTTCAAGATTTTAGGAAATAGTTTTCTTTATGGATTCTAGTTCAAATTATTTTTCTGACACTTCTATTCTTAGGGTTTTAGTTAATTTCTATAAGCAGATGCATTACCACTAGAACTAAATTTTTTGAATTCGGTCAATTTTGAAGGTTAATGTGGGTCTTTGACTTAAGATACCTTAAAATTGACCCCCTCTTCCATGTGCAGTATCCCGCTTGTCAACACTATTCTTTTCTTTTAGAATGCTTCACTTTCCTCATAGAGTATCATTTTAGGCAAAAAGCAGAATATATTATTAAAAGAGCCAATATATTAATTAAAGGACATGCTTTCTTCCCCTAGCCAGTACCCTCCCACACACACATTAATTTTTGTCTATCTAAAATGCTTTACCCCAGATGCATGGTCTAATTCTAAGTGATAAAAGAACGATATTTTCTTTTAAAAAATTGAACTGAAAAATTGTTCCTATCAACTATAGTGATGGTAAAAAAAATTAAGAACTTTTAAAAACCTTCTAACAAAATTAAGTACTTCTAAGGGCCCTTATTTTCCAAAATAAAAATTAAGCATTTTTAAGGACCATGGGAACCCTGAAGGATATTGGCAAAAATATTACATATTCAAATTAAAAAGATATTTTTTTACCGAAAGTTTTTTTTTTTTTTTCTTTTGAAGTTTTATTTATTTTTTATTTTGCTGTTTGTTACTTAAAATTAGTAACATGTAAATTTGTTATTTTTAAAAGTATCTTGTAGAAAGATATTAGTATTAGAGAGGCATGTCGCAGAAAGCCTGAAAAAATTCTGTCACCGGGCAGTAGATCTTTTTTCTTTTTTAAGTTTCAAATTTTTATTCAAATATATAATATTTTAAATATATATATTTATGTTTAAACACAATAAATATATGCATAAATTTTAAATAAATAAAAATTGTGTTAAATAAAGGACAAATTAAAGAAAGAAGGTTATACAAAATCAAGCTAAAAATTACTGGATTCATCCATGGCAGATTTCATCACAATTTAAAAGGAATATATTAATGTCAAGTGGGAAACAAAATGAAAATAATTTATTACTAACAAGTTAACATATGCAAAAAAAGATAAATAAATAAATGAAAATAAAAATAAATTAAATATAAAAAGTAAAAATAAAAGAATAATAATTTTTTTTTTCACTCACTAGTGGTTTTCATAAGACATAGAGTTTACATGATTATTTATGTTATTACAATTGTTAAGGTAAACTAAATAAGAATGAGAGGTGAGAACAGTATTAACAAGATTATTAAAAATCGAAAAATCATTTTAAGAAAAACTTACCTGCACGGGCAAGGGAAATAAAGTGGCATGTCAGAACTTGTAATTTTAGATGCATTATCCTAAAAATGCAAACAAATAAATAAAAAAAAACTAAATTTTAAAAAAATCTAAAACTATAAACAATATGAGTGTAAATATTTTAGATTTATTGATATGACTTTTAAAAAGTTGCCAGGTAAGACTCATATTTTTACTTTCCAAGCAATAAAATAAGTTGTAGTTTTTGTTTAATTTTTAAAGAAATTTATTTAAAAATACATTGATATTTCTTGTTATAGTTCAAAACTGACAACAATAAATTTTAATATTTCAAATACTAAAAATATAATCTAAATTCCTTAAGTTTCCTTTTGTGTGAAAGCAATAACTCCAAAACATATATTTTATGCATTTAAACATACATTTTATGCCCATAAACACACATTTATGCAGTAAAGATCTTTATAACGATAACACGAAAATATGAGCCGTTGAATTATAAAGATTTTTGTGCTATTTTTATCACTTTATTATTAAACTTGTATATTTAACATCCCAATGCACATAAGAAACAGATTAATAATGCTTTAAAACAATTTTTATTATAAATACTTTAAACAAAGTACAAAATAAACACTAAAATATTCGCTATTTTTAGAAAAACAAATTTAAATTATCAAGTTCATTTGAACTAACAAACAACAAATTTATTATTATTGCTGTAAGAAACAGTACACAACAGTAAAGATCTTAATAATGAAAACATGAGCCTTTGCACTTTTTGGAATTTTGCTTCGCATATCATTAAACTTGCATATTAAACATTCCAATGTACATAAGGAACAGATAAATAATTATGTTTTAAAATAATTTTCATTATTGATACTTTAAACAAAGTACAAAATAAACACTTAAATATTCATTACTTTCAGAAATTATATTATCAAGTACATTTGAACTAACAACCAACAAATTTATCATCATAGCTGCCCACAGAATTAAGAAAAAATCCAGTATATTTTACAAAACAATTTTTTTATTTTATTTCCAATGGCACATTAAAAGACAACATCAAAAAGATAACAATAAAAGTAAGAACTACAAAATATTAATTTTATGATAATTGTTGCATAATGTACTAAATATTTCACACATAGGGAATTTTAGAGATTTTTAGTCATCAAAAAAGAAAAACTGCAATATTTTGCAGTTATGATTGGTATTAAATATACTTGAAATGCTATGTATTATGCTTACTCATAATTTCGAATAGTAATGGGTATTTAATTTATCGAAGATAGTTGAAAGATTTTTTATTGAATTTAAAAAGGGAGTTATGAATAAAAATAAACTCAACATTTTAGAAAAAAAAGAAGTTTTAAATTGATTTCAATAAACGAAACTCGCTTCACGATGTACTAGTAATACTTATTTTAATATCCAAGCAAGCAATAATCTGTGCAAAAATTCTATCTCAATAGGGAATTTTTTTAGGGAATTTTCAAAAATGTACAAAAACCAGGAGAATTCTATTTAAACTAGTAGACCAGGAGAAAGTGTCAAAATTCAGTAGAGTTCATATTTGTTATGTATCAAGAGCTATGTATAATTATTTGTTTGCTTTAGAGATCCTTAAGTTAATGTGGTTCATGGATGGAGAATTGTCTTCTATAGAATTCAGTTAGATAAATATTCTACTATAATAAAGAACTTTATGAAATTTTATAGGAAATTCAAGATGCAATAGATCAAGCCAAATATTTCTTTTCCGACTAACAACATAAGAAAAGAAACAGTTTGCAAATCAGAAAAAGCAATCATGTGATAATAATAATGTATTGAATCTAATCATTGAATAAAATTTCTCCATAAGATTTTACTTATGTCAACGTCATTAACCACTTCCGTGATTATCCCAAGTTAACTCGGGTAAGTATATATTGGAAATATTTATCATCCGGAGAAAACTCGGGCTTCGCAGAATTTGTCAGTACATTTTGTTTTGTCACGTTTTTACTCGGTCGGAAGCAAAAGACATAATATGCTGTGATTGGAAGTTGGCAAAGTTTTATTTTGGGAGTTTTGCGGTTGGACTGCACACATGTTTTGCAACTGTATGTGCAATTGTATATACGATGATTGCTAAATTTATATTGCAATAAGAGTAAAGAAAAACGGTGTATAACTTCACTAATGTTTGAAAAGTATCACTTTGTGTTGTCCCTTGTTATAAGAACTATCATACAAACACTAATATTTTATTCAGTTCCTTTGCCCGAGATAACTCGGGATAGTTAACTGATTTTAAATTAAATGTTTCTTACACATAAAAAAATTCAAATTTCAACTTAAAACTTGTACATTGTGTTTTGTTTCAGTTCCTTAAATTTATTAATATAAAAAAAAATATGTTGAATTTCTGCATTTCTTTCTCAAAATGATTGATAAGGGAAGTGGTTAATGTACTTACTTTAACGTGACCAGTGCTTGTTATTCTGAGCACCCTATCCGGAGCAGAGCACATAAAACGATGACCCCTGTAACATTCGTATTCTACACCAATGAATATCTTCACATTAAACTGGGGACCATCTGCAAAATATCACCATTATGAAAATAGTATAACAAAGCAGGAGGAGAAAGAAAAAGATTTAACAAGCTTTTTGATAAAATTTGAAAATATACTGCTTCACTCTCATAAAAGCAGCATATCATATAAAGTATGTTAAAAAGCATTCTGATGGAGCTAGAATATATATAATTGCAGTTCTATCTACATTAAGTTTAAATGAGTGTTTATTTACAAGAAAAAGAAATATAGTTCTATCAGCATTAAATAAAAAAGTTGTTCAATCTACATTAAATATAAATGTAGTTCAATCTACATTAAATATAAATGTAGTTCAATCTACATTTATAAATGTAGTTCAATCTACATTTATAAATGTAGTTCAATCCACATTAAATATAAATGTAGTTCAGTCTGTAGTTGTATATATTGTTTAAGTATTTATATATCTGATAAATTATGTTGAAAAGCATTCTAATAGAGCTAGAATAAATATAAATGTTGTTCAATCTACTTTATAAATGATGGTCAATTTACATGAAATAAAAATATAGCTCAATCAGCCTTAAATATTAATGCTGTTAAATCTACATTAAATATAACTGATGTACAATCTACATTAAATATAAAAGTAGTTCAGTCTACATTAAATATAAATGTAGTTCAATATACATTAAATATAGATGTAATACATTGTACATTTATATAATTGTGTTGTATCAAAAGTATATTTTTAAAATTTTTTTTTACATCCCTTTAAAACTTTTATTTTAGCAGAGAACATTGGCTTATCTTTTATCTGAAAATACAAACGTATCAATTAAGTGACATTCAAAATATTTAAACTATGTATTCAAGATTTAACAAATCTTATTCTTGACAATAAAAATTACTAAAAATTACAATAAACACTATTATAAAATCAGTGAAAACACGTGAAACTTTTTAAATAAGATATTGAATTATTTTTGTATTTATTTTGAAAAAACCACAATAGCAGTATTTCTATTTTTTTTTTTTTTTTCTTCCAGCAAAATTAAATTTTTACTCTTAAAAAAGAAATGTTAATGTGCAAAATGAGTCCTTTTGAAAATACCAAATTTTAAAGCCAGAAAAAATTTCCTGGAGTTATAAATAAGTTTCATTCTATAATTAGGGTCATCTCGTTTTTAGGCATTTCAATGATTTAAATTTATTTTTAATTCCACAATTTGTCTTGTAAAATCACTTAATGATTAATCCTTAGTTTCGAAAGATTTTTTAATGTCAATTAATTTCAATTTCTAGTATTCATATAATAATACATGCAAAGGAATATATTTTTTAGCTATAATATTTTTTATGCAAATTGATGAAATTTAATAATTCCTCAGTCATATATTATGACATAAATATTAAGCCTTATTTTGTTTACAGTCATACTTAGTTGAGATCATGAGCTGGTTTTTTTTTCAGTTACAATAAATTGCTTTTTTAATATGCTATTCAATTGAACGGAAATGTCAGCAAGAAAATATTGAACAAATTTGATCACATAGTTTATCACTTTAAAGAAAAAAAAGAGGTTTAAAAATAGTTTTGCTTCATTTCTTCTCTTGTTAAATTAGTCTCCTAAGGTGTTGGGGAAAATTTTTTTTATTAAGAACATGTTTTTAAAAAAATGAACTGTGCAATAATATTTTAAGCCCTTAATTGAAACTAACTAAACTATTCAAAAGTATCTTGGAGTGTTTCATTGAACTATTAATTAATGTTTTTCCATAAACAATTCAAAAATATCCTTTATTGTTCTTTAAATTCGTGAACATAATAATAAATAAAATAACTCAATACTTTAATTATACATTTTATTTTAATTATACAATAATGTATGTGAAAGAGTAATTCTGCCCTTGCTTGTATTATAAAAATATATTCCAGCATTATTTAATTACAGTCATTAGTTTATTGCCATTAGTTATAACATTATTAATTAAGTTTTATACAAATCTTAGTTTTATTTTAATTACTTGCTTGAATTTTAATGTAAAATTAAGGCAATATTTAACATATATTTTGTATTAATTAAAAAAAAATATTTAAAAATAATGGAAAGATGAAAAGAAACAAAAAAAATAAAAAAGGTTTCATGCAAAATAGGGCAATTCCATCAAAATTTATGTTATATTTGTAGACTTGAAATGCATATATAACTTAATTAAAAATTTTTAAATACTTTAAATATATTTTGTAAGGATTACTCTTGAGATCCTATGCATTTGTCCAGAAAATTTTTAACTTCCATGAATTTGAAATTCTTTTTAAAAAATAAAAACTGACTATTATGGACATAACAGAGACAAACATCAAATTTTTTTCATATATATTCGAGAGATTATGACATTTTTGAAAACATTCAAATTTAAAGATTGTGACTTTTAATAATTAAGAAAAAACCCAAACAAATTTGCTACAGGCTTAACATTTGGTGTTACTGACATAACACTCTTTGATTTTAAATTATTGAATTAGCCTTTACAAAATAGAAACCATAAATAAATGATAACAAAAAGTATAACTATTAATTAAGAATAAAAAGTTAATGATTTTATGGACATATTTGATAAATAAGAAAGAATTTTATTAATAAATTTTTGAGTAAAACCTATACTTTTTGTGCACTTTTTTTTATAAAATAAATGATTATATAAAGATTTATTAAGCTAGAAGTAAGAAGTTTTTTAACCATGTTTGCGATTTAAGTAAAAAATGAATAATGTTCATACTCTAATTGTTATGTAAGAAATTTACAATGCAGCAGTGAACTTTGTTATAGAGAAAAATTAGAAAAGTAAAGTTTTTTCTTTTGATCTGTGATAGGCTAGTATTTTTTTTATTGACTTTTTTTTATGTTTTAAAAAAAAAAATCAAGAATCAATATCAGAAAAATAGCTACACTCTGAAGATCAAGAAGTTTTTGTAATTCTCAAAATAGATAGTTATAAGGCAAATAATCTGAGATCATTGCCTATGAGTATATATTTTTGATACAGTGTATGCAACAGCTCTTTACACGATAATTTAGTAATTTGTTCAGTGTGCACATTGTACTTCATTTGGTTGTTGCATAATAGTGAAGTTCTCACTAAAATTCACCTGATTTTTGCCTTCTCGAAAAGTATAAAGATGATGCTCTGTTTTTAAATAACTATGTTCAAGAAATAGAAATTTTGATAAGATTTAAAACGCTTTAATGTTTAGTGATTGTTAAATTAAATTTAGAACAGTTTACAGCAGGTTTTTGAAAGAAAACCCAGCCCACATGGGTTTTTTCAAGAAAAAACAAAAACAATTTCGTCAGGGGATAAGTGGGTTTCATGAAAAGACCTGATTGAAGATAAGTTAGTTTTTCATGTATATTCTATATTTATAGTAAATATAAGATATACTGCATGAGGATTGATTGATTATTATCAAAGGAAGAAATAGTATGGAGATAAACTATTTCAGTCATTTTTATGCCCTCTAAATGATTGCATAATGATATAATTATTAAAATGTCTCATGAATAATAAGTTATGTGAGTAGTTATAAATTAAATAAACACATAATTTGCTTTTAAGTTAATGAATAGTAATTTTAGAAGCATTCATAAAATGAAAAGCACATATTGTTTTGTTGCACATGGTACAAAAACTATTTATTAGTTTATTTTTATTATACATTTTTATTATACATTTTGCTTTTAAAATGAATGAAAAAAGATAATAAATTTAAACAGTTGTTTTTAAAGTCTTCAAAGTCTATGATTTAAGATTTCAATGAATACACAGAAACATAATTTCATACATAATAATTAATAATTATGTATGAATGACATAACATTCAACATAATGACAAACATTCATACATAATTAATAATTATGTATGAATGACCCTATCACAAATATCCTATCTATCTACAATATACATTAACATTTTATTAATAAATAATTATATGTTTATTATATAACTTAATCTTTCTTTTCTAAAAAATAAAATGTTTATCAAATAAAATATTAGCAACAAAAATAAGATTCATAAATATGAAATAAAATGCATTTTCATTCAAATGTAAAACATAAACGTAATATGAAATATCGCAACAATTTAATAAAACTAAAAGTTTAAAACGACAGATAGTCTATCTTTATTTCTTCGTATGAAAAATTTTAAACATAACAGAGACCATTTCTGCTTTTCAGTCCTTAAGTGATTTCATAGTTTGAACTGAACTAATATGAAATAAGAAAAACAATACGGATGAAAAATTAAAAGAAATGTTTTGGCTTTCAAAAAATATTCTAAATTGTTTTGATTATTAATTATTTGTTAAATGTTTCTAGATTTATAACTTTTTGTCCAGATATTCTTGATTCTTCAAAACATCTAATTTTCCATGAACATAGATTTAAAAATAATAGATATTAAGAATCAAAAGATTTGGATTTTTGATAGTTCTTTATATTTTAAGTATTAGTGCTAGTAAAAACCACAAAATTAAATTTTCTAAACTTAGGTTAGAGACCGCTCACTAACTATATATATGGTTAAGATGTATAGCCATACCTATGGGACTTTTTATTTCTTAATTCCTGAGAATTCAGTCATTTTATGAGAAAAAATAAAAACTTAAATAACAATTTTGCTTTCTCATTTTTTAAATTTATTTTTTTGTGAATTTAGGAGCTTATGAGCGAATTTATAATTTTCAGTATATTTAGTAACAAATCTTTGGGGTGAAGTTTAATAGTTTCACTATTGTCGATTTTGCTTTTTCATATGATTTTAAAAAAGAACAATTTCAATCAACAGTACAATAATTACATTGTAGAATTTTTAATTATGGAATTGATGTCTTATCGACAAAATTGTTTTTGAAAGTTGAATTGTTTTGAAAGGCTGAGTTGCATATTCACTTTATTTCTATTTTGAGATCATTGAAATCTACTTTAAAAGTATTTAACTAATGAAATTTTTAACTAAATTATAAATTTTAATTAAATATTGGCATTAGAAGCAGTTAACTAATAGAAACACAAATTTTTTTTATACAACAGTACTATTAAAATCTTCTAAAATATTGATGTCAAACTATTATTAGTTGTTCATTGCTCCATTAATAAAATTTTATGGAAACTGGGAAAACTTTTTTTGCTAAACAAAACAACTGGAATTAAAAACAGTATATTTTATTGTATCCGTAATACAACAAATTAAAAAGTTAACAACAAACAGTTGAAAAACATTAAATTAAGTGCTTAACAAAAAACTAAAATGAGTATAATAAAGACACATTATATTCTATTTGCCATAAAATGAGTATCTTTTTAGTTTGTCCTTTATCCTTTTCAAAAGTAATCTGATATGTGTATATTGTACAAAAATGTATACATTGTAGAAAATTTTTTATATTGTATGTTGCACCATATTATTTTACAATAGAAGATAATAGTTTTTGAACGGGACACAGAAACTATGAACATTTCAGGAACTTGGAAGTTTAAGAAAAAAAAATTAAGTATCAAAAATAAAAAATAACCATTTTTTAAGCATTTTAAAAACAATTTATCAAGTTAGATATATTTGGAAGATCTCTGCATTTTAATTAAGGATATTATAGAGACATGTGTAAAAGATATTTCTTAAATGGAATTTACTGTGCCAAAAGAGAAATAACTGATGTTTTAAAAAAGATTCATTCATTTAAATTAACTGGTTTTTTTAAAGCATTAATTAAAGGTAATTTTTTTTTACTTAATATAATTGATATAATATTCTAAAGAATGTGATTTTTTTTAAGTCCACCAAGAAGATTTTATCAAGAGTAATAATGAAGGGGATTTGTTTGTAAATTATTAGTTGATATTCAAAAAAGAATAAAAATAAAAATTTAAACGTGGATAAAAATGGCATAAAACTTTTAAAACAATTTGCTGTTTAATGAACATGTTTCATTCCCTTTTAGATTTCAATTTGAATAATAAGAATGAACATAATTCTAAAAGCAGTATTTTGATGTTTCCTACAATCTATTAAAAATAAATGCATTTTTAAAAAGAAAAAAAAAAAAACATTTTCACCTCTAACAGTCTTTTTAGATTTCAGACCATACGATCTCTTCCCTTCCCACAATGCAGGCCAGCGTTCCTTTTGTTCTAATTTTACGGTCACATCCCAGGGAAGTAAGTAATTTGTTCCAGGTATGAATCCAGGCTGATCTTGCAAACCTATTACAGATTTAATAGCAACAAGGAGATAAGAACATTTATTTAAACAACATTACACTATTTAAGCAAAGAAAACAGAAAAACTTTATCTTAATATATAAATAATTTATTTAGAGAATTATAAAGCTTTTATATAAAACTCAGCCAACATTTAGTAAGACCCCATTAGTGTGACTTTTTCATTATAATGACCACTACGTGAAGTCCTGTTTGTTGACCCATAAACGCTACTTTAACGTCCTTAAGACACCATACCGCGGAATAAAATTTTAATCGCAAATTCTCTTTTTCCTTCACTTCTAATTTTAAAAAGAAGTAAGTTCAGTCAAATCAAGAGCAAGCCATGAAGTTTCAAATACTGAAAAGAAAATTTTAAAATATACAAATAAAAATAAATTATGAGATGATAACTTAGACAACTGAGAAGTTCTCATCTAATAATTTGTTTGAATTTTAGTATTTTGAAGTATTTTTTTCAGCAATTGAAATTTCATGACTTACTCTAGGTTTGCCAGAAGTTACTTTTTTTTTCCTTTTAAATTAGTAATGAATGAGAACTTGCGACGAAAGTTTCTTCCACAGTATAGCATCTTCTTAAGAACGTCTGTACTGAACCCTACTTTCAAATAAAGTGATCAAAGTTTTTTTTTTTTTCTTATTAATTCCAATAAAATCACTCCAAAAATAGGTGCTAATATAATTATGGGCTTTCAAAACTCAAATTTTTTCACAGACAACGAGTATATAGATTAACTAAAATCTTGAGAAAACTATTAAAACCACAATTTCTTTTGATGTTTATAAAGATTAAACATTTTGAATTCTTTATGAATCAGTGACAGTACCACCTTTTCTAAACCTATGCATACTCTACTTAATTTATGGTTAAAAGAGTTGTGAAATATTGATTACTAATGTGAATATTGCGCTGTCATTTAGAAATCAGAGTTTCCTGAATAATCATACTCTTTCAAAATTTCTCTTCAAAGGGTTCAATACATTCAACAATTATTTTTTCTTACTTGAAATTTGTATTCATACTTTTTGTGAAGTGTTGTATTGTATTTTAAAGGTAAAGCATGGAATATTATAGGTATTTTCTTGATTTTAGTTTTGCTCAGTTTTCTGGACGTATGTTATTTAGTGAAAATAGCTGCTCATACAATTTTTTACCTTCATACCTGCCAACATTGGAGAAATAAAATGACGGACATTTTCTAGGCTACGAGTAAAGTTTTGATTCATCGTGCATAATCATGTATGCCAAAAAGAGAAATTCAAAATTGGAAATAATAGAAGCACTTACAATTAGTGAAATAAAAAATAAGAATATAAATCTAAATCCAAAGAAGATTTTTTAAACCATTATTTATAATTGCTTAAACTTCTTAATTTATAACCGTCCTTGAACAGCAGTCCTAATTTTGGCTTTAAGACTACTAATGTTCAACTCGGTATCCTTGTCAATGGACCTTTTGAGGGAACCAACCCGCATTTGCTTTACATGGAGAGGAAAACCACGAAAATCTCCCGTGGTTAACCTGATGGCAAGGGGACACTAACCCATGATTCGTCTACCACTGAGGATATTTTAAGTCAGCACTGGGGTCGGTGCAAGCTGGATGTGAAATTCTATCGACCAGTAAGTTTTATACATTTTTTACAAACAATTGTAACCATAAATTTTCCTTACAAACAACTCAGAAACTGAAAAACAAATAGGTTAACTGAACAGCACAAGTGTAACTACTGAATCAAAATAATAATAACAATGTGTAAACTTTAGGGTGCATCTAGATTCTTTAATTATCAAACCAATATAATGCAATGTATAAATAAAAAGGAGTGCAGATGTGAATGATTAATATAAAAGTCAACATAAAACAGTAGGGATCTAATAAAAATTTAAATTATGGTAGTATTTTAAAAACTGAATATTTTTTCTGTTATGTTGCTCTCAAATGATTAAATCAGGACAAATTTTATAACTATACAGAGACAGTAAGAAGTCTCACCAATGTTATGGGAGTAGAGACTAGAGGGTCCCACACACACTAGCGACCAAGAGGAAAACATTGGAAGTAACCCTGGTTTACTTTCTGAATGCAACATGCCCGGCAGATATTCTGTAGTGGATGGCTGTCTCGTAAGATTTCCTTTATCTAAAGTTAAAAAAAAAACAAAGTCACTTGTAGAAAACTACACAAAACAAATTTTAGTTTCGGTTGTAGTGGATTATTAATATCATATTAGCATGAGAGTGGGAAAATAAAAAAAAGTTTGAAAGTATCTAACAATTCAAATCACGAAAAAATAAATAAAAAAGGGTGTGACACTATTTTTCACTAAAAGAAAATTTTTCAATTAACTACATACTTATTATTATTATTATTATTTTAAATATATGTGGGCATTGACAACACAACAAACTGAAGATTAGTTTAAAATATTAAAAACTGCTAAGATATATATAAAAACCCTGATTAAAGAGAATAAAATAATAATAAAGTAAAATCACAAAACAATGTGGAAATATTAAGAAAAACAGACATTTAACATTGAATTTTCTATTCTTATTTTAGTTTGAAATACCTCCAACAATTGGAATAATCTTATGAAAAAAAAATTCATGAAATAAAATTAAAGAATTAATGAAATATGAAAAAAAAAATTTTCAAACATAAATGTTTTTATTCTAGTATTTTGATTCGAAAGGAAATTTTTTTTTTTTTATTAATATTATTTTTTTTTTTTTAAATTTACTCCAGGCCAGATTTTTCAACAAAAAAATAAGCACTTTATAAGGACTCAAAAAATATCTTTAATCATTTTCCAAAAAAAAATCATAATTAGGATCTGTGCAGCAATAAAAAAAAAATTTTACCATTTAAAGTTCTTAATTTATAAACATAAAATCAATAAAATTCAAAAAAATTTTCACAGAATTTACATAATCATGACAAAATAACTAGATTCTGATAAATGTTGCAGAGAAAATTGCGCGAATCCTGCATTTTTTGTAATTTAGAACGACAATCGATACGGCAAAGAAAAAATCTCTTTTTAAAAGATAGAAAAATAAGAACTTTTTACAAACCCTGAATAAAAAAATATTATTTTTCAGTTTTTTGTTTATCTGTTTCTTTTAATATCACACTAAAACAAGTAATATATATATATAAAAATATTTTAAAGTCAATTTTTACTTAGGTCAACTAAGAAAAATTTCACTTTAGTCACATATTATTAAATAATTAAAAAATTTTCTTGCATATAAAATTAAAATAAATTAATTAATTAATGTTTGAAAATTTTTTAATTTTTTCTAACATCCTTTTCAAAAGACTCTCTCCACTTGTTGAGAATATAGTTGGTGATTATCAGGCCGGATTCAGGAAGGGGCGATCCACCTCAGAGCAAATTTTTAACATCCGGCAAATTTTGGAGAAGACAATGGAATTTGATATTGACACACACCATCTGTTTATTGATTTTAAAACAGCCTACGATAGTGTTAGCCGAAAAACTCTAATATCAGCCTTAAGAGAATTCACTATACCGGAGAAACTAGTGAAGTTGATTAGCTTAACACTAAGTGAAACCAAAATCATGGTCAAGATACAGAATAGTCTTTTCCATCCAATAGAAATTAAAAATGGTGTACGACAGGGAGATGCCTTGGCATGTCTCCTCTTTAATCTAGCATTAGAAAAAATAGTAAGGGACTCAAACATCAACACCCGAGGAAATATCTTCAAATCAGTTCAAATATTGGCTTTTGCTGATGATTTAGATATTATCGCTAGATCGCAGACAGCACTAGCACAATCCTTTTTATGTCTGGAGAAGGAAGCCATTAAGATGGGATTAAGAATCAATGAAAATAAAACTAAATATATGCCCTGCACAAAAGCTGGCTATGAAGAAACACATTTTGAAATATGAGCATACAAATTCGAAGCCGTTGATAGCTTTACCTATTTGGGGTCGAAGATTAGCAACAGAAACGACACTACACAAGAAATACACACGAGAACAACGATGGCCAATAAGTGTTTTTATGGTCTAAGAAAATATCTTAAGTCAAGCCTAATAAAAAGAAAAACAAAAGTGCTACTCTTTAAATGTCTCATACGATCAGTGCTTACATACGCATGTGAGACCTGGACAATGACCCGTGGAGATGAAAATATAATAGCTAGATTTGAGAGAAAAATACTGCGAAGCATTTTTGGTGGAATAAAGAAAAACGGTACCTGGTTTAGAAGATCAAACACGGAACTTTACAAAGCATATAGAGAGCCTGATGTCATTAAATTTATCAAAATTCAAAGGATTAAATGGGCAGGCCACATAGTAAGAATGGAGGATAGCAGGACAACTAAAAAAGTTTTCAGTGCCAGGCCAACAGGTACAAGAAAAAGAGGACGGCCAAACCTAAGATTTTTAGACTGCCTTGAAAAGGACCTACAAATTTTAAAGATATGAAGCTGGAGAACCTTGGCTAATAGAAGAATGTCTTGGCATAGGCTTGTTGAGAAGGCCAAGGCCCATCCTGGGCTGTCGTGCCAATGAGAAGAATATTTGAAAAACTGCATTAACATCAAGTATGATTCACTACAAGTTTTAAAAATATATCTGAACTTGAATGGATTATTAAAAAGTATTTTATTAACGATTGAAAATTTGAATAAGATATATAAACAGATATAGGGAAAGTGCAAACTAATAGTAGGAATTCAAAAAAATAGGTGCCTGGTATCAGACATCAATAAAAGTAAAAATTTTGTGACGTGGCCCACACATGCCACCACGTAATGTTCTTTATTGAATTTATCTGACACAGCAAATATAAAATAATTATATATTTAAATGTGAGCAATAACTATTTTTTGTTCAAATAGAGCTATAAGTTAAAAATTATCACGGATGTTATTTTTAAAATATGTGACAAACTGAATAGCTTATAGTAAAATTTAAAACAATGACTAACACCTAACCAATTCCATTTCATTTTTCGCTCATCCCTATTTAATACATGAATTAATATTTGAAAAAACTGTAATAACATCAAGTATCATCCACTACAAGTTCAAAAAAATGTATTTGAACTTGAGTGGATGAATAAAAATTTCATTAAAGATTGAAAATTTGAACAAGATATAGGAATAGTGTGAACTAATAGTAGGAATTGAAAAATAAATTATTATCCAAACAAATAGAAAACTATAGAAAAAAAAAATTCAGATTTGCCACCATTGGGCTTCTACTTCAATTCATAACATATAAAACAAAGAAAACAGCAACCTTTGTTAATGCTGCTTTCTTCCTGGATGCTGATGACAATTTCATCCCTTTCTTCTTGACTCTGAGAAGACTTTTCTTCTGTGGTCAGCTGTTCCATCTCATTGGTCAAAGAATTTTCCTCAGAGTTTCCTGTTTTCAAAAGACAAAAATGCGATCACATAAATTATATTTCATATTATTAACTTACAGTCAATAGTGAACACTTGGTTATAGCAAACTTTTTCAGTAGTCCCTTCTAAACACTTATATAACTGACATATTTTTTTTTGTTTATTGGGAACAGCTGTAAGATTTTATATTATATTTCATAACTGTTGTTGAACAGCCGACCCAATCTTTTGGGTTTACGACTACTAATGTCAGCAGCCTTGTAATTTTGAACCCAATCCACAATTTTTATAGCTATATGGTAAAAAAAAAATTTTCAAACAATGTAGATGAAGTAATGTTTATAATGGATTTACAGTAAGGGAATAATGGGAGCTCTAATGCTGCTAATAAATATGTTTGCTTGTGAAAGAGGTTTCACAAATTAGAATAAAATAATTTATAAACAATTATTTTTCTGACTGTCTTGTGTAGTGTATAAGTACATGTCTTCATGCCACTCATGAAACTGTCAATCGAGACAAATTTTGAACATAGATTGCAAGTAGAAACAAAAATAAAATTTTATCTCATTTTTTTTCTAGAAAAGTCTTATTAACTTTCAAATAGTTGAAATTGTGTAATTTTTTTTTTTAAGCAATATTCAAATGGTGAATCTAGATTGTTTACTTAGTATAATTTATCTGTTATATTATAATCTTTTTTGTAAAATTGCGTTAATTTAAAACATATTTTTTTCCTGTAAAATTAACATTGGGGTGAAATTACTCTAAAAAAGTTTTTGTTATCGATAACACAGCATTTAGCTAAAAAGAATGGCTTAGACTTCAAAACAAACAAATATCAAAATTGTTTAAAAACTCAAATTGATGTAAGTCATTGAAATCAATGAATAATTCTCAATTTTTGCATATTTTTTTACGAGTACAAATAAATTTCAATTAAAAAAAATTTGACTATAAATGGTTTTATAAAACTTTGAGTTTTTTTCTTCATATCGATATTGCGACTAAAATATGGAGAAAACCAATAAATCATTGAAGAGGTGTTACAAACTTAATATAAATATAGCATATAATTTGAAAATAGCATATCATAAAAATAACAATAGATGTAAAATTAACACATTATATGCTATATATATATATATGGTCAAATGCACATTAATGGTATGCAGAAGTAAGTGTATACCTAGATAAAATTCTTTGATGCCCTATAAAAATGCTATGCAATCACAAAAGGGAACAACAACAAAAAAAAAAACAAGGAAATTTTTAACAAAAATGATGTAGATATTAATTTTTATAAAAGTCTATTTTCATATTGTAACCTCATTTTAATTTAAGAGTATGTGGGAATTCTTTCATAAAAAAGATTATTAATTTCAAAAAGCAAAGTTTTTCTTAAATGTAAGAAATTTTTAAATTTTAATCACCTAATTCTTCATTATCAAACTTGTTTTAAAAATCATAGATTATTCTTCATAACGCCTTTTGCTTAAACCAAATATTTATCAGACAAAAAATTTTAATTCATAACAATAATTTTAAAGTTTTAGTATTCTAAGAGGTCAAAGTGAGTCTCTTTATGGCTGGAAGGTCCGAGTCTGTTGCTCCTCCCCTCTATGTAGGTCCCTGATTTGCATTTCATAAAATAAAAATTGTTAGTTGAGACAGACATTTTTAAAATCAAATAAACTATACATGGGTTTTACTTTACAAATGATTTCTTTAAAAATAATTTTTTCAAAAAAAGAAATACAGTATTACTGTGACTTCCGTTGGTTCTATCCTTGGGTTGGGCTAGGTTCACTCGAGCTCTAGTGGGTTGATAAAATGAGTATCAAGCATGCTTGGTGACTAAACACAGGAAGTTCCAGCTAACCAGAGCCCAGTCAAGAAAACTGAGATGGGCACTGTAGACCTTGGTCCTCTATGAGACGTCACACCACTGAGTTTAGTTTTTAGTGTTACAATGTGCACAATTTAATAATTTTTTTTAAGTTTTGATTTTTTAAGGACAGTTTTAGCAACATTCTGTACACGATATTTTGTTTTAGATTATTTTAAAATGAAAGATTTTGAAATAATTCAACAAAACATAAAATATGTAATGTGATGGGCAATTACAATACAGTCATACCTTCAGAGAGTTCAGATTTAGCAACAGGGATGTTGGAGTTTGTGACTTCCTTTGACTTCTCAGATGGAGCATCATTTTCAGGGGGTGGAGAGGAGGAAGAAGGAGCCGGACGAGCAACATCTGAACTGGCTTGAAAAATAGGAAATTCTACCCTGTCTAAGTCACGACAACACTGATTTCTCTGTAGAACATAGAAATCGTAATTTGCTGCCTAAAATGTCAATAAATAAAAATTTTGAACAACAAACACATTACTATCAGACTTATATTTATAACAGTCGTTGAACAGCTGACCCAATTTTTGTGGGTTTACTACTACTAATGTTCAACTCCACAGCCTTGTAATTTTGAACCCCATCCAGAAGACAAGGGAACTCCTTGATCAAGTTTTGGGAGAAATTTGCTTTGTAGAGGACTTTTTTATGGAACTAGCCCCATTTGAGTTACGTGGATAAGAAAACCACGAAACCTACGACAAGGGGACTCTAACCCGTCATCTGTCTACCACTGAAGATATTTCATGTCAGCCCTGTTGTCGGTGTAAGCCGGATGCAGAATTCGTATCAGCCAGTTATCGATGGGATTAAAACCTAGGTTCACCTCACTGGAAGGCGAACACTCAATCCTCTGAGTCATCAAAGCTTGACTTAAATTACATTTGTCTTGAAATTTTTGATAATTATTATTATTTGATTAATGAGGGTATTAACAGGGATGATTGGATTAATTTATGCAATGTCAACATTTTTGAAAATTATCTTTTTAATGGTATTAGTTTTTATAGACAAGTTAAGGGTATTGCTATGGGTAATAGTTATTCAAGTGCATTTGCCAATATTTTTCTTCATTTTTATGAACATAGATTTTTACAGAATAATTCTTTGAAGGGTTTTAGGTTTATTGATGATTTAATCATTTTTGATTGTTGTGATTTTAATTTGATTAATAACATTTATCCTGATGAATTGAATTTAATAAAAACCAACTCACATGACTCTCATGCTTATTTTTTGGATCTCGATTTAAGAATTTCTAATAATAATATTTTCATAGGGGTTTATGATAAAAGGAAAGATTTTAATTTTAATGTTATTAGCCTTACTCATTTTTATTCCAACCTTTATTATAAAATTTTCAAAAATATTGTTTTTGGTCAAATTTTAAGATTTAAATTCATTTGCAACAACCGTTCAGATTTTTTAACAGCTATTGAGGATCTGAAAAAAAGTTTGGAGAAAAATAAATTTCCTTTCAATTTCAATAATTTTAATGTTCTGATTCAAGATATTCTAAGCAAATGTTATTAATTGGCCGATATTGAAGCCCGCCTAAGCAGGCCTAGGCGGTGAACAATTTGGATTTCTTTTTCAAATTTTTGAAGGGTTTTTTATAGACGGCAGCACTTGAATGATATTGCTATTTAGTGTGTTTATTTACATCTAGGTGTCAGCACTTTTTTCTTTGGATTCTGATGTGGAATATTTAAGGATTTTCATTTTAATAACTGTAACTGTTTACTATTACATTGATTATTTATAGGATGCTACGGCGTTTCATTGTTATGTATTTTTATTTCTGTAAAATGTGATTCTCTTACAATGTGATTTTTAATTTGGTAATTATTTTTATTCTTAATTTTGCTTGTTTTATCATTAGGGGCCTCGGGGCACTGTTAGTTTTGGCTTCAGCCACTAACAACAGAAAGGCTCCTGTGTGTTTGCAGACAGTGTGTCCCCTGATGAAGTACTGTTCTGTGGACACACAATTACAATTTACATTTTATTTTTAATTATTTTTAAGATTTTAATATGTTATTTTATATTGCTTGACTTAAATTATTAACACTCAAAATACTGCAGTATTGGCTATAGCTCCATCTATTGAGGAATAAGAGAAGTATTTTTGTCATCTGTAGATATTTTATCACTTTTTTTTTTTTTTTTTAATTTCTTCAACAAATATGGAGAAATTTGAGAAAATACAGGTAAACAGGAGAGAGTCATAAAATACAGGAGTCTTCATTAAAAACAGGAGACTTGGCAGGTATGTACTTAGCATCATTTCATGAATCCCTCAAATTAAATAAAGCCTTTCTCTAGTCCTTAAATTAAAAGAAATGAGACTGACCTTAATATCAAATGGATCCTCTCTGGTAGCTTGCTTTCTTCCACATTCACACGTTGACACTATTTTCACTTGACTGCAATGAGACATGACGGGAAGGGACTTGTCCTCAACATCATCATCCTCATCCTGATCACTTCTATGAATCTGAATAGGAGTAAATCCATTATTATTATTATTAATTATAAGGTAAAACAACATTTTTATACATTACAGTAACAGGATTGCCACAATACACAATATATTAAGAGAAAATACACAATTACTGTCACACCTGCCAACATTGGAAAAGTAAAATAACGGAGATCTTACTTGCGACATTTTTTAGGCTAGGAGTAAAGTTTTAATACATCATGCATAATCACGTAACTCAAAAAGAGCAATTCTAAATTAAAATGATATAAGAACTTATATTTAGTGAAGTAAAAAATATGTATATAAATCTTAATCTAAAGAAGATTTTTTTAACTATTATTTATCAATACGTAAACTATTTTATTTTATAACTGTTGTTGAACAGCTGACCCAATTTTACAACAGCTCATTGCAACGTGTAGCCTTTAAATCAGATAAATATAAAAATTGAGGTTTGATATTAAAATTGGGTCAACAAGAATCAAAATATTAGTAGATTCCGGCACAGTTCCCAAAATGGCAAAAATTCCCCAAACCAAAATAATCAAATTGGCGAAAGAATCACGGAAGACACAATTGTTCACGTATTAGGCGAAAGAATGTATGTAAACATCTCGTAATAAAAATAGAAATAAATGTAGCAAAGGAAATAAAACAAAATTAAAAATATGACCATTGAAGCCGACGTCTTCAGGGGGTACCGGCCCCAGTGGCAATAAAACAAAACCTTTTCTATTGAGGAAGATGGCAAAAGCCTAAAAACCTTACTCAGTACCCCGAAGGTTTTGTTTAAAAGTCCAGGAGAAAAAAACATGCAAGACATAAAACTAATACAGAAAAGAAACTCATACAACTCATCAGAAACTCAAATTCATCAGAAAATAAAAATCAACAGAAAATAAAAACTTACATAAACAAGGTCAGACAGCGAGCTCTAAAGCAAACCAAATGAAAAAGAATCACTTAAACCAAAGGAAAACAATGCCCTCTTTTAAAATGCGCAGATTGAGAAAATGATAGGAAAAAGTTGTCAAAGAAAAATTACGTCCCATATTGGACGTAAGACACAATTGTTCACGTATTGTTCACCACGGAAGACACAATTGTTCACATATTAGGCGAAAGAATGTATGTAAACATCTCGTAAATTGTATTTAGAAAAAACTTCAAAATTGTTTTGGATTACAAGTTTTTGATTTACGGATGTCCGAGAAGCAATGGTCTTGGCTCACGCAGAATTCCGTTATATTTGCACGGACATCGTATACCCTAATTCTAGTTTTTAGAACCGGAAGTATAATATTAAAATTCTGGTGATTCCCCAAAATACAATCACCCATGAATTTGTCAAATGTATGTTTCCATAACAGTAACATACGCAATACTAAAATCTAGTGATATTTTGAATAAAATGAAATAACAATAAAGGAAAAATAAACTTACTGGGTTCATGCAATGATTTCCAGTAAGGCTGAGAACTTCGCACATTTGATGTCCGTTCTTCCAGAGCCTTTCGCAGTCTTCTATCAGCTGCTGAGCGAATCTCGGCACGGCCGGACCCCTCGCATGGATGTTAAATACATGCAAAGCGTGAGCTAGCTAAAAGTAAATTACAAATAGAGTCAGAGAGAAATTCCCTTTATAGATATGCAATTTTGGAATTATTAAAATAATTTTTAACCCTAGTTTCATGATAATCCTCAGTGTAGTGAGTGGGTAGGTTTTCTTGGTATGCAGCAGATGCTAAGGGCAACACTTTATTGCACCTTCTGAAATGACAAAAAAGTAAAATAAGAAAAAACGTTAAAAAAAATTAAAGAAAAGAATCATATACAGGATGTCTAGTGAAAGATTGACTGATTTCAAAATTAAAAATCTTTGAAATAAAAGGCGACAGACGAATGAAACCTATGATTTGTTAATAGTGAAAAAGCTGTAAAAATATATTCGAAATTTTGTTTTATTCGATACATTATGAAAACAATATTTTACGTGTTACTAATATATGTTATGTACTACATAAATGTATGGAAACAATACTATTAAGAACCAAACAAAATAAAATAATCCTAAAAGTTTTAACTACTTTATTAAACTATTTTATTTTTACTATTTTATTTATTTACCCATCTGCTACTTCTAACAGAGGAAGTAAATAGAAATAGCATTCCTCAAAATGAATGATTAGGATTTTAATATTTACATGCTTATTATCTGTGTTGTGTCCAGTTTCCTTTCATGTTAAGCGATAATCAGCTTGAAAATTTCTTGTTAAATACAACAATAATGGATTGCTGACTAACAGGACCAAACATGTGTTTCATGTAAAATGATATTTCACATTAAGCTGTTTCGCATTAATGAGTTTCGACTGTACTTACAACCCAAAACCAGAGTTATTCGTGTGTGTTCTTTCTTTATTAATTCGTTAAACACTGTCATAACACTTAATGTTATGCTGATTGCAAGCTATGGATGTTTTTTTTTATGCTTTTCATTTATAATAAATAGATTTGCCATTAAATCTTCATTGGAGGTACAATAACAAATGAGGATATGATTAGAGTGAACTATATTACCCTTCAGAGAATTTCACATCAGTATCCAAAGTAGTTTTCATCGCTTGGTAGAAGGGTCGACTTTTGCCCTCTTTCAGATCTCCATTCATAGCATTAGTCAGCTTACAAATTACTTCAAACCAAGTCTGGACAGGAGCCAGCTAAAAGTATATTTATTAATGGCTTAAAAATTATTTGAAAAATTAAAAAAATTGAATTAATTTAAATCATATTTTGTAGAATTTAAATCAGATTATTATTATTATTTATTTTTACAATTAAATTAATTAAAGCATATGCTAAAATGTATTAATAATGCTTAATATTATTTAAAAACAATATAGCTAAAACAGTTAATATCTGGTTAACATTTTTACTTAATAAAATCATAGTTATTTTTGTTCAAGCTATATCAATTAATATTATATTTTCAATGAAATCAGACTATGTAAGAATAACTTATATAAAAATATATTAATATATATTCTTATAGACTTGTAATAAAAATATATTAATATAATATATATATATATATATATATTTCAAAAATATTTTAGACTCAATTTAATAATTTAAAAAAAAAAAAAAATTCAGTTAGATTAAGTTACTGATTTGTTTTAAAAAAATTGATTTAAAATAAGATCTTAATCATGATTTAAATCAAGTGAATTTTTCCGTCATCTTCAAATGTTAGAAATCATAAAATTATACAATAATTTTCTGATTAAGAGCAAAAGTATTTAAACTTTTTTTAAAAATTAAAACAAAAAAATAAATGACTCAGAACAAGATAATAACTAAATATATAAAGAAATATATAAATAAGAATTTAGGTAAAAGCTAAGAGATTTTTTTAAAAAAATACATAAAGAACATATAAAGAGGAGTTTTGATGAAAGTATTGAGGAACTTACCTCGAAATAAGCAGGGACAGGAAATCGTCCGACATTATCATCGAATCCCTTTGTCAAGGCAAGATTTATGTGTTGAAACAGAAACTTTGAAAAACTATGTTCAGAGTTATCATTGGTTGAAAATGGCTCAAATGTGAAACCATTTACATATGGAAAACTTAAATTATTTCCTAGGATATTGGATTTGCTTTTCGGCTTTGAATCAGAAATATCTGCAACAAATGTAATGTATACACAAGGTGTAAAAACAATCGTATAACAAAGTATCTTTAAATGAAGATCTAGAATAACAGTTTTATTCAAAACACATTCAACAAAATAAAACACAAAACCTTTTATGATCTGAAGAATATTATTAATTTTCTATTGCCAACTATGATATATTAGGAATGTTTTTCTTAATATATTAAGAATGTTTTATATAGGCTCTGCAAAAATAAGACTTTCATTTACACCTTCAAATACACTTTTATAACTGTTTAATATGAAACAACACTTTTTAGCAAATAATGTTAATTTTATTGCTGTTTTAGATGAAGCAACAATTTTTAATTAATATTACTTTTACCACTGTTTCAAACAAAATAACACATTTTTGTAAATAATATGGTACTTTCAAATTGTTTAATATGAAACAATTATTTTAGTAAATAATATGTTACATTTATAACTTTTTTATATGAAACATCAATTTTTAATAAATAATATATTACTTTTATAACTGATTCCAATGAAATAACATTCTTAAAAATTGATGTGAGTTTGCATTTGCTAAATTAGTGAGATTTCTCTTTAAAACTAAAAAATTTTAAAGTAAAAAAAATAAATAACAACTTCATTGATTTTAATGAGACTTTTTTCTAGGCGAAAAAATTCCACACAAATGGAAAATTCATAAAAATGTTTAATAATTTTTTCAAAAAATCAAAAAAAATTTTTTTTATTTTAAAATATAATCAATTTTGTTCAGCATAAAAGCATTATATTGTTTCAAGTTAAAGCTTTACTTAAAGTTTGAAAAAAATTTCATTAATATAAATAGAAATTTAATAATGTTTTTGCAAAAACCCAGTAAAAAACATTCTTTAAATTTTGTATTACAGAAATCATGAAAAAGCAAGGTTCATGACTTTTTTTGAAAATTTAAATCAATTTTTTTAATAAAGTTTTATTATATTATAATTAGAACATTATTAAATATAAATTACAACACATATGTCACAGCACATATATAACAAATGTCACAACACAGTCACTTACTCATATCTTTTCTTTTAATTATTTTAAACCTTTACTTAAACTTAATTTCACAATAATTATAGTTTATTGCATGCAAAATTTTCAAGTGATTTTTCCCAATTAAGGGAATTTTTTTTAATTTAAATAATAACAAATTGAACATTATTTTCAGTCTCACAAAATTTCACCTCTCTTTCGGAAAAGAATTTAAACTTTTTATATGTTCTTCTTTGCTATCAGAGATCATTGTACAATTTTGTCTGGATGTAAGTTTCAAGTAGGTTAGAAAAGTTACCCTGTTTATTAGCTATCTGAGACAAAACTCCCTATCACTAATGTCTTTCTGCAAGATACTTTTAATAAGAACAAACATATTTGTCACTAATTTAAAATAACAAAAACGCCATGTTTACAAAAAAAGAAAAAACTATTATATTTTATAATCGAACATGTAATAATTTTTTATCCTACAATGGTGATATTCTCGCATTTTTTGGAGGGGAGGGGGAGGGGAGCGCACTAATTATTTTCTTTGTCGCATTTTGTAAATAATAATCACAATAAAAAAGTAATTAAAATCATGAAATCTGTTGCCGAAAAAAAGATCGACAACGAACTCACGCAAATCGAATTTGTCAAATGCTTGTTTCGTCTCGAGATAAGGTTGTAATAAATAATATCGTACATAAAATATCGGATTTAAAATCTATGGAGAAAATCAGTAGCAATAACTGCTAAAGATTCAATAGTATTAGTGCCTTAAAAAGTAAATACTCAAATGCACATTCGATTTTTTCATATTGCTTGAAATATATTCAAACAATAAGAAAAATTTCCTATTGTTTCAAACCATGTGAAAATCAATATCAATAACTGCTGAAACTTCAATCGAAACATTACATCAATTTACAGTACTATCTGCGTAAATTGAGCACATCCAAAAGTGATTATCTAAATGTATGATTCAAATATTACGTGGAATTCACGAGACAAATTTACGAAAAAACTCAAAATCTGTCCTTTTAAAACAAAAAATATTTCTGTAAGAACAATGTAACGTTCTGCGACAATGTCGCCGTGATTCTGTCATGGGGCAGTAGACCTAAAAAAACAGTTTCCCGTTCCCCTGCTGGCCAGAGCCGAAACCTGTCCTGAACAATTACCCCACACCCCTACTTGAAATAGTTATACCTCGTTACAATAGTCACTGCCACGGGTCACTGCCTTTAGACAAACTATAGGGTCTCCAAGGATTTGAATAGGTGGTCTTCAAGGAAAAAAGTAAGCCAGAAAATAAATCTTGAATTCATTACATAATTATTTTATAAACAAGAATTAGTAGTTTCCTCTTTTTACCAATGAAAAAAATACACAATGGAAATAAATAATATATTGCAATTTAAATATGAAATTTGTATTAAAACACTGAGCAAGGAGTAGAATAATTCTCGAAAAAAAAATTTTAGAGCAAAAAAACTTTAACAATTGCATTTTTTTTTTAAAATATTTGTTATAAAATTAAGAAATTGCAAAAATAACAAAGCATTTTTTAATAATAATCTATAGCCAATGTTGTTGTTTTCTTTGATAATAAGGCCCTTTACGTTTTCTCAGCGATTTACCCTTTAGTTTTAGAAAACATGCGTGGTCAAGAGTTAAAAAAGTTTAATCTTACAATAAATAATAAGAAATAATTATTGCAAATGAGGCTGACTTCAAAGACTAATTGTTCCGTAAAAAAACAAACATAATAAGCGCAATTAAATGAAAGTCATACCTAAGTCTTTAGCCATTTGGCAGTGGAATCTTATTTGAGACAAAAAGAATCCAATGAAATCTGAGAGATATCGCTTTGTGGAGAATATGTAGACAAACTCTTGATTAGCAGGAACCGCAAACAGAGAGTTTCCACTGAAAAATTAACATTTATGTAATATATTTACAGTCCCTAAGCCAAATTATTAGAGCACTATAAGATTCTAAGTAAAGTCTTAATTATCAGGCGATACTATACAGCTTTATTGTTTTTATGTGACTGAAACCGGTTTGCACTTGTTTACGTTAGTTTATTAATTGGTTAACATTGTAATGCAATACGTTAAAAATAAATACTAATAGGAAGTATATAAAAAATATCCTGATAAAAAACCCATTACATGCATGTTTAAATATAAGAGTATTGCATATAAACTCGTGAAAAACATGTAATTATTAAAATACTACAGTCTGTCTAATAATTTGGTCTAATTATTACAATATAATAATATAAAACCTGATATGATAAATATTCTCTCTCTCTCTATATATATATATATATTAGAAATATCTGATGTTTGCAAAGAATCTTGAAATAAGACTCACTTTATTTTTTACAATTAGTGCAATTTGTAAAAAATTACTTCTTTGATTATTTTTAGTGCAATTATTATTGAAATGGAAATATTTTGATTTGTTGCTATAAATAATTTCTTTTTTAACTTTTTATTTATTTATTTTTTGTTAACTTTAAGATAAGTGCATTAAAATCAAATTTAACACTGTAATAATTTAATAAAAAAAGTGACAAAAAAATAATAAAATATGCATATAATATATTTTTTAAAAAAAGGATTCTGATCAATTTGCACTTTCAGTAATTTAAAATACAAACTTAGCATAATGTGTTGACTGAACCAAAAAGTTTGCTGTAGATTTCAAAGAAAATATTGATAGAAATTAAATACCTGACATTAGTTATAACTCTGCTTTTTCTCAATATTCTGTAAATTTCATCCTCCAATGAATGCTCAAGTTTTTTGAGAGGGGATTGTTTCTATATAAATAAAAAAAATAATATTTGTACATGACCACATTAGACTTCAAACATAAAACATAAAACTTCAAACGAGAATTGGTTAATCTACTGGGAAACAATATATATATAGCATAAATGAACAACAAGCAAATATAAATTAAGTAATTGAAATGGAATACTATTAATTATCCGGGCTTAAACCAGAATTTTTATAAAAATTCCTTTTTCTATGAAATTGTGAGAATTTACCATAATTATGATAATCTAAAATAATGATAAATTGGGTCTTTCAGCCAGAATCTTGTTTTTAATTTCGCAAAAAAATTCCATAAAATATCTGTCCTTAAAGAAAATAAAGTTCTTAAATTGAAAATAAATGCAAAACCATACCAACCCTCTTAAAGTTATTTTTTATTATATAACCGTCCTTGAACAGAAAAAACAAATTTGGGTTTATGATAAATTTGAACAAAGTTGGGTTTATGATAAATTTGAACAAAGTTGGGTTTATGTTAATATTGTTCAAATTTGTAGCATTGTAATTTTAAACCCAATCCAGAAGACAAGGGAACTCCTGGATCAAGTATAGGGATAAATTTGTCTTTGTGGAGGACTTTTTGCTGGAACTAACCCACATTTGCATTACATTGAGAGGAAGAATACGAGAACCTTCCCTAGTTAGCCTGACGGCAAGGGGACTCTAACCCATGATCGGTCTACCACTGAGGATATTTTACATCAGTACTGTGGCCGGTGCAAGCTGGATGCCGGTAATTTTTTAACAACATACTTTTGGTTTTGGTCTTGTTGAAAATTCGCCAGAAGTCAAATTGTCTGGTGGAGCGTACAAAGGAGAAGATTCAAACACGAACAGAACACGGGGAGAGCATGGTCTTCCATTCTGTATCCATTCTGCCGAAAGTTCCAAATCGGATAGAACTTCTTTAAACCAAGGCAATGCTTTCAATCTATAAGAAGAAGAGAAAAAAACGAACACACATGAAATGCAATATCGTAAGATAGTAAAAATAACAAACACTAAACAATGACAAAATATTCAGACATGAAATAAAAAATAAAACTTCAGAACAAATTTAGATAAGAAACGATAGATATTTCTTTCACACAAAATAAATGACTGTCATAAAAATAAATATATTTTATTTCCAAATAGAATTTTTTTTCTTAAATTGAAGACTGCAATCATTATTAAGAGAAACAATATATTTCTTAATTCTGAAAGAGGGATCTTAACTATGGCTGGTGGGAACGTACTTGTGGGCAATAAATTTGAGCTGACTATGCCAGCCAAAAACATGCCCAGAACAGATGGGCTAACACTCAGTTTTAATAAGTACAAACCCACTGACGGTTCTGCACGTAAAAAGTCGCATTTTAACGTGCAGTCTTCTCTGGATAGCAAACCTGTTTTTACATGCTACTATATAGGCGAGAAACATTTTCCCAATTTTACCCATTTACTAAACTGCCAGTGGGTTAATACAAGCTCAAGATAATATTTAATTTGCCAAACAAAGGTCAAAATTCCTGAAAAATTGTAAAACAAAATTTAGATAAATATAAGATACAGTATTTGAGATGACGTATTTTTGAATCATGATATTTGATATTATTATCACAAAAGAATTGGTAATAGTGAACATTTCTTTTGTGCTTAACATAGAATTTTTAACTTAACACTCACTTAATGAGTTATACATTCGTATTAAATTAAAAGGTCGGCTGCAACATTGATTGTTAAGAAAAAAAAATTATTTAGAGGTGTTTTTCATAAAATAAGATAAAAATTTATTAATTAATTTAATTTGATTATAAGAGAATTAAGAATGATTAAAAAAATTAAACCATAAAATTAAAGAAATCTTAAAAGCAAGGAAATATGTAATGCCGATAATGGCATCTTAACTATTAAATTGCTTAAATAAATAAAAAATTCAGACATATTTAATCAAACAATATAATCTTGAACAACATGATATAATTAATTTGAATGTATATCATAATATATAATTAATCATAGTAAGAAAATATATGAAAACTTTATCAAGAGCCTGGCTTTTTATCTGAAGAGCCTGGCTTTTCAGATAAAAAGCCCAGTATAGGCCTAACTAATTTTTTAATACCCATCAAAACATATTAGCAGTTGAATTCTCAAATATCTTGCTACAAAACAATATGCAATTCTGATAATGAATTTAATAAAATTTATTTGAAATAAAAGAAATTCGTAATATCAATATCTGTATTTTAATTATAATAATAAGCATATTGTATTTTATTAGCAAAAAAATGACAATTGGGTACTTGCACTCTAAGAATCCTGCCTATTCTCCAGATAGCTGAAATTATTATTGATGATCTTCATCTAAAGTAAAAAATATCATTTAAGTGATTAAAATAATCTCTTTTTGAATGAACAACTCTCCATTTAAAAACTGCCCTTTAATCACTTCCACAGATATAGAGAGAGGGATTGAAAGTCTCATAGTTTCAATTTTTAAAAATACCTGAATATGTTTAATTATATTTTTATTTTATTAGATTCTTGAGCAGCCTTATCCAGATTTAAACATATAACTACTGCATATTAAAAAGAAATGAAAAAAATGAAATAAGAATACCTAATTGTGTCTAGAGCTCTAAAAAGTTGGATGTAGCTAACATCAAAACCTGCTTTTGGATGCGTTATCTGAAAGAAGAAGAAAAAAGATGAGAAAAATCAATTAAACTTTCAATTAAAAAATTCAATACATAAACTCAGTATGTTGAAAGGAATAAAACAGTTTAAATAAGAAAGAAGAACGGCCAATTAGATGCTACTCTTTTTAGATTTTACTGATTGCCTCATCTTTGAAGAAAATACAAAAAAAAGTTTATAAAAAGTAAAAAAAAAGTAAGTAATAAATAAATTGGTATTAAAAAATCTTGTTTAAAACTGAATGGCATATAAGGACACAATTAATAATAATTACACAATTTCTCTTATCTTCAGTCCTGTAAAATTAAGGTATTAGATTAAACAAAAACTTAATTTCATAAGTGTATCCAATCAAACTAAAATTTAAGCATCATTCAGTGCCAACTCATGTTATTTTCCAACTCATGCTAAGTTTACAGTTTAATTATGTTTACGGTTTATGTTAAGTTTATGGTTCATGTTAAATTTATGGTTCATATTAAGTCTAAGTCACGACTAACTCATGTTAGGTCAAAATCAAACAATTTTTCACCATTATTTCTGCTTTTTAATACAACATTTTTTATTTCAACTACATTAATTTTAAACTATTCAATTTTATAGAACCATTTATCAATTATCATTATAAACAAAATAAACAATTTAAAATAACAATAATGTAAACAATAATGTGGTTTCAGATTATTTAAGAAGAAATACAAAAATGGTGACAAAACCTTTACACGCTATTGATCTTTAAGCTTACTTTACATAATGAGTAAAAATAAGGAATTAAATGTATGCAATAAATGCTGCTCTTGATCAAACAGAGCTATATGCAAGTAAACATCAGAGATGTTATCTCTTAATGTTTGAAAAAGAATGTATACAGATTAATTTGTAGCAATATCTAATGTTGAAACAATATGAAAAATTCACTTTTTAAATGACCATCCCAAACAAACTAGTTGACATTTTAGGAACATTTTTAGGCTCGAGGGAGTTCCTCTTTACACCTACCTTAAAAATTTCAAAACTCTAACACAAATGATTTTTTAGTTATAGGATTGATACACAGACTCACAAACTATTTCTTTTATTTAATAGACGATAAAGAAGTGAAGTTTTATACTTACAATGATTATATGAGAAACGCAGAACAGAGTTAGTAATATTTTAGCAAAATCCAGATGCAAATCACTCCATACTTCTAAGAAGCTCTAAAAAATATAAACTTAATTATTGATACATGAAGGAAAAAACTTATTTTGTTTAAACATTAAAATGTCAGCTACTTAAATAGATTAAGGTATGTTTCTATTACTTATTAAACGCTGTACTGGAAAAATCAAGCTATGAATTGATTCATATTTTATTTCCACCGTTGAACAGCTGATCCAATTTCGGGATTACGACAACTAATGCTCAACTCTGTAGCCTTGTAAATTTTGAATCAATCCAGAAGACGAGGAAACTCCTGGATCAGTACCCTCAGAGGTATTGATTTGTTATGGGAACATGGAAGATTTTGCGACTCAACAGATTTAACGTGCATCAGTCACCATTTACAACACGGGGAGTTTTCAGCCTGGGGGATCGAACCCAAGAACTCTTGAACTTGGGCCCAGTGCCCTACTAACCAGGCTATCCCAGCCTAATTAATTCATATTGTAAAATTTAATAAAGCCACACTATTTAAACTGATAGAAGAGAGAGGCAAGTGGAAAATATAAAATTACAGAGTGTGCAAATTAGTATGACAAAAAATATTAATAATTGGTTCCCTTCATTGGAAGGTGAACGTTCTATCCCCTGAGCCATCATGACTCAAGAGTGTAATCAGTTGTGAAAATTAGGAATGTCTGGAGAAAAGTACTGGATAAAGTCTGAGCTCACCCCAGGCTATTGAGCCATTGAAAAGGGAATAAGAGAAAATTTAATGATAATTAAAATACATGTTTTATTGGGTTGATGTACAAGTTCCTGCGTTTTGTTTAATTTAAAAAACTTATGTTGAAAATGAAATGTTTTGGCATAATCTTTTGTGTTATTCAAAATAGAATTGTTTGCTCTATAAAATAGTGTATTTTGCTTTTTTGTTGACTTTATTTTTGTTACTTTTTAGAGCATTTAAAAGGAGTGTCAAGTCGACAAAACGAGCATTTCCGACACCACATTCATTTTGCGTTTAATCGCGGTGCCAAAGCCACAGAAGCTGCTAGAGAGAGCAAGCACAGAGCTGCTCAAATGCTTCACGTGACGTTTCATTCAATAATGACTTTGAATTATGGGCTTGGTTGGACGACATTTTTGAGACGCTTTTGGGTGATTTCTGCCAAAGAGGCATCGAAAAATCAGTTGAATGTTGAGAGGAAGTCGTAAACAACAACGGAGAGTACATTATTGATTAATTTGCTATTATTTTATGTAAAAAAATATAAATAAAGTTATAAAAAAATTTTAAAAAACAAACACAGGAACTTATGCACTAACCCAATATTAATATAGGTGCTATTAAATTCTCTTACTGCCTTGGCACAAAATATATGAATAGAAGTTTATCTTTCATATTTTTGGCATTAATATTAGACGAAATATTTCTACTAAATCTATCATAATTAAGGTTGATTATTATGGTCACACTAGAGCTGTGCAATTGGTGACAGCAAATCCTGACAATTTATCACTGAAAACAACTTAGTCAATATTTAAAAGGGTTGGAAAAAAAAACCTGAAAAGTAATTAAAATATATGCTTAATTATCAATAAACCAAGTGAGTGAAAATAAAACAAGTGAAATAAATTAAAACACAAATTTTGATTTTTACCTTTGTTTCCAACTCTGTTCCTAACTCCTTACATTTACGAACTAAAACACTCGTATCAGATATGCCAGTTGCTTGAAGAAATATGGCGCTGACAGAAGGATCGTAATATCCTTTTACTTCACAACTCCTCTTGAAAGTAAAAGATCAGTATTATGATGGTTACGAATTACTGTAAATTTATATTAATAAAAATATACATTTTAAATAATTATTGAGAGCATTATTGAAACAAATTGACAAACTTAATTTTAAATTAAAAAAAAAAAAAAATAACCATTTTTTAAAACAGGTTTGCCACTTAAATTTGGAAGGAAAAAAATTCCTGGCACGTGTTATACGCAATATATTAAGAAGAAACACAATTATTGTTCTTTTATGTGAGCTATTTTGGGCTAACTGTACTAGTTTCAATTGCTGGTATAAGTTTGAGGAGAAAAAGGAAGAGCTGAACATACTTAATGGTATAATAAATGAAATAATACAATATAGCTGAACTATCATTTTTAAATACCCATAAATTTCTCTTTGAGAGGTCTGCATTTTTTAAAAGACAAAATTAAGAGATAAAATTCCCAGTTTGTAAGGAAAAATTTTAAATTTACTGCATTTTCTCTGTTATTTTAGGTGACTTTTAAATTCCCTGTATTTTCCAGGTTTTCCCTGTAGAGTGGCAATCCTGTAATAGAAAATAGTAAAAAATATATAGATTATAAATGTTCTAACAGACAAAGTATTACATAAAAAAGACAAAAAATAATAGTTGAAATAATGCGTGAATAAATTAATTTTTTTAAATATGCAGTCAAAACTTCCTTTCTTTAAACGTGTTTCCCTCACTTTAAACAAAGGTTTTATTACACAAAATGAGCCCTGTGCTTATCTTAAGATTAGATTGAAATTTATATGGTAAACATCAGCTTTTGGGTGAAACAGGGTGCGTAGCCAGATTTTTCAACAAAAAATAAGCATCGCCATACTATAACTGACGATAATGATGCTCAATCAACATTAATGTAGGGTTGCCACTCAAATTTGGAAGAAAAAAATATTAACTGTGTTTTTCCCGTACATATTATACACAATACATTACGAGGAAACACAATCATTGTGTTTTTGTGTGAGTTAAATTGGACTAACTATGCTAGTCTTAATTGCTGGAAAAACTTTGAGGGAAAAAAAAGGAACAGCTGAACATATTTAAATAATCCCATAGTAAATGAAATAGTTTAGTATAGCTGAAATATCTTCCCTAAATATCCTGCAGATTGCTCTTTGAGTGGTCATCTTTTTTTTAAAAGACAAAAATAAAAAACGAATTCGCAGTTTGTAAAGAAAAGCTCGAAATTTCTTGCATTTTGCCTGGTTAATTTTGGTGATTTTTAAATACTCTGTATTTTCGATGTTTTCCCTGTAGAATGGCATTTTAAACATAGTCATTTTTTTTATTTTTTTTCATTTGAAATATATACAAAAGCATTTTTGCATCCTAAAAATATGTAGGCTACAAAATTTTTAAGTTTTACATTTCAAGTTATAGGCATCATTTTAAGTGTTTCTTCATTACAAGTTTAGTCTAACTGCAATGCAGTCAGAGAGTAATGAAGAAAATTAAAAATTCAATACCTTAAATATCAATAATGAATTGATCATCAATAATCTTTATTAAATTTAATGTTTTTAATAAATGAAATGTAATTTTTTTTTAAATTCTAAAACTAATTAATATTACCTTTATTAAATTTATGTTTTAAAGGCAACTTTTACATAAATCCAGTACACTCTTATGGAATTTATCATCCATACTTTCCTAGAAAAATGTGTATTCAAATCTGTTTTGCCTCTTACAGAAATATTGTTTTTTAATATAAAAATAGAATAGAATCAAATCTTGAAAGGAAACGTGCATTTGAGTAACCCTTGAAGAGTCCGATTTGTGTGATTTCGTAGTCGATCTGATTTTGTTAATTACTGCTACATATTTCGTGATATTTAATTATTTTTTTAATGCGATGGATGATTTCCAAAATGTGAAAGGAAATAATTAGTATGGTCTCTCATACCCCACAACAAAATTTAAGAATATCACCTATCATTTCAGAATAGAAAAATATTACATATTCAATTTAAAAATAAAAAATAAAAACATTGTTTTTTGTTTTTGTAAACACAGTATTTTTGTTATTTTAAATTAGTAACATATATGTTTGTTATTATAGAAAGTATCTTGCAGAAAGATATTAGTGCTAGAGAGTTTTGACGCAGAATGCTCATAAAAATTTTGACACAGGGAGAGTTACACTTTTACATTGACTATTTCCCTCTAATGATATTCTTTGCATTTTTAAAATTACAAATAAAATTATACATTACATAGAGGATTGCCCAAATAGTATATATTAATAAACATTTTCTTACAGAAGTTGACTGACAAGCTTCTTCATTCTAAAGAATAAAAAAATATATATATTACAATTAAGTACTATTCTTAATAAATTACACATTAAAAAAGATTTCATCATAACACAGCATATTAATCAGATTAGATATCACAAACTGATTAATGAGTAAAAAAAAGAACTTCAAACTATTAGTACCATGAAATATTAAACTGAGATTAGTAAATTAAAAGTAATTACTACTGTTCACTTTAGAGTTATAATTACTTAAATGACACTAATACATTACTTTAATGACACTAATACTAATAAATTTTAAAATGACTTAATATTAACCTCAAAAATATGTTTATTCAAAGCTTCAGCAATGAGATGCTCCTTAAATTGAGATGAATTCAGGGAGGTCTTGCCGAACACCGATATCACCACCACTTTATCATTTTTCACTTTTTCTTCCAAAAAGAATTTTCTAAACATAAAATAAAAATTATTAGTAACAATGGTTTCCAGATGAATTATCATGTTCAGAAAATGCAATGAAAAAGTAAAACAGCATTATATAGTTTTTCAAGTGGCAGCAATTTTAAATTTTTAAGAAAAATAAATTCAGTCATGAAAACTGCTTTCCTTATGGAAATGTGCACTTTTAGAAACCCATCTTTAAAGTGGAAAATACAGATAGCAGTTTTAAAGATACTTATTTTGTTAGATTAAACAAAAAATTATTATTAAGTAAAAGCAGTTGTAATTTAGTAAAGTGTACAAGGTTTCTTGTCCAAGTCTCAAATTTAAAAAAAAAATTATAATATTTTTTTTTCAAAAATAAAACTTAGATCAGTGGTTCCTGAACTTTTTCGTCCCGTAGACCCCTTGCCATGTTTTTCGGCTTTGGGTAGACCCCCTGTTTACCTGATATTGATTTTTTGTAAATTCACCAACTTCAAATGTATTTTTGAAAGCTGGTATAGTTCTACTCACTGTGAAAGATTTAAATTTCTAACTGTAGTGTGAAAAACTTAAGAAAAAAACACATGTTAAGTTTATACATTTATTAATTAAATTCAAACTAATTTAATTAATATGTAAATAGAATAAAATAGTGCACTATAAAACCTGTACTCTGTTACTAACATTAGGTATAATTGCAGAAATAAGTTTGTATACAAAACCATAGTAGTGTACTGACAGTTTGTTTATTAAGTTTTCACGTAAAAATTGAACAACAAATCTCCCGTATCTTGCGCGCAGTTAAAATTGGAAGTCTAGCTAGCTAAAGAATTGACACAATTGTAAGGCTACAATTTACCGCGGAAAAATACTTTTTTGTTATAAAACAAAACCTTACACGCAGAGAAAATAAAAACGTACATGGGCAGAGCTGCAGGCAACTGCTAGTTTATAATAATTCAGTTTCGTATATCGAAAAATAATTCTAATAACTTAAATTTTAATAAAATTTTTACTTCATAGCTACTTTTATAAATTATGTAGAATGCAGATAGATCTATATCTTCATATTATAAGGTAGTATAATGTAAGTAATTATGCACTATCAGTGTATGTTGATTAGTCCATTCATGAAATGCCAAAATTAAAAGTCAGGACCTGCTTATATGAGATCCACTATCATTGACCCCCATCTTCATTTCAAGGACCCTAAATTTTTTTTCTCACTTGTCATGGACCCCTTGTAGGTTATCGTCGACCCCTGTGGGTCGATATAGACCACTTTGGGGGTCACTGACTTAGATGATCATTATTTGCCTCAGAAACAGAGTGATTCTGAATTACCCAGGGTCACAGTATTTCATAATGTTTATCTTTTTTTTTTCTTCCAATAAAGTGAGATATTTCCATATCAGTATCTGCTCGAGCCAACTTACCTGGAATAGGCTACTAGTTTTATAGTTAAAATTGCAAAATTCTGACTTTTCATGAGCTCTAACTTGGTTTTAATAACTAAAGGGTAAACAACTCACACAAGAGAAGACAGATTATTTTCTGCTTTGGTTAAATGCAGGGGTGGAGAGCCGTGATGGCTCAGAGGACGTTTGCTTTCTAATGAGGTAAACCAGGTTGAATCCCAGTCATGGCTGGTAAATACGTATTACGCAAACGGCTACTGTGCTGACATAACACATCCGCAGTGGTAGACGGATCATGGTTAAAGTCTTCTTGTCGTGAGGCTAACTGTGGAAAACCGCAAAATGGTTAGTTCCATAAAATGTCCTTCACAAATGCAAATTTCACTCACAGTTGAACGTTAGTAGTTGTAAACTCAAAAATTTGTCAGCTGTTCAACCACGGTTATAAAATAAAATAAAACCAATCCTGTGCAGGTACCATTACAACAATCTTCCTAAAAAAATTTAATTTAAAAAATTCATGTACTTTTTAATATTGAAAGAAAAGTTTATTAAAATAGCATAAAAAAATTACAATTAAATATTAAAATTACAAAATTTTTATGTTACAAAATTTTGATAACAATTCTGATTCTTCAAAGAACCTAAGGTTCTTGTTAATTGAGTTGAATCTATAGTATGTCAATTTAAGTTCTCCAATTTTTGCTTTAGTGTACATAGCACAAAGTATCACCTTTCTTGGAAGTATTTTGATAAAACTATCAGGTTTTCCAGATTGATAACATTCTCAAACTTTTCTGCGGTACCCTGATCAGGAGTCACAATAATTATTTACATCTTTCTTTAGAATGCTTCTATATACTTAGAATCACCAATGTTTATGTTTACGGAAATTCTATTATTCTTATTCAAGATTATAAGGGCAACAAAATACTTTTGGACGAAATCATTATGAAGATACTGATTACGAAAACACCCCAATTTTCATTTTAAAAAAATTTTCAGCAGAGATCAATAATTGAATTATTTTCAAGCAATTTAAAAAATAATTAAAAGCACGCCTTACTTTAAATCTCTATTTACTAGATCAAATAAGCTAAAATCTATAGTGTTTTCCTCCTCTGTTGGAGTTGACATCCTAAAACTCTTCAAATATTCTTTTTAAGAGTAGTAAAATTTAAATAACTAGAAAACCCTCATTGGTTAATAACAACACATCTGAAATTACAGCAAAGAGGAAAATACTGTTCTGAAGCTATCGCCTGTTTATTTCTGCTCTAGTTATGTGTTTTTCACAGAAAGTAACTGACAGCAATTGTCTCAGTAGATTACCGCTCACAACGCTCCAAAACAAAATTGAGGGGGGGGGGGTTCCATGTCTCAATCCTTCCCCTTTCTCCTTATTCTCAGTTGAATAGTTATGTACTATGATATTTCCTCTTTTCTTAACATTTATCGTATTTATTTATCACAAATATTTTTTAAAATTTTCATAACGCTTTCTTTTGGAACTATGTACGCTTTCTTTTTGGAATATTTGGACTCTCCACACGCTACGATAAAAGCATGCTTGACCATCCTCCTTCACTCTCCTACTCTTATCAGCTGTACAAAAATATACCACTACAATATTGTTCCCATTCTTAATATTTTTCGCATTTATTGTCAAAAATATTTTTTAAAAATTTCCACGATAATTTGATTTAGAACTGTGCTCATTGTAGTTTTCGATTCCATATAAAGTTCCCTTATTTAAGGTTGCCTAACGGCTTCTTTCTCCAATGACTCATCACATCCTAATGTAATGGTGAAAGCATGCGAAGTGTTGTCATAGGTAGACAGTTCTGCTCTACGCCACCCCATTTCGATCGACATTAGGCAGTTTCCTGAAACTAGAAAGTGCTTAGAAAATTTCCGCTGTGCCATCTCTTTGCTTTTTCATCCTTAAGAGGGCTTGATATTTTAGAAAGTCTTAGTATTGAAATTACAATTTAAATTTTCATCTAATTCCATCTAACATTCGAATAGTGACTTCTGCACTTTAAATCTGTCGGGGTCACAAAGTCCTCGAAGTTCCCATTACAAATCAATACCTGATAAATACCTGACAAATCAATACCTGTGATGATATGGATGGTGCTTTCTACATTAGGGAGCGCTGCAGGCTCTTTATCGCCTATACTTCCGGGTTACTGTTTCTGGTGTATTTTGAAGCCATTTGGCTCAGAAGGCGATCACTGTGTTTTGAGAAATTTTTTGAATATTAGTTCTTGCAAACGTTATATTTGTTTATTTATTACTTGTGTTTACAATGATTTCTAAGTCTAAATACCACATACAATAACTAATAAAAATGTAGTTATATAATAAGAAAAATTGAAAAGAGAGTAAATATATAGAGTAAATATATAGAGAGTAAATATAGGCCTTCGAATATATATAGAGAGAGAGAGAGAAAAAAGATTGACATCACATAAGGTGAATAGTCTTAGTCCATTATGTATATTTAGAACATGTGCTTTATTCTTCTATTATAAAGGGAAGATTGGATAGAGCTTAAGCTATAGCTTATTCAAAAAATTTCAGTGTTCATTAATACATCCTTGTAGTAATAGCAATGCTATATTTCATTAATAAAAATCAGTAGGACTAGACAAATATAACTAAGCTTGATAAGGTTCGTTTTTTATGCTTTGAGGGGCACTTTTAAGGTATGCAATTTAAGAGCAGGTGCAAAGGATAATTTAATACACAATTTAAAACGCAAAAACATTATATTTTCCTTCAGTTTTTTGACTCAATGATTTAGAACGAATTACAAATCATTTCTAACAGAGTTACTGCTGAAGATGTTAATCTAAAAAGCATCCATTTATGTGTTTATATATTTGTTTATAAATATATTTGGACGCCTTTTTTTTAATAAAATTTTTCTGAATTTTGGGAAAGCATTACACAATCCCCCTAATATTTGGTCCCCTTTTTCTTAAATCTTAATATGTGTAAAATACTGAATTATACTGATTTTCGAAATTGGATGCTTTTAAATTATTGGGAGTACAAATTAGTTCGTTCCGTTTTTTATGGTCAGAAAAGCATTTATTTCAGAACAAAATGAATGCATCGTCCATCGCTGGCTACTACTTTTTCCCACCTCTCATGCAATTTTCGAATTCCATCTCGAAAAAATGTCTCGTCTTTTGAGGCGATCCAAGTTAGGAACCAATTTTCGATTTCTGCGAAAGAAGTGAACCGGTGACCTGCCAAATCATGCTGCATCCATCGGAACAACCAGTAATCAGAAGGAGCAATGTCCGGCGAATACGGCGGGTGTGGTAAACTATCCCACTTGAGCGTTTAAAAATATAACTTTAGGGACAAGAGGCCAACCGTCATCATGCAGAAGAATAACTTTGTCATGTCTTTGTCGTATTCCGGCCATTTTTCTTGTAATGCACGGCTCAAACGAATCAATTGTAGCCTATACCGATCGCCCGTAATGGAATAGCCATGTTGAAGCAACTCATAGTACACAGCACCATTCACCATTCGTGAAACGTCGAAACCATTCCCTACATGATTTATCAGTTGGAGCATTAAGCTTCTACAAGCATTCGATGTGTTTCAGCTGCACTTTTCTTCCAATTAAAGCAGAAGCATAAAACTACCCGCAAATGCTGCTTAGTTACCACAAAATTTGACATATTCAACAAAGTAAAAAACAAGGTTTTTGTATGAAACTCAAAGCGATATAAACTGAATATTATTGACAGATGTCTAACCTCTCTGAAACCACCGAATTCAGCTGTCACTATGAAACATTCGTAACAGCCAGAGCCATCTTTTGAAAACGGACCGAACTAATTTGTACTCCCAATACATTGCAACGGATAATACTGAGTTATATAACACGCAACGAATCCTCAAACTTCATTCATGTTTGCCAGGAAAAAATATTTTTCATCCTTCGATAACAAGAAACCATTCAACTAATTTCTATTTTGCTTCAATTAGATTATAAATGATCAAATCGTTTATAATATAGGGCATTATTTGCTATATATCTAATTTTGAAATTTTAATAAACTCCATACCTTAGAATCGTCCCGTAAAAGTTAATTTTTCACCAAAAATTTAAAAAAGCTGATAAAAAAAATCTCATAAAAAAGACAGCGAAAATCTCATTCGTGGCATTTTTCAGAATTAAATTATCAATTATAATAAAAGTACAATGGAAATAAAAAGGAATATTTTTATAGGTGAGTATAGGTAATATTTTTATAGGTATAGGATAAAAAAAAAATTGAAATTAGATGTACTTTAAAGCTTTGAATTTGGAAAAATCATTTTAACATATTTTACTCAATGTAAGATTTCAAAAAATCAAAAATGAAAAGTTCAAAAAACATCAGGGAAGAAACCTCTTAAGAAATACGCATTTAATATCATAATAAACAAATATTTTTTTTTAAAAAAAATGGGATCATAAAAACATTTTTACAGAAAAAAATACACACCCTTTTTTCATACAGAAAAAAGGGAGAAAAAACTTAATTCCCTCCTCTTATAAAATAGCGGCTGATCATAGAGAGATCTATGCATTTTCTTCGGAAAATTTTTTTTAATGTCAGTAAGAATTTAAAAAATAACAGTGAATGCATAGCTTAGGAATCAAAAATTAGGAACACTATATGCGACAAAATTATACGCACCAATTACGAGAGTAGGACAAAAATTCGACTATTAAATAATAACATTAATAGACATGATATATTTAAATACCTTATGTAAATTAGTAAAAAAAAAAAATATATAAACACTATCTTTTGTGGGAAATTTATAATATTAATATTTTATAATTAGGAATACCGGTATAATAGTTAAAAAAAAACAACCATTACCTATTAATATACAATTCTTCTTCTCTAAATTATAAAACACAGGTAAATATTAAATTACATCATAAACAAATATTTCTGATGCAAATTTTTAAATACTACAAAACATTTTCTAAAAAATAATAATAGATGTTTAAGACTCAATTTAGGGAAATGATCAGCAACAGCTATTGGAATAGTATTTTCCAATAAAACGCTACTAAAATTTAATTCTGCACAATAATCACAGGAAGCGCAATTGCGGCGATCAGAACAAGGGATTGGTATAAATGCAAAAATACTGCAATTTTACGAAAATTCGGATTTTTTATAAAAATATCAGATTTGATTTAAAAAATAGAAACAAATCCGAAAAATTCTGGACAGTTGGCAGATATGTGAATGGAATGTTTGCAGATATGTGAATGGAAACCAGTCTCTAAAAGAAGAGGTTAAATTGTGATTTCTTTGAAGTTTTTACAATACTTTTACAAAGTTTTTTGAAGTAGTACAATTTTATTTTATGAAACATTTTTCAATGTTACAACATGTTTCAAAAATGACTTTTAACATGGAATAAATAAATATGTTTTTATAGGGTGTGGCGGTGTAGCGCATGATATTCGTCGCACGTTATACATAATCTTATCTTGAACATGCGAGGGAGATACGCATAAGTGTGTTTCACAGGGGGGGAAAAAAGAACAAAAAAGATGAGAAATAATAATAATTTTTGGTATTTACTGCGAAAATAATGATAATCATCATGTTAGGTTCTTGGTTACATTTGAAACGCACCACAGGACTCGATGCGCTTATTTATTATAAAAATTACTTATACTTATACTTATTTATTATTAAGGTGCGACACTATTAGAATTACATCAAGTCTAAATAATATTGAAAAATATTCATTAAAATTAATATATCTATTCGGGATTTTTTTATAAATATGATGTAATACAAATATTAAAACACAAAATTCTCTTTGCAAAATTTAATGATAATTTTAAGTAAAGCTTTCAAAGTTAATTTAATTTGAAACTCTTAAATGAAATTTAATATTTAAATTATATATAGGGGTGAGTCGGGTAGCCCCGCCCACTTAAGGAGTATTGCTTATATTTCTGAATAATATTGAGTAATAATCAATATTTTTGTATGTTTCCATTGTTTTATCATCTAATTAAATAATTCAAAAAGAATAAACCAAAAAAGAATAGTTTAACTTGAAAAAATAGAAATTTAAAAAATTGGACTACTGTATTCAACATATTTTCAAAATTATTGTTTACCATGTTACCAGCTGCATAAATACTTGAAACTTTGAAAATAATCTTTTTTTAATATACTAATTAATGTCCGATGGCCCATTGACTTGAAAAAATATTCTATACATATGAAATTGACAGTGGGCGGGGGTACCCGACACTCCCCTAACAGTGAACTGCATTATCTTAAATAAATAAGAAATATAAATACTTTTTTGCTATGACTTGACACATTGGACTGATATGCTTTGGTGTTTTTCATTTTCAACTTCTCAACAAAAAAATAAATAAAATAAAAAAATTTTATATGATTTTATTTTATTTTTAATAACATTTATATTACTAAACAAGATTGTAGCAAGTATAGGATTTTTATTGCATTTATAGCCATAGAAATTTTTTTTATAACTCCAAATTAATTATTGTAATATGTGCAATGGAAACTAGCTTATTATGTTTTTTACGAGTTTAAGTGTTGTTAATAATGATGTAAGTCGACATTAATGACTCTTCTCGATGATTGGACTAGTTTTTTTTTTTTTTTTTTTTTTTTTTTTTTTTTTTTTTTTTTTTTACGATACAATCATAAAAAATTGAATAAATGCATTAGGTTAAAAATAGTATAAATAGTAAAGGACAAATATAGACAAGAGTTCTCTTAAAGCCCTAAAATATAAATTAAATTTTAATTTTATGAATTCTATAAGTGCACAGGTAGGTATAATCAAACTCAAGATGCAAAGAAACTCTTAATGTCAAGCTCTGTAACTAATGTTATAATTAATATTTATTTAAGTATTTAAAACTATGCGCAAAAACATTCGGTAATTATTTCATAGTAGCAAAATAGTTATCGTCTGAGGATAAATTATTTTAAATGTATAATTCGCTTTCCTTAGACGTTATTCCAAAGTTCAGAACGGGCGATCCCACGGAGCGCCAGGTAAAGAGATGAAAGAATAAGACCCAGATTTAATGCTCAGTACCTAAATTATTTATTTCCTCTCCTTTTAAAGTTGCTGTAGCTCATTTACGTCGCACTAGAGGTGCTCAATGGGCTATTGGCGACGGTCTGGAAAACATCCATGAGGATGATCCGAAGACATGCTATAACAATTTTGATCCTCTGTAGAGGGGATGGCACCCCCGCACCTGCACGCGAATTCGAGCACTTTACGGTAGAACAGTTTAACGAGGACCCATACCGCACACCCTCGGTAGACTGATCCAAGTGGTCAACCACCCACACACTGACCCAGCCAGTTATGCTTGACTTCGGTGATCTTCTGGGAACCGTGTGACTCAATCTTAATGGCTCGTGGGGGTGACGTCAAATATGCTAACTAATTAGTGCAGACGATATTTTAAGTTACGAAATCAGAGACAAAAATTTTCTTTATGGTTCCTGTGAAATCGAATTTTAAAAGAAGTCAGGTATTTAAAATCAGATTTCTCAGGAACAACTCGATCGATTTCGCTCCGATTTTTCCGAGTATTAGACTTAGATCTAATTATCGACTCTTACTAAGTCTAATGATCATTAGACTTAGATCTAACTAATTTGTCTCTAAAAAATTCCTTTCGTACTATTGTTTAATATATTAAACAATAATTTCTGGCCGAGTTTGAAAATTACATGTAATTATTAAGGGGAGATGCGGGGTAATTCGTATGTGTAGAGTCGGAGATGAAAATTATCCGTTTTTTAGCTATTATTCGCTCTTTCAAAAAGATAAATAATACTTTTTGGATAAAGAACACTTTATTCAAGTTAAAATATTGAAAAATAGGGTAAACCAACCAGTGAAGGAACACTACCCAGTGAAGGAACATTTCATATATATTGATTAAAAATAAGAATTTAAAAGTTTTTCTTTAGATTAATTGGTAACAATAGCTTACTGCCAAACAATAGGAAGTCATTTAGCAATGTTTTGGATTACCTGGTCAAATAGACTTCTCTGGAAAAAATTTTTAATTTGTTATTATCTCTGCAACACCTTGTTTCTTTGAAAAATTATAAGGGGAGTGTTTGTATTTATATGTTTGAAGTGGAATTAATTTCATGTAATAGTTTTATTTTTCTCACTGTGAAAAACAGAATTCAAAATATAGTTATTGAAGTTACGTTTTATTTTTTTTAAGCATCACAGCATAATAAAATACTGAGATAAGGGGGTGTTTATTCACTGGATCACCAAACGATGAAAAGCAGTGAAGGAACAAGTGTTCATTTACTGGGTTTTTTTTTTCTAAGTCATTGAAAATAAAAGATAAACTTCAACTTTTTGGTACTTTTAATGACGTTCCGCATCAAAAGTATATTAAAAATACGAAAAACAACTTCTAAACAGTGAGGGAACAGACATGTTCCTTTACTGGGCATAGATTTCCCAGTGAATGAACAGTATGTGTTAATATGTTGACACTTTAATTTTCAATTCATGATTACAAAAAAAAAGTTAAAATTTTCCAAGTATTTATATGTTTTAATTTCAAGAATAGGCTTGTTTTTAAATATGCGTATGGCTTATTTATTCATAAAGTGCATTAAAAAATAACCAAAATTAAGTGTTCCTTTACTGGGTGTTCATTCACTGGTAAGAGCTGTTCCTTCACTTGGTCTTCTTACTACTTGTTATTTGAACCTCCAACACTTTAAAACAATATTATGTAAGTTCTCTACAATTTTTGTTACATAATTTGCAATTAGTAACAAATATGTTGACTCTGTCATTTAACTAAAATTACGAATTTTGAAATTAATATGATTTTTTAAAAGGCAAGCGAAACTTAAGTGTTCCTTCACTGGTTAGTTTACCCTACCTCAAAGAAATAAATTTAAAAATTAACCTTTGACTGGGATCGAACTCCGGACCCCTTGGACTACAAATTTCTTTGCTAACTAGCCCGCAGAATTACTGACCACGCCGCGCCTCATACGCTAATGCCACGAATATTAAGCCTAAACGAAAAAAAATTTCACCGTCCCGCCCTTATTTAGGGCACAAGGGTAAATGTTTATTAAAATAAAATAAAAAAAACCAAAAGCAGTACAAACAAAATAATATTAAGCCTAAAGAACTTTCCTGTGGTTTTTCAATGGAACCTTCAATGGAACCTAGAAAATCGAGAAATAACTTCTCGATATATATAATAAATAATGGATTTCAGATAAAGTAGGTAGAAATAAAGCAAGCTAAAAGGCACGATTCGAAACGTGCGAATCATATAATAATATCGTACTAAAAATATCGGGTATTGAAAAAATCGTGTGGAAATGCGTAACAATAACTGTCGAAAATTCGCTTGGATGAGATTTACGATGAAATCGGCATAGATAAAGCGTGTTAGAAAATAATTAATCAAATTAAAAATTTCACGCATCGTAATAATTTTTTTTTTAAATTTCATAAAACATAGCTATAACCTCCGCAAAAGCTATTGAAAACCACAGAAATCATGATTGAAACTGCACAAATTGATCAATCAAAAAATTAGTTTTTATTTGTGTTAAATTTTTCAAATAAATAAACAATAATGATTTTAAAAAAGAAATAAAGATGTCTTCCATATTTGTTCGCATAAACGACAAAAAAAAAAAAAAAAAAAAAAAAATTCCCGTCCCTAAAAAAATTTTTTCGCCGAAGTGGACTAACTTGTCATAAATATACAATTTTTATATATATGTAATATCTTTAATACTAATATTTTGACGGAAAATAGTGAATTATTGGAATAGTCGCAATAATGGATTTATCGTTATATGCTTTTTTCGTTACATCGAGTTTTTACTGTATTAAAAAAAATTATATCCTGAACGCTTATTCCTATCAAAGTGTGAGTTTTTTAAAACTGTTTTTCAGTTTCATTGGAACTGATCATTTACTCACCAAGTTTGTGCTTAAGAATAAAACAATTCTAACTTGCAGTTCACTTTAACAATCAGCTTATTCATTGTTTAAATTTGTTATTTAAAAACAATTCATTTTAGTCCATACCAACAATACTCTTATTTAATTGTTACAAGATTAATAATGAAAAATTGTTTTGTTTCAGTCATTTCCATTTTGATAGTGGTGCGATTAACTTGTTCTTATTAAGTTCTTTTCAAAAAAGCGTTTTAAATACCCACTGGCATTATGAAGTGGTTTAGAAGGATTTGCAAGTTCTTTTCCAATCTCAATTGTTGTCCAATGAACAACGTTGAAAGCGCTGAACATTGTTCAGTTGAAATTGGATTCTCTGAGCCTGACAGAATAATTATTCTGTATGGCCCAGAGAGATTGATTTAATCTCTCTGGATGTCCGGATAAGTAGCATCAGCATGTTCTGAGGGTTACGCTGTGTCCGGACCTTTCTTTGCAGTTGCTTTTTCTGTGATTTTTGGCTTTAAGACAATTAAAAATCAAAATATTGCTTGCATTTTACACGATTTTTGGCCGAAGGACAATTAAAAATCGAATCACTATCTGCATTTTATACGGTTTTTGGCAGGACAATTAAAAACCGACCCTATCCGATGTGGCACCACCTTGTCGCGGTGGATAGGCTTTAAACAAAGAGTGCCACAACAGCTTGAAAATAAGAAGAATTTACTTATATCACAGTATATATGACAAAATTATAAGTTTATAATCTAACTTAATAATACTTGTAAATGTAAATTTATATATTAACCACTGTTTAAGCTCATGGAAGATATTGAATGTTTTTAAATAGCTTCACTTTTGAAGAAAAAAAAAATTTTTTTTTAGCCACCATACTATTTATAAACAAATATTTATTAAATTTTCATTGATTAAAATTATTTAATCCATGTAACTATATAGTTTTTAAAAATTACACTTACTTATAAGGATATAATACAAAACGAGAAATTTTTGAAAACTAAGAAATATGATTCAATTTAATTAAAAGAAAACCTCGATATTTCAATAAAAAACTTGGGTTTGACCACGTATACGTGATCATTCGATTCTGGGCCGTGGGCCATTAAATATATATAGAACGGCCGAGTTCCATTCACGCTCCCGACAACATATACGAGACGAGCCTTTCCCACTCCTGTGACCCATGAATACACGAATGTTATGTTAATTTGATACTCCCGAATTAATCCAACACCTCCTAGAAAAGAGTAGGCCTCAGCACGGGTTGCCGTAAATATCCTTTAGTAGTCCAAACGTAATGGCATATTTCGTATTTTCAACCACTGTGCAGCTTAGTACCCCGAACGTAATGACATCTTTCTTATTTTTCATCAACTGCGCAGTTAACTTCGTCACATCGGACTACTAAATTGATCCGTGCTGAGGCCTTCTTTCTTCTAGGAGGTGTTGATTAATCTCGTATTAACCTCTTATTAGAACATATACGTACTCTTTAATGCTTATGCATAAAGAAGATACATAAAGAAACTCGGAGCGCGTAGGATTGAGGAAAAACTTTTTTCTTCTTTCGCTGGTTCTGAAGGTTGACAATAAAGCTGTTTTAATCCATAATCCAATTTCATCCCCCCCCCTGCTAACTTATCCTTCGATTGGCTCTTTTCGCAATTTTTTTTAAAACTATTTTTTTTTTCATCTTTCTCTGCTGATAACACGTTTCATATTTGAAGAAAATAATTACAAATTATTTCTTTTGAGAGCTTGAAATGCATAATTTGTGTTCGTGTACTTAAAAATAAGGATTAACTGAAGGAATTTTCGTAAAAAACGGATTTCTAGAAGATAACTCGATTACCGGTATGTCAACTCCATTAATAATTTAAAACTTATCGTAAAAAAAAGTGAAAACACAGAAACCTTGAGTAAGCTATGAAGTTTCAAATGCTGAAAGAACTTTTTCAAAATAACAAAATGCAAAAAAATTATTTGCAAATGAAGCTTTCATAGAAAAGCATTAGCTACTGGCATTGTAAGGGAAAAGACTGCGTCCTCTTAAGGGATCTAGGTTATTTTGATTTGGTCTAGAAAGAGTAAGTGTAAATATTTTTAAACTTTCCATAACTTATCTAAAATTTAGATAAGGATTTTGAATTTATTTTAAAGAAGTTCAACATGAGCACGAACATTATTTAAAGGTAAACACATTTTGGCAAACAATAATAAAAATTTTATAATTTAATTTTCTTTCAAGTTAAAATTTGAAAGGAAAAAAATACTATGTCGTATGGCACGAACGATAATTATGAATTTAATTTGTTAACCAGAAATAAGTTAAAACTGTAAGAAATAAGTTAAAACTGTATATTGAGGATAAATTCGAAGTTATTCCTTACACTCGAGAAAATAATGAAAATTATTTTTATCAACTTGGAAATAACGCTTGATTTTAAAGGTCAAATTCTGTTAAAAAGCAATGTGCTTATTTCTTAAGATCCTTCTTCAAATTCAAAACTCTCGTTCGTGTTTTATTAAAATGAAAATAGTAAAACAAAACATTTAAAATTAACAGATAATAAATGCAGTGATTGATTTATAACTAAATGCATTTGTAAAGTTTAATTTTGAAATCTTCTATTTCTTAGTATGCTGGTTTATAAAATCAAATTTGATCCAAACGGATGTAATTTTACAAAGAGTTATTTGCATGGAAAATAGGGTGGACCAAATTTGGAAAAAAAAGTTTATTTTATTTGATTGTAACTACTTTTTGATGAACAATTTAATTGCTACAAAAATTGTGTTTTCATATTTAAATAATTTGCTGAATTTATACTTTATTGTCGTTATAAACAAAGTAAAAAAATCATCGTTAAAAGTTTTAAAAATTTTGACAACGAAACTAATTTTGGAGAATTTTTTTCTTTACTTAATTAAAATGTTGTGTTTGTAAGTAGAATAAATAAAAATTGTATTTCATTTGCACCTATGGACTTTTTCGAAACATATATTCTAATTTCCGATTTTGTAGATATACTGTGGAATTTAAAAATATTAAAAGCATACGACAGTTTTAAAATTATGTGTGTGTGGTTTTTGTAAAAAAACATTTTCCACTAAAAAACAAAAACATTAGATGCGCATATCTCAGTCAAAAATTTTAAGAACTAATAGGATAAAATATTCTGCGTGGATTTGACTCAAAAATTACTTTTGTGTGGTTAACTTTGTTTCCAGCAACCAATAGAGAGCGTATAGTGTTCTGAATTGAAAAATAACTTTCCAAATGTTAAAAAAAAACACTTATTAAAAATGTTCATTAAAAATTTTGAGTTAGTTTTTTCGACGCAAGTTTCGAGTTGATTTTAGATTACTTTTTACCATTGGAATCTACGGGTGAAAACAGACATTTTTTTTTGTAAAATTTAACATTTTAATTCCTTTTTGATAATATTGTTAAAATATTGTGTTTAACGAATGAAAAATGCGAGTAAAATACATGAAAATCGCGTTTGCATGCTCATTAAATTTTTTAAAAACATGTCTTCAGCAACAAACTTCGTTAAATAAAAAAATGTTGCTCATCTTTGCCAGCTACAAAGTTACATTGTTCTTGAAAGGAAATGTAAATACAATGAAAAACAAAAACAATCATCGGTAAAAAAAAAATTATAACGTTGCCGTTTTAAATTTTAATGACATCACCTTAGGTTTATCAAAGTTTCGTTTATCGCTATGTGATCGGGTATGGTTAATTTTTTCCTAAATATATTGATTTATTTTCAAATAGACAAATATTCGGTGGGTCCCTGATTGTAAACTACTACCAAACTTACATAAACATACTTTTGGCACCTATTATGAATGACTTTGTTCGTTTTCATTAAGAGCAGTCAATTGCTGAACAAATCGAATTCAAAATTTGCATCTGAAACACTGAGAATTGCTCAGTAATTAACAGACATTTTATTAAATTCTAAAATAACTGTAACATTCTTTTCATAAGCTTGATTACATACCTTAAACATTTTAATTTTTAATTTGGTACTTACATCGAATACCTGAAAGTTAATGAATAAAAAACAACAACATCAAAATAAAAGTGAGTCACAACAGAATTTTGATCTACTTTATTGGGCCGAAAATTTAAACTCTTGCATATGATTTTATCTACTGTCTGACTAATGACCAATCTGAATACAATGTACATCGACTTCTCTGATAGACTAATCTGAATCTGTACATCTACTGCTATATAAATCCATATATCTGCTGCTGGTTAACCAGTCTTAAAAAAGTCTAAATCTGAGAATCTGCTGCTGTTATACCATTCTACATCTGCTGCTATTCGACCAGTCTGACTTCATTTTTTATCTGTTAAGTTATATTTTTCCTTTTTTTTATAACAATTTTCATGTTTACGTATATGTATTTTTTTGGTCTGTTTTTATCTTTATATTTTTTACTTCGCTGACACAAGGAGACATTACGAGGACAATTTAAGTTTTTTCACTTTTTTTGTTCGGTGTTTTAATTTTTATTTTTTTATTTTCCGGTAGTGGCTTTTGTGCACATAAACAACGCCAGAGTCTTTTTAAGTAGCTCGATGTTAAATGTAAGATGCATCTTTCAACATGATGGTGTACCCACTAAGCGTCTCCTTCCACTAGTTGTTTTTTTTCCTCGCCGTTTCTCTCTGCTTGATGTTTATCTCCGTCTTTAGATCTTTCCTTCAGCTCGATGTTTCTTTGAGCTAGATGTTTATTCCTTCTAGAACTTTCTTTCAATAGGATGTTTCTTTCCATCAGATGTTACTTTTCCATGTTCAATACTCATGTCTTTACATAAACATGCAACAGTTTGAGAACAATATTAAAAAATGATATTTTCGAAAGGGAGGGAAACTTATGCCAATTAAAAAGAATAAGGCCAAATTATTATGTAGCTATTATTAAATTTATGCTAGAATAAGGTAATAAAATACCTTAATGATATAGGTAAGAAAATACCTAAATCTGTTAAGAAACTGAATTTTATAATTTAGAAGTCAGGTATAAACGCTACCTGAAACGCAAAAAAAAAAGAAGAAGAAAAAAAAGCTAGGTATTAATTACCTAGAATATAAATTTTGAAGTTGCGGCAAAGTTTCAGATAATTTTGAAAATTGTTTCAAACAGCTACACGTTAAGACATGAAAAAACATGTAAAGACATGAGTATCAACATTGATGATGCTTAATCAGCCTTTTTTTATTAAATTTTTCCTTTCTCCTTTTCATTAAACTTTTCCATTCCCCTTTCCATCCATCCTCCTTCCTCTTCTCTGGTCTTGATGATACAACAATCTAGAAACTTTCAGCTTTTGAAGAAGCTCTTAATCTTCCTTAATCAATACGAAACTCCATTTTCTGTTGTTATTAGTCTCTTTCTACATCTGTTGGCGCTTCAGGCATTGTTTATGTGCATGTTTATATGATGACTAATTAAGATGAAATCTGTTACTATTGCTCAAAATTTACAATTTTGTTCCTATTTCATGACATTAAAGGGTGATAGTATTTTTCGAAATTTCAATTTTGTTCATGATGAATAAAACATACAAAATGCTGTTATAAAGTCCGAAAATTTCATTTTTGGTGATTTTTGTATTTTTTTCCGATCCAACGAAAACATCTGGTAAGTGCTCGCCATTTCCAAATCTTTCCGAGACCCTTTCGCAGTTGCCATATCTATCCTGACAGCAAGGTGTTTCTGCTTTGTCGCTAATGGCAACGCGTGTCCCTTCTTCTGGGAAGCTTTCGACGCTGGTCCAGATGTTGGTGGAACTTGACGACTGTCTGGAGTCTCCAAGATGTTATTCGATGTTGTTGCATCCTGTTGTTTTTCGGATGGGAGACACTCCCTGATGTTAAAGTTCGTTTGCTTTTTTGGACAGGTGTTGTTCCAAGTTGAGTCGTCAATGGCTGTCACTAATTGTTGATGTTGTTCATCCCAGTATTTTTCCCAGTACACGAATTCTTCTCTGATCTTTACCCTCTCTTCCAGTACTTCAGATGGTGTTAGATGGTATTTATCTTTTGAGGAGCAAGCAGGATAGTTATTCTTGTCCTCTGTACTGGACTTGGCTGACCTGCGAAATTTTTATAAAATGCATTTAAATAAAAACTGCTAAATTGATTTGTAAAATAAATTTACTATTTATAAATATCACTTATTTAATAGCAAGTAAACAGAAATTTATTTAGTAAATAGTAAATTGCGATTCGTAGAATGATCAAAATTCTGTATCTATAGTTAGTTTTTAAACAAACACTATTATTAGGGATGCGTACAAATTTGTAATACAAAAATTGTTGCTTTTAAGGATTTTTTCTTATGTTTTGTGGATAATGAACCTATGGAACAAGCGATTGGGAATACTAACTTAAAAATTTCTAAAATTGTTTCTAATAAAAAAAAAAATAAAACCTGAGTTTAGAGAACACCGCAAATAAACAAAGTAGAGAAAATTTTTTTCTGTCACTTGATTACACGTTTAACTGTATGATGGATTGTATGTTAACCTCATTCCAATTTGTAAGTATTCTTGCATAAAGTTTAACTTAAATTTAAACAGCATAAAGTTTTCGTGCATAATTTTTAAGGAGCTTAGGGCTACAAAATTTGCTATCAGTTAGATTAAGCTGAATTTTTACAGTAATAATCTTTGTTGACTCGCCGACCGGCCTGTGTAGGGGGCAGGGAACTGTCCTTGTATCAGAAAGTTTCTGGGTTCGAATCCCGGGCAAAGCATGGATGTTCTTTCCTTCTTTGCGCTATCAGTCCTCACTGTGGGAGCGACGCTGGCCCACCTAATATGGTGCCCCTGAAAGAGAGGCCAAAAAAAATCGCCCTGCATGTGCCTGAATTGACGGATGTTAACACAGGTGGGCATGTGAAAAAAAAATCTTTGTTGACTGGATAGAAGCTGCAGATTAATTTTGATTTATGATAATAATGCTGCAGATTCACTTCATAAGCTCTACTACTGAGCTCACTAGCAAGTAACAAAATGCTCATCTTATGAGCTTCCAGTCTGTCGTAAAAAAGCTGAAGTAAGAGAATACCACAAGGAACAAAGAAAACGTTTAATTTGTCTGTAACTTGATTACAGGCATGACTGTATGTTAATTGCATTCCATTTTTTAAGTACCCGTGTATAAAATTTAACTTGAATTTAAACTACATAAATTTTCATGCATATTTTTTATGGACTTTAAGTTTACAAAATTTGCCATATGTTAGATTAAGTTGAATTTTTTCAATAATAATCATTGTAGATTGCGTTAAGGTGCAGACTAATTTAAATGTATGAAAATAATATATTGCAGACTCACTTCCTAAATTCTGTTACCGAGCTCGTCTTTAAAATACAAAAATGATCTACAACAGAAAATTTGCTCTGTGATCGATCTTAATCTTATCAATCTGAATTTTTCATTGAGCATGGAAATCATACAACTTTAAAATTAAAAATAATATCCATAAAATATACAAAATATTACTTACAGCTTTCCGCAGATGTTACGTAAGATCTTTTCCATAGTTGTTTTTAAAATTTTGTGACGAAATATAATTAAAAGTGAAATTTTGCAAGTTGGAATCTGAATTGATGCTGAAAAAAATTTTGAAAGAGTGAAAAGAATCTTACATTGTTCAATTCTTTACCAATATCTTTCATTGTTTAACTTCATAGTGAAGTTCTTTGCTGGAGTATTTTTGGATTGTTGCTAAAAGCAAACAATGCTTCAACAATACCCCGCTTTTTCTAAATTTTTATTTTAAAGTTTTACAGAACATCTCAAATAGTACAAGAATAAGAAATTATTTAAACAGATTTCATTCTTTATAATATTTAAGAGTTTTAATATCAAACATTTCTTCACATTTTTGTAATTTTATGAATATTTCATACAAGAGTGCACTGACAGTAAGAAAAGTCACTTATAAGGGTGCCTTTTTACTGATAGTATAGGCAGAATTGTGGAGATCGCCGTTGAAATTTCTTACATAGAAGACTTCCAAAAGAATATAAAATTTAAAAAAAAAAATAAATAAATAATAAAAAAAAAAAATAAATAAATAAAAAAAAAAAAAAAAAAAAAAAAAAATATATATATATATATATATATATATATATATATATATATATATATATATATATATATATATATATATATATATATATATATATATATATATATATATCGAGTCCTTTTGAATCTTCTCTTCCGAAGGAGTCTTCTAAATAACATTTGATCTGATGACCAGATTTTCACGTTCTCAACCTTAAAGGTTCAAGGGGGTAATCTCAAATATGCTAATTCTTTAGTAAAGTTGAAATTTTAAGTTACGAAATCAAGCACAAAAATGTACTTTTACTGTATAAACATGTCTTTTTAATCAGAATTTTCATCCCAAAAATCTATGGTCCTAATAGTTTTTCAGGAAAGCGGTCCAACCCCTTAATGTTAGTTTTATTTTTTGCGTATTTCGCCTGTTCTCGAGAACTTTTTGAGCGAATTGAAAAATTTTTTGCTCATAATTAAGAAAATTCGTTTACTTAAAGGAAATTCCGTACAAAATATAAGTTTTAGTAAACTTATATTTATAATTATTATTATATATATAATTATTTTTTACTATTATTTATTTAAGAGTATAAAAAAAAAAGCTTTTTAAATATAAAATTTTTGACATCATTTTATAGAATATAATTTTACATTGCAACGTATCAAATTTAAGAGAAATCTGTTAAAAAGTATCTGATAAACAAAATTTTAAAAATGTCAAATTTTTAAAATTCCATGTATTTTCCAGATTGAATTTTATATTGTATCCCTTGATACCTTCTGTATTTATATTATATCCCGTTATTATATTCTCTGTATTTTGGGGCCAAAAATCTGTCGAAATTAAAAGGTATGTTTATTCAGAGAAAGTATATTTTTGTGCTAGATTTCGTAACATCGTCTGCACTAATTAATTGGCGTAATACGTTGACCCCTCGAACCATTAACAGCTTATAAGATTCGATCATTAGATCAAAAGTTTTTCAGTGTGGCCCGTTTATTTTTTGTGCACTGTATATAAATAATATATTTGAGTGCACACATTTAAGACCTATATCGGTTAAGACGCAGCTCCTGGTTCTCTATATTACGAAAAGAAAATTTTTTTAATCGAAATTACTTCCAATGAACTTAAAAAAATAAATATAAATAGTTGGCATGTCCTTTTTAATAACCAATTCAATAAGTATTGTAATTTAATTACAAATATTCGAATAAATGTTAAGATTGATTTTAACTTTTTATCGTAAGGCCTCATTTACTTGGTTACGCGTTTTTTTTTTTTTTTTTTTTTTGTACTTGAACAATGCCATTAAGCTAAATTCTCCTTTAAAATGTATTGTTTACTGTTTCATTTCCGTGTAATCTTTGAACTAAAAGAAATTTATAACAGTTAAAGTTCGCTTCGTTTTGGCGAAAAAAACGCTTGCAATAGAATTTCATTGGCTTAGTTCTGAACTTATTTGAAATTGTTAATTATAATTATAATTACCAATTACGAATAAGTTCAGAGTTTGATAAGGTTACTAACTTGATTTATAATCAAAAAAGGTGCTATTGAGAATATGAGCTTTTTTTTTAATGTTAGGAAACGGTTTACTAGCCGCGATAACTCGGGGGATATAGCGTTCGCCTTCCAATAAGGCGACCCGGGTTCGACTCCCGGCGATGACTGGTGGATACGAATTCCGCACCCAGCTTGCATCGACCACAGTGCTAACGAAAAATAACCTCAGTGGTAGACGGATCATGGGTTAGAGTCCCCTTGTCATCAGGCAAACCGTGGGAGGTTTTCGTGGTCTTCCTCTCCGTGTAACGCAAATGTGGGTGAGTCCCATCAAAAAGTGCTCCACTAAGGCAAATTTCACTATATAATTGATCCAGGAGCTTTCTTGTCTTCTAGATTGGGATCAAAATTACAAGGCTACGGAGTTGAACATTAGTTGTCGTAAACCCAAAAAATTGGGTCGGCTGTTCAACGACGGTTATAAAATAAAATGATTTATCATATCTATTATCAGGATATATTTTTTGAAAATTGAAAACGGAGGCGAGCTTTACTTGAGAGGAAAAAAAACCATTTTGAATTTGCAATATTTGAATATTGCGGAATTTTCGTAAATTTGGCAATAAATATAAGTGCATCTTTGTTGCTCATATGAGTTTCAACTTATGAAACTTATGAAAATGTTGAAATGGGGACTCCAATTAAATTTAAATATAGCCAACTTCTGGTTATTCATGCCTTTTCTTGAAAAATTACTATAATTAAAGCATACAACTAATTTATTAGAAATTTATTTTGCTTGCATAATATTTAAAAAAAAATTTCTATATAATAAAATTCGCTAGCACCACCGTTGTTTTAAATATTCAACTTTGCGTTAAAAAAAATTTTTTTTGTCACGCAAAAATGATAAGATTTAGGAAATTAAAATTTAAATGTTGTGTAGAAAAATGCACAGGGGTACGATGGATTATATTATAAGTATTATATCCAGCGTTGTCTATCCAGCGTTGTCAGCCGACTCTATGTTTAGATTTGCGACTACTAATGCTCAACTCCGTAGCCCTGTAATTTTGAATCAAATCCAGAAGACAAGGGAACTTCTGGATCATGTATTGGGAGAAATTATGCCTTCGAGGAGGGGTTATTGATGGAACGAACACGCATTTGCGTTACATGAAGAGGAATACCACGAAAATCTTCCACGGTTAGCCTGATGGCAAGGGGACTTTTTTTTTCTTTCCTCCAAGTCCTGAGCATGTACCTAGGTTATAAAAAACCCTTAACCATATAGCCCAGGACTTGGCCACTAGTCCAGCTCCACTCCAGCCCAGGGGCACTACCATGAGCTACCGGGAATGGAATGAAGATTCCCGGCTGGAAGGGGTAACTGGAAAAGTTTGGTTCCATGAACGTTCAATTCCGTACCATGAACACTCCCTTGGAATCAGACATTCCATGATAACTCTCTCTCAGGGCGTGGCTAAAATTTAGCCAATCACACAATTTCTTTAAGATTTTCTTTGTAAGTTTGGCAGCATTCGCATGAGTAAAACGAAACGAGCTTCTGCTATTTAGATAATATTTTTGACGATTTATTGTTTTCTTTTTATAATGTTTTTTTTGTTTTCATTAGACTAAAAAAACATGAACTGCGAATACTTTGAAATATTGTTTAATTTATTACACATATAATTTTATTAATTAAAAACTGTCATATTTAACATGTATAATTCATAGAATAAGACCATTTTTTCATAAAATATATTTCTGATATATCCCTTAATACGTTTCACTATTTGTTATAAATATTTTTTAAAGAGTACAACTCTTAAAATAATGATCATATTTTAATGAATTAAGATTCAAAATTTCGTGCCTGAGTACTGCATGTAGATAGATTACTAATTATACAAGTTTTTAAATTAAAACTTATTGCCAGAAGGAAATCAAATTTTATCAGACAAAAAATTAACGATTACCAATCGGTCTCTTAGAAATTAACTTAATTTCAGAAAAGTTCATTAGTTTTCAATTTAATTTGTAACAATATGAATTACTAAAGTTACTACTTTGCTTATTAATTTGGTTTATTTGTTACATTATTAAAGTGAATGTTTTTACTGATAGTTAAATAAATATGTTCACAAGAAATTAATTTATAGATTTGTGTAAAAAACATTTTTTTGATTTGTAAAATCATTTCACGTTTGAAATACTTAAAAATTATAGTTCAAGGAACTACTTCCACAGCTTTTATAGTATATATTTTAATGGAAGAATGAGAATAAAAATTTTTAAAATGAGTAGAAGAAGAAATAAGTATATATTTCATAAATATTTTTCGAAGCAATTTTAATTCTATTTACTTTCCCATTATTCTTTTTCACATTTTTTATTATAAATAAATTGTTTACTTTATAATACATCATGCTTGTATCAAATTCCTTTAATCTTGCTGCTATCTGTATATAGTATAAAAAACTATCGTTCGGAATGATGTTAAATACTATTGAATTAAAAGTTCATCGAAAGAAAATTAAAAAAAAAAAAAATGATTGGAACTTCAAAAAAAGGTATTGGTCAAGTAATATATCCTAGGTAATATAACATAAAAATAGTAACAACTATCATATAATGAGAGCATAATTATATTTAATTTGCCGTAATTTCTTAGTTAACTCTAAAAGTATCTTTTCGTTCACACATGCTAATGAAACAAAACATTTCTCTTTTAATTATCGTCTTGAAAATGGCTCGGACACGTTTATCGTTTAGAAATTTTGTTATCTTCTCGTATGAAATAGAAAAAAATTAAGACATTCATCGGAGAAATATCGTATTTAGTCCTCAAAAATTCATGATTCCCTCCAAGAATGATGTTTTTCACAAAGCTCTAAAAAACTTTGAACGCGATACAGAGAAATAAAACGTTTATCACTCATATGAAGATCGGAAAATCTCTCAATTTCTCGCTTTGGAATTCGATTAATTTCCTCTTGAACGCGAGCGATTAGATTATTGAGCGCCATGTTTAAAATCATAAACAAATCCATTGATTCCCTCTTGGAACGACGATTCTAGGTGCCGGAGACCGGTTGGAATGAAACCTATTCCAATTCTAACCAAGAAACTCTTTCCAAGGCGTTCGTGGTGGGGAAAAATAATTCCCGTTCGAACGTGACGTCATTCCCAGATGGAATCTCATTCCATGGAGCTCATGGTAGGGCTCCAGGAACGGGTCCAGACTCTAACTCATGATCCGTCTACTACTGAAGATATTTAACGTCAGCACTGTGGTCGGAGCAGGCCGGATGCGGATTTTGTTTCAGTCAGCCATCGCAGGGGATTCGAACCCGGTTCACGTTATTCGAAGGCGAACGCTCTATCCCATGGGCCACGATGGATGTAACGTTCAATAATTAGTTCAAGAATCAGTAAGAGTCAAATTTGTTGTAGATACACCATACTGACCACATAAGGCAGAGAAACCACTCTGTAGACCACAACACAACTGACTTGAAATTTGAATCGCTTAAGTTCGAAGAATCGAAAAGCAGATTAAGTGTCATAAAAAGGTGAGAGATTAGATGTTGGCTGATATAAATCTTAACATTAGTATCTAAATTTGTAAAAATGTAATTTATAGACCTAAGGGAATTTTTTCCCCCTCCAATTAATAAGCAATATATGATAAAAAGTTATCCTTATGTATCGTAAACAAGTAAAATTTCTTTTCATTTGTTAATTCTTAATGCACATTCTGTGTTTCTAAGTTTAAATAATTTTTTTTTTTCATGTGCAGTTGATTATTTTTAAAATCTAGGTATTCTCTCATTTTGTTACGTTTAGCATATAAACAAAATGTGCTATAAAACAATACTTTTTTTTATTAGCCTTTAAGAGAAAAAATTATTGATGGAAGAGAATCGGGGGTTTGTGAACGGAGTGACCAAGTAAATAAGTTTTCCAAAATGTACGTTTTAACAGGATATTTTGCACAGTTCTCAAATAAAAGGAACGATTTCATAGCCATTTCAGTTAAAAAAAAAATTTTTAAATAATGAGATAAAAAAATAAAATAAAAACAGAAATTTTTTTAAAAAAATTATTTTTTATTATTATTTATAAAAATGGCTATGCAACTCTTTCCTTTTATCTGAGAATAGTGCGAAATATTCTGGTAAAAAAAGTTTGTACATTTAGGAAAACAATTTTTTTATTAACTTGGGCACTCCGCTCACCAACCCCCATGGTCCTTTCTCATTCATCAAGAAATAATAAATAAAAATAAAGATTTTTAAAAAAATTATTTTTTTATTGTAAATATATATATTTTTAAAATATTCCGGAATGAATTTGATCAGCTGGTAAATTTACTTTAAATACATCTCAAACACTAAATAATAAGAAATTTTTGAAAGTTAGTGAATTTGTTTATACTAGAATTTTTTGCACGGTTCTCAAATGAAAGGAAAGAGTTGCATAGTCATTTTAATAAAATTAAATGAATAAATAAATAAATAATAATAAAAAAAACCTCGGGTTTTTTTAAGAATATTCCGGAATGAGTTTGATCCGCTGGACTATTTACCATAAATACTTCTCAAACATTAAATGATAAAAAAATTTTGAAAGTTTTTTAATTTTTTTACCAGAATTTTTCACACAATTTTCAAATAGAAGGAAAGAGTTGCAAAGTCATTTTAATAAAAATAAATGAATAATAGTTTAAAAAAACCTTCGATTTAAAAAAAAATATTCCGGAATAAATTTGATTGGGTGGAATATTTTCTTTACTTACTTCATTAATTAATAAGAAATTTTTGAAAGTTAGGGAATTCTTTTACCAGAATATTTCGCACAGTTCTCAAATAAAAGGAAAGAGCTGTATAGCTATTTTAATAAAAATAAATAATTATAAAAATCCTTTGATTTTTTAAAAAAAAAATAATGTTTCGGAATGAATCTGATCAGCTGGAATATTAACTTTAAATACTTCTCAAACATTAAATAAGAAGAAATGTTTGAAAGTTAGTGAATTTTTTTTTCTCCAGAACATTTCGCTCGATTCTCACATAAAAGGAAAGATTTGCATAACCATTTTAATAAATAAATAAACAAATAAATAATAATAAAAAGCCTTCAATTTTATTTAAAAAAAAAAAAATATTCCGGAATGAATCTGATCGGATGAGATATTTACTTTAAATACTTCTCCAATATTAAATAATAAGAAAGTTTTTGAAAGTTAGTGACTTTTTTTTACTAGAATATTTCGCACAATTCTCAAATAAAGGGAAATAGTTGCATAGCTATTTTCATAAAAATTAATGAATAAATAAATAAATAATAAAAAAAACCTTCGATTTAAAAAAAAATATTCCGGAATGAATGTGATCGAAATATTAACTTTAAATACTTAAATACTCAAACATTAAATAATAATACATTTTTAAAAGTTCGTAAATTTTTTTTACTAGAATTTTTCGCCCAATTTTCAAATAAAAGGAAAGAGTTGTATAGCCATTTTAAAAAATAAATAAATAAATAATAATAAAAAAATAGATTTCCTTAAAATCTATTTTTTTTTATTATATTAAAAAAGAGAGAAAAAAAGTTCGTAATGATTCTGATTGGGTGGAATATTTACTTTTAATAGTTCTGAAACATCAAATTATAAGAAATGTTTGAAATTTAGTGAATTCTTTTTTTACTAGAATTTTTCGCACAATTTTCAAATAAAAAGAAAGAGTTTTATAGCCATTTTAATAAAGAATAAATAAATAAGTAATAATAAAAAAGCCTTCGATTTTTAAAAAAAAAAAGAATATTCAGGAATAAATCTGATTAGCTAGAACAATTTCTTTGAACACTACTCTAACATTAAACAACAAGAAATTTTTGAAAGTTATTGAAAGCAAGAAAGATGATGCCCTAGTAACAGTAGTGGGGGAGGGGTAGAAGGATGGCAGATCCCGAATGAAGCCTTTCTTGCTCCCGCCATAGCAACGGCTATCGAACGGATTATTATTTCTGGAGAAACAAGGCGGGAAAGTCTCTTAACTAGGAAAATTATGAGTTTATACATGAGAAAACTGATGACTTTACCCTTTACAGATGAGAATGACAACAATAACAGGTAAGATTCAAAATTGCATTTCACATTGCATACGTTTAATGAGTTGAGATCCGGGAAACGGGAGAGAGATGTATTGAACGGAAAACCGGATTCTTGTACTACTGACCTGATTCTGAACTTCACCAGAAAGAACAAATCGGGAGAATTGAATTTCAATGATTGAGCTGCAATAAGCTAAGCTGCATTAGTTGCTATTGATGGGATAAATGCTGCTTATTTTTATTTACTTACCTATACATTTCTTCTCACAGATAGATCCAAAGTACTTGAATTGAGATGATAAAATAATTAAAATAAAATATTATCATGAAATTTAATTTATTGTTAACATTTAGTCAACTGGAATATGCGTTGTTGAAATAAAGGAATTCATAATTTGATGTCCGATAAAACATTATTTTTTTTTAAAAAAAGAGATATGTAAAAAAAAATTTTTCTTTTTAAATTTAAAAATTTTAATTCGATTTCAATGATTGAGATAAGGTTAAGATTGGCAAAGCTGCATTAGTTATTTTTGACAGACTTCTTATTTATTAGATGTATTTGAATTGAAATCAATTAAAGGAATTATAAATTTAAATTTATTGTTTACATTTTTTGAATATTATTTATTAATAAACAAATTTTATTTTAAGCAAAAGATTTGTTCGGTGAAATAAAGGCATTCATAATTTAATGTCCGTCAAAACATAATTTATTAAAAAGAAACAAAGAGAACTGTAAAAAAAAATATATTTTTTAAAAAATTTGAAATTTTAATTCGATTTCAATGATTGAGGTAAGGTTAAAACTGGCAAAGCTGCATTAGTTATTTTTGACAGACTTCTTATTTATTAGATGTATTTGAATTGAAATCAATTAAAATAAAATAATTATGAATTTTTATTTATTGTTTATTTCTATTGAATCCTATTTATTAATCAACAAATTTATTTAAGGCAAAGAATTTTTGGGGGAAATAAAGCATTTATAATTTTATGTCCGTTAAAACATAATTTATCACAAAAAAAGGACTGTTAAAAACAAAATTATATATATATTTTTAAATTTTGAATTTTTTATTAAATTTCAATGACTGAAGTACGGTTTAGAAAGGCAAAAGTGCATTAGTTATTATTGACAGACTTCTTTTTTTATTTGATAGGTTCTTGAATTGAGATGAATTAAAATAATAAAATATAAACTGGAACTTTAACTCGAATTCGTTTTTTTTTTTTTTTTTACTTTAGAGATTATTTGAGTGTCTATTTGTGAGGATCTGTGAACTTGCTCACGAAACTTCGACAACTTTTTGACTAGACAGAAGGCTTAAATTTCAATTAGAGCTTTCGTTTTCTTAGTTAAAGAATCTATGGACATTCGAAATTTTAATTACTTACCAACTAACTTGAGTCCTCAAATTTCTACCAAAACTTTTTTGTCGGAGGAGAAAACAAATTTTAATTGTTGCTTGACTGTACCAACAGATGTAATTTTTTAGGAAATCGATATTTCAACCATTTTACGACTTAAAGAAATGAACACACATAAAATTAAAATAAATAAGTAATGCATTTTTTTTTTTTAAATATTCCTTTTTTTAAGTGCACTCTAAAAATATTCTAAGGTTTGGCAGTTGATTTATACGGCTAGCTCCTTTTTCGTTCGACGAAAAAAAATTCGCCGTTATATAAAGCACTCAGTAATTATTAAGCACTTTAGTTAAATTAGTAGAGTCAACTATTAATTTATACAGTAATTATACGTAAAGCTTTCTAACTAAATTCACTGTGTACACCCTTTTCCACAGTGGTTAGGGCCTCAAACTATGAACACAAATGTCCAGGGTTCGAACCCAGAATGGTACTCCACGAATAACGAAGAAGAAACTTTTTCACTCTACCGTAGATGGCAGCACTTTACACTATTTCGTTTCTCTCTAAGGTTATTCAAAAAACAAATCACTGGAATCTCAAACAACGTGAAGACTCGGACTTAACATAACTTTCCGGAGCATGAAATTCAATTTACGGTCTATGACAATGAGTTTTGTAAGAAAAACTTTTCGGGCAGACCTGTACTTTTATGGTTATGGTAAATTCAGGAGCATACATTTATTTTCACGCGCGGTGTCTGGAACACTTTCAGACAAGAATACTGGTCCGTAATCCAACAATGTAATTTCACAGTGTGAAAAAAATACTCATAATGGTATGAGATTTCACTATACTATTAAATGCTGTCATAAGTTTCGATATTTGTACCACATACGTGGACCTGCATGTTTGTGACTGTATTATTTTTAAATATTAAATAAAAGTTGTGATCGCCTTATTACAATCACTGGTTACCCATTGGTCAAATGCTTTTTCTTTCTGGATTGACTCCTTTAAACGCCACAACATTTCAAATCATGGGCTGCAAAAACTGTCTTCATTGAGGTTTGCGGTCGGAATGATTTTCATATCCTGCCTATGTACGTGTTTCAAGACGTTGCAAAATACTTTTCCTTCTTCAAAATTCATATTTATATTGAAATCAACGTCAAGCCAGTCATTATACGTTAATAATAAAAAGAATATAAAAATACTTTAAATTATTATTATGTAAATACATTAAAAATGCTTGCTAGTGAAAAAAAAAAAAAAAAACAGCAGCGGTCGCCATAGCAACGCCTGCAATGACGACGCATGCCCACTGTTTACAATTACTCTTGAACGCAGTTGAAAAGTGTGTGCACGCCATCAAATCCAAACCAAGACCCATTTTACCAACGGGTAATAATTCTATTTTTATCACACCTGAAACGAAGAACGCGATATTAGATTTACGTTCTTTTAAAACTTTTGTCATTACCTCAATTTAAAACAAAACCTAATGTTTTAAAATTATTGCACTTTTCGTTTTTTGTTTTAGGTAGTTTTTTTTTTTTTTAATGCAAATAATATCTCCTTGTCCGTTTATTTGGAAAACGTTTCTAATTTCTTTTCAATTTTATTTTGTAAAATTCAAGATTAACTATGATTGCGATATTGAATGGTAACTGCAATACCCATGGATTTTCTGATCGAAAATGTAAGAGGCAGGTATAAGTTCCAGTTCCCATCAAATTTCGTTTCCCCCTTCTTTTTTTCCCCAGTTAGATTCGTGTCTTTCCGCATTGTAAGAGTAGAAGCAGTATCACTTCCTGAATCCAGGAGTCATAATGTCTTGTAAATGTGTGCTGGTGGTGGCAGATGGAAGAGAAGGAAAAAGTTCTTTTTTGTAATCTTCTTTCATCGATTTCTCAAGTCTGCGGAAGTTGAGAAATAAGAAACGAACAGAGAAAAATCTAATTCTAGAGTTACTCTAGATTTATTTTATATCCAAAGAAGAGAACACAGTGATATCCCAATTTCTTTATTAAAACTTGCTTCAATGTTGCTATTTATCTATATTTAATTCATAAAAAATCATTTACTAACAATTAAATTAGTCAGTTTGAATCTTTAAATTGCTTAGACAATTATAGGGCAATGCATAAAGTACCTGATATAAAATAACCTTAAATTGTATGAATTAAAGAGAACTTGGCTTTTAACTTATTTGCGAAAAATTCTTGTGATAACAATTAAATTAATTAGATTAAATCTCTAAATTAATTAGAAAAGTGTTGGGCAATACATAAATTTTAATTCTTGTTTTTAATTTATTTTAAATTACATAAATTAAACTTAGATTCTTATATAAAAAAAATATTTTCCAAAGAAGTCGTGATTTTGAAAACTTTTGGAACCTTTTCGAGCATCCGCACATATGAATTCATTTATCTACAGATAAATTGATATTTAAAAAGGGTTTTACTAGAAAATTTTTAAAATAAGTTAATTTGACTAATGTCAAGATTGCCGCTGGCGACTAATTTGAAAAAAATATGACTATCGCGACTATTTACGCCAAAATCAAGGCAAAAACCACTAATTCGAAAAATCGATGACTTTTTTTTATATCATTTAACTTCAAAAATGAAAAAATAAATAAATAAAAATTCCCGTTTTTTTTTCTTCTTTTTTTTTTTTTTTTTTTTTTTTTTTTTCTCTGCGCTACAGGGATTATTATCATGCTTTATTTCTTTTTTCTGCTTATAAAGATGATTGATTTAAAAATCGTCTGCTTCAAAAAGCAGACGATAATATATTAGTAGACAGTTCCAGTCGAAGTCCATATAATTTCGTTTGTGTTGATACAAGCAGATGTAAACTAATATCGGCCATTTTTCTAACAGCGCATAGATATAGAGGGGACCCAGTATTAATCTCTGTAGCAGGGTATGAGGTCGGCAATATGCATCGGTAACTTCGGTAATATGCATCGTATGCCATCTTGCCATCACCCCTTTCTCTAAATAAACTCGTCTATAACTTTGGGCTTTCAAAACTAGATCGCTTCTTTGTCTCATTTTAAGTTATAGATTTAATATATGAAAGCAAGGAAAAAAAATCAGTCTTAAGGACTTTTTTAACGCAAGGGAAATCTTAAATCTCAACTGACTATTGAAAAGCTTAATAAAATTGAGAACTATTTTAAATTCCCATCATATGCAAGAAAACAATTGTGATGTAATTATAACGATATTTTTAAAAATAAAGAATTTTGTTTAATACGCAATATGCCATAACATATAAAAGTACTTGTGTTAAATTCGGGCAACCATTTTAGACAAAACCAAACAATGGCGCCAAACAAAGACGATTTTTCACCATTGAAAAATTATTTATCAAATTCATGGATATTCACTGAAAATATTTTTTTTTTAATACAATGCGTTTAAAGTACTTTTATGTTAAGTTATTTTTACAAATAAACTGATACACAATTTTTTATGCACTGGTTACAATATGAAACGATTTGGTGTCGATTTGGCGGAATTTGTGCCAACTTCCCGGGTCGATGAGATTTTACACAAGTACCCATATAAAAAATATACCAATTTTTTAAAAGAAAGTTTTAATTCTAGAATGCTAAGTTTTGAAGACTACTTTTGATAAGATTAGATTAGAAAAAAGTTGTTTATTTAATAGGTATGTTTTTATTTTTTTCATTTCACATCTTTCTTTTTTTTTAAAAAATGGCCATTTTTATTTGCACAACTTATTTTGTGTAAAGTTTATAGATGTTTTGAACTCTAAAGTTGAACCAAAAGAATGATTGCAAAGAGTGTTTTCCGACAAAATATGTCATAATTTAAAATAAAATAACTTCTTTTTTATAAATTTAATCTTTTTATTAATTGAAAGTGTCGTGTAATAATTAGTAAACTTGATTTAAAAATCTTATTCTTTCCGTAAATAATAAATATTTTTAAAAATATATAATTTTTCGTTACGCTCTCCTGAAATAAATTAGCAGGTAAATGTTTCCTGGATTAAAAAAAACGTTCTTAGAATTGAAATTAATTTTCCTTTTTTTTGTTAATAGCAAGTTATCCGATTTTTAAGTAAATCTTAAAACTTAAAATTTTTAATATGTATATTTCTTATTAAAACAGCATTCAATATTCAACATTTAAAAAGAATCATTCTGATTTTTTTAATAAATGTAAATAATCGTTCATATACTGTTTCTCGAAATGTTTTACTTTATTCTCATATCCCCTCCCCTCTCTTTCCACTGCAAACAGTGCTTAGAATCTTTAAAGCAGTTAATTTGTTTTTCAATAACAATTGTAATGGTTTGAATATAGGATTCTGAAGTTGCAGTACACCGTTCGCATATATCCGCGATGTTTATCCCCCCCCCCTGTTTTTTTGTAAAATATTTCTACCAGAAGCTTAATTTTAAAAGAAAACAATTATTAACACTTCTTGTTATACTAACTTAAATTATTTATTATTCTATTGGGAGTACAAATTAGTTCGGTCCGTTTTTTTTTATGGTGAAAATTTCATTGATTTAAGAACAAATGCGTGGCTGGGTGGCGCAGTTGGTTTGTCGTCGGCCTTCTGAGCCCAAGTCTGCGGGTTCGATCCCCGGCCTGGACACCGGATTTTCGGGATGCAGAAAATCCTCAGCGGCCATGTCGTATGATTAAGCGGCATGTAAAAGATCCCTGGAGTGCCTTATTGGCTCTTGGCATTTCCGGCAAAATTAAAACGGCGGGTGAAGTAAAATATCCCACTTGGCATTTCCAAATAATTTTTTACGACTTTTGCGGCATAAGACCGACCGTTATCACGCAGAAGAATAACTTATTAATTTCTTTGCTCCGTCGTATTTGTCATGTCGTATTCCAGTCGTTTTTCTCGTAATGCACCGATCAAACGAATCAATTGTAGCCTATACCGACCGCCCGTAAGAGAATCGCCAGGTTGTAGCAGCTCATAATACACCATTCACCATTCGCGAAACGTCGTCCCTGCATGATTTATCAGTTGGAGCATTAAGCTTCTACAAGCATTCGATGCGCTTCAGCTGCACTTTTCTTCCAATTAAAGCAGAAACATAAAACCTCCCGCAAATGCTGCTTAGTTACCACAAAATTTGGCATATTCAACAAAGTATAAAAAAAGAGTTTTTGTATGAAACTCAAAGCGATATAAACTGAATATGATTGACAGATGTCTAATAAATGTTTAACACCTAAACCAGCTGTCACTGTGAAACATTCATAACAGCCAGGGCCATCTTTTGAAAACGGACCGAACTGATTTGTACTCCCAATATTTATTCGATATCCCGTATATATATTAAATACTGTTACTCTATACACAGTCATACAGAACTTTATAAAAAATGAATTGAACTCGATGTTTGGTCGATACATCGGAAAAAATCGATTTAAAGTGTATATCGGCACTTTCATTTCGATGCAACGGAACTCTAAATAAACGGCAAACATAAGAAGACGATCTTACGGGTTCAAAAATTTTGTTGGTTCCAAGTAGGTGAAAATGTAATCATTACATTTTTAGATCATATTTCTGGGTTAAAGTAATCAACTACTCGTTAGCATAATTACAGCATATAATTTTGATTTCAGCTATTATCGTTATCACAACAATCAATTACAGTCATCAATTATTTGCAATCGTGATTACAACTTCGATTGCAGCTGTAATTATGATTACAATAATCGAATAGAGCCATCAATTACTTGTAATATTGATTACTATTCATCATAATTTTTATTACATCTGTAATTTTGATTCATAATAATTGCGATTCCAAGCTATCACAACAAGAACGGGTATTTATGATTACAAGTAATGAAAAGATATGATTATATGAAATCGTGTTTATAAATAATTGTAATTACCTGTAATTGTAATTACAAGCAATTACAACTTGTAAACACAATATATTATTACAAGTCATTTCGATTGCATACTATATTTAAACACAGAATGTATGTGCATACATATTTTTTTTATGTACGTATAGTACGTGTGTATGTAAATACAATTTTAATACGTTATGTAATGCACGTATGTACGGAGCGAAAAAAAGAGACCACTCAGAATAACTTTTGATCTAATGATCGGATCTTCACGTTCTAGGACTCAATCTTAATGGCTCAAGAGGGTGACCTCAAGTATGCTAACTAATTAGTGCAGAAGATGTTATAAAATACGATTTCGGATTCCTGACACCAAAATTACGTTGCAATCTCTGAAATATGGTCCCCATAGTTTGATCTGGATAGGGGTCTTACAGCTATTTTAGGTTCTAGTCATTTTTCTTGTTATTTTTAATGAGGTGAAAAATTTAAATACTTCCATAAAGTTAGGTTCTTCATTACTGCAAAAGTGAAGCAAAGCCCCCCCCCCAAAGAGGTTTTTACCCTGGGCCCCAATTAGGCTAAGTTGGGCCCCGGGGGGGGGAGTACAAAACATCAAAATACAAACAATTTATGACAGGATTGATTCCGCATTACATAATTTGTTTTCATTTAGGTATTTTGAAAAAGAAATAAAACTTCTCAGCTTTTGAAACGTCATGGTTTACTCTAGGATTACTTGAACTTATGCTTTCAACACTTAGAATTTTAAATTATTTATGTAGGAGAATTCGCCACGAAAGGTTTTTCCCGTAGCTTAGCTCCCTCTATAATAATTTGCACTTAAATCTTATAGCAAAATGCTTCATAAAAGAAAAACGATACGATTAAAACTTGTGGAGTGTGTTGCCAAGCATTTGGAAGGTCATTGCCAGCTGAAAAAATCAATGTTTTTTGCACGTCATAATCAAATCGATAATAATGAACACAGAGTAATACAAAATGCGTGTTTATGAAAGATATTCTGCTACCGGAGAGTGAAGCCATTATCTCTGTGTTGCCACAGAAATTGCTATTAACGCAATTTTAATGATTTCAAGTTCATCGCCATTTTTGTTTTTATCAATAGAATCGACTGAAAAAGCATCAAAAATAGTGCGACTTCCAAAATACCTGCTTATGGGAAAAGTTCAGTTTTGTTTGAAAGTTCATTATTCTGTTCGGTAGGTAATGTATACAATACCTCTCATGTATTCTTGTATTTCAATTCATGATTCTTATTATAAATTATAGCATAGCAAACGCACTTTTAATGTTCATTCTATAGGGCCATTATTTTTCAAGTAACGTTTTGCTAAAGTATTTTTTGGGGTTGAGATTGATTCATTAAAAAAAAATTCAAAACCCTTGTTACATAAAATTATCCCGCAGTGGAATGATCGTAGAGACACAGTTCCCAGCAGATCTCCGAAGTCAAGCAGCACTGGCTGCGGTCAGTGTGCGGGTGAGTGACCACTTTGATCAGCCTGCGATGGTACCGAGGGTGTGTGGTATGGGTCCTCGTTAAACTCTTCTACTGTAATGTACTCGACTTAGGTCGAGTAGGTCGTTGGGCTACCGAAGCGGGGGTGCCATCCCCCCGACAAATGATCAAAATTATGATGGCATGTCTTCGGATCATCTTCAGAGATGCTTCCCAAACCGTCTTTTAATAGCCCATTGAGCAGCTCTAATGCGACATAAATATATTGCGACTACAATTATTATATAAAGTTAATTTAATTTAAGACCATTGTTTTTAGTGGGAAAGTGTTTGGGTTTTTTACCTACTCTGTAAAATAATAAAAAAAATCATAATCTCAAAGTTTAGTTAAATAAAAGATCATTTTATTTTAGTTACATCATAAATTGTGAAGTATGATCGAGAAATACTTCCATGGTACTGCACCAAAATTTGGTGATAGACGCGTAACTTTGACTGTAAACTGAACGATATTCATTTACGATGCAGTGTTTTCTTTGCAATTCGATATCCGTGTATCGGGATGACTAATGCATGTTGTCTTAAGTATCGGTATCACCCGCTAAACGCCGTACGAAACTTGGAGGTAGCAGGTCCGAATCTCACCTCAACACTGGATGTATTCTGCTTCATGTCCTTCTCTGAATTGTTTTATGGTTCCCAGCAGATCACCGAAGTCAAGCATCACTGGCTGCGGTCAGTGTGCGGGTGGGTGACCACTTGGATCAGTCTGCGTAGGGACCGAGGGTGTGCGGTATTGGCCCTCGTTAAACTGTTCTACCGTAAAGTGCTCGACTTCGCGTGCAGGTCGTCGGGCTACCGAAGCGGGGGTGCCATCCCCTCTGCAGAGGATCAAAATTGTGATGGCATGTCTTCGGATCATCCTCAGGGATGTTTCCCAGACCGTCGCCAATAGCCCATTGTGCAGCTCTAGTGCGACGCAAATGAACTACAACAACAACAACTGAATTGTTTTATCTGTCCTTCCACTTGACAAGAGTTTATAAGAATAAATTAAGCACACAAGCCTGCAAATATACGGAATTTAATAATAATAAGAGTAATAATAATTTCAAGTATAAACTTTTTTAGGTAGGTAAATGCCTAGTTTGCGTAAGAGTAATTGTAAAAGTTCATTTTTTTTATTGTGCTTCTTAAAATTTGGGTGGGTTTAATAATCCACATACGGTAAATAGTTTTATTGCTATAAACTGCAACTTAGGCCTGCATTTAAGCGCTTTAAAAATACCTAATAATGGTACAACTTGCCTCTGCTTCCTCTGCTATAAATTAGAAAAAAAAAACCAGAAAAATGAAAATTTTGAATGATTTTGTTTCTTGTTTGGGTGCTACCGTCTACTGATATTTGGCGCTATTGAAAATACCAAAATAAGGTAAAATTGAGCTCCATATAATATCCATATTATATTAATTGAGCTCCATAAATATTGACCATAAACTTGAATTTTTGTACTATAAATCCAAAAAAGTCCTCCGCGAAGGTAAATTTTTCCCAATACTTGATCCAGAAGTTCCCTTGTCTCCTGGATTGTGTTCAAAATGACAAGGCAACGGAGTTGAACATTAGTAGTCGTAAACCCAAAAATTGGGTCGGCTGTTCAACGACGGTTATAAGATAAAATAAAAAGTAAACGGGTGGGTGATCATTTTGATAAGCCTGCGTATTGACCGAGAGTTCTTGTATGGGTCCTCGTTTAGCTGTTCTACCTTAAAGTATTCTCAGGTCGTAGGGCTACCAAAGCAGGGGAGCCATCCCCTCTACAGAGTATCAAAACGGGATGGCATGTCTTCGGATCATTCTTAAGGATGTTGCCCAGACCGTCGCCAATAGCCCATTGTGCAGCTCTAGTGCGACGTAAATAAAGTACCTACCTACCTTGGCCAGTTTTCTTAACATAACGTTAACTTTTACAGTCACCCACATTTATGTAAACAAAACCATTCATTATTTCTAATTTTTCGAAGTTATGAGAAGACGTATCACATATTATAGACAGAGATTAGGTAAATACAAATTATCCCATAGACATTTAAAAACATACGATGTCACTGGGAAATTTTTTTTATTTATTTTTTAATTTTCTTAAAATTGGGCCTTCGATTCTCAACTAGTTTACAGATTACGTCTATTTGTTTTTTATGATTGTTAGAACTAAGACTTACTGAATTCCTTTTTTTTTCTTTTCTAATTTTTCGAAGTTATGAGAAGACGTATCACATATTATAGACAGAGATTAGGTAAATACAAATTATCCCATAGACATTTAAAAACACACGATGTCACTGGGAAATTTTTTTTATTTATTTTTTAATTTTCTTAAAATTGGGCCTTCGATTCTCAACTAGTTTACAGATTACGTCTATTTGTTTTTTATGATTGTTAGAACTAAGACTTACTGAATTCCTTTTTTTTTTCTTTTCTAATTTTTCGAAGTTATGAGAAGACGTATCACATATTATAGACAGAGATTAGGTAAATACAAATTATCCCATAGACATTTAAAAACATACGATGTCACTAGGAAATTTTTTTTATTTATTTTTTAATTTTCTTAAAATTGGGCCTTCGATTCTCAACTAGTTTACAGATTACGTCTATTTGTTTTTTATGATTGTTAGAACTAAGACTTACTGAATTCCTTTTTTTTTTCTTTTCTAATTTTTCGAAGTTATGAGAAGACGTATCACATATTATAGACAGAGATTAGGTAAATACAAATTATCCCATAGACATTTAAAAACATACGATGTCACTGGGAAATTTTTTTTATTTATTTTTTAATTTTCTTAAAATTGGGCCTTCGATTCTCAACTAGTTTACAGATTACGTCTATTTGTTTTTTATGATTGTTAGAACTAAGACTTACTGAATTCCTTTTTTTTTTCTTTTCTAATTTTTCGAAGTTATGAGAAGACGTATCACATATTATAGACAGAGATTAGGTAAATACAAATTATCCCATAGACATTTAAAAACATACGATGTCACTGGGAAATTTTTTTTATTTATTTTTTAATTTTCTTAAAATTGGGCCTTCGATTCTCAACTAGTTTACAGATTACGTCTATTTGTTTTTTATGATTGTTAGAACTAAGACTTACTGAATTCCTTTTTTTTTTTTCTTTTCTAATTTTTCGAAGTTATGAGAAGACGTATCACATATTATAGACAGAGAGTAGGTAAATACAAATTATCCCATAGACATTTAAAAACATACGATGTCACTGGGAAATTTTTTTTATTTATTTTTTAATTTTCTTTAAATTGGGCCTTCGATTCTCAACTAGTTTACAGATTACGACTATTTGTTTTTTATGATTGTTAGAACTAAGACTTACTTAATTCCTTTTTTTTTTCTTTTTCGTTTATAAGAGATTGTTGTTATAATCCACTTTAAAAACTGTGGTGTCGTACCTATCCGTATTTGATGTTGATAAACTTTTAAAGTAGTTGGTTCTTTTAAGTTTATACCGAATCGAGAGTTTATAAAAGGTGTTATTAAATATTAACTCCAATAAATGGGAAAGCTTACACCAAGATCAGAGGCTATGAGTAATTTTCACTTCCAAAACATCAACAATGGTGCATTTCGCTAGTTTACACCGCGTTGTTCTCTTTCACGCTACTATGCAATATCTTCTGAAACAAAAAATTACCATTAAAATATACATGTTCGTAGTTATATATCAATTTTAAAATATGTCTGAGAACTGCGTTCAATAATTTTCAAATATTTATTTTTTATACTTTCCTGTTTTTCTAAACCTAGTTCTAATTTATTCGCCTTCCATCCTAAAAAAACAAACCCTAGCGGAAGTGTTGAGGTATTGATATGACTATTTCTCTCTCTCTCTTTTTTTTTTTTTTTTTTTTTTTTTTTGACGTTCCGGGTTTGTTTGTAAATACTCGGAATACTCAGTAGTTCGAAATTTAATTTTCGCGTCATCTTTTTGCGAAAGAAATGTATTCTTCGCATTTTAAAATCAGATGTAGATAAGAAAAAAAAAAGTACTTTGGAAAATTTAAATATATGGATATGCGATTACTTGATTTTATTTTATTTTATAATATTTGAACAGCTGACCCAATTTTTGGGGTTTACGACTACTAATGTTCAACTTCGTAGTCTTGCAATTTTGAATACAATCCAGAAAACAAGGGAACTCATGGATCAAGCACTGGGAGAAATATTGCTTTCGTGGAGGACTTTTTGATGGACTTACTCCGCATTTGCGTCACACGGGGATGACCCCCCCCCACGGTTAGCCTGATGGCAAGGGGATCCATAATCCGTCTACCACTGAGGATATTTTACGTCAGCACTGTAGTCTGTCCGAGCCGGATGCTGAATTTGTATCGACCCAGTCATCGCCGGGATTCGAACCCGTTTTACCATATAAATAAGGTCTTCTGTGTGTTCAAAAGGCGAACCGTCTCACAAAGAAAGATTTTCACAGATGTTCTCGCAGTAATATTCAAATTAATAATATTTGGTAATATTCAAAGGTTGCATTTGTCAAGAGTATGTATATAGTTACAAATAATTAAGACGAATTTAAGGACATTACCCATATTCTATCAATTCAATGCAAAAATAATCGATAATAAGTCAATCGAGGTAAGCGGGGATAAAAAATTCATTCTAAATGGGGAAATTTATTATCCACGAATGGCAGCCGCTTAGATTAGCGACCGAGAAGAAAAATGTCAAGAAATTAGCCACGTTAGAAAGTTGGAAGAAGAAAGTTTAATGCCCTCTAAATGTTAAGGCCATTTATTGATTTTCAACAAACGCCTGCGAACTGTTAAGAAGGATTTCAGTAATCGAGGAAGCACTCTAATTTATTGAATATACATTCCCTGACCAAATCATTATACGCACTCCAAGATTCTATGTCAAATCTTAATTATCAGGTGATACTATAACATCTTTATTGTTTTTACGTGACTGTTTGTTTACGTTCGTGTATCAATTGTTTAAATAAGACGATATATAATATAATTTCGACGATTGGACAAATTAGACGATATATTACAGAATATTTATTATATCAAGCATTATATGAGTATAATATAATAATTAGATCAAATGATTAGACGCACTGTAGTGTTTTTACTAGTTTTGCACTAGTTTATATACTATACTTTTCTATTTAAACATACACGTAATGGGTAACACGTTTTATTCAAGAAATTTTAAATATACTTCCTATTCGTATTTATTTTTAACGTATTACATTACAATGTTAACCAATTGATACACGAACGTAAGCAAGTGCAAACTGGTTTCAATCGCGTAAAAACAATCATCTGATAATTAAGATTTTACGTAGAATCTTATAGTGCGTCTAATAAATTGGCCAGGGACTGTATATGCACTGATTAAGAGCGCACATCTATGATTTCGAATTTTCAAATTGTTATACTTTGTAACGAAAATTAGTAGTTAATTTTTGAGTAGTAGTATTAGTAATGCATTAAATGGTTATATTAGTAATATAAATAATATAAGTAATATTATTGCATGAAATAGTAATATTAGAATTAGTATTATTAATAATGCACGAAATGAATTAAAATCTGTTATCGGAAAAACTACATAATTTTTGTAATTAACTACAACTACTTTGTTACAAAATGTCGTTAACTACAATAACTTTTTTTAAACTGTAGTGACTACAAACTACTTTAAAATTGCAGTGACTACATTACTACTTTAACCACTTCTCTGATTATCCCGGCATTGCAAATATTTATTATCCCAAGTAAACTCGGGCATTCGTCAATACGTTTTGTTTCATCACGTTTTTTCGGCCAGAAGCAAAACAGAAAATAATAATAATTTGTCAATATTTGTTTTGGGAGTTTTGTACGTGTTTTGTGCAATTGTATATACGATTCATGAATTTACATAGAAAAATGGCGTTCGTTGAGCGACAGTAATGCAAATGATTTTTCAGAACAAATATTAAAATTTTTTTAATTTGCCCGAGATCATTTGGGATAGTAAACTGATGGTAAGTTAAATAATTTTTACACATAAAAAAATTAAAATTACAACTTGTGTATAATGTTTTGTTTTAGTGCCTTGTATTTATAAATAAAATTTAAAAATATGGTGATTTTTTGCATTTTTTTTTTCAAACTAATTTGTAAGTAAAGCGGTTAAGGAACTTAAGTTTGCTGGAGAAATTAATTTATACATTTTGTTCAAAATAGTTTTGAATAAAAAAATTAGCTTATACTAAACATGAAGAATTATTTAGAAATATTTATTTATGTTTACGTAAGCCAGTTTCTTATTCTAAAACAATTCATTCGAATTTGTTTATTCAGTTTTAAACTTTTTATTTCCTTCTTAACAGCGAATATTTAATTTAAGAGATGCTAGGAAATTATAGCAAATGCTTGTAATTTCATTAAGTGTTTACTGCTCTTTTATTTCCTCTAAGAAATTAAGTACATCGAAAATATATTTCCTTACTTAGAGATATTTTACGAGCCTGTATTCGCAAGTGTAACCAAAGAGATAAATTCATAATTTCTAGCTTAAATAGTTGTTATACGTAAATCTAAATACACAATACTTGTAAACTCACAGTCAGAGGAGCATTACGACGTTTGACAGAGCCGCTTAGATTTGTACACATCAAATTCGAAAAATTAGTTCTGTTAGAATCTTCACGTTCTAATACTTATGGTTTGAGGGGGTGACCACAAATATGTTAATTAATTAATTAATGCATACGATACAAATTAATTTATGCACATGATATTTTGAGTTGCGAAACAAGACACAAAAACGTACTTCATAGTTACTGTGAAATCGAAGTTTCAAAAAGTCAGGTATTTAAAATTCGACTCTTAGGTACAACTCGACCGATTTCGCATCGATTTTTCTGAGCATCAGACGTAGATCTCATTAACCCATTGATACAGATGCATTCTCACTGCGTGCGTTGACGGGCCTGCAAAGTATTTGCACCAATCAGATTCGAAACATTTTTTGCGTTTGGACTTTCTCTATTTATCTAACGTAAAAAGTTAGTTGCCAGATATCACTACAAACTATGTTTTTTTTTTGTATTGCACTACTTACTACACTACTTTTTTTAAAAAAGTAGCACACTACACTACCAACTACGAAAAAAAGTATCGACTACAGTAGTTTCACCACTTGTACTTCCAACCAATGATTTAAATCAGAACGTATAAAAGTAAATGAATGTTGGAATCCATTGTTGAAATACAATTAAAATTTTTAGAAATTAAATTCAGCAGATTATTCATTCTGTCGAATCATACGCTTATGTTTAAAAGTATGAATAACAGCAATTTTGAGGGAACTTAGAGCGGCGGAGTAGTTTTAGATTATATTATTTTTCTTAAAGTGCAATAATCCCGGGGTTTTAAATCATTACAAACGCCTTTAAACATAATATATTTAATAACAAAAACAAGGTTCATGATATAGTGACATTACTGCGCAGAGCGGGCTTTCAGAAATTATTATTATTAGCATTAAGAAATATTATTGACAATGGGTTCCGAGAGTTTCAACTAGTAATATTTACATCCAACCAATAATCCGTACACTTCGATTGCTTACAGGAAATTATTTATGCGAATGAAAAGAGTAGAATAGTAAACAAAAATACTTTTCTTCGATTACAATAAATTGAACAAATTATAAAAACAAATGCAGAAATGTTTTTTTTCTTGAAATAACTAAATTCAAGAAAAAAGAATTACGTTTCTCAGATAATTGTTCTCAATGTTTATAGCATTCCTTTTTTGAAAACCGTATCTCAGCATATTTTAACTCATTTTCAGCATATGCATACACCAAGAAATAATAATAATAATCATCATAATTTAAAATGTTTCATTCTTAATATTAAATATTTTAAAAAAAATGAATTTTTTATTTATTTATCTTTGGTCAGTACATTCACAGCTGAAACTATTTCTTAAAAATGACGGTAGAAGTAGCTCAATTATTTAGGGTTCCATTGCGAAAAGAATTGGGAGAAAGAAAAAAAAAAAATTGATGATTTCATTCCATGAATGTCAATAAAGCCGTGGTGACTCAGAAGACTTCCGATGACGAATTTCGCACTCGGCCACACTACAAATGTATCCTCAGTGGTAGACGAATCATGGGTTAGAATCCGTCAGGCTAACCATGGGAGATTTTCAACTTCACATGCATATTAGTGCCATAACGCTCATGCATTCCATAAAAGATTCCTTCAAGAAGACTAGTTACTCCCAACGCTTGATCCAGGAGTTCCTTTGTCTTCTGGATTAGGTTCAAAATTACAAGGCTACGGAGTTGAATACTAGTAGTCGTAAACCCAAAACATTAGGTGGGCTGTTCAACGACGGTTATAAAATAAAATATTTACAAATATACAAAATTTTTAATCAATTAAAAACACAATTCTTGAGTCACATTATCACGGTTCTTGAGTCATGCTTGATCCAGGAGTTCCTCGTCTTCTTGATTGGGTGCAAAATTACAAGCCTACGGAGTTGCACAGTAGTAGTTGTAAACCCAAAAAATTGGGTTGGCTTTTCAACGACGGTTATAAAATAAAATAAATCACATAGTCCTTGGATAAATGCTCAAAATATATGCTAGATTATATAATATTATATAGATATTAGTTTATTAATAATATTTTAATGTTTATTCGATATTTTAAAATCCTATTAGAATAGATTAGAAAAAACATCAGGGTTGAGAATACTGGGCAGGTTTGGGGATAATATTCGGTATTCTCTACCCTGTTTTAAGATGTTTTAAGATTAAGATTGTCTTAAGATCTTTTAAGATATTTCTAAGATTAAAGATCTTTGTCCGGACTGATTTTTTTAAAAGTGCCATTTAGCCGGTATTTCCTTCTCTTAAGTAGAGTCCGGTATTCTCAACGCAGATGTTTTTCTTTAGTTTATCCTTATAAGATATTAAATTATCGATGAAATGGGAAAATGTAAAAAATGAATTAATTTGAAATCAGACATAACAAATATTTTGGATATTCACCAAAGCGATTTTTTGATTGTTGATATTCATCGGAAAAAGTCGAAATTCTCCAGATTTCGGTCTTTTACGGTAACATAAATATCAAAAATTCTTGCCAAAATTAGCGGTTGCAGTTTAAAGTTACTGATAAACCATTTAGAGAAAATATGAAACCAATTTACTAAAAAAAAAAAAAAAAAAAATTCAAACAATATCAAGAAGAAAAACTGGAAATGATAATTTTATAACCGTCGTTGATTTACGACTACGAATATTCAACTCCGTAGCGTTGCAATTTTGAACCCAATCCAGAAGACAAGGGAACTCCTGGATAAAGTATAGGGGGAAATTTGCTCTCGCGGAGGACTTTTTGATGGAACTAACCCGCATTTGCGTTACATAGAGAGGAAGACCACGATAACCTCCCACGGTTAACCTGACGACAAGGGGACTCTAATCCTTGATCCGTCTACCACTGAGGTTATTTTCCGTCAACACTGTCGGCGGTGCAAGCCGTATGCGGAATTCGTATCGACCAGCCATCGCTGTTATTTAACGCCGGTTTACCTCATTCGAAAGCAAACGCTCTAACCCCTGAGCCACCACGGGTGGAAATGGTAATTATAATTGTCATGAATTTATTGTTTCGGTTTCTTAAATTGTTTCATAGTACCACCATAAAAGTTAATAAAAGGAACTAAATCTTGCGCTGTTTTATTGGTCTAGTATAAAACCTTTTAAAAACTTTACTTTTTGATGATCACTAAGTTAAAATTAATCGTTATTTTCGGGTTATATATTTGTTATTTAGTAAACTACCTGATTCAATCACACTGTAGTTTTCATTTAAGAAACATAAAAATGACATTTTTTTTCTCAAGAATTTTACACGTTTCATTTTTTTTACTACGTTTATATCAACTTGCCTTCGTGTATGTCTGTTCGGGTGGAATTTTGTAATCGATTTTAAACTAACTTCCCAACTAGCTACAGACTTCAGATTTGGTACATAGTTCAGAATTGGATGACAATGCATGAAAATGAAGAGAAAAAAGACATACAAAACAAAATGAAGTTAAAACTAAAGAAAAATTAATATTTTCGTGATTGTCTTTTGCTGTCGATTCGATTTCTTCAAATTAGTGTCACATGTCAGTTGAAAAGTTTTGTGTACAGTGATTTTGGAAGTGAGTACAAAAAAAAAATTATAATAATAATAATATTTTTTAAAACCACGTTTTTGTAGTGGAGAATAATAATTAAAAAACAAAAATTTGAAAAACGAAAAACGTGCATGAAATACATAACAGTACATATACACATACATATACACATTTTCTTACTCATACATATGCACAACCACATACACATATAAATCCACATACACATGCATATACACAAACATATTCCACATTCAGAAACAGTTACAGATATACATATTCTCATGAGCACACATGCTGTTACTGTTATGTATTTCATGCGCCCCACGTTTTTCGTTTTTCGAATTTTTGTTTTTTAATTATAATTCTCCACTACAAAAACGTGGTTTTAAAAAATATTATTCATTTTTTATTATTTTTTTCATTTTTTTTTCTTTTCATTTTTACATTTTTCGACAATTTTAAACATTACATTTAATATCATAGATCGAAACAATTTAATTTTATCGTGCATTGTATTAAATGTATATACAATTATATTTATAGTCTCAAAAGAACTGTTTGAATGCAACAACAAAGGATTGTTTGCGTTCGTAAAAAAAAATAAATAAATAAATAAAAAAAAAAAAAAAAAAATGAAGCACTTAAAAAAGGACGGGGGTATATTTCATTCTTTCTCTCTCTCTCTCTCTTTTAAAAATTCCCGATCGTAATTGCTTTTCTCATTCATCATGGCGTTTGACAAATTGTTCTCAACTATGTTGAAGTGCTCATTTGATCGCTTATTATTTATTTTTGTTGTCCCCGTGGATCTTAAATGACAAGGAAGGAGAGGAAGTTTACACAATGTGCGCCACTGGCATTTGTTAAGAGGATGCTATAAAGCGAGAGAAACGTTTCATGGCAAATTCTTTTTCACCTATGTCTTGAAAGTGCTTCTGAACATTTAACTTGGAGTTAATCTGAAATAAAGTGTACTTTAACGCAATTGGTTAGAAACCGAATTTCAAGAGATACACAGGTTTTATAGTGTATTGAGCATTGAAAGTATGTTTATAAGAAATGCATTGTAATATCGTCATTGCATCGTCAAATTTATATTATATATCGTCGAATTGAATCAACTGTACGTAAACAGATGTAAATCTGTTTCAGTCAAATAAAAACATTAAAGCTGTATAGTATAACCTGATAATTTAAGGTTTTACATAGAATCTTATAGTGCGTCTAATCATTTGGCCAGGGACTCTATAATGCATGAGTGTGTAGTTGCATATTCTTTAAATTGACAAAATAATGATTCAATAATGCTTAGATTACTTAAAACTTCATTTAACTTGCTGTTTAAACAAACAAGCTAAGAAAAAACTTTTTTGCTTGAAAAAAAGAAAATTTTTATTATATATAATAATTTTTTTAAAACTCATTTTTTAAAAAATAAAAGTTCTTTGAACTTATTTATTAATAATTCATTTTAAAAACATTTCATCAAGTTCGTAAGTGAGTTACTGAAATTATTTATGAATAGTTTTTATATAAAAAACATTTTGTATAATTGCTTTTAATTATTTATTATTTACAAAATCTGTAACGATTAAAAATATAATTTAAATTATTTTAGAAAAGGAAAAAAAAAACAAATAAATAGAATCAGAAAGATGTCATAAAAATTTGGAGATTCATAAATTAAATAGAAAAAATACTAATCAGTTATTCAAAGGTCTGTTATTTTATAGTAATCATTTAAAACGGGTATGACTTTTTATTATAGCATGCTACTTGAAGACAGTTGTTACACAACTTTTTATGACTAGAGTCAATTTGTCGTCTTATAACTACGTCAGTCAAAGATTTGCTTACATTATTGTAAACACAGTGCTCCTAGATTTTGATTTATTATTCATGTCTAGTATGATTCATACAATGTAAAGCAATAGATTATATGTTTTTTTTTTTTCCTGCAACATTTCATTTTTGTTGTCATTGAAATTCAAATAAATTATTTAAAAATTTTCGGTCAACAGTCGGAAGTTCAAATGTTCGACTCAGACACTCAATTTGACTCAGCATTTTTTAAACAGCTGGACTCCGAATTAGGGATTACAGAATTGATGATTGATTTTTCAGAATTGATGAAATTCGATAAATTTTTTTTCCAAATCAACAAGAAAAGGCATGTTTATCGCTAAATCAAACTAATGACTAGATTAAAAAGAATTCCTCGTTTATTAAATAATTGAATTGTTTTACGATTATGGGTTCTCAAAAATAATAATAATTAACTCAAACGAACAAAAGAGAGAGGGAAAAAACTGTAAATACACGCTTGCAAATTTGTTTCCTTGTCTCGCAATCGGCAGAAAGAAAGGTTAGCTCACAAAATATACAGTCCCTGGCCAAATTATTACGCACTGTAAGATTCTATGTAAAATCTTAATTATCAGGTGATACTATATAACTTTATTATTTTCACTCGGATGAAACCAGTTTGCACTTGTTTACGTTCATGTATCAATTGGTTAAATTCGGCGATATATCATATAAACTCGACGATAGGATACATTAGACGATATATTATATAAATATAGAATTTTTATCATATCAAGAATTATGTTAGTATATTATAATAATAAGATCAAATTATCAGACCCGCTGTAGTGTTTTGATGTTTTTTCACGAATTTATATGCAATACTTTTATATTTGAACATACATTCAATGGGTTCTTATTCAGGAGATTTTTTATATACTTCCTATTTGTATTTATTTTTAACGTATGTTAACCAATGTTAACTAATTGATAGTGGAACGTAAACAGGTGCAGTCACATAAAGCTGTATAATACCACCTGATGATTAAGATTTTGCATAGAATCTTAGAGTGCGTCTCATAATTTAGCCGAGGACTGTACTAAATACTAAATCTAATTTGTCTTGCGATAGTGAATCGTTGTAAACCTGCAAAATGAAATTAACTCTAACAAAACTGATAATAAATAAGCAAAACTGAGAAGCAATGCTTGCAATTTTTCCCCTTCTATAGCAACGAGTTATGAAAACAAGGTGATTTCACGAAATAAAATTAATACAAACAGAAAATAAAAATTTTAAAAAGAAAAAACTGAAAATTTAAATTTGCAATTGGTTTACAAAATAAAACAAACTCAAACGAACCAATTTGAAGAGTGAAAGAAAATCGCAAAATGTTTTCCATTTATTAATGACTATTCAATGTTTAAATTCAGAGATCTGCTATCTTTGCCGGCCAAGTCACACTTTGAAGTGTTCCGACTTGAAGTCACCCATTGCACTGCATTCGAATGACTATGTGACTATTGAACTAACACTATTCGAATAAGTTCATCCCGTAAAGAATGGAATAAAAATGTAGAAATAATTAATTTAACAGAGAGAATTTTATCCCACTCAGTTTACTGAAAATATTGAGGAAATTTAGTTAAACTGATTAGGTTAAATCTCTTAATTTTTAATTCATTGCAAATTGACATGAAAAAAAAGTTTCATTTCAATAAAAAAAAAGTCTTTATTTGGGATTGCAAGACCTGGAGAAGAGCCGCGTAGTATTTTAGTCACTATGTTTTAAAATGACAGTAATACATTTTGATTATTTTTTGTTTATTTTTATGGGATTTTTTCCTAAGTCATTGCAGATATTTTATATTATTTTAAAACCTTAAAACCCACGTGGAAATGTCAATCAAACCTTGAGTTAATCTTCGAAATTTTTTTTTAATAACCACAGTTGAACAGCCGACGACTACTAATGATCAATGACTAAGTTCAACGACTACTAACTGTTTACGACTACTATGTTTAACTCCGTAGCCTTGTAATTTTGAGCCAATTCAGAGGAAAATGAAACTCCTGGATCAGTGCCCCCAGAGGTATGATTAGTTATGGGAACTTAGAGGACTTTGTGATCCGACGGATTTAAGGTGCATCAGTCACGACACGGGGATATAATTTTGAACCGAAAGACAAGGGAATCAAAGCATTAAAACGAAGCTGTGGTGACTCAGGGGATCCAAAAGAAGTGAATTGTAAATGAATGACCTGAGTTCGAATACGATGACTAGTCGATACGAATTTCATACCCGGCTCGCACCGGTATACAATATCCTCAATGGTTGACGGATCATGGGTAAAAGGCCTCCTACCGTCAAGCTAACCGTGGGTATTTTTTGTGGTTTTCCTCTCCATGTAACGCAAATGCGAGTTAGTTGCACCAAAAAAAGTCCTCCACGAAGGCAAATTTTTCCCAATACTTGATCCCGGAGTTCCCTTGTCTTCTGGATCGCATTCAAATTTACAAAGCTAAAATTGAACATTGAACATCCTTTCATTTATATATCACCTGATAATTAAGATTTTAAATAGATCATATATTGCGTATAATAATTTGGCCAGTGACTGTAATGGTTAAAAACGATTGAAACTAGTATTATAAACTGCCCTGTACTTACATAATATTTCACCAATATTATAGAATCCGTTTCTACATTCAGTTTTTGCAAATACGGTAAAACTTTTATCATTTTAAATATCTCGGGCTACTTCTTTGTAAGCATCATTCTAGAAAAAAAAAAATTCAGTTTTTTGTTCTTTGAAAGAATAGTGAAATGATGAGTTTATTCTTAATACAAATTTAGAGCTGTCATTTGATAACAATAGAACTGTAAAATTTTTAAAACGATCTTATTTATAGTATTTTTTAGGTGAAGGCCATCATCGTATTCAAATACTGCTATAAATTTTATACTTCCGTTGTAAATACTGAATACAACTAAGTTTTCATTCTTTTATTGAATCGAAAGCATTATAAATATTAATCCATTAAACAAATATTCTACGTCAGTGCATCCCAATTTTTTTTTCTGGTTATGGAATCCTAAATGATCTACTTCGAAAATTTAAAGACAATTGTGACAGATTAAAAAATAACAGGATATCTTTTGAAAAAAAAAAAAAAAAAAAAAACAACTTAATAGGAAGAATTTCATCATTAATATTGTTCATCATTAATAAATCAAAATTGCTTCATCATTAATAATCTTGAATTAGGTTTTACGTACTGCAGTGAAATTTGCAGTTTTGGACTAGTTGTTATGAAATTGTTTTGTATACATAAGCTGAAAATGAATAGGATAGGCCGAATCATGATTTTCTTTGAAATGCCAGCTGGTACATACGGTTAATAGGGAAACATATATCACTATGTTCCCGAATTTCGATTGTTTGTTTCGATTTTTTGATATATCCCATCTCAACCGCGGCCTTCCCTGCTTTCTTGTTCCAATGGGTTTAAAAAGCATCATCTTTTTTACTGTATTGTCATCACTTACTCGAATCACGTGGGCCATACAATTCATTCTATTTATTTTTATGTATTTAATGATATCGGGTTGTTTATAAATCTCACACAGTTCAAAGTTAAATTCCCCAGTTATTGTTTTCATTTACACCTCCAAGTATAAAAATCTCTCTCTCAAATATTGTTATACAATTTCCCTCCAGTTTAATCATTGCCCAAGCTTCATTGTCAAGACTGGCCTGACAAGAGTTTTGCAGATTAAGAACTTAAAAAAAATAAATAAATAAAAATAATATATATATATATATATATATATATATATATATACCCTTATTATCCGAACCATGTCTGAATTCACTTTTTTACTTTTGACTTATCGACAATTTTTCTAAATTTAGAAAAATAAATAATATCCACTACATCTGAGAGACCATATTTATTTACAACCTTTTTAGCAGTTTTCTTATAGTAGTAGCCAATACATACATGTATTTGTTATACAGATAAACCTACATATCCCTTTAGCCCTCTTCAACTGAAAATTATCTTCCAAGAATTTGAGCTTCAATTTGACAGTCTACAATGGTTGGAATAAGGAAGGAGTTTATGAATAGATATGTGCTGACGTTCTACAATTTGGGGATGGGTACTTGTCATTCATGGTTAATGATTACAATGCTTGGAATTTTAAATCTTGGAATATAATTCTTAACAAAAAAACAAATGAAACTTGAAACAAACGAAAAGTTTCTAAACCTTTCCGATGACAAAATACAGAAGAAGAAATAGAAGACATGTGTCGAGACACTGAAAATGATCCAGTATTTCAAATTTTAAATGATGAAATTGTTGCTGATATTTTGAATGAAAATTGGAACTCCACAGACGAAGAGGAAGAAGTAGGTGATCAATTTCCAGATAGTGGACCTTCTCATATAGAAGCATGCAATTCATTAGATATTGCAATGAATTGGCTAAAACGTCAAAATGATGTTGATCCAGTTCAGTTGATTTATTTAAAAAGAACAAGAGATATGGCTGCTCAAAAAAGAGCATTTTCTTTGAAACAAAAGTCTTTGCTGGATTTCTTGTGCAAGGGAAAATAAAGAAAAATGTGGTAAAATCAGTAATTGATAAAAAAAAATTATAAAAAGCTGAAATATGTTAAAAATAATTCACAATAAAAAAAAGTTTAAAAATAAATAAATAAAAAATATTTAAAAATTGAAAGAAAAAGAACTTTTAAACACGCCAGAGCTATTTTAGATAGTACTGACAGTCCTAAGCCTAGAAAAAGTGTGAAGGGAAGTTAGTGCATAAATAATAATCATTTAAACTAGATTTTAAACAACTTTCCAATTATCCGAACTTTTCATTATCCAATATATATATATATATATATATATATATAAACTTTTTCAATGGCATTTTCTTTTAATTAATTTCCTAAATGACACAAAAATATTAAATAAGAAATGACTTATTGTTAATATCTAAATATAATTAAAGATTTCAAAAATAATTACTAAGGGTTAAAAAAAAAAGGGAACTCCTTTGACCTTTCCATAGAACCCTAGGTTTCTGCAGGTGCTAGGTGCTGCTGTTTTACATCAATAAATATTTGATTAGACATTATTACTCGCGGAAAATTCTTAAAATACATATATCTTTCTAAATTATTATTTAAAATACATCCAAAATATTCACAAAATCTTTACTAACGTAACTTTACATGATTCGATCAGGAGTTCCCTTGTCTTCTGCAAATAAAAATTATTCGCCGTGGCTGGGGGAAAAAACCCGTAAAGACATGCTTATCTTTTAAATAAACACATTTTACTGAGAAATAAAGAAAAATTTGCCGAAAAATTATTAGCCGTGGCTGGGGGAAAAAACCGTTTGAACAATTTTCTAATATTATTTTGCAACTTTCTATTTCTATCCTGCAACTTTCTTTTTCTATTTCTAAAGATTCAGCACAGACACTTTTCTATTTCTTTTTTTTTTTTTTTTTTAATTACGAGCATATAAAGCCAACTTTGAAAATGTTCGACTACGGAATCGGTTGAAGATTTCGCAAAATGATGGTAGTTTCCCATTTTCGGTAAACTGATATTCCTTTACGACCCTCTCCTAATACAAACAAATAAAAAAACATATTGAGTAATTAATGTATCTATTGCATCGATAATTTTCATCTCCTGTATCTCACAATGCCTGCAAATGAGGGAGGGAAGAAACAAAAAAACAAACAAACACCGCCACTCATTGATTTTCAACTCACGGATGAGAGACGCCAAAAAATGGCGCTCATTGTGAAGACTAGGCAACCCGTACAAGGACGTTGACCCTGAAGGATGTTTGACTTCGGTCGATTTCGCTCGTCTGCTGCCCCGCACCACCACACAACCATCCGAAAGCGAGGATAGGGTGGACGACGCAGCGCACTAAGTCTTTGGATCTGCAGGTGGGTGAGTGTATCTTTTCTCCTCTTCTTCGCCAACTGGGTTACTGGGATGTCATCTTGAGCATCCCTTTTCAAGCATTCCCATGCTGTGATGGAATTCGGATAAATATGATGCTTCGCTCTTGGTTATCTTCGATTACATCTTAAGAGACAAATTATGCATTTTGTTTCTTTGTATTTCTACGCGAAAGAAGCGGCCACCGTAATTGCCAACTGTAACAATTTATGGTATTTTCGTTCCATATGTTTTTTCTAAGCGTTTAAAAAATAATGTGGTTGTTGTGAATGAATGAATGAGTTTCGATCGTGCTTGCTTTTATAACGAGCGCAATTATGACTGAAATGTAAGTGAAACTTGCTATTATATAATGCATTTGTACGAATTTGACAAATATGTGACGAAAAATATGCTCTTGAAATATTTCAAAATAATTATATAAAACTGCTAAATGTATAGAACTTAAAATTAAGAGAAGAAAGTAGGAAATAAATTACAGTCCTCGGTCATATTATTAGACGCAGTATAAGATTCTATGTAAAATTATAATTATGAGGCGATACTATACAGCTTTATTGTTTTTGCGCCACTGAAAATGGTTTGCACTTGTTTACGTCCGTGTATCAATGGGTTAACATTATAATGCAATACGTTAAAAATAAATACAAATAGGAAGTACATAAAAGATCTCTTGAATAAAAATCTATTACATGTATGTTTAAATGTAAAAGTACTGCATATAAATTCGTGCAAAACATGTCATTAAATCACTACAGTGCGTCTAGTAATTTGGTCAAATTATTATAATATACTAATATAATGCTTGATATACTAAATATTCTAAATTTATAAAATATATCGTCTAATTTATATTATATATGGTCTAATTTAACCCATTGATACACTAACGTAAAAAAGTGCAAGCCGCGTAATAACAATAAATCTGTATAGAGTATCACCTGATAATTAAGATAGAATCTTAGAGTGCTGCGTCCAATAATTCGGCCAGGGACTGTATGTAACGAAAAGTATATAAGGAATGCAAATAGTGCGCTCTTTAAATATTTCCAAATAATTATATAAAACTGCTAAATACAAATTAAAAATAGTAGGAAATAAATTATGCGGGAAATGAAAAGAAAGTGTCTCTTTATTGTGAATTTCGACACAGTATCCTCATAAAAGGTGTTTTTAAAGTATCATCGAAGCGAAAGGCATTAATATTTAGGACACATCAAAAACTAATCAGACGCCCAATTTTAACTCAGTGAAAACCTCTCCACAAAATAATTTTAGTTACTCTTGTTGATATACTTAACTGTAACTGATAAATAAGTTTCTTCAAACTTTTATTTTTGAAATTCATAATTGTTTCAAATGCTTTATCAACTTTTTTCAAAAAAATTTGTTTTGGGTGGGAGTTTCTAATTACATATGTAGTGCATTAAATTTTTTTACATCGACTATATTTGTACATATTTAGAATATGTTGATGTCGTAATATAAGACGTTTGACATATTTGATTTTTTTCTATATCTATACAGGGAATTATTATATCACCATCCAGTGGTTATGTGTAGTGATAATAAGTGATTAAAAGGGTTCGAATGTGCAAGAGGTTAGAGTGTGAAAAGATATATTTAATGTTTTTTAAACAATATTTAATGAATTCACTGTTACAGTCCCTGTCCAAATTATTAGACGCGCTATAAGATTCTATGTAAGATCTTCATTATCAGGCGATACTATACAGCTTTATTGTTTTTACGTTGCTATTACCGATCTACACTTGTTTACTTTCGAGTATCAATGGGTTAAACCAGACGATATAAAATATAAATTCGTCGATTGAATAAGTTCGACGATATATTATAATTATAGAACATTTATTATATCAGGCTTTATATTAGTCTATTATAATAATTGGACCAAATTATTAGACGCACTGTAACGTTTTAATAATTGCATGTTTTGCACGAGTTTATAGGCAATACTCTTATATTTCAACATAAGTGTGGTGGATTTTTATTCGGGAGATTTTTTATATATTTTCTGCTCGTTTTTATTTTTAACGTCTTGCATTACAATGTTAACCAATTGATACACGAACATAAACAAGTGTAAACTAGTTTCAGCAGCGTCAAAACAATAAAGCTGTATAGTATCACCTGATAATTAAAATTTTACACAGAATCTTATAGTGCGTCGAATAATTTAAACAGGGACTGTATATAACATCTTAAAATATACAAAAAGGTAGTAATTGTTTACATTCATTTAGAAAGACTCATAGATAACAAACAATGATAATTTCTATGTAATCAATGCAACAATGCAAGTCTTAAATATTTTATCGGTTTAAATATGCATATTTTACAAATCAAACACACGGTTTATTATGATAACAATGAAAGTATGAAAATTTCCACTTAAAATTTTTAGAGAAAATTTTTTTAAAACAGAATAATTGCTTTGATATATAAAATAATTGCTTTTAATTTTTTTAAAAAAAATAATTACTTTGATAAATAATATAGTTGCTTTTAATTTTTAAAATAAAATAATTCAGTAAAATTATTTAAAATAAAATGATTGCTTGTAATTTTTAAAATAAATAATTTCTTTGATAAATAAAATAATTGCTTTTAATTTTTCTTTAAAAAATAATTACTTTGATAAATAAAAGAATTGCTTTTAATTTTTAAAATAAAATAATTAGGTACAATTATTTAAAATAAAATAATCGCTATTTTTTAAAATAAATAATTACTTTGATAAATAAAATAATTGCTTTTAATTTTTAAAATAAAATAATTAAGTAAAATTATTTAAAATAAAATAATCGCTATTTTTTAAAATAAATAATTACTTTGATAAATAAAATAATTGCTTTTAATTTTTAAAATAATATAATTGCGTTGATTGCTATCATAATACTTTTTATCTATAAAATGTCATTGCAAAAGTTTATGGTCTTAAATATCTTATCGGTTTAAAGATTCATATTTTACAAATCAAACACAAAAAAATTTATTATGTGCAGAAATATGTTATTAGATTAAAGTATTTCAACGTGTAAAATTATTTTAAGAATTACTGTCATCATATTTTTTTAGAGAAAATTTCTTTTTTTATTACGTATTAAAAAAAAAAAAAGATTTTCTTCGATTTTACAAACAAATCCCTATGCTTACTGCTGTATTAATATTAAAATTGTAACTATTTGAAATAATGCTAACAAATAAAATAATGAAAACGTAGGATGATTAGAAAACTGATCTGATAAGTTGTTAAATGATTGAAGTTAGAGTTTATCTCTCTGAATCTATTGGTATAAAGAAAAACGTTCTAAATAAATAAAAATATTATATAATTAAAAGTGATTACAAATTGTTTTTATTAATTTTTCCCTTATGGTATTCTGAACTATTTTAACCTCTGTACACTTTAAAAACAAAAACGTTATTTTTTTATCTAATTCTTTAAAATTTCAATTAAAATACATAACTTTTATAATTAGTTTTATTATTCTCATTCTTCTGACACATATTTCATTATCTTACCATTTTGAATTGTCATTATTTTTATGTATTCATTAAAAAGCTGAACCTTAAAAGGAAAAAGAAATTCCTGCAGGTGACAAACTATAAGATATATAATATGACATATGTTTGATTTCTTGAACATTCCTTCTTGAAATTTTTCTTTTTGTAATTAATATGTTTTGAACCGTGATGGCTCAGGGGATAGAGCGTTCTCCTTCCAATGAGGTAAGCCGGGTTCTAATCCCAACGTTGGCTGGTCGATACGAATTCCGCATTCGGCTTGCATCGACCACAGTGATGACGTGAAATATCCTCAGTGGTAGACGGGTCATGGGTTAGAGTCCTCTTGCCGTTATGCTAATCGTGGGAGGTTCTCGTAGTCTTCCTCTCCATGTAACGCAAATGCGGATTAGTTCCATCAAAAAGTCCACCATGAAGGCAAAATTTCTCTGATTACTTGATCTATGAGTTCCCTTGTTTTCTGAATTGGGTTCAAAATTACAAGGTTACGGAGTTGAACATTAGTTGTCGTAAACCGAAAAATTAGATCGGCTGTTCAACGAGGATCATAAAATATAAAATTAATATGTTTTGTATGATAATAATAATTTACTTTAGGACACACGCGATTACCTTTTTTTAAGCCAATTTTAACAAAATCTTCAAACTTCGGTTTTCCACAAAAAAGTTTAAAAAAATATATGTACTTGGCATTAGTAAATTTCGAAAGCTTCAGGCAATTAAAGTCACCAATAAAAAACCGGTAAATTCAACTATTTTTTAAAAAAAGTTAACCTAAAAAAATTAAAATTACAAAAAGAAATTGAAAAACATAAATATACCAGTTTAATTTACTTGCGCCGGTGAAATGGTTATAAGTTCCAAATATTTAACTTTAAACAAAACCACTTGAATCTCACTTCGATCTGAAATTGAGTTGAATTTGTGATATTTTAAAAAATATATTTACCTTTAGGCCACCATATGACGATTTGTCTGTGTTACCTTAGGATTTAAAATGCATTTCTCGTTATTTCCTTCCTTTTTTTTAAAAAAAAAAAGCTCGTTTTTCACGAATAAGCTATTAAAAGTTTACTTAATTGCTAAGAATAGGGATATGTGTTATTTTAATCAAGTTAAAATAATTTAGAATCACAAATTACATGATTTTTTTCATTGCTTTTAGTTTTAGTTTGTTTCTTCTCAAAAGTAAAATATTTTTTAAAATGTATTATATGTTTGTTTTTTTAAAAAACTAGTAAGAGTTTTCATCCAGTTCTTAATGAATGTTTTTGTAAATTGGTATTCTTATGCATTTTTACTAAATGTCACTTTTTCGGGGGAAAAAGAAATTTTTATGCGAAAAAATAACAATTACCGAATTTAAAGAAATATTCTTCAATTTGGGAATTTTTATTCAAATAAGAGCCCCAGAAGATTTTTCAAAATAAGCATGTAGGGTAGTCTTTCCTTTCAGACTTCACTGATTGGATTTTCGCATACTAAGACTTTACTACTCAGGCTTGACACTGACCATAGGCCAAACATGAAATATTCCTAAAGTTAATATAAAATTTTTTTAAATTATCTTATATATAATTACCTTGTATTAAATTATATTTTTTAATTTTATTATTTTATGGCGAATATAAGTCCTCAGGGCAATATATATGTATTCCTATATTTAGTATGGCTCACTATCGCCAGTTGCTACGATGTATATGTATGTTATGTGATGAAAGTGTTACTACGTTAATATTTTATTAAAAATATTTTTTTAAATAAATTTTTCGTTTCCCCTTTATTATTATTATTTTTTTTTCTGTGTTCTTTTGCTTATTTTCTTAGTGTTACTCTCTTGATATATATATATATATATATATATATATATATATATATATATATATATATATATATATATATATATATATATATATATATATATATATATATATATATATATAAAATTTACACATTCTCATATTTAGAAAAAAAATCCTCTTAGGTTCAAGGATCTCTTTAATGGGATTAAACTCATAAAAAAAACTATATTTTGGCGCAACTTATAAGAACACAAAACATGATGAGCCAACACTGTAAAAATATGCTAAATATTCTAAATGTTTTGACTGCAATGAAATATTTATCGACGAAACTTTAATTTGAAGAAAAAAAAACTTAAAAAGAAAGAAAAAATTTACACAAGAAAAATGAGGAAAGTAAAAAGAAAAGCTTTAGCATGTCACGCAAAAGCTACATTTACTGATTGTGAATAGTTTAAAATAATTTTTCCTTTCTGTAAATTACATTAATTGTGTTCAAAGGAAACTCTTTATTTCGAAAAACATCACAAATTTTGTTTTAACCTGCATTTATAATAGAAGTTAAAAAGAATTCTGGAAATTATATATTGTAGAGAAAGGACATTTAATTTTAATCCTAAAATTTTATTTTTCACGGATTTATCTTAATCGCGCAACATTTACAGCATTTTTGTTTTTAAATAAATAAATAAACGTAGTTGTATAGAACACCTTAAATTTGAAAAATATAGAAATGGCAACAGTCATTAAATTTTTTTTAGAATGAGAGGAATAAAATATATTTTTAAACACTGAATAAAACACCAATTATTTCTAAAGTACGCAGTCCCTGGCCAAATTATTATACGCACTAAAAGGTTCTTTGTAAAATCTTAATTATCAGGTGATACTATGCAGCTTTATTGTTTTTACAAGACTGAAACCGGTTTGCTTTGTTTACGTTCGGGTATCAAATGGTTAAATTAGGCGATATATAATATAAATTCGACGATTGGACAAATTAGACGATATATAATACAAATATAGAATATTTATTACATCAGGTATTATATTAATATACTATAATATTTATATCAAATTATCAGACGCACTGTATTGTTTTAATAATGACATGTTTAGCTCGAGTTTACATGTAATACTTTTATATTTAAACATGCATGTAATGGGTTTTTAATCAGGAGAATTTTTATATACTTCCTATTTGTATTTATTTTGAACGTATTGCGTGACAATGTTAACCAATTGATACTCAAACGTAAACAAATGCAAACCGGGTTTCATCCGAGTAAAAACAATAGAGCTGTATAGTATCACCTGATAATTATAATGTTACATAGAATCGTAAAGTGCGTCTAATAATATGGCCAGGGACTGCATACCCCATGGATTATCATAAAATACGACCACTTGGACTAGGAAGTCATGCCATTCTTCTTTGATTTAAAGAGGATTCACGATGTTTTACATTTGTGTGGTAACATCAAAGAAAATAATGGCTTAAAAAATTTTTTAAACATTTTTTTAAACAAAATGACCAAATTACGGTCATTTGGATGGTTGACGTTCTAATGGAATAACAAAGGGTACTTTCTGCATTGGTCTTTATAAAGGAAAGGTCGCTGTAACAGGCGTTCGTACTAAAGAGCGTTAGATTGACCAAATTGACGTGCAGAGGAATAGCAACAGATCAAAACATTTATTCATCAAATCCATTACTATTATTTTTAAAATGAAATGAAAGGAACTAGTCGAATAAATGCTTCTTTCTTTTTTCTGTCATTAAAACTTAAGTTTATCTTCTTTTCTCAAATAGCTACGTCTTTTAATTTTTTATACTCATCATATGTAATTTTCTATGATTACAATTAGGTAAATTTATTTTATTTTATAGATGTCGTTGAACAGCCGACCCAATTTTTGGGTTTACGACTACTAATATTCATCGGCGTAGTCTTGTCATTTTGAACCCAATCCAAAAGAGACGGGAACTCCTGGATCAAGTATTGGGAGAAATTTGCTTTCCTAGAAGACTTTTTCTTTTCTTTATTTATCAAAAATTGGGTGCCTGGGCCGCGCAGCGGCCCCTAACCCATTCATCATGAAATATTTACAGGTTGAATTAAAAACATTTTGAATTATGCAGCATTAAGGTGGCAAAAATAAGAGACCAAGCATATTTGCTTGATAAATTAAACATAATTTGAAAAATTAATATGAATCATGATTTTTGAAATAAACAAAAATTATCATAAATATAAATAGCACAATTGATATTTAAACATTGAAAAATGAATTGCATTATGATATGTACAACAAGCACAATTGACATTTAAGCATTGAATAGAATAAGCATTTAATGAAAGCTTGAGTTGTAAAACATAAATGAAATAAGATAAATTTACAGACGTTTTGTCTACAATTGGTGGCGCCATCTATCGATTACAGTAGGCAACTGAATTGAGCTGGTTTAATTTTTTAACATTCAAAAGGTGATTGATGATTTAAAAATTGCACTGATGAAAGAGTTCAGAGTGTATAGTCCGGAATTGGGCATGAATATGTCACTATTGGGTGTTCTCTCCAATGATCGTCTGCAGTAGTTGGAGAACCTCTTCGTTCTTTATGAGTTCTTGCAACTCTTTCACTATTGCTACAAGTCTGCGAGCCAGACCCGCTGTTGTTGTGGGAACAGGATGAGAACCCTTCCTAGTGGGACGGGTCGTGCACCCCGTGTAGTTTGCTGTATGGAATTCACTACAGTTGAGAAGACTTTTTGATGGAACTATCCCGCATTTGCGTTACATGGCATGGGAAAACACGAAAGCTTCCCACGGTTTAGCCTTGCGGCAAAGGGACTCTAACCCATGATCCGTCAACCACTGAGGATATTTTACATCAGCACTTAGTCGGTGCAAACGGGATGCTGAATTCGTATCGTCCAGCCATCGCTGGGATTCGACCTCGGTTCTCCTCATTGGAAGGCGAACGCTCTATCCCCTAAGCCATCACGGCCTCTACGGCAAAATGAGGAAGTTTTTCTGTTGGCCAAAGGCCACTGGCGGCGACCACTTATTAAAATCTGTGGCTACTTTTTCGGAAACGCTTAATACGAGAATAATTATACGTAAAAGTATAATTTTTATCACCTGTAAATCAAGTATTATTTTTAAAAAAAGCGGCTTTTTTAAACGATTAAGATAACATTGATAACAAATGATTAAGTTGACATAAATAACATTACAAAATTCATTTCTATAATGAAGAAACATTTTTAGAAACGAACATGAATCAGGGTAATTTTATGAATGTTAATAAAATATTCATAATAATTCAATATTTATTAAAAAAAATAATTATACATTTCTCATGAAGTACATTTTCGACGAAAAACTGTGATTTGTGACTATTGGCAGACAATTTTTTTGTTATTTTCAAGTGCCATATTTAGTTGCCTTGTGGCCGGTAGGCGCCATTAACTTTACCCAATCTGATAAATTCTGTTCATAATAGTTTTTTTAAAAAAAAAGTACATTACTGATAAGAAATGTTTGCTTAGTTAGAACTCAAATTGTATTTTTTTCACTACTGTTTGCTTCACGTAAAATCGAGCCATTTATATATAAAAAGAATTTCATGGTTCTTGTGCCGATAATGTCAGATAATCATTGGCATCGTATTTTTCTTTCATCGTAATCGTTAACAACATGTATTTGTTGGAAGAAAGATGTCGTATTTAAACATGACAAATGCACTTCATTGCTTTAAAATGCGGAACTGATCGCTTCATATTTTTTTAGAATTCTCTTCAGAATTGTGAGCGCTGATGCAGAAAATGTGTACTTTCATCGTTCAGGTCACTGAAGAACATTGGTGACAAAGACTTCGTTCGTTTATTCACTCTTTTTCAACTATTACTGAAAAACATTTATACATGATCATTGTTATTGTCAACCTGTAGTTCAATGAGCTCCTGAACAGGAAAAAAGAAAACAATTAGATGTTTCTCTTAAACACCTGTTAAAACAGACGATATTCTTTTTTGTTTCTTTTACCATATTTTTTGTCAGCGTGTATGTGAATTGTTTATTGAATTGAATGAAAGAAAAATATCCGTTAAAACTGTTATGAAAACCTTTGCTTCGTATTCGGAATTAATAATTATTTTGGCTGAATGATAGATATGTTAACGTGAATGACCGAAATCGAGAGAATGTTGACAATCACATTTAGTTGCTTTGCTGCATTTCCGAAATATTTGTTACATCCGATTCGATATTAATTTATTCGTTGATATTTTTATATTAATTCGATATTTTAATATCTGCTGAGGATAGATTAGGAGAAACATCAGTGTTCGAAGTACCGGTAAAATGCATGCAGTCAGTGGCTCTTGACCTTAAAAAAACATTGATGTAGGGCATACCGGGCAAATGTATGCCGGGAAACGGCACTGAACCTTAAGAAATCCTCAGTGTAGTGTATACCGGGCAAAAGTATACAGGAAAGAGGCACTTGACCTAGTGCATATTTCGGACATATACCAAAGCGATCAATGTGATTGTCAACATTCATCAGTGGAAATCAACAATCACCAATTTCGGATGTTCATAGTGACACGCATATGAGAGTTAATCTCAGAAAATAAGGAAGAAAAAAAATTTCAATTTTTCAGAATTGTTTATTTCTATTATTATATATTTTTTAAAATTCATTTAGTAACCTTAATGGCAACATAAAAACCTACTTGCTTTTTAAAATATCTTTAAATGAATTTTTCTCTGAAACTGTCTTCACACTAAAAATCGGAACTTTTTTTAAACACAATTGTAAAACTCGCTTGACCAAAGAGAATTCAAAATTTAATGTAAAAAAATAAATTCTTTTATTTATAAATTATTATTTATTAAAGTTTAATTTAATGATGATTAATGTACTTTGGAAGGTATAAAAACACTTCCATAATTTTAAAACTGTAAATTTTAACTGTCGGAATCTAAAATCTGAAGAGAATCGGTTAAATAGTTCTTTATTACCCAGAAATTATAATACTTCCGATTTCGCTCAGATTTTGTCATTTAAAATGACACAATTTAAAATGAAGAAAAAATCTGAATACCTTATTATAAATATAATATAATGAATAATTTTTTTAATTATATTTTTAATAAAATTATTTTAGATAAGCGAGTTTTACAATTGTATTCAAAACTTTTTAGATTCTCATAACTAGTTCTAGATAATTGGCAAAATACCAAAAATTTCTTTTTTAATTAACATTAAGGGGGCGCAAAATTTTGATTGCTCTCCTGCTTAAAATACCTCTTTTCGTTCGACAGAATTGTACCATTCCAAGTCATAATTCTTGATGATACCATCAAACCATTTCGATGGTTTATGTTGGTTTCAGTGTGATTCATGATGGTCACCATAATCCGACATTTTCCATTATGCGTTCATGGTTCTTGATATGATAACAAGCTTCATGATGGAAAATGCTACTTTAATACTATGATGGTTAACCATCAAGAGAAATTTGATTCGCTCTAACCAACAATCCATGATGATTCATGATGGTTCCAACTATACATTTCCATGATGGTTTAATGGGAACTCTTGTTGGTTCAGCAGGAATATGCCATAAAAAACAATTTTTTTTATTTTTTTTATGGTGGCCCATTAAAAATCAGACCAAATTCCTACATTGGGTGATAATGGTTCATGATGTTTCTAACATTTGGTTTCTAAGAAACTAGGATGGAAATTTCTGATGGTTCAACATGAACAAACCATCAAAACAAGTTACTATTCTTAAGTTTAACCATCATAAATCATTCCTACATTTGGGTGATGGTTACTTATGTTGGTTACAATCAAGAGTATGTTGGTCCATCAATGGAAAACCATCAAAATTTTTCACTTGGAAACGTCGGAAGGGGGGAGAGAGTGAATGTGATCTTAATATTCTTTATAAATATTCACAAACAAATGATGTTAGATATTTATACTCTACTGGGCGCTACCGAAGCGTGTAAAATCTAAGACAATCTCCTAATTAGAATTCGAGATATTAAGCATATGGTATTTAAAATTGTTTATTGATTTTTTTCTTGCAAAATCATTCCGATATAATTCTGCAGTTTTTTCAGCAAGGTAGTCTAGTATTAATGTTATTGTAAAAATCCGAAGACTTGCAAATCCTAAACTTTACAGCTAAAACCTAGGATTTACCTCTAAACCAAGGAATTACCATTAAACCTTCACCGCTAAAACTTAGGATGCATGGTATTCAAAATTTTTTTCTTGCAAAATCATACCGATATAATTCTGCAGTCATTTTTTTTTCTAAGTAGACCGGTATTAATGGTATTGTACGAGCCTTTATGGTATGAATGGTATTGTACGAGCCATTATAGTATTAATGGTATTGTACGAGCCTTTATGGTATGAATGGTATTGTACGAGCCTTTATGGTATTAATGGTATTGTACGAGCCTTTATGGTATTGTAAGCTAAAACTTGGGATTTACCAAGGCAGACTAGTCAAAGTACTGCTTTAATATGATTCCATTTCAGAACAAACTATTTTGGTAAATCATTCGGATTTACCATTCGGTAAAAGTGTGAAACATGGGATAGGATTTTCCAATGGGTACGGCGGTACCATTAAAAGGAACAGTCCAATACTTTTATATTTAAACATACATGTAATGGGTTTAACTCAGGAGATGTTTTATATACTTCCTATTTGTGTTTATTCTTAACGTTTCAATGTTTGCCGATTAATACACCAACGTAAGCAACCGGTATCATCCACATAAAAACAATAAAGTTGTATAGCATCACCTGATATTTATAATTTTACATAGAATCTTATACTGCGTCCAATAATTTGGCCAGGGACTGTAGTCTGCTCCATTTCATTAACGTATTTAAAATCAGTCACTCGAATCAGTAAAATTGTTCCTGATAATCTCTGATCAAAAGTAATTAAAGTGTTCCGTTTTTTTTTTATACTGAGCACTCCGTGGAATCCCACAACATTCAGTTTATTTCGTAAAGAAAGTTTGTGAGAGACATATAATATGAAAACTGATACCGTCGCTTTCTTAATAATCCACAAGTCATTTCCTTTCGCCCTCTGATGACGTGATCTAGAACACCAACATTCGAATATCGAGTTGCAAATTCGTTCTCGGAGCAGAACACGCTCAATTCTTCCTCACAATGGATCGTCTGCTTACATTTGTGTCAAACGAATCATCGTTCTTAAAAGAATCTTTTTTGTATTGTTTAATTGACGCGTCCTTAAACGTTTACTGAATATTAAATAATAGCGATGCAGGTGGCGATTAATCTTTCAGCGAACGGTTATTCTTTTCTTCTTCTTTTTTTAAAAAATTAATGACTTTTCGGAGGATGTAAAATATATTTAAAACGAGGATGGTACTGGAATGCATTTAATTGTATGCAGATAAAATAATATTATAAATCTGTGAACTGATACAAGACGAACCATTACCGAAATTTGATGCGAAGTAAGTTTTTATAGTCTTTTTTTTAATAAAAAAAAAGAAGTTATTGCAATAAGTTTAATACGACACTGTACAATAAAACTAAGAAATATTATTCTAGCTTATTTTATAATTGATTTAAAGAAGGTAATTTGATAAATGAAAAAAATATTTTTAAGTGTATAAAATAATATTTTAAGCAACATTAATTACTGTTCACTTAAATATAATAAAAAAGAAAGAAAGGGCTATCATCCCTCTGTAGACTGACATCAATAATACAGTTAACCCCCGCTATAGTGAACCTTCAAGGGACCGAAATTTCGGTTGACTATAGGCGGGATTTCACTATATCCGTACTGCAAACAATTTTAACTAATTTTTCTGAACTGCTCCCTTTTATTACACATTATTTAAATAAATGACCAATAAAATGAAGTACAAAAATTATTAAACAACAATATGTAGACAAAAATTGTGTTAACTTTTATTTTTTTATTATTCTTCATCTTGCGTACAAAAAATGGCCTTTATTTAGGGATGGGAAACTGAAATAGAAGCAAACAAGAAAAAATGCTTATGGCTACATTTCACTCAATTGATGGTTTAAAAAATCGGCATATGTATTTTATGTAGAAATTTCAAAATTACCAAAAAATGAAGAAAAAAAAATCAATTCAAGACAGAAAAAAGTTCATAATACATGTATAAAATAATATTATATGTGTATAGCAAGGCAAGGGAGCAAGCATTTCGTTTACTATATCCAAGAGTTCACTATAAATCATGTTCACTATAGCGGGGTCGGACTGTATATGAGTATCCAGGCTTTCAGATATTTGTTAGCTTTCAATACAATGCTGCTCAATATATCTATTGTTCTTGGACAAAGTTTATACGTATACAACTTTTCTGTTTTACCAAAACATTGTTTTGACGCTCATACAAGTTTTTGATAAACAAATGTATATTTATAAATAATGATTATCAAAATTGAACATAAATAATAACAATAATGATGAAGGGATAAAGTTACAGTAATTATCTTTTATCTTAAATGTCACCGGATAATAGAAAATCAACGGGAGAAAAAAAACATCGAAACAAAAATTCTGCAATATTTTAAAATAAATTCAGATTTTTTCCTTTGCATTATGCAAGAAAAACATCGTCGTGGTAATGTCCAGTAGGAGGCTTTATCTTCTGAATGATTGTTTAATTGGTTGTTGTTGCAGTTGTTGTAATTCATTTACGTCGCACTAGAGCTACAGTGGGCTTTTGGCGACTGTCTGGGAAACATTACTGAGGATGATCCGAAGAAATGCCATTACAAGTTTGATCCTCTGCAGAGGGGATGGCTAATCTGCTTCGGTAGCCTGACGACCATAGGTCAATTGGATACCTGTAAATTACATTCTCGTAGGTAAATCGTGGTATTTGGCGATTCAAAAGCAAATCAGGTTAGACGTCGCTCACAGGTATCCAATTAATTGTTTAATTGGAATTACATACATTTGCAGGCTTGTGTGCACAATTTAGGCTTATAAACCTTTGTCAAATAGAAAGACAGATAGAACAATACAGAGAAGGACATCGCTAAGAATACACCCAGGGTTAAAGCAAAATTCAAACCTGCTAGCATCACGCTTTGCACAGCGGGTGATATCACTCGGCCAGGGAGGCCCCATCCAGTTAAATCTGCTTTAAATCACAGGGTTATGTGTAATCATTTCACTTCTTTTTGAGTCGCAAATATCTAATTGCTTGCTAATAACAACAAGAGTAAAAGGCAAAATGCATTGTTGTCGCTGGCAACCAGAGGATGCAAACGATTATTGGATGTGAACTTATCTAGTTCAGCCTGATTTTCTGAGCATTTCTAATATTGTTGCAACTAAGTACAGTGCGCAAAATAAAAAACGGACCACGCAGAATAACTTTTGATCTAATGATTGGATCTTCACGCTTTGGGCCTCAATCTTCGTGGCTCGAGGGGGTCATCTCAAACACGCTAATTAATAAGTGCAGACGATATTTTAAGTTACGAAATCAGACCCCCAAATCTACTTTCTCTGAATAAACGTACCTTTTTTTCGACGGTTTCGAATTTCTGGCCTCCAAAATATAGGGGTAGCCGCAATGTGGGTCCCAATAGCTTGGCCAGGACAGCAGTTTAGACACTTTAATGTTAATTTTAATTATTGCTTATCTCACCAACTTTTTAAGAAAATTGAAAAATTTTTGTACACTATTCGTTAATCCAAAGACAATTCCATGAAAATATAACTTTTAATAAATATTTTTTTCTATTGTTTTGTTTAATGATAATCAAAACAATTTTGAATTGTAAGGTGTACCATTGTTTACATCATTTTAAAGAATGTAATTTTAAATATCAAAATACAAAATTTGAACGAAATCGGTCAAGTAGTTCCTGAGAAATTTAATTTTACAAACACGACTTTTTTAAAATTTGATTTTTCTGGAACTATTTGACTGATTTCCCTCAAAATTTGTATTTCGCCATTTAAAATTTCAATCTTTAAAATGATGAAACAAATTTATACCTTGCAATTCAAATTTTTTTCACCTATTATAAATAATTAGCAAAAGGTATATTTTGCATAGAATTATCTTTGGATGAATGAATTTTATAATTGTGTGCAAAAATTTTCCAATTTTCTTGAAAAGTTCTCGAAATATGGTGCGATACGCTAAAAGTCAAATTAACATTAAGGAGTCCAAACTTTAAATTCCTCTCCTGATCAAACTATTGGGACCATATCTTCTAGATTGCGGCTACCCCATATATTTTAAGGTTCAGAAATGCGAATTCATTGAAAAAAAGGTATGTTTATTCAGTTAAAGTACGTTTTTCTGTCTGATTTCGTAACTTAAAATATCGTCTGCACTATTTAATTAACATATTTGAAGTCACGCCCTCGAATCTTTCAAATTGAGTCCATTTGTGTGAGTGGTCCGTTTTTTATTTTGCGCACAGTATACATCGAAATTTATATTCGAAACATCGTACGATAAATAATAATGTAGCAGTCGTCACCAATAAGTGCTACTAAATTCGAGATAGAATCATAACTGAGATAACCAAAATTAGGATAACCAATTATCATAAATAATTAAAATAACCAAAATTTGAGGATGCCCATATATTATTATGCTATTAATTTATAGGTTCTTTTTTTAAAAAAAAAAACATTTTTATCAAACTTGATTTAATTACTGAGCAGTTATATATATAATATTCTGAATTTGAACACATGTAAAATGAAAGAGTATATAATTATTAAAATTTGTTAATTTTTTACTAAGACGTTTTTATCTTTTAAGGTGTTCTTTTTTTTGTTTTTAGTTTATATTTTCTGTCAGATTAAACTATGTTTTTTTTTAATTAACTAGCATTGCATTATTATTATTATTTTTTACATTTTACTGCATATAAAAAAAAATTATATGTTTTCGAAGGAATTTGAGGAAACATTTTAAAATTAGGAGACATTTTTTGTCCCTTTGGAGTTTGAAAGTTTTGAGGACAATCAATGAAATTAGATTATTGTCCTCAAGATTTGAAGACATCTTTGCACCTTAATCATGATATAGTTAGAAATAAATGTTTCCTTTTGTATTGTAATCGTTGCCAACATGTGCGTTTAAGTTTTCGAAGAAAAAATTTCGTGAAAAAATTCGAAGACATTTGAGGACACATTTTAAAAATTGAGAACATTTTTGTCCCTAAAGAGTTCGAAAGTTTTTGAGAACAATCAATGAAATTAAAGGATTGTCCTCAAGATTTGAAAACATCCTTAATCATGATGATATTATTTGCAATAAATGTTTCTTTCTGCATTGCAGTCGTCGCCGTGTGAACATGGAGGCGGACGTGATAGACACGATGAATGCCAGCAGTGCGGCTGCCGTGCGTCTCCACCACGTTCACCACGTCAATCCAGACCATCACGGCAATGGATTCCTGGCCATGAATTGCATGAGACAGAGGGGACAACTGTGCGACGTCAGCCTCCTCGCCGGCACCGACATCATCTCTGCTCACAAAGTGGTGCTCGCTGCATGCAGTGCCTATTTTCATGCTATGTTCAACTGTAAGTACACTTTTTTTTCCTTTTTTACTGAGATATTATTGTACACTGGATGTTAGAAATTAAGAGAATTTGCTGACTTGGTCGATTGTCTCTAGAACTACAGGACCGATTTTAATGAAATTCGATACAAAACAAATAATCATTCAACTTTTGTAATAGACAAGCATGATCGTGCGTAACACTCGTTAGATTCGGAAGGTATGTAACAGCGGTTGCAAAATAAACTAGAAAACTTGAAATAAGGCAGTTATACAGGGCGTGAAGCATAATTTCATACTTGAAATAAGGCAGCATTTTCTGTGGCAATTTCATACCTTTCGACTCTAGAGAGTGTTACGCACGATCATGCGTTTGTATCACAATTGTTGAATGATTATTTGTTTTGTATTGTATATACACATCAAGTTTCATTCAAATCGGTCCTTATTCGGTTCAAGAGATAATCGACCAGGTTCTGCAAATTTTTTACACCCAGTGTATATTAGGTTCCGTAATAACCACATTTATTTAAATATTTAAAAGCTTCAAAATATTGCAGAATGAAGATGCTAATAAAAGTATTTTGAAGCGATTGTTGTTTTCAAATCTCAGTTTCTTCGGATTACTCATTTAAAATCACTTTTATTATTAATATTTACAATTCTTGTAACAAACGTACAAAATTTTGTACAAAAAGTTATAAGGGTTCAGATTCATATTCATTTTTGGAAGAATAAAAAAAAAATTCATAACAGTGGCAAATTAAGAACAAAAACTTTTTTTTAACTTAGGCAAATCAAAATTTATGTCAATTAGAGCAAAAGAGGAATTAATGTAATCTAAATCCAGTTAGCACGTGAAAACTTATGAGCGCATCTATTAGTAAGTGTTGAGAAAGCAACAAAACGATAAAGTATTGATTTTTCCTGAAAGTTACTTAGGAAAAAAAAAAACGTATGTGCGATTTATTGTAAAGAATCCCATCTTCACGCTAAATTGCAAATACCATTTTTTGAAGGAATTTTCTTTCTAGGTAAATGACATACGCTTATCCTCTTTTCCCCTTTCAGGAGAGAGTATCCTGGAGATAGGGGGTAACAAGTAAAATGGGAAATAGTAAGGGAGATATATCCTCGAATTAAGTGCAACCCCCTTCTCCTTATACAAAGCTCCTCTTAAATCATCGGCTTTATCTCGTTATCCTCTCTTCACGAGAGGATATTAACGATAAATACGAATACTGCAGGGCGTTAATTTCTTCAGGTAGTTTAAATTTTAGAATAATATAGCTTGAGCTGTGGTGGCTTAAGGGTTAGAGCGTTCGCCTTCCAGTGAGATGAACCAGGTTCGAATCCCAGCGATGGCTGGTAGAAACAAATTCCGCATCCGGCTTGCACTGACCACTGCTGACGTGAAATATCCTCAGTGGTAGACGGATCATGCGTTAGAGTCCCCTTACAGTCAGGCTAACCGAGGAAAGTTCTCGTGGTCTTCCTCACTATGTAAGGCAAATGCTGGTTAGTTCCAACAAAACGTTCTCCACGAAGGCAAATTTCTCCCAATATTTGATCAGAGAGTTCCCTTGTCTTCTGAATTGGGTTCAAAATTTCAAGGCTGCTGAGTTGAATATTAGAAGTCGTAAGCCCAAATATGGTTATAAAATGAAATAATATAGCTTCAACAATAAAAAAAACATATGCTAAACACCACCTGTATGTAGCGACTACACTGAATTCTTCCCATGTGAAGAAAGCCTTTAGTGGATTAAAACTTCTCCCAGCGAACCATCTGCGCCAAATAAGGAAACACGAGAAAATATCAAATAACGAAACAAATGAGTGGATTAAAATGTAATCAACATATTTGTATGAGGATCTTATTCGGAGAGCTCTTTTGGACGATTCAATCTCATGTTGCAGACAGAGTGCACTAAAGACGATGATTTAATTTAGAGTTGAAAGTTATATTATTAGAAAAAAACAAGCAAACCTCTTCTCAACTTTTGAATATAACTCATTTTATGATATTAAATTAAATGCAAATTTAAACAAAAAACATAACTTATTTCAACAAGTTCGATGATATAACACTGTATTTAATTAACCTCGCTTTAATTAAAATTTAACTTAAATTTAGCTCAACTTTAACACGCCATTTTGCTTTCAAACGATCAGATGGCGCTGACATCGTATGGGTATCTTCTTTTTCTAGAACCCAATTAAGAATATTGTTCTTCATTCATTTTTCTTAGGTGAAATGTCAGAAAAGGACAAGACATCAATTACCATGCATGATGTGGATCCTGGAGCCTTACAACTTTTAGTCGATTTTGCATATACCGGCGAAATACTTATTTCAGAAGATAATGTACAAGTAAGCTCAAAGAAACGCAGTTCTGCATTCATAAAATATGTTTTAATAAACAATAAGTAGTTTTTTTCTTGGTAAAAAAAGCATTTTCGGCAATTGTTTTGGGCCAAATCGATGGTTACGATTACGAACTCTCATTTGCTACGTCATTCACTGTATGCGGCAGATGTCGCCCCCAGTTACAAATACCCGCACAAAAATTTTAATAAAGATACTCCAGGGATTTTACTGTGTTGATATCCATAACCAAAACGAAGTATCTTTTTCTTTTTCGAAGTTTCTACAATTCATTTTATAAGAAAGACATTGAAATGCTAGTGATACATTGAAGAGCAATTTATTTTATAAATATATCTAGAAATTTTTTTTAAAGTTGTAGAAAAAGTGAGATATATATCGATATTTTAAGGTATCAATACATTTTTAATTTAAAGAAAATGTATATGGGTGCGAAAAATAACTCGGGAATTATTTCGCAATTCACAAATGAAAGATTTTTTTCCCCAATGTCCACCAGTGGAATGACATTTCGTCAATACATGCATCTGAAGGGCAGATTTGATGGCCACTCTTTCAGGGGCACCATATTAAGTGGAACAACGTTGCTCCCACAGTAAGGACAGATAATACAGAGAATGAAAGAACATCCATGCCTTGCCCGGGATTCGAACCCAGAAACTTATATATATATAATATATATATATCATAATAATCAGTAAATTGTAAAGTTTCAAAGGTCTGAGAGACCGACAATAAATTACGAACGAAAACCAGTATTTTGATCATTTTGAATATAGCAGTAAGTTTGTAATTAGTAAAGACAAAAAAGGAGATCAGAAACTGAGGAATATCTCGAGAACGAAGATAGTTTCCAATTTCTGCTGTTACATAATAAAGATTGTCGTTATAGATTGCTTTAAAATTACTTTTTATTTGCTATTTCTTGCATCAATTCTGTATGTTTAATTGTAAATAATTTTTATAAGTTTAATTGATAGTTTTTTTAAGCAAAAGTAATTGTCCATTTTGTTACGATAAGCATATTAACAAATTGTTCTTACAGAAAATTATAATGATTATAGATATTATAAACTAAATGATCTTTTTTCATGAAAAATGTTGATTATTAAGGAAAGAATAACAAAGATGAATGAGAAGTCCCCATGGGGGTCAGGGGAGCGGAACAAACAGGGGACGAAGTCTTCTGTTCTATTAATTTGAACTAAAGTCAAATAGCGATCTTTTTTAATCTGAAGTGGTAGGTAGCATAAAGAAATATCAACTTTGTAAAAATAAATATACAGAGCCGTGATGGCTCAGGGAATAGAGCATTCGCCTTCCGATGAGGTGAACCGGGTTTGAATCCCAGTAATACTAATTCAGCATACAGCTTGCACCGACCACAGTTCTCACGTAAAATGTCCTCAGTGGTAGACGGATCATGGGTTAGAGTACCTTATCGTCAGGCTAACTGCGGGAAGTCTTCGTGGTTTTCCTCTCCATTTAACGCAAATGCGGGTTAGTTCCATCAAAAAATCCTCCGCAAAGGCAAAATTTCTCCCAATACTTGATCTAGGAGTTCCCTTATCTTCTGGACTGGGTTCAAAATTACAAGGCTACGGAGTTGAACAATGGTAGTCGTCAACTCAAAAAATTGAGTCGGCTGTTCAACGACGGTTATAAAATAAAATACTTATTTTTTCACGTAATTTTTTCAAATATAAAATTTTTTCACATAGGTGTTTGTTATGCATAAACTATTTTTCGTGATATGTGAATGATATTTTTTTTACCATTTCAAAGAAGTCTATTGTCTTTGCAGGTTTTACTTCCCGTGGCAAGTCTTTTGCAAGTACAAAGTGTCCGAGAGGCTTGTTGCAAGTTCCTATTGCGCCAACTGCATCCCTCGAATTGCCTCGGAATTCGGAGTTTCGCTGACGCTCATTCGTGCGAAGAACTCCACAGGAAGTCACACAAATACGCTCTTCAGAACTTTCAAGAGGTCGCACTCACTGAAGAATTCTTACTCCTACCTTTTTGCGAAGTAAGTTTTTCTTTTTTATTCTGTTCTAAATCAGAATTATAGTAGTAGTTTTTATAAGGTCGTACTAGAGCTGGGCTATTGGCGACGGTTTGTGAAACAACCCTCATTATGATCCAAAGTGATCAATCCCAGAAAACAAAGCATAATTTCCATTTCAGAATAGATAGCTGCTCGGCTTTAGTAGCCCGACAACGTGCGCGGACAAAGTTGAACACTTTACGGTAGAACATTTGAACAAAAACCGATACCACGCACCCTCGATCCCTTCACGGACTGATCAAAATACTCACCCGCCGATCACTGACAGCTGATTGTAAATGCTTGACTTTGGTGATTTAGTGGGAAATACGTCTTATAATCTAGGAGACAATCAGGGTCCGACTTAGCCTAACTGGGGCCCGGAGCAAAAACTACTTTGGGGACCCCCTCTGCTCCATTACTTCAGTAATAAAGAATTGAACTTCATTTAGCTATATAAATTTTTTACCTCATTGTACATGTATAACAAGATACTTGACTAGAACCTAAAATAGCAAGTCCAATTCAAGTCCCCCCCCCCCCTCCAATTGTCAGACGAAAAATCGTTCTGTCCACTTTCTTGATTTTCTGACAATTCTTTGTCCATCATACCGAATGCAGTTTTCTGATTGTTAACTTTGTCATCTAGCTGCGAAAAACTCATATCCTTGCTGACGTTAAGGAGGAATTCAGCTCAATTTTCACAATTACGATGACTCACTCAAGACAATCAGAAGCCTGTATTTTTGTAAACATATCTTCTTTTTCTATATATTTAAAAATACAGGCTTTTGATTGGCCAAATTTTTCCATCGTAATTGTGAAAATTTAGCTGGATTCCGCACTAGAAAGCCATGGATTTACGAAATATAAATTTTTTGTGTTCAAACGATATATTAATGAAGAAGCTTATATAAAACTGACGGATTTTACACAGTCCTGATATTTTGTTTAAAAAAGTACATTAATGAAGGAAACCTAAAATAAACTTTCAATTAGATTTGGGGGCCCCCTCTTATGTGGGGCCCGGGGCAACTGCCTCTTATGCCCCTGCCTTTGTCAGGCTCTGGGGACAATAATAATATAATACATTTTATCATTCTCTGCCTCTAAGGGTTTTCTTGTTTTATTTTATCCCCATTATTTATTTTTAATTTTCTCTTTTAATTTCGGCTACCGTGGTTTTTCCCTTTCATTTTCGTTGATAATTTTACGTGTTCTGTTTCAAACTACTTTTGTTTTCCTCTTTCACGTCTAGCGATTCTTGAGAATTGGTTCCTATTTTTGAGAGCTTGAAACATGTCGACTTTAATTACTATCTTCTTAATTTTTAAAAACTAATGAAATATCGAATATCATGTTCTCAAGTGAAATTTTACAACCATTTAACTTTTTTTTTTTCAAAATCTCTTGTGTAAATCTGTTTTATGTTTACTATGGCTTTTAACGCAGATAAATATTAAGCTTTAAATCAGAATTAAACTTATGTGGTGACAATTTTTATGAAAAAATTTGAATAGTCCAGCTATCCAAACATTTGTGCCAGAGTTCGACTAAAGCTGCTGAACGGACTGCATCTTATTTGTTCCTATCTTAAGGCTTCGAAGTCGGTTCTAATTTAATGTCACTGGCAGTTTCAGAACTTCAATAGTCTACACGTAATTGGATGGTTGAGTGCGGGAACCATTTTCCCTTATTGGTCCCGCATCATAGAGAGACGGTTGCCAGTAGAACACCGAAGTCAAGTAACACTCGTTGCGGTCAGTTAGTGGGTTTTATCCGTTTAGGCAGGAAACGAGGGTGCGCGGTCTTCATTAAACTGTTCTACCGTAAAGTGCTTGACTTCACGCGCAGGGCTACCAAAGCGAAGGAGCCTCTGCAGAGGATGTGATGACATGTCTTCGGGGATGTTTCACAGACCTACCCAGCTGAATTGTGGTGATGTAGCTTGTTGTATGCGCCAGTATTGTCTTTCGATCAACATTAGATACCGTCAGTAGCGATAGCAAATACTGTCAGCCGCGATGGCTCAGGGGATAGATCAATGAGGTGACCGGGTTAGAATCCCAGCGATGACTGGTCGATGCTAATCCGCATCTGGTTTGCATCGACCAGAGTGTTGACGTGAAATATTCTCAGTGCTAGACGGATCATGGGTTAGAGTCCCTTTGCCGTCGGGCTAACCGTGGGAGGTTCTCGTGGTTTTCCTCTCCGAGTAACGCAAATGTGGGTTAGTTCCATCAAAAAGTCCTTCATGAAGGCAAATTTCTCCCAATACTTGTTCCAGGAATTCCCTTGTCTTTTGGTTTAGGCTCAAAATTAAACATTAGTAGTCGTAAACCCAAAAATTGGGTCGGCTGTTCAACGACGGTTATAAAATAAAATACCATAGTAAATAATTCATTAGTATAGTGCTAGTGCGACGTCATAAAACCACCTAAATTATATATACCAAAAATCTTTTAGAGTTAGTTCTGTTTTAATCTTTGAAATACAAATTAAAAGGCATTCTTTAGTTGGGACCTCGGTGACCGACTATTGTGAATTCGCAACATACTATAAACGCGAAGAGGTAGCAGGTTTAATGCCCAACGAGTGATGGGAAGAGTTCATTAACTGTTTTGTTTTCTATTTAAATATTTGTTTTGACTTTTGTCGATATTCGAGGCCAGGAAAGGGGTTCAACCGATTTTGTTATGTATTCGAATTTGCTTGTTTCTTTGTGTGAGTAAGAGAAACGTGCCTCAAAACCAATATTTGCTTGGATTTGGAACGATATGGTGGCAAATGATTGGACTACAAGCACGGTTAACAATTATGTAAGTAATTCCAATAAAGCAATAAATAAGAAATAACAAGCCCACAAAGGGGTCGAGCGGTATCTCCCGCCAACTACTGTGCAAAGCGTGGAGGTAGCGGGTCCAAATCCCGATGTCACCCTGGATGTATCTTCGTGCTGTTTTGTATTGTGCTTTCTGTCTGTCTAATTGACAAAGGTTTATAAGCCTAAATTGAGCACACAAGCCTGCAAATGTATGTAATTGCAATAAACAATAAGCCCCACAAATGTATCAATAGAATGAATGAACATTTTTAGTGAAGTATTGTTTTTCTTTCTAGGTTCGCGATTTAATAGCCAGCGATCAACTAAACGTAGTATCTGAAGAAATAGTGTACAAGTCGATTGTTACATGGATTCGACACGATTCCTCAGCAAGGGAGCGATACTTAGGAAAAGTAAGGTTTATTCTGTAGTTGGAAACAATTATTTTGTCATGCCAAAACAGTAGCCAATAAATAAATGTTTACACTTATTTAAAATAAATATAAACAATATTATCGATGACAAATAATTTATCAGAAATTTTTTTTTCTTCTTCTGGCTATAAACTTATCGCCCATTTCGCTACTATTTGTCGTTTATATAACTTATTTCGCTTCTTTATTTTGCTATTTATAATTTGCTTAATTAATTGCCATGAATTACTTATTTTTAAGATCATGAAATGCTATAGATCTGTATGTCATATTCGCTTCGTTCATCTGTTCTAACAAAAGGTTTTAGTGTGCTAGCTATAAAAGTTTAAATTAAAAAGTATTCAATTAAAAGACTGTAAAATTGTTATTGTATTAGCATGCAATAACTTTCAAACAAATTAAAATTTCAAAATAATAATAATAATAAATCTCACATTAAATGAAAATGGCTGTTTCAATACGTCATATTTCAACTCTGTACTTTCATTCCATCGGGCAGTATTTGTATACAATAAATTAATCAATTGATAATTCTAGATACATTTAGCAATTGATAATTTTTGATAAATTTAACAGTCAGAGCCCTGGTAGCTCAGGGGATAGAGCGCTCACCTTCTAAGGAGGTGAACTGGGTTCGAATCGTAATGCTGTTTGGTCGATACGAAATACGCACCCGGCTCGCACCGACCGCAGTGCTGACGTAAAATATTTTCAGTGGGAGACGGATCATGGGTTCGAGTCTCCTTGCCATAAGGCTAGCCGTGGGAGGGTTTCGTGGTTTTCCTCTTCGTGTAACGTAAATTCAGGTTAGTTCCATCAAAAACTCCTCCAGGAAGGCAAATTTCTACCAATACTTGATCCTGGAGTTCCCTTGTCTTCTGGATAGGGATCAAAGTTACAAGGCAACGGAGTTGAACATTTGTAGTCGTAAACAAAAACTTGGGTCGGCTGTTCAACGACGGTTATACAATGCAAGTCTTTCAAAATATTGATTGATAAAATAGTGATTAATAAAAAGGGGCGATTAAATATCCGCATGTCATAAATATCGGGATTTTGAAAAATGTGCAAATTTGTAAAAAAAAAAAAAAAATGCCGGAAAAACGATCGAAATAGGGCATGGATTTAAGATTGAATCTGCGTAAATCGCATGTATTTAATTAATTTATATTATGAACTGAAACTAAGTCGCCACTTTATGCGATTAGAGATTCATACTTCGGTGGCCATTTTATAAGTAATGGTTACCTGCTGGCGACCTGTGATCTAGAGCTTTAGAAATTGTGTTTGGGCACCATTGAATGCTTCTTTGAAAAATATGTAACATGTTTTTAATAAAATATGTGTTTCAAGAGATATTAAAGTTTTCTTTTCTTTTTGGTCACCCTGTATATAATTGTAGTTTCTTAATTTTTTTTTAATCAGTGTGTCTTAAACTGTCCAGTTTTCCTTCAATTTTCAACTTTCATAAAACGTGTGCATTTTTATAACGAGTAAACAAATTCTAAATAAAGCAGTTATCAAAATAGTCCGAATCCCGTACAACTGTTTTATTCTATGAAATTTTTTATGCTAAACGTTTTTATTTTAATGATTTCACAGACAATTAAATGATTATGTTTATTTTAATGACTACACCTTGGCCAAAGGATACTGTGAGAAGGCCTTTCCATTTCCCTTCTAACCTTCAGTAAGAGTTAGCCCCGAATATGGACGAAAAATCTAGCACCTCCAAAACCCGTTCCACTGTCTCCCCTACATTTTTGGTGGGGGTGCGCGTACTTCCTGGGGTGTTAAGTAATCCGAAACTAATCGACTAACCACTGCCACAGAAAAGGGGGAATTGCAACCTGCGGGGGTCAACTAGCATTCAAAAGATATCAGAAGAGACTCACTCTACATTATGATTTTTTTCCTTCTAAGAAAAACTTAAAAAAATTTTTTTTTAAACTCTAAAACGGCTTTATTTATTTTCAAAATGGTGTTATCATTTTATTTAACATGCCCTTTTTTTAATTATATCTTGAATTATTTATTATTTTGATTTGATTATTTAGAGAACTAATAATAACCAGAGTATTTAAATTTCAGTGAGGTATAAACTGAAGTGTGGTGAGGTATAAACTGAACGAATAAGCTGAGTCTGACTGAAAAACAAACGAAGAATTAAATTAAAATAAGTGACTCAATGCAACGGAATTCGTATTTATCTGAAGATTAAAGCAATCCACAAAGGGACAATGCTTCAACAAAATAATAATAATTAAGTGTGCATTTTATACTTTTTCCACTAAAGGAAGTAAAAATTTAAAAAAAAAAAAAGCTTCAATACAAGTGCCCAAAACTCGAAACAAAGCCATAGTTATAAATTATGTGTTCTATTTTACTGTAAGGTATTTTGTAGTTTAACTATTCTTTTAAAGAAATATTTCAATAATTTGTCCAATCTAAATTAGACAAATAGTTGAAATACTTAAATAAAATTATTAAACTTTTTTAAAAATTCTGCGAGATTTTTTCCACCAAGATGCAAATCATTAAAATCAATTTTTTTGAGATGCATTTATACAAATACTTAAATTCCTTAATTCGGGGATTTTAAATCTCTCTTCAAGCGAGTTTTTTTCTTTCTTCCAAACTATAGCCTGTTTTCTGTCATAACAGAGAGTCTCATAACAAACTTCTAGGGGAGTTTTGGTACATCTTTAGGATTGCATAAGAACCCAGAAATGTTGTCGGCAAAATATAGGGGTTAGTCGGGGAAATATGGTTTCAATAGTTTGGTCAGGAGAGTTGTCCAAAGTTTGAACCCCTTAATGTTAATTTCACTTTTTATTTTTAAGCTTATTAAACAATTTTTGCACACAATTATAAATATTGCCCATCCAAAGATATTTCCATGCAAAATATAACTTTCAGTATATATTTATTATTTTATTTAATAATAGTAGAAAATTCAAGCGAGTTTTTTCTTTCTTCCAAACTACAGCCTGTTTTCTGTCATAACAGAGAGTCTCATAACAAACTATTCTAGGGGAGTTTTGGTACATCTTTAGGATTGCATAGGAACCCAGAAATGTTGTCGGCAAAATATAGGGGTTAGTCGGGGAAATATGGTTTCAATAGTTTGGTCAGGAGAGTTGTCCAAAGTTTGAACCCCTTAATGTTAATTTCACTTTTTATTTTTAAGCTTATTAAACAATTTTTGCACACAATTATAAATATTGCCCATCCAAAGATATTTCCATGCAAAATATAACTTTCAGTACATATTTATTATTTTATTTAATAATAGTAGAAAATTCAAGCGAGTTTTTTCTTTCTTCCAAACTACAGCCTGTTTTCTGTCATAACAGAGAGTCTAATAACAAACTTCTAGGGGAGTTTTAGTACATCTTTAGGATTGCATAGGAACCCAGAAATGTTGTCGGCAAAATATAGGGGTTAGTCGGGGAAATATGGTTTCAATAGTTTGGTCAGGAGAGTTGTCCAAAGTTTGAACCCCTTCATGTTAATTTCACTTTTTATTTTTAAGCTTATTAAACAATTTTTGCACACAATTATAAATATTGCCCATCCAAAGATATTTCCATGCAAAATATAACTTTCAGTATATATTTATTATTTTATTTAATAATAGTAGAAAATTCAAGCGAGTTTTTTCTTTCTTCCAAACTACAGCCTGTTTTCTGTCATAACAGAGAGTCTCATAACAAACTTCTAGGGGAGTTTTGGTACATCTTTAGGATTGCATAGGAACCCAGAAATGTTGTCGGCAAAATATAGGGGTTAGTCGGGGAAATATGGTTTCAATAGTTTGGTCAGGAGAGTTGTCCAAAGTTTGAACCCCTTAATGTTAATTTCACTTTTTATTTTTAAGCTTATTAAACAATTTTTGCACACAATTATAAATATTGCCCATCCGAAGATATTTCCATGCAAAATATAACTTTCAGTACATATTTATTATTTTATTTAATAATAGTAGAAAATTCAAGCGAGTTTTTTCTTTCTTCCAAACTACAGCCTGTTTTCTGTCATAACAGAGAGTCTCATAACAAACTTCTAGGGGAGTTTTGGTACATCTTTAGGATTGCATAGGAACCCAGAAATGTTGTCGGCAAAATATAGGGGTTAGTCGGGGAAATATGGTTTCAATAGTTTGGTCAGGAGAGTTGTCCAAAGTTTGAACCCCTTAATGTTAATTTCACTTTTTATTTTTAAGCTTATTAAACAATTTTTGCACACAATTATAAATATTGCCCATCCAAAGATATTTCCATGCAAAATATAACTTTCAGTATATATTTATTATTTTATTTAATAATAGTAGAAAATTCAAGCGAGTTTTTTCTTTCTTCCAAACTACAGCCTGTTTTCTGTCATAACAGAGAGTCTCATAACAAACTTCTAGGGGAGTTTTGGTACATCTTTAGGATTGCATAGGAACCCAGAAATGTTGTCGGCAAAATATAGGGGTTAGTCGGGGAAATATGGTTTCAATAGTTTGGTCAGGAGAGTTGTCCAAAGTTTGAACCCCTTAATGTTAATTTCACTTTTTATTTTTAAGCTTATTAAACAATTTTTGCACACAATTATAAATATTGCCCATCCAAAGATATTTCCATGCAATCTTTCAGTATATATTTATTATTTTATTTAATAATAGTAGAAAATTCAAGCGAGTTTTTTCTTTCTTCCAAACTACAGCCTGTTTTCTGTCATAACAGAGTCTCATAACAAACTTCTAGGGGAGGTTTAGTACATCTTTAGGATTGCAGAGGAACCCAGAAATGTTGTCGGCAAAATATAGGGGTTAGTCGGGAAAATATGGTTTCAATAGTTTGGTCAGGAGAGTTGTCCAGAGTTTGAACCCCTTAATGTTAATTTCACTTTTTATTTTTAAGCTTATTAAACAATTTTTGCACACAATTATAAATATTGCCCATCCAAAGATATTTCCATGCAAAATATAACTTTCAGTATATATTTATTATTTTATTTAATAATAGTAGAAAAATTTTAAATTGTAAAGTATAATTTTTTTATATTATTTTAAAAAAATGCAATTTTAAATATCAAAATACAAAATATGAACGAAATCGGTCGAATAGTTTTTGAGAAATCAAATTTTAAAAAAGTCGTATTTAAAATTCTTCAATTTCTCAGAAACTATTCGACTGATTATGCTCGAATTTCGCCTTTTGTCATGTAAAAATACATACTTTACAATGATGTAAAGAAATTGTTTACCTTACAATTAAAGAAATTTTCGACTATAATGAAATAAACTAATAAAAAATAGTAAATACTCATTAAAAGTTGTTTTTGAATGAAATTATCTAGGGCCAAATGAATTTTATAGTTGTAGTTAAAAATGTTTTTATTTCGCTTTGAAAATTTTCGAGATATGGCGAAATACTTGAAAACTAACATTAAGGGGTCCAAACTTTGGTCCGCTCTTCTAATAGAACCATATTTCCCAGTTTTCAGCTGTCCCCTATATTTTGGGGTTCAGAAATCCGTCATGTGTAAAGCATATTTATTTAGAGAAAGTAAGTTTTTATGCGTAACTTTGAAGTATCGTCTGCACTAATAAATTAACATATTTTATACCTCCCCTTTAAGATTGAGTTCTAGAACATGATCAAAAGTTATTCAGGGTGGTCAACATCGAAATATCATTAAAACTGTTGAAAAATGTCAATAAAAATAACTTGGAGAGAACGGCGTAAAAATCTCATACAACTGAGAGAAAAAAGTTGTTCTTAGGGGCAATTCTTGTACATTAAATTGCCTTTTATTTTTAACGTAACTTCATGTGGACCATCAAATTGACAGCGTTGTCTGAAGATGAAGAAAACTAAACAGTCATGAGTAGAGCCCGGATTTTGATGACCTAAAAAATCTCAATTAATGCCCTTAAAAAGTGCAAAAAATGCCCTTAAAATGCGAAAATTGCGCTAAAAACGCCTTATGACATGACTTAAATAAAGTAAAAATATTGAACTAAAACAATTTTTTACTCTTTAAAATTATTATGAGTCATTTCAAAAAATATAAAGCAATGCAATACTTGTTCCACGTTCATTAAAGTTTGAAAAATATGTTTTATATCCTAAAATAACAAAAAAAAGGAAAATATATTGACTCCAAAACATTTTCATTTTGTATAGAAACTTTAATGAATATAACAACTTCCATCTCATAATATTACTAAATATCAGAATTACATTGGATTATTAATTTTTTTTTAATATTTTGAAATGTAAACGAGCGTTTCTTGTCTGAAAGTTAATTTTTATACCTGAAGAAGCTTCTTTCAACGTCTACTGATGTTATTGGTGCGTACTTGAAAAAGACGATCACACTGACAATTCTTCTTCAATTTGAAAAGATGTTGCTTCACCTGTTAATATCCTAGAGATTTTCTTCATTGTTTGGAAGCCAGTGTAATAATGAAAAATGATAAAAAATAATAAAAATTGGAAAAAATTAACAAAAAAATTTAAAAAATGCTTTAAAATGCAAAATATGCCCCAAAATTTAAAGAAAAATGCCTTATAAATCTAAAAAAATGCTCTAAAGGACAAAAAATGTCCAAAAATGCAAATGTCATCAAAATCCGGGCCTTAGTCATGAGTAATTACAACCGCTTTTAGATTCTAATGACACGATTGTTTTCCATTGCAGTTGTTGCATCACGTCCGCCTACCTCTGACGGGGAGGGACTTCTTGTTGGCCCAGGTGGCCGATGAGCCCCTACTGCAGGGAAGCCAAGAAGGAAAAGATCTCCTAATAGAGGCCATGAAATACCACCTCCTTCCCGAACAGAGGAACAATATGGTGTCAGTGAGAACAACTTACAGGAAACCGGAGGGGCTTAGGCCGTATCTCTTCGCAATAGGTAAATTTTACTATAAGCAGTGATAGGAATGTTATATCACTGAATTTATATCAAATCTTACGCGTTCCAGCAAAGTAAAATTGGTAAATTGATATTGTTTATTAATATACAACATACATTTGCAGGCTTGTGTGCTCAATTAAGGCTTATAAACCTTTGTCAAGAAGAACAGATAGCACAATATAGAGTAGGACATCTCAAAGAATACATCCTGGGCTACGGCGGGATTCGAACCCGCCACCTCCACGCTTAACAGAGCGTTTGGCGGGTGATACCGCTCGGCCATAGAGGCCCAAGATTGGTGAAGAAAACTTTATAGTTTATAGTCGTCGTAGAACAGCCTACCCAGTTTTTGGGTTTATAACTACTAATGTTTAACTACGTAGCCTTGTAATTTTGAACCCTATCCAGAAGACAAGGGAACTCCAGGATAAAGTATTGGGAGAAATTTGCCTTCGTGGAGGACTTTTTGAGGAAATTAAGCCGCATTTGTATGGAGAGGAAAACCTCCCACGGTTAGCTAACACATGATCCGTTTACCACTGAGGGTATTTCATGTCAGCAGTGTGATCGGGGCATGCCGGATGCGGAATTCATATCTAACAGACATCGCTGGGATTTAAACCCGGTTCACCTCATTGGAAAACGAACGCTCTATCCTCCGAGCCATCGCGGCTGTGGTTAAGAGAACTGTACAACATACGGATTTATTGTCTCTTAATCGTCTTCAACCATCCGTAGAATAAGAACAGGCTTTTCCCTTAAATCTTCCTTAGCACCTTGGTGCAAACCTGTTTGCTTAACCATTTGTCCCGAAATGTTCATCCATGAGAGTTTTCAAATAGCCAAAAAGAAATCTGGCAATGCCACATCAGAACAGAAAAGCGGCAGGGAACCGTTGGTACCATTTGAATTGGCCAGGAAGTTTGTCTTGAAAAAGTCAGAGTGCCAAGGTGCGTTGTCGTAAAGTTTTGAAACGTAGCTTTGTTATTTTTTAATTTTTGGATCGTAATTTTTTGGAATGTATTATGTCTGTGTCCCTAAATGAATTCTCAGTTAACGGTTTGAGTTCACGTGGTGGACGTCGTTGATGACCTTTCTGCTGGAACCTCGTGACACCCGTAGTGGCCAATCACACAGCGTGCGAATTCGCGTATGTGTATTCGGAAATGGCTCTGTAGACTAGGCGTTCTGACAAAAAATGATCACCAAAATGTTATATTTTTTAATATAACCGTCATTGAATAGCCGACTCAATTTTTGGGTTTACGACTACTCATGTTCCACTCCGTAGCCTTGTCATTTTGAACCCAATCCGGAAGGCAAGGGAACTTATTGATCAAGTATTGGGAGAAATTTGCCTTCGTGGAAGACTTTTTAATGGCAGTAAACCCCATTTGCTTTAAATGGAGAGGAAAACCACAACAACCTCCCACAGTTTGACTGACAGCAAGAGGACTCTAACCTATGACCCGTCTACCACTGAGGATATTTCACGTCAGCACTCTGGTTGCTTGTGTCACGAAAAGAGAAATTCCAATGTAAACTCGTAGATTTTTACATAAAACTTAATAGCAATCCTTCCTGCCCTACTTGGCTGCTTGCCGAAGAGACAAAAAAAAAAAAAAAAAGGAAAAATGTCTGTCTTTATTCACCGGATGGTCGAACCACACGCGTGTAAGCTCATCACTTTGTTTATCGATATTAACCCATCTGAACGTGTTGGAACACTTATAAACTTCACAATAAATTCAGTGATATTACTTTCGGAATACATTCTGTAATCTTTATGTAACTTCAGGCGAATAGTTTATTTGAATGCGCAACTATGCAGATTACGTTGTAAATACCATTGGGTTTAGCTTTTCAATAAAAATGTTGGTCTGGGTTTATTTCATCAAGTTAGTGTTTCAACCTATCAAGGAAATTAACCACTTGTATTAATGTGCATCGATATTTATTAGTGATTCACAATTATTATTATTTGCTCTACTGTCAATCATTATTATTCTGGGGGTAAATTAAAAACAAACCATTAAAGAAAAATAAGTTAGACATAAAAATAATAGCTGAAATTTAACTCGCTATTTTTAAATGTATGTTTGGATCAGCCATTTTCAGCCTTGTGTTTCAATCTAAAAAGGAAAAAAAAAAAAGAAAAAAAAAAGACGCGCGTTGATAAGTAGCGAATTATACATCGTTTTTCCTTTTTCTTTCAAAAAATAAATTTAATATACATGCATCTCCTTTAGCAAATCATCATTCGAAAAACTAATTTAAAAAAATTATAAATTATTTTTGATTTTATTTAAGGCAAATTAAAAAAAAATTATAAATAATGTATTAAATTATTACTTTGCTTCAGTTTATTTATTAAAAGAAAATGCAAACGTATAATCTTCTGTTCTTCGTAGACAGTGAAATATGCTTTTGATCATTTCAGTAGGGAAAGCTTGGTTGGTAGGGCCTGGACTCAATAATGACTGGTATACGTTAAATCTGTCGGTTCACAAAGTCCTCCATGTTCCCATAACAAATTAAACCTTTGGGGGTACTGGATTGGAGATTGATGGTTCTCTGATTCAGGTCAAAACTAGTATGAATGGGTCCGCTTTATAAACGGGTGACGTAGTAGTCGAATTCATGGCCATAGATGGCACCACTGGAAAACAAGAACAATCGCACTCCCAGTGTCTTAATGGCCTACGACAACAACAAAATCATTTCAGTTCAATCAAAATATGTTTTTCTGAAAGAGGACCTTCCATTTTTAAACATAAATTATGTTATTAATTCAACTTAATTACATTACTTAATTATCATTCCTCTTAGCGAAGAAGGACGCTTACTTAGTATTGTAAGAAGTATCTGTTAGTATTGCTGTCACGAGCAAAATAAACACTATTTTTTTTAAAAAAATGTAAGTGCAATAGGGTAAATGAAAGAGACTATTTTTTTTATGCAGGTGGTGGATCACTATTTGCTATTCATTGCGAATGTGAATACTACAATCCTAGAACTGACCGGTGGTCACCCATCGCTTCCACATCACACAGGAGATCTCGAGCCGGTGTGGCTGGAGTTGGAAGACTGGTTTATGCGGTTGGAGGGTGAGTCTCTTTAAACAACATATCTCTCGATAAACGAAAACTTATTAATCTGAAAATTCATCAATCAGTTACTAGTAGCAACCAATAGGAATATGTTTCCATTCATATAAAACCGTCCAATAGTGTGCAAACTAGCGGTTCACAATTTTTTTCAGCTAGAAAATCTTCTAATGATCAACCCTTAGACTTAACCCTAGACCCCTTTGGCAGAACCATTAAACTTAATAAACAGTATCAATTGTGAACAACGAAAGATTTCTAAAATATTCTGCGTGAAAAGGAAAATTTTTTTTGTCCGTGGTCAATAACAGTCTCAAAGTTTGATGAGACAGCTGAATATACAGGCATCTAGTCTAGTTCTCAAAATAATTTTGGGGAAAGAATACGCTAAAAATGAATAAGTTGAGGTATGGCTTTCGTTGAAATAAAATCGAAAAAAGGGAGTAAATATACAATAAGAATGAATATAAGTCAAGAGAAACATAGTTCTTTATTGATGAATGAGGTTATCTCATTTTAAAATTAAAGGTTCAATGCGAAATACAAGAGAATTTTATATAAATAGTCTCTTGTTAGGTGAAACACTTAAAATACTGTGAGTTTGCTATAAGGTTGGTCAATGTTCTTAGTTTGATCAATTATTGCATTCCAAGTGTACTTTTTTTTTTACTACACGTGTTTTCCAATGGATGGTTGACCGAACGTGAACAATAACAAGCTTCCTAAAACCGGATGATATTTAGAAAACCTCCGAGATATTCCTCCGCCTATGAGGAGCTGCGTGAACAGGCTTAATATTCTAGAAAGTTTTATTAATGTGACTCAAGTTTAAATTTGCGCGTAATTATACCATTCATAAGAATATTCTGTAATTTATAAATTCAAACAGGTCGTGAGCTCAAAACAAATTTAACATCACAGCATAAATGGAATGTAGGGCTAGCCACGTTTTGAGGGTTATCCCTAATTTGGCGATATTTGTGTAAAATAGCGCCGCTTGTTATTTTTTAGGTAGCATCATAGCAAGCTTGCGGAGTCTTCCGAATTCATTTGTTGCCTGTTTCGTTGAAAGTTAGATAGAAAGAACGCGTTATATTGAAAACACTGCAAGTATAATTATGAGGGTCATTTAAACAAAACCTGGTTAGTGCGTCTAACTTTGCATTAGACGTAATGGGGCTCCAAGTAACTGCGTGCATGGCGGCAGAATCTATTCGCAGAGAGACTGACTCTGCATAGCGACAGTGTGGTTGCACGCCGAATAGAAGGTGATCACAGAAGTTATCGTCCACTACGGGACATGCAGGTGAGTAAGCAGGAACAACGAGGAGTGAGGACGCTGGAACATCCACAGTACAGTACAGACCTTTCACCATGTGACTTGCATGTTTTTGGACCTCTGAAACAAGCTATTCACGGACATCGATTCACAACGGATGTGTGTGACAAGTTCCAGGCGAGGATTCGACAGCAGCCTACTAGCTTCTTCAAAGATGGAATCGACCGGCTAGTGTCGCCATGGGATAAATGTGTCAACAATTATGGCTACTATTTTTGAGTATGCGTACTGTGTAAAACTACATTCGTTACCCTTATTTACACTAGTGACCGGGTTTCATTTGAATGCCCCTCATAAATTGGATGGTGCGTTATTTCAAGCTTAGGTGTCTGCGCTTAGCTTCACGCGGTCAACCATTCAGATATGAACCTTCCATCTCTTGATATGTAATATAAATATTCTTGCACGTAGTTATGATGGCTCCAAAGATCTGTCTTCCGTGGAGTGTTACAATCCTCTGACCAATAAATGGTTGCCCGTGCCACCGATGGGGACGAAGAGGAGTTGCCTTGGCGTCGCCACCCTCAACGGACTACTCTATGTGGCAGGGGGATACGACGGGGCATCCTGCCTCAACAGTGTCGAGAGATACGATCCCCTAGTGACGACATGGTCCTCTGTTACAGCAATGGAAACCAGGAGACGATATTGCAGGATGAGTGTATTAGGTTTGTCTTTTCTTTTCAGTACGTATTAATGTTGGATAATATTTAGACTTCATTTGATATAATGCATTTTTGTACTTGGCTGTAAAAGTCACCACAGTAAGAACTTTCCTTCTATTCTCCGAATATCTTCAGCATCCTTAAACCTTCCACAAAGTAATTTTTTTTTATAATTGGTTTCAAAATCAAGACAGAAACATAAACTCCTATGACAAACCACACCCTAATACTGCCAGTAATTCCACTTATTTAAGTTATATCGCGTTAAATATGCCTAAAATTATTGATGGAACGCGTAATTTTTCTTCCAAATCGCTCCAGAAACATTTTTGCAATTTAAGAATAGTATTTTTATAAGAAACTAATGGTTACAAAAACTTATTATTCTTATTTATGGATGGTGTCACTAGGATGCGCTGCAAACTCTTTACTGCCTATGCTTCCAGGTTACGGTAAAAGAGAACATAATGTATTAACTTTTGAAAAAATAACTCTGATCTTCTAAGGATAGACTACTTTGACTTATTCTTTGCTGAATCAATTACTTATCGCCTTTTTTTCCTCCTAATGATAAAATATCAACTTTTTTTATATACTGCGTCTTTAAATGGGAATTATATACTAATTTAAATAAAATCCCGTTTTTAGTATTTAATGATCAGAAAATTTTGATTTCTGGAATCCTAAGGATACACATTTTACAAATTCTAGCGGAATCGTTGGCATGGTTACCGCTTCATTATATATAAGTAAAAGTTCAGCAGATTTTAAGAAATATAAATTTCATGATAATTGTTGCATAATGTACCAAATATTTATAGTCATCAAAATAGAAAACTGCAATATTTTCCAGTCATGATTGGCATTAAATATGCTTGAAATGTTGTTTACGCGTAATATTGAATAGTAATAAGCAGTTAATTTAAAGATTTCTTTAATTAATCTAAAAAGGGAGTTCTGAATAAAAATAAACTGAACATTTTAGAAAGAAAAAAAAAGTTTTAAACTGATTTCCATAAATGAGGCTCGCTTCATTATATATTAGTAATATTCATTTAAATATTCAAGCAAGCCGTGCAAAAATCTTATTTCAATAGAGAGTTTAGGAAACTTACTCACTTTTAGGGAATTTTCTAAAATGTACAAAAACTTGAAGAATTTTTATTAAACCAGTAGAAACTCCAGTGGAGTTGGCAGTTATACATTGTCATCTAACCTAAATTAGAGAGTTACGCCAACAGCATCAAAATTTTCTGAGAGATTTTGAATGAAAAAATAAGAGTCAGTTACTATACTTGGTGAAGTTTCTTTGAGCTCCGATTTCTGAGTTCTTGATCATCTTGTATTTGATTTTATTGTTATTTTGAAGACGATAAATTGGAATAATTAAAATTAGAAAGTGAATTTAAGTATCAGTTTCTGACTAAGCAAACAGATACGAAATTACAGCAAAGTTTCCTGATACTATCTTAATCAGTTTTCTAATTATTAAAATATTTTGTTTTTAGCTCATTAGCAAACATTTCTCCTAAAAATAGCTTTTTAACAACAATAAAAAAAATTTCTTTTTGCATTTAATAGCATAAATGACTTTATTACAGTATGAAATAGAGATATCAAAATAGAATTATTACTTAAAATGTATCGTTATATAAGGATATTTCTGAATATAATAGGTACTTTCAAAGCAAGAGAAATGAATACATACCTATTATTTGAGATTCTACCCGACAAAAGTACAGTGTCAATGACTGTATACCAGGAAATTTTTTACCCCCCAAAAATATACTAAATGAGTACGTAATTCACAAAATATTTTAACAAGTTATTCAGGGTTGTCACTCAAATCAGGAAAAAAAAAATTTCCTGTACACATTATACGGAATATATTAAGAGGAAACACGATTACTGCGCTTTTGTGTGAGCTATATAAGGCTAACTACTAGTTTTATCTGCTGCAAAAACTTAAGAGAAAAAAAAAGGAAGAGCTGAACATACTTAAATAATACCATAGTAAATGAAATAGTTTAGTATAGCTGAAATATCATCCTTAAATATCCCATAGATTATGTTTTGAGTGGCCACCATTTTTTAAAAGACTAAAATAAAATTCCCTGTATTTTACCAGTTCGCAAAAAAGAAAAAAAAATCAAAATTCCCTGTCATTTTAGGTGATTCTTAAATTCCCTGTGGAGACCCTGTTATAAGAATTTAATGAACACAATTTGTATTTTAAGTGTAATCGTTGCGAAATAACTTGTATAACTTATTAAGAGAATTTCACAGAATGTAATTTTAATTTAATAAAATTCTTTTCTTGGTATATACTGTGTGTATATTAGAGAATATTGTGTTTTGGTATAGATGGTGCCATTTACGCTGTTGGAGGTTATGACGGTATCAATTACGTATCTTCGATGGAAAGGTTGGACCCAAGAGTAAGAAGCTATTTATTTATTGAAATTCTAAATATATCCAAGTTCGTAGAATGGATTGTTGACCATGTAAAGCTAAGCACAGATTTCCTATTGATTTTTACGCTTGAAAAAGGATATACTCGTAGTGTTTATAATATAACACGTTCTTTCTATTTCAACGAAACAAACAAGATATGAAGACTCCTACAGCCCAAAAAATAACTAACGGTGATATTTTATAGCCAAATAAGGAATAAAAATGGCGACCCTCAGTTTGATATTAATTACAGGAGACTCTCATGAATAGTAAAACAAAACTTCCAAGATTATTAAGCCTGTTCACAAATCGCGACATTAAGCGAAGGAATACACCGGAAGTTTTAAATAATACATCGGAAATAATAAAAATAACCAAATAAAAAAATCGGAATACTACAATAATACAAAAGTATTTCTCAAAACTTTAAATTGATAATTAAAATAAAAAACATTAAAAAAATAAGAATGATAATATTAGAGTTTTTTTTTCGGTAGTTGAAAAAAATTCTTTCAAATTAAAAATATGCTGCTGCTTAATAAAACAAAAATCTAATAAATTAGTTTGGTGAATCATTTCTTAATTCATGTTATATATTTCAAATAGAAATTCTTTTTTTTTTTTTTTAAAAAAAGCTGTTACCCCTGTGGAAGGGTAAAAGGCAGTGATACTTTTCCTTTTTAACAAATTTTTGTTGGTAAAGCAATAGCATTTAGTAGGTTTTTTTTACCTTTCAAATACATAAAGTTTAAAATGTTGAATTTAAAATTGACTTTTAATGAAATATTGCATGTTTATTTAGGTGATGTATTTTTAAAAGAATTCAAAATTATAGCAATTAAAATTAAATATATCATACTGCTTATTGCATGTAAGTTATTTACATTGCAACCTTTATATTTCATACATCATGTCTTAATTCATCTTAAAAAATAGCTAGTTTTAGTTACTTTAAAAATTTATTTCGTTTGTAATTTCTTCTTTCCTTCATTCAGCGACCTTTCACCAAATGTTTTTGAACGCACCTTGTATTCATTAAAGTTATCTTACATGGCATCGACAAGTTAGGGTGATGGAGAAAAATCTTAAAACAATTATGCGATTAATTAGAGAAAAATTAACAGGAAAGTTGCATCAAAATTAGCTAGATTTAAGTGATTAAAGATAATACAATCATAAAGATTAAAATAAAATTTAGAAATAAATCTTGAAAGCCATTCTTTTTATTACTCATTTTTAAATAAGCTTAATGCAAGGATTAATTTAATGATACAATAATATAGACCATTTACGGTGATGACTGACCGGTTTCAAAATAAAAAATCTCAGAAACGGAATATCTATTGTGTAAGCTATATAATTTAAAAAAATTAGTTACAAACGTTGACAACAGGTGGCACTGCAGTAAAGAATTATTGAAAAGATGACAAATACCGTAAAACTGTAATATTCTAGTATTAGTCACACTTTATTCAATTTAGTCTTTCAAATACAGTGATACCTCGAGATACGAGTTTAATTCGTTCCATAACCTTGCTCGTATGTCAATTTTCCCCATTGAAATTAATTGAAATGCCATTAATCCGTTCCAGCCCCAAAAATGCTATCCCCAATTATTTTTGTTACGTGTTTTTGAATAAGAAAAATGTATTTATAAATGACAAATATTGTGTAAAAACATAATAAAAGAGAATGTAAAGCACAAAAAAAAAAAAAAAAACTGGTTTTATAAAGTGCACATACATATTTGTATTTTGGTCACTTAAATGCAACTTACACACAACTTAAATGCTACTGTGTGCTTAATTTTAGTCACTGCATTTCTCTTCACTGGTCTTCGCGTTTTTAGCCGGATTAAAAAAAAAAAACTGTCCAAGAAGGTTTGTTTCCTCCTCCTTTTCAGAATGCTACAGAAAAGAGTTAGGCAAGGGTCATTAAATAGCTCCGATGTACGACCAGTTGCAAGTTTTCGGAGTGTTTCTTTACCACGAACTGTGAAATTCTCTTCCACATTCTCAAGAACTCTTTTATCTCACTTGTAGAGATAGCCTCCTCCACCTCTGGCTCTTCCTCGAAACCAATTTCTTGCAGAACCCCCGAATGCTGCTGCAACTGTAACTCTTGTAGTTCTTCGGTCGTCAGTTCCTGAAAGTGCTCCTCGGCGAGCTCGCTCAAGTCTCTCTCACCCATCACCAGATCCATGGATTTTCCCAGAGATACAATCTCCTCCTCTATTGGCACTTCGGGTTCGAATCCTTCTAAGCTACAGACTCGGGCGACAGCACAATTTTCGGCTACAGACTCACTCAGGCTACAGCTTTCATGCAGAGGTCAAGGTCCTCGTTGTAACACTCATCCAGGCCTGATCTATAATTCTGAGGTATATCACGATGTTAAAGTGGTCCTTCAAGTACTCTCGAAGGGTGAGGTTTGTGTTCTCTATCACCTCAAAGCAGAGCCGGAACAGGTACTTAGTGTACAGCTTTTTAAAATTAGAAATCACCTGCTGATTCATGGGCTGCAGGACAGGAGTGGTGTTAGGTGGTAGATAGAGAACCTTTATAAACTTGAACTCTTCGAGGATGTCATGTTCGAGGTTCGGTGGGTGAGCAGGAGCATTGTCGAGGACGAGAAGGGCTTGCACGGCCGTTCCTCGTATCTCAAAACAAAATTTCGCTCCCTCGACAGCTCGTATGTTGGGGCACTCGTATCTCGAGGTACCACTGTATTTAGAATACAAGTTTTAAACCTCCTAATCCTGTACGGCAAACTACTTTTACGTATTAATATGCTAGAACTGATCGCACTGTTCACTGCTGGCGTGCAGCGCCATCTGTCTACTACCTTGGCAACTAAATTTTTTTTTTTAAAGTTTTCTCTATATTTAAATTTCTCCATAGCTCATTGATCTTGAGATTTTTAATTTTGAAATGTATCAGGTCATTCTTTTTTGGATGAAAGTTTGTATTTTAGATATAGTTCGTTCACTAGGAGTTGGCACTTCATTCCACCTCCTCGGACGAAGAGTTCATTTCAGCGCGGGAGTAACAGGAGAAACGTCTCCGCTCTTGAAATTGAGACAACCCTTAATCCGTGCCAAACGCAAACAGTGAATTTTTTTTCAGTCACTTACTTCTCTTTACCATCTGCTATTATACCTTTCGTTACTCTAACTAATTAAATATATTTTAAATTTAAAAACTGTTTTCCCAGCAAAATGTCCCAAAAAGGACAAACTATTCACTTAAACTATTCAATAACATCAAATTTATGAAATATTTAATGTTAAAAAAAATGCAAATAAAGATGGCGAAATAAATATTTTTGTCATACGATCGCCAAATCTCCCAAAAATAGGGAAATAGTATCGTTGGATACCACGTGATAAATGTGGAGCTAATTGCCAACTCATGGTAAACGAACTATACATTCAAGACTTGTTTAATGGTAGCTTGTTAAGACTATGGGTGTGTTGTTTGTGTACAGGAGGGTAAATGGCAGCAGATGCCCCACATGATCAACAGACGGAGCAGTTGTGGAGTGGCTGCCCTGGATGGCATGCTGTATGTGGTTGGGGGTAACGACGGCAGCCTTTGCATGTGCAGCGTCGAGAGATTTGATCCAGTGAAAGGAGCTTGGGAGGCCATGGCATCTATGCACACTAGAAGGTAATTTCCTTTCTATCTCACACTGCAAACTTGATGGGACAAAAATACTTATCAACAAAAAATTTGTCCACGGTAAGAACTTCCCCCGCCACAAAATATGCTGCTATGGAAACAAGAATAGCGCATTTCAGAAAGGGTAACTTTCTTTCGACGACCTCAGTGACCCCACACCCCTACTTGAAATAGTTATGATTCGTCACCAGTCCAAACGAGTGGCTAGGGGAGTTCTTACCTTAAACAAACTATAGTAACCTTTGAGCAGAACCACCGTGGCTCAGGGCCCCCAATGTGATGAGGATGGCTGGTGGAAAAGAATCCTGCTACCAGCTCGCACTGACCACGGTACTGTCTTAAAATATCCAGTGTTAGATTATGGGTTGCCACAGGGTAAGGCTAACCATGGGAGATTTTCTTTAGCATGTAACAGAAATGCAGGTTAGTTCCAACGAAACGTTCTCCACAAAGGCTTCTGTTGTCAAACTATAAGCATTAAGTTTGATAATGCATTGTCAATAAACAGCATTGAGGCAAACTACAGCTTGCCCCAATATTTGATCCCTTGTTTATTGCTGGATTGAATTCAAAACATGGCTACGGAGTTCAATAATGATTATTGTAAACTTAAAATTGGGGAAGCTGTTCGATGCCAATAAAATAAATCATTCATTTCCTAAAAAGACTCATGAAACTTACGCAACTAAATGATTTGACTTAACTGGTCAAATCTTAAAATGGGTGAAACTTCAAAAATGATTAATTTTTTTCAAGAAAATTCACTCATTTTCCATTCTTTTTGCAGTTTGTTCTTACAGTCACAAGCATTATTGTGATTAAATTGGTAGTACAAGTGTAAGTCAAAGTTGCTGAACAATAATTTCTAATATGTTTTTTAAGGTTCTAATTATTTAAACACTGCCAGATAATAAAGCTAGAAGTTTTATTGAGAAAGAAAGTAAAATCTCCGCTTAAAATAAGCCCAGCAGTTAAGGTCCTGGATGAGATAACAAAAATGCTTATATGATTGTCTTTGATTTTTCAAAAAAAAAAGAAGAAGAAAAAAAAAGCACTATTTAACAAACTTAAATTTTTGCGATTTTTTTTCGAGGAACTAAGAACATTTTGGAAATTTCTTTGTAAAATAATTTCCAAATAGAGAAGTTAATTTTCTATTTAACGAACTTTTTTTTAGATCCACTTTCCCAAAACATTTCAAACTTGTTAACGCATTTTAAGGGGGAAATGACCTTGAGTTGATTTTCGAAGTCACTAAACTTCTAGAGAAAGCAGTCAAATCCTTTTTCATTTCAAACAAAATTAACTGATTTTATCAGTAGCAATTAAACTTAAGAACGCACGTTTTAGTGTATGTTTAAAATTACTTTTATAATAAATGCAGCTATCATTTTATACATAAATTTAGCCTTTTATTCTAGTTGAAAATGTATGTAGCACGATAGTGTAATGCTCTATTCTTGCTTTCCATGTAGATTTCTTTTATGGTTAAGATTTATAAAATAAATAGATTACAAGATAACGGTGTATCAATTGCTGTTTTAGTTGTATCTAGTGTTTGTTTTATGTTGTTTAAGTATTTCAAAAGGTGATTTTCCGTATAACTAACTTTATTAACGGGATTTAGCGGCTTCGATAAATAGAGGTCCGACTGTATGAGTGCTGGTTCTACAAGCAAAAATTTTTTCTTTTCGTATTTTTGACACCATCGTTAGCATACCATGAGCTTGTCTACTGTTTCTTGAATTGTATGAGTTTCTTCTATAAATGCATCTGTTTCTATAAGGTTTAATTAATTTTTTGTGATGCTTTTTTCATTCTTCCATGTAGGCTGCATATTTCTATTGAGTTTGATAAAATGTTATGGATTACAGGATGTTTATCACCGTAACTAACCATGTTTTGTACAAATGGAGAAATTAAAGAGATAAAGTTAGAAACCAGATGGTATATACTTGATAATATGCTAGCAGCAGATATATACATACTATATAAGAGTTTAGATAATGCAGTTACTCAATCATTTCTACCACTATTCGGCAACATTGCATGTTAGCCCCTGTTGCTACAAAATTAACTACATCTGAGGAACACCATCAATTTGCCCTTCAGTTAATCTTCATTGGGTAATCAGGAAAAGATAAAGCTATTTACCTTAGAAAGAAACTTGATTTACGGCATCTTAAAGCTGACATGTTTGAAAAGTGACAACCCATATAAAAATAAAAAACTTTAATGCGTAAAATTTTTATTACTAAAAATGAGACATTTTAGAAAAATAGACTAAGTGTGGCCACTTTCTTAATAAGGACTCCCCCTACTCATACCTACCAACATTGGAGAAATAAAATAACGGGGATTTTACTAACCGATCCAATTTTAGGTTTACGACTACTGACCTTCAACTTTGTCATTTTGAACCCAATCCAGAAGACAAGGAAACTCCTGGATTAAGTATTGGGGAAAATTTGCCTTAGTAAATGCTTTTTTTTTTTTTTAAAGCAACTAACCCGCATTTGCGTTACATGGAGAGTAAAACCTCACACAAGTACTTTAAGGAACCATTGTATCCTTATTAATTAATTATCGAACCTTACCTGATAGACTATTTTCTCATTCCTTCCTACACTATTCGGACATCTAGTGGTATGGACTTAGAGCGGACGTATTATTGTACGTACCCAGAAATTTTCCTGGGGGGGGGGGGGGTCATCAGATCCCCTTACCCACAAATAATTTTTTTATTAAAAAAATTTGTTTTTTAAATATTTTTTTGAAAAAAAAAAAAAAAAAACTGGGGTTTTTAATGCTAGTCTTCTCATTTATTTTTTTCATAATGAACAATACATAAATAATTCAAGTATTCAAAATCTTTACATAATAACTGTAATGCGTTTTTTAGAAACTTTGGCAAATCTGCCAATGATTTTTTTCAACATCCAAATCAATTTCTCGATGAATGTTTAATAATGCGAGTCCATTTAATAGTTCTTGATTTTGAGTTGCTCTAAGCCAAGTTTTGAGACGTCGAAGAGTTGAAAAGGAACGTTCTGCTTCAGCATTATTAATGTTAACAATGAAACTATGACGAATTTCGTTTTAAACTTTTCGATTATGATTCTTGAAACAGTGAAGAACATAATTAGATGGGAAAGAAAATCGATTTTTCCGACCTACCTAGGTGTATATGTCCCCTTAAATAATTTTAAAAATATTTTATTTCTTTTGTAAACCATTAAAAAAATTATTATTTTTTTTTTCCAATTTGGGGGGGGGGGGGTCATGACCCCAACCCCCCCGGTCCCCCCTTTTGCAGCCAGCACACGTCTTGGAAGATTTTCCCACCAGTTTTTGATAGGTGGCCATAGGAGTTGACTCCCAACACAGCCGAAGTGAGTGACGCTGGCTACATAATCTGCTCTCAAATTATTCCCAAAGGTGTTGAATGGGATTAGATCTGAAAAGGCCAGTCCAGCTTTTGAACACCCATATCGTCTGTGCAAGCCTCTATGCGTGAATGCAGAGTTTCCATAGAAAAAAATGAACAAAATAGTTGCGTTTAGTAGCCTAAAGCATGAAAATAGTTGCCTAAATAAGAACATAATTTTTTCAATAATATTAGTAAAATTTTATTAAATGACTTAGTTTTCATGTAAAATGATCCATTTAGTCGAGTTGGTTCCAAATATGATAATTCTTCTGTAAGCGTTAATGTTCTAGCAATAAATTTTTATAAAAATATTAGTATATTTAAGGAAAATTAAATATTTTAATTACTAGATATCCATCAAAAAATACTTTATATAAAAAAACATACTTTTTCTAAATAATTTTCCCTTTTTATCAATGATTGATTTAGCAAATATATATACATATTTGAAAAGTGATTATTTAAATTCGAAAATCACACATTAAAATCACGTAATAAAAATTGGATTTTTTAAAAATCCTGCAGAATTTCGTAACAATAACCATTGAAAAGGCGATCGAGATACAAAATAGACTTACAATAGAATCTCTGCAAACTGAGCGCACTAGAAAGAGAACTCAAATTTGCAATTCAAAATGTGTTATTTTTTTAACAAAAAAAATCATTGTGTTCAGGGTTATCAATCCAATTTATGCTAAAAAAATCATTACCAGGAGCACAGAAAAGTCTCTCAAGAGTCTCTTTTTCCTGAAAATAGTTGCTTTATTAACCTTTTCAGGCAAAAAAAGTTGCCATAGTTGCCTCAGGTTGAAAATACAGTCGGACCTCTTTTTAACGAAGTCGCTAAATCCCGATAATAAGTTCGTTATATGGAAAATTCGTTAAATAGAAAATCACTTTTTGAAATACTTAAACAACACAAAACAGGTTTTAAATTCATAAACACTAGACATAATTAAAATAGCAATTGATACACCTTTATCTAGTAAACTAGTATCTACTATTTATTTTATAAATCTTAACCATCTAAGAAATCTGCATGGAAAGCAAGAATAGAGCAAAACATTATCCAGTGTTACACCATCATGCTACTAAACTAAACAACTAAAAAAAGGCTAAATTTATGTATAAAATTATAGCTGCATTTATTATAAAAATAATTTTAAGCATATATTGCCACATGCGTTCTTAAGTTTAATTGCTACTGTTAAAATCCGTTAATTTTGTTTGAAATGCAAAGGGAAACGGATTTTATTGCTTTCCCTAAAATCTAAGCGGCTTCGAAAAACAATTCAAGGTCATTTCCCCCATAAAATGCATTAAGAAGTTTAAAATATTCAGAAATATTTTGGGAAATAAGGAAAGTAGATCTCAAAGAAAAAAAACCTAAATTAATCTAAATTTTCGTGTTAATTGTGGCATGTCGAGAAATTTTCTGGAATTCAGAAAGAACTATAATATTTAGTGGAATTTCGTGCTGCAACCAACTTGCAACTAGGACTGGGCGATAAACCGATGCATATCGATTCCATGCAATCATCGCCGATCAGATGTTTGAATTGACAATTTTTCGAAGCGTCGGGAATAGTGATTTACTGAGGTGTGAACGATATTTCCCGATGTATTGTTGACATCACGCGCGATGTTGAGCATTTTCCTCCGTAAGCGTGCAGTGATAGTTGTGGTGATGATCGTCGTCTTTTTTACATCGTGACTCATCGTTTTCTGACATAATGAATCCGAATGTGTTTGAGAATCGAAGTGCTGTTGAATCTCCTAGTTATGGAAGGGTTTTCTTTATTTGAGTGTGTGCAAATCTTGATTTTTTTTTATCCATCTGTTTAGTGTAACCGCTATTTTGCAGATTATTTCAAATATTGAGAAATTATAAAAAATACAACGTTTACTTAAAAAAAAATTCAACTTACTGATTGCGAATTTACCCAATATTAAATATAAAACGATGCATCAAAATATCGTGATACATCGCGATGCCAAAATCGTAACATCGCTCAGTCCTACTTTCAACCCTACCCGTGATTAAATTCAATTACTCATCAATTTTTCTTCATGTTTCTTAGAACAACCCACGAAGTGGTAGAAGCAGAGGGATATCTTTATGCCATCGGTGGCAACGATGGAAGTTCGAGCCTGAGCACAGTGGAGAGGTATGATCCCCGACACAACAAGTGGATGCTGGTCACCTCAATGAATCTGAGGAGGAGCAGTATTGGGGCTACTGTTTTGGAATGTCCCAACCTAGAGAGGATACTCTCATCTTCTGATGGTGCATAAATCTGCGATTTTACACAAACAGAATTTTATATTGCCAAGCTACTTTTTTTTTAAACCCTTTTCCATCATCATGGTGGACTCTTTTAAAATCTGCTACAATAAGAAAGGTACTGCAAGTGGCACTTTTTAAGAGAAGTTTTGGAGGCTAATTTCATGTTTTGGCAATAAGACTTAAATCAAAATGCATAACATTTTTAGTTTGATTTACAAAAGGTTCCATTTGTGTGCAATGCAAACTGTGTATAACTGCTGTTCTATACATGCATATATTATTTTTAAAAAAGTTACAATTTTGCTTCTTTAACCACATAATTTTGTTTCAAACAACAACAAAAAAAAAAAAAACACGCTGTATAAAATGTTACTAGAATTGGACAATTACAAAGCGACTCTTATTCGACTTGAAGTCGCAACACGTATGAGTTTTAAGTTATGTCTTTACAAAAAATAATTTTAAAAAAACAAAAAACATTTTCCTCAAAGCGTATTTAGTAGCAACTTCATTAACAATCTATTAAATATATTGTTTTATTTTTATGTTTACAAAGAGTGAATGTTTACATTGTACTAGTTTTTTTTTAAAACTTTTTTTTTTGATGCATCATTCACAGTTGCTGCTTATGTTTGTATGTTTTTTCATTATTTGCATATTGTTTAAGAAAATTTTGGAGGTAGAAAATATCTAAAACGGTATATCGAATATCTAGAAAATATATAAATCTGTGTGTTTTAAGAGAAAAACTAGAGAAAGGAAAAATAATTTTAGAGCTAAATATGTTTCTCTTGGTGATTTATTTTTTCCTCTCTGTCTGAAGCTAACATAACTTTAGCTATATTTGCCAGATTCGTATCTAAACTATACTTCAAGTGAAAAAGAAAAATTTCAGCAAACATTTCTGAAATATAGTTTTTACCCAAGTGAAAATTGCAATATTTATTAGTCGATAAGGGTCGCCTTGTATATGCCTGATCAACATAAAACTTTGCATGATTTTTTTTGTTGTTGTTGACTGAGACAAAATAAGGGAGTGGGGACTAAACTTTTAAAAAGTTGAAAGAAATATATACATATCATCCATTAAAAATCCCCAAAGTATTGATAAAAGTATATCAGGCACATAAACATCTTTGAAAAAATATAATATTGCAGCCCTGTGGCAGAATTTTTTTGGGCTTTCTGCGACAAACCTCTCCAGCACTAATATCTTTCTGCAAAATATTTTTAATAATAACTAGTATAATACTAGTATGTTAATAATTATATTGAAAGTAACAGAAACGTTGTATTCACAAAGAAAAGCCTATTTGTTTGGGTATGATAAAATTGTATGTATTTTTTTTAAAAATGAAAAATGTAATATTTTTTTTTCTAATATCTCAGGCGAAATTGTCACATTTTGTAAGAGGAAAACAGACTAATTATTTCTTTTTTTTTTTTTTTTTTTTTTTTTTTTTTTTTTTTTTCATTTTGTAAACCATCATCACATAAAAAAATAATTAAAATTTGTAAAATCTGTGAAGAAAAAAAAGAAAACCAAAATTAAAACATCACGTTAAAATTAATCATTCACGCTAAAATTAATCATTTCTTTCCCTCTGGAAGGGGAAAAAAATTCTGCAGAAAAGAAATTTTTTGCTTCAATATTCTTTATTTTTCATTTTTCTCAAGTAAGAATCGAAAATATACGAACATTTCTTTCCCTTCCAATGTGCGAAAAGGCATCTTTTAAATATAATTTTAAAGAAAAAAAATTTCAAAAATTTTTACATAAAGAAAACCAAAATTTTTTACTTTCTAAATAAAAATTCTTTCTGCAAGAAATCTGTAACGTTCTGCGACAATGTCGCCGTGTCGCCGCGATTCTGCCACAGGGTATTACTTGATGTGATATTTTTTATCTTATACTGCAAGATTTGTGAATTTTAATTGTATATTTGATTATCGAAAAATTCTTTCGCTTCAAAAGTTTCAAAGGTGGTAGAAAGTCTCAAGATTTCATGGAGAAAATCTTAAGTTGAAAACTAAAATAAAGGAAAACACAATACTAGAAAAACTGTGACAGTCATTTTGGTTCCTTTGGGTTATTCAATTAATGATAGTATTAGCTAATGCATAGCTGCCATCATGGAGAAGAAAAAATACAGTAGATTTTACAAAATATACACTTCATGATAATTGTTGCACAATGCACTAAAAATTTTACACAAAGGGAATTTTATAGTCGTCAAAATAGAAAAACTGCAATATTTTTCTGTTATGATTGACATTAAATGAACTTAATGATATGTATCATGTTTTACTCATAATTTTGAATAGTAATAAGCATTTAAGCAAAGACAGTTAAGATTTTTTTAATTAATTTAAAAAGGGACTTCTACATAAACTGAATACTACTTAGAACGAAAAAAAAAAAGAAAAAGATTTTAACTGATTTTTATAAATGAGGATCACTTCATTATGCATATGCAACAGCTATTTAAATGTTCAAGCAAGCAATAATCTGTGTAAAAATCCATTTTAATAGGGATGTTTTTATGAAACTTACTCAATTTTAGGGAATTTTCTAAAATGTACAAAAACTAAATTTTTATTAAATCAGTAGACCAGGAGAAACTGACAAAATCCAGCAGAGTTGGCAGCTATGGCTAACAAATTGACTTAAAATAAATAATATGTGCGAAAAATTTTAATATTTACGTAAAAAAAAAAAAAAAAAAAAAAAAAAAAAAAAAAAATTTAAAATTAAGATCCCTTCCATATATTTTCTGCAATGTTAAGAAGGATCAAATTGCTCAGTTATCAATTTCTTTGCATTCAATAAATATTTTATAATTACCAAAATATTTGTAGAATGCAAGGACATCTTTTTTAAAGCAGAGGTCAAGGTAGGAATATGATATAAATTTCTATTAACTTTTTAAAATATTTTCCAAGACTTTACAATACACACATATTTGTATGTATTGTAATCAAATAATAAAAGTAGAAAAAGTGCATGTGAGGTAAGAAAAATTTAGTAATTTTTCTTTTACAATTGCTATTTACACATTGAAGAGAATTGATTGAAAAACACAGAAAAACAAATAAAGTTTACTTTGCAATATCAATTAAATTTAACTGTATAAAAGAGTTCTTTAAAAGCAGATACTATGATAACTCATCGTTACATTTTAAAAATAGAAAAGAAAAGCTACTTCTGAAATGCATTGCCCAGGCTTACAAAAGAAAGGGGGGGGGGGGAGTTGTTAAAGAAAGAAATCTGCTTTCCAAAAAATTGTGACAGTTTTTGGAACAGTATATCAGATTATTTTTAAAAAAGCAAATTTTATCGCAAAAGGTTATAAAATATACTATTTTTAATTTCAAAAGTACCTTGTTTAGAACAGAAAGTTTTAACAGCTTGCAGTATAATGTTAGCAATACTGAACTCAGAAACAATTCAAATCCACGTCTGGAAAACTTTTACAGTACTGATACAGTTTAAAATTTAAAAAAAAAAAAAACAGTATCAATCAGTTAATTTTACTTTACACCAATATATAATCATAATTAATTCATGATATTCTTAATCAAATAACTTTAAAGTACGGTTCTGATTTGAATAATCCCAAAATGAAAACAGTGGATTGATATAACTCACAAGATTGGTAATTGCATTTCTCTGAAAAAAAAAAAAAAAAAAAAAGAAACTTACAAGTCCTTAATTCATCACCATAAACATTTGATAATATTTGGTTGATCAGGAAGTAATTTTGTTTTTTCTTAACAAGGACATCTACTTTTTCAACTCTGCACTGAAGCCCCATAATTATATATTTTGGCAGTTGATATAGCAAGGCTTGCTTGCAGAAAAGTTTGATTTTATGCAGTAATTTTTGATTGGTGCCTTTCTGTAAAATAAGGACAAAAATCACCTAGATAAGTTTTTTACCAAAGAATAAAAATTTTGCACAAGGGCTCATGCTACAACCAGGAAAACGGCAAAAGGTATTGGGCTAGAATGGACAATAGATGATTCAATAAAATATTTATTATAAATACTTCTAAAAGATAACCGCATTTTGTTTTCATAAAAAAACCAGGTTACTTATAGAACAACCCTGTATAAAATTGTAAATTGTGTTTCTTCTTTCATAGAATGACTGAATTCCCATAAAGGTCTAAACAATGAATCCAATGAGTAAAGCTATGTGCTTGAACATAGCTTTTATGCTAGCTTATGAACATAGCACATATTTAATTAGAAGTTCCCCGCTAAATTGGAGACATCTGATTTTGCGATTTCTAGCAAATTGAAATAAAAAGGTGTCAGATCAAATATCCAAACTTTTCAATTCTTTAAAATTATAAAATTCCACATTTATATTCTTAAAAAGTAGGATGTTCTGACCCAAAACAAAAAAAATCAGGACGAACAGAACAACTACGAACCCTAATTGCTGTATAGGGAAGAAACATTAAAAAATTTTTTTTTTTTAGCTTTCACGAGAACACAAAATAATTTATTCCCAGAGAATAAATTAAAAAATAAATAAATTGGCTCTTCAAGAAATCACTGCCATCTTCATTAGTTTCACTCTTCTCTTTTTATATATATATCATTTAGCAACATCTTAAGAGGATGCCTAATCCTAAGTTATCATCTCATAATGTATGTTCATTTATATATTTTCTTTTTTGAAACTTCATCTCTAGGTTTGTCTGAACTCACTTTTTCTACACTTTAAAATTAGCAATAAATGAGAAAGGACGGAAATTTTCTTCCGTGGTATGGCATCCTCTCAAACATTTGTTTTTATTGTTGTAATACGTAGTTGTATATATCTGAGGCAAAATCAAAGACTTTTCACTAACTTGAATTATTGCTATAATAATAGTAATGTAGATTTTTAATAAAGAAAACATTTTCTAATTTAAAATGAATAGAAATTGGTTAAAATTTGGCACTATAGACATTTTTTTAAACTCTTTTAGGATAAAAAAACTTTTATATGTCAGGTGCTTGAGGAATTGCTGACATAACATTGCCTTTAATATACATAAAGATCCATGAAAAAAATTAACACAAAAATTGATAGTTAAAGCAAAATACAAAAGCATCATTCCAGCAATTCACTATTAAGGAAAGCTAATTTAAAAATGTATATAGGCAATGTTTGCAGAACAGTTTGTATAATTAAATTATTAGTTTAGTTTCTTAAAATGTGGGACCTAATATATGTATAAGGAAAATATTTCATACCTGTTACACAAGAGGTACTCAAAATGTTTGACCAGTAAAAAAACTTAACCAAAAATGATTTACATAATTGTAATATTCATTTGTTGAACTGGTCTAGTCAGGGGTGATTGTGAGCTCAACTCAAAAATCCTGAAAATTTCTTGAGTAAAATCATGAATGACCCATTTTAAACGTCTTTATAAATTTAAATGAATAATTATTTGTAAGTTCACTTTTATCTCTAATCAATTTATTATTCTACCAGAAAAAAATATTTACGAATGAAAGAGATGCCTAGTATAAATTCTAGTTCTAATATTTTTAAATAAAATATACAAGAATTTCTGTACATAACTGTGATTGATTATCTCCTGAAACTTAGGTACCTTGGATTATCGGTAACTTCCGGATCGTAGTTGAAAACTACGGAAACCCGGAGCACAATCATCTCTGACTAATTAAAAGTATGTAGAATATAAGAATTTCACTGAAATCTTTTTATAAACTTCTAAGGAATGTAAAAAAATTATGCTAAAATTTTCACTTATTTTAAATTGAAAACTCCAATTTTTTATTATCTAAAAACAAAACATTGTGAGTACCTCATGTAATTTAACTCGAAAGAATAAATTTTTTAGAACATTTGTCAGTAAGTTCTTTAATGAGTTTGCTTTAAGGAAAGAACTTACTGACAATAGAGAATTCATCATACTGTGATAAACTGTCTAGTCTTGTCATTTGATTTTTTAAAAATATTTTATCATTATTCAATGTGCACTAGTATTTTGTAAAAAAGCTTCAGAAAAAAAAGAAAGAAAAATCTGTTCAACAATTGATGTAATTAACATCTATTATTAAACTTTTATTTGAAAAAAAAAAAAATTACAGTCTATGTCATTTGTTTTGATACTTGTATGCTATGCTTTTAATAAAATTATTGTTACTTCTTATAAACTCCTAGGTCTACTAAATCAAAATCTTTATCAGCAATGTTCAACATGAGTGCGTTGGCATTTACATAAACTCTGTTCTGTGAAGTGGCAATCTAAAGTTAGAAAGGAAAAAAAAACTATTAGTAACAGTACACTTTTAACTATAGGAGATCAGAATAAAATATTCTGTTCAACTCTACTACAATATTGGAGGGGGAAAAAGTCCAATTTTGTTTCGCAATAAGGTAGATCAGTGTTTCTCAAACTTATGACTTTTGTGCCCCCTTTCTAAATTTTTCGTATTGCAGTGTACCATTAATAAAAAAAATTATGTATTTTTTACAATTAATAAATTGCAAAAAGTTAAAAATAACAATTGGCTGTTGACACCCAGGGCTAAAGAGAATAGAAGGGCTGATTCACCTCTTTGAAGAAGCTCGTTGCGCCAAAGCTCTGATTTTCTCCAGTGACGTCACTGTGGCACAAAGCTTGCACTTTTACTTCAAGAACAGAGCATTCAGTCTAACTAGCTCTAGCTAATATTGGAGCATTCCTTTATGTGACATATTCCAAGACATTTGCTGTTTTATAAAATGATTTTCCTAGTTTATTGCAATGAATTTACAAAAATTTAAAACTATTAATGAAATGCCAGTTTGCGCGATTGCAACTTGCAAAAATTCTGATAGAAACACAAAAGGAAAATTATTAATTTACCACGTGTTTCCTAAAGTAAATGAACAACTATGTAAAGAATGGATTCAACGAATTGCAAATGAAATGACACAGTTAATAAAAATTAAAAATGGATAAAGTCAAAGAAATTTAAAGCGTATATAAAATATATAGTAAATAGTTAAAATTCTCCTAATTACATAACATATTTTTTAATGTAGTTATTCTAAATATTTATGATTTTCTTTTAATTATATTATCTTAAAATTAAATATCTATAAATTATTTTATCTTAAGTTTAAATATCTATAAACAATTGTAACATTTCAAATATCATTATAAACCTAAATTATTATTTTGTTTCAGTAATTAGCATTTAAGGTTGATGTTTCCTAATGATTAAGTATGAACAAATTGCCATTAACGGCATATCTTAAAATCAGGATTCTAAATTTAACCCAACTTATAGTTATCAAAAATTATGTAGATAAAAAAGTGTCCATATATGCTTTTCTTAATAATTAAAGTTAAAACTGAACTTATTAAAATAAAGTATTTATAGTGTCATTTTCGCCAACTAATAAACTATTTTTAAAATATAAAATGGTATTTTTTTAATATAATGACCCAGAAAGTTTGAACTATGTTGAAAGAACGGATATAATGTGTTAATTATGTAAAGTTTGAAGTGTTATAACCAGAAAAAGTATAACGTATTTTTACAGAGAGAAAGATGCAAAGTTATCATAATATCTTTGCTAGCAATCTACGAGATCTGTGTACATCAGGAGAGAAATTGTAGCTTCAGTTCTAAGAGCGGAATGAACTAGCCCTTCTCTCTTCTCTTTAGAATGGTTGACACCACTAATTATTAACTGTTAAGTCTGCAAAAAATAGCCAATAGAAAAGTACGTAATTGTAAATTTTCATGGCTAGCTTTGTTTTTAAATTATTTCTCGTTTTGTTTGTTGCAAGATATTTTGCATAGGAATGCGTACCTCCACTAAACTGTTTCCGCACCTCTGGGGGTACACATACCACACTTGAGAAACACTGCGGTAGAAGATGGATACAGGGTACCTGCTACATTTTAGACCTTCAAATCTGACTTTTCATGACTAATTCCAAGAATTTTTCATCACTAACAAAGTTTCTATTTTCTCCAACAAAAACACAACAATAAATTTAAAAAAGCATTATAATAACATTATTTAAAATGATAGGTATAACTAAAACTGATATACTCTGATCTTCAGATTTATAGATTTTAAAAACAGAGTAAAGAGAGAACTGAAGCAATAAAAAAGCTGAAAAAAATACAAAAGCAAATTTTTTCTCTTTTCTTTTCTACAGATACTTTTCTTGTTCATCGGGGAGGAAAAGAATACTGATTTTTCTGTTCTCATTTCAGAATTAAAAAAAATTTGCCAATGACTGGCTTGCTTCAGATAGAATTTTAAATTAATAAAGTAAAAAATAAATAAATAAAAAATTTGAAAATCGAGGAAGTTTAAAATATATTTCGCTGTAGAAATTGATGTTCTTTTTTTCATTCCTTGAAAGAACACCATTGTTTAGAACATGAAAAAAGCATTTTATATTTTAATAAAATATGGCTGATATGGCACATTCAGATATTCGGAACAACATGAAATTAGGGGGGGGGATTCCATTTTAAAAATTAGATTTTTCAGCAACCTAAATTCATGACTTTCCATGATTTTTTTTTTTTAAAAATAGTTAAAATCATGACAAATTCTGTTCAATATCAAAATCCATGACTTTCCAAGATTTTTCATGACTTTCCAGGCACGCAAATACCCTGTGTATATGATAAACCACAATTCTCCACAAAACATACTAACTTTGCGGATGTAAACAATAAAAATTGCACATATTTTCAACGATTCAAGTTTTGTATGCGTCTCAATTCGTTTAATTACTATATAAATAAACTACAGAAATAAGCCTATTTCCGCTAAATTTATTAGTTAGCTTCATTTCCCCCTATAAATAATAAATGACTGATTTCCCTTTATTCGTGTTTCATTATATTTGAATTTTAAAATGTATTTAAACCATTTATATTCTAGAATTATATTGGCATCCCTAGGTACGTTCATTATGATTTATATAAGGCAAAATTCTATGTAATACAGAATCTGGTTTTAAGGCTTGCATTATAAAGATCTTCTGCATAAAACCTGAGAAATGTGCTTTCCAAATTATAAATTAAACTATTTTTTTTAAATATTTTAAAATGTCATTACTTATTGAGCTCTCAATTTGTTTATCTCATGATTTGATATTATCAATATTAATATTATCATTTAATATTATTTCGCTTGATATTTTTTATTAGAACTAAATATTTTAACTAAAAGCGATTTGATAATATATTTATCGATAGCTATTATAATAATAGAAGTATTTATCTTTCAGTCGCCTTTAAGGAAAAAAAAAGAAAGGAAAACCTCTAGTTTTGAAGATAGTTATTTCTGACATTAAAGTTTTCAGTTCTACTATCCCAGGTTAATGATAACAAAAGCATCCAAGTAGAATTTAATCTCCAGGACTGAAGTTTAGCCTATACTCAGTCTTGCATGCCTAAGTATTTTTTCCCCCAACTTCATAGATCAGTGTTTCCCAAACTTATGACTTTTGTGTACCCTTTCTAAATTTTTCGTAATGCTGTGTACCCCTAATACAGGGTGCGTAGAGTTTTTAAAAAGTGCTTATTTTCGATTTGAGTTTGATTAATTTTTTTATTCGGGGTTTGTAAAAAATGCTTAATTTTCTATCTTTAAGAAATTTTTTCTATGCTGTGTCGATTGTCCTTCTAAATTACAAAAAATGCATGATTTTCACAATTTTCTTTGCAATATTTATCAGAAACTAGTTATTTTATGATGATTATTTAAAGGTTTCGGAAATATTTTTGATTTTTAATGATTCTATGTTTTTAAATTAAGAACTTTAAACGATAGAAAAAAGGGATTTTTATTACTGCACAGATCCTAATTATGATTTTTTTTTTTTTTTTTTTTGGATTAAAAATGTTTTTTGAGTGTTTAAGTACTTTACATTAAAGTACTTCAAAGGTGCTTATTTTTTGTTGTAAAATCTGGCTACGCACCCTGTTATAAAAAAAACAAACAATGAATGTATCTTTTACTATAAAGAAATTGCATAAAAGTTAAAAATCACAACTGGCTGTTGAAACCATTAATTATTAACTGTCAACTCTGCAAAAAATGGCCAATAGAAAAATACGTAATTGTGAATTTTCATGGCAAGCTTTGTTTTTAAAATAAAATTCTTTGAAATTTTCGTTTGTTGCAAGATATTTCGCATAAGAACGCGTACCCCCGTCATACTGTTCCCGTACCCCTAGGAGTACGCGTACCACACTTTGGGAAACACTGTCGTAGATTATCAACTTCTTCAGATATTAAATTATATACAACAGTCTGAATTTTTCTGTTCCCTAATTCATGAAGTCCACAATTCTAAGGGTATTTTCACTAATCTGCAAATCCAGATGCTTCTTCTAGATTTTTTTCCTTCGTCATTAGTTCTTAGCCTTTTTTAAGCTTATCTTCTAATATATTCCATGTACAATTTATGAGACTATACAAAGCCCGATCACAGTTATAAATGTCTCTCACTAATTTAAGAAATAAAATGGTTGTTTTCATTGTGACTGAGCAATTTAATAAAAACCCCTTTCAGGATTCCCTTTTGTAAAATAAAAAGTGTTTATATAAATGCAATTAATTCCTTTATTAACGTTTAATTTTAAAGAAGATACAGTTCTCCCCATTATCTATAAACCTGTTAGTACAGATAATTCAGATGGTTTATCATGGATAGTAACATAAAATGTTTAATAACTTCTACCACTAACTCAATTTTTAAAAGCAGTGAGAACCATGCGTATGACACCCAATCCAATCTAAAGCTATTGTTTTAATTTTAGACATTTCTTTTTTAACCGCTTCCACGAATATCCAGAGTTAACTCGGGTACGTATATATTGTAAATATTTATCATCTCGAGAAAACTCTCGGGCTTAGCAGAAATAGTCAGCGCATTTTGTTTTATCAAAGCAAAAAACATAATTTGCTGGATTTTTGCCAAGAAGTTTGGATTGGAAGTTGGCCAAGTTTTATTTGGGGGGTTTTTGATGTTGGACTGCACACCTGTTTTGTGCGATTGTATATACGATGGTTGCTGAATTTAGATAGCAGTAAGAGAGAAAAAAAAACTTATTCCTTCACTGACGTTTTGAAAAGTATCAATTTGTGTTGTCCCTCGTTTTAAAAACTATCATACAAAGACTAATATTTAAAATTTTTACATTTGCCTGAGATAACTCGGGATAATGAACTGATTGTAAATTAAATGTTCTTTAACACATAAAAAAATTTATAAATCCAACTTAAAACTTGTGTATTATGTTTTGTTTTAGTTCCTTGCATTTATTAATAAAATAAAAAAATAGGCTGATTTTTTTTCTCCAAAATAATTGGAAAGGGAAGTGGTTAATCATTAAAGGTCAATAATTTCAACAATTGATGGTTATCAAATTAAGAATTTTTTTTTTTTTTTTTTGATGATTACAATCATTTTCTATTTCTAAAAAAATTAATAAAAATGCAAATTTTGTGAGGAAAAAAAAAAAAAAAAAAAAAGAAAGCACAATTGACATACCGTTCTGGCAATATTTTGAGCAGCTCTTAATTTCCTTAGTTTCAAATAACCTGGATTCTTAGAAATTGCATCACCTAAGTGGTTTAAGTTAAGGGAAACACAATATTTGCACTAATAACTATCACAAAATGGTAGACATGCTTAAATATTTAACATAAATTGGGTACGAAACAAAAGAGAAACTTAAGTCTTTTTTAATCAAACATCATTTTCATATAAAATATTAATAGGTTAAAACCATAATATAAATTAAATGATGAAACATGCTTAACACTAAACATCCAACACTTAATCTATACCTATTTCTACCATAGCCGGTCAAATGATCGGACTTCTTGATTGAAAGTATGAAATATGGATGTTAGGAAGGAAATAAACTAAAAAAACTTCAAAATTGCATATTGCCAATTTTTATGTATTTAAAGCACAAAGAATAAGAATTTTTAATTCATTGCAGTTTTTACATATACAGAATGTTTTCATTGTACATTTTCCGTCAACATATTTCTTCTAATTATTATTTCTATAATTCTTATAATTATAATTAATATTATTTCTTCTAAGAACTGTCTTAATTGTTTTGACATTTTTCTGGGTAGATAAAAACTAGCAGTTATGAAGTAAAGCTATCAAAATGAAATTTAAACTGAAACATTTAGTTTCTTTTGTTCTCTACACAAAAATGCCAATCTAAAATTTTAGGTACTTTCATGAAATTTGAATTCACAGTTATTCTGATTGAACTCACTACGCAAGTCCTTGCAGAAATCTGCAACTCATTGAATGCAATACGCATTACATTGTTCTCCTGGTCAAATGACCGGTTGTGGTAAAAATAGGTATATGACAAGTATTATTCCAAACAAACAAAATACAAAAAAATAATAGAATATTAACTGCATATAATTGTTAGAAAAAGCCATGAAGTCAAATGTGCAAAAATGATAAGATGATCAGCAAATTTCCATGCAAAAGATCTTAAACGGACATTTGACAGGTTATGGTATGTTTAGTGTTAAATGTAACATAACACAACTTTTATTAACAGAAGCCATCAGATTACTAAAGAATGCATCATGATAGTCAATGGTTCAATGCAAGCATTCATCTTCTTGCACACATACAAACACACACACAATTGTATGCAAAGATAAGTTAAAAGGATAGCCAAATCTGGTGCATACCCCAAATTATAAATACCTTAGCATTTCTTTTAATTTAGATTTGTGGTTACAATTCCACGATAATCTTTAACGAACATGGAACCAAGATTCACAAACCACAGACTGAACCATTGATTCATATTAGTTTCTTCATCATGTGGCAGTTATTAAAAAATTATTAACAATATGTGACAATTATTAAATAAAAATTAACAATATCATAGCTGCCAACATGAATAGGAAAAACTCCAGTAGATTTTACAAAATAATTTCATGACAATTTTTTCATAATGTACTAAATATTTTACACATAGGGAATTTCAGGGATTTTTATAGTCATTGAAATAGAAAGATTGCAATATTTTCCAGTTATAATTGACATAAAATGAATTTGAAATATGTTTACTCACAATTGTTAATAGCAATAGGCATTTAATTCAACAAAGATAGTTAAGATTTTTTGATTAATTTTAAAAAGGAGTTCTACATACACTTATCATTTTAGAACAAAAAAAAGTTTTTAACTCATTTTTATAAATAAGGATCACTTCATTATGCTTTAGTAACACCCATTTAAATGTTCAAGCAAGCAATAATTTGAGTAAAAATCCATTAAGGTTTCTTTTTTTTATGAAACTTGTTCAATTTTGAGGAATTTTCTAAAATTAAAAAAAAAAAAAAAAAAAAAAACTAGAAGAAACTTTAAAAAAATAAATAATATGTGAGAAAAATATAAATATTTTATGTAAAAAAAAAAAAAACATTCTAAAATTAGTCATTTCAAATCAAGTTTTAAACTGAATATTATGAATGATGATCACTTCATCATGTATTAGTAATACTTGTTTAAATACTCAGGCAAGCAATAACCTGTCGAAAAATTCTATCTCAATAAGGATTTTTTTTAGGAAACTTACTAAATTTCAGGAAATTTAGGAAAATTTCACAAAACCCAGAAAAATTATTAAACTAGTAGACCAGGATAAAATTGGCAAAATCCAGTAGAGTTGGCAGCTATGCAATTTCTTTTTTTCATTTGAAGTGTAACATTCATATGATCAAAGTACACACATCTTTGATAATATGAAAACTCTACACACACAATTGCAGAGCTCCAATCAAAAGTATAACTGAATTTTTTAACTCAATATGTATAAAAAATGAAAAGTAAACCATTTTTGTATATATATATATATATATATATATATATATATATATATATATATATATATATATATATATATATATATAGGACCATTTCTGTTACAATAATGTAAGAAAACCCCTGTAACAGAATTCAAAATAACACACCATGTTGAAGCTATTAACACCTTAAAAAATTACAGAACATATAGATATAAAGTAATAGTTAATTTAAAACAGACAATAAACTTACGATATTTTCTAGAATGGAATACTCATGATACAGGGTGTGTAGCCAAATTTTTCAACAAAAAATAAGCACCTATTAAGCACTTTAAAAGAAATCATAATTAGGTAGGATTGGCAAGCTTTTAACAATTAAAGATTTTAAATGTCGTCAAAAAAAAAAAAACTTTTTTCATAATTTTTGACAAGTGTCAAAAATCATTAAATTTTGTATAATGTAAAACGAATGACATTTTCATATGCTATGGACATACGGTACGCCGAAATACATTGGAATGGAATTAATTGTGATACGTTGAATAGAACATTGTCAAAAGAGTCCTTTTGCACTATTTGTGGCGAAAATCACCATGGTAAAGGAAAAATATCATGGAAAAGGGAAAATTAAGCACTTTTCACACCCAATGAAAAAAGCACCTTTAAGGGCTTTTAAAAAACGAAAATAAGCACCCTTAAGCACTTTTTACAAATGCTACGCACCCAGTAATAAAATTCTCACTAAACTTATGCTTATACATGTATGAGAGTGCACACGAGATATTAATATCATGCTTCACTTATACATTTTAATCTCATTTGGCAATTTGGATTCATTTCTGCATAACAAACAGACTTCCCTTCATTACCATCACTGGGTGAATTGCACACAGTAGGAAAAAATTCCATATTAATAGTTCAACTTTCAGGGATATGATTCAACTAAAATTTATTTAAATCTTAGAATTATTCAAAACTTACAATTAAAAACAATGAAGCCATCAGATTACTAAAGAGTGCATCATGATAGTCAATGGTTCAATGCAAGCATCCATCTTCTTGCACACATACAAACACACACACAATTGTATACAAAGATAAGATGAGAGGCCATCCAAAATTATAAATATCTTTGCATTTCAGGTTAATTTAGATTTGTGTTTACAGCTCCATGATAATCTTTAATGAACATGGAGCCAAGATTCACAAATCACAAATTGAACCATTGACTCATATTAGTTTCTTCATCATGTGGCAGTTATTAAATGAAAATTAACAATATGCGAGAGAAAACAAAGGTTTAACAGTTTTTTAGGAAATTTAGAGAAAAAATAGTGAGTCTGTCCATGACAAATACTTTAAACTTGACAAATTCCATAGAGTATATTTTTACTCAAGAAATGATGGATAAACAAACACTAATATAAGCTAACAAAAATACATTTAAATATTATCATCATTGTTAGCCAGACAGCCCAAATTGGGCCGAACCATTTCTCTGAAGATTTCTCCATAACACAGGGATGAGAAAAGTCAGAAAGCAAAAAAGAGGAAATCCAATATATATATATATGTGTGTGTGTAGAAGCTGTGATAAAAGTGCAATTTTTAAACCTTAAAACCAAGTGATTACAAATCCCGATGATTGATTTTAAAATTGTATGAATATGAATCACACGCACGATTTTAAAATCTTGTAAATAAGTATTGCAATATTTGATTTTAAATTGAGAGAATAGGAATCCTGATATGTGGCTTTTAAATCACATGGATATGAAACTCTATCAGGGGTGTTTGTGGGACCCCAAAAAATCCCCTGAAACTTTTACGGACTTACTACCGACATTTTGGAGGGGGGGGGGGGGAGAAATGAAAAATTACAATTATGAAGTATTGAATGACCTAATTATAAAAGTTCAATGAATTACTTTTTTTGCAAAATTAATAACCATAAATTTTCAAACATATAAACTACTACATTTTATGTAAATATTTTAAATCACCTGAATTAATTCTTTAAAAAAAATTATCTAATTTCTGCTGCTTTTTTTTATTTTCTGATGTTTGTGGGCTTGTCTTTCTTTTTCTGGTGAACTTCATAATTGCAGGAAGGTTGACTTTTATTTTCCTCATTTACAGTTGAAGAAATTTCCTAGAGAACTGCACATGCAGAGGTAGAAGCAGTTTGCTTTTCTGCTAATTTAGAAGGTTTTTCAGACTTTTATAGGTGACTCATATGAAATACATGTTTTTAAGTCCTCTTGATATGTTTTCCAACTTCTGTTCATATTCAGTAAGAGATCTTTGTGAACTGGATCAGTCATTGGATTTTTTGAGCCATATTTTTCACATGAGGTTTCTTTAGAAGCCATTAAATCATATTTAATAGTCTGCACTGCATCTAGGGAATCAATCTTAAGAGAGGTTCTATAGTCAGTGACAAGTGTATCCATTAAGTTGAATGTACTTTCCACTAATGGGCCATGGAAGCAGCTAAGGCAGGCTTTGACCAATTTAGCCAATGTAGGATACTTATAATCATTTGTGAAATCATCTTTTAAATTAAAAACTTTAGACCAATATTTATCAATTGTACACTTGACTTGATTTCCACTTTCATCAGATGTGTAGAGCATTTTTTTGGTGATATCAATATCACTCTGGTATAACCTTATTTCAGCTTCTACTTTTGACTTTTCATTATCACTAAAAATATGGGTTATAAAAGATGATAATTTTTCAAAAGCTAATATTTTATTTTATATTTTATAACCGCCATTGAACAGCCGACCCAATTTCATGGGTTTAAGACTACTAATGTTCAACTCCGTAGCCTTGTAATTTTGAACCAATCCAGAAGACAAGGAATCTCCTGGATCAGTACCCCCAGAGGTTTTGATTTGTTATGGGAACATGGAGGACTTTGAGACTCGACAAATTTAACGTGCATCAGTCACCATTTACTACACGGGGAGTCTTCAGCCGGCGAGGATCGAACACACGACCTCTTGGATATGGGCCCAGCGCCCTATCGACCAGGCTATCCCGGCCCTCAAAAGCTAATATTGTACTGGTTTTACCTCTTAGCTCTGGATCTAATGCTGTAAAACTAATTAGATATGAATTTTTAAGGGGTAATTTCTGTTTCATATGCTGTGCTGCATTAGTATAAGCTTTCATCAGAGAAATTTGGAATTCTTTTGCTATTGGATGATTTTTTGATAATTTCTTCAGGAGAGTGGAAACTTCTGCACCAGTAAATATTACTTTGCTAGGTAGATGGAATTCTGGATTTGTGACATCAACCTTTAATAAATCATTATAAGATGTGCACTCTATATTTTCTGGCTTCATAAAAAAAGAAAAATTTTGCCATCAATTTATAAATACTGAAATGTATTAAATGAAGCATTGGTTTTTTTCGTTTCAAATAATTTAATATATGTGTTGAACTCTGGTAATACTGCTGAATATAATGCCATATGCAATAAAGTTTTGTTTTGCATAACAAATAACCCATTTAGTATTCTTTTTTTCCGAGCTAAAGCATCCTTTGTGAGTTGTTGGGAATGCAAGCAAGAATACACCCCTTCAACAATTTTCTTCTGAGCTGCAGAAATATTTCTTTTATTGTATACAGTTTCAACATAAGAAAAATAATCCCCTTTATCAGTTTTATCCAAGTAGTGAAAATAAAATGCAATAAGAGCATCCCACAGATCTTTGATTCTTTCTAAAACACATAAAATGTGCACCCACCTATGGTCTGGTCTCTTCAAGGGCTTAAGTTTTTTAATGGCAAGGGATTCACAGATTTTGAAAAAATTTTCTCTTTTACTGCAGCTTTTCATATCAAAATAGATGTCATCAAACAAATCTAAGTATCTTATCAAAACATGAAGCAAATTTTTTTGCACAGTTATTAGCTGTGTGACATGTGTCACCATCAATATCTAATAAGTGGGGTGCTTTGTTTGATCGTAGTCTGGTTTCAACACCCTTTTTTTTCCACGCATGGTGTTACACGAGTCCATTAATACACTAATTAAGTTTGCCCATGGAATATTATTATCTTCAATAGTATTAACAACTGCTTTAAAAACAGCTTCTGAATTGCAAGATTCCATCTTTAGAGATGCAAAATGATGAACTACAACTTCATTTTGATTGTTGTCATAAAACTGCACCAATATTGCCAGTATACTTTCTTGAGCATTGCTAGTACTTTCAACCAAATTTAGAGAAAATGGAGTCTCCTTTAAAGTTTATAATGATATTTTCCTTATTAGTTTTTGCGAGCCCATATTTCATCTTATAACATGCAGTAGTCCTGGACATACCCAACGAGTTTAGTGCCGTCTGATCGCGGCTCAACTGTTTGCAGAGTTCAATTAAATTGGGAGCTACATTGAAAGAAAGAGAATTCTCGGCGATAAACAAAGTTATTAACACCTCTTGGCGTGCTTTTCTTGTCACTATATCCAATGGCCGAGCATCAGTCTCCAGTAAGTCATCAGTATTTTTTAGATTAGCATAATTACTTAAAGTCATTGAATGTCTAATGCACTTTGAATATTTTATGTGCGTCACAGTTTTAGAATGATTTGTGAAAGCCTTGAATCCTTCCCCACCAAACTTCAGCAGTGAGTTACAATATGCTTGTCCAGCAACATTTATTTTCTTGCATCATCTCTCCGTTCAATCCACCTAAATGCATTACGGACACCTTCTTCTAATTGTATAATATCACTATTTATAGCGAGAAATTTCATAGTGAAATTCTCTTGCGTACATAAATAAAAAAATGTTTCAATAAACGAAACGAAAAATTTACACATGCATCAATAAATGAAACGAAAATTTTACACAGCGGAGAAAAAAAAAGTTGCGAAGCGATCAATGACAAATAGCTAATACGGAGAAAAATCCCCCTTCCAGTGGTGCAAGTGGCAAAACATGGTTTTGGAGCATCTTTGGAGCAACAAAAAAGCAATTTCGGAGCAGCAAAACAAAGATTTGGAGCATATTTAATTAAAAAAAAAATTAAAACAAGAATTTAATAACAAGAATTTTTAATTTTGTTCATTAATAACATACCTTATTTTTTAAATTTTTTTGAAGGTCCCTGCATTAACAAATTAAGTTTCTTTTTGGTATCTTCCAATGCTGTTAAATATTCTGCTATACTCGACTTAGCCTCAGATAAAAAGGATTTGTCCGCTTTCTATAATCGACATGTCTTTATTATTTTACCCACCTTTAATATTTTTTTCAGCTGTGGCTAAGAGATCCTAAGAAGCCTTCAATTTTATTTATATATTTTTTAAAATCAATTTCAGCAGCTTTCAATCTGCTTTCCTCAGCTTCAGTGTTTTCACAATCTTTGCGCTTTCTTTTTTCTCAACCTCTAATCGAGCAGTGCCTCTAATAAACCATTAACACCAAAGGAATTTAAACTTGCCCTATTGTCAAGTAGCTTTTTGTTCACACTAAAACCTCTTTCAACATCAGCATTCCCATGTGGTATGCACAAATGAGCTTTAAAAAGCTTTGTTAAAAGAGGATATTTGATATTTCCAAAACACATCAATTGGTGCATATTCATTTGAGTCAGAAGAATAACCTTCTGGTTCTCCATGTAACCTCGTCCATTCATCTAGTAGCAAGGATGCCTCTTCAGGTTTTATAATGGATGGGGTTACTGTTGCCAGATATCTTATTGACTTAATAGAAGTGTCTTCATTCTCATTATAGGATGCAACACTTTAAGATGGTGCAGTAACCTATTTTCAAAAGGCAATTCCTTTAATAACTTTTTTGCACATGCCAAGTAAAAAGACCTGGCCTTTGTGATATCTAGTCCAACATCTATTGAATTTCGCCAAATTTCTGCATTTTCTACATCTAATGATTTTAAGTCCTTTCTTGACAAACTAAGAAAAGCAGAACTCTTTAAAAAACGCCTTAACAATGCTTTAACTAGAGACACCACTTCATCAAACAGCTAGTGAATCAATGGTGTCTCAGTTTGGAAAAGACCTAAAAATTTATTTAATATAGCCGAAATATTTCTTTAAAAAAGAGCTTTTGGCAAAAGGAATTTAAATAAACTCAATATTGAGTGGCTCATACTTTATTTTAAATTAATAATTACTTTATTTAATTCTGTAAAAGGTAATTCAAAACGCTAATTAATTTAACTATTATTTAAGGTTATCAAAAGTATTTTTCTTAAAATTTAAATAAATGTTATTTGTAATAATATATTCAACAAAACATTAACAAGATTAATATTGATCATACCAAATTTATAAAAATATGTAAAGAATTAATCAAATAAAGAAAACTTTAATAAATTAATAAACTTTTATATTACAAATGTAAATTAGTGAATGGCCCCTAATAAATTTTTATTAAAATTGGTTACCTAGTACAGTATTTCTTTAATGAAATGATTAAAAAAATTAAATTATTTTTAAATGCAAATACAATGAGTATTGAAGCTAAAATTTTTTTGTCAGAAGTAAATTATTATATTGACCCTACACTCATAATATTTAACAAATCTATGATAATTAAAAATTTTTATATCAATTGTTTTAAATCAAATCATTAAGAGATGAATTAAAGTATTTTTGAATGACAAATCTGAAAAAAGATTTTTTGCTGCATTTAAAATATTGAAAGCCCCTCTGTTCATACTTATTTAAAATCTTGCCTCTAAATATAAGTAAGTTTTTTTCCTAAAACAAATTAAAAGCACTAAGAATTTTGAAAGTAATAATACAATAATAAAATGCAGTAAGTAAAAAAAAAAAATATTAGTAAAAAAAAATAACAAAGTAAAATAAATGTTTAAAAAACAATATGCAATTAGTGGATGGTCGCTCAGGTAAAATTTACGTTTAAGAAACTTAATTCTTATCTTTATTAATTCTTATCTTAATTAAATGAATAAAAGGGATATGGAAATTTTGAGGTTATGAAGCTTTGTGACTTCTCTCAGGATTAACATAAAAATATGTACTTAGTGAATGGTCCCCAAGTTAATTCAAAGATCATAGTACTAATCTATAGATAGAATAGCGCAAGAAGGCCATTAGCTTGCCATGGACGACGACGATGGCACTTCAATAACGATGAAATTAACAAGAGAAATAAAATTTTATTTTGCTATTAAAATTTGGCAATGTTTAGTTGGTCCCCGAAAATTCGAGAAGTTTCGGTTCCTTTTCTGAGGAAGAAAATGAAGCCTGAAATTGAGAATATCTTGCAAAATGAAGCAGAGTTGCACATGAGAGTGCAAGAATCCTTCCCACTGAATCCAGAGCAACCTCTCACATGGCAGTAGCTTGGTAGTTGCAAAATTGTGACTTGGCAATACCCATGGGAAAATATCCTTTTTGGCGCAGATTGGCGCAATTTAAGCCAAATACTTCAATTTGGAGCATGTACGCGCAGGTTTCCACAATTGGCGCAGCACTTGCACCACTGCCCTTCTCTACTTATTAGCGCCACGCCAGGAGAGATAAGACCTTTGAACCCAGAGTCACGTGATCGCACATCTGGTCGAACGAAGTCTCTCCCTTTTTTTCTCTGCCGCGCCTACTTGCCGAAAAGAATCCAGAAGAGAATGTCCGAGAACCGGGGGAATGAGTCATAACTCGCAATAAGGAAAGAACAAAAAAGAAGTTTTTTCCCCCCTTTTCACGCATTATCACTGCCTTTGGAGAAAGAAAGGAAAAGTTTTCACCACACACACTAACCTTGCGTTTTCTGCTTTCAAAGCAAACAAAATTACCCAGATCAAAATAAATAATTCATTATTATTCCTACTTCCTTTTGAACGACAATCCCCGGAACTTCCGGGTATCGAAGTTCAAAATCCCCGGAATTCCGGGGCTTCCACGGAGCACAAACACCCCTGCTCTACATCGTATTTCAAAAATGAAAAAATACAAATTATGATGCATAATTTTTAGACTGCGTAAATACGAATCACGATGAATAATTTTTAAATCGCACAAATATGAATCCTAATGTCTAATTTTAAAGATCTCGTAAATAAGAGTCGCAATGTACAGTACTTAAATTGTGTGAATAAGAATCACAACAAGCAATTTTGAAATCAGGTAAATACGAAAACCATTGTTTGATGTTAAAATCGCGTAAATAAGAATTGAGAAGAGAAGCAGCGATGACTCAATTACAAAAATATGAAATATTCGGAGGGCGGGTAAAAATGCGGAAAATCTATTTTTCTGCTAGTAAAAGCAGAGAAAATAGCCAAAATAAGTAAAAATGCGGAAGATGTGGCAGCTTGCTACGTAGTTTGGATTTTCAGAAAACGCAGAATATTTATTTAAAAAAAAAAAAAAACTTCAACTTTTAAAAAATCTGAGTTTTTTTTGTTTTGTTAAAAGGACTGAAATTTGAAAGACAAAAGCAGAAATCAGCTAAAAAATCTCATCCCAGATTACTTCTGATTTATCTTTGATCTCCAATACTTTTCTTTAATTGCAAGAAAATCAAACTCCACCGAGTCAGCCCATCTCAACCACGGCTCTCCCTACTTTCTTGTTCCAGTGGGTTTAAAAATCAATATCTTCTTTTATCGTATTGCCATCATTCATTCGAATCACGTGGATCATTTAATTCATTTTTATGTATTAAACAATATTGCGTTGTTTATAAATATAGCACAGATCAAAGTTAAATCTCCACGTTCAGTTATTGCTTTTCATTTAAAAAAACAATGGTAAAAATTAAACATTAAAAAAAAAAAACATTCCAGTAACCTGCATTTTACATTCACGCATAAAATAATTTAAATGCATTTGGATCTCAATCTCATGTGTTCTTGGACCACTTCTGAACAAGACAGGTGGCGAGAAAAGCTGAATAAAGGTTGAAATATAGTATGAAAATCAAACATTTTTCCAAAAATACAGGATATTTGCATAATTTGAAATTGGTAAAAGAGGGTACGGCGTGTGAACAATTCATAACGTTAACTATTTCATAATGTGAGAAAAGAGTTTTTGGCACTGTAGTGAAAACATTGATAGAGCAGAAATAATCATTACAAGATTAATAAACACATAAAAGGATATCATTTTAGCAACTTCAGCTTCACCTTCGGCTTGCACGATCTTTTGTTGCCTCTCTTGCTTGGCTTGTTCAACAACAAAAGCTGCTCTTTGAGCTTCTTGTTGAGCTACCTATGAAATTTGAAAAAAAAAAAGTTAATTTTAACCTAAGGTAAAGTGGATCAAACTCTTTGAAGAAAAAAGTATCACAAAAAATATCAAAATGTTAAACAAATTTTTAAAGAGTTACTTAGTTAATGGCACTTATTTTTAAGCTATTTCATGCATCATTTAAATCAGATGAAACTAAAAGGTAACATTCAGAAAAATACATGAAATGAATTAAGAAACCAACACAAATATAGTTTTTTTAAATGCTTTATGTAAAGGAGTACAGCGAATACATGCCAACTTCAATCCATTGCAATGAGAGATTTTACAATATATAAACTTCTGATTAAATTTTGTTTCAAGAACGATAAAAACTACCACTATATACAATCCGTTTGAACAAATATGTAAGACAACAATTAATGAAAATTAAAAATATTTCATAACCATTTTCGAATTTTTTTAATTTTAATTAGAATCTTTTAGATAAATTTATTCTGTTTATAGTGCTGCCATCTGTCCATAGTATAAAGAAACATTTAGAATAAAATGAAAACTTTGTTGTATTAAAAGTTAATCAATAACAGAAATGATCGGAACTTCAAAAGAAGGTAATGGCCGGGAAATTTTTTGAACTTCATTCTATGCAACTCATGGTAGGGAACCTGGTGATCTGTGGGTTAAATGCATACATCACCAGAAGTTACGAGCAGATAACGTATATCAAATGACACCTGGTTCACTCAAAAGTTCAATCACACAAAAAATAAAGCTCTTTTTGAAATAAAAAGGGGGGAGGCAGACAGAGATGTTTATTTGGATTGCTAAAAATTTATCCAAAATAGTTCCTGGAAAGGGATCTTCGGACATTACACTGTATTTGCTTTTATGGAAAACCTCAATAAGAATGTAGCATGTGAAATGAAATATAAACAAATAAAACTGAGATAATTAATATGTGGTTTGTGAAAATTATAAGTTTACATTTTATATTTAACAAAACTCATAAAATAAACGAATCATAAAATAAAAATATGCATTACTCAATAGGTTTCCTGTAGAAATAAAATTTTATAGTTGTAGGTCAAATTTCATCTAAATAAGCATTTTTTACACTAAATTTAATCCCAATATTTCAAGTACAATGTTATTACAGTACAGTGTTATCTATTGTAAATTTGCAAAGTTTATTGATCATTGTTTGACCAGCTTACTTCAATCCATAGTTTTAATTAGATGGAAAAAAATTGCAACAGAAATTTAGTTTTGGAGCAGTCTGGCACAAATTACTCAGTTGCATTAACTATGAACCCTGCATCAGACACTCAAAGGTTCAGCAAATTATTTTGAAATTGCTTACTTAACCGGAAGCAGATTAAAATAAACAAAAGGCATAGAAAAATCTCTTAGCTTTAAATAAACATCAATATAGTGAATTTCAAGCATCTAGAAATTCGAAAAATAGGCTCAACAAATAAATCCTACTCATTTAAACTATTCTTACAGTATTCGTAAATCAATTGTTAAGGTCACTCAAGGTCACTTTTCCATTCCGCCAAATGCCCTGAAAGAAGTCAGTTTTACCCAGAAAACACTCCAGCCTGAAAGTCAATTAACGAAGTTAATAAAATTACTTGTTTAGCTTCAACAGCGGCTGTATATTCTTTTCCAAAACTAAGTTCAGTAATAGAAACATCATCCAGAATAAGGCTGAAATCTCTGGCTCGCTCTATCAATTCTTTTCTAACTAGTAGGGAGACTTGTTGACGTTGTGTAATCAACTGTGAGGCATTAAACTTTGCAACAACACTTTTCAAAACCTGTAAAATGTATTGAAGTGATTTGTTAACGGAATTATAGAACACTGCAAGAACTAATAAATAATTTTAATAGCAAATGCTATAACAAAACAAAATAAATACAGTATTTTTAATTTTAGAATTACTTTTAGATGAGACAGTTTTAACAGTTTGCAGTATAATTTTACCAATATTGAACTCTTAATAACTTTAAATCAATACATCAAAATTTTAATACTACTGCATTAAAAAAAATATTTTCAAGATCAATCAGTTAATATTTAATGGTTGATTGATTAGAATAAATTATTATCGTTAAATTACTTAAATCTACTAGAGAGTTTTGGAAACACCTCCTACTAATATTCTATTTTAATACTAGCATGAGATATATTCTTTTTATTCCATTGTTAACATGAATGTCAATTATATCAACATAATTATCAATTAACATAGATATCAATTTAGTATTAAGAACTGGTGGTACACATAAAGCAGAAAGTATCTTTAAAAAAAAATAGTTAGTAATTTAATTTATTACTATTTCTTTAAAGATACTTTCTAGTTAATATTATAAGTGAGTTAGAGCTCTATTACATTAAAAGCATACGTGCCAACTCGTCCGTATTTTATGGAAGATTATTTTCCTTATATTTAGTGTGGTGGCGAAATTCATAGAATCATAGGTGGCAAAATTCATAGATTATTCCTCATTAAACAAATGTCTAACTACCATTACACTTAAATGGACTTGACTACCATAACACTTAAATAATTTAAACTGCTAGTTCTTCAAAAGTGTTGGTTACATTTTACTGAGACACCAATGTTCTGAGCAAATGTCAGATGCTATCTAGGTATGTTTTTTGTAACCAGAGTATAGAGAAAGAAAGAGTCAGTGTTATGCTAGCTACAATCGAGATGCAGAATACAATTTTCTTTAAATTAAGGGTGCACAACCTTTTTGAGTGAAGGGCCACTTGCACAGCAGGTTGACAAACGAAGGGCCACACATGTATTTAAACGTGTACAAATGTAGTAATGTTTATTTAAACATTAGTGTTATTTTTTTTTATCAATAAACTTAGTAATATATTTGTAAAAAATTAAAAATTATTAGAATCCATTCATAAATATAAAAAAAACATACTTTTTTTAAAAAAAAAAATTGGCTTTTTTTTATCATATGAACAATAGATTTATCAAAATAAATAAACATTGGAGAAAAGAAATTTTTTTTAACATAACATGCAATACAAAAATTCATTTTAAAATCAAATTCCAATAAAAAAACTGCAATGCCACAGAATGAAAGTAGGAAAAAATTCAGTACATAATTAATATAAATTCAAATTAAATATTTTAATTGAAGAAAATGTATAGGTTCTAAACAAAAGCCTAAAATAAAAATAAAACTGTGATCGTTCAAAATAAAATTCAATTCTTATTTGGTAATGTACTTTATTTCATTTTTTTTTATATCGTAAATATTTTCTTTTTTTTTTTAATCGAAAAAGATCATTTAAGCAACAAAAAATTTAAATCAAAACTGCAAACAGTAAGCAGTTTAAAAATTCACCTTTTCCGCAACTTTATGAATTTCTCAAGTTGCAATAACTTTGCAATTAAATTAGGGATGTAACGAGTATTTGGCCCTTCTGGTTGAATGATCAGCCAAATATTTGGCAGAATATTTTTTAGAAATGTATTTGTCTAAGTTTTTTTTAAATTCTTAATTGGTATAGATTTGATAAAAAATAATATAAAATCGTATTTTAACTATATTATGGTATTGCTTATTATAAGAAATAGTTTTTACACGAATTTCTTTTATTTTAAAATCCATGTTTCTGCACATGGCTTGCAAATTTATGTTCTAGAAATTAGAAGAAATAAAACTAGATAACTCAATACTGAACCACAAGTTTTTGCCCTTCTGCTTTTTTTTCTATTTTTTAAAAAAAAAAAAATTATAATCAGACAAGCTAATTTCGTCATTATTTTCATACTTTAATTCTAAGAATTGAGAAGGATTTTTTTTCTCCATTTTTGCTGTTTTTATTATAATGCAGCATTTTAACAAAATGTCTCATACTATTAATTTATTATCACTCTTTCCCTGTACTGTAATATAAATAACTAGTAATATAGAAAAGTGTGATTTTTCAGTATTAAAGTTTTGTTTTAGGAACTAAGAGCAATTTGTATTTTCTGTTTTTCATTTTAATTAACTTTTCTTTTTATTGGTATTTTTATTATGACTCAGAATTTTTTTTTAAAATAACGTTACTAATAAACTTAGCAATTTTTTTTTTCTTCTAAAAACATGGCAATGTGAAAATTTTAAATTTAGATTATCAGTATAAGATTTTCATTTAAAAAATTAAGAGCGCTTTTTCTCTCCTATCTAACTTTTTTTTCTTTAAATAGAAAAAACTTTTTTTATAGACGTTTTTTTCATAACTCCGTAATTTTTAATAGCATTTCTGTTTTCTGGTAATTTGATATTCAGCTTTAAAAATTTCTGGAGAAAATTAAGATCGATTTTTATTTTCTTTCTTTCACTTTTCAACATTTTCCAAATTGTTCTTGATTGGCCTAATTTTTTTAGCATTAATTTATGAATAAGTTTTTCCAAAAAATATTATTCTGAGCATTGAATTATTGGTTTCAGTGTTGCTATGCTGCTAAAACATTTTGCTATTTGGCCTCGAATATACGACATTCAGTCGATTTTTTTTTTTCCTTTGCCGAATATTCGGTTTTTGATCAAATCACAATTCATTACCACATTTGACCAAATCATACTCATTGCCGGAAAAAAACGAATGAAAAATAACTGAGATTTATGATAAAACTGTTCTGAAATACTGTATCAAAGAGTGATTATTTAAATGTGGGATTAAAAACTCGCGTGTTGTAATAACATGGTAGTTAAATGGGATCGTCAAAACCATGTGGAAAAATATAGCAATAATTGGAAAAAAAATTTATTAAATTTATGCTGAACTCAGCACGAATAAAGCATGTCAAGTGCGTGATTTAAAATTTGCATATCGTAATAAAATTATCGGAATTTTTTATAGTGCATGGGAATGCATAGTAATAACTGCCGGAAAAAAATTTTGAGAAGAAAGAAAGAAAGAATTGCAAAAAATAAATAAATAAATAAAAAAGAAGATAAAAAATCACTTCCATTTAAGATGAAATCGTCACAAATAAAGTGCACCAAAAAGTGATTATTTAAATGGACGATCGTCGTAATCGTTCGGGATTTTCGAAATCACGTTGAAAAGCGGAAATAACTGATAAAAAAAACTCATTTATATTTACGATTAAATCAGTTCAATGAAAGCGTGTTAAACATACATTTACTAAAAAATCTGTTAAAATTGATCGTGTCAAAACTTGATGACTTAAAATTGACATTTTTTTAATATTGTTTAGAAGTTCTCGCGGGCCACAGGTTCTGCACCCCTACTTTAAATTATTAAAAGAAAATAATAACAGGAAAAGATTTATAACTTTTGAAGCTCCACAATTCATTGAAAAACATAACTGAATACCTTATCCTTTAGATATGAATATATATGCTTTTAATACTTTTAAATTATGTTTTCACGTAAGGATAAATAATGCAATATTAAAAATAATAATGAACGTTTTTTTTAATAAAAAAATTGTCTTCATTGTTTCTTGTTCAAAAATTAACATTTTATTTTTCATAATATTTTTTTTCAATTATGACATAATTTGAGTAAAAGGTATTTAGACAGTTTAAGACAGTTTTGGACAAGACGGATTGAACCCTGGTCTAAACTGTGGATTAATCCATTCTGTCCTAAACTTTACCAACTCTGGTTCATTGAAAATATATCTAAAATTGGTGTTCATAATAATTTCATGATACAAGAAGAAATGAATCCTTACTTCATTACAAATAGAAGGCAGGACACGTTCATCATAATCTGTACCCAACATTCGATAAATATGAGGGAGATTAGTGCTGTCAGGTCGAGCTAAAACTCTCAGGGAAATGTTCACCATCTGAAGATCTAACAAAAACACAAACATTTACTATGAAATTAAAATGTGACATGTACAAAAAAGTGGTGCGAAATTCATTATTACACAAATATGTTTTGAAAAAAACATGAATGCAGAATACCTCGTACGAGGGTTTCTATTTATATTTCTGGCCTTGGCAACAGTAAGTGTTGCTAGGCAACAGCAGACGATTTTAATCGAAAGTTTGATATTTTTAAACATAAATTCAGCAGACAATTTACCATAATAGCTTCATTTGTGTTGTTGACAGTAAATTGAAAAGTTCTTTTCTTTAAAAAATTGGAATTGAATCGTGAAAATTTTTGTGCCATTATTTTTCATAACTATCGACGTGGATTGTCCAGACAAGAGTGCTTCGATGAACTTATTCTTTATTCAGCAATAAAGCGCCATCCTACAGCACAGTAAAAAATTGGTATAACGAATCTAATCGTGGCCGATGTTCGATCCAGGACGAATCCCGTGCAGGTCGTCCGAAATCCGTTGTTGTGCCAGAAAAGATCGGTGCTGTGCGTGAACTGATATAGCAAGATTGTCATGTGACATACCGTGAGATAGAGGCGTCTTTGGACATTAGTATGACTAGCATCAATAAAATATTGCATGAACATTTGAGCGTAAAAAATTTTTGTTCGTGTTGGATCCCGCATAATCTGACAAACGCTCAAAAAAAGGCTCGCGTCGATTGGTGCAAGGAAATGCTGGAAAAATACGTTCAAGGTACATCAAAGGCTGTGTATAACATCTACACAGGTGACGAATCATGGATCTATGCATATGAGCCGGAAACAAAACAGCAATCAACTGTATGGGTCTTCCAAGACGAGGCAAAACCAACAAAAGTTGTTCGAGGAAGAAGCACATTGAAACAAATGATTGCCTGTTTCTTCGGCATTAACGGTCATGGGGCAACAGTGGCGTTAGAGCAACGCAGGACGGTCAGTTTTGAATGGTACACGACCATTTGTTTGCCAGAAGTCATCGGAGAAATTCGAAAAAAGCAGAAGAACAGGCGAATCATTCTTCATGACAATGCAAGCTCTAACACATCGACTCAAACAAAGGCATTTCTGATGGAGCGAAAGATCGAACTGATGGGTCATCCGCCGTACAGCCCTGATTTGACACCCAATGACTTCTTCTTATTCCCAAACATCAAAAACAAATTACGTGGACAACGATTTTCAACCCCCGAAGAAGCGGTTGATGCATTCAAAACGCATGTTTTGGAGTTACCTCAATCGGACTGGAAAAAGTGCTTTGAAAATTGGTTCAAACGCATGCAAAAGTGTATTGATCATCATGGAGAATATTTTGAAAAACAATAAAACCAATTTCGATCCTACATATTTGTTTTTTCATTATTAGGCCAGAAATATAAATAGCAACCCTCGTATGCTGCCCGACTGTGCAAATGAGGTAATGAGGTAAGGGGAAAATTTACATACACCTGGGGAAATTTTTTTTGCCAAATGAAAAAAAAAAAAAAAAATTACTCTACAAATGATATATAAGTTATTATTACAATACATTTTGATTACTATTATGTAACACATAAATTTATTTTAAAATTTTGTAAAATTAAATACTTTTTTTGTTAAAAAATATTAAAAATGATGACAATATAAACTCTAAAAGTACTTAAAAAAAGTTGTAAGAAGAAAAAAAAATCTGGGGAATCAATAAGCTCTAAGAATTTCCTATACTCATGAAAAGGTTATTCTCTTTCTCTGTGCTGCTCACTCAAACTTTACATAGACTATAATAAATCATTTAAATATATCAACAGACAATGCGCTTTTTCAATATGAGATATGATAATGCTGGACAGTTTTTAAAATTATATTGGTTGCCCTAAATTTTCCACAAACCAGATATAATCACTGGTTGAGAATTGTACAGTAAAATTTTCAAATAGGTATCTTTCTGAAATAGTATTTCAGTTAACTTATACAAAATAATAATCATACTAAAATCACAATAAGAAAACTCTAAAAAAGACTTCAGAAACATACCTTTACTACCAGTCGGAGATGAGATCTTTCTAGGCTTGGCCCTGATATCATAGATAATAGGATATTGAATCCAAGGTATCCTATTAAAATAATATAAAGTGTAAATCTAAGTGTTGACAAGATTTTCAGGTTTAACACATAAATAAAATACATCTAAAAAAATGTGAACTTATGCTTAGCAAATGTACTAACCAGACCAAGATGAAAACATTTTTTAATGCATTGAATTTAAAAGTCACATCAACAGGGGTCTGCCTAGATTTTTTTTAAGGGGTACCTATTTTGTAAAAATTGAGACATAATTTGTGAAAATTAAAAATCAGATTAAAAAATTAACACAAAAATATGGTCAAGCAAGAAAATATCTTCAAAAATTGTCACTACAAATAAAAATAATCTTTGACTGGTAAATTTCTATATTATATTTTTCTCCATATATCAAAAAACAATTTTTCTATTGTAAAATTTTGGGCTAAAAATTGTATCCAAATCTCAAAAACCATAAAAATCATTGTCTGTAGTCAAATTTCAACTTGAATGAAACAAAAATGTGCGTTAACTAGTACAAAAAGCTACTTTAATTATGAGAACAGAAAAAAGTTCCACAGAGAAAATGGTTCATAAAAAAAATAAAGGCCTGTTAGAATAAATTTATAATAGTGTTTAAGATAATGCTCGAACTTTGACTTCCTGTGTAAAGTTTATAGAAGGGAGCCTTGTCATTTCATTTTAAAGATCTCAGCAAAAAAAAAAGCTCACTTTGATATGATCGGTTAGGCTAACCATGTTGCACTATTTGAACAAACACGTGCTACCTTTCCGTAAAAGACAGCTGGCAGAAAAGCTCTTTTCTAAATATCCATAGATTGCAACGAGAACGAGGTTTGCATGACAACTTACTTTTTTATTTGTGAAACTAGCGGTTTTCCTAAAGTTGAATTTGTGAAAGTACCGCAAATTGGTAGTAAACTTACCCTGGATAGACCCCTGATCAAATTCATTATGCATAGTGCTGAGAAAAAAAAATATCACTTTGAATAACCTTTGTTCTAATGATCGGATTTTGCCAATGTTAATGGTTTCTAGAGGTGACTTCATATATGTTAATTGATTAGTGTTAATTATTAACTTACAAAATCAGACAAAAAAAACACGATTTTTCTGAATAAACAATTTTTTTTTTTTTAAATTTGACCTTCAAAATACGTAGACAAAAATTTTCAAAAAAATTAGGTCACATATAGGTTTTAAAAGTTTAAAATGAAGTAGAAAAAATTAGCATCCAAGCAAAAATAGTAACTTTCGTTTACAAATATTGCTGTTTGTGAAAATATGTGATTTGTCCGCTGAGCAGTGAAAAAATTATTTCAACGATTTCATTGGACGGAAATAAAAAAATGCTCAGAAAAAGAATATGAAACATCAATCTATTGTTATAAAAATAGGACCAAAGAATTTTTTGAGAACTTTATATAATAGAAAATATACTAAAATGGTTTGTTAAAAGAAAAAGATGCTCATGAAGTATCAGAACGAACTTGAAACAAAAATTGCTGGGATATTTCCATATCGTGAGCTACCATGCCAACTACAATCGCCAAGGCTAAAAATTTATTTTAAAGGAAAATATTAAAAAAAAAAAAAAAAAAAAATTAAAGGTTCGGTTGGTCTTTTTCTGTGATGTTTCTTCAGTTTCTAGCGGGCCACTGCCAAGACTTTGTGATTATTCTGCTACAGATTACACTACAGCGCGAGAACGTGAGAATCTTGCATATTTTTTCCTTTTCTCACATTAAAATATTATTAACGTGAGAAGTTCGCGCACTCTATTAATCAATCTTAAAATGTACAAATCTCTCAAATTTTGGAAAAAATTTCGTTTTCCGTCATTTTGAAAAAGACATGAGAACAGCTTTGCAGCAATTTGTAAAAGTTGAAATCTGTAAAAACTATGCTGGAAGACCTAACAAGTTTTTTTTTCTTTTTAAACGGCAGGCACTGAACTTTTCGTTCTTCGCCACACTATGCCGGAATTGTTGCTCATTTCGCGTTACCCAATGGGCACCTGTGAATCAAAGTCACGGAGGCGAGCAACATTGCCCGCGCCACACTGCCACAAACCTGTTTATAGGGTGGGCCACATTCACATATCATACACACACACAACAGAGGACAGCACAAAGAGAGAGAGAGAGAAACATCCATGCCCAGAGCGGGATTCGAACCTGCAGCCTATGGCTTCGCAGTCAGGCACGCTATCCGCTCGGCCACCTGGCCGGCCCTAACAACAAGTATGAACAACTTCAACGAACTTCATTATTCTATAACAGAAATAATTGAAAAGCCTATGCTGGCAGATGTAGAGGATAGGAAAGTGTGTGCACAATGCTACAAATTTTATATGTGATATCGAATCGTTTAGCATCTGTTGCAAGGTCATTTAGCACTCAAAACCGAATTTTAAAAAATTATTGTAACAGATTGGTTGATGAGCATTTGAGCAACCTTATGAGAATAGCTGATGAAAAAGTAGATAAAGAACATTTTCCATGTGATAATCAGCAAAAATATTCAATGGCTTAGAAATTAGAAGGTGTCAAATATGTATTATAATTAAAGAAATGTTTTTTTACCAAGTCTATTTGTGTTTTTTTAATTTTTAGAAATTTCACCTTGTTTTTGAGAAAGGGTGAGAAATTCTTTCCCATTTTTTTCTGTAATGAAAACACTGATATGGAAATCTTCCCTATATGGCCTGGGTTTATTTAGGGTCTACATATTGTTTTTAAAAAAATTTTCAAGTTTAAAATTTGTTTGGAACTTTGGCAATTGTAGTTGGCTTGCCATATTACGATACGTAAATATATACCCGAAGGGACTAAAGCACAAAAAAATACGCTTTTATGAATAGGAGCAAATATTCTAACTCCTTCTTCTCCACCATATTCTCTACCCTTCATAAACCCCATGACTTTCAAAGAGGTTAAAGGTTTTTCAATTCATCTAGCAACCACGGGTGAGTGTTTCATGCAGCACTCTTATTTAATTGAATAGGGTTAAAGTCACAGTTATATCTTTTCTCTTCGGGAGCAGCATGCATGCAACTAAACACTGACTCACCTGAAATGAAGGCCTTCTTTGTATATGTCATTTTTCACACCTCCAAATCGGCTAAATATAATGGCTCTGTGACCACCATCAACTAAAAGACAATTTAGAAAAATTAGATGCAAATATCAGTCATCTTTTTTAAACCATAGCGTAAAATCAGACTTATAGTCAAATGTACTTTTTAAAGCAGAGGGCAGCAAAATTAACATTGTTGTACTGACAAATTTCAAACTATTTACTAACTACTTATTTACTCATAATAATCTTATTGATAAAAATGCATTATAATTAAAAGTAGTTTGCAGAACTTTTGAAGCAATAAAAGGGATGTATTTCCATCTCAAGGATGCTGACGACAGTGGCGGAGTTTGGGGGACAAAACCCCCTTCAAAATTATACATTATTAATGAGCTATTACCAATGATCAATGAGCTATTGTACGGTAAGTAGGATGTAGATTTAAAATTATTTTCACTATTGATTTTTTGTAGCTTATAGTAGTAAACTTGGAGAAAATAATATATATATACATACATATAATGTATATCAGAAGAGAACCATTGCTTCCTACATCAGATAGCCTCCACACAGTTTTTCATAAGTATTCCGCGCAGACTATCTAAAACAAAATGAACCTGTGGTGAAAAAACTGTGTTTCGGAGACTGGAGAGTCACCTTGCTGGCTAGATTTGACTGTATGGCCATTGATTAGACAGTGCCTTTGATTCGCTTTCTACTCAAGAAAAAAAAAAAAAACATATTTCCTCAAGTATTTAAGATTAAATAATAAATTAATTCTGTTTTAAAATAGGTTTCAAATGTGTGATGTATGCGAGTACATATATCATTTTGTATCGTGATGTAAGAAGAAACTTTTTTCAGACTCTTGCACCAATTTATTTGTATTAATTATGAACTACCTATATGTTAAGTCAATTCATAAAATTGAACTTAATTATTGATATTAAAATAAGCTTTTTTAAAATAAGGTACTTATTCCTGCCCTCTCTTTTGAAAAAAAAATTCAAGAAAACATGAAAAATCCAGAAAAGCCCAATAAAACCCACCCAGGTTTTTTACAATCCTGATTTTAAAAGTTAACCCACTGAGCCTGAATTCTATTTTATAAGTAATTAAGACAAACCAATCATACTCATCAAGTAAACTAATTTTAAAACATTTGCTACCATTTTTTTAATCTTGGTTAGGCTATTAAATGGCTCCTTTGTAAACTGGTTTCACTTCATAGCGGAGGAGATTACCATATCTTAATCTGTGGCAGAATAATCACCAAGTCTTGAAACTTCTAGGCAGCAGACCTGCGAGAAACTAAAAAATAAACATCACAGAAAGGGACCAACTCTAAAGGTATAACTCGTAACCCCCCCCCCCAGGAAAACACCTACATGCTTTTTTAAAAATGTTCAACTTTTACATCTATTTGACAACTTGGCGATTGCAGTTGGTGCGACATATCAAGATACGGAAATATCCCCTCATAGTGGTATGATCAGATTAACTATTAGAAACCGATGGGGGAGATTTCCGTATCTTGATCTGTGGTAGAATAATCGCCAAGTCTTAGAAACTTTTGGACAGTTGCCCACGAGAAACTAAATAAAACATCAAAGAAAAGGACCAACTCGAAGGGTATGATTCGTAGCCACCCCCAGGCAAACATCTACATGTTTTTTTATTTTTTATTTGCAAGTTTAAAATCTATTTGGCCCCTTGGAGATTGTAGTTGGCGCGACAGATCACGATACGGAAATATTCCAGTGGGGGGGGGGGGGGCTTCAGTTAACGGGAGCGTAGGATAAACCCCCTCCAAATATATATAAAAACTACGCCACTCGCCGACTACGAAGACGACAAAGCAGTTACTAGGCACAAGTTATCTTTTTATGAGACTGCTATTAGTCATAAATAAAAATGTATATTTAAAGTGAGATTACTTGAACCTATATGAGAGATAGTAAGCTATGAGAGATGATGCATCAAGCAATAAAAGAAAAATTGTGTTCAAGCAAAAAATTATAATCACAGTGAAGTATAGAAACTAAATTTAATATCTGATGTCACAAATTTCAAAATTTAACTTTCTTGATTGAAACAAAGTTCTTAAATTTTCGATTAATACCGTACTTACCGGTGTAAACAGACTGAGTAGCCCCGTAAGCTAAACCTCCAGCAGCTATTAAAAGTTTTAAACCAGTCGCAATTCCACCACCACTGCCTTTTGGTATGCGACTAGCGAAATCTTTCCACTGCGACATATTATAGATATTTTCAAAATTATTTACACTAATGAATTATTAAAAACTAATTTCTTATGTAATTACTCAGTTAAGATTTCAGGAGCATGTACAACGAGTTACAGTCACAGACAAAATTTGAAAAAAAATTTTTATATCATTTAGGACTCATTCTCACTGCAGGCGGTTCATGTACCTCCAGTCACAAGAACCAAGGAAGAACCTGATCTGCACCAATCAGGAACTCCATCTTTGGGGTGATGATTGGCGATAAGTAAATTACATGCAGTGAGAATGAAACTGACTCAGTCACAAATAGCAAGTCATCTATTCAATGTGGCCCATATATCGAAGAAGTCGTGATTGTATCACGTCCTCAGGTCACCAATCTGGGGAAAGACCATTAGACATTGCCAATCTATCAAAAGCTACCTCAAGATTGAGTCCTAAACTCCGAGTCCTGTCGGTTGGTCGAGGTGTCTGAGGCCGGAATGGCCCTTTATCCATTCATCATGAGTTGAGGGATCGTTGAGGTGGTTCCCTACGGTCCTTTCTAGTAGCTTAAAAATAAAAGTAGGGAAATGTCCGGAGTGAACTGATCGTTAAGACGCGGTTTATAGCAGATCATCAAGTCAAGCATCACTGGCTGCAGTCAGTGTGCGGGTGGGTCACCACTTGGATCACTCTGCGTAGGGATCGAGTGTGTGTGGAATTGGTCCTCGTTAAACAGTGCTACCGTAAAGTATTACAAGGTAATATAATACCTGTTCCAATTAAAATATTATGGGTTAATATTAAGGTCTGATATGAGACCTTTTATTAATACTGAGAAAAGACTTAGAATTTCTCCGTATAAAAGCTATTCAGAAGGAGAATTTCTTCGAAATAAAGCTTCTCGCAACACTATTCTAGATATACAAAAATAGTAAAATGTGGGGTCACACTGTGTACCTCCTATGGGGTCTATAACTATTTCCTTTGGTAGGGTACAATTTTACAAGGATATATAATACCTTGTCCAATTAAAACACTGTGTACCCCTATGGGGTCTATAATTATTTCCTTTGGTAGGGTACACTATTACAAGGAAATATAATACCTTGTCCATAGATATAAAGGCAGAAAGATCAATCATTCGACCAAACGGACGTCACGGTGAACGTTGACATCACTGGTCTAGGAACTAGTTTGTACTCTATATCCACGCCCTCTAGTGAACTGCGGTGTTTGTTTATTGCAGCTGTACATAATTTGTTCTTTTTTTATTTGATTTTTATAAGTTGTAATGATTAATAATAATTGATAACATTCAGTCTCTTTGCCAGAAAAATCTGAAATTCGCAAATTTTATGATACATTTTTTTCAGATTTTTTTAAAGATTTAAAATTTGTAAATTTTAAAATTACAAAAAAAAAATTAAAAAAAAACTAATATGTTCTTAAAATTTAATTCTCTATATCATTCTGAAATTCAAATATTTGAAATAAAATAAAACACAATTTATGCACTTACAAAAAATAAATAAAATTAAGAACATTTTAGTAAACATTCCAAGCTAGTCAAAACATTAAATTTCATATAAAGCACAAGAAATTGGAAAATGATAATAATTGTATAGTCTCATTATTGCCTGTTAGCGTTCAATTAGTTTGCTAGCAAAACGTTTTCTTGGTTTTCATTTGTATGTAATGGAAATTCTAATTATTTTCATTCAAAAAATCTTTCAAATCTCGTGGTTTTCCTTTGCATTTAACGCAACATTTGATTTGTCTAAATTTAAATTTAATTTTAAATAATATATAGGTTACTACAAAAGCTTTTATAAACATGATTTTACTGTGATATTTAAATTGCAAGTTACTTTGATTTCTGGGTCGTGTTAAAAGTTAAAAATATAAGAAAAGTATTTCAAAACATCTATTATGATGACAAATTGTCTGTCAAGGATGATAAAAACATTAATGGTTAAAAAAATAATTCATTGCGATAGTGAACATTTAGCTGTAATCTTATTATTGTTCAGTTACCTAAAAAAGACTTTTTCGTGGTTTTCCTTTGCATTTAACGCAATATTTGATTTGTCTAAATTTTAATTTAATCTTAATTAATATATAGGTTACTTCAAAAGCTTTTATAAACATGGTTTTACTGCAATATTTAAATTGCAAGTTACTTTGATTTCTGGGTCGTGTTAAAAGTTAAAAATATAAGAAAAATATTTCACAACATCCACTAAGATGAAAAATTGTCTGTCAAGGATGATAAAAAAATTAATGGTTGAAAAAAATATTTCATTGTGATAATGAACATTTAGCTGTAATGTTATTATTTGTCTAAATTTTAATTTAATTTTAAATAATATATAGGTTACTACAAAAGCTTTTATAAACATGATTTTACTGCAATATTTAAATTGCAAGTTACTTTGATTTCAGGGTCGTGTTAAAAGTTAAAAATATAAGAAAAATATTTCACAACATCCACTAAGATGACAAATTGTCTGTCAAGGATGATAAAAAAATTAATGGTTAAAAAAATAATTCATTGCGATAATGAACATTTAGCTGTAATGTTCTTATTGTTCAATTATCTAAAAAAGACTTTTTCGTGGTTTTCCTTTGCATTTAACGCAACATTTGATTTGTCTAAATTTTAATTTAATTTTAAATAATATATAGGTTACTACAAAAGCTTTTATAAATATGATTTTACAGTGATATTTAAATTGCAAGTTACTTTGATTTCTGGGTCGTGTTAAAAGTTAAAAATATAAGAAAAGTATTTCACAACATCCACTAAGATGACAAATTCTCTGTCAAGAATGATAAAAAAATTAATGGTTAAAAAAATAATTCATTGCGATAATGAACATTTAGCTGTAATGTTATTATTGTTCAGTTATCTAAAAAAGACTTTTTCGTGGTTTTCCTTTGCATTTAACGCAACATTTGATTTGTCTAAATTTTAATTTAATTTTAAATAATATATAGGTTACTACAAAAGCTTTTATAAACATGATTTTACAGTGATATTTAAATTGCAAGTTACTTTGATTTCTGGGTCGTGTTGAAAGTTAAAAATATAAGAAAAGTATTTCACAACATCCACTAAGATGACAAATTCTCTGTCAAGAATGATAAAAAAATTAATGGTTAAAAAAATAATTCATTGCGATAATGAACATTTAGCTGTAATCTTATTATTGTTCAGTTATCTAAAAGAATTTTTCGTGGTTTTCCTTTGTATTTAACGCAACATTTGATTATTTTAATTTCAACTTAATCTTGGTCAAAATAAGTTATTTTTATAACTTTTATAAACATTGTTTTACGCCGATATTTAAATTGCACGTTACTTTGATTTTTGGAATAAGTTTAAAATTACAAAAAATATGAAGAGCATCTCGCTATATTCACCGAAATAATTGACTGTCTGTCAAAGACGCTAAAAAAATGATTTATTATATAAAAAAAAGTTCATTGCGATTACTGAGCATTTCGCTGGAACTCTTTAAGCGTCAAGCAATCTGAATGATATTTTCGTGGTTTTCTTTTACGTGTAACGCAAAATATGATTGTTTTCTTTAAAAAAAACATTCATAAAGGCAACAATGTTTAAATATTTACATAAATTATTAGTTGTTTTATCTTTATTCCTTGTTAAATCAAAACAAAATGAAGAGCATTTGATTTTGGGCAATTAATTAGCAAGGTAGATAGCCTTACGCGGACATTAAGATATGAATTGGGAGATTTTGATATATAAATATATATATATATATATATATCAAATTATATATATATTTTAATTTGAATAATTATTCGTGCAAAGGCATTAATAAAGATCGGAAATTCAAAGATAATACAATCGAATTCATAATAAATGCTACGAATAATTATTTTCATGAAAAAGATTTTTATTTTTAATTAACATTGGAAAATTTAACAAATGTACGGTTGCATGACATATTTTGTTTAAAAAAATTTGACATTAATGTGCATTTTTAATTATAAAAATTTTAAAACAATAATAGTAAACTTATAAAATTCAAAGGGTTTTAGTTTTGAACTCGTTCTGTTAAATTAAATTTTTAAATATAAAAAAATGCTAATATAAGCATCTATAATTCAGTTATAATAGAACCAGACGCTTCAAACTAATAACTATGGTTGAATAAGCAAATATCCTTCTTTCGGTTTTAATTAACCCAAGTTCTGAAAACCGAAACTAAACAAAACCGAAACTATAGTATATAATTGCTCGTGATCTGAATGAACTCTGGTTTTAAAGCTTCAATAAACAAACAAATAAATTATGAGTAATGAATAGACATCTTTAAGCAATATACAAAATTATATACTGATTTACGGAAATGAAAAAAATTTAGAATTTAAATTAAATTGCTTTTTAATGATCAACACTTATTACACGCAATGCTAAGGTACTGCGGGGATGTCAGAAAATAATCCCTAGGACGACACGAACGCCACTTTTTGTGCGTAAAACCGGTCTGTCAAAAGCGTGTTGCTTTTCTAAAACCCCCCCGGGAAAAGTTAAATGTCCTTATCCCCTATATTAGTCCCTGACCTTGTCCAATTAAAACATTTAAGGTTAATATTAAGATCTGATATGAGGCATTTTCTTAGTATTGAAAAATGCACTGTTTTAGATATACAAAAAAAGTAAAATGCGAGGTCACATTGTGGGACCCCTATGGGGACCATAATTATTTCCTTTGGTAGAGTACACTAGTTCTCGGTAATGTAATACCTGGTCCCATTAAATTATTTAGGTCAAATATTTGATTTAGGGTAAATATTAAGGTCTGATATAAAGCCTTTTGTTAACATTGAGAAAAGACTTAAAATTTCTCTGTATTAACGCTTTTCAGAAGGCGAATTTCCTCAAAATAAAGCTTCTCTCAACACTATTTTAGATATACATACGTAGGAAAATGCGGGGTCACATTGTGTGCCCCCTATGGTGTCCATAATTATTTCCTCTGGTAGGGTACACTATTACAAGGTAATATAATATCTGGTCCAATTAAAATATTATGGGTTAATATAAACTCTTTAAAGACCAAGAGGTCTGAAGATATCCGGACTAGTTAACGACCGTCTTGGACCTCGGGAGACCTATGAAGGTGAATGGGTAGTAGTGATTGGGAGGGGATGAGCTGCTTGACAGTGATGCATAGGAACTCATCAAAAGTCAAAAGGAAAGAGATGTGTAAACTTCACGCTTAATTTAGAAACATTTCCCCCTGTGGTTTTAGAGAAACATAAAATCCTCTTTACTTGTAACAGATTTGTTTGTTGTTTGAACAGGACCATTTTATTTATTTATTAAAAATTCGGGAATGGCGGGCTTTTGGGAATTTATTTTTGAAATCCCAGCTTCTATTAAAACAAATGTCTTTTTATTAAAATTGCAATGTGTTTACTGCTGACTACCAAACGTAAATTTTTTATATAATTAAAAATGCACAACATAATCAACATAAATACCGAAATTACTGAAAAAAATTTAGATAATGCCAACATTGTATAATGTTTTCTGTTAATCACTGATATTTTAATGATAATGTTATCATTAGTTCATAGAAATTTTGTTCCTTGAATAAAAAAAAAGGTTAATATTTTTATCATTTAGTAGATTTTTTATATGTATTTTTTATCAAATATTTTATTTCTTTCCATTTTGTTCTCCATTGTCCTGTTTGGTATTTTTCAGTAATCAGTTTTATAACAGTGTACTTTTTATTAGTGAATGTTAGATGATAGATAAAATAATTTAAAATACATTAGATTAGTAATATATCTTTTAAATTTGAACTAGTAAAGATATTTTAGACTTTGTTTTACTTTAACGAAAAAATTTTTATATCTTCGAATTCTTATAAAAATTTCAATTTAATGCTTAATTAAAGAAAACTTAATTCCTTTATATTTAAATTTATGATTAACATAATATAATGCATACATTAAAATGCCTTTTTATATAATTTTAAATACTATACAAATATTTAAAAAAAATAATGCAGCTTTTTTTTTTTTTTTTTCAATTTCGCTACATTGTATTATATTTGTATTAAATAATATCTTTGCATTGTTATAGTATTTTCGTTCTTTTTGGTATTGATTTCCTATCAATTAATTATTAATCAATTATTGTATAAATTAGTTATTAAGGATATTAAGTTATATAAAATTATTGTTTAAAGGAAATTGCTTTCACACGTAAAGGATTTTTGTAAATGTAATCTCACTTATTTGTAAGCAGTTTTAATAATGCAGTTTTTGTATATAAGTAATTCAATAGGTATAGTCAAATAATATCGTAGATCTTCCTGAATGAAATGGTTTTTCAGATTTCGTCTGTAATGTTTTTAAGTAATTAATTGTAATGAAAATAGCTTATAATATATATATATATATATATATATATATATATATATATATATATATATATATATATATATAAAGGGATAAATGACAAAATGAATAGATTTATTTGAGGAAAGGTTTATAGTGAACCTTTTAAATCATTTGTTGCTAAAAACGAGTTTAAATGTAAGGAATTGAAGATTTCTAATAGAAAAAATCATCAGTCAGGAGAACTGCTGAAGGCGATTTTCCTTGATCACCGTAAAGTGACGTTAATAGGTAGGCATTGACAATAGCAACTTATCTTGTTTGAAAAATACTTGGAATCTATTTCCATTCACTAAACGCCGCAATTATTTGCTGTACCATTTGGTAGTACTCTCACGTGATTAGTAGGTAAAGTCTGTAAATGAGTGCAGGTGGTTAAATAGAATTGACAATACGCTCATTTGTAATGCTAAATCTAACCCAATCAATAGTTTATTCAAATAAATAAATTATTTAATTTAATAGCAATTTTAAAAGTTAATCTCTTATGTAAAAAAATAAAAATAAACCCACCAGCTAAAAAGAACCATACCTTATTTTAAACGTTAATTTTTGTGTTTGATTTGATACTTTTCTGAAAACAGTATTATTATTGAATTCTAAGAACAGTATTATTATTGCTGAATTAACCGATATTTATATGTTTATAAAAATAATTTGTTTATAAAAGAAAAGTTTATAAAGGAAGTTTTGTAGCTACATATGAATTTAATGCTATGAAGAACAGTTTAAGTAATATTTTTTCATGTTTTAATATATTTTAGACATTTTATGTAGAGCAAAATATAGCTTTGAAGGTGTAGCATATTTATTGATAAAACTAATATCATTCAAGATAGTTCAAACTGGTTCAGATTCATATATTTCATTTATATGCATTTCAAAGAAAATGTTTTAGATATACTATTTAATAATACCAAAGACACCATCTATTAATACCTAAGAGAGATCTAGGCTTCTTAATTATTTTAAAATATATAGTAGATTTTTACCCCTTTGATGAGTATGATATAAAGAGAAATAGCTAACATACTACCATTTTCATTAAGCGAAACGGAGAAACTTTTAAATCAATGTAAATGGAGGAACTCATTCTTTATTAAATTAAATGTTTATACTATTACAATAATTGTGGAAAGAAATTATTCTATTTAAGTAAATTTTATTTGTCAACAATATTAGTATTTGTTTCCGCTGCAGGCTTAATTTGCTAGATCAATGAATTAAAATATTTCATTTAAATATTACTAACTCTGTATAGAATGGCAAAAAAATCTGTAATCAATAAAAAAATAAATTCGAAAAGTATTACAATTTCTATCTTTTTTAGTTAATTTCTTAATATTTCAAACAATCGGTAAAAATTTCAATTACTACACAATACTTGGTTAACGCTATAATATTTTTCATTCAAAATTGCTGTCATGTTGTGGCTCAGGCTACAGATCATTCGCCTTCCAATGAGGTATACCAAGTTCGAATTCTAGAGCCATGGCTAGTCGACGCAAATTTCGCATCCGGCTTGCATTGACCACAGTGCTGACCTTAAATATCCTCAGTGGTAAACGGGGATTAGAGTCCCCCTGCCATCAGGCTAACCTTAGGATGTTTTCGTGGTTTCCCTTACCATGAGGGTCAGTCTCCTTCAAATAGTTCTCCACAAAGGCAAACTTGATCCAGGAGTTCCCTTGTCTTCTGGATTGGATATTAGTCATAATTAATTGTTTTCATGCCGCAATAGATTTTTAACACTGAACGAAAAATAAAAAATGGCATCAAATGCCGTTGTGATATTTCTACACATTGAACTAGACATCGTCCGAAATAAATATGAAAATAAAGTTTCACTGCAACAGAGAATTTTTTTATTCATTAATAAATGTAGTTAAGCAAAGTTTCAATAAATAAAAACGTGCTTGTATGAATTTAAAAAGAAGGGATTTTTAAAGTGTTTAAATTTATGCTTGAAAGGTGTGTACTTTACATTTACGATGATTATCTGCATCTTTAAATGTGAAAAATAAAAAATAATAAAAAAATAATAATAAAAACAAATTTTTTTTAAACTTATGACTTTGAAGATTTAAAAATATTTAATTGTACTTTCTTTTTATCCAACGAAATTAATGAAATTATGTTATAATTAAAAAAGATGTATCACAGCAATTGCAGCCTTTATTAATTTTAATAATAAAATAATTTCCTTTTAAAAAATTCATAGTTAAAAGGGAAAAAAGATAATTTTCCACATTTTTATTTTTTTAATTTTTTTTTTTGATTGAAAAGATTTTACAAATGAAATATTTTTTGTCCATCTGAACCAAACTGATCCCATTTTACTTACAGAGCTAAAGTACACCAACAAGACCACTAAAGCGTACTTTCAAATGAAAATAAATAAATAATGAATGAAGACAGGTACAGATAAATTGTATCATAAACAACCGACTTGATGTTAGAGAAAACAGATGAAGTTAAATAAATAAAATAAAATAAAGATATCCGATAAGTCAGATATAAGATGTAATTTCTGTTGTTACTAAAGAAAACGCATTTGTACTCATATACTCAAATTTTTTCTTTACAATAAATTGAAAAGAAATTAATTAATTTTTTACCATATACCATAAGCATCTGTTTCTTCTTTCAAAATTTACTTTTAAAAAAAATAAACTTTTTCTTTAAACTCAAATTCTTCAATTTGCAATTTTTTAACGGTATTTTAAGAACCAGTTTCCAGCTTCAGCTTCTCTTATTGCAGTTACACCTAAATAACGTTTTGAAAGAAGCATTTGAAAGTCTCTTATTTTTTCAAGCATTCAATTAAATCAGTTAAAGGAAATAATTCTCTAATAATAATTAATTCAAAAACATTTTCATTATCAAACTTCAATATTATTAGAACTTTATTTGACTCATAAAGCTTAAAAAAAAAGCGGGATTTTAGTTAATATTAACTTTAAAAAAAACTTTAAAAAAATATATTTCTGTTACTTTCAGAAAGCTGAATTTTCGACACATTTTCGAGATAATTTTTTTCTTCCTATTTTGCTTGATATAGGCATTTGAAAATAATCTGTTTTAAGAAAAAGCTTCTCGCAACACTTTTGGAGATATACAAAAACAGTAAAATTCGGGGTCACGCTGTGTACCCCCTATGGGGTCTATAAGTTTTTCCTTTGGTAGGGTACACGAGTACAAGGTAATATAACACCTGGTCCAATTACAACATTAAAGGTTAATATTAAGGTCTGATAGGAGGCATTTTTCTTAACATTGAAAAATGCACTGTTTTAGGTATACATACATAGTAAAATGCGGGGTCACACTGTGTACGCCCTATGGTGTCTATAATTATTTCCTTTGGTAGGGTACACTAGTAAAAGGTAATATAACACCTGGTCAACTTAAAATATTAAGGGTCAATATTAAGGTCTGATAGGAGGCTTTGTTAACATTGAGAAAAGACGTAGAATTTCTGCGTATAAAAGCTCTTCAGAAGGCGAATTTCTTCGAAATAAAGCTTCTCGCAACACTTTTGGAGATATACAAAAACAGTAAAATTCGGGGTCACGCTGTGTACCCTACCGAATTTATACCTATGAGGTCTATAATTATATCCTTTGGTAGGGTACACTGGTACAAGGTAATATAACACCTAATCCATTTACAACATTAAAGGTTAATATAAAGGTCTGATAGGAGGCATTTTTCTTAACATTGAAAAATGCATTGTTTTAGATATACAAAAACAGTAAAATTCGGGGTCACGGTGTGTACCCCCTATGGGGTCTATAATTATTTCCTTTGGTAGGGTACACTAGTACCCCATAATATAATACCTGGTCCATTTACAACATTAAAGGTTAATATTAAGGTCTGATAGGAGGCATTTTTCTTAACATTGAAAAATGCATTGTTTTAAATATACATACATAGTAAAATGCGGGGTCACACTGTGTACCCCCTATGGGCTCTAAAATTATTTCCTTTGGTAGGGTACACTAGTACTCCGTAATATACTACCTGGTCCAATTACAACATTAAAGGTTAATATTAAGGTCTGATATGAAGCCATTTGTTAACAATGAGAAAAGACTTTATATTGATCCGTATTAACGCTTTTCGGAAGGCGAATTTCCTCAAAATAAAGCTTCTCGCAACACTTAGACTTAGAATTTCTGCCTATAAAAGCTCTTCAGAAGGCGAATTTCTTGGAAATAGAGCTTCTCGCAACACTATTTTAGCTATACAAAAAGAGTAAAATTCGGGGTCACGCTGTGTACCCCCTATGGGCTCTATAATTATTTCCTTTGGTAGGGAACACTAGTACCAGGTAATATAACACCTGGTCCACTTAAAATATTAAGGGTCAATATTAAGGTCTGATAGGAGGCTTTGTTAACATTAAGAAAAGACTTTCAATTTCTGCGTATAAAAGCTCTTCGGAAGGCGAATTTCCTCGAAATAAAGCTTCTCGCAACACTTTTGGAGATATACCAAAACAGTAAAATTCGGGGTCACGCTGTGTACTCCCTATGGGGTCTATATTTGATTCCTTTGGGAGGGTACATTATTACAAGGTAATATAACACCTCGTCCAATTAAAACATTAAAGGTTAATTTTAAGGTCTGATAGGAGGCACTTTTCTTAACATTGAAAAATGCACTGTTTTAGATATACATACATAGTAAAGTGTGGGGTCACGCTGTGTACCCCCTATGGGCTCTATAATTATTTCCTTTAATAGGGTACACTAGTACAAGGTAATACAACACCTGGTCCAACTACAACATTAAAGGTTAATATTAAGGTCTGATAGGAGGCTTTGTTAATATTGAGAATGGACTTAGAATTTTTGCGTATAAGAGATATTGAGGAGGCGAATTTCTGCGAAATAAGACTTTTCGCAACGTTTTTGGAGATATACAAAGACAGTAAAATTCGGGGTCACGCTGTGTACCTCCTATGGGGTCTATAATTATATCCTTTGGTAGGGTACACTAGTACAAGGTAATATAACACCTGTTCCATTTACAATATTAAAGGTTAATATTAAGGTCTGATAGGAGGCATTTCTCTTAACATTGAAAAATGCATTGTTTTAAATATACATACATAGTAAAATGCGGGGTCACACTGTGTACCCCCTATGGGCTCTAAAATTTTTTCCTTTGGTAGGGTACACTAGTACTCCGAAATATAATGCCTGGTCCAATTACAACATTAAAGGTTAATATTAAGGTCTGATATGAAGCCATTTGTTAACAATGAGAAAAGACTTTATATTGATCCGTATTAACGCTTTTCGGAAGGCGAATTTCCTCAAAATAAAGCTTCTCGCAACACTTTTGGAGATATACATACATAAAAAATTTATTTCTCCTCTTGAAAACAGACTTAGAATTTCTGCCTATAAAAGCTCTTCAGAAGGCGAATTTCTTGGAAATAGAGCTTCTCGCAACACTATTTTAGCTATACAAAAAGAGTAAAATTCGGGGTCACGCTGTGTACCCCCTATGGGCTCTATAATTATTTCCTTTGGTAGGGTACACTAGTACCAGGTAATATAACACCTGGTCCACTTAAAATATTAAGGGTCAATATTAAGGTCTGATAGGAGGCTTTGTTAACATTAAGAAAAGACTTTCAATTTCTGCGTATAAAAGCTCTTCGGAAGGCGAATTTCCTCGAAATAAAGCTTCTCGCAACACTTTTGGAGATATACAAAAACAGTAAAATTCGGGGTCACGCTGTGTACCCCCTATGGGGTCTATAATTATATCCTTTGGTAGGGTACACTAGTACAAGGTAATATAACACCTGTTCCATTTACAATATTAAAGGTTAATATTAAGGTCTGATAGGAGGCATTTCTCTTAACATTGAAAAATGCATTGTTTTAAATATACATACATAGTAAAATGCGGGGTCACACTGTGTACCCCCTATGGGCTCTAAAATTTTTTCCTTTGGTAGGGTACACTAGTACTCCGTAATATAATGCCTGGTCCAATTACAACATTAAAGGTTAATATTAAGGTCTGATATGAAGCCATTTGTTAACAATGAGAAAAGACTTTATATTGATCCGTATTAACGCTTTTCGGAAGGCGAATTTCTGCGAAATAAGACTTTTTGCATTACTATTTCAGATAGACATACATTGCGGGGTCACACCGTGTACCCCCTATGGGGTCTATAATTGATTCCTTTGGTAGGGTACACTATTACAAGGTAATATAACACCTCGTCCAATTAAAACATTAAAGGTTACAACAGGGTCTGATAAGGTCTGATAGGAGGCATTTTTCTTAACATTGAAAAATGCCCTGTTTTAGATATACATACATACATACATACATAGTAAAATGAGGGGTTACACTGTGTACCCCCTATGAGGTCTATAATTATTTCTTTTGGTAGGGTACACCAGTACCCCGTAATATAATACCTAGTCCAATAACAACATTAAAGGTTAATATTAAGGTCAAAAAAGGTCAAAAAAGCTTCTCGCAACACTTTTTGAGATTTACAAAAACAGTAAAATGCGGGGTCCCATTGTGGGACCCATAAGGGGTCCATAAATATTTCCTTCGGTAGGGTAAACTAGTACCCGGTAATATAGTACCTGGTCCAATTACAACATTAAAGGTTAATATTATAGTATAATATGAAGCCTTTTGTTAACAATGAGAAAAGACTTAGAATTTTTTCGTATTAACGCTTTTCGGAAGGCGAAATTCCTCAAAATAAAGCTTCTCCCAACACTTTTTGAGGTATACATACATACATACATACATACATACATAGAAAATTTTTAAAATTTGTTTATTTTTTTTTCTATTGTTAATTTTACATTATATTATTTATTTAATGTGTTTTTCTATATTTTAGAAGGATTTATATATGAAATATAATTTATTTAAGTACGGGAAAGTGAGAACAGAGCTTAAAAACACGAAAAATCAATTAAAATTAATTTATTCGTATTATTTACAATACTTTCGATAGTTGTGCCTGCCTAATATGTTCTCTGTATAAAAACAATCCTCTTTCTTCGTTAAAGAAGGCATAATGGAATGAAAAATAACATAAAATAGGCATGTACGGCTAAGTTTTCAAGACCACATAACTCGCTTTAATATTAAGCTATAAATCTCAAACTCGGTACCAAAATAGAGTACCATGCCCCCAACCCCTGTGCCTAAGGAAATATTTATAGCTTAATTAGGAGGGTCGCAATGGGCCCCCAAAGTACATCGTTAAACTGACCGGGAGATTGCTTTTGAAGCCATCAAGTAGCTCGCTGACCGTGTAATCGTGGTGGAGCGGATAGCGTGATAGCAGCTGAACGAGACGGTGCGGGTTCGAATCCCAGTGTGGACAATTTTTAAAATTTGATTATTTTTTTTTCTATTGTTAATTTTACATTATATTATTCATTTAATGTCTTTTTCTATATTTTAGAAGGATTTATATATGAAATATAATTTATTTAAGTACGGGAAAGTGAGAACAGAGCTTAAAAACACGAAAAATCAATTAAAATTAATTTATTCGTATTATTTACAATACTTTCGATAGTTGTGCCTGCCTAATATGTTCTCTGTATAAAAACAATCCTCTTTCTTCGTTAAAGAAGACATAATGGAATGGAAAATAACATAAAATAGGCATGTACGGGTAAGTTTTCAAGACCACATAACTCGCTTTAATATTAAGCTATAAATCTCAAACTCGGTACCAAAATAGGGTACCATGCCCCCAACCCCTGTGCCTAAGGAAATATTTATAGCTTAATTAGGAGGGTCGCAATGGGCCCCCAAAGTACATCGTTAAACTGACCGGGAGATTGCTTTTGAAGCCATCAAGTAGCTCGCTGACCGTGTAATCGTGGTGGAGCGGATAGCGTGATAGCAGCTGAACGAGACGGTGCGGGTTCGAATCCCAGTGTGGACAATTTTTAAAATTTGTTTATTTTTTTTCTATTGTTAATTTTACATTATATTATTCATTCAATGTCTTTTTCTACATTTTAGAAGGATTTATATATGAAATATAATTTATTTAAGTACGGGAAAGTGAGAACAGAGCTTAAAAACAAGAAAAATCAATTAAAATTAATTTATTCGTATTATTTACAATACTTTCGATAGTTGTGCCTGCCTAATATGTTCTCTGTATAAAAACAATCCTCTTTCTTCGTAAAAAGAACGCGTAATGGAATAAAAAATAACATAAAATAGGTATGTATGGGTCAATTTTCAAGACCACGTAACTCACTATAATTTTAAGTTATAAATCTCAAACTCGATACCAAAATAGGGTACCATGTACAAAACCCTTGTACCAAAGGAAATATTTATAGGTTAATTAGGAGGGATGCAATGGACCACCAAAGTACATCGATCAACTGACCGGAAGAGTGCGTTTGAAGCCATATAGTAGCACGCTCACCGTGTATGCGTGGTGGAGCGGATAGCGTAATAGCAGCTGAGCGAGACGGTGCGGGTTCGAATCCCAATGTAAAAAATTTTTAAAATTTGTTTATTTTTTTTGCATTGCGGGGTCACACCGTGTACCCCCTATGGGGTCTATATTTGATTCCTTTGGTAGGGAACACTATTACAAGGTAATATAACACCTCGTCCAATTAAAACATTAAAGGTTAATATTAAGGTCTGATAGGAGGCACTTTTCTTAACATTGAAAAATGCACTGTTTTAGATATACATACAAAGTAAAGTGCGGGGTCACGCTGTCTACCCCCTATCGGGTCTATAATTATTTCCTTTGGTAGGGTACACTAGCACCCCGTAATGTAACACCTGGTCTCATTAAAATATTAAGGGTCAATATTAAGGTCTGATATGGAGCCATTTGTTAACAATGAGAAAAGACTTAAAATTGCTCCGTATGAACGCTTTTCGGAAGGCGAATTTCCTCAAAATAAAGCTTCTCCCAACACTTTTTGAGATATACATTCATAGAAAATCTATTTCTCCTCTTGAAAAAAGACTTTGAATTTCTGCGTATAAAAGCTCTTTAGAAGGCGAATTTCTTCGAAATAAAGCTTCTCGCAACACTTTTGGAGATATACAAAAACAGTAAAGTTCGGGGTCACGCTGTGTACCCCCTATGGGGTCTATAATTTTTTCCTTTGGTAGGGTACACTAGTACAAGGTAATATAACACCTGGTCCAATTACAACATTAAAGATTAATATTGAGGTCTGATAGGAGGCATTTCTCTTAACATTGAAAAAATGCAGTTTTACATATACATACATAGTAAAGTGCGGGGTCCCACCGTGTACCCCCTATGGGGTCTATAACTATTTCCTTTGGTAGGGTACACTAGTACCCCGTAATATAATACCTGGTCCAATTACAACATTAAAGGTCAATATTAAGCCCTGATATTAGGCATTTTCCTTAACATTGAAAAATGCACTGTTTTATATATATATACATAGTAAAATGCAGGGTCCCACCGTGTACCCCCTATGGGCTCTAAAATTATTTCCTTTGGTAGGGTACACTAGTGCAAGGTAATATAACACCTGGTCCACTTAAAATATTAAGGGTCAATATTAAGGTCTGATAGGAGGCTTTGTTAACATTAAGAAAAGACTTTCAATTTCTGCGTATAAAAGCTCTTCGGAAGGCGAATTTCCTCGAAATAAAGCTTCTCGCAACACTTTTGGAGATATACAAAAACAGTAAAATTCGGGGTCACGCTGTGTACCCCCTATGGGGTCTATAATTATATCCTTTGGTAGGGTACACTAGTACAAGGTAATATAACACCTGTTCCATTTACAATATTAAAGGTTAATATTAAGGTCTGATAGGAGGCATTTCTCTTAACATTGAAAAATGCATTGTTTTAAATATACATACATAGTAAAATGCGGGGTCACACTGTGTACCCCCTATGGGCTCTAAAATTTTTTCCTTTGGTAGGGTACACTAGTACTCCGTAATATAATGCCTGGTCCAATTACAACATTAAAGGTTAATATTAAGGTCTGATATGAAGCCATTTGTTAACAATGAGAAAAGACTTTATATTGATCCGTATTAACGCTTTTCGGAAGGCGAATTTCTGCGAAATAAGACTTTTTGCATTACTATTTCAGATAGACATACATTGCGGGGTCACACCGTGTACCCCCTATGGGGTCTATAATTGATTCCTTTGGTAGGGTACACTATTACAAGGTAATATAACACCTCGTCCAATTAAAACATTAAAGGTTACAACAGGGTCTGATAAGGTCTGATAGGAGGCATTTTTCTTAACATTGAAAAATGCCCTGTTTTAGATATACATACATACATACATACATAGTAAAATGAGGGGTTACACTGTGTACCCCCTATGAGGTCTATAATTATTTCTTTTGGTAGGGTACACCAGTACCCCGTAATATAATACCTAGTCCAATAACAACATTAAAGGTTAATATTAAGGTCAAAAAAGGTCAAAAAAGCTTCTCGCAACACTTTTTGAGATTTACAAAAACAGTAAAATGCGGGGTCCCATTGTGGGACCCATAAGGGGTCCATAAATATTTCCTTCGGTAGGGTAAACTAGTACCCGGTAATATAGTACCTGGTCCAATTACAACATTAAAGGTTAATATTATAGTATAATATGAAGCCTTTTGTTAACAATGAGAAAAGACTTAGAATTTTTTCGTATTAACGCTTTTCGGAAGGCGAAATTCCTCAAAATAAAGCTTCTCCCAACACTTTTTGAGGTATACATACATACATACATACATAGAAAATTTTTAAAATTTGTTTATTTTTTTTTCTATTGTTAATTTTACATTATATTATTTATTTAATGTGTTTTTCTATATTTTAGAAGGATTTATATATGAAATATAATTTATTTAAGTACGGGAAAGTGAGAACAGAGCTTAAAAACACGAAAAATCAATTAAAATTAATTTATTCGTATTATTTACAATACTTTCGATAGTTGTGCCTGCCTAATATGTTCTCTGTATAAAAACAATCCTCTTTCTTCGTTAAAGAAGGCATAATGGAATGAAAAATAACATAAAATAGGCATGTACGGCTAAGTTTTCAAGACCACATAACTCGCTTTAATATTAAGCTATAAATCTCAAACTCGGTACCAAAATAGAGAACCATGCCCCCAACCCCTGTGCCTAAGGAAATATTTATAGCTTAATTAGGAGGGTCGCAATGGGCCCCCAAAGTACATCGTTAAACTGACCGGGAGATTGCTTTTGAAGCCATCAAGTAGCTCGCTGACCGTGTAATCGTGGTGGAGCGGATAGCGTGATAGCAGCTGAACGAGACGGTGCGGGTTCGAATCCCAGTGTGGACAATTTTTAAAATTTGATTATTTTTTTTTCTATTGTTAATTTTACATTATATTATTCATTTAATGTCTTTTTCTATATTTTAGAAGGATTTATATATGAAATATAATTTATTTAAGTACGGGAAAGTGAGAACAGAGCTTAAAAACACGAAAAATCAATTAAAATTAATTTATTCGTATTATTTACAATACTTTCGATAGTTGTGCCTGCCTAATATGTTCTCTGTATAAAAACAATCCTCTTTCTTCGTTAAAGAAGACATAATGGAATGGAAAATAACATAAAATAGGCATGTACGGGTAAGTTTTCAAGACCACATAACTCGCTTTAATTTTAAGCTATAAATCTCAAACTCGGTACCAAAATAGGGTACCATGCCCCCAACCCCTGTGCCTAAGGAAATATTTATAGCTTAATTAGGAGGGTCGCAATGGGCCCCCAAAGTACATCGTTAAACTGACCGGGAGATTGCTTTTGAAGCCATCAAGTAGCTCGCTGACCGTGTAATCGTGGTGGAGCGGATAGCGTGATAGCAGCTGAACGAGACGGTGCGGGTTCGAATCCCAGTGTGGACAATTTTTAAAATTTGTTTATTTTTTTTCTATTGTTAATTTTACATTATATTATTCATTCAATGTCTTTTTCTACATTTTAGAAGGATTTATATATGAAATATAATTTATTTAAGTACGGGAAAGTGAGAACAGAGCTTAAAAACACGAAAAATCAATTAAAATTAATTTATTCGTATTATTTACAATACTTTCGATAGTTGTGCCTGCCTAATATGTTCTCTGTATAAAAACAATCCTCTTTCTTCGTAAAAAGAACGCGTAATGGAATAAAAAATAACATAAAATAGGTATGTATGGGTCAATTTTCAAGACCACGTAACTCACTATAATTTTAAGTTATAAATCTCAAACTCGATACCAAAATAGGGTACCATGTACAAAACCCTTGTACCAAAGGAAATATTTATAGGTTAATTAGGAGGGATGCAATGGACCACCAAAGTACATCGATCAACTGACCGGAAGAGTGCGTTTGAAGCCATATAGTAGCACGCTCACCGTGTATGCGTGGTGGAGCGGATAGCGTAATAGCAGCTGAGCGAGACGGTGCGGGTTCGAATCCCAATGTAAAAAATTTTTAAAATTTGTTTATTTTTTTTGCATTGCGGGGTCACACCGTGTACCCCCTATGGGGTCTATATTTGATTCCTTTGGTAGAGAACACTATTACAAGGTAATATAACACCTCGTCCAATTAAAACATTAAAGGTTAATATTAAGGTCTGATAGGAGGCACTTTTCTTAACATTGAAAAATGCACTGTTTTAGATATACATACAAAGTAAAGTGCGGGGTCACGCTGTCTACCCCCTATCGGGTCTATAATTATTTCCTTTGGTAGGGTACACTAGCACCCCGTAATGTAACACCTGGTCTCATTAAAATATTAAGGGTCAATATTAAGGTCTGATATGGAGCCATTTGTTAACAATGAGAAAAGACTTAAAATTGCTCCGTATGAACGCTTTTCGGAAGGCGAATTTCCTCAAAATAAAGCTTCTCCCAACACTTTTTGAGATATACATACATAGAAAATCTATTTCTCCTCTTGAAAAAAGACTTAGAATTTCTGCGTATAAAAGCTCTTTAGAAGGCGAATTTCTTCGAAATAAAGCTTCTCGCAACACTTTTGGAGATATACAAAAACAGTAAAGTTCGGGGTCACGCTGTGTACCCCCTATGGGGTCTATAATTTTTTCCTTTGGTAGGGTATACTAGTACAAGGTAATATAACACCTGGTCCAATTACAACATTAAAGATTAATATTGAGGTCTGATAGGAGGCATTTCTCTTAACATTGAAAAAATGCAGTTTTACATATACATACATAGTAAAGTGCGGGGTCCCACCGTGTACCCCCTATGGGGTCTATAACTATTTCCTTTGGTAGGGTACACTAGTACCCCGTAATATAATACCTGGTCCAATTACAACATTAAAGGTCAATATTAAGCCCTGATATTAGGCATTTTCCTTAACATTGAAAAATGCACTGTTTTATATATATATACATAGTAAAATGCAGGGTCCCACCGTGTACCCCCTATGGGCTCTAAAATTATTTCCTTTGGTAGGGTACACTAGTGCAAGGTAATATAACACCTGGTCCACTTAAAATATTAAGGGTCAATATTAAGGTCTGATAGGAGGCTTTGTTAACATTAAGAAAAGACTTTGAATTTCTGCGTATAAAAGCCCTTCCGAAGGCGAATTTCTTCGAAATAAAGCTTCTCGCAACACTTTTGGAGATATACAAAAACAGTAAAATTCGGGGTCACGCTGTGTACCCCCTATGGGGTCTATAATTATATCCTTTGGTAGGGTACACTAGTACCCCGTAATATAATACCTGGTCCAATTACAACATTAAAGGTTAATATTAAGGTCTGATAGGCGGCATTTTTCTTAACATTGAAAAATGCATTGTTTTATATATACAAAAACAGTAAAATTCGGGGTCGCGCTGTGTACCCCCTATGGGCTCTATAATTATTTCCTTTGGTAGGGTACACTAGTACAAGGTAATACAACACCTGGTCCAACTAAAACATTAAAGGTTAATATTAAGGTCTGATAGGAGGCTTTGTTAATATTGAGAATGGACTTAGAATTTCTGCGTATAAGAGCTATTGAGGAGGCGAATTTCTGCGAAATAAGACTTTTCGCAACACTTTTGTAGATATACAAAGACAGTAAAATTCGGGGTCACGCTGTGTACCCCCTATGGGGTCTATAATTATATCCTTTGGTAGGGTACACTAGTGCAAGGTAATATAACACCTGTTCCATTTACAACATTAAAGGTTAATATTAAGGTCTGATAGGAGGCATTTCTCTTAACATTGAAAAATGCATTGTTTTAAATATACATACATAGTAAAATGCGGGGTCACACTGTGTTCCCCCTATGGGCTCTAAAATTATTTCCTTTGGTAGGGTACACTAGTACTCCGTAATATAATGCCTGGTCCAATTACAACATTAAAGGTTAATATTAAGGTCTGATATGAAGCCATTTGTTAACAATGAGAAAAGACTTTATATTGATCCGTATTAACGCTTTTCGGAAGGCGAATTTCTTACAAATAAAGCTTCTCGCAACACTTTTTGAGATATACATACATAGAAAATTTATTTCTCTTGAAAAAAGACTTAGAATTTCTCCGTATTAACGCTTTTCGGAAGGCGAATTTCTGCGAAATAAGACTTTTCGCATTACTATTTCAGATAGACATACATTGCGGGGTCACACCGTGTACCCCCTATGGGGTCTATAATTGATTCCTTTGGTAGGGTACACTATTACAAGGTAATATAACACCTCGTCCAATTAAAACATTAAAGGTTACAAGAGGGTCTGATAAGGTCTGATAGGAGGCATTTTTCTTAACATTGAAAAATGCCCTGTTTTAGATATACATACATACATACATACATAGTAAAATGAGGGGTTACACTGTGTACCCCCTATGAGGTCTATAATTATTTCTTTTGGTAGGGTACACCAGTACCCCGTAATATAATACCTAGTCCAATAACAACATTAAAGGTTAATATTAAGGTCAAAAAAAGGTCAAAAAAGGTCAAAAAAGCTTCTCGCAACACTTTTTGAGATTTACAAAAACAGTAAAATGCGGGGTCCCATTGTGGGACCCCTAAGGGGTCCATAAATATTTCCTTCGGTAGGGTAAACTAGTACCCGGTAATATAGTACCTGGTCCAATTACAACATTAAAGGTTAATATTATAGTATAATATGAAGCCTTTTGTTAACAATGAGAAAAGACTTAGAATTTTTTCGTATTAACGCTTTTCGGAAGGCGAAATTCCTCAAAATAAAGCTTCTCCCAACACTTTTTGAGGTATACATACATACATACATACATACATACATACATAGAAAATTTTTAAAATTTGTTTATTTTTTTTTCTATTGTTAATTTTACATTATATTATTTATTTAATGTGTTTTTCTATATTTTAGAAGGATTTATATATGAAATATAATTTATTTAAGTCCGGGAAAGTGAGAACAGAGCTTAAAAACACGAAAAATCAATTAAAATTAATTTATTCGTATTATTTACAATACTTTCGATAGTTGTGCCTGCCTAATATGTTCTCTGTATAAAAACAATCCTCTTTCTTCGTTAAAGAAGGCATAATGGAATGAAAAATAACATAAAATAGGCATGTACGGGTAAGTTTTCAAGACCACATAACTCGCTTTAATATTAAGCTATAAATCTCAAACTCGGTACCAAAATAGGGTACCATGCCCCCAAACCCTGTGCCTAAGGAAATATTTATAGCTTAATTAGGAGGGCCGCAATGGGCCCCCAAAGTACATCGTTAAACTGACCGGGAGATTGCTTTTGAAGCCATCAAGTAGCTCGCTGACCGTGTAATCGTGGTGGAGCGGATAGCGTGATAGCAGCTGAGCGAGACGGTGCGGGTTCGAATCCCAGTGTGGACAATTTTTAAAATTTGTTTATTTTTTTTCTATTGTTAATTTTACATTATATTATTCATTTAATGTCTTTTTCTATATTTTAGAAGGAGCTATATATGAAAAATAATTTTTTTAAGTTCGGGAAAGTGAGAACAGAGCTTAAAAATAGGAAAAATCAATTAAAATTAATTTATTCATATTATTTACAATATTTTCGATAGTTGTGCCTGCCTAATATGTTCTCTGTATAAAAACAATCCTCTTTCTTCGTTAAAGAAGGCATAATGGAATGAAAAATAACATAAAATAGGCATGTACGGGTAAGTTTTCAAGACCACATAACTCACTATAATATTAAGTTATAAATCTCAAACTCGATACCAAAATAGGGTACCATGCCCCCAACCCTTGTACCAAAGGAAATATTTATAGGTTAATTAGGAGGGATGCAATGGAGCCCCAAAGTACATCGATCAACTGACCGGAAGAGTGCGTTTGAAGCCATATAGTAGCACGCTCACCTTGTATGCGTGGTGGAGCGGATAGCGTAATAGCAGCTGAGCGAGACGGTGCGGGTTCGAATCCCAATGTAAAATTTTTTTAAAATGTGTTTATTTTTTTTGCATTGCGGGGTTACACCGTGTACCCCCTATGGGGTCTATATTTGATTCCTTTGGTAGGGTACACTATTACAAGGTAATATAACACCTCGTCCAATTAAAACATTAAAGGTTAATATTAAGGTCTGATAGGAGGCACTTTTCTTAACATTGAAAAATGCACTGTTTTAGATATACATACAAAGTAAAGTGCGGGGTCACGCTGTCTACCCCCTATCGGGTCTATAATTATTTCCTTTGGTAGGGTACACTAGCACCCCGTAATGTAACACCTGGTCTCATTAAAATATTAAGGGTCAATATTAAGGTCTGATATGGAGCCATTTGTTAACAATGAGAAAAGACTTAAAATTGCTCCGTATGAACGCTTTTCGGAAGGCGAATTTCCTCAAAATAAAGCTTCTCCCAACACTTTTTGAGATATACATACATAGAAAATTTATTTCTCCTCTTGAAAACAGACTTAGAATTTTTGCCTATAAAAGCTCTTCAGAAGGCGAATTTCTTGGAAATAGAGCTTCTCGCAACACTATTTTAGCTATACAAAAAGAGTAAAATTCGGGGTCACGCTGTGTACCCCCTATGGGCTCTATAATTATTTCCTTTGGTAGGGTACACTAGTACCAGGTAATATAACACCTGGTCCACTTAAAATATTAAGGGTCAATATTAAGGTCTGATAGGAGGCTTTGTTAACATTAAGAAAAGACTTTCAATTTCTGCATATAAAAGCTCTTCGGAAGGCGAATTTCCTCGAAATAAAGCTTCTCGCAACACTTTTGGAGATATACCAAAACAGTAAAATTCGGGGTCACGCTGTGTACTCCCTATGGGGTCTATATTTGATTCCTTTGGGAGGGTACATTATTACAAGGTAATATAACACCTCGTCCAATTAAAACATTAAAGGTTAATTTTAAGGTCTGATAGGAGGCACTTTTCTTAACATTGAAAAATGCACTGTTTTAGATATACATACATAGTAAAGTGTGGGGTCACGCTGTGTACCCCCTATGGGCTCTATAATTATTTCCTTTAATAGGGTACACTAGTACAAGGTAATACAACACCTGGTCCAACTACAACATTAAAGGTTAATATTAAGGTCTGATAGGAGGCTTTGTTAATATTGAGAATGGACTTAGAATTTTTGCGTATAAGAGATATTGAGGAGGCGAATTTCTGCGAAATAAGACTTTTCGCAACACTTTTGGAGATATACAAAGACAGTAAAATTCGGGGTCACGCTGTGTACCCCCTATGGGGTCTATAATTATATCCTTTGGTAGGGTACACTAGTACAAGGTAATATAACACCTGTTCCATTTACAATATTAAAGGTTAATATTAAGGTCTGATAGGAGGCATTTCTCTTAACATTGAAAAATGCATTGTTTTAAATATACATACATAGTAAAATGCGGGGTCACACTGTGTACCCCCTATGGGCTCTAAAATTTTTTCCTTTGGTAGGGTACACTAGTACTCCGAAATATAATGCCTGGTCCAATTACAACATTAAAGGTTAATATTAAGGTCTGATATGAAGCCATTTGTTAACAATGAGAAAAGACTTTATATTGATCCGTATTAACGCTTTTCGGAAGGCGAATTTCCTCAAAATAAAGCTTCTCGCAACACTTTTGGAGATATACATACATAAAAAATTTATTTCTCCTCTTGAAAACAGACTTAGAATTTCTGCCTATAAAAGCTCTTCAGAAGGCGAATTTCTTGGAAATAGAGCTTCTCGCAACACTATTTTAGCTATACAAAAAGAGTAAAATTCGGGGTCACGCTGTGTACCCCCTATGGGCTCTATAATTATTTCCTTTGGTAGGGTACACTAGTACCAGGTAATATAACACCTGGTCCACTTAAAATATTAAGGGTCAATATTAAGGTCTGATAGGAGGCTTTGTTAACATTAAGAAAAGACTTTCAATTTCTGCGTATAAAAGCTCTTCGGAAGGCGAATTTCCTCGAAATAAAGCTTCTCGCAACACTTTTGGAGATATACAAAAACAGTAAAATTCGGGGTCACGCTGTGTACCCCCTATGGGGTCTATAATTATATCCTTTGGTAGGGTACACTAGTACAAGGTAATATAACACCTGTTCCATTTACAATATTAAAGGTTAATATTAAGGTCTGATAGGAGGCATTTCTCTTAACATTGAAAAATGCATTGTTTTAAATATACATACATAGTAAAATGCGGGGTCACACTGTGTACCCCCTATGGGCTCTAAAATTTTTTCCTTTGGTAGGGTACACTAGTACTCCGTAATATAATGCCTGGTCCAATTACAACATTAAAGGTTAATATTAAGGTCTGATATGAAGCCATTTGTTAACAATGAGAAAAGACTTTATATTGATCCGTATTAACGCTTTTCGGAAGGCGAATTTCTGCGAAATAAGACTTTTTGCATTACTATTTCAGATAGACATACATTGCGGGGTCACACCGTGTACCCCCTATGGGGTCTATAATTGATTCCTTTGGTAGGGTACACTATTACAAGGTAATATAACACCTCGTCCAATTAAAACATTAAAGGTTACAACAGGGTCTGATAAGGTCTGATAGGAGGCATTTTTCTTAACATTGAAAAATGCCCTGTTTTAGATATACATACATACATACATACATAGTAAAATGAGGGGTTACACTGTGTACCCCCTATGAGGTCTATAATTATTTCTTTTGGTAGGGTACACCAGTACCCCGTAATATAATACCTAGTCCAATAACAACATTAAAGGTTAATATTAAGGTCAAAAAAGGTCAAAAAAGCTTCTCGCAACACTTTTTGAGATTTACAAAAACAGTAAAATGCGGGGTCCCATTGTGGGACCCATAAGGGGTCCATAAATATTTCCTTCGGTAGGGTAAACTAGTACCCGGTAATATAGTACCTGGTCCAATTACAACATTAAAGGTTAATATTATAGTATAATATGAAGCCTTTTGTTAACAATGAGAAAAGACTTAGAATTTTTTCGTATTAACGCTTTTCGGAAGGCGAAATTCCTCAAAATAAAGCTTCTCCCAACACTTTTTGAGGTATACATACATACATACATACATACATAGAAAATTTTTAAAATTTGTTTATTTTTTTTTCTATTGTTAATTTTACATTATATTATTTATTTAATGTGTTTTTCTATATTTTAGAAGGATTTATATATGAAATATAATTTATTCAAGTACGGGAAAGTGAGAACAGAGCTTAAAAACACGAAAAATCAATTAAAATTAATTTATTCGTATTATTTACAATACTTTCGATAGTTGTGCCTGCCTAATATGTTCTCTGTATAAAAACAATCCTCTTTCTTCGTTAAAGAAGGCATAATGAAATGAAAAATAACATAAAATAGGCATGTACGGCTAAGTTTTCAAGACCACATAACTCGCTTTAATATTAAGCTATAAATCTCAAACTCGGTACCAAAATAGAGTACCATGCCCCCAACCCCTGTGCCTAAGGAAATATTTATAGCTTAATTAGGAGGGTCGCAATGGGCCCCCAAAGTACATCGTTAAACTGACCGGGAGATTGCTTTTGAAGCCATCAAGTAGCTCGCTGACCGTGTAATCGTGGTGGAGCGGATAGCGTGATAGCAGCTGAACGAGACGGAGCGGGTTCGAATCCCAGTGTGGACAATTTTTAAAATTTGATTATTTTTTTTTCTATTGTTAATTTTACATTATATTATTCATTTAATGTCTTTTTCTATATTTTAGAAGGATTTATATATGAAATATAATTTATTTAAGTACGGGAAAGTGAGAACAGAGCTTAAAAACACGAAAAATCAATTAAAATTAATTTATTCGTATTATTTACAATACTTTCGATAGTTGTGCCTGCCTAATATGTTCTCTGTATAAAAACAATCCTCTTTCTTCGTTAAAGAAGACATAATGGAATGGAAAATAACATAAAATAGGCATGTACGGGTAAGTTTTCAAGACCACATAACTCGCTTTAATATTAAGCTATAAATCTCAAACTCGGTACCAAAATAGGGTACCATGCCCCCAACCCCTGTGCCTAAGGAAATATTTATAGCTTAATTAGGAGGGTCGCAATGGGCCCCCAAAGTACATCGTTAAACTGACCGGGAGATTGCTTTTGAAGCCATCAAGTAGCTCGCTGACCGTGTAATCGTGGTGGAGCGGATAGCGTGATAGCAGCTGAACGAGACGGTGCGGGTTCGAATCCCAGTGTGGACAATTTTTAAAATTTGTTTATTTTTTTTCTATTGTTAATTTTACATTATATTATTCATTCAATGTCTTTTTCTACATTTTAGAAGGATTTATATATGAAATATAATTTATTTAAGTACGGGAAAGTGAGAACAGAGCTTAAAAACACGAAAAATCAATTAAAATTAATTTATTCGTATTATTTACAATACTTTCGATAGTTGTGCCTGCCTAATATGTTCTCTGTATAAAAACAATCCTCTTTCTTCGTAAAAAGAACGCGTAATGGAATAAAAAATAACATAAAATAGGTATGTATGGGTCAATTTTCAAGACCACGTAACTCACTATAATTTTAAGTTATAAATCTCAAACTCGATACCAAAATAGGGTACCATGTACAAAACCCTTGTACCAAAGGAAATATTTATAGGTTAATTAGGAGGGATGCAATGGACCACCAAAGTACATCGATCAACTGACCGGAAGAGTGCGTTTGAAGCCATATAGTAGCACGCTCACCGTGTATGCGTGGTGGAGCGGATAGCGTAATAGCAGCTGAGCGAGACGGTGCGGGTTCGAATCCCAATGTAAAAAATTTTTAAAATTTGTTTATTTTTTTTGCATTGCGGGGTCACACCGTGTACCCCCTATGGGGTCTATATTTGATTCCTTTGGTAGTGAACACTATTACAAGGTAATATAACACCTCGTCCAATTAAAACATTAAAGGTTAATATTAAGGTCTGATAGGAGGCACTTTTCTTAACATTGAAAAATGCACTGTTTTAGATATACATACAAAGTAAAGTGCGGGGTCACGCTGTCTACCCCCTATCGGGTCTATAATTATTTCCTTTGGTAGGGTACACTAGCACCCCGTAATGTAACACCTGGTCTCATTAAAATATTAAGGGTCAATATTAAGGTCTGATATGGAGCCATTTGTTAACAATGAGAAAAGACTTAAAATTGCTCCGTATGAACGCTTTTCGGAAGGCGAATTTCCTCAAAATAAAGCTTCTCCCAACACTTTTTGAGATATACATACATAGAAAATCTATTTCTCCTCTTGAAAAAAGACTTTGAATTTCTGCGTATAAAAGCTCTTTAGAAGGCGAATTTCTTCGAAATAAAGCTTCTCGCAACACTTTTGGAGATATACAAAAACAGTAAAGTTCGGGGTCACGCTGTGTACCCCCTATGGGGTCTATAATTTTTTCCTTTGGTAGGGTATACTAGTACAAGGTAATATAACACCTGGTCCAATTACAACATTAAAGATTGATATTGAGGTCTGATAGGAGGCATTTCTCTTAACATTGAAAAAATGCAGTTTTACATATACATACATAGTAAAGTGCGGGGTCCCACCGTGTACCCCCTATGGGGTCTATAACTATTTCCTTTGGTAGGGTACACTAGTACCCCGTAATATAATACCTGGTCCAATTACAACATTAAAGGTCAATATTAAGCCCTGATATTAGGCATTTTCCTTAACATTGAAAAATGCACTGTTTTATATATATATACATAGTAAAATGCAGGGTCCCACCGTGTACCCCCTATGGGCTCTAAAATTATTTCCTTTGGTAGGGTACACTAGTGCAAGGTAATATAACACCTGGTCCACTTAAAATATTAAGGGTCAATATTAAGGTCTGATAGGAGGCTTTGTTAACATTAAGAAAAGACTTTGAATTTCTGCGTATAAAAGCCCTTCCGAAGGCGAATTTCTTCGAAATAAAGCTTCTCGCAACACTTTTGGAGATATACAAAAACAGTAAAATTCGGGGTCACGCTGTGTACCCCCTATGGGGTCTATAATTATATCCTTTGGTAGGGTACACTAGTACCCCGTAATATAATACCTGGTCCAATTACAACATTAAAGGTTAATATTAAGATCTGATAGGCGGCATTTTTCTTAACATTGAAAAATGCATTGTTTTATATATACAAAAACAGTAAAATTCGGGGTCGCGCTGTGTACCCCCTATGGGCTCTATAATTATTTCCTTTGGTATGGTACACTAGTACAAGGTAATACAACACCTGGTCCAACTAAAACATTAAAGGTTAATATTAAGGTCTGATAGGAGGCTTTGTTAATATTGAGAATGGACTTAGAATTTCTGCGTATAAGAGCTATTGAGGAGGCGAATTTCTGCGAAATAAGACTTTTCGCAACACTTTTGTAGATATACAAAGACAGTAAAATTCGGGGTCACGCTGTGTACCCCCTATGGGGTCTATAATTATATCCTTTGGTAGGGTACACTAGTGCAAGGTAATATAACACCTGTTCCATTTACAACATTAAAGGTTAATATTAAGGTCTGATAGGAGGCATTTCTCTTAACATTGAAAAATGCATTGTTTTAAATATACATACATAGTAAAATGCGGGGTCACACTGTGTTCCCCCTATGGGCTCTAAAATTATTTCCTTTCGTAGGGTACACTAGTACTCCGTAATATAATGCCTGGTCCAATTACAACATTAAAGGTTAATATTAAGGTCTGATATGAAGCCATTTGTTAACAATGAGAAAAGACTTAGAATTTCTCCGTATTAACGCTTTTCGGAAGGCGAATTTCTGCGAAATAAGACTTTTCGCATTACTATTTCAGATAGACATACATTGCGGGGTCACACCGTGTACCCCCTATGGGGTCTATAATTGATTCCTTTGGTAGGGTACACTATTACAAGGTAATATAACACCTCGTCCAATTAAAACATTAAAGGTTACAACAGGGTCTGATAAGGTCTGATAGGAGGCATTTTTCTTAACATTGAAAAATGCCCTGTTTTAGATATACATACATACATACATACATAGTAAAATGAGGGGTTACACTGTGTACCCCCTATGAGGTCTATAATTATTTCTTTTGGTAGGGTACACCAGTACCCCGTAATATAATACCTAGTCCAATAACAACATTAAAGGTTAATATTAAGGTCAAAAAAAGGTCAAAAAAGGTCAAAAAAGCTTCTCGCAACACTTTTTGAGATTTACAAAAACAGTAAAATGCGGGGTCCCATTGTGGGACCCCTAAGGGGTCCATAAATATTTCCTTCGGTAGGGTAAACTAGTACCCGGTAATATAGTACCTGGTCCAATTACAACATTAAAGGTTAATATTATAGTATAATATGAAGCCTTTTGTTAACAATGAGAAAAGACTTAGAATTTTTTCGTATTAACGCTTTTCGGAAGGCGAAATTCCTCAAAATAAAGCTTCTCCCAACACTTTTTGAGGTATACATACATACATACATACATACATACATACATAGAAAATTTTTAAAATTTGTTTATTTTTTTTTCTATTGTTAATTTTACATTATATTATTTATTTAATGTGTTTTTCTATATTTTAGAAGGATTTATATATGAAATATAATTTATTTAAGTCCGGGAAAGTGAGAACAGAGCTTAAAAACACGAAAAATCAATTAAAATTAATTTATTCGTATTATTTACAATACTTTCGATAGTTGTGCCTGCCTAATATGTTCTCTGTATAAAAACAATCCTCTTTCTTCGTTAAAGAAGGCATAATGGAATGAAAAATAACATAAAATAGGCATGTACGGGTAAGTTTTCAAGACCACATAACTCGCTTTAATATTAAGCTATAAATCTCAAACTCGGTACCAAAATAGGGTACCATGCCCCCAAACCCTGTGCCTAAGGAAATATTTATAGCTTAATTAGGAGGGCCGCAATGGGCCCCCAAAGTACATCGTTAAACTGACCGGGAGATTGCTTTTGAAGCCATCAAGTAGCTCGCTGACCGTGTAATCGTGGTGGAGCGGATAGCGTGATAGCAGCTGAGCGAGACGGTGCGGGTTCGAATCCCAGTGTGGACAATTTTTAAAATTTGTTTATTTTTTTTCTATTGTTAATTTTACATTATATTATTCATTTAATGTCTTTTTCTATATTTTAGAAGGAGCTATATATGAAAAATAATTTTTTTAAGTTCGGGAAAGTGAGAACAGAGCTTAAAAATAGGAAAAATCAATTAAAATTAATTTATTCATATTATTTACAATATTTTCGATAGTTGTGCCTGCCTAATATGTTCTCTGTATAAAAACAATCCTCTTTCTTCGTTAAAGAAGGCATAATGGAATGAAAAATAACATAAAATAGGCATGTACGGGTAAGTTTTCAAGACCACATAACTCACTATAATATTAAGTTATAAATCTCAAACTCGATACCAAAATAGGGTACCATGCCCCCAACCCTTGTACCAAAGGAAATATTTATAGGTTAATTAGGAGGGATGCAATGGAGCCCCAAAGTACATCGATCAACTGACCGGAAGAGTGCGTTTGAAGCCATATAGTAGCACGCTCACCTTGTATGCGTGGTGGAGCGGATAGCGTAATAGCAGCTGAGCGAGACGGTGCGGGTTCGAATCCCAATGTAAAATTTTTTTAAAATGTGTTTATTTTTTTTGCATTGCGGGGTTACACCGTGTACCCCCTATGGGGTCTATATTTGATTCCTTTGGTAGGGTACACTATTACAAGGTAATATAACACCTCGTCCAATTAAAACATTAAAGGTTAATATTAAGGTCTGATAGGAGGCACTTTTCTTAACATTGAAAAATGCACTGTTTTAGATATACATACAAAGTAAAGTGCGGGGTCACGCTGTCTACCCCCTATCGGGTCTATAATTATTTCCTTTGGTAGGGTACACTAGCACCCCGTAATGTAACACCTGGTCTCATTAAAATATTAAGGGTCAATATTAAGGTCTGATATGGAGCCATTTGTTAACAATGAGAAAAGACTTAAAATTGCTCCGTATGAACGCTTTTCGGAAGGCGAATTTCCTCAAAATAAAGCTTCTCCCAACACTTTTTGAGATATACATACATAAAAAATTTATTTCTCCTCTTGAAAACAGACTTAGAATTTTTGCCTATAAAAGCTCTTCAGAAGGCGAATTTCTTGGAAATAGAGCTTCTCGCAACACTATTTTAGCTATACAAAAAGAGTAAAATTCGGGGTCACGCTGTGTACCCCCTATGGGCTCTATAATTATTTCCTTTGGTAGGGTACACTAGTACCAGGTAATATAACACCTGGTCCACTTAAAATATTAAGGGTCAATATTAAGGTCTGATAGGAGGCTTTGTTAACATTAAGAAAAGACTTTCAATTTCTGCATATAAAAGCTCTTCGGAAGGCGAATTTCCTCGAAATAAAGCTTCTCGCAACACTTTTGGAGATATACCAAAACAGTAAAATTCGGGGTCACGCTGTGTACTCCCTATGGGGTCTATATTTGATTCCTTTGGGAGGGTACATTATTACAAGGTAATATAACACCTCGTCCAATTAAAACATTAAAGGTTAATTTTAAGGTCTGATAGGAGGCACTTTTCTTAACATTGAAAAATGCACTGTTTTAGATATACATACATAGTAAAGTGTGGGGTCACGCTGTGTACCCCCTATGGGCTCTATAATTATTTCCTTTAATAGGGTACACTAGTACAAGGTAATACAACACCTGGTCCAACTACAACATTAAAGGTTAATATTAAGGTCTGATAGGAGGCTTTGTTAATATTGAGAATGGACTTAGAATTTTTGCGTATAAGAGATATTGAGGAGGCGAATTTCTGCGAAATAAGACTTTTCGCAACACTTTTGGAGATATACAAAGACAGTAAAATTCGGGGTCACGCTGTGTACCCCCTATGGGGTCTATAATTATATCCTTTGGTAGGGTACACTAGTACAAGGTAATATAACACCTGTTCCATTTACAATATTAAAGGTTAATATTAAGGTCTGATAGGAGGCATTTCTCTTAACATTGAAAAATGCATTGTTTTAAATATACATACATAGTAAAATGCGGGGTCACACTGTGTACCCCCTATGGGCTCTAAAATTTTTTCCTTTGGTAGGGTACACTAGTACTCCGAAATATAATGCCTGGTCCAATTACAACATTAAAGGTTAATATTAAGGTCTGATATGAAGCCATTTGTTAACAATGAGAAAAGACTTTATATTGATCCGTATTAACGCTTTTCGGAAGGCGAATTTCCTCAAAATAAAGCTTCTCGCAACACTTTTGGAGATATACATACATAAAAAATTTATTTCTCCTCTTGAAAACAGACTTAGAATTTCTGCCTATAAAAGCTCTTCAGAAGGCGAATTTCTTGGAAATAGAGCTTCTCGCAACACTATTTTAGCTATACAAAAAGAGTAAAATTCGGGGTCACGCTGTGTACCCCCTATGGGCTCTATAATTATTTCCTTTGGTAGGGTACACTAGTACCAGGTAATATAACACCTGGTCCACTTAAAATATTAAGGGTCAATATTAAGGTCTGATAGGAGGCTTTGTTAACATTAAGAAAAGACTTTCAATTTCTGCGTATAAAAGCTCTTCGGAAGGCGAATTTCCTCGAAATAAAGCTTCTCGCAACACTTTTGGAGATATACAAAAACAGTAAAATTCGGGGTCACGCTGTGTACCCCCTATGGGGTCTATAATTATATCCTTTGGTAGGGTACACTAGTACAAGGTAATATAACACCTGTTCCATTTACAATATTAAAGGTTAATATTAAGGTCTGATAGGAGGCATTTCTCTTAACATTGAAAAATGCATTGTTTTAAATATACATACATAGTAAAATGCGGGGTCACACTGTGTACCCCCTATGGGCTCTAAAATTTTTTCCTTTGGTAGGGTACACTAGTACTCCGTAATATAATGCCTGGTCCAATTACAACATTAAAGGTTAATATTAAGGTCTGATATGAAGCCATTTGTTAACAATGAGAAAAGACTTTATATTGATCCGTATTAACGCTTTTCGGAAGGCGAATTTCTGCGAAATAAGACTTTTTGCATTACTATTTCAGATAGACATACATTGCGGGGTCACACCGTGTACCCCCTATGGGGTCTATAATTGATTCCTTTGGTAGGGTACACTATTACAAGGTAATATAACACCTCGTCCAATTAAAACATTAAAGGTTAATTTTAAGGTCTGATAGGAGGCATTTTTCTTAACATTGAAAAATGCCCTGTTTTAGATATACATACATACATACATACATAGTAAAATGAGGGGTTACACTGTGTACCCCCTATGAGGTCTATAATTATTTCTTTTGGTAGGGTACACCAGTACCCCGTAATATAATACCTAGTCCAATAACAACATTAAAGGTTAATATTAAGGTCAAAAAAGGTCAAAAAAGCTTCTCGCAACACTTTTTGAGATTTACAAAAACAGTAAAATGCGGGGTCCCATTGTGGGACCCATAAGGGGTCCATAAATATTTCCTTCGGTAGGGTAAACTAGTACCCGGTAATATAGTACCTGGTCCAATTACAACATTAAAGGTTAATATTATAGTATAATATGAAGCCTTTTGTTAACAATGAGAAAAGACTTAGAATTTTTTCGTATTAACGCTTTTCGGAAGGCGAAATTCCTCAAAATAAAGCTTCTCCCAACACTTTTTGAGGTATACATACATACATACATACATACATAGAAAATTTTTAAAATTTGTTTATTTTTTTTTCTATTGTTAATTTTACATTATATTATTTATTTAATGTGTTTTTCTATATTTTAGAAGGATTTATATATGAAATATAATTTATTCAAGTACGGGAAAGTGAGAACAGAGCTTAAAAACACGAAAAATCAATTAAAATTAATTTATTCGTATTATTTACAATACTTTCGATAGTTGTGCCTGCCTAATATGTTCTCTGTATAAAAACAATCCTCTTTCTTCGTTAAAGAAGGCATAATGGAATGAAAAATAACATAAAATAGGCATGTACGGCTAAGTTTTCAAGACCACATAACTCGCTTTAATATTAAGCTATAAATCTCAAACTCGGTACCAAAATAGAGTACCATGCCCCCAACCCCTGTGCCTAAGGAAATATTTATAGCTTAATTAGGAGGGTCGCAATGGGCCCCCAAAGTACATCGTTAAACTGACCGGGAGATTGCTTTTGAAGCCATCAAGTAGCTCGCTGACCGTGTAATCGTGGTGGAGCGGATAGCGTGATAGCAGCTGAACGAGACGGTGCGGGTTCGAATCCCAGTGTGGACAATTTTTAAAATTTGATTATTTTTTTTTCTATTGTTAATTTTACATTATATTATTCATTTAATGTCTTTTTCTATATTTTAGAAGGATTTATATATGAAATATAATTTATTTAAGTACGGGAAAGTGAGAACAGAGCTTAAAAACACGAAAAATCAATTAAAATTAATTTATTCGTATTATTTACAATACTTTCGATAGTTGTGCCTGCCTAATATGTTCTCTGTATAAAAACAATCCTCTTTCTTCGTTAAAGAAGACATAATGGAATGGAAAATAACATAAAATAGGCATGTACGGGTAAGTTTTCAAGACCACATAACTCGCTTTAATATTAAGCTATAAATCTCAAACTCGGTACCAAAATAGGGTACCATGCCCCCAACCCCTGTGCCTAAGGAAATATTTATAGCTTAATTAGGAGGGTCGCAATGGGCCCCCAAAGTACATCGTTAAACTGACCGGGAGATTGCTTTTGAAGCCATCAAGTAGCTCGCTGACCGTGTAATCGTGGTGGAGCGGATAGCGTGATAGCAGCTGAGCGAGACGGTGCGGGTTCGAATCCCAGTGTGGACAATTTTTAAAATTTGTTTATTTTTTTTCTATTGTTAATTTTACATTATATTATTCATTCAATGTCTTTTTCTACATTTTAGAAGGATTTATATATGAAATATAATTTATTTAAGTACGGGAAAGTGAGAACAGAGCTTAAAAACACGAAAAATCAATTAAAATTAATTTATTCGTATTATTTACAATACTTTCGATAGTTGTGCCTGCCTAATATGTTCTCTGTATAAAAACAATCCTCTTTCTTCGTAAAAAGAACGCGTAATGGAATAAAAAATAACATAAAATAGGTATGTATGGGTCAATTTTCAAGACCACGTAACTCACTATAATTTTAAGTTATAAATCTCAAACTCGATACCAAAATAGGGTACCATGTACAAAACCCTTGTACCAAAGGAAATATTTATAGGTTAATTAGGAGGGATGCAATGGACCACCAAAGTACATCGATCAACTGACCGGAAGAGTGCGTTTGAAGCCATATAGTAGCACGCTCACCGTGTATGCGTGGTGGAGCGGATAGCGTAATAGCAGCTGAGCGAGACGGTGCGGGTTCGAATCCCAATGTAAAAAATTTTTAAAATTTGTTTATTTTTTTTGCATTGCGGGGTCACACCGTGTACCCCCTATGGGGTCTATATTTGATTCCTTTGGTAGTGAACACTATTACAAGGTAATATAACACCTCGTCCAATTAAAACATTAAAGGTTAATATTAAGGTCTGATAGGAGGCACTTTTCTTAACATTGAAAAATGCACTGTTTTAGATATACATACAAAGTAAAGTGCGGGGTCACGCTGTCTACCCCCTATCGGGTCTATAATTATTTCCTTTGGTAGGGTACACTAGCACCCCGTAATGTAACACCTGGTCTCATTAAAATATTAAGGGTCAATATTAAGGTCTGATATGGAGCCATTTGTTAACAATGAGAAAAGACTTAAAATTGCTCCGTATGAACGCTTTTCGGAAGGCGAATTTCCTCAAAATAAAGCTTCTCCCAACACTTTTTGAGATATACATACATAGAAAATCTATTTCTCCTCTTGAAAAAAGACTTTGAATTTCTGCGTATAAAAGCTCTTTAGAAGGCGAATTTCTTCGAAATAAAGCTTCTCGCAACACTTTTGGAGATATACAAAAACAGTAAAGTTCGGGGTCACGCTGTGTACCCCCTATGGGGTCTATAATTTTTTCCTTTGGTAGGGTATACTAGTACAAGGTAATATAACACCTGGTCCAATTACAACATTAAAGATTAATATTGAGGTCTGATAGGAGGCATTTCTCTTAACATTGAAAAAATGCAGTTTTACATATACATACATAGTAAAGTGCGGGGTCCCACCGTGTACCCCCTATGGGGTCTATAACTATTTCCTTTGGTAGGGTACACTAGTACCCCGTAATATAATACCTGGTCCAATTACAACATTAAAGGTCAATATTAAGCCCTGATATTAGGCATTTTCCTTAACATTGAAAAATGCACTGTTTTATATATATATACATAGTAAAATGCAGGGTCCCACCGTGTACCCCCTATGGGCTCTAAAATTATTTCCTTTGGTAGGGTACACTAGTGCAAGGTAATATAACACCTGGTCCACTTAAAATATTAAGGGTCAATATTAAGGTCTGATAGGAGGCTTTGTTAACATTAAGAAAAGACTTTGAATTTCTGCGTATAAAAGCCCTTCCGAAGGCGAATTTCTTCGAAATAAAGCTTCTCGCAACACTTTTGGAGATATACAAAAACAGTAAAATTCGGGGTCACGCTGTGTACCCCCTATGGGGTCTATAATTATATCCTTTGGTAGGGTACACTAGTACCCCGTAATATAATACCTGGTCCAATTACAACATTAAAGGTTAATATTAAGGTCTGATAGGCGGCATTTTTCTTAACATTGAAAAATGCATTGTTTTATATATACAAAAACAGTAAAATTCGGGGTCGCGCTGTGTACCCCCTATGGGCTCTATAATTATTTCCTTTGGTAGGGTACACTAGTACAAGGTAATACAACACCTGGTCCAACTAAAACATTAAAGGTTAATATTAAGGTCTGATAGGAGGCTTTGTTAATATTGAGAATGGACTTAGAATTTCTGCGTATAAGAGCTATTGAGGAGGCGAATTTCTGCGAAATAAGACTTTTCGCAACACTTTTGTAGATATACAAAGACAGTAAAATTCTGGGTCACGCTGTGTACCCCCTATGGGGTCTATAATTATATCCTTTGGTAGGGTACACTAGTGCAAGGTAATATAACACCTGTTCCATTTACAACATTAAAGGTTAATATTAAGGTCTGATAGGAGGCATTTCTCTTAACATTGAAAAATGCATTGTTTTAAATATACATACATAGTAAAATGCGGGGTCACACTGTGTTCCCCCTATGGGCTCTAAAATTATTTCCTTTGGTAGGGTACACTAGTACTCCGTAATATAATGCCTGGTCCAATTACAACATTAAAGGTTAATATTAAGGTCTGATATGAAGCCATTTGTTAACAATGAGAAAAGACTTTATATTGATCCGTATTAACGCTTTTCGGAAGGCGAATTTCTTACAAATAAAGCTTCTCGCAACACTTTTTGAGATATACATACATAGAAAATTTATTTCTCTTGAAAAAAGACTTAGAATTTCTCCGTATTAACGCTTTTCGGAAGGCGAATTTCTGCGAAATAAGACTTTTCGCATTACTATTTCAGATAGACATACATTGCGGGGTCACACCGTGTACCCCCTATGGGGTCTATAATTGATTCCTTTGGTAGGGTACACTATTACAAGGTAATATAACACCTCGTCCAATTAAAACATTAAAGGTTACAACAGGGTCTGATAAGGTCTGATAGGAGGCATTTTTCTTAACATTGAAAAATGCCCTGTTTTAGATATACATACATACATACATACATAGTAAAATGAGGGGTTACACTGTGTACCCCCTATGAGGTCTATAATTATTTCTTTTGGTAGGGTACACCAGTACCCCGTAATATAATACCTAGTCCAATAACAACATTAAAGGTTAATATTAAGGTCAAAAAAAGGTCAAAAAAGGTCAAAAAAGCTTCTCGCAACACTTTTTGAGATTTACAAAAACAGTAAAATGCGGGGTCCCATTGTGGGACCCCTAAGGGGTCCATAAATATTTCCTTCGGTAGGGTAAACTAGTACCCGGTAATATAGTACCTGGTCCAATTACAACATTAAAGGTTAATATTATAGTATAATATGAAGCCTTTTGTTAACAATGAGAAAAGACTTAGAATTTTTTCGTATTAACGCTTTTCGGAAGGCGAAATTCCTCAAAATAAAGCTTCTCCCAACACTTTTTGAGGTATACATACATACATACATACATACATACATACATAGAAAATTTTTAAAATTTGTTTATTTTTTTTTCTATTGTTAATTTTACATTATATTATTTATTTAATGTGTTTTTCTATATTTTAGAAGGATTTATATATGAAATATAATTTATTTAAGTCCGGGAAAGTGAGAACAGAGCTTAAAAACACGAAAAATCAATTAAAATTAATTTATTCGTATTATTTACAATACTTTCGATAGTTGTGCCTGCCTAATATGTTCTCTGTATAAAAACAATCCTCTTTCTTCGTTAAAGAAGGCATAATGGAATGAAAAATAACATAAAATAGGCATGTACGGGTAAGTTTTCAAGACCACATAACTCGCTTTAATATTAAGCTATAAATCTCAAACTCGGTACCAAAATAGGGTACCATGCCCCCAAACCCTGTGCCTAAGGAAATATTTATAGCTTAATTAGGAGGGCCGCAATGGGCCCCCAAAGTACATCGTTAAACTGACCGGGAGATTGCTTTTGAAGCCATCAAGTAGCTCGCTGACCGTGTAATCGTGGTGGAGCGGATAGCGTGATAGCAGCTGAGCGAGACGGTGCGGGTTCGAATCCCAGTGTGGACAATTTTTAAAATTTGTTTATTTTTTTTCTATTGTTAATTTTACATTATATTAGTCATTTAATGTCTTTTTCTATATTTTAGAAGGAGCTATATATGAAAAATAATTTTTTTAAGTTCGGGAAAGTGAGAACAGAGCTTAAAAATAGGAAAAATCAATTAAAATTAATTTATTCATATTATTTACAATATTTTCGATAGTTGTGCCTGCCTAATATGTTCTCTGTATAAAAACAATCCTCTTTCTTCGTTAAAGAAGGCATAATGGAATGAAAAATAACATAAAATAGGCATGTACGGGTAAGTTTTCAAGACCACATAACTCACTATAATATTAAGTTATAAATCTCAAACTCGATACCAAAATAGGGTACCATGCCCCCAACCCTTGTACCAAAGGAAATATTTATAGGTTAATTAGGAGGGATGCAATGGAGCCCCAAAGTACATCGATCAACTGACCGGAAGAGTGCGTTTGAAGCCATATAGTAGCACGCTCACCTTCTATGCGTGGTGGAGCGGATAGCGTAATAGCAGCTGAGCGAGACGGTGCGGGTTCGAATCCCAATGTAAAATTTTTTTAAAATGTGTTTATTTTTTTTGCATTGCGGGGTTACACCGTGTACCCCCTATGGGGTCTATATTTGATTCCTTTGGTAGGGTACACTATTACAAGGTAATATAACACCTCGTCCAATTAAAACATTAAAGGTTAATATTAAGGTCTGATAGGAGGCACTTTTCTTAACATTGAAAAATGCACTGTTTTAGATATACATACAAAGTAAAGTGCGGGGTCACGCTGTCTACCCCCTATCGGGTCTATAATTATTTCCTTTGGTAGGGTACACTAGCACCCCGTAATGTAACACCTGGTCTCATTAAAATATTAAGGGTCAATATTAAGGTCTGATATGGAGCCATTTGTTAACAATGAGAAAAGACTTAAAATTGCTCCGTATGAACGCTTTTCGGAAGGCGAATTTCCTCAAAATAAAGCTTCTCCCAACACTTTTTGAGATATACATACATAAAAAATTTATTTCTCCTCTTGAAAACAGACTTAGAATTTTTGCCTATAAAAGCTCTTCAGAAGGCGAATTTCTTGGAAATAGAGCTTCTCGCAACACTATTTTAGCTATACAAAAAGAGTAAAATTCGGGGTCACGCTGTGTACCCCCTATGGGCTCTATAATTATTTCCTTTGGTAGGGTACACTAGTACCAGGTAATATAACACCTGGTCCACTTAAAATATTAAGGGTCAATATTAAGGTCTGATAGGAGGCTTTGTTAACATTTAGAAAAGACTTTCAATTTCTGCATATAAAAGCTCTTCGGAAGGCGAATTTCCTCGAAATAAAGCTTCTCGCAACACTTTTGGAGATATACCAAAACAGTAAAATTCGGGGTCACGCTGTGTACTCCCTATGGGGTCTATATTTGATTCCTTTGGGAGGGTACATTATTACAAGGTAATATAACACCTCGTCCAATTAAAACATTAAAGGTTAATTTTAAGGTCTGATAGGAGGCACTTTTCTTAACATTGAAAAATGCACTGTTTTAGATATACATACATAGTAAAGTGTGGGGTCACGCTGTGTACCCCCTATGGGCACTATAATTATTTCCTTTAATAGGGTACACTAGTACAAGGTAATACAACACCTGGTCCAACTACAACATTAAAGGTTAATATTAAGGTCTGATAGGAGGCTTTGTTAATATTGAGAATGGACTTAGAATTTTTGCGTATAAGAGATATTGAGGAGGCGAATTTCTGCGAAATAAGACTTTTCGCAACACTTTTGGAGATATACAAAGACAGTAAAATTCGGGGTCACGCTGTGTACCCCCTATGGGCTCTATAATTATTTCCTTTGGTAGGGTACACTAGTACCAGGTAATATAACACCTGGTCCACTTAAAATATTAAGGGTCAATATTAAGGTCTGATAGGAGGCTTTGTTAACATTAAGAAAAGACTTTCAATTTCTGCGTATAAAAGCTCTTCGGAAGGCGAATTTCCTCGAAATAAAGCTTCTCGCAACACTTTTGGAGATATACAAAAACAGTAAAATTCGGGGTCACGCTGTGTACCCCCTATGGGGTCTATAATTATATCCTTTGGTAGGGTACACTAGTACAAGGTAATATAACACCTGTTCCATTTACAATATTAAAGGTTAATATTAAGGTCTGATAGGAGGCATTTCTCTTAACATTGAAAAATGCATTGTTTTAAATATACATACATAGTAAAATGCGGGGTCACACTGTGTACCCCCTATGGGCTCTAAAATTTTTTCCTTTGGTAGGGTACACTAGTACTCCGTAATATAATGCCTGGTCCAATTACAACATTAAAGGTTAATATTAAGGTCTGATATGAAGCCATTTGTTAACAATGAGAAAAGACTTTATATTGATCCGTATTAACGCTTTTCGGAAGGCGAATTTCTGCGAAATAAGACTTTTTGCATTACTATTTCAGATAGACATACATTGCGGGGTCACACCGTGTACCCCCTATGGGGTCTATAATTGATTCCTTTGGTAGGGTACACTATTACAAGGTAATATAACACCTCGTCCAATTAAAACATTAAAGGTTACAACAGGGTCTGATAAAGTCTGATAGGAGGCATTTTTCTTAACATTGAAAAATGCCCTGTTTTAGATATACATACATACATACATACATAGTAAAATGAGGGGTTACACTGTGTACCCCCTATGAGGTCTATAATTATTTCTTTTGGTAGGGTACACCAGTACCCCGTAATATAATACCTAGTCCAATAACAACATTAAAGGTTAATATTAAGGTCAAAAAAGGTCAAAAAAGCTTCTCGCAACACTTTTTGAGATTTACAAAAACAGTAAAATGCGGGGTCCCATTGTGGGACCCATAAGGGGTCCATAAATATTTCCTTCGGTAGGGTAAACTAGTACCCGGTAATATAGTACCTGGTCCAATAACAACATTAAAGGTTAATATTATAGTATAATATGAAGCCTTTTGTTAACAATGAGAAAAGACTTAGAATTTTTTCGTATTAACGCTTTTCGGAAGGCGAAATTCCTCAAAATAAAGCTTCTCCCAACACTTTTTGAGGTATACATACATACATACATACATACATACATAGAAAATTTTTAAAATTTGTTTATTTTTTTTTCTATTGTTAATTTTACATTATATTATTTATTTAATGCGTTTTTCTATATTTTAGAAGGATTTATATATGAAATATAATTTATTCAAGTACGGGAAAGTGAGAACAGAGCTTAAAAACACGAAAAATCAATTAAAATTAATTTATTCGTATTATTTACAATACTTTCGATAGTTGTGCCTGCCTAATATGTTCTCTGTATAAAAACAATCCTCTTTCTTCGTTAAAGAAGGCATAATGGAATGAAAAATAACATAAAATAGGCATGTACGGCTAAGTTTTCAAGACCACATAACTCGCTTTAATATTAAGCTATAAATCTCAAACTCGGTACCAAAATAGGGTACCATGCCCCCAACCCCTGTGCCTAAGGAAATATTTATAGCTTAATTAGGAGGGTCGCAATGGGCCCCCAAAGTACATCGTTAAACTGACCGGGAGATTGCTTTTGAAGCCATCAAGTAGCTCGCTGACAGTGTAATCGTGGTGGAGCGGATAGCGTGATAGCAGCTGAACGAGACGGTGCGGGTTCGAATCCCAGTGTGGACAATTTTTAAAATTTGTTTATTTTTTTTCTATTGTTAATTTTACATTATATTATTCATTCAATGTCTTTTTCTACATTTTAGAAGGATTTATATATGAAATATAATTTATTTAAGTACGGGAAAGTGAGAACAGAGCTTAAAAACACGAAAAATCAATTAAAATTAATTTATTCGTATTATTTACAATACTTTCGATAGTTGTGCCTGCCTAATATGTTCTCTGTATAAAAACAATCCTCTTTCTTCGTAAAAAGAACGCGTAATGGAATAAAAAATAACATAAAATAGGTATGTATGGGTCAATTTTCAAGACCACGTAACTCACTATAATTTTAAGTTATAAATCTCAAACTCGATACCAAAATAGGGTACCATGTACAAAACCCTTGTACCAAAGGAAATATTTATAGGTTAATTAGGAGGGATGCAATGGACCACCAAAGTACATCGATCAACTGACCGGAAGAGTGCGTTTGAAGCCATATAGTAGCACGCTCACCGTGTATGCGTGGTGGAGCGGATAGCGTAATAGCAGCTGAGCGAGACGGTGCGGGTTCGAATCCCAATGTAAAAAATTTTTAAAATTTGTTTATTTTTTTTGCATTGCGGGGTCACACCGTGTACCCCCTATGGGGTCTATATTTGATTCCTTTGGTAGGGAACACTATTACAAGGTAATATAACACCTCGTCCAATTAAAACATTAAAGGTTAATATTAAGGTCTGATAGGAGGCACTTTTCTTAACATTGAAAAATGCACTGTTTTAGATATACATACAAAGTAAAGTGCGGGGTCACGCTGTCTACCCCCTATCGGGTCTATAATTATTTCCTTTGGTAGGGTACACTAGCACCCCGTAATGTAACACCTGGTCTCATTAAAATATTAAGGGTCAATATTAAGGTCTGATATGGAGCCATTTGTTAACAATGAGAAAAGACTTAAAATTGCTCCGTATGAACGCTTTTCGGAAGGCGAATTTCCTCAAAATAAAGCTTCTCCCAACACTTTTTGAGATATACATACATAGAAAATCTATTTCTCCTCTTGAAAAAAGACTTTGAATTTCTGCGTATAAAAGCTCTTTAGAAGGCGAATTTCTTCGAAATAAAGCTTCTCGCAACACTTTTGGAGATATACAAAAACAGTAAAGTTCGGGGTCACGCTGTGTACCCCCTATGGGGTCTATAATTTTTTCCTTTGGTAGGGTACACTAGTACAAGGTAATATAACACCTGGTCCAATTACAACATTAAAGATTAATATTGAGGTCTGATAGGAGGCATTTCTCTTAACATTGGAAAAATGCAGTTTTACATATACATACATAGTAAAGTGCGGGGTCCCACCGTGTACCCCCTATGGGGTCTATAACTATTTCCTTTGGTAGGGTACACTAGTACCCCGTAATATAATACCTGGTCCAATTACAACATTAAAGGTCAATATTAAGCCCTGATATTAGGCATTTTCCTTAACATTGAAAAATGCACTGTTTTATATATATATACATAGTAAAATGCAGGGTCCCACCGTGTACCCCCTATGGGCTCTAAAATTATTTCCTTTGGTAGGGTACACTAGTGCAAGGTAATATAACACCTGGTCCACTTAAAATATTAAGGGTCAATATTAAGGTCTGATAGGAGGCTTTGTTAACATTAAGAAAAGACTTTGAATTTCTGCGTATAAAAGCCCTTCCGAAGGCGAATTTCTTCGAAATAAAGCTTCTCGCAACACTTTTGGAGATATACAAAAACAGTAAAATTCGGGGTCACGCTGTGTACCCCCTATGGGGTCTATAATTATATTCTTTGGTAGGGTACACTAGTACCCCGTAATATAATACCTGGTCCAATTACAACATTAAAGGTTAATATTAAGGTCTGATAGGCGGCATTTTTCTTAACATTGAAAAATGCATTGTTTTATATATACAAAAACAGTAAAATTCGGGGTCGCGCTGTGTACCCCCTATGGGCTCTATAATTATTTCCTTTGGTAGGGTACACTAGTACAAGGTAATACAACACCTGGTCCAACTAAAACATTAAAGGTTAATATTAAGGTCTGATAGGAGGCTTTGTTAATATTGAGAATGGACTTAGAATTTCTGCGTATAAGAGCTATTGAGGAGGCGAATTTCTGCGAAATAAGACTTTTCGCAACACTTTTGTAGATATACAAAGACAGTAAAATTCGGGGTCACGCTGTGTACCCCCTATGGGGTCTATAATTATATCCTTTGGTAGGGTACACTAGTGCAAGGTAATATAACACCTGTTCCATTTACAACATTAAAGGTTAATATTAAGGTCTGATAGGAGGCATTTCTCTTAACATTGAAAAATGCATTGTTTTAAATATACATACATAGTAAAATGCGGGGTCACACTGTGTTCCCCCTATGGGCTCTAAAATTATTTCCTTTGGTAGGGTACACTAGTACTCCGTAATATAATGCCTGGTCCAATTACAACATTAAAGGTTAATATTAAGGTCTGATATGAAGCCATTTGTTAACAATGAGAAAAGACTTTATATTGATCCGTATTAACGCTTTTCGGAAGGCGAATTTCTTACAAATAAAGCTTCTCGCAACACTTTTTGAGATATACATACATAGAAAATTTATTTCTCTTGAAAAAAGACTTAGAATTTCTCCGTATTAACGCTTTTCGGAAGGCGAATTTCTGCGAAATAAGACTTTTCGCATTACTATTTCAGATAGACATACATTGCGGGGTCACACCGTGTACCCCCTATGGGGTCTATAATTGATTCCTTTGGTAGGGTACACTATTACAAGGTAATATAACACCTCGTCCAATTAAAACATTAAAGGTTACAACAGGGTCTGATAAGGTCTGATAGGAGGCATTTTTCTTAACATTGAAAAATGCCCTGTTTTAGATATACATACATACATACATACATAGTAAAATGAGGGGTTACACTGTGTACCCCCTATGAGGTCTATAATTATTTCTTTTGGTAGGGTACACCAGTACCCCGTAATATAATACCTAGTCCAATAACAACATTAAAGGTTAATATTAAGGTCAAAAAAAGGTCAAAAAAGGTCAAAAAAGCTTCTCGCAACACTTTTTGAGATTTACAAAAACAGTAAAATGCGGGGTCCCATTGTGGGACCCCTAAGGGGTCCATAAATATTTCCTTCGGTAGGGTAAACTAGTACCCGGTAATATAGTACCTGGTCCAATTACAACATTAAAGGTTAATATTATAGTATAATATGAAGCCTTTTGTTAACAATGAGAAAAGACTTAGAATTTTTTCGTATTAACGCTTTTCGGAAGGCGAAATTCCTCAAAATAAAGCTTCTCCCAACACTTTTTGAGGTATACATACATACATACATACATACATACATACATACATACATACATAGAAAATTTTTAAAATTTGTTTATTTTTTTTTCTATTGTTAATTTTACATTATATTATTTATTTAATGTGTTTTTCTATATTTTAGAAGGATTTATATATGAAATATAATTTATTTAAGTCCGGGAAAGTGAGAACAGAGCTTAAAAACACGAAAAATCAATTAAAATTAATTTATTCGTATTATTTACAATACTTTCAATAGTTGTGCCTGCCTAATATGTTCTCTGTATAAAAACAATCCTCTTTCTTCGTTAAAGAAGGCATAATGGAATGAAAAATAACATAAAATAGGCATGTACGGGTAAGTTTTCAAAACCACGTAACTCGCTTTAATATTAAGCTATAAATCTCAAACTCGGTACCAAAATAGGGTACCATGCCCCCAAACCCTGTGCCTAAGGAAATATTTATAGCTTAATTAGGAGGGCCGCAATGGGCCCCCAAAGTACATCGTTAAACTGACCGGGAGATTGCTTTTGAAGCCATCAAGTAGCTCGCTGACCGTGTAATCGTGGTGGAGCGGATAGCGTGATAGCAGCTGAGCGAGACGGTGCGGGTTCGAATCACAGTGTGGACAATTTTTAAAATTTGTTTATTTTTTTTCTATTGTTAATTTTACATTATATTATTCATTTACCACATAGACCACATAACTCACCATAATATTAAGTTATAAATCTCAAACTCGATACCAAAATAGGGTACCATGCCCCCAACCCTTGTACCAAAGGAAATATTTATAGGTTAATTAGGAGGGATGCAATGGAGCCCCAAAGTACATCGATCAACTGACCGGAAGAGTGCGTTTGAAGCCATATAGTAGCACGCTCACCTTGTATGCGTGGTGGAGCGGATAGCGTAATAGCAGCTGAGCGAGACGGTGCGGGTTCGAATCCCAATGTAAAATTTTTTTAAAATGTGTTTATTTTTTTTGCATTGCGGGGTTACACCGTGTACCCCCTATGGGGTCTATATTTGATTCCTTTGGTAGGGTACACTATTACAAGGTAATATAACACCTCGTCCAATTAAAACATTAAAGGTTAATATTAAGATCTGATAGGAGGCACTTTTCTTAACATTGAAAAATGCACTGTTTTAGATATACATACAAAGTAAAGTGCGGGGTCACGCTGTCTACCCCCTATCGGGTCTATAATTATTTCCTTTGGTAGGGTACACTAGCACCCCGTAATGTAACACCTGGTCTCATTAAAATATTAAGGGTCAATATTAAGGTCTGATATGGAGCCATTTGTTAACAATGAGAAAAGACTTAAAATTGCTCCGTATGGACGCTTTTCGGAAGGCGAATTTCCTCAAAATAAAGCTTCTCCCAACACTTTTTGAGATATACATACATAGAAAATCTATTTCTCCTCTTGAAAAAGGACTTTGAATTTCTGCGTATAAAAGCTCTTTAGAAGGCGAATTTCTTCGAAATAAAGCTTCTCGCAACACTTTTGGAGATATACAAAAACAGTAAAGTTCGGGGTCACGCTGTGTACCCCCTATGGGGTCTATAATTTTTTCCTTTGGTAGGGTACACTAGTACAAGGAAATATAACACCTGGTCCAATTACAACATTAAAGATTAATATTGAGGTCTGATAGGAGGCATTTCTCTTAACATTGAAAAAATGCAGTTTTACATATACATACATAGTAAAGTGCGGGGTCCCACCGTGTACCCCCTATGGGGTCTATAATTATTTCCTTTGGTAGGGTACACTAGTACCCCGTAATATAATACCTGGTCCAATTACAACATTAAAGGTAAATAATAAGCTCTGATATTAGGCATTTTCCTTAACATTGAAAAATGCAGTGTTTTATATATATATACATAGTAAAATGCAGGGTCCCACCGTGTACCCCCTATGGGCTCTAAAATTATTTCCTTTGGTAGGGTACACTAGTGCAAGGTAATATAACACCTGGTCAACTTAAAATATTAAGGGTCAATATTAAGGTCTGATAGGAGGCTTTGTTAACATTAAGAAAAGACTTTGAAATTCTGCGTATAAAAGCCCTTCCGAAGGCGAATTTCTTCGAAATAAAGCTTCTCGCAACACTTTTGGAGATATACAAAAACAGTAAAATTCGGGATCACGCTGTGTACCCCTTATGGGGTCTATAATTTTTTCCTTTGGAAGGGTACACGAGTACAAGGTAATATAACAACTGGTCCAATTACAACATTAAAGGTTAATATTAAGGTCTGATAGGAGGCATTTTTCTTAACATTGAAAAATGCACTGTTTTATATATACAAAGACAGTAAAATTCGGGGTCACGCTGTGTACCCCCTATGGTGTCTATAATTATTTCCTTTGGTAGGGTACACTAGTAACCCGTAATATAATACCTGGCCCAATTACAACATTAAAGGTTAATATTAAGGTCTGATATTATACATATATGATATTATACATAGGTATACATACATAGTAAAATGCGGGGTCACGCTGTGTACCCCCTATGGTGTCTATAATTATTTCCTTTGGTACACTAGTACAAGGTAATATAACACCTGGTCCACTTAAAATATTAAGGTCTGATAGGAGGCTTTGTTAACATTGAGAAAAGACGTAGAATTTCTGCGTATAAAAGCTCTTCAGTAGGCGAATTTCTTCGAAATAAAGCTTCTCGCAACACTTTTGGAGATATACAAAAACAGTAAAATTCGGGGTCGCGCTGTGTACCCCCTATGGGGTCTATAATTATATCCTTTGGTAGGGTACACTAGTACCCCGTAATATAATACCTGGTCCAATTACAACATTAAAGGTTAATATTAAGGTCTTATAGGCGGCATTTTTCTTAAAATTGAAAAATGCATTGTTTTATATATACAAAGACAGTAAAATTCGGGGTCACGCTGTGTACCCCCTATGGTGTCTATAATTATTTCCTTTGGTAGAGTACACTAGTAACCCGTAATATAATACCTGGCCCAATTACAACATTAAAGGTTAATATTAAGGTCTGATATTAAGCCTTTTGTTAACAATAAGAAAAGACTTAGAATTTCTCCGTATTAACGCTTTTCGGAAGGCGAATTTCCTCAAAATAAAGCTTCTCCCAACACTTTTTGAGATATACATACATAGAAAATTTATTTCTCTTGAAAAAAGACTTAGAATTTCTCCGTATTAACGCTTTTCGGAAGGCGAATTTCTGCGAAATAAGACTTTTCGCAACACTTTTGGAGATATACAAAAACAGTAAAATTCGGGGTCACGCTGTGTACCCCCTATGGGGTCTATAATTATATCCTTTGGTAGGGTACACTGGTACAAGATAATATAACACCTGATCCATTTACAACATTAAAGGTTAATATAAAGGTCTGATAGGAGGCATTTTTCTTAACATTGAAAAATGCATTGTTTTAGATATACAAAAACAGTAAAATTCGGGGTCACGGTGTGTACCCCCTAAGGGGTCTATAATTATTTCCTTTGGTAGGGTACACTAGTACCCCATAATATAATACCTGGTCCATTTACAACATTAAAGGTTAATATTAAGGTCTGATAGGAGGCATTTTTCTTAACATTGAAAAATGCATTGTTTTAAATATACATACATAGTAAAATGCGGGGTCACACTGTGTACCCCCTATGGGCTCTATAATTATTTCCTTCGGTAGGGTACACTAGTACAAGGTATTATAACACCTGTTCCAACTAAAACATTAAAGGTTAAAATTAAGGTCTGATTGGAGGCTTTGTTAATATTGAGAAAAGACTTAGAATTTCTGCGTATAAGAGCTATTGAGGAGGCGAATTTCTTCGAAATAAAGCTTCTCGCAACACTTTTTGAGGTATACAAAAACAGTAAAATGCGGGGTCCCATTGTGGGACCCCTATGGGGTCCATAAATATTTCCATTGGTAGGGTACACTAGTATATGGTAATATAGTACCTGGTCCAATTACAAATTTAAAGGTCAATATTAAGGTCTGATAGGAGGCTTTGTTATTATTGAGAAAAGACTAAGAATTTTTCCGTATTAACGCTTTTCGGAAGGCGAATTTCTTACAAATAAAGCTTCTCGCAACACTTTTTGAGATATACATACATAGAAAATTTATTTCTCTTGAAAAAAGACTTAGAATTTCTCCGTATTAACGCTTTTCGGAAGGCGAATTTCTGCGAAATAAGACTTTTCGCATTACTATTTCAGATAGACATACATTGCGGGGTCACACCGTGTACCCCCTATGGGGTCTATAATTGATTCCTTTAGTAGGGTACAATATTACAAGGTAATATAACACCTCGTCCAATTAAAACATTAAAGGTTAATATTAAGGTCTGATAGGAGGCATTTTTCTTAACATTGAAAAATGCCCTGTTTTAGATATACATACATATATACATACATACATACATAGTAAAATGAGGGGTTACACTGCGTACCCCCTATGAGGTCTATAATTATTTCCTTTGGTAGGGTACACTAGTACCCCGTAATATAATACCTAGTCCAATAACAACATTAAAGGTTAATATTAAGGTCAAAAAAAGGTAAAAAAAGGTCAAAAAAGCTTCTCGCAACACTTTTTGAGATTTACAAAAACAGTAAAATGCGGGGTCCCATTGTGGGACCCCTAAGGGGTCCATAAATATTTCCTTCGGTAGGGTAAACTAGTTCCTTCGGTAGGGTAAACTGGTCCAATTACAACATTAAAGGTTAATATTATAGTATAATATGAAGCCTTTTGTTAACAATGAGAAAAGACTTAGAATTTTTTCGTATTAACACTTTTCGGAAGGCGAAATTCCTCAAAATAAAGCTTCTCCCAACACTTTTTGAGGTATACATCCATACATACATACATACATACATAGAAAATTTTTAAAATTTGTTTATTTTTTTTTCTATTGTTAATTTTACATTATATTATTTATTTAATGTGTTTTTCTATATTTTAGAAGGATTTATATATGAAATATAATTTATTTAAGTACGGGAAAGTGAGAACAGAGCTTAAAAACACGAAAAATCAATTAAAATTAATTTATTCGTATTATTTACAATACTTTCGATAGTTGTGCCTGCCTAATATGTTCTCTGTATAAAAACAATCCTCTTTCTTCGTTAAAGAAGGCATAATGGAATGAAAAATAACATAAAATAGGCATGTACGGGTAAGTTTTCAAGACCACATAACTCGCTTTAATATTAAGCTATAAATCTCAAACTCGGTACCAAAATAGGGTACCATGCCCCCAACCCCTGTGCCTAAGGAAATATTTATAGCTTAATTAGGAGGGTCGCAATGGGCCCCCAAAGTACATCGTTAAACTGACCGGGAGATTGCTTTTGAAGCCATCAAGTAGCTCGCTGACCGTGTAATCGTGGTGGAGCGGATAGCGTGATAGCAGCTGAACGAGACGGTGCGGGTTCGAATCCCAGTGTGGACAATTTTTAAAATTTGTTTATTTTTTTTTCTATTGTTAATTTTACATTATATTATTCATTTAATGTCTTTTTCTATATTTTTGAAGGATTTATATATGAAATATAATTTATTTAAGTACGGGAAAGTGAGAACAGAGCTTAAAAACACGAAAAATCAATTAAAATTAATTTATTCGTATTATTTACAATACTTTCGATAGTTGTGCCTGCCTAATATGTTCTCTGTATAAAAACAATCCTCTTTCTTCGTCAAAGAAGGCATAATGGAATGAAAAATAACATAAAATAGGCATGTACGGGTAAGTATTCAAGACCACATAACTCGCTTTAATATTAAGCTATAAATCTCAAACTCGGTACCAAAATAGGGTACAATGCCCCCAACCCCTGTGCCTAAGGAAATATTTATAGCTTAATTAGGAGGGTCGCAATGGGCCCCCAAAGTACATCGTTAAACTGACCGGGAGATTGCTTTTGAAGCCATCAAGTAGCTGGCTGACCGTGTAATCGTATTGGAGCGGATAGCGTGATAGCAGCTGAACGAGACGGTGCGGGTTCGAATCCCAGTGTGGACAATTTTTAAAATTTGTTTATTTTTTTTCTATTGTTAATTTTACATTATATTATTCATTTAATGTCTTTTTCTATATTTTAGAAGGATTTATATATGAAATATAATTTATTTAAGTACGGGAAAGTGAGAAGAGAGCTTAAAAACACGAAAAATCAATTAAAATTAATTTATTCGTATTATTTACAATACTTTCGATAGTTGTGCCTGCCTAATATGTTCTCTGTATAAAAACAATCCTCTTTCTTCGTTAAAGAAGGCATCATGGAATGAAAAATAACATAAAATAGGCATGTACGGGTAAGTTTTCAAGACCACATAACTCGCTTTAATATTAAGCTATAAATCTCAAACTCGGTACCAAAATAGGGTACCATGCCCCCAAACCCTGTGCCTAAGGAAATATTTATAGCTTAATTAGGAGGGCCGCAATGGGCCCCCAAAGTACATCGTTAAACTGACCGGGAGATTGCTTTTGAAGCCATCAAGTAGCTCGCTGACCGTGTAATCGTGGTGGAGCGGATAGCGTGATAGCAGCTGAGCGAGACGGTGCGGGTTCGAATCCCAGTGTGGACAATTTTTAAAATTTGTTTATTTTTTTTCTATTGTTAATTTTACATTATATTATTCATTTAATGTCTTTTTCTATATTTTAGAAGGAGCTATATATGAAAAATAATTTTTTTAAGTTCGGGAAAGTGAGAACAGAGCTTAAAAATAGGAAAAATCAATTAAAATTAATTTATTCATATTATTTACAATATTTTCGATAGTTTTACCTGCCTAATATGTTCTCTGTATAAAAACAATCCTCTTTCTTCGTTAAAGAACGTGTAATGGAATAAAAAATAACATAAAATAGGCATGTACGGGTAAGTTTTCAAGACCACATAACTCGCTTTAATATTAAGCTATAAATCTCAACAAAAACAGTAAAGCTCGGGGTCACGCTGTGTACCCCTATGGTGTCTATAATTATTTCCTTTGGTAGGGTACACTAGTACCCCGTAATATAATACCTGGTCCAATTACAACAATAAAGGTCAATATTAAGCTCTGATATTAGGCATTTTCCTTAACATTGAAAAATGCACTGTTTTATATATATATACATAGTAAAATGCAGGGTCCCACCGTGTACCCCCTATGGGCTCTAAAATTATTTCCTTTGGTAGGGTACACTAGTGCAAGGTAATATAACACCTGGTCCACTTAAAATATTAAGGGTCAATATTAAGGTCTGATAGGAGGCTTTGTTAACATTAAGAAAAGACTTTGAAATTCTGCGTATAAAAGCCCTTCCGAAGGCGAATTTCTTCGAAATAAAGCTTCTCGCAACACTTTTGGAGATATAAAAAAACAGTAAAATTCGGGGTCACGCTGTGTACCCCCTATGGGGTCTATAATTTTTTCCTTTGGAAGGGTACACGAGTACAAGGTAATATAACACCTGGTCCAATTACAACATTAAAGGTTAATATTAAGGTCTGATAGGAGGCATTTTTCTTAACATTGAAAAATGCACTGTTTTAGGTATACATACATAGTAAAATGCGGGGTCACGCTGTGTACCCCCTATGGTGTCTATAATTATTTCCTTTGGTAGGGTACACTACTACAAGGTAATATAACACCTGGTCCACTTAAAATATTAAGGGCTGATAGGAGGCTTTGTTAACATTGAGAAAAGACGTAGAATTTCTGCGTATAAAAGCTCTTCAGAAGGCGAATTTCTTCGAAATAAAGCTTCTCGCAACACTTTTGGAGATATACAAAAACAGTAAATTTCGGGGTCGCGCTGTGTACCCCCTATGGGGTCTATAATTATATCCTTTGGTAGGGTGCACTAGTACCCCGTAATATAATACCTGGTCCAATTACAACATTAAAGGTTAATATTAAGGTCTGATAGGCGGCATTTTTCTTAAAATTGAAAAATGCATTGTTTTATATGTACAAAGACAGTAAAATTCGGGGTCACGCTGTGTACCCCCTATGGTGTCTATAATTATTTCCTTTGGTAGGGTACACTAGTAACCCGTAATATAATACCTGGCCCAATTACAACATTAAAGGTTAATACTAAGGTCTGATATGAAGCCTTTTGTTAACAATAAGAAAAGACTTAGAATTTCTCCGTATTAACGCTTTTCGGAAGGCGAATTGCCTCAAAATAAAGCTTCTCCCAACACTTTTTGAGATATACATACATAGAAAATTTATTTCTCTTGAAAAAAGACTTAGAATTTCTCCGTATTAACGCTTTTCGGAAGGCGAATTTCTGCGAAATAAGACTTTTCGCAACACTTTTGGAGATATACAAAAACAGTAGAATTCGGGGTCACGCTGTGTACCCCCTATGGGGTCTATAATTATATCCTTTGGTAGGGTACACTGGTACAAGATAATATAACAGCTGATCCATTTACAACATTAAAGGTTAATATAAAGGTCTGATAGGAGGCATTTTTCTTAACATTGAAAAATGCATTGTTTTAGATATACAAAAACAGTAAAATTCGGGGTCACGGTGTGTACCCCCTATGGGGTCTATAATTATTTCCCTTGGTAGGGTACACTAGTACCCCATAATATAATACCTGGTCCATTTACAACATTAAAGGTTAATATTAAGGTCTGATCGGAGGCATTTTTCTTAACATTGAAAAATGCAGTGTTTTAAATATACATACATAGTAAAATGCGGGGTCACACTGTGTACCCCCTATGGGCTCTAAAATTATTTCCTTTGGTAGGGTACACTAGTACTCCGTAATATAATACCTGGTCCAACTACAACATTAAAGGTTAACATAAAGGGTCACGCTGTGTGCCCCCTATGGGCTCTATAATTATTTCCTTTGGTAGGGTACACTAGTACCAGGTAATATAACACCTGGTCCACTTAAAATATTAAGGGTCAATATTAAGGTCTGATAGGAGGCTTTGTTAACATTAAGAAAAGACTTTGAATTTCTGCGTATAAAAGCTCTTCGGAAGGCGAATTTCTTCGAAATAAAGCTTCTCGCAACACTTTTGGAGATATACATACATAGAAATTTTATTTCTCTTGAAAAAAGACTTAGAATTTCTCCGTATTAACGCTTTTCGGAAGGCGAATTTCTGCGAAATAAGACTTTTCGCAACACTTTTGGAGATATACAAAAACAGTAAAATTCGGGGTCACGCTGTGTACCCCCTATGGGGTCTATAATTATATCCTATGGTAGGGTACACTGGTACAAGGTAATATAACACCTGATCCATTTACAACGTTAAAGGTTAATATAAAGGTCTGATAGGAGGCATTTTTCTTAACATTGAAAAATGCATTGTTTTAGATATACAAAAACAGTAAAATTCGGGGTCACGGTGTGTACCCCCTATGGGGTCTATAATTATTTCCTTTGGTAGGGTACACTAGTACCCCATAATATAATACCTGGTCCATTTACAACATTAAAGGTTAATAGTAAGGTCTGATAGGAGGCATTTTTCTTAACATTGAAAAATGCATTGTTTTAAATATACATACATAGTAAAATGCGGGGTCACACTGTGTACCCCCTATGGGCTCTAAAATTATTTCCTTTGGTAGGGTACACTAGTACTCCGTAATATAATACCTGGTCCAATTACAACATTAAAGGTTAATATTAAGGTCTGATATGAAGCCATTTGTTAACAATGAGAAAAGACTTTATATTGATCCGTATTAACGCTTTTCGGAAGGCGAATTTCCTCAAAATCGCAACCTCGCAATTTCCTTCCTTCTCGCAACACTTTTGGAGATATACATACATAAAAAATTTATTTCTCCTCTTGAAAACAGACTTAGAATTTCTGCCTATAAAAGCTCTTCAGAAGGCGAATTTCTTGGAAATAGAGCTTCTCGCAACACTATTTTAGCTATACAAAAAGAGTAAAATTCGGGGTCACGCTGTGTGCCCCCTATGGGCTCTATAATTATTTCCTTTGGTAGGGTACACTAGTACCAGGTAATATAACACCTGGTCCACTTAAAATATTAAGGGTCAATATTAAGGTCTGATAGGAGGCTTTGTTAACATTAAGAAAAGACTTTGAATTTCTGCGTATAAAAGCTCTTCGGAAGGCGAATTTCTTCGAAATAAAGCTTCTCGCAACACTTTTGGAGATATACATACATAGAAAATTTATTTCTCTTGAAAAAAGACTTAGAATTTCTCCGTATTAACGCTTTTCGGAAGGCGAATTTCTGCGAAATAAGACTTTTCACAACACTTTTGGAGATATACAAAAACAGTAAAATTCGGGGTCAAGCTGTGTACCCCCTATGGGGTCTATAATTATATCCTTTGGTAGGGTACACTGGTACAAGGTAATATAACACCTGATCCATTTACAACATTAAAGGTTAATATAAAGGTCTGATAGGAGGCATTTTTCTTAACATTGAAAAATGCATTGTTTTAGATATACAAAAACAGTAAAATTCGGGGTCACGGTGTGTACCCCCTATGGGGTCTATAATTATTTCCTTTGGTAGGGTACACTAGTACCCCATAATATAATATCTGGTCCATTTACAACATTAAAGGTTAAAAGTAAGGTCTGATAGGAGGCATTTTTCTTAACATTGAAAAATGCAGTGTTTTAAATATACATACATAGTAAAATGCGGGGTCACACTGTTTACCCCCTATGGGCTCTAAAATTATTTCCTTTGGTAGGGTACACTAGTACTCCGTAATATAATACCTGGTCCAACTACAACATTAAAGGTTAATATTAAGGTCTGATATGAAGCCATTTGTTAACAATGAGAAAAGACTTTATATTGATCCGTATTAACGCTTTTCGGAAGGCGAATTTCCTCAAAATAAAGCTTCTCGCAACACTTTTGGAGATAGACATACATAAAAAATTTATTTCTCCTCTTGAAAACAGACTTAGAATTTCTGCCTATAAAAGCTCTTCAGAAGGCGAATTTCTTGGAAATAGAGCTTCTCGCAACACTATTTTAGCTATACAAAAAGAGTAAAATTCGGGGTCACGCTGTGTGCCCCCTATGGGCTCTATAATTATTTCCTTTGGTAGGGTACACTAGTACCAGGTAATATAACACCTGGTCCTCTTAAAATATTAAGGGTCAATATTAAGGTCTAATAGGAGGCTTTGTTAACATTAAGAAAAGACTTTGAATTTCTGCGTATAAAAGCTCTTCGGAAGGCGAATTTCTTCGAAATAAAGCTTCTCGCAACACTTTTGGAGATATACAAAAACAGTAAAATTCGGGGTCACGCTGTGTACTCCCTATGGGATCTATATTTGATTCCTTTGATAGGGTACATTATTACAAGGTAATATAACACCTCGTCCAATTAAAACATTAAAGGTTAATATTAAGGTCTGATAGGAGGCACTTTTCTTAACATTGAAAAATGCACTGTTTTAGATATACATACATAGTAAAGTGCGGGGTCACGCTGTGTACCCCCTATGGGCTCTATAATTATTTCCTTTGGTAGGGTACACTAGTACAAGGTAATACAACACCTGGTCTAACTAAAACATTAAAGGTTAATATTAAGGTCTGATAGGAGGCTTTGTTAATATTGAGAATGGACTTAGAATTTCTGCGTATAAGAGCTATTGAGGAGGCGAATTTCTGCGAAATAAGACTTTTCGCAACACTTTTGGAGATATACAAAGACAGTAAAATTCGGGGTCACGCTGTGTACCCCCTATGGGGTCTATAATTATATCCTTTCGTAGGGTACACTAGTACAAGGTAATATAACACCTGTTCAATTTACAACATTAAAGGTTAATATTAAGGTCTGATAGGAGGCATTTCTCTTAACATTGAAAAATGCATTGTTTTAAATATACATACATAGTAAAATGCGGGGTCACACTGTGTACCCCCTATGGGCTCTAAAATTATTTCCTTTGGTAGGGTACACTAGTACTCCGTAATATAATGCCTGGTCCAATTACAACATTAAAGGTTAATATTAAGGTCTGATATGAAGCCATTTGTTAACAATGAGAAAAGACTTTATATTGATCCGTATTAACGCTTTTCGGAAGGCGAATTTCTTACAAATAAAGCTTCTCGCAACACTTTTTGAGATATACATACATAGAAAATTTATTTCTCTTGAAAAAAGACTTAGAATTTCTCCGTATTAACGCTTTTCGGAAGGCGAATTTCTGCGAAATAAGACTTTTCGCATTACTATTTCAGATAGACATACATTGCGGGGTCACACCGTGTACCCCCTATGGGGTCTATAATTGATTCCTTTGGTAGGGTACACTATTACAAGGTAATATAACACCTCGTCCAATTAAAACATTAAAGGTTAATATTAAGGTCTGATAGGAGGCATTTTTCTTAACATTGAAAAATGCCCTGTTTTAGATATACATACATACATACATACATAGTAAAATGAGGGGTTACACTGTGTACCCCCTATGAGGTCTATAATTATTTCTTTTGGTAGGGTACACCAGTACCCCGTAATATAATACCTAGTCCAATAACAACATTAAAGGTTAATATTAAGGTCAAATAAAGGTCAAAAAAGGTCAAAAATGCTTCTCGCAACACTTTTTGAGATTTACAAAAACAGTAAAATGCGGGGTCCCATTGTGGGACCCATAAGGGGTCCATAAATATTTCCTTCGGTAGGGTAAACTAGTACCCGGTAATATAGTACCTAGTCCAATTACAACATTAAAGGTTAATATTATAGTATAATATGAAGCCTTTTGTTAACAATGAGAAAAGACTTAGAATTTTTTCGTATTAACGCTTTTCGGAAGGCGAAATTCCTCAAAATAAAGCTTCTCCCAACACTTTTTGAGGTATACATCCATATATACATACATACATACATAGAAAATTTTTAAAATTTGTTTATTTTTTTTTCTATTGTTAATTTTACATTATATTATTTATTTAATGTGTTTTTCTATATTTTAGAAGGATTTATATATGAAATATAATTTATTTAAGTACAGGAAAGTGAGAACAGAGCTTAAAAACACGAAAAATCAATTAAAATTAATTTATTCGTATTATTTACAATACTTTCGATAGTTGTGCCTGCCTAATATGTTCTCTGTATAAAAACAATCCTATTTCTTCGTTAAAGAAGGCATAATGGAATGAAAAATAACATAAAATAGGCATGTACGGGTAAGTTTTCAAGACCACATAACTCGCTTTAATATTAAGCTATAAATCTCAAACTCGGTACCAAGATAGGGTACCATGCCCCCTACCCCTGTGCCTAAGGAAATATTTATAGCTTAATTAGGAGGGTCGCAATGGGCCCCCAAAGTACATCGTTAAACTGACCGGGAGATTGCTTTTGAAGCCATCAAGTAGCTCGCTGACCGTGTAATCGTGGTGGAGCGGATAGCGTGATAGCAGCTGAACGAGACGGTGCGGGTTCGAATCCCAGTGTGGACAATTTTTAAAATTTGTTTATTTTTTTTTCTATTGTTAATTTTACATTATATTATTCATTTAATGTCTTTTTCTATATTTTAGAAGGCTTTATATATGAAATATAATTTATTTAAGTACGGGAAAGTGAGAACAGAGCTTAAAAACACGAAAAATCAATTAAAATTAATTTATTCGTATTATTTACAATACTTTCGATAGTTGTGCCTGCCTAATATGTTCTCTGTATAAAAACAATCCTCTTTCTTCGTTAAAGAAGGCATAATGGAATGAAAAATAACATAAAATAGGCATGTACGGGTAAGTTTTCAAGACCACATAACTCGCTTTAATATTAAGCTATAAATCTCAAACTCGGTACCAAAATAGGGTACCATACCCCCAACCCCTGTGCCTAAGGAAATATTTATAGCTTAATTAGGAGGGTCGCAATGGGCCCCCAAAGTACATCGTTAAACTGACCGGGAGATTGCTTTTGAAGCCATCAAGTAGCTCGCTGACCGTGTAATCGTGGTGGAGCGGATAGCGTGATAGCAGCTGAACGAGACGGTGCGGGTTCGAATCCCAGTGTGGACAATTTTTAAAATTTGTTTTTTTTTTCTATTGTTAATTTTACATTATATTATTCATTTAATGTCTTTTTCTATATTTTAGAAGGATTTATATATGAAATATAATTTATTTAAGAACGGGAAAGTGAGAACAGAGCTTAAAAACACGAAAAATCAATTAAAATTAATTTATTCGTATTATTTACAATACTTTCGATAGTTGTGCCTGCCTAATATGTTCTCTGTATAAAAATAATCCTCTTTCTTCGTTAAAGAAGGCATAATGGAATGAAAAATAACATAAAATAGGCATGTACGGGTAAGTTTTCAAGACCACATAACTCGCTTTAATATTAAGCTATAAATCTCAAACTCAGTACCAAAATAGGGTACCATGCCCCCAACCCCTGTGCCTAAGGAAATATTTATAGCTTAATTAGGAGGGTCGCAATGGGCCCCCAAAGTACGTCGTTAAACTGACCGGGAGATTGCTTTTGAAGCTATCAAGTAGCTCGCTGACCGTGTAATCGTGGTGGAGCGGATAGCGTGATAGCAGCTGAACGAGACGGTGCGGGTTCGAATCCCAGTGTGGACAATTTTTAAAATTTGTTTATTTTTTTTTCTATTGTTAATTTTACATTATATTATTCATTTAATGTCTTTTTCTATATTTTAGAAGGATTTATATATGAAATATAATTTATTTGAGTACGGGAAAGTGAGAACAGAGCTTAAAAACACGAAAAATCAATTAAAATTAATTTATTCGTATTATTTACAATACTTTCGATAGTTGTGCCTGCCTAATATGTTCTCTGTATAAAAACAATCCTCTTTCTTCGTTAAAGAAGGCATAATGGAATGAAAAATAACATAAAATAGGCATGTACGGGTAAGTTTTCAAGACCACATAACTCGCTTTAATATTAAGCTATAAATCTCAAACTCGGTACCAAAATAGGGTACAATGCCCCCAACCCCTGTGCCTAAGGAAATATTTATAGCTTAATTAGGAGGGTCGCAATGGGCCCCCAAAGTACATCGTTAAACTGACCGGGAGATTGCTTTTGAAGCCATCAAGTAGCTCGCTGACCGTGTAATCGTGGTGGAGCGGATAGCGTGATAGCAGCTGAACGAGACGGTGCGGGTTCGAATCCCAGTGTTGACAATTTTTAAAATTTGTTTATTTTTTTTCTTTTGTTAATTTTACATTATATTATTCATTTAATGTCTTTTTCTATATTTTAGAAGGATTTATATATGAAATATAATTTATTTAAGTACGGGAAAGTGAGAAGAGAGCTTAAAAACACGAAAAATCAATTAAAATTAATTTATTCGTATTATTTACAATACTTTCGATAGTTGTGCCTGCCTAATATGTTCTCTGTATAAAAACAATCCTCTTTCTTCGTTAAAGAAGGCATAATGGAATGAAAAATAACATAAAATAGGCATGTACGGGTAAGTTTTCAAGACCACATAACTCGCTTTAATATTAAGCTATAAATCTCAAACTCGGTACCAAAATAGGGTACAATGCCCCCAACCCCTGTGCCTAAGGAAATATTTATAGCTTAATTAGGAGGGCCGCAATGGGCCCCCAAAGTACATCGTTAAACTGACCGGGAGATTGCTTTTGAAGCCATCAAGTAGCTCGCTGACCGTGTAATCGTGGTGGAGCGGATAGCGTGATAGCAGCTGAGCGAGACGGTGCGGGTTCGAATCCCAGTGTGGACAATTTTTAAAATTTGTTTATTTTTTTTTCTATTGTTAATTTTACATTATATTATTCATTTAATGTCTTTTTCTATATTTTAGAAGGAGCTATATGTGAAAAATAATTTTTTTAAGTTCGGGAAAGTGAGAACAGAGCTTAAAAATAGGAAAAATAATTTAAAATTAATTTATTCATATTATTTACAATATTTTCGATAGTTTTACCTGCCTAATATGTTCTCTGTATAAAAACAATCCTCTTTCTTCGTTAAAGAACGTGTAATGGAATAAAAAATAACATAAAATAGGCATGTACGGGTAAGTTTTCAAGACCACATAACTCGCTTTAATATTAAGCTATAAATCTCAAAAAAACAGTAAAGTTCGGGGTAACGCTGTGTACACCTATGGTGTCTATAATTATTTCCTTTGGTAGGGTACACTAGTACCCCGTAATATAATACCTGGTCCAATTACAACAATAAAGGTCAATATTAAGCTCTGATATTAGGCATTTTCCTTAACATTGAAAAATGCACTGTTTTATATATATATACATAGTAAAATGCAGGGTCCCACCGTGTACCCCCTATGGGCTCTAAAATTATTTTCTTTGGTAGGGTACACTAGTGCAAGGTAATATAACACCTGGTCCACTTAAAATATTAAGGGTCAATATTAAGGTCTGATAGGAGGCTTTGTTAACATTAAGAAAAGACTTTGAATTTCTGCGTATAAAAGCCCTTCCGAAGGCGAATTTCTTCGAAATAAAGCTTCTCGCAACACTTTTGGAGATATACAAAAACAGTAAAATTCGGGGTCACGCTGTGTACCCCCTATGGGTTCTATAATTTTTTCCTTTGGAAGGGTACACGAGTACAAGGTAATATAACACCTGGTCCAATTACAACATTAAAGGTTAATATTAAGGTCTGATAGGAGGCATTTTTCTTAACATTGAAAAATGCACTGTTTTAGGTATACATACATAGTAAAATGCGGGGTCACGCTGTGTACCCCCTATGGTGTCTATAATTATTTCCTTTGGTAGGGTACACTAGTACAAGGTAATATAACACCTGGTCCACTTAAAATATTAAGGTCTGATAGGAGGCTTTGTTAACATTTTGAAAAGACGTAGAATTTCTGCGTATTAACGCTTTTCGGAAGGCGAATTTCTGCGAAATAAGACTTTTCGCAACACTTTTGGAGATATACAAAAACAGTAGAATTCGGGGTCACGCTGTGTACCCCCTATGGGGTCTATAATTATATCCTTTGGTAGGGTACACTGGTACAAGATAATATAACACCTGATCCATTTACAACATTAAAGGTTAATATAAAGGTCTGATAGGAGGCATTTTTCTTAACATTGAAAAATGCATTGTTTTAGATATACAAAAACAGTAAAATTCGGGGTCACGGTGTGTACCCCCTATGGGGTCTATAATTATTTCCTTTGGTAGGGTACATTAGTACCCCATAATATAATACCTGGTCCATTTACAACATTAAAGGTTAATATTAAGGTCTGATAGGAGGCATTTTTCTTAACATTGAAAAATGCATTGTTTTAAATATACATACATAGTAAAATGCGGGGTCACACTGTGTACCCCCTATGGGCTCTAAAATTATTTCCTTTGGTAGGGTACAATAGTACTCCGTAATATAATACCTGGTCCAATTACAACATTAAAGGTTAATATTAAGGTCTGATATGAAGCCATTTGTTAACAATGAGAAAAGACTTTATATTGATCCGCATTAACGCTTTTCGGAAGGCGAATTTCCTCAAAATAAAGCTTCTCGCAACACTTTTGGAGATATACATACATAAAAAATTTATTTCTCCTCTTGAAAACAGACTTAGAATTTCTGCCTATAAAAGCTCTTCAGAAGGCGAATTTCTTGGAAATAGAGCTTCTCGCAACACTATTTTAGCTATACAAAAAGAGTAAAATTCGGGGTCACGCTGTGTGCCCCCTATGGGCTCTATAATTATTTCCTTTGGTAGGGTACACTAGTACCAGGTAATATAACACCTGGACCACTTAAAATATTAAGGGTCAATATTAAGGTCTGATAGGAGGCTTTGTTAACATTAAGAAAAGACTTTGAATTTCTGCGTATAAAAGCTCTTCGGAAGGCGAATTTCTTCGAAATAAAGCTTCTCGCAACACTTTTGGAGATATACATACCTAGAAAATTTATTTCTCTTGAAAAAAGACTTAGAATTTCTCCGTATTAACGCTTTTCGGAAGGCGAATTTCTGCGAAATAAGACTTTTCGCATTACTATTTCAGATAGACATACATTGCGGGGTCACACCGTGTACCCCCTATGGGGTCTATAATTGATTCCTTTAGTAGGGTACACTATTACAAGGTAATATAACACCTCGTCCAATTAAAACATTAAAGGTTAATATTAAGGTCTGATAGGAGGCATTTTTCTTAACATTGAAAAATGCCCTGTTTTAGATATACATACATACATACATACATACATACATACATACATAGTAAAATGAGGGGTTACACTGCGTACCCCCTATGAGGTCTATAATTATTTCCTTTGGTAGGGTACACTAGTACCCCGTAATATAATACCTAGTCCAATAACAACATTAAAGGTTAATATTAAGGTCAAAAAAAGGTCAAAAAAGGTCAAAAAAGCTTCTCCCAACACTTTTTGAGATTTACAAAAACAGTAAAATGCGGGGTCCCATTGTGGGACCCCTAAGGGGTCCATAAATATTTCCTTCGGTAGGGTAAACTAGTACCCGGTAATATAGTACCTGGTCCAATTACAACATTAAAGGTTAATATGAAGGTTATATAAAGGTTGATATGAAGTCTTTTGTTAACAATGAGAAAAGACTTAGAATTTTTTCGTATTAACGCTTTTCGGAAGACGAAATTCCTCAAAATAAAGCTTCTCCCAACACTTTTTGAGGTATACATACATACATACATACATTCATACATAGAAAATTTTTAAAATTTGTTTATTTTTTTTTCTATTGTTAATTTTACATTATATTATTTATTTAATGTGTTTTTCTATATTTTAGAAGGATTTATATATGAAATATAATTTATTTAAGTACGGGAAAGTGAGAACAGAGCTTAAAAACACGAAAAATCAATTAAAATTAATTTATTCGTATTATTTACAATACTTTCGATAGTTGTGCCTGCGTAATATGTTCTCTGTATAAAAACAATCCTCTTTCTTCGTTAAAGAAGGCATAATGGAATGAAAAATAACATAAAATAGGCATGTACGGGTAAGTTTTCAAGACCACATAACTCGCTTTAATATTAAGCTATAAATCTCAAACTCGGTACCAAAATAGGGTACCATGCCCCCAACCCCTGTGCCTGAGGAAATATTTATAGCTTAATTAGGAGGGTCGCAATGGGCCCCCAAAGTACATCGTTAAACTGACCGGGAGATTGCTTTTGAAGCCATCAAGTAGCTCGCTGACAGTGTAATCGTGGTGGAGCGGATAGCGTGATAGCAGCTGAACGAGACGGTGCGGGTTCGAATCCCAGTGTGGAAAATTTTTAAAATTTGTTTATTTTTTTTTCTATTGTTAATTTTACATTATATTATTCATTTAATGTCTTTTTCTATATTTTAGAAGGATTTATATATGAAATATAATTTATTTAAGTACGGGAAAGTGAGAACAGAGCTTAAAAACACGAAAAATCAATTAAAATTAATTTATTCGTATTATTTACAATACTTTCGATAGTTGTGCCTGCCTAATATGTTCTCTGTATAAAAACAATCCTCTTTCTTCGTTAAAGAAGGCATAATGGAATGAAAAATAACATAAAATAGGCATGTACGGTTAAGTTTTCAAGACCACATAACTCGCTTTAATATTAAGCTATAAATCTCAAACTCGGTACCAAAATAGGGTACGCATGCCCCCAACCCCTGTGCCTAAGGATGTGCCTTTTTTCAAGAGAAATAAATTTTCTATTTATATATATCTCAAAAAGTGTTGGGAGAAGCTTTATTTTGAGGAAATTCGCCTTCCGAAAAGCGTTAATACGGAGAAATTCTAAGTCTTTTCTCATTGTTAACAAAAGGCTTCATATCAGACCTTAATATTAACCTTTAATGTTGTAATTGGGCCAGGTATTATATTACGGATTACTAGTGTACCCTACCAAAGGAAATAATTATAGACACCATAGGGGGTACACAGCGTGACCCCGAATTTTACTGTTTTTGTATATATAAAACAATGCATTTTTCAATGTTAAGAAAAATGCCGCCTATCAGACCTTAATATTAACCTTTAATGTTGTAATTGGACCAGGTATTATATTACGGGGTACTAGTGTACCCTACCAAAGGATATAATTATAGACCCCATAGGGAGTACACAGCGCGACCCCGAATTTTACTGTTTTTGTATATCTCTAAAAGTGTTGCGAGAAGCTTTATTTCGAAGAAATTCGCCTTCTGAAGAGCTTTTATACGCAGAAATTCTACGTCTTTTCTCAATGTTAACAAAGCCTCCTATCAGACCTTAATATTGACCCTTAATATTTTAAGTGGACCAGGTGTTATATTACCTTGTACTAGTGTACCCTACCAAAGGAAATAATTATAGACACCATAGGGGGTACACAGCGTGACCCCGCATTTTACTATGTATGTATACCTAAAACAGTGCATTTTTCAATGTTAAGAAAAATGCCTCCTATCAGACCTTAATATTAACCTTTAATGTTGTAATTGGACCAGTTGTTATATTACCTTGTACTCGTGTACCCTTCCAAAGGAAAAAATTATAGACCCCAAAGGGGGTACACAGCGTGACCCCGAATTTTACTGTTTTTGTATATCACCAAAAGTGTTGCGAGAAGCTTTATATCGAAGAAATTCGCCTTCCGAAGGGCTTTTATACGCAGAAATTCAAAGTCTTTTCTTAATGTTAACAAAGCCTATCAGACCTTAATATTGACCCTTAATATTTTAAGTGGACCAGGTGTTATATTACCTTGCACTAGTGTACCCTACCAAAGTAAATAATTTTAGAGCCCATAGGGGGTACACGGTGGGACCCCGCACTTTACTATGTATATATATATAAAACAGTGCATTTTTCAATGTTAAGGAAAATGCCTAATATCAGAGCTTAATATTGACCTTTAATGTTGTAATTGGACCAGGTATTATATTACGGAGTACTAGTGTACCCTACCAAAGGAAATAATTATAGACCCCATAGGGTGTACACGGTGGGATCCCGCACTTTACTATGTATATATATCTAAAACAGTGCATTTTTCAATGTTAAGAAATATGCCTAATATCAGACCTTAATATTAACCTTTAATGTTTTAATTGGACCAGGTGTTATATTACCTTGTAATAATGTACCCTACCAAAGGAATCAATTATAGACCCCATAGGGGGTACACAGCGTGACCCCGAACTTTACTATGTATGTATATGTAAAACAGAGCATTTTTTATATGTTAAGAGAAATGCCTCCTATCAGACCTCAATATTAATCTTTAATGTTGTAATTGAACCAAGTGTTATATTACTTTGTATTAGTGTACCCTACCAAAGGAAAAAATTATAGACCCCATAGGGGGTACACAGCGTGACCCCGAACTTTACTGTTTTTGTATATCTCCAAAAGTGTTGCGAGAAGCTTTATTTCGAAGAAATTCGCCTTCTAAAGAGCTTTTATACGCAGAAATTCTAAGTCTTTTTTCAAGAGGAGAAATAGATTTTCTATGTATGTATATCTCAAAAAGTGTTGGGAGAAGCTTTATTTTGAGGAAATTCGCCTTCCGAAAAGCGTTCATACGGAGCAATTTTAAGTTTTTTCTCATTGTTAACAAATGGCTCCATATCAGACCTTAATATTGACCCTTATAATATTTTAATGAGACCAGGTGTTACATTACGGGGTACTAGTGTACCCTACCAAAGGAAATAATTATAGACCCGATAGGGGGTACACAGCATGACCCCGCACTTTACTTTGAATGTATATCTAAAACAGTGCATTTTTCAATGTTAAGAAAAGTGCCTCCTATCAGACCTTAATATTAACCTTTAATGTTTTAATTGGACGAGGTGTTATATTACCTTGTAATAGTGTATCCTACCAAAGGAATCAAATATAGACCCCATAGGGGGTACACGGTGTGACCCCGCAATGCAAAAAAAATAAACAAATTTTAAAAATTTTCAACATTGGGATTCGAACCCGCACCGTCTCGCTCAGCTGCTATTACGCTATCCGCTCCACCACGCATACACGGTGAGCGTGCTACTATATGGCTTCAAACGCACTCTTCCGGTCAGTTGATCGATGTACTTTGGGGGTCCATTGCATCCCTCCTAAATAACCTATAAATATTTCCTTTGGTACAAGGGTTGGGGGCATGGTACCCTATTTTGGTATCGAGTTTGAGATTTATAACTTAATATTATAGTGAGTTACGTGGTCTTGAAAATTGACCCATACATACCTATTTTATGTTATTTTTTATTCCATTACGCGTTCTTTAACGAAGAAAGAGGATTGTTTTTATACAGAGAACATATTAGGCAGGCCAAACTATCGAAAATATTGTAAATAATATGAATAAATAAATTTTAATTGATTTTTCCTATTTTTAAGCTCTATTCTTACTTTCCCGAACTTAAAAAAATTATTTTTCATCTATAGCTCCTTCTAAAATATAGAAAAAGACATTAAATGAATAATATAATGTAAAATTAACAATAGAAAAAAAATAAACAAATTTTAAAAATTGTCCACACTGGGATTCGAACCCGCACCGTCTCGTTCAGCTGCTATCACGCTATCCGCTCCACCACGATTACACGGTCAGCGAGCTACTTGATGGCTTCAAAAGCAATCTCCCGGTCAGTTTAACGATGTACTTTGGGGGCCCATTGCGACCCTCCTAATTAAGCTATAAATATTTCCTTAGGCACAGGGGTTGGGGGCATGGTACCCTATTTTGGTACCGAGTTTGAGATTTATAGCTTAATATTAAAGCGAGTTATGTGGTCTTGAAAACTTACCCGTACATGCCTATTTTATGTTATTTTTCATTCCATTATGCCTTCTTTAACGAAGAAAGAGGATTGTTTTTATACAGAGAACATATTAGGCAGGCACAACTATCGAAAGTATTGTAAATAATACGAATAAATTAATTTTAATTGATTTTTCGTGTTTTTATGCTCTGTTCTCACTTTCCCGTACTTAAATAAATTATATTTCATATATAAATCCTTCTAAAATATAGAAAAAGACATTAAATGAATAATATAATGTAAAATTAACAATAGAAAAAAAATAAACAAATTTTAAAAATTGTCCACACTGGGATTCGAACCCGCACCGTCTCGTTCAGCTGCTATCACGCTATCCGCTCCACCACGATTACACGGTCAGCGTGCTACTTGATGGCTTCAAAAGCAATCTCCCGGTCAGTTTAACGATGTACTTTGGGGGCCCATTGCGACCCTCCTAATTAAGCTATAAATATTTCCTTAGGCACAGGGGTTGGGGGCATGGTACCCTATTTTGGTACCGAGTTTGAGATTTATAGCTTAATATTAAAGCGAGTTATGTGGTCTTGAAAACTTACCCGTACATGCCTATTTTATGTTATTTTTCATTCCATTATGCCTTCTTTAACGAAGAAAGAGGATTGTTTTTATACAGAGAACATATTAGGCAGGCACAACTATCGAAAGTATTGTAAATAATACGAATAAATTAATTTTAATTGATTTTTCGTGTTTTTATGCTCTGTTCTCACTTTCTCGTACTTAAATAAATTATATTTCATATATAAATCCTTCTAAAATATAGAAAAAGACATTAAATGAATAATATAATGTAAAATTAACAATAGAAAAAAAAATAAACAAATTTTAACAATTGTCCACACTGGGATTCGATCCCGCGCCGTCTCGTTCAGCTGCTATCACGCTATCCGCTCCACCACGATTACACGGTCAGCGAGCTACTTGATGGCTTCAAAAGCAATCTCCCGGTCAGTTTAACGATGTACTTTGGGGGCCCATTGCGACCCTCCTAAATAAGCTATAAATATTTCCTTAGGCACAGGGGTTGGGGGCATGGTACCCTATTTTGGTACCGAGTTTGAGATATATAGCTTAATATTAAAGCGAGTTATGTGGTCTTGAAAACTTACCCGTACATGCCTATTTTATGTTATTTTTCATTCCATTATGCCTTCTTTAACGAAGAAAGAGGATTGTTTTTATACAGAGAACATATTAGGCAGGCACAACTATCGAAAGTATCGTAAATAATACGAATAAATTAATTTTAATTGATTTTTCGTGTTTTTAAGCTCTGTTCTCACTTTCCCGTACTTAAATAAATTATATTTCATATATAAATCCTTCTAAAACATAGAAAAACACATTAAATAAATAATATAATGTAAAATTAACAATAGAAAAAAAAATAAACAAATTTAAAAAATTTTCTATGTATGTATGTATGTATGTATGTTTGTATACCTCAAAAAGTGTTGGGAGAAGCTTTATTTTGAGGAATTTCGAAAAGCGTTAATACGAAAAAATTCTAAGTCTTTTCTCATTGTTAACAAAAGGCTTCATATTATACTATAATATTAACCTTTAATGTTGTAATTGGACCAGGTACTATATTACCGGGTACTAGTTTACCCTACCGAAGGAAATATTTATGGACCCCGCATTTTACTGTTTTTGGAAATCTCAAAAAGTGTTGCGAGAAGCTTCTTTGACCTTTTTTGACCTTTTTTTGACCTTAATATTAGCCTTTAATGGTGTTATTGGACTAGGTATTATATTACGGGGTACTAGTGTACCCTTCCAAAGGAAATAATTATAGACCTCATAGGGGGTACACAGTAAAACCCCTCATTTTACTATGTATGTATGTATGTATATCTAAAACAGGGCATTTTTCAATGTTAAGAAAAATGCCTCCTATCAGACCTTAATATTAACCTTTAATGTTTTAATTGGACGAGGTGTTATATTACCTTGTAATAGTGTACCCTACCAAAGGAATAAATTATAGACCCCATAGGGGGTACACGGTGTGACCCCGCAATGTATGTCTATCTGAAATAGTAATGCGAAAAGTCTTATTTCGCAGAAATTCGCCTTCCGAAAAGCGTTAATACGGAGAAATTCTAAGTCTTTTTTCAAGAGAAATAAATTTTCTATGTATGTATATCTCAAAAAGTGTTGCGAGAAGCTTTATTTGTAAGAAATTCGCCTTCCGAAAAGCGTTAATACGGAAAAATTCTAAGTCTTTTCTCAATAATAACAAAGCCTCCTATCAGACCTTAATTTTGACCTTTAAATTTGTAATTGGACCAGGTACTATATTACCGGATACTAGTGTACCCTACCGAAGGAAATAATTATAGAGCCCATAGGGGGTACACAGTGGGACCCCGCATTTCACTATGTATGTATGTATATCTAAAACAGTGCATTTTTCAATGTTAAGAAAAATGCCTCCTATCAGACCTTAATATTAACCTTTAATGTTGTAAATAGACCAGGTATTATATTACGGGGTACTTGTCTACCCTACCAAAGGAAATAATTATAGACCCCATAAGGGGTACACAGCGTGACCCCGAATTTTACTGTTTTTTGTATATCTAAAATAATGATGCGAAAAGTCTTATTTCGCAGAAATTAGCCTTCTGAATAGCTTTTATACGGAGAAATTCTAAGTCTTTTTTCAAGAGAAAATAAATTTTCTATGTATGTGTGTATACCCCAAAAAGTGTTGGGAGAAACTTTATTTTGAGGAAATTCGCCTTCCGAAAAGAGTTAATACGGAGAAATTCTAAGTCTTTTCTCATTGTTAACAAAAGGCTTCATATCAGACCTTAATATTGACCCTTAATATTTTAGTTGGACCAGGTGTTATATTACCTTGTACTAGTGTACCCTACCAAAGGAAATAATTATAGAGCCCATAGGGGGTACACAGCGTGACCCCGCACTTTACTATGTATGTATATCTAAAACAGTGCATTTTTCAATGTTAAGAAAAATGCCTCCTATCAGACCTTAATATTAACCTTTAATGTTGTAATTGGACCAGGTATTATATTACGGGGTACTAGTGTACCCTACCAAAGGAAATAATTATAGAGCCCATAGGGGGTAACGCCGCATTTTACTATGTATGTATATCTAAAACAGTGCATTTTTCAATGTTAAGAAAAATGCCTCTTATCAGACCTTAATATTAACCTTTAATGTTTTAATTGGACGAGGTGTTATATTACCTTGTAATAGTGTACCCTACCAAAGGAATGAAATATAGACCCCATAGGGAGTACACAGCGTGACCCCGAATTTTACTGTTTTTGTATATCTAAAATAGTGTTGCGAGAAGCTTTATTTCGAAGAAATTCTTCTTTTGAAGAGCTTTTATACGCAGAAATTCTAAGTCTTTTCTCAATGTTAACAAAGCCTCCTATCAGACCTTAATATTGACCCTTAATATTTTAATTGGACCAGGTGTTATATTACCTGGTACTAGTGTACCCTACCAAAGGAAATAATTATAGAGCCCATAGGGGGTAACGCCGCATTTTACTATGTATGTATATTTAAAACAATGCATTTTTCAATGTTAAGAAAAATGCCTCCTATCGGACCTTAATATTAACCTTTAATGTTGTAAATGGACCAGGTACTATATTATGGGGTACTAGTGTACCCTACCAAAGGAAATAATTATAGACCCCATAGGGGGTACACAGCGTGACCCCGAATTTTACTGTTTTTGTATATATAAAACAATGCATTTTTAAATGTTAAGAAAAATGCCTCCTATCAGACCTTAATATTAACCTTTAATGTTGTAATTGGACCAGGTATTATATTACGGGGTACTAGTGTACCCTACCAAAGGATATAATTATAGACCCCATAGGGGGTACACAAAGCGACCCCGAATTTTACTGTTTTTGTATATCTCCAAAAGTGTTGCGAGAAGCTTTATTTCGAAGAAATTCGCCTTCTGAAGAGCTTTTATACACAGAAATTCTACGTCTTTTCTCAATGTTAACAAAGCCTCCTATCAGACCTTAATATTGACCCTTAATATTTTAAGTGGACCAGGTGTTATATTACCTTGCACTAGTGTACCCTACCAAAGGAAATAAATATAGACACTATAGGGGGGAACAGCGTGACCCCGCATTTTACTATGTATGTATACCTAAAACAGTGCATTTTTCAATGTTAAGAAAAATGCCTCCTATCAGACCTTAATATTAACCTTTAATGTTGTAATTGGACCAGGTGTTATATTACCTTGTACTCGTGTACCCTTCCAAAGGAAAAAATTATAGACCCCATAGGGGGTACTCAGCGTGACTCCGAATTTTACTGTTTTTGTATATCTCCAAAAGTGTTGCGAGAAGCTGTATTTCGAAGAAATTCGCCTTCCGAAGGGCTTTTATACGCAGAAATTCAAAGTCTTTTCTTATATTAACAAAGCCTCCTATCAGACCTTAATATTGACCCTTAATATTTTAAGTGGACCAGGTGTTATATTACCTTGCACTAGTGTACCCTACCAAAGGAAATAATTTTAGAGCCCATAGGGGGTACAAGGTGGGACCCCGCACTTTACTATGTATATATATATAAAACAGTGCATTTTTCAATGTTAAGGAAAATGCCTAATATCAGAGCTTAATATTGACCTTTAATGTTGTAATTGGACCAGGTATTATATTACATGGTACTAGTGTACCCTACCAAAGGAAAAAATTATAGACCCCATAGGGGGTACACGGTGGGACCCCGCACTTTACTATGTATATATATATAAAACAGTGCATTTTTCAATGTTAAGGAAAATGCCTAATATCAGACCTTAATATTAACCTTTAATGTTTTAATTGGACCAGGTGTTATATTACCTTGTAATAATGTACCCTACCAAAGGAATCAATTATAGACCCCATAGGGGATACACAGCGTAACCCCGAACTTTACTATGTATGTATATGTAAAACAGTGCATTTTTTCAATGTTAAGAGAAATGCCTCCTATCAGACCTCAATATTAATCTTTAATGTTGTAATTGGACCAGGTGTTATATTACCTTGTACTAGTGTACCCTACCAAAGGAAAAAATTATAGATCCCATAGGGGGTACACAGCGTGACCCCGAACTTTACTGTTTTTGTATATCTCCAAAAGTGTTGCGAGAAGCTTTATTTCGAAGAAATTCGCCTTCTAAAGAGCTTTTATACGCAGAAATTCTAAGTCTTTTTTCAAGAGGAGAAATAGATTTTCTATGTATGTATATCTCAAAAAGTGTTGGGAGAAGCTTTATTTTGAGGAAATTCGCCTTCCGAAAAGCGTTAATACGGAGAAATTCTAAGTCTTTTCTCATTGTTAACAAAAGGCTTCATATCAGACCTTAATATTAACCTTTAATGTTGTAATTGGGCCAGGTATTATATTACGGATTACTAGTGTACCCTACCAAAGGAAATAATTATAGACACCATAGGGGGTACACAGCGTGACCCCGAATTGTACTGTTTTTGTATATATAAAACAATGCATTTTTCAATGTTAAGAAAAATGCCGCCTATCAGACCTTAATATTAACCTTTAATGTTGTAATTGGACCAGGTATTATATTACGGGGTACTAGTGTACCCTACCAAAGGATATAATTATAGACCCCATAGGGGGTACACAGCGCGACCCCGAATTTTACTGTTTTTGTATATCTCTAAAAGTGTTGCGAGAAGCTTTATTTTGAAGAAATTCGCCTTCTGAAGAGCTTTTATACGCAGAAATTCTACGTCTTTTCTCAATGTTAACAAAGGCTCCTATCAGACCTTAATATTGACCCTTAATATTTTAAGTGGACCAGGTGTTATATTACCTTGTACTAGTGTACCCTACCAAAGTAAATAATTTTAGAGCCCATAGGGGGTACACGGTGGGACCCCGCACTTTACTATGTATATATATATAAAACAGTGCATTTTTCAATGTTAAGGAAAATGCCTAATATCAGAGCTTAATATTGACCTTTAATGTTGTAATTGGACCAGGTATTATATTACGGGGTACTAGTGTACCCTACCAAAGGAAATAATTATAGACCCCATAGGGGGTACACGGTGGGACCCCGCACTTTACTATGTATATATATATAAAACAGTGCATTTTTCAATGTTAAGGAAAATGCCTAATATCAGACCTTAATATTAACCTTTAATGTTTTAATTGGACCAGGTGTTATATTACCTTGTAATAATGTACCCTACCAAAGGAATCAATTATAGACCCCATAGGGGATACACAGCGTAACCTCGAACTTTACTATGTATGTATATGTAAAACAGTGCATTTTTTCAATGTTAAGAGAAATGCCTCCTATCAGACCTCAATATTAATCTTTAATGTTGTAATTTGACCAGGTGTTATATTACCTTGTACTAGTGTACCCTACCAAAGGAAAAAATTATAGATCCCATAGGGGGTACACAGCGTGACCCCGAACTTTACTGTTTTTGTATATCTCCAAAAGTGTTGCGAGAAGCTTTATTTCGAAGAAATTCGCCTTCTAAAGAGCTTTTATACGCAGAAATTCTAAGTCTTTTTTCAAGAGGAGAAATAGATTTTCTATGTATGTATATCTCAAAAAGTGTTGGGAGAAGCTTTATTTTGAAGAAATTCGCCTTCCGAAAAGCGTTCATACGGAGCAATTTTAAGTCTTTTCTCATTGTTAACAAATGGCTCCATATCAGACCTTAATATTGACCCTTAATATTTTAATGAGACCAGGTGTTACATTACGGGGTACTAGTGTACCCTACCAAAGGAAATAATTATAGACCCGATAGGGGGTACACAGCGTGACCCCGCACTATACTTTGTATGTATATCTAAAACAGTGCATTTTTCAATGTTAAGAAAAGTGCCTCTTATCAGACCTTAATATTAACCTTTAATGTTTTAATTGGACGAGGTGTTATATTACCTTGTAATAGTGTACCCTACCAAAGGAATCAAATATAGACCCCATAGGGGGTACACGGTGTGACCCCGCAATGCAAAAAAAATAAACAAATTTTAAAAAATTTCTACATTGGGATTCGAACCCGCACCGTCTCGCTCAGCTGCTATTACGCTATCTGCTCCACCACGCATACACGGTGAGCGTGCTACTATATGGCTTCAAACGCACTCTTCCGGTCAGTTGATCGATGTACTTTGGGGGTCCATTGCATCCCTCCTAATTAACCTATAAATATTTCCTTTGGTACAAGGGTTGGGGGCATGGTACCCTATTTTGGTATTGAGTTTGAGATTTATAACTTAATATTATAGTGAGTTACGTGGTCTTGAAAATTGACCCATACATACCAAATTTATGTTATTTTTTATTCCATTACGCGTTCTTTAACGAAGAAAGAGGATTGTTTTTATACAGAGAACATATTAGGCAGGCCAAACTATCGAAAATATTGTAAATAATATGAATAAATTAATTTTAATTGATTTTTCCTATTTTTTAACTCTGTTCTCACTTTCCCGAACTTAAAAAATTTATTTTTCATATATAGCTCCTTCTAAAATATAGAAAAAGACATTAAATGAATAATATAATGTAAAATTAACAATAGAAAAAAAAATAAACAAATTTTAAAAATTGTCCACACTGGGATTCGAACCCGCACCGTCTCGTTCAGCTGCTATCACGCTATCCGCTCCACCACGATTACACGGTCAGCGAGCTACTTGATGGCTTCAAAAGCAATCTCCCGGTCAGTTTAACGATGTACTTTGGGGTCCCATTGCGACCCTCCTAATTAAGCTATAAATATTTCCTTAGGCACAGGGGTTGGGGGCATGGTACCCTATTTTGGTAACGAGTTTGAGATTTATAGCTTAATATTAAAGTGAGTTATGTGGTCTTGAAAACTTACCCGTACATGCCTATTTTATGTTATTTTTCATTCCATTATGCCTTCTTTAACGAAGAAAGAGGATTGTTTTTATACAGAGAACATATTAGGCAGGCACAACTATCGAAAGTATTGTAAATAATACGAATAAATTAATTTTAATTGATTTTTCGTGTTTTTAAGCTCTGTTCTCACTTTCCCGTACCTAAATAAATTATATTTCATATATAAATCCTTCTAAAATATAGAAAAAGACATTAAATGAATAATATAATGTAAAATTAACAATAGAAAAAAAAAAAAACAAATTTTAAAAATTGTCCACACTGGGATTCGAACCCGCACCGTCTCGTTCAGCTGCTATCACGCTATCCGCTCCACCACGATTACACGGTCAGGGAGCTACTTGATGGCTTCAAAAGCAATCTCCCGGTCACTTTAACGATGTACTTTGGGGGCCCATTGCGACCCTCCTAATTAAGCTATAAATATTTCCTTAGGGACAGGGGTTGGGGGCATGGTACCCTATTTTGGTACCGAGTTTGAGATTTATAGCTTAATATTAAAGCGAGTTATGTGGTCTTGAAAACTTACCCGTACATGCCTATTTTATGTTATTTTTCATTCCATTATGCCTTCTTTAACGAAGAAAGAGGATTGTTTTTATACAGAGAACATATTAGGCAGGCACAACTATCGAAAGTATTGTAAATAATACGAATAAATTAATTTTAATTGATTTTTCGTGTTTTTAAGCTCTGTTCTCACTTTCCCGTACCTAAATAAATTATATTTCATATATAAATCCTTCTAAAATATAGAAAAAGACATTAAATGAATAATATAATGTAAAATTAACAATAGAAAAAAAAATAAACAAATTTTAAAAATTGTCCACACTGGGATTCGAACCCGCACCGTCTCGTTCAGCTGCTATCCCGCTATCCGCTCCACCACGATTACACGGTCAGCGAGCTACTTGATGGCTTCAAAAGCAATCTCCCGGTCAGTTTAACGATGTACTTTGGGGTCCCATTGCGGCCCTCCTAATTAAGCTATAAATATTTCCTTAGGCACAGGGGTTGGGGGCATGGTACCCTATTTTGGTACCGAGTTTGAGATTTATAGCTTAATATTAAAGTGAGTTATGTGGTCTTGAAAACTTACCCGTACATGCCTATTTTATGTTATTTTTCATTCCATTATGCCTTCTTTAACGAAGAAAGAGGATTGTTTTTATACAGAAAACATATTAGGCAGGCACAACTATCGAAAGTATTGTAAATAATACGAATAAATTAATTTTAATTCATTTTTAGTGTTTTTAAGCTCTGTTCTCACTTTCCCGTACTTAAATAAATTATATTTCATATATAAATCCTTCTAAAATATAGAAAAAGACATTAAATGAATAATATAATGTAAAATTAACAATAGAAAAAAAAATAAACAAATTTTAAAAATTGTCCACACTGGGATTCGAACCCGCACCGTCTCGTTCAGCTGCTATCACGCTATCCGCTCCACCACGATTACACGGTCAGGGAGCTACTTGATGGCTTCAAAAGCAATCTCCCGGTCACTTTAACGATGTACTTTGGGGGCCCATTGCGACCCTCCTAATTAAGCTATAAATATTTCCTTAGGGACAGGGGTTGGGGGCATGGTACCCTATTTTGGTACCGAGTTTGAGATTTATAGCTTAATATTAAAGCGAGTTATGTGGTCTTGAAAACTTAACCGTACATGCCTATTTTATGTTATTTTTCATTCCATTATGCCTTCTTTAACGAAGAAAGAGGATTGTTTTTATACAGAGAACATATTAGGCAGGCACAACTATCGAAAGTATTGTAAATAATACGAATAAATTAATTTTAATTGATTTTTCGTGTTTTTAAGCTCTGTTCTCACTTTCCCGTACCTAAATAAATTATATTTCATATATAAATCCTTCTAAAATATAGAAAAAGACATTAAATGAATAATATAATGTAAAATTAACAATAGAAAAAAAAATAAACAAATTTTAAAAATTGTCCACACTGGGATTCGAACCCGCACCGTCTCGTTCAGCTGCTATCACGCTATCCGCTCCACCACGATTACACGGTCAGCGAGCTACTTGATGGCTTCAAAAGCAATCTCCCGGTCAGTTTAACGATGTACTTTGGGGTCCCATTGCGACCCTCCTAATTAAGCTATAAATATTTCCTTAGGCACAGGGGTTGGGGGCATGGTACCCTATTTTGGTAACGAGTTTGAGATTTATAGCTTAATATTAAAGTGAGTTATGTGGTCTTGAAAACTTACCCGTACATGCCTATTTTATGTTATTTTTCATTCCATTATGCCTTCTTTAACGAAGAAAGAGGATTGTTTTTATACAGAAAACATATTAGGCAGGCACAACTATCGAAAGTATTGTAAATAATACGAATAAATTAATTTTAATTCATTTTTAGTGTTTTTAAGCTCTGTTCTCACTTTCCCGTACTTAAATAAATTATATTTCATATATAAATCCTTCTAAAATATAGAAAAAGACATTAAATGAATAATATAATGTAAAATTAACAATAGAAAAAAAAATAAACAAATTTTAAAAATTGTCCACACTGGGATTCGAACCCGCACCGTCTCGTTCAGCTGCTATCACGCTATCCGCTCCACCACGATTACACGGTCAGGGAGCTACTTGATGGCTTCAAAAGCAATCTCCCGGTCACTTTAACGATGTACTTTGGGGGCCCATTGCGACCCTCCTAATTAAGCTATAAATATTTCCTTAGGGACAGGGGTTGGGGGCATGGTACCCTATTTTGGTACCGAGTTTGAGATTTATAGCTTAATATTAAAGCGAGTTATGTGGTCTTGAAAACTTACCCGTACATGCCTATTTTATGTAATTTTTCATTCCATTATGCCTTCTTTAACGAAGAAAGAGGATTGTTTTTATACAGAGAACGTATTAGGCAGGCACAACTATCGAAAGTATTGTAAATAATACGAATAAATTAATTTTAATTGATTTTTCGTGTTTTTAAGCTCTGTTCTCACTTTCCCGTACCTAAATAAATTATATTTCATATATAAATCCTTCTAAAATATAGAAAAAGACATTAAATGAATAATATAATGTAAAATTTACAATAGAAAAAAAAATAAACAAATTTTAAAAATTGTCCACACTGGGATTCGAACCCGCACCGTCTCGTTCAGCTGCTATCCCGCTATCCGCTCCACCACGATTACACGGTCAGCGAGCTACTTGATGGCTTCAAAAGCAATCTCCCGGTCAGTTTAACGGTGTACTTTGGGGTCCCATTGCGACCCTCCTAATTAAGCTATAAATATTTCCTTAGGCACAGGGGTTGGGGGCATGGTACCCTATTTTGGTACCGAGTTTGAGATTTATAGCTTAATATTAAAGTGAGTTATGTGGTCTTGAAAACTTACCCGTACATGCCTATTTTATGTTATTTTTCATTCCATTATGCCTTCTTTAACGAAGAAAGAGGATTGTTTTTATACAGAAAACATATTACGCAGGCACAACTATCGAAAGTATTGTAAATAATACGAATAAATTAATTTTAATTCATTTTTAGTGTTTTTAAGCTCTGATCTCACTTTCCCGTACTTAAATAAATTATATTTCATATATAAATCCTTCTAAAATATAGAAAAAGACATTAAATGAATAATATAATGTAAAATTAACAATAGAAAAAAAAATAAACAAATTTTAAAAATTGTCCACACTGGGATTCGAACCCGCACCGTCTCGTTCAGCTGCTATCACGCTATCCGCTCCACCACGATTACACGGTCAGCGAGCTACTTGATGGCTTCAAAAGCAATCTCCCGGTCAGTTTAACGATGTACTTTGGGGGCCCATTGCGACCCTCCTAATTAAGCTATAAATATTTCCTTAGGCACAGGGGTTGGGGGCATGGTACCCTATTTTGGTACCGAGTTTGAGATTTATAGCTTAATATTAAAGCGAGTTATGTGGTCTTGAAAACTTACCCGTACATGCCTATTTTATGTTATTTTTCATTCCATTATGCCTTCTTTAACGAAGAAAGAGGATTGTTTTTATACAGAGAACATATTAGGCAGGCACAACTATCGAAAGTATTGTAAATAATACGAATAAATTAATTTTAATTGATTTTTCGTGTTTTTAAGCTCTGTTCTCACTTTCCCGTACTTAAATAAATTATATTTCATATATAAATCCTTCTAAAATATAGAAAAACACATTAAATAAATAATATAATGTAAAATTAACAATAGAAAAAAAAATAAACAGATTTTAAAAATTTTCTATGTACCCAACAAGCACACGACTTTTGGGCTAGTGAAGGGACATTGTCGATTCTCCAAAAATGCCATTACGGCGGGCTTTTCATCGCCGTATCGGTTCCGTTAATAAAGTGAAATCTGGGCCAAAATGAGGACCAGTGCATGGCAGTTCAGGCAAACTTCTGGCAATCGTTAAAGGACCGGAACTACTTTGTTGCCTCTGGAGTGCTTTGCTATTTTTGCCTTTTAAATACCGGGAAAAATTTTTTTTTCACAGAATAAAGAGAAAATTGCCTTAAAGGCTTTTATTGTACCTTTACGATATCTCTTTTGCCTTTTTATCAAAAACTGAATACGTTCACTGGCACACGTCGTTGCCTCGCTTGCCATAAAACCACCTTAACTGTAGGTTGATTAGAAAACGTCTATGCCGCCATTATAGCACCTTTATTTCAAGTGCTTAGGCGAACTTCTTTGCATTATTTGCCCATGTAACACCCTTAACTCACCTCAAACTCGGTTCAATAGAAAGTTATAATGCCGTCCTTGCCGGTATAACACCTTTATTTTAGGTGTCTCGGCAATTGTTTTTGTCACTTACTTGCTTTTATTAGAACTTTTCGTAACTTTTAATTTCAAAGGCTTTTTGCTGCATGTTGTTGATAACAATTCTTATTTAGGGAACATAAATTGTTTCGTCTTACTCTGCTGATATTAGCGATAGTAATTTACTGTGTTTTAGCTGCTTATATTGTTATAAAACAACAACTATCATTTTATGCAAAAAAATTTATGACGATATAAAAAGCAGAATGATGGGTAAAAAGTTTAATTCATATTCAATTATCATCCAATGAATCTTCTTACATAATAAAATAGATTTTTTTAGATCATTTTAATCAATTATAAATGCAATAAGTTAAAAGTAGAATCATATAAAAACATTGTGTGTTTAATTGAGTGTTCGCATTTTTTTACACATTATGAGGTAAAATTAAATAAAAATTTTATTCGAAGATAAAACATATTGCGACTTAATGTATAAGTTATGAAAAAAAAAATGAAAATAATGCTTATATATATTAAACTTACAATTAGCTTTTCTTTATCGAAACAAAGCCACAACTCAGTCATTATTTTTATTTTCAATAATATTCATATTAAATATTGGATAACTTTTTATTCAATGTTATTCATAATCAATAATAGATAAACAAGACATATCATAAATATTTTTTAAAAAAAATACTGGTTACCTGAAATAACACACCAATTTCTATGATTTTTAAATAAATAAAGCTGGAATTTTAACAAGAATAAACTGCTTAAAATTTAAAATAAAATATGACCTTAAGAAAAGAATATTATTTTATTTCAATATAACAAATCAAAAATCAAACAAATACATAAAAACTGTACAATGACTTCTTTATAAGCATCCAATTCCATAATGAATCTAGTTTTCCTGTAAAAAAAGCAACCAATTTATTTTACTACAGATATATAAATAATATGTACAGAAACAAAATATCTAATTAATTTCTGACGCATTTTAATTCTGGGTTAAGTTATACTATCAATTATTTCTAACTATTCAAAATACTTTTATTGATCCCAGGGAAATATTCGAACAAAAATTCTATCCAATAATTTTTAACAATTTAGTTTTTCTCTTTTAAATATCCTACGTTATAGAATTTAATGAAGTTGCTCAAACCACCTGGTTTTTTTTATTATTTGCTAGCGAGCATTAATTGTCACAAAAATAAATTTTAACTGATTGTAACAAAAGGTAATAATAGCACAAAATGAATATTCCAGCTTGTAATAAAACTAAGTATTAATTTTATAAAATTCCATTGTACTTTGTAATATCTATTGCAAATGTGTAAAATAGCGGATTCATTTGGATGGAAAAAATTGCAGCATCAAATATTAAAACAGCTACGAATAATATCCTATGAATTAACGAAACAGTCTGGCTAAAACTTCTCTTTACAGTATTATGAAACAATTAATTAGTTTAAAAATAGAGAGAACTATGATTGACTTTAAAAAAGTTAAAAGTGGTGACCAAATCCTATGAATATCCTATGAATTAACGAAACAACATGGCTAAAACTTCTCTTTACAGTATTATGAAACAATTAATTAGTTTAAAAATAGAGAGAACTATGATTGACTTTAAAAAAGTTAAAAGTGGTGACCAAATCCTATGAATTAACGAAACAACCTGGCTAAAACTTCTCTTTACAGTATTATGAAACAATTAATTAGTTTAAAAATAGAGAGAACTATGATTGACTTTTAAAAAGTTAAAAGTGGTGACCAAATCCTATGAATTAACGAAACAACCTGGCTAAAACTTCTCTTTACAGTATTATGAAACAATTAATTAGTTTAAAAATAGAGAGAACTATGATTGACTTTAAAAAAGTTAAAAGTGGTGACCAAATCCTATGAATTAACGAAACAACCTGGCTAAAACTTCTCTTTACAGTATTATGAAACAATTAATTAGTTTAAAAATAGAGAGAACTATGATTGACTTTAAAAAAGTTAAAAGTGGTGACCAAATCCTATGAATGAACGAAATAACCTGGCTAAAACATCTCTTTACAGTATTATGAAACAATTAATTAGTTTAAAAATAGAGAGAACTATGATTGACTTTATAAAAGTTAAAAGTGGTGACAAAACTTCCTTACTTTAAACTCATCTGTTATAAACTATTAACTTTTAAAATGCTTCCATAAGTTAGAAAACTAAGTGAAGCGGTACATATCACTTAACACTGTTTATATATTGCATTTTGTAACCACAGATCAATCTATTTAATAATTGAACATATAAATGCATTTTAAATAAAAAATTTGATAACAAAGCTTTAATATTTTTTAAATGAGAAAGAATACATTCTCACCAAAATAGTTTGTAGCTATTAATATGTTATGTAATGTTAATATATTTAATATTTAAACAAAATTTAAATTTTTCACTATTAAGAACTATAAACGAATTTTTTACTGAAAGTGCACTGAAAATATAACAAGAATAAAAGCTTGTCCTTACTTACTTGTCCTCAGGCTGTTGTGGATCGCATTCCTGCAATAAAACAGAAAGGAGACCCCTTTTGAAGTTGACCATTTTCCTCATTTATCCCTTTTCATTTCAAATTTTTTGGCGACCATTGAGTCTTTTGGCCTCTAACGAGTAACGACCACCTGCCTGAAGAGAATATTTCTTAGAATCAGGGGGAGGGGGGCTTTAAAGTGCATAGCGTTCGCTTTCCCTCCTCTTTTCCCCTTAACTTGAGGGAATGGAAACAAGGTCACTTAAATGATTCTTTTTAAAAATACGTGTCCTGTGATTTCAGACAGTAAGATGTCGACAAATTAAGATCAATATTTATTTTTAAATTATTAAAAACAATTTCTGGTGTTATAAAGGAAAAATAAATTAAATAACAAAAACATTTAGTTAACCACCAACGATAAGCGATCTCTCGAAATTAAATAATTGCATTAAGTCAAAACTTATTTGTGTGCTTTTTTTAGAAAAACTTTTATACTTCTACTCTTAGAAATAATGCTTACATAAATGTTTTGATTTGCTGTGCAGAAAAAATAAAATCCTGTTTCTCTATAAGATTAATATGTATTATTAATATATATTATTAACTCTTTCTGTTAAGGAATTGTTCCATGCGAAAATTTAAAAAAAAGAAAACAGGGAGTCTCTGACTCCCCCCGCTTCCGATCACCTACCCGCATAATTGTTTCTCTTAAATACTTGTTTTATTTTTCTTCCCTTAAAAAACAATATTTTAAACTGAAACACAGAGCATTTTTCTTTTAAAATGTGCAAGTGAAGAAGCGTTATGTAGGAATGCTTTGTTGAATGCAACTTGAAAATTATCATCAGCACTTTAAAAAAAATTTAACCTAAGGAATACAGATTGTGTATTACAACAATCAAACAAGAAAAATTGCTGAGAAATTTAACAGTTTAAACTGAGAACACTTTTTATCGTGTAAGTTTATTTATTTATTTATTTTTAAAAGTGTCAATATAACTGTTAAGATTTATATCTTGCAACATGCAAATTCCTCTCTCTCTCTCTCTTTCGCTACTCTTAATTGACAATTCAGTGCGAGCTTACAAAATTAAAAAAGACAAAGATCTCCTCACGAAAAAATAAATTTTCTACAAGAATGAATAAACAGTCAATTTTTAAAATATACATGAAAAAAATCACGAATGAACACTTAAATTAACAATAACTTTCAAAAAAATTGGAATTCAAAAGAAAATTCGTTTTAGGTTTACATATAAAAATGGCTTTTTTTAGCTCATCGAATTTTAACTGCATAATTACATTTAAGTGGACAATACGAAGAAAAAAATTCGGTAAAATTACCGAACTGTATAGTATTGGCATTTCTGGTTTAGTATTGACATTTCTGATTTTCCTTCTGAACATTTTTGCTAATTTAAGAAATGAAATACGGTTAGAAGTTTCTGAGTTAACTCATAAAAATTAAGACACTAAAAAATTGAAATGGATGAATTACAAAAGATCTAACTTTTAATGCATTTGTGTCCAGCTGAGAGAATTGAATTTTACTAATTTATGAAGATGCGAAATAAGAAGATTTAACAATTGCATTACCCTTAATTTTTCTTTTATAGTTTTCTTTTTATATTTTAGCCTTCTTCATTATTGCACGAACCACGAAATATAGTTAATTAAGTAAGCTACCGATTTATTATATCAATTGTTAAAATTATGAACTGATTTCTTAAAACTGATTTCTTGCTTTATAATGTTTTTTTTTCCTACACACAAATATATCTATTTATAATTTTAAAACACATGCATGAGAATGAATTTGATTTATTTGAATCATTTACAAACTCTTGACTGTTCAGATACAAGGAGTTTAAAAATCCAAAAATGTGCAAAAAGTTATGATGCCTTGTTGTACCTATAAAACATAAAAAGAGAGACTCTCTCCATTTTTAACAAGTTATATTACTAATCAGATAAGACTTTAATATTGATTTAAAAAATATTTTTTAAAAATTGGAGTTTATTTATGTATTTATTTTTTATTTACTTTTGTAATTTTCCACATCCGGTTGAAAGATTTTTGTTAGATACACAAGAAATAGAATTTTTATCTGTAAAAGATTTTTACTGTGTATTGCTTTTCGCAATCTACGAAATATGAGAATTTTGCGTTTTTCTGTTATATTTTTGCTTATTTATTTTTTTAGAAAAAGTAAACTGCTAAATTAAAAGCTTATTACAAACAATTGAAAACTAAATTGGTTTTATGAAAAAGTTAAATAATTATAATCATCAGCAATATAAGGAAAGAAATAAAAACTGAAATTGATGATAGTGAAGATCGATTCAAAACGTAAAAAAAAAAAAAAAAAAAAATGTCGGAAAAGTCTAAAGTTCCTCAAGAACTCAGACCCCCAACAGGGTGGGATGAGGGATGCATAACCGGACATCGTTAACTTTTCAATTTACCATACACTAATAAAGAGAGGAAAAAGATCTTTTTATGAAACAGCTGCATTCCTTCACCTACTCGTTCCCCTCAAAGCAAACTGTAACTTAATTCTAAAATAAAGATCTTTACTTCTTTCAGCAACAAATATTTTAATATCATGAAGGGCAAACAAATACACTTACAAACTCCTTTTTATTGCTGAAATTCTATTGCATAAAATTGACCATTAAAATTCTTATGATTCTTCTTTTGATTCTGACATTACATTTAATATATGCAGTAAAAAATCGCTAGTTCTTACCACGTACAAAAGTGCTTGCATTACAAACTACTAATTTTTGTGCAATCATTACTAATAATAATTCAAATTATTATAATTTTTTCGAACTCTATTTAAAACTGCACTAATTTGAGGAATTAATTATTATGATGGGTCGCTCCTGGGAGATCTAACCCCCTGTGTAAAGAAGGGACAGTTAGTAAACTTTATTTTTACGAAAATAATTCGAAATAATAGTTTCATTTAAGGTTTGTCATAGTAGTGTAAAGATTAAAGTGTTAAAATTCTGAGTAGGAAACATAAATCCTTTAATTTTCTATTAAGATATGTTTGCTGGACTGTTCTAAATTGATTATATGGGGAAATTTATTTGAGCTAAGTCAAATAAAGAATGAATAAGTCAATACGGCAAAAGAATTACTCAGCGCAAATTACTCAACGTTGTGTTGAATTAGAAGTTCTTCAAAATACATATTTTACAAAAAATATGCGTATAAAAAATTTTTTTTTTTTTTTTTTTTTTTTACAAAATAAAGAGTAAAAATTTAACTTAACTATGTCGTATTTGTTAAACCTCTTTATTCCTACAATAATTACGCAATTTATTATATTTAACTGTAAATAAACTAAGAATAAGTTACTAGATATCAGATATTATTTATATAAAACTTTATTGAAAGGGCGATTTGAACTGTTTTCTAAAAACAGAATTAATCCAAAAATGATTATTAAAATGAAAAATTAAAAAAAGAATGTGTTATTAAGAGAAAAAAATATACTATACAATTACAATTTTATTCGTTAATAAAAAGATTAATGAAAGTTAAAGAATACTATTTGTTTAATAACATGAGAGAATTGTGATTGCTCTATTCCGATCACTGGATACCCATTGGTCATTTTTTTTTTCTTGGATAGATTTTTTATAAGGTCGTCATAAATTACAAAAAGTCTCTAAATTAATTTTTGTCCTTTTGTCAGCCAATTGGCTAAATTGATTTTTAATTCCAACCAATATACGTTTCGTAGAACAATACAAAATTCTTTTCTTTCTTCAGTATTAATATTTATATCATATTTGCTGCCCAAAAGGAGAACAATAGTTGTCTATAAGTTAAATATAAAAAGAATATAAAATTGCCATAAAGTAATTTAATCTAACACTATTAAAAATACGCTCTGGTGAAAATATAAAGAAAAAACTCAGTCTGTAAAACAATGAATTCCAAGAATTTAAAAAATTATCTTCTTTATTTTTTATTATATCATTTCAAGATGCTTTTTTATTAATGCTTATATTATCATGATTTTTTTCATGACTCTCAGAATTCCTTACTTAAGATAATAGTGTTGAAGTTAATAGTGTTGAAGATAATAGTGTTGAAGATAATAGTGTTGAAGTTCTAATCGATTAAGTTGGTCTAATCCAGGGATGGGCAAACTACGGCCCGCGGGCCAACTGTAGCCCGCCGGAAGGTTTTATACGGCCCGCGGATAGAATTTTAACTTGCCGATCCGTGGCGAATATAAACAATATACATTATACACCCATTTTCTTGTCTACTTTGTTTAAAGCTATTTTTGTTCTTTCTTTTTTATCAAAGTACAGATGACCTTTTTACTTTCTCTATTTTTGTTCTACAAAACATAAATTGATGGAAATATTTATCACAGACAGCTTCAATTGGTAAAATGTTGAAATCAGAAGTTCTTTATTATAGAATAGCCGTAGATTGGCTCCAACGAGCTTTTGTCTTTCTCGAGGAGCAGACATATGGAATCTAATATAGGTGAACTTCACACGTGGTAGACTGCGCATTTTAAGCTCCAACGAGCGGATTTTTCTACCATGCGCTCAATGATGAATGGTCTTTATTTTATTTTAGAAGTTAGAATTTTTAATTTTTATTTTAGAAGTTTTTACTTGGCCCACCAAACTTTTTTTTCCCTCGATTTTTGGCCCTCGACCAAAAAAGTTTGCCCATCCCTGGTCTAATAAAAGTCCACTGTGTACCCCCTATGGGCTCTATAATTATTTCCTTCGGTAGGGTACACTAGTACAAGGTATTATAACACCTGGTCCAACTAAAACATTAAAGGTTAATATTAAGGTCTGATAGGAGGCTTTGTTAATATTGAGAATAGACTTAGAATATCTGCGTATAAGAGCTATTGAGGAGGCGAATTTCTTCGAAATAAAGCTTCTCGCAACACTTTTTGAAATATACAAAAACAGTAAAATGCGGGGTCCATAAATATTTCCTTTGGTAGGGTACACTAGTACCCCGTAATATAATACCTAGTCCAATAACAACATTAAAGGTTAATATTAAGGTCAAAAAAAGGTCAAAAAAGGTCAAAAAAGGTCAAAAAAGCTTCTCGCAACACTTTTTGAGAATTACAAAAACAGTAAAATGCGGGGTCACATTGTGGGACCCCTAAGGGGTCCATAAATATTTCCTTCGGTAGGGTAAACTAGTACCCGGTAATATAGTACCTGGTCCAATTACAACATTAAAGGTTAATATTATAGTATAATATGAAGCCTTTTGTTAACAATGAGAAAAGACTTAGAATTTTTTCGTATTAACGCTTTTCGGAAGGCGAAATTCCTCAAAATAAAGCTTCTCCCAACACTTTTTGAGGTATACATACATACATACATACATACATACATACATAGAAAATTTTTAAAATTTGTTTATTTTTTTTTTCTATTGTTAATTTTACATTATATTATTTATTTAATGTGTTTTTCTATATTTTAGAAGGATTTATATATGAAATATAATTTATTTAAGTACGGGAAAGTGAGAACAGAGCTTAAAAACACGAAAAATCAATTAAAATTAATTTATTCGTATTATTTACAATACTTTCGATAGTTGTGCCTGCCTAATATGTTCTCTGTATAAAAACAATCCTCTTTCTTCGTTAAAGAAGGCATAATGGAATGAAAAATAACATAAAATAGGCATGTACGGGTAAGTTTTCAAGACCACATAACTCGCTTTAATATTAAGCTATAAATCTCAAACTCGGTACCAAAATAGGGTACCATGCCCCCAACCCCTGTGCCTAAGGAAATATTTATAGCTTAATTAGGAGGGTCGCAATGGGCCCCCAAAGTACATCGTTAAACTGACCGGGAGATTGCTTTTGAAGCCATCAAGTAGCTCGCTGACCGTGTAATCGTGGTGGAGCGGATAGCGTGATAGCAGCTGAACGAGACGGTGCGGGTTCGAATCCCAGTGTGGACAATTTTTAAAATTTGTTTTTTTTTTCTATTGTTAATTTTACATTATATTATTCATTTAATGTCTTTTTCTATATTTTAGAAGGAGCTATATATGAAAAATAATTTTTTTAAGTTCGGGAAAGTGAGAACAGAGCTTAAAAATAGGAAAAATCAATTAAAATTAATTTATTCATATTATTTACAATATTTTCGATAGTTTGGCCTGCCTAATATGTTCTCTGTATAAAAACAATCCTCTTTCTTCGTTAAAGAACGCGTAATGGAATAAAAAATAACATAAAATAGGTATGTATGGGTCAATTTTCAAGACCACGTAACTCACTATAATATTAAGTTATAAATCTCAAACTCGATACCAAAATAGGGTACCATGCCCCCAACCCTTGTACCAAAGGAAATATTTATAGGTTAATTAGGAGGGATGCAATGGACCCCCAAAGTACATCGATCAACTGACCGGAAGAGTGCGTTTGAAGCCATATAGTAGCACGCTCACCGTGTATGCGTGGTGGAGCGGATAGCGTAATAGCAGCTGAGCGAGACGGTGCGGGTTCGAATCCCAATGTAGAAAAATTTTAAAATTTGTTAATTTTTTTTGCATTGCGGGGTCACACCGTGTACCCCCTATGGGGTCTATATTTGATTCCTTTGGTAGGGTACACTATTACAAAGTAATATAACACCTCGTCCAATTAAAACATTAAAGGTTAATATTAAGGTCTGATAGGAGGCACTTTTCTTAATATTGAAAAATGCACTGTTTTAGATATACATTTAAAGTAAAGTTCGGGGTCACGCTGTGTACTCCCTATGGGGTCTATATTTTTTCCTTTGGTAGGGTACATTATTACAAGGTAATATAACACCTGGACCAATTACAACATTAAAGGTCAATATTAAGCTCTGATATTAGGCATTTTCCTTAACATTGAAAAATGCACTGTTTTATATATATATACATAGTAAAGTGCGGCGTCCAACCGTGTACCCCCTATGGGCTCTAAAATTATTTCCTTTGGTAGGGTACACTAGTGCAAGGTAATATAACACCTGGTCCACTTAAAATATTAAGGGTCAATATTAAGGTCTGATAGGAGGCTTTGTTAACATTAAGAAAAGACTTTGAATTTCTGCGTATAAAAGCCCTTCGGAAGGCGAATTTCTTCGAAATAAAGCTTCTCGCAACACTTTTGGAGATATACAAAAGCAGTAAAATTCGGGGTCACGCTGTGTACCCCCTATGGGGTCTATAATTTTTTCCTTTGGTAGGGTACACGAGTACAAGGTAATATAACACCTGGTCCAATTACAACATTAAAGGTTAATATTAAGGTCTGATAGGAGGCATTTTTCTTAACATTGAAAAATGCACTGTTTTAGGTATACATACATAGTAAAATGCGGGGTCACGCTGTGTACCCCCTATGGTGTCTATAATTATTTCCTTTGGTAGGGGTACACTAGTACAAGGTAATATAACACCTGGTCCACTTAAAATATTAAGGGTCAATATTAAGGTCTGATAGGAGGCTTTGTTAACATTGAGAAAAGACGTAGAATTTCTGCGTATAAAAGCTCTTCAGAAGGCGAATTTCTTCGAAATAAAGCTTCTCGCAACACTTTTGGAGATATACAAAAATTGTGGCATTACAACATTGTGGCATTAAATTTAAAATGTGTGTGTGTCCCAATCCCATTGTGGCAAAAGACATTAAATTTAAAAAAGTTGAAATGCCGAAAATAAGGTTCAGGCTTCGAGACCTCCTAGCTCCTTTTAATATTAAGTTATAATTTTTAAACTCGGTCCCAATGTAGGCCTCTATGGACCAATCAAGCCTGCCGAAGGAAATTTTTATATGTTAATTAGGAGGGAACTAGAGGGGCCCTAAAGGTCTATTGCATAGGTAACCGAGAAAGGGCTTTTGAATCGAAATTGTTTCTTTCTTACCGTACCGCCTTTGTCTGGTGGTAGGACACGTGACTGGCAAGTCGAGGCTGGAGGGAGAGTCAAGGGTTCGAATCCCAGCTGCGGACACTTTTTCAAAAAAATTTCATTTTTTTCTTTCTTTGGTTTATTTTACATTATATTATTTTTTAGATGTGTTTTCGATATTCTGGCGGGTCCTGCATATAGGAATTGCCGACGCTTTCTCAAAAAAATGTCTTTTTTTTCTTTCTTTTGTTTATTTTACATTATATTATTTTTTAGATGTGTTTTTCGATATTCTGGAGGTTCCTGCATGTAGGAAATTTTTTTTAGTTTGGAAAATGGGAAAAAACTGGAAAAATCTATGAAAATCAATTTATTTGTTATTTTTCGACTCCTGTTGCTACATTTTAGGTAGTCTATCATGCATAAGGTGTTCTGAGTATAAAATCGAGCATCTTTCTTTGTTAAAGAACACTTTTTGGAATAATAATAAAAAAATTTTTAAAAAAGTTTAAATGTCGAAAATAAGGTTCAGGCTTCGAGACCTCCTAGCTCCCTTTAATATTAAGTTATAACTTTTAAACTCAGTCCCAATGTAGGCCTCTTTGGACCAATGAGGCCTGCCGAAGGAAATTTTTATATGTTAATTAGGAGGGCCCTAGAGGGACCCTAAAGGTCTGGTAGTAGGACACCTGACTGGCAAGTCGAGGCTGGAGGGAGGGGACGGGGGTTCGAATCCCAGCTGCGGACGCTTTTTCAAACAAATTTCTTTTTTTTCTTTGTTTTGTTTATTTTACATTATATTATTTTTTAGATGTGTTTTTCGATATTCTGGAGGGTCCTGCATGTAGGAATTTTTTTTTTAATTTGGAAAATGAGAAAAAACTGGAAAAATCTAGAAAAATTAGTTTATTTGTTATTTTGCGACTCCTATTGCAACATTTTAGGTGGTCTATCATGCATAAGGTGTTCTGTGGATAAAATCTAGCATCTTTCTTTGTTAAAGAACACTTTTTTGAAAAATAATAATAAAAAAAAAAAAAATAAAAAAATGTAGAATTGTCTAGAATAAGGTTCAGGCTTCGAGACCTCCTAGCTCCCTTTAATATTAAGTTATAATTTTCACACTCGGTCCCAAGGTAGGGCTTTATGGTCAAATCATGCCTGCCGAAGGAAATTTTTATATGTTAATTAGGAGGGCCCTAGAGGGACCCTAAAGGTCTAGTAGTAGGACACCTGACTGGCAAGTCGAGGCTGGAGGGAGGGGACGGAGTTTCGAATCCCAGCTGCCGACGCTTTTTCCAAAAAATGTCTTTTTTTTCTTTCTTTTGTTTATTTTACATTATATTATTTTTCAGATGTGTTTTTCGATATTCTTGAGGGTCCTGCATGTAGGAAATTTTTTTTTTTTAGGAAAATGGGAAAAAACTGGAAAAATCTATGAAAATCAATTTATTTGTTATTTTTCGACTCCTGTTGCTACATTTTAGGTAGTCTATCATGCATAAGGTGTTCTGAGTATAAAATCGAGCATCTTTCTTTGTTAAAGAACACTTTTTGGAATAATAATAAAAAAAAATTTTAAAAAGTTGAAATGCCGAATATAAGGTTCAAGCTTCGAGACCTCCTAGCTCCCTTTAATATTAAGTTATAATTTTTAAACTCGGTCCCAAAGTAGGCTTCTATGGACCAATCAAGCCTGCCGAAGGAAATTTTTATATGTTAATTAGGAGGGAACTAGAGGGCCCCTAAATGTCTATTGCATAGGTAACCGAGAAAGGGCTTTTGAATCGAAATTGTTTCTTTCTTACCGTACCGCCTTTGTCTGGTGGTAGGACACCTGACTGGCAAGTCGAGGCTGGAGGGAGAGTCAAGGGTTCGAATCCCTGCTGCGGACGCTTTTTCAAAAAAATTCTATTTTTTCTATGTTTTGTTTATTTTACATTATATTATTTTTTAGATGTGTTTGTCGATATTCTGGAGGGTCCAGCATATAGGAATTTTTTTTTAATTAGGAAAATGAGAAAAAACTGGAAAAATCTAGGAAAATTAGTTTATTTGTTATTTTGTGACTCCTATTGCAACATTTTAGGTGGTCTATCATGCATAAGATGTTCTGTGGATAAAATCTAGCATCTCTCTTTGTTAAAGAACACTTTTTTGAAAAATAATAAGAAAAAAAATAATAAAAAAATGTAGAAATGCGAGAATAAGGTTCAGGCTTCGAAACCTCCTAGCTCCCTGCAATATTAAGGTATAATTTTCAATCTCGGTCCCAAGGTAGGCCTCTATGGTCTAATTTTGCCTGCCGAAGGAAATTTTTATATGTTAATTACGAGGGCCCCAGTGGGGCCCTTAAGGTCTATTGCATAGGTAACCGAGAAAGAGCTTTTGATGCAAAATTGTTTCCTCCTTTCCGTACCGCCTTGGTCTGGTGGTAGGACACTTGACTGGCAAGTCGAGGCTAAAGGGATGGGTTGGGGGTTCGAATCCCTGCTGCGTACACTTTTTCAAAAAAATTTCTTTTTTTTTTTCTTTTGTTTATCTTACATTATATTATTTTTTAGATGTGTTTTTCGATATTCTGGAGGGTCCTGCATGTAGGAATTTTTTTTTAATTAGGAAAATGGGAAAAAACTGGAAAAATCTAGGAAAATCAATTTATTTGTTATTTTTTGACTCCTGTTGCAACATTTTAGGTAGTCTATCATGCATAAGGTGTTCTGATTATAAAATCGAGCATCTTTCTTTTTTAATGAACACTTTTTGGAATAATAATAAAAAAAACAAAAAAAAAGTCGAAATGTCGAGAATAAGGTTCAGGCTTCGAGACCTCCTAGCTCCCTTTAATATAAAGTTATAATTTTCAAACTTTGTCCCAAGGTAGGTCTCTATGGTCCAATCATGCCTGCCGAAGCAAATTTGCATATGTTAATTAGGAGGGCCCTAGTGCGGCCCTAAATGTCTTTTGCATAGGTAACCGAGACAGGGCTTTTGTATCGAAATTGTTTCTTTCTTTCCATACCGCCTTGGTCTGGTGGTAGGACACCTGACTGGCAAGTCGAGGCCGGAGGGAGAGGTCGGGGGTTCGAATCCCAGCTGCGGACGCTTTTTCAAAAAAAAATTCTTTTTTTTCTTTATGTTTTGTTTATTTTGCATTATATTATTTTTTAGATGTGTTTTTTGATATTCTGGAGTGTCCTGCATAAAGGAATTTTTTTTTAATTAGGAAAATTGGAAAAAACTGGAAAAATCTAGGAAAATCAGTTTATTTGTTATTTTTCGACTCCTGTTGCAACATTTTAGGTAGTCTATCATGCATAAGGTGTTCTGAGTATAAAATCGAGCATCTTTCTTTGTTAAAGAACACTTTTTTGGAAAGCTTACTTTTTGGAATAATAATAAAAAAAATAATAAAAAAATGTAGAATTGTCGAGAATAAGGATCAGGTTTCGAAACCTCCTAACTCCCTGTAATATTAAGTTATAATTTTCAATCTCGGTCCCTAGGTAGGCCTCTATGGTCTAATCTTGCCTGCTGAAGGAAATTTTTATATGTTAATTAAGAAGGTCCAAGTGGGGCCCTAAACGTCTATTGCATAGGTAACCGAGAAAGGGCTTTTGATGCAAAATTGTTTTTTTCTTTCCGTAACGCCTTGGTCAGGTGGTAGGGCACCTGACTGGCACGTCGAGTCTGTAGTGAGGGGTCGGGGGTTTGAATCCCAGCTGCGGACACTTTTTCAAAAAAAATTTTTTTTTTTCTTTCTTTTGTTTATTTTACATTATATTATTTTTTAGATGTGTTTTTCGATATTCTGGAGGGTCCTGCATGTAGGAATTTTTTTTTAATTAGGAAAATGGGAAAAAACTAGAAGAATCAAGGAAAATCAATTTGTTTGTTATTTTTCGACTCCTGTTGCTACATTTTAGGTAGTCTATCATGCATAAGGTGTTCTGATTATAAAATCGAGCATCTTTCTTTGTTGAAGAACGCTTTTTGGAATAATAATAAAAAAAATTAAAAAAAAGTTGAAATGTCGAGAATAATGTTCAGGCTACGAGACCTCCTAGTTCCCTTTAATATTAAGTTATAATTTTCAAACTCGGTCCCAAGGTAGGCCTCTATGTCCAATCATGCCTGCCGAAGGAAATGTTTATATGTTAATTAGGAGGGCCCCAGTGGTGCCCTAAAGGTCTATTGCATAGGTAACCGAGAAAGGGCTTTTGATGCAAAATTGTTTCTCTCTTTCCGTACCGCCTTGATCTGGTGGTAGGACACTTGACTGGTAACTCAAGGCTAAAGGGAGGTGTCGGGGTTTCGAATCCCAGCTGCGGATACTTTTTCAAAAAAATTTCTTTTTTTTCTTTCTTTTGTTTATTTTACATTATATTATTTTTTAGATGTGTTTTTCGATATTCTGGAGGGTCCTGCATGTAGGAATTTTTTTTTAATTAGGAAAATGGGAAAAAACTGGAAAAATCTAGGAAAATCAGTTTATTCGTTATTTTGTGACTCCTGTTGCAGTATTTTAGGTAGTCTATCATGCATTAGGTGTTCTGTGTATAAAGTCTAGCATCTTTCTTTGTTAAAGAACACATTTTTGAAAAATAATAATAAAAAAATTTAAAAAAAGTTGAAATGTCGAGAATAAGGTTCAGGCTTCGAGACCTCCTTGTTCCCTTTAATATTAAGTTATAATTTTCAAACTCGGTCCCAAGGTAGGCCTCTATGGTCCAATCATGCCTGCCGAAGGAAATGTTTATATGTTAATTAGGAGTGCCCCAGTGGGGCCGTAAAGGTCCATTGCATAGCTAACAGAGAAAGGGCTTTTGATGCAAAATAGTTTCTTTCTTTCGGTACCCGCCTTGGGTTGGTGGTAGGACACCTGACTGGCAAGTCGAGGCTGCAGGGAGGGGACGGGGGTTCAAATCTTAGATGTGGACACTCTTTCCAAAAAATTTTTTATTCTTTCTTTTGTTTGTTTTACATTATATTATTTTTTAGACGTGTTTTTCGATATTCTGGAGGGTCCTGCATGTAGGAATTTTTATTTTAATTAGGAAAATGGGAAAAAACTGGAAAAATCTAGGAAAATCAGTTTATTTGTTATTTTGCGTCTCCTATTGCAACATTTTAGGTAGTCTATCATGCATAAGGTGTTCTGATTATAAAATCTAGCATCTTTCTTTGTTGAAGAACACTTTTTGGAATAATAATAAAAAAAATTTAAAAAAAGTTGAAATGTCGAAAATAAGGTTCAGGCTTCGAGACCTCCTAGTTCCCTTTAATATTAAGTTATAATTTTCAAACTCGGTCGCAAGGTAGGCCTCTATGGTAAAATCATGCCTGCTGAAGGAAATGTTTATATGTTAATTAGGAGGGCCCCAGTGGGGCCCTAAAGGTCTATTGCATAGCTAACAGAGAAAGGGCTTTTGAAGCGAAATTGTTTCTTTTTCTCCGTATCGCCTTGGTCTGGTGGTAGGACACCTGACTGGCTAGTCGAGACTGGAGGGAGGGGTCTGGGGTTCGAATCCCAGCTGAGGACTATTTTTTAAAAGAAAAATTTTGTTTTCTTTCTTTTGTTTATTTTACATTATATTATTTTTTAGATGTGTTTTTCGATATTCTGGAGCGTCCTGCATGTAGGAAATTTTTTTTTAATTAGTAAAATAGGAAAAAACTGGAAAAATCTAGGAAAATCAGTTTATTTGTTAAATTTCGACTCCTATTATTCGATGTGTTGAAATGTCGAAAATAAGGTTCAGGCTTCGAGACCTCCTAGTTCCCTTTAATATTAAGTTATAATTTTCAAACTCGGTCCCAAGGTAGGCCTCTATGGTAAAATCATGCCTGCTGAAGGAAATTTTTATATGTTAATTAGGAGGGCTCCAGTAGGGCCCTAAATGTCTATGGCATAGATAACCGAGAAAGGGCTTTTGAAGCGAAAGTGTGTCATTCTTACCGTACCGCCTTGGTCTGGTGGTACGGCAAGTGGAGGCAGGAGGCAGGGGTCGGGGGTTCAAATCCCAGCTGCGGACACTTTTTCAAAAAATTTCTTTTTTTCTTTCGTTAAAAACATTAAATATCATCATACTATTATTGACGGCTGTGATGCCTAATTAATTGTAGTAACGTAATTGGTAATATTACTGTCATTGTCTTAAAAGGAATCTTTACTTCTGCCCGAATTCAACCGTCAAAGGTGGGGAGACGAATGATAAGAAAATTTAAATACGTTTTAATCATATTAAGTTTTCTAATGCTCTATTTTGCCGAATACTTCGTAGCATCTATAAGGCAAAGCTTCCATTCAATCAGTACCAGAGAAATATTAAATTTTCTACTCATTTTTTTTCCAGAAAGAATTATGGTAATATAATTATGTAATCAGCAGTTTATGAAAGGTAGTTTAGCATTATACTGTCACATGTTTTTAGTTTTTGAAAAATATCTTTGATTTTGCGTAATTTACGTTAAAAAAAAAATTTGCAGCATCAAAAAAATCGGTTTTCATCAATTTTAGTAGTAAAAGCAAATTTTTTAAAAAGAAATCTAAAAACAAATGTACTGTATTAAGTTACTTATTCAAAATAATTATTCTCAGTATAATTAGCATAATTGTATTCAGTATATTTTGATTAAGATTGAAGTACTACTGCTAAGCATAAGTTAATTGTTAAGATCAAAAATAGCATCGAGAAAACGAATATCAAAATTTTAACTTAAAATCCAAGATAACAGGATGCCTTTTTATAGGTTATTAGTGCTAAGTTAATAAATACAAGGTACCTAATATATGCACTATTGTAATAGTTTTTTTTACGGAATCCTGAAACGCACCGTTTCTTTATTATCATTATTGCTCTACCCAGGAAAGATTTTGAACTATTAAAATATGCATCCATATTCGATAAAAAGTTTTCATTTACTATTGTGTTTTTCTGATATTACTATGGAATCAGGATTTCCACCTACAGCAGTTACGATACAAAATTTTATATAATAAAACTGGATAGCATGTTTTGAAATTTTATGGTAAAATATTTTCAAAATGGTGCTATCATTCAATATTTAAGTAAACTGCGATAAACGAAAAAATTTAAATTTTTGTAACTTTTTTGATAACAATATTAAAATGTTAGAGTCCCCTTGCTGTCAGGTGGTTTTCGTGGTCTTCCTCTCCATGTAAACCAAATGTGGGTTTGTACAATCAAAAAGTCCTCCACGAAGACAAATTTTCCCCTATACTTGACCCAAAAGTTCCCTTGTCTTCTGAATTAGGTTCAAAATTACAAGGCTACGGAGTTGAACATTAGTTGTCGTAAACCCAAAAAAAATTGGGTCGGCAGTTCAACGATAGTTAAAAAATAAAAATAAAATAAAGCACCTTTTACTATAATAATCAAAAATTCTTCCTTACTGGAATTTAGCCGATCTATTTAACTAAAAAAATTAGTAAGAAAATTGTTTAATATCATATCGCATGGAGTGATGGGGCATTTGCCCAGTTACCCACATTTTACCCTCAAATACCCATTATTTTAAATTTTCCGATTTTATACTTTAATTTTTTGAAAAAGGATTTTCGATATTTCGTGCTTGCCTCATGAAAATTTTGTACTCACCGTATAGTTTTATACAATACATTTGTACAATTATTCCTCTCTAGTTCATTGAAATTTAATTCATTTAAATCAAATCGCTTTTCTTTTAACTGAATATTTTTTAATATTCGAGATTGACTAAGATAACTTTTATCAAAATACAAATTTTATGAATTGAATAATGAGTTATTTAAGAGTTTAGTCCATCATGAATAGCTTAAGACTTTTGATATTATTATTCACACACATTTTTACATACATATTTAAGCTTTAAAAGGATTCAGTAAAAGTTTGAGGACCTCCAAATCGATACCCTGTTCCCAAACTTTCTTTACTTGGCTCGGAGCTTCCAGAAAATCTTATGCATTTTGAATTGCCATTATTCAGAAAGGGACCAAGTTCTAATCTTTTTTTTTTCCACTTCCTACCTCACTTTCATATTAGGACATGTTTTGTATATACTGTAAACTGGAGTTACTTAGTCCAGTTTTTAATTTCTTGTGAAAATTTCGTGTATTTCTTTAATAGTATATTAATGGTATTTAAATATACTATGTATTTCCATTGTGTTTTCATTCAGTAAAAATTTAAAAAGTAGTTGGGCAAAGTTACTTATGAAACCAAAATAATTTTTTCCAACATATTTTTTCTACTGTACCCTACATATCTAAAGTCAATTTTTTCGAAGGCCGGGTATAAAATAAGCAAAAATAAATTTTAGAACAGTTTAAAAATATTATGTTTTTCAACATCTTATTATTATACAAGGCCTCACTATATATATACTAAGGATTTCAAATTATTAGCCAGTAAATTAGACAAATATCAAAAGTATTCGCCAATTTTCGAAAGTTTTCGCCACTTGCAAATTTAACAGTGTTTTATGATTAATATTTTTCCATAAAATTTAACATCTGTATTTTACAGTAGTTTGTTTCAGGCTTATATTATTTTGAACAATTCTAAGTGATTAAGGGGCGCATTTACCAAATTGCTGTAATCGAATAAAAAATACTGATTTGTTTAGAAAAATTCGTTTTGACGTTATTTTGCGGATCGAGTTAAATATATATTTCACTTTTCAGTGGAAAAAAATCATTCGCCAAACCACAATTTTATTCGCCAAATTTACGATTTTATCATATTATGCGAATGATTAGCCCTGGTCCTGTATAGTATATATATACATATTATTAAAGTATTGAAATGACCGCCATTTTCATGTAATTCCATTCCCGAACTCTATAAAGGTCTCTACACGTGTTCTCTTACCCCTCCCCACGCACGCACTCTCCTTTTTTTTCCCTTCTTTTTTTTTTCTGGTTAAATAAACACAACGATCCTCGATCTTTCTTCGGGGCCACAATTTTTATTCCCTCCCCTTCCCATAATAAGCAATGCTACGTCACTTATCCCCCCCTCACAATTTTTTTTTTTTTTTAATGTTAGAAACACCTTCCCCTGAAGAAAAGAAAAAAAAAATGTTTTAAATGTAGGGGAGGGGGATGTCCTTAAGTAGGTCAGACGTACCCCCGGCCGAATAACATCTACTCACGAAAAGAGAGCCTACGTTGTAAAGAAATTTTACTTTATTAACCTAAATTAGTATTTTTATTCTATTATGGTATATAATTTTATTTTTATTTATTTATTTGTATATAATTTTAATGATTTATCCTCATCGTGCGTACATAAAAAAAAAAATGGAACTTTTTGAATTCATTTACATTTCGTGATAACACTGCATGCCGCACCTGCAGGGTCTTGATTATTAATAAGGAAAACTAATATTAACTGAAAATTTGAAAACGATAACAATGGCAATAATTTTCTGCCATTCATTTTATTTAGACGATGGAGTTCTGTCCCCCACTTGCTTCGCTCCAAAATTACTACAACCAGAAACGGATGTGATTGAGGCACAGAGAATTTTTAACAGTTTTTTAGAAAATAATATGTAAAAATGTATATTTCTTCACTTGAATTTGTGAGGACAGTGCATCAGATTGACGTCGTTCGATGACATATTTTTGATTTAATTTCATTTTAAGCATATGTTACCGTGAATGGCCGATGAATGTCAATAATCGCTTTGGTGAATGTCTGAAGTAATTGATACATCCGATTTGATATTATTATATTTATTCGATATTTTAATATCTGCTAAGGATAGATTAGAAGAAACATCAGTATTCGGTTAAATGGATACTGGGCACGTGACCTACGTTAAAAAACATTGATCTAGGGCATACAAGGCAAATGTACACCGGGCAGTGGCACTGAACCTTAAAAAAAAACTATGTTATAGAGCATACCTGGCAGTGGCACTTAACTAGACCTAGTATATATTTCAGACATTTACCAACGCGACTATGTGATTGTCAAAATTCACCGGTGGTCAACAACCACCAATTTTGGTCATTCACAGTAACAATTAAATATTCTATTCTTCAAAATTTGTGTAACACATATATTATTAGGATTACAAACACAGTTACTGAGTAATGAAAATTAATATAAAACTACAATTATATTTTAGGCCTTATTTAAATTTCTTTAAGGCTTTAATCTACTTTATTTAAATATCACTTCCATCTGTTTTAGGATTTGTAAAAGTTATACCATTTGAAAGGGTTCGTACTTACCTGGAAAAAATAAATAACTGGTACCAATTTCGTTATAAAGAAGCTAAAAATTTCTTAATATTAGCTTTGACTGTCGAATCAAAATTTGAGATCCGCCACTTTCGGATCTATATATATTTACTTAGAGAAAATAAAATATTCTGGGAGCTACAAACATAATAATATTATAAAAAGTAAATTAATATCACTGCCACTTTTTAATTTTTTCCTGGTAAGTATGAATCCTGTTTGAGGAAGAAATATAAATTACATTTATTGATAAACAATTAAAAAAGTAGTAAAAACAAAATTCACAACAACTTCTAAGAAAGACAAAATCAATTGGCCGAATGGGTTTTATTATGTACAAAAAATTTTGGGCGCACAGTGCAACTCAGGATATATAAGAATAAATAAGAATATCAATAATAAGAATAATAAATAAGAATAATCAACATCTATGCAAAGGTCTCCTCAGACTTTATGCCTTCTTGGACTGTAAAAAAATAAAGAATTCATTATTAATTTTTATTATTACAGAGTAATTTACAATAATAATTAACTATACTTTTTTCTAATCTGTATATTCTATTATACGTTTTGTAAAAATAAGTGAAAAAGCAAAGAATAGTTAAGAACGCTCTAACATGTTCAAAACTCCATCAAATCTTGACCCCAATGTATCATGGGATCGAACTTTTAAATCCTTTCATGGCTGATCAACACTCCTAATATTTGGATTTTGAATAATTCCATGAGCCAGTGTGCTATCAGGAATCAGAGAAGTGCTGATATCGGTTAGACAAATATCACTACCTTTTTCTCCTCGTTGATCTCTACTATAGTTTTTCGCGAAAATGGGTGACTCAGTTTTAACTGATATGAAAATTAAAATGAAATTTACGGATCAACGAGTAAGAGAAGTCAGCTTCTTATTCACGAAGAAAAAAAAAAAGGGGGGGGCAGGGTGATATTCAATACGTAAATTTAAAGCTGTCAAATATGTTATGCAAGCGTTTAAGATGTAATTTATATAATGAATTATCATGGATAAAAGAATTGTATAATCTTTACATAAAAATTGGTATGATTACCATAATATGCTTTTTAAATCATATTGTTGTTATGAAAGAAGTTGCTACATTAACCCATTTTGTACTGAAATTGTTATTAACGGAGACAATTTTAGGATATTTATTTTATAACCGTCGTTGAACAGTCGACCTAATTTTAGGTTTATCACCACTACTTACGTTTAATGCCGTAGCCTTGCAATTTTGAACGCAATTCAGAAGACAAGTTAACTCCAGGATCAAGTATTGAGAGAAATTTGCCTACGTGGAAGACTTTTTGATGGAACTAATTCCGCCTTTGCATTATCAGGAGTGGAAAACCACGAAAACCTACCACGGATAGCCTTGCGGAAAGGAGACTCTAACCCAGGAGCCGTCTACCACTGAGGATATTTTACGTCAGTACTATGGTCGGTGCAAGCCGGATGCGGAATTCGTATCGACCAGTCACCGCTGGGATTCGAACCCGGTTCACCTCATTGTAAGGCAAACGCCCTATCCCCTGAGCCATCACGGCTTAATTTTAGGATATTAGCGATTCCCGAAAAACAAAATTATGTGATATTTTAATTTATTAAAACAGATAACAATTTGAAGGGGCATTTGAGTAATTTGACCGCCTAGTCACTGATACATCTTCCTTTGATAGCCATTTCCACACTATCGGCACGGATTGCTGAAAGAAAAGTTTATTTAACTTAGAAGTTTGCCGTAAGAAATTAATTACAATTTCCATTCTGTTTCTGTTTGTTGAACTGAATTTCTTAGGTATTAATTATAGTTTTCTTTTGCTCTTAATAAAATGCAGTTACAATAGAAGTTTAAAAAGAGTTATCTATTTTATTGTAAAAATTAAAATGAAACTGATTCAACTTGCATGAAGTTAAACATATTTCAAGTTAACCTGCCTCTGGCATCACCTCTTTTGAAACCTAAAGGTTGAATCTTTTTTGATACCCGTAAAATTTGCCAGGTTTCTCGAAGAAGTTCCAATATTTTTGACCTTTCGGTTTCGGCAAATGGGAGTAGAAATCGATTTTCTTTTTGATGAATCCTAAGAAAAGAGAAAAACAAAAGACGGTCAAGGGTATTTCGAAAGAATCATCTTGACTATTATTTCAATGATATAAAGAAAAATCAAGTGATTAGTAATTGTATACCTTCGTATATAAGTGTTATTCATTGTTCATTAAGTGTTGTTTTAGGATTTAAGCAAAAAATTATTCGTTATTTTTTTGAATGAAATTTTTTTATGGTATTATTTTAGGTACGATATACTATGCAATGCTTAGTAATGTTTAATCAGCACAAAAAAGTCACTTTGATGCTATAAAGTAATTAAACTCTGAAAATCACATCATAATCTCTAACAAATATGCGAAAAGCATGAACGCTTTAATGAGGCATTTATTTTACTCGAAATCCAGTGAATTAAAATTTGTATTTTAAAATCAAAATTCTTTTTATGACTAAAAACTTATTAGCAAGGTTTGTGAAAAGTGAAAGCTGATAAATACTTTTTCAATTATAATTTCAAATTTACAATTCATCATTTCTTTAAATGAAATAGTAATGTGCAATTTTTTTGTTGCTTGCAATCAAATGTAATTTGATATTATATAAACAAATATATTTTTCTATACATAATTTACTACATATTTAAATTATACATATTTTTCTGAGATGTTATCACTTTTTACGATATAAATTATGCTAATATTTTATGTTCAAAAACGTCATGTTCACTAGTTCTAGTTCATCACTTTTAGCATACTTTGAATGCAAAATAAATTTTTATTTACTTAATAAAGAATAAATAAAAAGAAAATTTTAAAACTACGTTTTTCAAGGGAAATGAAAAAATTATGATTTTTAATGATGAAATTATTAACGTGAGGGGAATTTATTGTGGAATGTGACGATTTTTATTTTTAGTGCGACCAAAACAGATAAAACAAAATCTCAAAATTTTATTTGTTTTTATTATATTACTTTTTAATTTTGTGTTTTGTGAATTTCGATTGATGATAAAAGAGCTAAGCTAACTTGTCTAGAAATCATTTAGCTACTAAATATGCTAACTTGTACAATTTATTTGAAATCATCAGCTAAGCTGTATTGTTATAAGGTACAGAGTTACAGTTGACATTTATGCCATCTTAATATTCGGCGGTTGATTGGAATTTTAATTGACGATAATATCAGGATACCCTTTGTAGATATAATATCATGATAAACTCTCCATCAATTGCAATCTGAATTGTCCTCTAGTACAGAGCTTCAATAGAAATTTCGATGTTCTAGTTCATCAGAAAAAAGTTAAATTTTTAATTGGAAAAAAAAAATTAAGGAAAGAAAGAAAGGAAAGAAAACGATTACAATTTAAATTGTCTCCTAGCACATAAGCTGCATGTCAAATTTCATTGCTTTAGCTATGCGGAAAAACTCGGAAATGTGAATTGCAAAAGAAATTCTTTTTGCCGATAATATTACCATACATTTTACTTGCAGTAATCTGAAAACGATTCTCAATTGCGTTATTTTACTTCACCTATAGGAAGTTAAGTGCTTTAGCTAATCGGAAAAGGGTCATACTTTTATGTGCATGATTTCATCGTCACGGTTACGAAAGCAAGTAAATGAAAACGCAGTACAATTATTCCAGAATGATTAAAATATAGTATTATAGTTTTATACTAACTTAAACTAGTTTAAAAACTAAGCATATGACCACTATTGTTTTGTAGGAATTGCCTGTGAAAACAAAATTCAATGTGCAAAACATTAAACTACGAAATAAGTAATGAAGTATTAATAATAATCAAATAAAATTTAAATTAAAAAATTTTAAATTCCAAAACTCACTGTGGAAAGATAAATTCAATAACACGCTGTCTTCGTTGTTGTTGTGACATAGAGCTAGATGGTATATGCCACTGTCACTCAGTTTATGTTTTTTAAATGAGATGGTGACTTCAAACTTTTTTACTCTCTTTCCTTTACGGTAGAGTATCGCACTTGAACCAGGAATGACGTCTGGAAAAAAGCAAAAATACTAAATACAGTATTCAAACACTATTTTACTTCAGTTGCTAATTTGTGTATAATTGTAGAGTAATAAGTTGCATTTTATCATCAAGTACCACATTCATTGCATTCTATTGTATTACATTTTGAATAAAAGTTAAATGATACTCAAAAAGCTAATTTTTATTCTATTCTTATCTTTAGTTTAAAATGAAATATTTGTCATAAATTTTTGGTATGATAATTTAGAAAACAACATGCTTTGAAGATCTAAACGGTATAAAATGTAAAGAGGATCGGTAAGTTTCATTACTCATTTTCAGAGCTGATCTCCTGAAAATAAAGTTTCATGTGTGTCGCAGATGTAAAGCACTTATGTGCTCTGCTAAGTTTCAGAAACAATATTTAATAATTTTTTTAAGCAGTATGTATATTTTGTAATTGTATCTATTAATAATAGAAAAAATTTGAAGTGCAAGATATAAAAGATTTACATAATTTTACAGAAACAGCAAAAGGAGAAAGAAACGGCAAAGAATAGAAAAGGTAAAGGGCAAAAATAAAATTTAAGTTCATTCGGTTGAATAGTTTTGAGTTATTAAAATTTAAAAAAGACGTATTTTTCAAATTTTGAATTCTCAAGAACTATTGGCCAAGACCCTTCACATTTTGTATTTTGCTATTTAAAGTTGCATTATTTAATAACATCATAAAAATAATAAAAAGCTAACATCATAAAAATAATAATTGTGTGCAAAACTTTTTTCGATTCTCTTAAAAAATTCTGAAGATAAGGCAAATTGCGCAAAAAATAAAATTTAGGGGTTCAAACTCTGTTAGCTCACACGCTCTCCCCAATTTCTTTAAAATTATACATGTCGCCATTTTCGAATTTGGGACCAGTTGTTCTATCTTCCCACCATTAGGTTGTTACCAGCAGTTCTTCAGTATACCCGAAAACTTTAGTAGCACTTTGATAACTTTTTTCACTCTATTTCCTTTTCCGTGGTTTCCAATGCCACTTTCAATCACGATAAGTCTTATTTCAATTTCGAGAGATTGGTTCCGATACGCTCTCACCAATTTCTTCAAAACTATACCTGTCGCCATTTTTGAATTTAGTACCAGTTGTTCTATCTTCTCACCATTAGGTTTATCAGTCCAAACTCTCTTGACCTAATTATTAGGGACAGACTGCAGGTGCACCCCATATTTTGAGGGTCAAGCATATGAATCCATCAAACAAAAGGTATATTTATCCTGAGAAAATAAGACCGCTGTTGAATTTCTTAACTAGAAATAGCGTTTGTACTAATTAATTTGAATATTTTAGGTTACCACCGTGAACCATTAAGATTAAGTTCTAGAACTTGAAATCATTAGATTAAAAGTTATTCTGGGTGCTCCGATTTTTTTTCTACGCTGCACGTTAAGACGAGTAGAAGTTATTTTTAAATCCATGTTTGTAATGAAAATGTTTATTAAAAAATATAATGACGACTCACTGATCAGTTTGATTTCAGCTTTCAGTGGTGCATTAGTGCAACCAGCTATTTGTGGTGGATGTATCATAGTACTATCACCAGTTTCTTGATTCTTTCCAGCCATTCCTGTACCACTCCGGCTCTTGTGACTCTACAAATGTGGAGACAATACGCGGAGGGTCTTTTTACAACAAAATCACCTAATGACCTTTGGTCACCATGGCCAGATGTTATGCCAAGCTCGGGTAATTGAGGCCCGTGGGTCTCTTCAATCATACTTGCTGCAGAAAGCAGCTCGGGCATAGTTTTTTTCTTTCTGAGAAAGAACGTAAACCATCCTGATATACAAATTGCATTCATTAGGCGATTCATTTTCAAAGCTTCACCTTTCAATGCTTATTCAAAGATAAGAATGAGTGAATTTCTTTCTACTTCTTTAATAGTTCTTGTTGACATTTCCCTCTAAGAATACTTTTTAATATAGACATTATTGAAACACTCATTACTTACGTTTAAAACAATGCCCTTGAACAATCATTCTAGATTTTTTGATTGTTGCAATACTTATATTTAAATTACATGTTAACCTCCGTTTGTCATTGTTGAAATTTTTATTTATATAATATACTGATCAATCCATATATATATATATATATGTGTGTGTGTGTGTGGAAAGTGGGTATATGACATACCAAAACCTACTTGTTTGCGAAAGGAAAGAGAAAATGTTTAAAGACGATCATGAGAAACGTCTTAAAGTTTTGACCTGAAATCAGATAGGTTTTGGCTCCTTGTGTACTCATCTTACTGAATTGTGATTTGCTAGTTTTCAAAAAAGTTTTTTTTCTCATGCTCAAAAATCAGTTTGTGACACTCATTCTGAAAACATATTTGTTTTCATATTCTGAAGAACTCTAAAAATATAGATTAAAGGTGGTATTTAATTAACACCTCATTTAAGAAAGTTATTTGAGGACACAAAGGAGTTTGAAAAAGGAGAGTTTGGAATAACTTACGAGGGAAATGCAATATTAATTCAGAGGTTCTTAAGATTTTGTATCCATTGTGTAGAGGGTTAAATCTCAAATTTGAGTTATTCTGTTTAATGATAAAATAGCTGTTTACTCATGTTGTACTTTATACTCTGTTAGTAATTTTGAAACTTCATGTTTTTTGCACTCAATTGGTGCTAATTTTGTTCCCTGTTTGACTTAGTGGCGATTTACTTGTTAATTTTTCTCATTTTGTTTCCCTTTTCGTGATTTTCAACATCACTTTCAATAGCAACGAGTAAATCTTTTTTCAATATTCTAATGGTTGTTTCCAGCACTTTCTCTCTAAAACTACAGTTGAGCACTGATTATCCGAACTGCCCGGGATCGAACGTAGTTCGGATAATTGGAAAATTGTTTAAAGTCTAGCTTAAATGATTATTATTTATGCACTTTCACACTTTTTTCCAGGCTTCTTGCAGTACTATCTAAAATAGCTCTGAAAAAAAAAATTTTTTTTTTTTTCATCATGCAGCACTATTTTAAATCAATATCGATTGAGTCTCGAAAATCCCCCTCGCTTTGTTCATCCGATAATAAAATCTTCCTTAAAAGTTGCTTTCTATAAAGACGTTTTAAGGTTTCAATGACACTTTGATCCATCGGCTGAATCGAATCAAACGTGTCACATTAGGTGGTTTAACTACATATCAATACATGTATGTACAGCTACTATAAGAAAACTGCTAAAAAAGGTTGTAAATTAAATGTGGTCTTCAGATGTAGTGGATAGTATTTATTCTTCTAAATTTAAAAAAATTGTAGATAAGTTAAAAAGTATTCTAAACTTTAAAAAATAAAACGAATTCGAACATAGTCTGGATAATTGGACGTTCGGATAATCGCCACCCTACTGTATTTATAAAAACTATATATCAAAACTATACCCGCCACCAATTTCGACCTAAGTTTCAGTTGTTTCGATCTTCCCCCACCAGCAGTTCTTCAGTTCATAAGAAGGCGATATACCCGAAAACTTTAGTACCATTTAAATAACTTTTTTCCACTTCATTTTCTCTGCCGTGGTTTCCAATGCCCCTTTCAATCACAAGTAAATCTTATTTTAAGTTTCTAGAGATTGGTTCCGACACGCTCTCACCAATATCTTCAGAACTATACCCGTCGCCAATTTCGAATTTAGTACCAGTTTTTTTTTTTTTTTATCTTCCCCCTATTAGATTGTTACTATAATTATAGTAGTTCTTCAGTTCATAAGAAGGTGTTATACCAGAGAGCTTTAGTACCACTTTGATAACTTTTTTTTCTCCACTTTATTTCATTTTTCAACGCCACATTCAATCACAGCAAAGAAATGTTAAAATAAACATTAAATAACCCTCTGAAATATTAAAATTCTTTCTGATTTAAACTATAAAGCTAAATTAACCGGTTGATTAAATAAATAAAAAAATTATAACCCATTATGACAGACTCGTGTAATGTTATTAACACTTTCAAGAAAACATATTTTTCAAGCAGATAACAAAGAGGGTATAGAATCAAGAATACTGTGCAAAATGTTGAAGAATTTTTTGTCCCTAAATTCCTTACATTCTTCCTATAATTCCCCATTTCAGGGCAATAAATTTTAATTTTACTTTGTTTTAATGATCACCAATAAATTCAGAAGATCTTAATTATTATTACTCAATATTCTAATGAATTCACGTCTCCTTTTTATAATTTAAACTGTTAAAGAGTAGTTCGTTTGATACTTTATATTTCAAGGGGAAATTACTAAAAATAATTAAAATTTCAATTAAATTTATTTAAATAATTATTATTAATTCAGTTAAAATTAATGAATTAAAATTTCAAGAAATAAAAAGAAAGGCGTTTTTTATAGTTGTTTTTTATTAAGCTTATTGTACCAAAATATGGAATTGATTTTCGTAAAAATGTTACAGAGTAACTGTTTTATTGAAATAATTTGTTTAAATTATGCAAGAAAGAATACTTTCTATCAAATAGTAGAAATAGCAACTTATTTAGCTGTAGAAAATCCAACATTCAACGAAAACTATAGTCTAAAATAATTAAAACGAAATCAAATTTGACGATTTTTTTTTTCTTTAATTTAGGATTACAGCAAATTATAGGTAATTTAAAAAATGCATCCTCACTTTGCATTATGAAAGCACTAATTTTTTTTTAAAAAAAAAACTTGGTTTGTAACATATGTGATAAAATGAAGATTAAAATTTGTACAGTGCGCATTAGTGCAGACGATTTTTAAAGTTACGAAAACAGACACAAAAACATTCCTTCTCTGAATAAACATACTTTTTTTATGATGAATTGCGATTTCTGACCTCTGAAATCACCACAATGTGTGAAATAGGCTCCTTATAGTTTGGTCAGTTGCTTATTTCATCATATCTTGAGAACTTTTTAAGCGTATTGAAAAAATATTTAGAATTATTTTTTTTAAGCGTATTGAAAATATTTAATAATTCTAGGCAAAAAAAAAAAATTCCATTTAAAAATATTAAATATTTATAATTTTTCCTGATAATAATATTTAATAATCTTAAAGGGGCCGGGATAGCCTGGTCGGTAGGGTGCTGGGCCCATGTCCAAGAGGTCGTGGGTTCGATCCTCGCCAACCGAAGACTCCCCGTGTAGTAAATGGTGACTGATGCACGTTAAATCTGTCGAGTCTCAAAGTCCTCCATGTTCCCATAACAAATCAATACCTCTGGGGGTACTGATCCAGGAGTTTCCTTGTCTTCTGGATTGGTTTAAAATTACAAGGCTACGGAGTTGAACATTAGTAGTCGTAAACCCATGAAATTGGGTCGGCTGTTCAACGACGGTTATAAAATAAAATAATCTTGAAAATCCCTTTTTATTAAATATTTATAATTTTATTTAATAATAGTCGAAAAGTTTTGAATTGTAAAATATACAATTTCTTACATCAATTTAAATAATGTAATTTTTCATGCCAAAATACAAAATTTGAGTGGAATCGGTCGATTAGTTCCTGAGAAATAAATTTAAAAAATACGACTGTTTAAAAATCCCCTATAGTTTGGGGGTCAGTAATCCAAATCCATCCTAAGAAAGAAAATTTTATGCAGATGAAGTACGTTTTTAGGTCTTTGCAACTTAAAAAAATATCGTTTTCACTAATTAATTACGTTCGTGCATTAATTGGTTAACATTGCAATGTAATACGCTAAACATAAACACAAATAGGAAGTATATAAAGAAAATCCCGAATAAAAACCCATTACATATATGTTCAAATATAAAAGTAATGGATATAAACTTATGCAAAACATGTCATTATTAAGAAACTATATTGTGTCTAATAATTTGGTCTAATTATTATAATATACTAATATAATAAATATTCTCTATTTATCTAATATATCGTCTAATTTATCCAATCGTCGAATTTATATTATAGATCGTCTAATTTAACCAATTGATACGCGAACGTGAACAAGTGCAAACCCGTTTTAGTGACGTAAAAACAATAAAGCTGTATAGAATCTTATAGTGCTCTAATAATTTGGCCAGGGACTGTACATACTTAAGATTACAAACATAGTTATTGAGTTATGAAAATTTATATAAAACTACAATTATTAGAACAAATTAAAAAAAAAAGAATAAAATAAATTTACTACTTCATTTCTTCCAAATAATTTAAGAATATACAAAATTCTTTTCTTTATTGAAAGTGTGCATGCATTATAGTCAGTCTCAATAAGTGCGGTCACGTGTGAACCATGGAGTAGGAGTTAAGACAGTCTTCTTAGTATCCCCTTATTCCTCAGGGGTGTTGAATGATATTCCATATGAACACAAACTGAAACATTCATCGAATTGACCCTCAGGAAGATATCTCAACAGGAAATTGGAGGCAAAGGGTAAGTATTGTGGTTTTTATGCATTTAAATTATTCTCGTTTATAAAAATAAAATCTAGATTTTTAAAGAATATATATATATATTTCTTAGCACGGCAGTAGTTTTTTACCCATGATTTTTAAATTCATCCCGAGAGGTGCGGGACATAGGTGAAATTGTCCCCCCTACTGGCTACTACCCTAGTTCTAATGTAGGATGACAAATTTTTATTTTTCATAATTTTTTGCTGTATTTAAAACTAGTATAAGTGGCATATTTTCCTAAAATATCCTATCACGTCTTGAAATACATAAATTTTATTTAAAAAATTCTTTTTTTGACTAAAGTATCCTAAGTCAAAAAGCATAAATCTTGCTAACGTATAATTACACATTTTGAACTATTTTTTTAAATAATTTTTTTGCCGTGTATGATTCATTTAAAACTAGTTTCATATAAAAATATGGAATTAGATTAAATAGAAATTAATAAAGATATTTTCCTAAAATTCCCATTAATGTCTAGAAATATTTATCGATAGTTTTAAAAGTTTTCTTACATTAGCTTGTGAGGATGAACATCTTGCTAATGTAAGGATGAACATTTTTTGATTTTTTCTAAAAATAATTTTTTACTCTGAGAGATTCATTTACAACTAGTTTCATATTATGTAACTGTAATTTTCTTAAAATATCCATTTACGGCTAGAAACAATAATGGAGTTCTTTAAAATTATTTATTTTGTTCAAAGTATACAAAGTTAAAAGCATATACCCTGCTAATGTAAGGATGTACAATTTGGGATACTTTTATAGTTGGGATATTATATGGGATTAATTTAAAACTAGTTTCATTATATGGGTGTCATATTTTCAAAAAATATCCATTTTTGTCTAGAAATATTTATAAATTTTTTTTTTTAAATTCTTATTTTTTCTAAAATATGCTAAGTCAAAAGCATATATCGTGCCATATAAGGTTGGGCATTTTGGTATTTGTTCACATTTTTGCTGACTTGTTCATATTTTGCAGACACTGCCCATGTATGTTAAAAATATATGTAGGTAGCCATAACGTAAATTTAGACATTTGTTCATAATTTTTGCAACATGGGATTTATTTGTAACTTACTTCTTGATTAAAATATGGGAGTCATGTTTTTGAAAATATCCAAATTTAGATATTTTTCTATAAGTTGTTAAAAATTCTTATTTAGTACAAAAAGCATGAAATCCTGAGCACATGTAGCACTAATGTAAAAGTAGACGTATTGTGATCTTTTTTTTTTATATCTTTCGGATAAGGGTTTTTTGTTTGAAACTTGATTAATATTAAAATATTGGATTAAAATTTTCTGAAAATAGGTCAAGAAATTTTCTATTTAAATGCAAAATCTAAAATGGCTAGAAAGGCCGGGATAGCCTGGTCTGCAAGGCACTGGACTCTTGTGAGAACAGAAATTCGAATCCAGCCAGCTGAACACTCCTCGTGTAGTAAATAGTGACTAGTGCACGTTAAATTTGTCGGGACACAAAGTCCTCAATGTTCTCATAACAAATTATACCACTGGGGGTACTGGATTGGAAATTGATTGTTCTCTGGCTCAGGTAAAAATTACGATCTGTCGATGCATGAATCGGTCCACCCTATAAACGGGTGTGACAGAAGTCGAATTCTTGGCCATAAATGGCACCACTGGAAAACAAAAACAATCGCAACCCCTCAGCTTTAATGGTCAAAGACAACAACAACAAAATGACTGTAAGAAACCTCGAAAGAGTGGGTTTACATAGGTGAACGCAATAACCTTACGTTACTCGACATAAAGAGTTTTGTAAAAAGGTAGAAATAATTTATAAATATCTATAAAAACTTTATTTCGTTTTCAAAATCACAACACTACTTTTATAAACATCATTCATGTGATAACAATAAGGATATAGACATGTAAAAAAAAGATAAAAAAAAGTAATATTATAACTATAGTACACAGAATAAGTGAAACTGTATAAAAAAATATTGCAACAGTAGAAATATGAATATATAGTGGGCAAGTGACATTGCAACAATTATTCAAAAATATTTTAAACTATGAAAGAGACTAGTATATTCATACAAAGCATGGTAAATATTACATTTGAATTTTGATTCAATAAATCTTTAAAAAACAAATATGAAAAATAATTTTTTAAAATATATATGAAATGCATTGACTAGAAAAATATTTTCTTTCAAGAATGTTATCACTGAGAAATACATTTAAATGCCTAAAAATTGTATGACATAAAATAAGAGATAATAAACTAAATTAAGTAGATTTGAAAATACAAATAGGAAACAAAAATAATACTGTTTTACAATTTATAAATATATGATCAGCCCAGAAGCTTAAAGGAAAAATTGGTCTTCTACATAAAGTTAGAATAATTTAAAGAAAAGTCCTTTTTTTGACACAATTACTTATCAATACAAACTTTTAAACTACTATTAAAATAATGATATAAAATGAAAGCTAAACTCTTAATTTTTTAAAATACAACAAAGTTTTAGAATTCTTCTTGATAATTATATTATTATTAAACATTGTTTTGATGATTATTATGAAAGAATATAAAATTAAAATTATATTACTACACAAATCAATACATAAATGATAGGGGCAACATAATATTTCAAATGAAAATTTGTCTTCGAAATAAAGTTATGGTCCTATTTTTGACACATTTATTTATTAACACAAAGCTTTTAATCACCATTATATTATATAAAAAAGAAGACTAAAATCATAATTTTTTAAATAATAATTTTTTAAATTGGAGTTTTTAAATTCATTTTCCACTATTATGCAAAAGTTTTTTGAAATTATTTCAGTTCATTCAACATTTCTTTCGTAGGAAGATAGTAAAATAAATCAATGTAATTTCATACAGAAGGACTATTTCAGTAATTTTTCACAATTATAAACATTAGAGTTAGTTGTTTTAAAAGGAAGTCTGAATTGAGAGTGAAAAACACATATATGAACAGATTCTAACATTCAAATCAAGTTTTTAAAATTACTTTTAAAGTTATGTTTAACCATGTGAAATAATGCATCATAATATGATTGAATTATGACTATAGAGCTAAACTTTTTGTATGCTTAAGATACAGTGAATAAAAATACAGAACATTTAATGGCAAAATATCTTCTCTTTTTATTTCACAATTCTTGAGTTTTTAATTCTTCAGTCAAATTATTAGAAAATTAATGCCATAGGAAATTTACTAAGTTCTAAATTGTGCTGATAAGCAAGGTGGTGATGGTTATGGTAAGACAGGTAGTGGAGAGTTATAAGGAAATTAATCACAAATCAATTTTCAGTTAGAAAAAAAGGCTAATTCTTGTATATTTTCAAAAGGGAGTTGATGATTTTGAAGGAACTCAAAGTCATTACATATAGTATTACATAACATAATAAATTATACATAAAATAAAAGGGATAGTTAAATAATTACAAATTAACAATACAATTTTTATCAGAAGAAAGACATACTTAATAATTTGTGGTGACAATCATAGTAACATGAAAAAAAAGTGGAAGCTAAGCTATTTAATTATTAGTTTATTTGTGGGCAGGACACGAATGTTTTGATCTACTTTATTCACCATTACTTTAAGTCAAGAAAATAAGTAATACCCATATATTTACTACCCCTTTTATTTTCTTTCTAACTGCAGTAAAGGCATAAAGCTTCAATATATACAGTTAGGAATTCATATATTTATATAAATACAATTACTTTTGTTCTGGTAATTTTTTACTGTCCTCTTTAATATATTTTATGGAATTGCATGATTCATTCCCACTAAACATTTACATTAATAACTAAAATAGTATATAAGAATTTTTAACTGACAATTACCTTATATCATAGGCAATTAGCAATTAAAAAAATGATGTAGTTTAAGTTTGATACTCATATTATAAGCCTCTAACCCAAATTTATATCAAACAATTTTAAGTACTTAATTCTATGTGCCTATTTTAACTTTTAAAACATATACATTTATCTCATTAAAACTATTAATTGAATTAAAACTAATTGAAACTTAAGAGCATATGAAAATATAACATTGGATAAAATCTGATTTATATAGATTCCAAGTTACATAAGTTCCCGGCAACAGAATTTAGGGCCTTAAACTACAGCACTATCTTGATAAATCCAAATTTATTTGCAATGTCAAGGCAACTTGACAGAGATTATTGTAAAAATTTAACTTAATGTGCACAGTGCAGCAAAAATTGTAAACATGAGTTACTTAAAAATAATTAACAAAAACATTATATTGTTGAAATTGATAATTCAAAAAATGGAATAAATCCCTATATGGCAAAATTCTTTAATCATGTAAAAAAACAGAAGTTTTTTTTACCCCCAATGTGTCAAGTCCTATGTCAATTCAGCTTAATAAATTTGATGAGAAATAAATTTAGAAATGTTTTAAAAGGAAGGGTCGTGATTAAGAATAAATAGCTCTGCTCAATATGAGAATGAACAGGTGCACACATTAAATACAATAAAGAAATCAGAAGAAAAAATATTTATAAAAAGTAAGAATGCAGATGATAATATTAAAAAAAACTTTTTATTTCAAAGGGAAAATTAACCTGCAGAAGTTGAGATAGTCTGCAATGCCCTCTGTAGAGCTGTAGGGTTTCTGCTGCCACACATAAGTAGTTTAGTTTTCTCAAAAATTTTGGAAGAATACAAGCTACAATTGTACATTTAATTTACAACAAATAGTTTTTTACAGATAAAAATCACTGTTGATGGACCATAGTAAAAATGTTTTGTATAACAACAATTTTTCCTTTAAAAAAATACTTATTACAATAAAGTTATTTAAACTTGTACCATAAAAAAGTGGAAATCAAATAATATTTTTTATATAACTTAACATTAATAAATGTGATACTTAAAAAAATGCATAAATATTTTAAGGCACAATAGCTATTGAAAAAAAAATTATGATGTCATTGTCTAAAGTAATTTTAATAATGCAATAATAAAAATTTACATGTAAGTTAATGTCCAAATAATATAAGAAATAAAAACAGTATGAGATTTTATACATGAATTTAAAAATTTTGTCATTTTACTTGAACGATTATATTGTATTTATAACAATTATATATTTGGTCTTAGCAAAATACTTATAAAACTTAAATTTCAGATAATATATAAGTTGAAGGAATATTTAAGTAATTATGTTATAATGAAATACTAGAAATTTATAGATACATATTGGAATTAATTGCTTACTACTTATTATGAATAAAAGATAAATAAAGATAAATATGTATTAAAGATTATATATAGCACAATACTTTTACACAATGTAAGAAAATATAAAGCAATTTTTTTATAGCTCTAAACAGCTTTCAACATTAACACAACAAAAGTAATAAAATAATGTATGGGTTAATAAGGTTTTTTTAGAGGTTGAAACTTCTGGGAAAAATTATATAAAAAAATATTGTTAACAAATACATGCAGTATAAAAACACCAGCTAAAACTCCTTTAAAAAAATAATGTGACAATCAAGTAATGAAAGCACATAATATATATGGGCATTTCCAAATATAGTGTCGTTTTTGTGTCAATGAACAAAAAATAATATTTTTTCTTCAAAAAAAAAAAAAAAAAAAAAAACTATTTGTAAAACATAAAATTGATGATTAAAATGTATAGAATAAGTAAATTAAAATATAAATTACGAGTTTTAAATAGATAATTTTAGTTCATAAACCAAGTAAATTTACAAGAAAATATAATTTTCTCGGGTCACTAACACTAAATCCTCCCTTTTGAGTGTTTATGTTTTTGTGGGACGTAGCTATTTTCTTTTGAAAAAAAAAATGTGTACATATAAAACAAAGTAAAGCCTACAAATTCTGTTTAAATATCACATTGCGAAAATGGTTTTTAAAGTTTAAAAAAATTCAAACTTCTGTCACTAGTTTAGGATTTTAAATGTCTGGTCCAAAGCTTTGATGTGCAAGTGAAGCCTACACTTTAGAAGTAATTTTATGAGGACTGTGCACCTTCATTATGTACCTCAATCCTTTCAAAAACGTTACAAAATATTATTTATATTTTTTGTCTGATAGAAAGAAAAAATGTTTCTCTAGCATTTTTATAAAACTAAGTTGAGCTGGATAAGAAACTACAAGCCTTGCTTTCCTGTAAACTATAATTAAGAGGCAAACTTCAACAACATATATAATTTTGCTAGTTGATAACATAAAAACTTGAAGACAATTAATTGACACTATTTCTAAAACTGCTCATATGATTAAAAAAAAAAGTTATGAAAATTAGGGGGGAGAAAATCTTTTTCATAGCTGCCAGCATACACAGGGGAAAATCCCTTTAATTTTACGAAATGATATAAGTTCCATGAAAACTGTTGCATATATACATTAAATAATGCATATAGGGAATTTTAGAGATTTTTGTTGTCATCAAAATAAAAAAAATTATAACATTAATAAACTATAAATGGTCTGCAATATTTTCCATTTACGATCCACATTAAATGATCTTGAATTTGAAATGTTTTTTTATTATATTTACTCATAATTTTTAAAAGTAATAGACAAGTAATTTATTATTGATGGAAATTTTTTTTTTATAATTAATTTTAAAAATGGAGGTTTGAAAATTTTTTTACAACGGGACTGCAAAATTTTGAACAAAAAATCAGAAAGATTTAAAGTGATTATTATAAATAAACTTGGTCAGCAATAAATTGTGTAAAAATTCCATTTCAATAGGGATTTTTTTTAAGAAACTTACTAAATTTTATGGAATATTCTAAAATGTACAAAAACCAGGACAATTTTTTAATTAACCAACAGACCAGGAGAAACTGGTAAATCCAGTAGATTTGGCAGCTATGCTTTATTTAATTGAGGAAAATGAAGAAAGTACTAAAGCTGTAATCAATCACAATTGAGGTCAATTATTGTAAAGGACGGATTAAAGTAATCCAAGACTAGTTTGATTAAAGATGAAGCTTTAAGGCTGATTCTATTGAAAGCCAAACACATTCCTTTCCAACTTCTGTCAACAAATAAGGTTATTCTTAATAATGTAAGTAATATGTCTTATATAAGTAAAGTTTTAATAAGTAAAGACTTCACGTTTTTACAAGGATTAAAAGCACGCATATCAAAAGCAAATATTATTAAATATAATTACATTAATATCTATAAATAAGTAGTTCTTATGTGTTCAAAATATTGTAAAAAAATACTGCAAAAGAACAAAACTCAAAATATTGTGCGAAATTAATAACTAAGTTCACCTTACTATTAATTAAAAAAAAAACATTAATAATGCATATAAAGTAATGTAAACCATATTTATTAAGTAGGATAATTGAAACTCTTTTAATGAAACCTGTAACTCTCACAACAAAATAAAAGCAATCCAAGAGAAAACTGTTCTCTCTCTCTGCAAGTCAAGAGCCACAACCCGACATACATCTTCCTTTCTTTTTCTTTGGGCTTGTTTTGCTGATCTCTGTAAATAGCAAGACGTTACACAAAATATAAAAAGACAGAAAGTGTTAAAACAGATGAATAATAATTTTTTGTTGCATTTGTTAAAATTTAAGACATTTCTTTTAAAATTGTCTAAAATTGTGAGAGATCAACATCTAAAATACTGATATTGGATCAACTTAAAATGATATATGTAAGCTGCAGTCAAGCGTGGCACCTGACTTTGCCAGACAGGGGGTCAAGTCACCCCCAATAGGGGAGCTCTAACAAATTAATTCAATATATTTGAATTAAAATTTTTTATACTTTACATTTTTTTAGCTAATGAAGCTAAAATCACTCATTTTGATACCATAATGTGCAGATTCATTAACAACTCTATTTAAAATTTTTTACTCATATATGTGCAATTATAATTGAATTTATTAGCATAGATAAATATATACACTATTTAAGAGCAAATTAAGAAAAAAAGAAGAAAAAGATTGACAGTATTATTTAATGCCGAGAAAGTGTGCATGTATTATAGTCAGACTCAAAAAGTGTGATAAAGTGAGGACAATGGGGTAGGATCTAGGACAGTCTTCTTGTCTCCCCCTATCCCTCAGGGGTGTTGAATAACTTTCTATATAGACACAAACAAAAGAATCAGAATCTCTGAGGAAAAGTGACCAGGAAGTGATAGTAAAGTGTAAGTAAAAATGAAAAAAACTTTTCCATGCTAATGTTTTTAATTTATTCTTATTTACAAATAAATAAATAAATAAATTTATTTTTATAATAGCGCAAATGAAGTAGATTTCTTGGAAATTCAAACATTAGCACAGAGAAAGAAAAGGCTTCTTCTAAATACAGAGAATAAATAAATATAAATGAAAAATAAAATAAAACAAAAAACAATTATAATTTTAACTGAAATCAAATAAGCTGAGAGTACTTTTTTTACATACGTTTAAATCATTTATGTGTTGTGGGGGGTCAAAATCACTTTAAAGCAAATTTACTAAAACAAAAAATAAATACTAACCTATTCAGGGGAAATTTTTTTTATGGTGAGAAAAAAAAATCATATTTTTTATTTAAAATTTATTTACTTCATACTAAAAGGAATTTAAAAAGAAAAAAAGTGGTGTGGGGAGTGAGTTCTAGACAATGTCACTCTTCATCTATGAAGAGGTACCTCACCATAGAGTCGAGTTAACATGTCTTATATACTAGTGAATTGATATTATATTTTTGTATTGGTAAAAACATTACAAGGGGCAATACAATAAAAATTCTAGATAATGTAACATCAATACTTTTGGCTAATATAGTTTATAGTAATTTAGGAGTTAAATGATAAACACTAGGTATAAAAACACTATCTTGAATCATAACTGTACACACGTGTAAGTTTCTTAATTTCTTATAAAATAAAAAACAGAAAATTTCTTTTTTGTGTTTCTACAAAATTTCAAAACTTATTGTATTCAATTTATATGGTATTATTTCTATCAAACATCAACAATTCCACTATATAATCTAATAACACTGATTGCAAAAAAAAATAAAAAAATAAACAGTACAGAGCTATAAAATTTTTACTTCTCTTATAAGGAATTTGTAGTGAATAAGTCATTACCAGATTTTTGTTTCCTTTTATTATTGACAGTAATTATGATTATAAAAGCTAAACCTTCACATATATGACGCTAAAGGGGTTCAGACCAAAATTTTGCTTCCACTTAAAAAGTTAGTCGAGAAAAATAGTCCCCGTGATAAAACAAAAATAAAATTGTAAGAGATTCAAACTAAAAATTACAAATTTATTTAAGTTATCAATATTGTGATATGATACTTAATAATGATTCGAACAATGGTTAAAAGAAATATTTTATAAACTCACTGTTCATTCAGATCAATTTTTCTCAAAAAAAAAAAGAAAAAAAAAAAAAGAAAGAGAATTAATGTTTTCTTACTAACAAAACTTTCAGATATTGTAGCTAAACCTACATCAGCTGTCTCTTTTAAAATATCTTCACAAAATGTAACAGAGGCAATGCGTTAGAAAAGGGCATCAACATTTTCACCTAAACTTTCAAAGAATAAATTTGTACATCAAAACAATAATTTAAAAAACAATCTTTAATTAATATTTAAGACAAAAAATAATAGATTTAGTTATAATTGACTTCTGAATTTAAAGTATGCTAAAATAAATGAATGAGAATCTGTGTATTAAGTAAAATTAATCTAATTTATAACCACATCATTTTGCACTTGTCTCCAACTTTTGTGCAGTTACTGTCTACTAAGTGTGAAAAGTGTCAATTAAACACCATAGATTGTTCTAGCTGAATAAAATATCACTTCCATGTTGCTAAGAACACTTTTCTCTATAGAACAGTAAAGTTTAAACGCAGTATCATTTCTTTTGGGTCAATAAGTGTAATTTTACCTTAAAAAATCTGTGGGTAACTTTATTTTACGTAATAACTTTTTTTTTTTTGTTGTTGTAATATTGGTTTGTTCAAAATAGCTTACGTTCCTAAAAAAATAAAAAAATAAAAAAAAACATTTCTCAGGTATTATAGAAACTTTCAATTTCAGATTTAATTACTTGTTGACATTGCCTAATTTTAGCTAAAATATAGATGAGAAGAAAGATCAAGGTTAAAATTTCAACCCAAGAACTGACATTAAGTAATGAGTTAACTGACATTTTACTTGTCTGTTTGGTTGAAAAATGCAGGCACAAAGTAAACGAAAAATTAAATTATGCGTCTTTTAAAAAATGCCACAAGGGCCAGTTTCCAAACCTTATAAAATTTAGATGAAATATACATATTATATCTTAAAATGCAAAATAAACAATATTAAAATAATAACAAAATTATTTTTAAATTATTACAGAGGTAATATATGGTAAAGTTAATAATTGTTTTTCTTTTTCTTAAAATGAAAAAAAAAGAAGGGTGTTTTCTAGTTTATTGTCATCAGTGTTCCTTTTTATAATTACTGTTGTTGTACACAAAAACACACTTTAAAAATACAAAATGTGTTCTTACGTATAAAATGTATTCCTTCTTAAGGTAATATAAAAATATAAGTGATACAAAAATGTTTTTGCAATAAAAAGTAAAAAATATGAAGATTGTCCAAAATTCTAGATATAATCTATTTTTTTTGAAAAATAATATTTAAATTTTCAATTTAATATTATTTAAAATGTTTTCCTTTAATATTTATGAATTCAAATATTTGAGATATTTATTTCGTAGAAAAAATTAAATATTTTATATGCTTTTAAAGCATTTAAGTGAGGGGACCGTAATTACACTTTTGCAATAGTAATTTAAAATTGTCTAATAATGCAACAATAATTTAAAATTGTCATTAAATTTTTATTTTGAATGTTTTTCATTGCTGGTCATTGATTTGTATACTTAAATGTATGGTCCTATTGTAAAAATTATAAGCATTAATTTAATAATCAGATGAATTTTTCAAAATTTAACATTTTGAGAAACTTACTCATATATGAATATATATATTAGATTGTTTTTAATTTTTTAAATGTGTTTTGTTGATAAAATCACATAAAAATTCTGAAAATTACAATAAATTTAAAACAAAAATAATTAGAATAATGTTCACAAACTAAATAATTAAAAAACATTATGAATTACATTAGAAAAAAAAAAAAAACTCAAGCCTACAAACCTGTTTTTGAAGATACTGGCCAATATTCAGCATTAATTGTGCTTGCTACTTTAATAGCCTCATTTTCTGCAAATTTATAAGCAGAATTCGCCTGAAAAAAATATCATGGTATTAAGAAACACTAAATAATATTAAATTTTAACCTAAATCAAATGGCAAAGCTAAAAGAGAAATTTTATTATTTAAAAGTCAAACATAAAAATATAAAACATGAAAATGCTTAAAAAAGAAGTTTTGTATTTTAATATAATTTTTGTAAAATGGTTATAACTGTGAAATTTAAATTGTAACACTTTTAATTTTGATACAAGCTGAAACAGTTAATTGTTCTTCTTACTCCTTAGTGGTGTGGTGGACTGTTATAATTATTGATTAATTTCTAATAAAGCCAAATATAATACACATTAATCTTAAAAGTACTACTTGAGCAACTTTTTAGATACTTTTTGGTTTAGCATTTGATATCTTAAAGCTGTTTTAAGAAGGCTTGTTGTCAAGTAAAATGAATTATTATTATTATTATTATTTTTTTTTTTTGTAAATATGTTATTTTTATAGCCACTGTAATTTTGCAATTATGACTGTTAGATAGATGATAAAAAATAAGAATTTTTGATACTGGTTAGTTGTAAAATTTTTAACAGAGGCCACTTTATAAATTATGCAGACTTTTTTCTTTAAAATGAAAGTTTTAAATGATTAAATACACTTTTAATAAATAAATAAAAATCTGGAGGCAAGAATTACCAAAAATACAAAATTTTAAAAGCCTAAATTTTTTTGCTCCTTACTGTATTTGCACTTTTAGCGAGTTATTTATATTATTACATGCCAAATATGAGTTCATTTTTCGATAAAACGAAAGTTTTCTTCCTAAAAGGTTATTCCAAGTAAACAATTTTGCAAATAAACTAAAAATTAAGTTATATTTTTATATTGAAGATTTGGATCAGTAAATCAATAATTTAGCTAATTTTGGTGTAGTTTGGCATGGTCTATAATTGATAAAAAAAAAAAGGAATTTAGCTTAATATCATTAACATGAATTTGACCTATAATACAAAAACAAATTATGAAAAAGATTTTGCCTAGTATGGTGAAGGATTTGTTTGTCTTTTCCTTCATACAATTTTGAAACTACTTGTCATAACTCTCAAGCAATTTTAAATATAGCGAGTCTAAAACCAGGTTATAAGCAATTTAAAGTAATAAGATCTTCTTTGATTGGAGTTAAGTAAAATTACAAAGCATTCAGAAACTTCTTGTTTTTGTTTAATAAATAGTATGATTACAATTGAGAAATTAATTAGAAAAATTAATAAAATATTAATTAAATTGAGAAACACCATGCTAAGAATATAATAAGACCCACAACTGCATCTTTCTTGGTACCAACTAAAAACAACAACGGTTTGTTAGTGCACTTTAAATGTTACATCAATGTTACACGAATGTTACATCAAGCCATTTGGGTATGTTATACAACGATGAGAGGACACAGAAATCAAATACTAAGATCACAACTGGAATAAATATTGTAAAGCATGATTTTAGAATAATAAATAAATAGAGCAAACTCTGCCAAGGCAAAATTCCCTTGTAAAGTTTCTAACAGATTGAATTTTTATGACTGAAAAATTTCTTATAAAAGCAGTTCTTGCTGGATCATTTATTAAATACACAGAATATTCTTATTTTACTGAATGCACAAAGGTATATGATGTAAACAAATTTAGGTAAATAAATGCTAATTAATTTAGGCGAATATAAAAAATAAAAAAAGAATTACAAATAAAATAAGTAATGAACTTACAATATGTTTCTTTTAGATAAATACATGGCTTCAAGTGAGATTTCAAGACAACAAAGTTATAACAGTAGACATTTTCTGCAATGTTCTTTAGAGCCTAGGTGCAACGATGCTGTAACGTTCCATTGACCAACAACACCAATCAATGAATGTTACTAGCCAAGTTCCCAAATTTTGTTAAATTCCTTTTTTTTTTTTGTACTCCCCTTTGGGTGAACGCATGGTTTGTCCTCAGGGGTAGAATTATCTGTTGCTGCATCACAACACTTCTTTTCTTGTCATGATTTAGAATTAGCATATATTACTCTTTTTCAGGGTCTCTTTAATAGTTAATATTAAACATTTAGGTTTTGTAAATTGTATAGCTTCATTACTGACTTCTTCATAGCCTTCAAATGTGAGGGTTAACTGGTAGACTTGGCAATCTGATAAACACTCATAACCAAAGGTGATTTTCATCACGGGAAAATCTTGATGGGAATCATTTGAGTGACTGAGACACTAAACATACTTAATTTAACTGGACTCTTTACTAGTCAAAGTGTGAGGAGATCTGTATTTGCATAAAAAAGTGACATTATCTATGATCAAATACATACCATGTGTGGGATATAAATATCGACTATGTCAGCCTTCATTTATCAAAAGGCACCTCAAGATAGAATCGAGTTAGCATGTCTTATATTCTAGTGAATCGATGTTTAATAATCGTAGTGGTAGCTACGCCACAATACTCACTAACTAGAATTTTATCATGGATAGAATTCAATGAACGGATACCAATAGTTGCCATATTAGCGAAAGATCCGGAGAGCTGTGTTAAGTTCACCTAGTTTTGAGCCTTTGTCGGAAGAGTCGTGTTAAGTTCACGGGTGGGTGTACGGTCTCTCCTGTGTTGTAGTTAGCTGTCAAGTGTGTGCAGAATTTCCGATGTGTAACGAGACTATGTTGTAATGTGTAAATGAGACTGAGAAGCAACAGTACGAGGAGGACAATGACGCAGTCACAAATAGCAAGTCAACTGTTCAACGTTGACCATATATCAAAGTAGGCGTATCCATATCACGTCCGCAGGTGAACTATGTGAAAAAGAGTTTTTGCCAATGTCAACCTTCATCTATTAAAGGAAACCCTAAGATAAAATCGAGTTAGCATGTCTTATATACTAGTGAATCGATTTTTAATAATCGTGGTGGTAGTTACTACACACCATGCATAATATCTTAGAATTGAAGTAACATTAATCAAGTACTATATGCAATATATTTCTTCAATGAAGTACGATTTACTTTCGTTATCACAATCTTCAATATATATATTTAGAACTTTGATCAAGTAATGAATCATCAAAAAGAACACAATCAAAGCCATAAATTATTAGAGTTTGACAAAAAAAAAAAAAAAAAAAATATAAAATTTTGTGGAATCAGTATAGAGAGAAATCACAGTAGATGAAATTAAAAACTAATTTGTTGGATACAAACATATTGGTTTTGATTATTTTAATTAAACTTCTGTTGGAATTGTTCTCTAAATTGGTAATGCTCCCAATTGGATATTAGTTATAGATATAGATCATACTTAAACATCAATCTATTAAAGTTTAAATTTTTATAATTTAATTTTTAACATTAATTCTGTAGTGGTTATTGTGCACGTTAGTGCTATATGGAAAAAATACATTATATGAAAAGGTTAAAAAGAAAGACATAAAACGTGCTAATTTATAAAAACAATATTTTGTTTTTAAAAAAGAGTTAGTAAAAATTGATGTAATGAGAACCTCTTGCTCCTCTGTAATACGAAGATGCAATGCATTTAAACTTTTCTTGCCCAGCTGTATCCCACCTAAAAATAAACAAGAAATCTTAACAAATCATAAGATCAAAAATAAATCAACAGACAGAAAACAACAATATATATAGTATACTCCCAATATATCAAAATTAAAGGCACGCTAAAAAAAATGTCAATATAGTGAGTTTTCAAGAACAAGTTTTGAACCAAATATGTTCTAAAAAATAAAAAAAGTAATTCTAAAATGTAGAGCCGTGGAACATCAGAATAAGTACTAATAAATATATATGTAATAATACAGGGTTCCCACTCAATTTCAGAAATAAAATTCCCTGACTTTTCCAGGTATTCCAGGTAAATTTCAATGAAAATCCATACCATATTTTATCTATACTACGAAATTTTTCATCAGAAAATTTGGATTCTATTATTTGTTATGCCAAGTATTAGATTTTTTGTGTAAAATAAATATCATTATATGAGGAAGGAAGCATTAGTGATTTGCATTCTGAAACTGAAAATAACTACAGAAACTGCTCCTTTATAGTTGGGAAAGGGAAATCACAGCTGCTTAAAAAAAAAGTATCATCTTTGTAAAGATGACCCTTTCAATTGGATTTCAAACTGCGGAAGAAAGAGCAAACTGGTTAAACTGTTTTATTAAAATCACTCAATTATCACCATTATTTCTGAGCATTAGTTTTAAATTTAGACATGAATTCAACAAAATCGATTACTCCTTATTATACAATATAGTACAGAGCTTAGCGAAAACACTTACTACTAATAATTATTATCTAAATGATAAACAGTTGAATAATTAAATGTTAAATATTGAAAAGATAAAAATTATTTAAGATAATAAACTCACAGTTGTTATATGTAAGGAACTCCTAATATATAAAACGTTTCTGCTTCAAAATCTACCCCAATAGTTGCCTTGTAGTTTGTATCAAACGCTTGCAGACAAAACCTTAAAATGAATAAAAAAAATTATGAATCAAGAGAAATAGTGAATGCGCTAATCAATCAAAACAAGAATAAAAAAATTATTTTGTGCTAGAAAAGCATTTTTAGAATTTTCTCTAGAAAGGAACAGTAATAAATTAAAACATCTGATACTTCAAATTTATATCAGAAACATAAAAAAAAAAAAAAAAAAAAAAACAGATATATAAAAGCAAAGCTTTTGATAAAAATAAAAAAAACAGGGTGCTTAGACAAATCTTTCAACAAAAAATAAGCATCTTTTAAGCACTCAAAAAATATTTTTAAGAACTGTATACATTAACAAATTACAAAATAATTTTCGAAGACTTTACATGATCATGATAAAATAACTAGTTTCTGACAAAGGACTCTTTTTCTTGATTATATTAGCCATTATAAAATGATCAAGAGATTTTTTGGTTCATTATCAGAGGGTAGAAAATGAAGCCTGAAATTGAGAATATCTTGCAAAATGCAGTAGAGTTGCACATGAGAGTGCAAACGTGGACTCGTAAGCATTTCCTTAATCATGTAAAATGATTGGTGCTTTCATACGCTAACGAGCGAGGGTATACCGAAATAGATTGTGGTTGAATGAATTGTGAAAATGTTGAATGTGAACAGCATAACACACGGAGAAAATCGACATTCCCTTTTCAAAAATGAGTTTTTGTAAAGGGGAAAATTAAGCACTTTTTAAAATCACCCCATGAAAAAAGCACCTTTAAGGGCTTTTAAAAAACGCAAATCTGAAATAAGCACTTTTAAATATTTTTCAAAAAAGCTATGCACCATGAAAAAGAAAGAGGAAAATAACAGGATTGTATTGAAACTAATTAGCAATAGGTACATTAAAAAGAATTTTTCCCCTGCTTTTGATGCATTATTAGAATTATCACTAAAAAGGATCATTAATAAGATCATTTTCTGATACTCTACATTTATAACGGCAACACAAAAGAAACACATATAGAAAAAAAGCACGAGTTTAATTACCGCCGGACAAGACAAGTTTTCCCAACAGCAACATCTCTAACAACAATGACTTTTGTCAGCCTGAGCCTATAAAAATGCAAATGAATTAAATGTTCTGCTATATTTTGCTATAACAAACACATATATTGATAATTGAAGTTACATTTAATATGCAAACTGGGAAAAAGTCACATTTTCCCAGATTATAATTATTTCAATTACAATCGAGCCTTGATTATCTCTGAAAGTCTTTGATTTGAATACTTCTGTTAATCAAAAGTGATTTTGTGTTCATACTTAGTGTGACTTGTGTGTGAAAAGTGTTCTTGAAATACATACTTAGTTTTTTTTTCTATTCTCTATTTCAATGCTCTTTTAAGTAGTAAGTAAAAATATATGTTTCATTACTTGGTGATATTAAAAATAAGAATTGTTAAATACTCAAATAAGATATGTTTTATAAGTTGTATTTCATTATAATTAAGAAGTTGTATGAATAATACAAATAAATGAAATGAACTTTGAATCAATGACATCAGCTAACAATTCAGAATTAGATGTTGCTACAATAAATATATAATCTTAACTTTCTAAACTTGACAGCTGCTGATATACAAACTTTACTTTCTACAAATATATTTTGAAAAAGGTATTGCAACTTAAAAAAAAGATTTTTAATTTTGAGGGAAATTCCAAGCATGAAATACTGAGTTCTGGTGAAAAATAGAGCTCTGAGAATTTTATGCACTCTGGGACAATGTTAAATCAATTAAAGAATGCTACCTTGATAATATGATTATTTCAATTGGGTACTTGAACTTCAAGAAAAAGCCCTCCCATACCCACACACGTGACCAATGAGATTAGCTCCAGCTAATCTTAATAGATATATAAAACTTCTAAAGATATATAAAAAGTCCCGAAATATCATTGATAAAAACTAAATAATACTCAAAAATAATCTGAAATTAAGATCAAACACATATTAATAATGATAATCCATTTGAAAGAATGAAATGCAAAGGGAAAAAAAATCATGTAACTGACTTTTTATTAATTATGAGAAAATCCAATTCCATTCAAAATAATTCATTTTCTTGGGGGACCTACAAAATGTTTTGACTAGGGACTCGGTTAGTCTAGTGATGGCAAATTTGAGACTCCAACTATACATTTTTTTAAAAATAACAGCTGTTACAATTATCTCCAAAGATTTCTAATGATAGCTCCGATAGTCTCACAGTATGAGACTCCAAATATAAATTTTTTCACTAACAGTTCTTACAATTATCTCCAAATATTTCAATGGTAAGCTGCATCAAAAAGTAATACTCTATTATAGGTGCTATTCTAAATTATGGAAGGAAGGATTCAGGAAGGAGCCCTCATTCAAGAATTCTTTTGAGAATTCATTTATCCACACTCATTCGAAAATTTCAACCCTTCAAGAATATTGGTTTAAATGTAAATGTATTCGTTTAAATGTTGTGAAAATTTAGACATACCTAATTTGTGAAAATTAAAAATTATATTTAAAAAATCGACATAAAAATATGGTATAGTAAGGAAATACTTTCCCAAATTGTAACTATAAATAAAAATCATATATGACTGGTAAATGTCATATATGACATATGTCATATATGTCATGTCTATACATTTTCCTTTATATATTCAAAAACAATTTTGCTATTGTAAAATTTTAGGTTAAAAATTTTATCCAAATTTCAAAATCTATAAAAATCATTGTCCATAGTTATATTTCAACTTGAATTTAATAAAAATATGCATTTAACAGTACTAGCACTAAAAGTTATTTTAATTATGAGAACATTTTTAAATGGGTCACACAGAAAAAAGTTACACAGAGAAAAATAGTTCATAAAAGAATAATGGTCTGTTCGAAAAAATTTACAATAGTGTTTAAGAAAATGTTTGAATGTTTAGAATAATGTTTGAATTTCGACTTCCTGTAAAGTTTATAGAGGCAGAGCATCGTCATTTTTATTTAAAAAATTCTGTGAGAAAAAATTGATTTTATATGCCGTAAGCAACCGGTTAGGCTTACCGCATTGCTCTATCTGACTAAACATGTGCTACCTTTTCGTAAAAGGCAGCTGACAGAAAAGCTCCTCTTTTCCATAGATTGCAACAAGAACGGAGTTTGCATGAGAACTTGCTTTTTTAAAATTATTTTCTGAAACTACCATTTTTCCTAAAGTTGAATTTGTCAAGGTACTGCTGAACTGTAGTAAATTTACTCTGGACAGACCCCTGCATTGTTTTATACTTTATAAATTTATATAAAATTTGCCCACAATCTTGTTTATCCTAGGAAATTCTGTAATTGTTCTTTCTTCAACTGTTTTTCCTAAATGAACTTCATAGAAGGTATTCTGATCATTTTTTGTATTTTCAACCATATGAAGATTTCAACCTAAAATAAAATAAAACAATAAATATTTGATAACAAGTACATTAATTTCTTATTAGTCTCTACATCAAATCAACCAATGGTTAAAATGTCAGATATTTGCGTTGTTTAGTTTTGGCTCATGGGTAGAGCAGAATGGAAAAAATTACCGAGTTTCACTCTTTTCGCACCATTTGTTTCCAAGTTATATCTTTCTGGAAGTTCACAAATTTTTTACAGCACTATAATTTTTAAATGATTGAAACTTGAGAACTATTACCATAGAGAGGTAAAGTTTTTATAGAATATATAATAGCTTAATTATTTAAAAAAAGTTTAAAATGTTAGGAACTTTTGAAAAAACCATAAGAGTGAACTAGAGGACAGAAAATATAGCTTTAAAGGTGTAATTGATTTCGAAATACAGCTGTTTAAAAATTATATAACTGTAAAAATTAAGACATTTTTAAAAATGCATAACTTGAAAACAAATGGTGCAAAAAATCTGATATTTTCATGCCAGAAGCAGCTTTTTACAGGTTCATTTAGTTGCCATAAACTTCTAAGAATCTATGAACAAAAATTATAGAGCAACATTCATGGTTTGTTTCTAAGGCACAACATATATTTAAATAACAAAATAACACGTAACCTTAAAGAAATTAGAACAACTCATAAAGAGAGACGAAAATTTGACTCTAAACATGTATCTATAACTATTTTTGTAAATAAACGTAAAACAAAAGCACAATTTTGAAAAGACGTTTTTCAAAACAGGTGTCAAAAATTAAATCGGAATAATGCGTTTTCAAAGAAGAAAATTGTCGCTAAATGGTTAGGATTTAAAAAATATTCACGTAAAAATAAATATTAAACAAGTCACATAAAAAATTAGAACAAAAACTTATTAAAGATAGTTAAACACAATTCCACTATCATTATAGTTATATTTGTAAAATAAAATTTTAAAAAGAAGATATGCATAAGATAAAAGATAAAATAAAAAATGTCACCGAACGATTATGATTTGAAAAATAGATATAAAATTAATAATATAAAACAACAAAAAAATAACATGCACCATAAAAAATTAGAATAAAAACTTATCAAAGATGGACTACACTTTTTCTATCATATTTAATTTTGTAAACATATGTAAATTTTGAAAAGTTGCCTTAAGTACAAAACGGGATAAAAAATTGTCAGCGAATGACTAAGATTTTAAAAACAGTAAATTTTTTAGCTATCTTTTTCAACAACTTACATATGTTAATTTAAACACAGTTTTAAGTTAAGAAAAGCTGATGGAAAAGAACACAAAACCGACTTTTACTTTTTGTTCCTTTGTTTATCAACAAAAAATGATAGGGGTTAAAGTAGAGTTGTATTAGTTCTGCTTATAACACACACAGAATAAATTTAGAAAGTTATTAAATTAAAGCTCTGAAGGAGTAAATAAAAAATCAATTTTTTGTTATCAGAGTGATTGAACACTAGTCTATGCAAAAAAATAATTTGTTTGAATCACTTCAATGGAAACGTGAAAAAATGACTCATTTTATCTGCTCACTGTTCCGTTGACTGAGATTGATTGTTTATGTATTGCTTTCAAAAATGAATTGTTTTATTAGTCTTTGTAGTTCCTGTTTCCGTAGTTAATATATTGTTCAAATGAGAAATGACTCATAAATTAAAGGCAGATAGTAAATTTTTTTAAAACAAAAACAAAGTTTATTTCATGAACAGTCAAAGTATAATTTTTTATTTTAATTTAGATTTTAATCGAAAAGTAGAAAATATGCAGAAAAAGCTCAACATTTGGTAATTTAAATGATACTTATGTTGATGAAAATCTATATTAAATTATTCCCATATGCATGCATAGTATTTTGATAACAATGTATTCTATTTACAATTTTGACATTAGGAATGATACAAAATCATCGAATGTACAGAACATACTTATCATGTTTTGAAATTGTGCCCACAATTATAACACTGTTGGTTTAGAAATATTTTGCATACAGAAATATCGGCATACTCTCTCATACAATATCGATTTTGTTAAATAGGTAGAAATATAAATAGCATAGATGATACAATTAAACATCAATATGTAGATAAGTCAATGATCTAAAACTAGTAAATAGTTTTGATTCTGGAAGAAAAAGATTTTTTGATTGATTTGATCTATTAATTTAAATCAGATGTATGTGTCCTTGTTTATATTGATCACTAAAAAAAAGAAGAAAAAAAACTATTTAGTAACACATCAAATTTGTCTGCTCTATGCTTTTGATCTTAAAAAAAAGTGCAATTTTTTTCTAGATGATTTCTGTATTGGTACCTGTATATTTGTTTGTTGATTTCTGGGCATTGGCCTGCAAGAAATGATGATAAAAAAATAACATTGTAGAAGGCTATGACTCGTAGTCTCCTAAGTCAAACTTCCAAAAACTTTATTTATTTCTTAAAAATATTTTTGTGAATTTAAAATCCTTTTGGGGATCTGGTAGTTGTAGGTGTCATGATCAGTTAAAATGTCCCTTTTTTTCAAACCAATTCAAAATTTTTCAGAAGGAAACCAGCATCACGAAACATGTTTTATTATTAATTGAAATGTATGCGGAACACTCAAAATTAAAGTTGCAAAACACAAAATTTAACTTGGATACGAGTTCTAAAACTAAATTAGTTATTTTTTTATTCTAAAATATAATTTCCATAAAGCCATAATATAATTTCTCATTTATTATGGATAGAAATCACACTATTGAGATTAGATTTCATTACAAATCCTAACTTTTTATGAGTTAAATTAGTAAAGGAATTTATATTTAAAAAATGAAAAAAGACGCTCATTTTCCATATTGATATATTTTTGTTTTATGGGTAAAATACAATTTTTGTTTCATCATAAAAATAATAAAACTGCATCTAATTTAAATAAATGTTGACTTTACAACCAAAATAATGACTTACATTAAACATTTATTTATTAGAAAACTTTTTAGTATTTATTATTTTAAAACTTTTTATTACTTAATTTTTAACAAAAATAAAATATGCTTTGCTTACATAGTTCAAAAAAGTTCTTTTCAAATCTGATCAGGGGTCTATCCAGGCAAAATTTACTACTGTTTAGCTGTACTTTCACATATTCAACTTTTGGAAATTTCACGAAATACTTTTTCTTAAAATTTTATTTTTTGTATCCCGTAAGAAACGATCAATCCATATTTTTACCATGTTTTTGTGTTGATTTTTTAATGCAATTTTTAATTTTCACAAATTATGTCTACATTTTCTCAAAATAGGTACCTCTCAGAAAAGCCTAGACAGACCCCTGCTGATAGTGAACTGCCAAAAGTTATATATGAATTGACACAATGTTAATTATTTCTAACGCAAAATTTTCTAATTATATTTCTAACACAAAATATTTTTCACTTCTAGTATGGTGTCTGATTTCTTCTATCCCAGTACTGGTGGGGTAGAGAGTCATATTTACCAACTTGCACAGTGTCTTATTAAAAAAGGTCACAAAGTCATTGTAATCACTCATGCCTATGGAAATCGTAAAGGAATAAGATATTTAACCAATGGATTGAAAGTATGTTTATAAGTAATTTTTATAATTTTACATATTATTAAAATGCATGACAACTTTTGTAATTTTTTTCCCTCAGGCACAGCAATATTTAATTTTCTGGTTTCTTTTTTTTTGGGGGGGGGGGGGAATTTCCATAGAAATGTTGTTTATTGTCTAAGTTTAATTATTCATCAGAGGAGGTTTCCCTTTTCAAATTAAATAAATTTCAAATAATTTATTATATATCTGAATTTATTTGAATAGTTTTGGCATTTTATATATTTGTGTAGCTTTAAAAATACATTTTTATTTATTTATTTTTTTAAAAAAATTGATGTCAGTTTCAATTTTGGTTCACTATTAATTTTTGGATTTTAAACTTTGTTTTTCAGCTTGAATTCATAACCATCAATATAAGCTATAAATTTTTGTTTGTAGCATATTATTTATAATCTTTTTTAGTTAACAAATTCACTTGCAAAGTAATTTTGATTCTCGTGCAAGTTATTGATTGCTCCCAACTCGAAATTTTCTGTTCACCTTCAACAACTTAACATTTTTTTTCTAATTAATATAAATAATATATGACCAAAAAATCCTTAATTGTTTACTGTTAGTTTAATGTTAGGAAAAAAAATGTATTTGCATTTTTTACTGTTTTAAATTTGCCTAGTTTTCTATATTAATAATCACTGTACATTTCACACCAAAAATATAAAGGTCTAATATTATTTTAAAAATTCATCATTGTTTATTATATTGTTTTTAAAAGTTTAAATAAATCTTAGGAGAGTTTTCCTTAATTTAAAGTTTGCAGTGCATTTTTTTAATTAAAAAAAAAAAAAAAAAAGAAACAATTACCTACAAAATAAAAAAAAATGTATTATAAACTTTAAATTTTTTAATCGAATATTCAATTACCAATCCATATATCAATTTATGTTATTGTTTATTTATAATTGTCTTGAAACATAAGAAATAAATTACTACTGTAACTTGTATGTTAAATATAATCGTGTTTTTTGTTTTAAGAGTAATTATGTATTTATAGTTAATTCAATTATTAATTGCACACATTGTTTTACATTTTTTTAGGTTTATTATAAGCCTGTATGGGTGGTGTACAATCAGTGCACACTACCAACATTATTTACCACCTTCCCTGTCATCCGTTTTATCCTTGTTAGGGAACGAATTTCTATTTTACATGGACATTCAGTAAGATATTTTTTTTTCCTTAGTTTTGCTGTAAAGGATCCTCAAAAAGTTGGGGAAAATATTCCTAAAATTTTATGATTTGCTAACTTTGTTGCCAAATTCCAAAAAATTAATAAATTAACTATCACTGAAGGTACTAATGCTTATCATTTATTAATTTACCTTGGCTCTAGTGTAGGATCTGGAAACTAATTTAATTAATTTTCATATGTATTAATTTCTAATTTTAAAATTTTCTTTTTAATTTATCATTCGTTACTTGCTTGTTAAAGTCAGGAACACCTTGGGTTGTAAAAAAATGTCAGTTGTACAATTTTGATGAAACCCTGTTGCTGATTATATCTATTAATTTTTTAAACCCTCCTTAGCGTCAAAAAAATTGCCAAAAATGAGAGGTACCCCCCATTGTGTAAGGTAATAGAGGTACCCCCTATTACCTTAATATTTTTAACTAATGTGTATGTTTCATATGTATTATACTAAATGTAATATGTATTATACTAAAATAATACATTCTAAGGAATGAAAATTATTATGCAATAGTATTGCAGTTTATTTATTTAAAGATATCTTATAAAATCAATTAATAGTATACGAAGAAAAATAGATAATAGTAAATGAATTAAACTGCAATGCTATAATAACATCAAGAGTGGATCTAGTATTGTAATGTGGCATAACCAAATGCAACCAAGCCAGTATAATAGAACTACCTTTTTTAAAAAATAAAAATAGTTATAAAAAACATAGTTGTCATAATTACAATTAGGGTATGCAAGTCATCAGCTTACCTTGAAATTCGAGTAAAATATATGTGATTAAAAAAATGTTGTTTATTGGAACACTTTTAAGTAATATGACAATGTAAAAGAAAAACAAATTTTGTTATTTACCTATAAGTAGAAAAATTTAGACAGAATAATTTCTCTAATTTATATTTTTGTTTTCCTTTCAAGTTTTTCTGTCTTTCATATTAAATAAGAAAATTTTCTTTTACAGTTTTGATATTTTAAAAAAATTAAAATTTATGCTAATTTTTTTCAGGCATTTTCTGCATTAGCACATGAAGCAATGCTTCACGCTAAGACAATGGGACTGAAAGCAGTTTTTACAGATCATTCCTTATTTGGGTTTGCAATGCTAGTGCCATAATCACAAATAAACTTCTTCAAATGACTTTGATTGTCTGTAATCATGTGATATGTGTGTCTCATACTGGGTATGCTATATTTTAATTACTATATAATAGATATATACTATATAATAGACATATTATATACTTTATAATTTATATTATAGATACTAAAAAAAAGATATATTTTAATTTTTCTTTACGATTATAAAATGTGTATTGTTCATTATTATCTTTTTAAGGTATTTCATTTTCTTGTTAACTTATAAAGTTAATTTACTGTAATAACTCCTCTCATTGCTATGTAATGGAGTCGTAATGCACTTGTATGTTGTTTTGGTACTTTTATGGGAAACAAGGCACCATTTTGGAGTATTTTTCCTTTTTTAATTATGAATTTCTTTCTTTGAAGAATGAAGTTTTTATGCTCTTAGTAGCATGTTTCTATAACCGTATCAGATATATGTATGCTGATTGAAACTGGCAAGATTCGGAAAATGGATATGTAAACAGAGAAAATGACAGAATGAAAATAGGTTAAAAAAATAGGATCACAAAAGTTCAAGTTTTTTTATTCATTTTTTATTATTTTAATATACTATTTTATTTTTATTCATCCTATAATATCCTATTCATACTTTATGTTTATTCATTATTGTAAGTGTCAGATTGTTTTAATACAATTTGAGAGTTCCCATTTTCATAATTCCAGTGGCAAAAATGTCAGAAAACACAAATAATTTTTTTCACACATTTACACTATTCGATTATGTTTAGCTTTTATTATAGTTAATACCCATATATGTAAAGTTATATACGATTTTTAAAAAATCATTTTGCATTAATAATTGCTGTTTTTACTTTTGAAGTTGATTTTTTAAAATTTACCTATTTTAATTAGGAAAGAAAATACTGCTCTTAGAGCAAATGTTTGTCCAAATGCTATATCAGTTATACCAAATGCAGTGGATACTACTATCTTCAAGCCGGATTTCTCGCCAAAGTCAAGAAGTAAAGTAATTTATGCCAACATGTTTACCTTGTTCTTTCTGTAAAATTTCATTCATACTCATTTTAGCTTTTATGTCCTAATGTTAAAATATAGACAAACTCTGCATTAGGATTGTAACTCCACCTTACCAGATTTTCACTATCACTACCCGAATCCTGTTTTTAGTCTGGATCCTTCCAATTTTACTCGGTATTCAATGCCAGTTAACACGCATTTATGTTCAACACAATCATATTCAAAGCCATTCATTCATATTCCTCATTTGATTCATATTCATTCATCAGTTCGACTCAAAAAAATAATTGTTGTTTTGGGAGTTTCCACCAGTTTCTTAATAATCAAGCTTAGATAACTGGTTTAGACACAACACATATTTAACAGGGTGCATAGTGTTTTTAAAAAGTGCTTATAAAGGTGCTTATTTTTGATTTACGTTTTTTGAAAGCCCTTAAAGGTGCTTTTTTTTATTCGGGGTTTGTAAAAAGTGTTTAATTTTCTATCTTTTAAAAGGGATTTTTTCGTTGCCATATCGATTGTTGTTCTAAATTACTAAAGATGCATGATTTTCAAAATTTTCTCTGTATTTATCAGAAACTAGTTATTTTATCATGATTATATGAAGTTTTTGAAAATGTATCTCAATTTTATTGATTTTCTGTTTATAAATTATGAACTTTCAACAATAGAAAGAAAAAAAAAATTTATTACTGCAGAGATCCTAATTATAATTTTTTTAGAAAGTGATTAAAAATATTTTTTGAGTGCTTAAAAAGTACTTAAAAGGTGCATATTTTTGTTGAAAAATCTGGCTATGCACTCTAAATATGTATATATATATAGATATATATATATATTAATGCAAAATTGTTTAATATTTATGTTATTGTAAAGTTGCATATTAATAATTTCATTGCACAAGTAATCTTATGTTCTAAAAGGAATAATATTTTATTTTAGTTACAATCGTTGTCATCAGTAGACTTGTTTATAGAAAAGGAATAGATCTACTTGCAGAAGTGATTCCATAAATTTGTTCCAGATACCCTGATGTAGATTTCATAATTGGTATGTGTTTTAAATGTTCCCTCTCAGTTCATCAGAAATAGTTAAATATCAGTCTTACTGGGGAAATATTTACAAAGAGAAAGGGACAAAACTAACTATTTTTTAGTTTTGAAATAAAGGAAAACAATTACAAGGACACAGGAGTTAAAAGTACATATTGAGTTATAATGTAACATTTCGGATAGATATTTTAAAACAGAAGGATACACAACTTATATCTGGTAGGCAAAAGTGGCCCAAGAGACCTTATTAACTTCACCCTTGATCAAATATTAATAAAAATATGAAAGAAAAAAATAATTTTCAGCCATGCTCTAGAAAGACAGTTTTGTATCTTTATCTGAATTTATTGGCGAACAAATACTTACCATCAGAGTATTGTAAACTGGAGTTGTGTATTAAACTATTTTAGGTAAAATCATCAGTATCAAAGTGCGTCTGTAATTAGAGAAATAAAATGTTCTAAACTGAAGCAGAAACTTTGATACAACTAAGTTTTGTTTTTGAATTATTACAAGTGGAGATGGTCCCAAGAGAATAGTTTTAGAAGAAGTTAGAGAACATTGCCAACTGCAAGAAAGAGTGACTCTTCCTGGGGCTGTAAAGCACCAAAATGTCCGAGATGTAAATATGTTCTTCCATTTATTTCATAAGGACTTTTATTTTAAATAAAGTTTTTATTATGATTATTCTTTAATGTTATAGCTTTTTATTATGGTTTATAGTTTATAATTTAATTTCTTGTTTAAAATAAGTTATATATTCATTTCACTCAAAATATGAAGTTATTTTATTCTACATATAATGTTCAATTTATGACAAATGTTACTTGATTCTGATTGATGGTTTGGTTTCTAGAGTGATTGTTGTACATTAAGGTAGTCATATTTATTAGCAAAGTTTTAAATGCATTTTGCAAATGTATGTTTTCTTCTTTTGCATAAGATATTTCTTTTCCAACAATTTTTGTTAAACTTTTTTGTTATTTCTCAGGGTTTGTAAAAACCCAACCCGCCCGGGTTTTATTGAAAAAACCCGAGGAAAATTGTGTTTTTTTATTTAGTGCTCACAAACTTTAAAATTTTACTGTGAAAATATTTTTAATTATTAAATAGTATTGTATAAGCTTAAAAATAGAAATAAATCCAAAAAGTTTATATAAAATATATATATAATAAAATTAAAATAAGTTTATATAATGCAATATCTCTAATACATGTTTGAATCTTTATTGTTAAATGCATAATGTTTCACAATTTTTAACTGAAGCACTATAAAATATAAATTCAACAGTAATATAAAGGGAACAAGTTTATTAATCTCTTTTGTTTTTTCACACATCTATTTACAAAATTTATTACGCATATATATATATATACAAATTTTATACATATATATAGGGGAGTGTCGGATACCCCCGCCCACTGTCAATTTCATATGTATAGAATATTTTTTCAAGTCAATGGGCCATCGGACATTAATTGTTGTATTGAAAAAAAATTATTTTCAAAGTTTCAAGTATTTATGCAGCTACATGGTAAACAATAGTTTTGAAAATATGTTGAATACAGTGGTCAAATTTTTTAAATTTCTATTTTTTTAAGTTAAACTACTCTTTTTTTGGTTTATTCTTTTTGCATTATTTAATTAGATGATAAAACAATAGAAACATACAAAAATATTGATTATTACTCAATATTATACAGAAATATAAGCAATACTCCTTAAGTGGGCGGGGCTACCCGACTCTCCCCTATATTTATTAAAAAATTTTGATCAATAAATATTTATAATTAGTAAAAACTAAAATTTCATCTGACTTTTACCTTTAATAAAATGAAACTGAAATAAATACTTAATGATCTTCCATGTTTTTATAATACGATTAATAGAAAGTGAAATTAAAATTACGTATAATTGTAAAGAGTATCAGTTACTTGTCCAATTTTCCATATATTTAACCTTAGAAAAACTGCATTTTTAGATAACTTTATGATTTGAAAAAACAAATTAATCTATAAAATTATAAAAAAGCATATATTAAAAGTTATAGCTAATTTTTTAAAACCAGAAAATAAAACTTTAACTTTGTTAATTATTGTTTAATGTATAATTTAATAGAATTTTTTTTTCGTTTGTTTTTAATTTTTTTAAACATGATTAAAAGAAACAAAATAAATTATATTCGAATGAAATCTTAAAAATTATATTTAAAAAATTTTAGAAGTAATATATTATTCTACACATTAAACTATTATAATATAATAACTATTAAATATATCAGAATAGTTATATATATATAACTATTAAATATAATATTTAACTGTTTTTTTCAATGGTGATAAACTTTTTCCAAATAGTTAAAAATTGTCAGCAAATGTTAAGAGTTAACTTAAAAAAAGGTAAATTTTTATTAATTATTATTATTATCATAAAGCAGATTCAAAGTGTCTACATTTCTCTCTTAGATGGTGATACACTTTTGCAAGCTTTATCCATTTTGATGTTCAAGAGCAATCTCTTGATATTTATGGTAATTCTCAAAAGTTTTTACGCAGTCACAATATGAACTCTATCTAGTATTATTTGGTATTTGGGGCATTAAGCATTTTTTTTTTCATTTGCTCATCCATGTACTTGATGTACATTTTTAAAATATTTGTTAACTTCCATGATGTGTCTAATGATAGTATTAGGAGATACTTATTTTTCAACCAAATTTAAAAAATCCACTTTGTGAAAAAACCCACCAAGTTTAGGTTTATTCTTTTTATTTGTTTATTTAATTATTTTTAAAGGAAACTTTTTCATCAAAAAGTCTCTAAAATTTCAATTTTAAAAGTTAAAGTTTCAATTTTTTTTGTTGTTGAAAATTTTTTAAAAATAAAAGGTTTATAAAAATTGTTTTATCAGGTTTAAAAAAGTGATTTCAAAGTCGACCCTTTTATTGCTGGCTAAATAGAAATATCGGATTTCCCAATAACCCCCGAGCATCCGCTTTTTACGAACTTTCAGCAGCAAGTTTCCCCCCTACAAAAAATTGGTTTCCCCTATGTTATTCAAGTCTACGCACAAGAAAAGTATTTCATATAATGAAGATTTTACAAGGTTGCCACTCCACAGGGAAAACCTGGAAAATACAGAATGTTTAAAAATCACCTAAAGTAACAGGGAAAAATACAGGGAATTTTGAGTTTTTCTTATTTTCATCTTTCAAAAAATGGTAACCACTCAAAGTGCAATCTGTGAGATATTTAAGGATGATATTGCAGCTATATTAAACTGATTTATTTATTATAGCATTATTTAAGTTTTTTTAGCTATTCCTTTTTTACTCTTAAGTTTTTTCAGCAAATGTAACTAGTATAGTTTACCCAATACAGCTCATACAAGATCTCAGTGATTCTGTTTTTCCTCTTAATATATTGCGTATAATATGTACAGGAAAACACAGGAAGTTTTTTTTTTCCAGATTTGGGTGGCAACCCTGTTTTAATATAATTTTTCTCGGGGACACAAGTCTCGGAGGGGTAATGAAGTTTAAGAAGATTTATACATTTTCCTTTTAATTTTAATCATATATATTATTATACCACTTAATTTTATGGTGTGCTGACAATATACGTGAAAATTTTTTTCTTTTTTATTATTTGTTTCTTTTTTATTATTTTTCTATTTTTTTAAAAATTATATTTTAGAATTTGGGAGGAAAAATTAAAATCAAATGCAAGTTATTGAGATCATTTTAGAGAACAATCGAGCAATTAATTCACCTTTTTTTTTACACGTGATATAAAAATTTAAGAATTATTAAATAGATATTATGTAATAATACTATTATAATTTGAAAAACCTGAAATAAAATGTTAAAAAAAAAAAAAAAAACTGACAATTGTATCAGAAATAATTGGTTATGTTAATTCTGATGTTTCAAAAAATTACAAATTGTACAGCCTAAAGTTTTTTTAACAAAAATTTGTTAATTTAAATATACAAGTGAAATAAGCAGAATAAAATTTTATTATATTAAAATATCTTCTGTTTTACATATACTTGTTCTGTAATTCCTTTTAATTTGTTTAGTTGTTCTTGGAAAGCTGAAAAAATGTTTATTATGTTCTTTCTATTTTAAAGAAGAAATGTTTGATGAAAATCTAGAAAAGAAGCACACTTAAGAGACTTTTTGTTTGTTTAAAAAAACAAGACATACTATTATAGTTTTTTCTTTTTTTGTTTTCAGTTTTTTATTATACACGATTATATAACATATATTTCAAAAATATTTTACATTCTTCAAAATAAACAAAAGCATTAAGTATACCAAAAATACCAATGATCATTAAAATGAGAAAATATTTTCAAATAGTTTATTTTTAGCCTTCATGACTTTCATTATATATAGTTTAAGCTTTGCTATATATTTAAGAAAAATTATTATTTTTATGAAACGTTTTGAAAACTAAAGGGAAATTTTTTTTTCTTCTAAATTTATAAGATTAATATTTTAGAAATAAAATAAATTTTAATTTAAATAATTAGAAGGTAGAAAATAATAATTAGTAGGTATTAGAAGGTAGCAGTAAAAAAGAAAATTATTTGATTTACAAATGCTGTTACAAATTATGCTGGAAAATTACATGTTCAAGAGAATGCACCATAACATATTTTTTGCACCCGCTCTATGATTTTTTTTGCCATATTTGACATGTACATAACGTAAGTCGAATTGCTGACTTTCTGTGCATTAAAACTCTATAACATACTTCTGATATTTTTTGATAAAAATAATAATTTTCTTCATGCTGTTATGTGAAAACTGTAACACTAATTTTCTTTATGCTGTTTCATAAAATCTGTTACGCTACTTTCTATTTTGTCATATATTGGTTTCTAAAAATTGCTCCCATCTTTTCAAAATTTTAAATCTTTATATACTAATCTCACATAATATTATCAATTTTTTTTATTTTTTATTACTGTGAAATGAATAAAAAAAATAGTAATCTCTGTTTAGGTTCTTGTGAAAGGTGATGTCTATCTGAATGCATCACTTACAGAAGCATTTTGTATTGCAATTTTAGAAGCAGCTTGTTGTGGGTATTTAATATTTTACTGTTAATACAATTATTATTATTTTTTTATACTATACCCTTTGTAGAGTTAAATATTTTAGTAATGTTATGTTAAAATATTTTTGAGATTTATTTATAAACAGAAATTTCTTTAGCTTATTATTTTGTTTTATAAGATCAGTTTTTTTATGACAAGGTGGGGGTATTTTCAAAATTTGACCTGTAACAAAAAATTGATCATAAATGTGATTTTCTGTGCATTCTAATTACAGAACTTATAAATTCTTTGTTTATGACTACAATTAAATTTGTTGAGAGATAATCAAATACAGAACACAGAAGAGAAAATAGCTCCTCTGCATTTAACTTTCTTCTTGACCTCACTCTAACTTTAACTGTTATCCACATTTATGTAAACAAAGCACGTGATTAGTATCTTTCTTTTTTGTAGTTATCAGATAGCCTAACAAATCATCTATATATTTATTTCTCTTAAATTGCACCCAATATGTGGGTATTTCTCTATCTAAATTGGCAATACTATTGTCATTTATAAGTAGTTCATTTTATTAGGTTGTAATGATTTAAGTAGTGTTAAATATAATTAGTTATATGTTAAGTATTTGTTTAAATTAATTTTGTTAGGCAGTCTTAAGTGATAGTTATACGCTTAGTATTTATTGAGAATAATTTTTTAATTTTATAGAAATAAAAACTTAGTTGCAAAGTAATTATTTAGATTTATTTTTTATCCTTTTTGAAATGGCTGCATACTGTCATATCAAGTATTTTCAAGCAAAAAGTGAAGAAGCACAAAAAAGAGCTTTTCTTTCGTATCTCACGACAGAGATGGAAATATCATGAATTTATATATTTCTGGGTTATTTAATGGCAGATTTCAAGTTATTAAAATTCAATGCATGTTATAAAATTCAGTAACTTAGAAAATATCGTGATCATCTCTTGAAAATGATTAAAACCACAGGAAGCAGGGTTGGGGTTTTAGACATGACACATGGGCTTTACAGCCTTATAATGACTAAAACTGTCCTATACTATCTTAAAGTGTCCAAAACATTGGTAAAAGGTAAAAATTCTATATGTGTAACCACTGTACACATAATTACATACATTAATTAATATTTGATAATTTTTATACAATTTGCTTTAACTTATTAAAGGAAAATATAACATAATAGGAAAAGATTTATAACTTTTGAAGCTCTATAATTCATTGAACAACAAAAGTGAATACTTTATCCTTTAAATATGAATAAATATGCTTTTAATTCTGATAAATTTTGTGTTTTGCATAAGGATAAATAAATGCAATATAAAATAATAATAAAACTTTTTTAATAAAACAAAAACTTGTCTGTTTCTTGTTCCAACCTTTTATTTTGCACAATATTTTTTTTAAAATTATGACATACTGTGAATAAAAGGGTTCTGGACAGTTTTAGATAAAAGGGGTTTTGGGCAGGACAGTTTAAACAGTGGATTAATCCATTCTGTTCTAAATCTTGCCAACTCTGACAGGAAGTAGGTGAGAAAATGGTTTCCCAATTATATTTAAAAACTAATGCTTTTAGTGATATATATATATTAGTCTTATAAAGGGGTAAACAATTTATTTTAACTCATCAATTTCCAACAATTTATGTTTCAAATTTTTTAGCGATTGCTATATTATATAATTTCATACCTATGATTTACCTTGTTTAGACTTCAAGTTGTAAGCACTAGTGTTGGTGGCGTGCCTGAAGTTTTGCCCCCTGAACTTGTTTGGTTAACTGAACCAACTGTGAATGGTAAATATAAGTTTGACTGCCTCAATTTGAATATTTAAACAAAAAACTCAGTACATTTTGAACATTGTGGACAACTGATAGTGTGTTATACATTGTTGAAATCACACGCTCAGATTTACTGAAGCAAGTACATCAGCTCCTTTTAATGTAAATTTTACAATAGGTAGAATAATAATGCAATAATACATTACAAAATAAATTTTTTTATTTCTTTGTTATCACTATTCTCTGAAGTACTCAAAATGCATTGTCTTTTGCACTCTACAGGAACAATGTAGTCAATAATATTATCACATGGGTTTGTGATTATGCTCATAGATTTTCCTTTTCAATTCATTCTATCTTTTAGGGGATGCACCAAATTTAAAAAAGTTAAACAGTTTTTCACTTACTTTTTGCGTTGCTTCGTCTAATCATTTTGAATCACATAATTATTATCAATGAGAAACACCTACGCAAGAATGCGTCTGATGACTTTGCAAACTGCAATAAATGTGACTGAATTATAAGAAAAAGATGCTTTACATAACAAATACAAGAAGCGCTATCGTGCGGCTTGGTATTTCTCGCCATAAAATAAAACAAGCGCTGTCACTCTGCTTGAGTCTTTTCCTACTCATTTAGGGAAAGCACGTTTGCACTGTTCAGAATTCTTCATCAGTGTTTTCTCAATACCCCCCTGGGACTCAAACGGTTAAGAATATTATTATTTTCATATGCTTAATTTATTTTTTCATACAGACAATTATACACAAAAAAAATCACATTTATAATATTATATAAAAGTTATTATTAGTTTATTCTTCATATAATTTTAGTTAGAAAGTTTATCAGAACTTTCATTTCTATAAAGTGCAGAAAAAAAACTTAACAAAGTTATTACATCATAGAGTAGCAGCAACTAATTTCTTTCTAATTTGCATGTTCATTGCTTTCCACTTTAATTATAAAATAATTTATATTATATCTATTAGTTCAAATATTGTTGTTTTGGCTTTTTTACAATATGACAATCTATTTAAAAAAAATTTATTTTTTATTAAAAACTAATTTAACATTTATTGCTAAATATCAATGAAATTTTTTTTAAATATTAAGAATCTGGTATTTCATTGACATAATGTGTTAATTAACAACAAGAGTTTCCTACAATGATTTTTCAGTATTTTTAACATTTATCTTTGATATGACAATAATTGTAGCAGCAGAAAGAAAAAAGGGGGAAAAAAGTGCATGAGGGGTTCATTATATTTCTTAGCTGCTATCAAATTATAATTTTTAATGTTATATGCTTGTCTAGTTTATTCTTCATATAATTTTAGTTAGAAAGTTTATCAGAACTTTCATTTCTATAAAGTGCAGAAAAAAAACTTAACAAAGTTATTACATCATAGAGTAGCAGCAACTAATTTCTTTCTAATTTGCATGTTCATTGCTTTCCACTTTAATTATAAAATAATTTATATTATATCTATTAGTTCAAATATTGTTGTTTTGGCTTTTTTACAATCTGAAACCAAAAATCTGCTATTTTAGAGTTGGTTAGGGCAACAAAACGATAGAGTGAAATCGTTTGGTTGCTCGGTACGCAAAAAGTTTGAACTCTGTAAAGCAATCGCTTTGGCGGGAGTAGGACTTACGACCCGTTGTCGAAAATTTCAAAAATGTTTGCGCCTCTGCATTGTTTTAAAAGGTGGCCACTTTGAAACCAATTAAATTTATTTATTAGTAAAAGTCTGCGCTTATTATTATTTGTTATATTTTGTTAATTTGTGTATTTCGTTTCATAAATTTATATTGAAAATAATTTAAGCAGATTTTTTTACCCTCACTTTGTTGTAAAAGTATTTTATAGCATATTTTATGTGTATTAGTTTAACTAAACTAAAATATTAATAATGTTAATTTTACAGTTCTGCAATGATAAATTAATTATAACATAAATTTATATACCTGTTACTGTAGTTTATAATCTGTTATAATAAATTAATACTTACACAGTAAATTTGTTAAAAGTCAGATGTATTTGTTGCTTCCCTCATTTGTCTAAAAATATCAAATGTAAATAAATAAAAGATGAAAAAAATAATATGTTCACAAGAAATATTTTATGACTATTTTGCCAAAAAATTTTACTGATATTTGTGGCTGCTGGGTCATAATCAAGAGTCTGGGACTTTTCTTTATTAAATAGTTAAACTACCATTATCCATATTTTTATTTCAAAAAAAAAAAAAAAAAACATTATTTGAATGTCGTGTTCCTTTAAACAGGTTTGATAAAAGGTTTGGAGCAAGCTATGGATGCTAGGATAAACAATAAAGTAGTCCCTAAAGATGTTGCCTATAAAAAACTGTCAAAAATGTATAAGTGGGATGATGTTGCTTTCAGGGTCGAAAAGGTTTACCATCAAGTTACCAATGAGCCCGTTGATACCCTCTCTTGTCGGTTGAAAAAGTAAGACTGAAAATGTTATGTTTTTTAATCAAATAATCATGATTACTTTATTCTTGTTTTTAAAAAAATTTCCATGCCAGATAAAAAACAAATAAAATATTATTTAATAAATAAAAAATGAGTTTGGAGATAATGTATTCTGATATAAATTAATCTAAGTAGAATTATTGAATGAATATTATGCTTTTTAAATTTATTTAATCTTTATTAGATTATTTTAAAAAACGTAATTTATGCATATACATGTTGAAAGCTTACATTAAAAATCAGAAAGGTCAAAAGTGATGAACTTTTTTAAATCCTTTTTAGCTCTGTAGGACATAAAAAAGAATATTTTATGCCCTATACATCTAGAAAGGTTTAAAGAAATAAATCAAAGACTGGATTTAATGATTTAAGTCATATTTTTTTAAAGTTGAATTTTTGAAGGGATATCAGGTTTTGAATGGTTCAAAGTTATATCTTTTTTAGATTATTTAAAAAAAAATAAAAACATAATGTATGTTTAAGCTTAAGTGTATGTAAATAATAATCACTTGTATCAGAAAAGACAACATTGATTGATATTTTTTATGTATTTTCTACATCAACCCTATTAATAATTTTATAAATTGTGCATAGGAAATTAAAATACACTAATTAGAAACATAACACAAGAAAATATTTTACTAAGTTTAGAAAGTTCTAAATTGACAGATGTTAATTAGTGATATAAATCAAGGAAAAATCTTATTTATAGCATTTAAAATTTACAAGCATTAATTAGTAACATTAAAAAAGAAAATATCTTGTAGATTTTAAATATAATGAATAATAATTTGTAGCTTGAAAGATGATATTTTACTGTAGGGGTGCACAACCTTTTTGAGTGAAGGGCCACATGCTCAGCAGATTGACCAACAAAGAGCCGCATGCCAAAATATTTAGACAAACATATTGACCACAATTGTAGGTAGTGATTGTTCTATAAACATCATTGTTCTAGGCACTAAATTCTTTTTGTCTGTTAACCTTATAATATCTTTGAATAAAATTAAATACTTTTAAGTGATTAAAATTAAAAACTTCAAAAACTGATTACTTAAGGGAAAAAAAACATAATCAGAAAATCAGTTTATCAGAAAAAAATTGAGATAAATTGAAATAATTAAAACCTATGGAAAAATTCTTTTTTTAAAAATCATTTTACATAATACAAAAGTTCATTTAAACATAAGTTTTAACATTAAAAAATTTATTCATGAAATTAGATTTAAAAAATAAATATTCTAGTTATTAAAATAAATGCAAGTTAAATACTTTGATTTAAAGAAAGTTTATAGGGTTAAAAATGATTGAAATTAAAACAAAATCCCTTCAGCAGAAAATAAGATTTAGCATTTAGTAGGGAATGTACTTAAACTTTAAAACATTTATTTTAAATTAATTATAATTGGCAGGGGCTGAGAGAGGGAAGAAAAAGAAAGAAAGAAAACATTAATTTTAAAAGAAATATTTTCCTTAATGATAAAAAAACTATTAGGATACTTGCTTACAACTTTTTATGACAAATATTTTAACACGGCACTTACTATTTACAATTAATACACATATATATTAACAATTAAAACAATTTACATTACTTAACAAAACTTATCTTGATTACATTTTTTTACAGTTAAAATTTAATGATATACAAATCATTTCCCAACATATAATCATAAATGATACAAAGTGGTCTAAGTAGGTAGAAAATGGTTTGAAAAATTTCTTAACGGTTATCCTGAAATTTGCAAAATTTTTAAATATTATGATAATTTTATCTACTTCATCATGTGATAGTTTTTTCAAGCCATTAAATGAAAATTTAATGGTTTTATTTAAAGACTGCTCTGTAATTTTGACTGGCCAAATTCATTCTGCAAAACAGTCTTTAGACAGAAGCTGTTCTTGTTGGTAGAATTAAACTTGGAGCAAATAACTTAATCAGTTTTGGAAACTGTTCTAGATGGTGTTATTTCTTCCTGTCCTGATTTTTAAATCATGTGAATATAAATAGCGGTGTGTACTAACACATCTCTATTTATTCTACAACTCGTTATTGTTATTTTTAAATTGGCTGCTGGTTATTTTTAAATTGCTTAAATACGAATCGCTATGTGTAATTTTTAAATTGCGAAAAGTCGACTAACAACGTATATATTTTACAATGCGTGAATATGAATCGCCGTGTATGGTTTTCAAATCTCGTTAAGATTAATATGATTATTTTACGGCTATACGATGTGCAATTTTAAGATCGCGTAAATACGAATTACAATATGTGACTTTTAAATTACGAGATGAATCAAAACGTATTGTTTTTAAAACGCGTAAATAAGAATCGCGATATGTAATTTTTAAATAATGTGACAACAAAAAGAATAGGTTGTTGTGTGTGGTACTAAAGAAACATGCACGTGTTTTGAATAATTTTTTTGCAAAAGGGACCGCGTTTAATATAAATGTACGCATGTCGTTTTTTTTATTTTTCCTCTTCAGGAAGGTGTCGATGTTTTTGCTAAGTTACGTTGTAACTTTTTAAGTTGCAAAAAAAATTTAAAACCAAATCGAGTTTCATGAGTTGTAATGTTGTGTAAAAATATCAGGATATTCTAAATCACAAGTAAAAATGCAGCAATATAACAGGAAAAAAAAAACGTTCAAGAAACCTCTTAATTAAAATCGGCACAAATAGAGCACGTAAAAAAATTATTTTAATGCGCGATTCATAACTCGCGTGCTGTCAAATTATAGTGTTAAAAATATCAGAATTTTTTTAAATCGTGGAGAAAAGCGTAATAATAACTATCAAAAAAATTATCAGAATCGCTTTATATTTACGAAGAAATGGGCGTAAATAAAGCACGTCAAAAGTTTATGCATTTAAATGCGGAGTTTGAAATTAGAGTATAAAAAATATCGGGACTTTTAAAATTTAATAGAAATAAATGTAGCAATAAATGCCAAAATAACGATTGAAAAATGATTTGATTTGCGATAAAATCGGTACAAACAAACCACGTCAAAAAATGGTTATTTAAATGAGCGATTCTTTACTCGCGATTTGTAAACATATCGTGCTAAATTATCGAAATTTTAAAAACCATGCGGAAATGCGTAGTATTAACTGTCGGAAAAAGGATCAAAAGTCATTAGATTTTCCATGAAATTTGTACAACTAAAGCGTTTTATAGCTTTCAAAAATCGCGATTTCAGAAACTATGGGAAAATGGGTAGCAATAACTACCGAAAAGTCATTGGATTTACGAGGAAATCAACACACACTAAGAGCGTCAAAAGTGATAAATAAAATTTGAGATTCGTATATCGTAATAATGACGTATTAAAAAAGTTGGGATTTTCAAAACTATGCGTAGATCCGTAGCATTAAACTACAAGGATTGAGATTAGGTGCGTCAAAAAATGTTTTCATCAAAAAAATTAATAAATAAAAATTACATTTAAAAAAGAAATTTGATTATATTCTCGATATTTCATATATACGCGATTTAATATCGATACTAATATTTTCATATATACTCGAAGGAAAAAAAAACACCTCATCTTTGATACTAATTCATTCTGAGTCTAAATACAAACTCAAGATAGAAGAAAAGCATATAATCTATACGGTAAAAGTAATATAAAAGTATATAAAAATAAGGTAAAAAGTATATTAAAATACGGTAAAAGTTTAATGTAACCGGCATGTTATGATATAAGAAATTGGTTCTTACGACTAGTCCCCCAGTTGCTGTCAACATGCTAATATTAAAAATATAAAAAATTTTATGTTTATAATGAGTTAAAAATTGTTAACCTTTCACTATAGTAACAATTTTTCTTGTTGTTTAGGGAAATACATTTTCCTGCTGTTTAAATGAATAAAATTATTTGTTTAATAAATTAAAGGGCATAATGGAAGATGTTTTAATTTAGGTCTGTTCTAAATATTTATGTTAATAAAGCAAATATATGTGGGAAATATATGTGGCCAACATATCTTCCTCCTTACAAAAGCTATTGAGAAGCGTTTCTTTGCTATTTTAAATCATTTGATTCATTCATACACTTCAAATGGATGCGCCTTTAAATGTTTACATACCTACCATTATTTAACTTCTTACTAACTAACTATTGTACTCAACATTTAGTGTTATGAATGATGTCTAAAACTATAGCTCACTATTACACTTAAGTCTTTTTTTATTTCTATTTTAATATTTAATATGTGTAATTGCTCATATCATGTTACGTAAAAAAAGACTCTTTTGAAGTGTATGAATAAATGTTTTAATTTGTTCATACACTTCAAATCGATGTGCCTTTAGGTGTCTATATACCTATCAGGGCCCTTTATTTAACTTCTCGCCAGTATTTGGTAGACTTAGTAACTACTTTTTCCTCAAACCTAATGAGTCTGTGACCAATATCAAGTAGTCTTTTCCATTTAATAGCCACTTTGCCAACTTTTTTTTGATTGGATTAAATTAAATTTTTAATAAAATCTGTATCAGAAACAATCTAGAGCTATAAAAAGTTAAACAATGAAAATAATAAAAATATGTGACAACATTTAGTTAAACATACTGACTTAAAAGAACTTTCTTTCTACATTGATGTACTTTTATCACGATTAAAAAAAAAATGGAAAAAATGATTGGTTGTTTATTTAATTGGAAGTGGCCACTTTTTTGTTTTGTTTACTCGCCATGTGACGAGTGGTCCTTTCTTTCCTTTCATAGATTTTGGCTTCCAAGATATGTAGCTGGAGCTTTCTTTATGCTTTTACAAGCCATAGAACATTTAGTATATCTCTTTCTCTCATGGTATATACCACCAGATGTAAGTAATCCACATCTAAAATTTTCAAAAATAATTTTACTTTTCAAACATACTTTTTCATACAACATATTAAACTTTGAAAGAGTTAATAGATTATCTTTTTGAGTAATTTGAGAATTTATTTTTATTAATTAATATGGCTAAAATTGTCAAACCTCTCCTCCAAGGTTAAGCCAGGTACAGGAATTATCTCTTTTAGGTCCAATCTCGGTCTTAAAAATATATATCACGGTTCCCATGGGTCAGGGAAAACCTGGAATTGTCAGGAAATTTTATTTTGACTCTAAAAAGTAGTGAATAGTCTTCCAAAAAACCTGGAAAGTTCCTAAATTACACCTATATAAACCAGATGTTTTTTTTGTAGGTCATTAAGGCACTGAGGGTGCATTGTTCTTATTTTCCAATGGCGCCATCTATGCCCAATAATTCAACTTCTGTCGCAGTTATACGATGGACCTGTTTATAGAGCAACAACAGTCATACATTCACAGATCATAATTTTGATCACTCTCCAATCCAGTACTCCCAGAGGTATAATTTGCTGTGGGAACGTGGAGGGATTTGTGATCCGACAAATTTAACATGCAAAAGCCACCATTTACTACACGGGGATATAAACCAGATAATCAGCTAATTCCAAATAACCAGTTTTAGAATTGTAAGCATTAGCAATCAGTTATTGACTCTGCTGCATTTTGCAAGATATTCTCAATTTCGGGCTTCCTTTTCCACCCTCTGATATCAAACCAAAAAATTTCTTGATCATTTTATAATGGATAGTATAATCAAGAAAAGAGTTCTTTGTCAGAAACTGGTTATTTTATCATGATCATGTAAAGTATTTGAAAATTATTTTGTTTATGTATGTAGTGCTTCAAAATATTTCTTGGAGGCTTAAAAAGTGCTTATTTTTTCTTGAAAGATTTGGTTACTCACCCTGATGAATAATTATTTAATAGTTAGCAATAATTAATTAGTAAATTTGAGGCCACCTTTTTAAACCAAGAAATTTCAACTTAGTTTGTGAAAATCCTATCATTTGAACAAAAGTTATTTAGAGTGATGTCTTTTTTATTTTGTGCTTTGTACTTACCCTTATTTGTCATAACTGGGGTAGCTTTTTATTTTTCCTTGAATTCTTGAAAATATTATGTCTTACTTTAATTCTTGAAAATATTATGTGAATTACATACCTAATTAATATGATTCGAAATAACTCTTTCAGTTCTGACCTTATTGTTTTTAATGGTTCCAACAGACAAAAAAATTCAAACTTAAGGGGTTGTAAACTAATATTTAGCCAGAGAAAAAATAAAAATGTTTTAGGAATCATACAAATTGCTACAGAGGAAAGCGGATGTACATAGCATTAAAACGTATTTAATTGCCAGTTGAAGCTTGAAGGTGTTTTGAATTATCATGTGTTTTCTTCAGCAATCAAGCAAGTTTTTATGTTTTTGTTTTGTATACCCTCTTTCACCAGTAAATATTTCTAAAACGTTTTTTGTTCTTTTCTTGTGTAAATATTAATTTGCAACCATTTATGTGTGTACTTTTTTTCTCTTCATTTTTAACAAGGATTCTAAAAATATACATAGAAGGCAGTAATAACAGAACACCCTGTAGTTTCTACATGAAATTGACCTATTTTGAATGAAATGTTGAATAATTTGTTATATTTAATTTATGAAATAGAAAAAAAATGTATATTTAAATAACTTTTAAATGTACTTAAGAGAAATAATTTGATTTCCATAATGTTTCCAATGTTAGGAAGGCACACGACTATCCGGCTTGTTGTGGAAAATGAAAAAATATGAGGAATGCCTATGCGGTTATATTTTGACTCTTCACATTTACATGGCTTATTAATAAATATTAAGTTATTTTGGCACAAATCATTTATCTTAAAAGTGTTTTTAATTGCATGGGAGAGATAGTAGAAAGGCCATCTTTGTGTCCTATCTGGCTATTTTGTTACCCTGCTAGCCCTTCGCCACATTAAACCGGATAGTCAAGAGCTTTCTTCATACTGTATAATATTTTTATGTCCGATTAAATTACTTGGAAATAAAGGAACTAATATATTTTTTTATTTAATATTATCCAGTTGGAAAATTATTAGATGCAATATTGATACAATTTTTTTTTTTTTTGCATCATTGGATTTATTTAATTTTAAAAGAAAAATTTGTAATTTAGTAGTGTTCAATTTGACTCAACTACTGTTTTATTTTAAATATTAAGTTATTCGGTAATCTGCATTTTAGACAAAAGGTTGCTAATAAAACAATATTTAATAATAGCAATGAATTAAAAAAAATTTAATTCAATTTTCCCTTCATAATTTTTAATAATCGATCTTTCTTTTAATAGATTTCTAAATTAAGATTTATAGGTATATGAATATGTTTAGTACTCACCATCTGGTGGGGATGAAATTCGTTGGTGAATTTTTTATTCTGGACCCAGCTTGAAGTGCATGTTTAAGAAGATGGACGTAGCATGCGATTCCCTTTTACAAATTTTCCTTGTGAAAATTGTTCTTTTTTTAAGAATTAATTATTGAATCCAAATGTGATGTTGTCCATTTGTCTAAATTACTTTGTTTTAAATTAGTTTTTTTGAAAATATCTTAAAAGGTAACAATTTCTCTTAGAATTTTGTAAAGGGTCCTGTAAATTTATAAAAGTGGTATTAAGCATACATTATACACATTAAAGTTTTTAAAAACCATTTATTTTTTTAGTATTCTGAGTACAAAGAGATAACACAATTGCATCCGTGGTGATATACCCAGTCACCCCGATACTGTAGTTTGGGACTTAGTAGTCTCTGAATATGAAGAGATATCAGTAAAGTTGCATTAGTTAGAGCATTTCTTTTTGTGACATATTCCAAGACATTCGTTGTTTTCTATAATGATTTTCCTCAGTTTTGTGAAGTGAATTACAAAAATTTAAAATTATTAACGAAATGCCAGTTTGCGTGGTTGCAACTTGCAAAAATTCTGATAGAAACACAAAAGGAAAAAATATACTTTTCCACGTATTTCCTAAAGTAAATGTACAACTATGTAAAGAATGGATTCGATGTTGCAAACGAAATGACCCAGTTAATATAAAACAGCAATACATTTATTCTATCTTTTAAGAACTTTTATAAGAGTTCACAATTTAAATAGAAACCGTCTCATTACTTTAAAAAGAAAGGCAGGTGAAAAAATTAAAAAAAGAATAAAGTCAAAGAGAATTAAAACTTAAATGAAAAGTATCCATAAGCCATTGTAAAATTTCTAATATTATTATGCGCCTAAATTATTATTTTGTTTCAGTAATTAGTGTTTAAGGTTGGAGTTTCCTAAGGATTAAGTATGAACAAATTGCCATTAACAGCATATTTTAAAATCAGTATTCTAAATTTTACTCAATTGTTCTCAAACAATATGTAGCTAAAAAAGTGTTGATATCTACTTTAATTTTTTTAAATAATAAAAGTTGAAACTGAACATTTTAAAATAAGGTATTTATAATGTCATTTACGACAACTAGTAAAATATTTTTTTTTTTTTATATTATGGCCACACAAGAAAATTTTTGAACGAAAATAATGTGTTTATTGTATAAAGTTTGAAAGCTAATATCACGAAAAAGTCGAACTTGTTTTTAGAGAGAGAATGATGCTAAGTTTTCTCATTATCTTTGCTTGAGATCTCCGCGATTTGTGTGCGGCGTGACGTCATGAAGAATCGTATCTTCAGCCCTCAGAGAGGAATGAACCAGCCCATCTCTCTTTTCTTTAGCCCTGGATAAACCCAGTCACCCTGACCCTGAAGTTCAGGACTTAATATAATATACTGTATTATTTTAGTTCTCTGAATACGAAAAGATATCAGTAAAATTGCACCCGTGGCGATATACCTCTCACGGTCAGCTCGTTAGTAAGGGGACTCTAACCCATGATCCGTCTTCCACTGGGCATTTTTAGCGGAGCCCATTTTCTTAATTACGCATTTTGACCTGCATCATGTTTAAACATACTTTTTGAGCTGTGTCCAGATTAAAAAGCACTGGCAATCTGTTTTTGTATTTTATTTGCAATGTTATGCCATAACTAATTTTGTTTTTAAATTTTTCAGACAATTGATACAGCTTATCAGTTAATCTGATCTGATGTTGCTGCATAAACACTTGTGTATCTTCAGATTCATCAGCAAAGCAACATTTTATAGATATGAATTTTTGTAATATAATTAATGTTAAAACTTATTGATACTGTTAAACTATTTCATTGAATGTATTTGTAAAAAAAATAAATGTTTAAACTGCTTGTCTTTCTTTTTAAGAAAAATCTTTTAATAGTTTTGATTCCTTGTTAAATATAATATATGTGCATGCTCACTTAAGTTATATTTTGTCAATTTTTATATACTTTTGCACATTGAGATTTATTTGAAACTGATTTCCAAGAGAATAAGAAATTTATTTTCTGAAAATTTCTAGAGATTTAAATTTGTCAAAATACCCTAAAATGTGTAAATATTTTGAGTATATAAATTATAATTTTCATTGCATCCAGTTATCGTTACACGTAAAAATGCCAACTGGCAGGGGACGGGTTCCATGTCTTGACCCTCCCCCTTTCCCTCTTCACAGTTGTATAGGAATGTACAATATTTTCTCCTTTCTTAATATTTTATGCATTTAATTGTCAAAAATATTTTTTTTAAATTTCCAGGGTGCTTTCTTTCAGATCAATGTAGTTTTTAGTTCCATTTAGTTTAGTAACTTAAAAGTTTTTAATATATTTGAAAATCAAGATAGAAATTAACTTATATATTAACAGAAATTAACTTTTATTTTCCTATAAGTCTCCACACGGTTAATGCAGAAAGCATGTACGAGAGTGACCATAGGTAGAGATTGAGCAAATAAAAAAGATTTTTTACCTTTATTATTCACACCTGCTTGGGTTGGCCCCCCTTCGCGGATTTACTGCGGCTCATTTTTGCATCAGCTAACTAATACTAACTTTTAACAAATTACTAACCACTAATTATTTTGTTTACGTAGATAAAAAAAAAAAAAGATTCTTCCTAACGGATTAATGAATTGAACTGTTTGCTTACGTTGTTACATGTTTGCATTATACCTGTTTTGTGTTGTCCTTTCTCTCTTCTTTACTTTCACTATTATCTAACTTCTTAAAATTATTCCAAGATCGAAAAGGAATATATAAGAAAAAAAGGATGAAAAGAAATAAGAGAATTCTTCGATGCCCGCTCCACGTATGACTTCCCTGTCACCTTTTTAAAATACTGAGACGGGACACTATCTTATACCACCCTATGAGTTTTCTCTAGCCCCAACCTAAACAGATGGTTTTAGTAGAAAATTTCATATAGAAAATATAAACAATTCATATAAATTTCTGATTAGAATTGTACTTAAATTATTTTACTATTAAGAGCGATGTTTAATTACAAAATTAAGATAAGGGAGTATAATAATAGGAAGTACATAAATTATCTGAAAATCGAGAAATTAATGTATAGAAAAAAAAGGATTAATAAATTAAATTTCGTATCACCAATTTCTAACTCTAATTGTACTTTAATTATTCTACTATTAAGAGAGAGGTTAATTGCAAAATAAAGGTTAGGGAGTATAATAATAGAAAAAAAAACACATAAATTATCCGAAAAAATTATGTATAGGAAAAAAGAGAATTCTTCGATGCCTTCTCCACATAGGACTTCCCTATCCCAACTTAAAAAAAATGAGACGGGACACCCTCTTACATCGCCCTATGAGTTTTCCCTAACCTCTATCTAAACAGATGAGATGGGAAAAATACAGACAACACAGATGCTTTTAGTAGAAAATTTTCATAAAGTCTTTTTAAAATCGTAATTATAATAAACCTTTTAGTAAAAAAATTTTTGAAGATTCTCAACTATTGAGACAATTTTGTGTTATAAATATTGTGCAATAGTTGCTGTAATACATATAATTATAGAGTTTTTAAGTAATGGAATATAGCGCCTTATAGATTCGAGTGTTAAATACGAATAATAGTTTAATTCTTTTTGTATATCAGATCTTAAATTCTTAAGATTTGTGGGGAAAAAATTAGTTATTAACTTAGCTTAAATTTTAGATGTGTTTACAGATTTCAAAATACATCCAAATTGCTCATTTCATTATTTGAACTTTTATGTTAATGGTTAAGATATTTTAGAATTTTGTGCTTTTTTATTTAAATAAATGTCATGTTTGCAATATTATGTTTTCATTTGATTTCCCTTCTAATGGAATTCTATCAAGAAAACACATTACATTTTTAAAATTTTTTTTCCCTCCAGTATTAAAGAAACAATTATTATAGAAAATTCTGAGAATAAGGATAACGAAATCATAACTTTTATTGATATTTTAACCTGCTCTAATTTCATCAGTTTTCATAAATCTCATTTAAGTGATACTCGAATCTGTTATCAGTTGAACAGTTTTCGAACCGACTCTGTTTTGATCAATACTCGAACCCGCAATAATTTGATCAGTTTTAAAAAACAAGTCTTCTGACCAATGCTAGAAACCACTAATTTTCTATTTGTACTTGAACCTGCTACAATTTGGTCATTTTTTTAAAAAACAACTATGTTTTCATCGATACTCACACTCACTTCCTTCCTCTCGGTACTTAAGGAAGGTAGTGGGTTCGAGTACCGCTAAAAATGAGTGAGTTCGAGTATTGGTCGATAAGAACTTGATTTGAAAAATGGCCGAATTATAGCAGGTTACGTACCAAAAAGAATGTAGTGAGTTCGAGTATTGATGTAAAAAATTTTATTTAAAAAAATGACCAAACAATAACAAGTTTAAATAACGATAGAAAATAAATAGGATTGAATATAGAATTAAAGATACTGTTTTGAAAACTCATGAATAAATAGGTTCGAGAACTTTTCTAGATTCGTGTACTAGACAGAATACTGGTTTTTTAAAAAAATGATCAAATAATGGTAGGTTTGTGTATCGATAGCAAGTTAATAGGTTCATGTATTGAATCATAATTGTTTCTAAATTTGATCAATAAAGAGTAGGATCCAGTATCAAATGATAGATAAATAGTGGATATCAAATATTGATTTATTGCTAGCATATTCTAGTATTGATAAAATTTTGTGAGTTTGAGAATTAGTTGAAAAGATATAAAGATTGACCGCATTATAGCAGGTTATGCATCAAGAATGAGGTAGTGGGTGCGAGTAACGATAAAAAGAGTATTATTAAAAAAAATGTCCGTTACAGCAGGTTCAAGTAATGATAGAAAATAATTGGGTACGAGGATAGAATTAAAGAGACCGAGTTTGAAAACTGACTATTAAATATGCTTGAATATAAAATGAAATCTAGTGAATTAGAGAACACATCAAAATAGAATGGGGTAGTAAATTAAAGTATTGGTCAGAACACTGATTGCAGAAAACTGATTAAACAATAGTTGGTTCTTGTATCGATAGAAAGTTAATGGGTTCGAGTATGAAATATAAGAGACTGATTTTTACTCGTAAAACTGATCAATTCGATAGACAGATAGTCGATTTGAAATTGGTTAAAAGAAACTATATTTGAAAATTGCTCAAATGATAGTGGTTTCGAGTAGTGAAGAATAGTCAATAGGTTAGAGTATTGAATTGGAGAACTTGCGCGTGCGAGTATCGATAGAAACAGTGTGGGTTCAAGTAGTTATTAAAAATAAAAATAATTTGATTAGAGAAAAATAGATAGTAGGTTCGAGTATTATTCAGCGAAGAGTGGTTTCGAAAAAAAGATTTAATGTTAGTGGTAATAGATATAATTTAGGGAGTGCAAGTATTGGTCGAAGTATATCATTTTAAATATTACCAAATTATAATAGGTTCAAGTACTGATCATGTAAGAAAAAAAAATCGAGTACTGATAGAAATTATAGTATTGGTCAGAAGATGATTTGAAAACGCTATGACAAAATCCTCAGCTCTCGATTGTGAACTAAAAGTAGCTGCTCTACAGACAATTTATACTACGTATCCAAAAAGTAATTGGATGCACATCTATACAGACGGATCGAAAATGCTTGACAACGTTGGTTGACTCTTTGCGGTCTATGCCTCCCTTGGTCCATTGCGGACCAATTTTGATGGAGAACTGGAGGCAATTAGAATTGCAACAGAACAAATCAGGGTTAGATCAATTCAGATTGACAACATAGTTATTTTTTCAGACTCTCTATCAGCCATCCACATAATGTTGCAGAGGCAAATATTATTAACTCCTGCAGAAGAAATATTAATCACCTAGCTTCTTGATAGAAATATTAATCACATAGCTGTTGTTCTGCAGTGGATTCCATCTCATGTAGGAATAAATGGTAACGAATGGGCTGATACATTAGCAAAGAAGGGAAGAGAAATTTTGCAGACAGGTAATGCCAAAGTACCATTTTCATCAATTAAAAGAATTATAAAAAATGTTCTATGATGCAAATTTAGTAGAAGAAATCAAGAATAAGAAATGGAGGTATTCAATTAATAAAATTCCAAACTTCCGTCTGGAGACTGGACATGACTGTCTTGCTAAACATCTATACAGAATCAGTATATATGGCAGTCCTATGTGCAACCAGAATTTTGAGATGGACAAAGATCATTTGCTCAGTTGTTCTTCATTAAATGAAGTTTATTCAGTCGATATTGGCGAGCTAGGGAGTTGATGCAATTGGTATCCAGTGACTGGTAAACTTTTTGCAAGTATTTATTGTTCAATGGTTCAGTTTTTGTTTTATATGCTCCAATCTCATGCATCTTCGATGCATGGGGGCCAATGATGTAAAGTCAAGTGCTTTTGCAAAAAAAAAAAAAAAAATTAAAACTGCTAGTTTGGTGAACCACATCCACTTTTTTTAATACCTAATCCCCCTATTTTTCTGTCTGTAAACGAACTTGCTATTATTTGATCAATTTTCGTATGTCATTTATCTAACCATTATTCAAACTTGCTGTCTATCTCTAATCGATCCATTTTGTTTCGAATAAAACTGAAATGTCCTATGTTTCTATCGGCAATTATTTCAGCCATATGTATATGCAATTAATTTAGTTTTCAAAACTAGTCACGGCAATTTACTAGCTTCAATTGACTTAAATCACTTGAATTTATTCAATGCTGTTATCCATTATTTCCCGCTAGGAACTTGCCCATGTTCTAATTTAGCCTATAATTTTAGAGCTAGCTTGCCATGTATAATTAGACATTATACAACACCAATATTATATCAAGATTGGTCCACTTACCCGTTAAAATTTGACGAGTTTTAATAACTGAGTTGTCGCGAAAAATTTGAACACTACGCGTAACCACTAGTATATGATCAGAATACTCCAATATCATTCCTGCACTTGTCTAACATACTCACATTTGTTAAATGCTTAGAAATATCCATATTTATATCGGTAACCTAACCTGCTATCGTAATCAATATTCGATTACACTTTTTCGACTTTTATCATAATTAGATCGATAATCGCCTCCCTATTTATTACAATTTTCGAACTCCGGTTGGCTATTTAGATTAGTTATTAATTCTATAATTGCTCGGAGGGCCTAGTCTGTTATGGTAAGAGGGAGCCACGAGGTTGCCTTGGCAGTCCGTCAGTTACATTTTGGTGCTGTATATTAAAATAAATGAGAAAATAGTTTATTATATAAATTGAGTTGGGTTTTAAGCACATGAAATTGTTACAAAATTGTAAAATTATTTTTTGCAGCTTAAATTTACAATACTTTCAGAAAAAAAATAGAGATTTCAAATCGCTTTGCTTTTCAACAGAAAGTAGCCCGACTGAATGCGCTGCATTTGACAAGGTACTGCAGTTCATCCCTATACTCAAATATTAAAATTTATTTGCCGAGAGAAAATTCCGCATGCGATTGATTTCATTACTTAAAAAATAGAGAATTTATGGAATTAAATTCAAATTTTAACTATTTTAAATATTAGAATGCTCAAACTGGCTGTCTTACTCCTAAGCCACCATCTATATTTCCGCCAATAGCCATCTTCTTTATCAAATTTTTTCCATATTAAATTCGACACTGGAATCTAACTAAACTAAATATGTCTAACTTGATCAATCTTCTCTTGAGCTAAATTTATATTCTTCGGTAGTAAAAATGACACACACACGAAATAGTCTTTTAATTACATCACTGGCTTAGCCATATTCGCATTAAATAAAATGTAAATATAAGATCAGTTGAATCAAGGAATTAGAAGGTTTAACATAACATTGAGCAATCATATATGATTAATGTTATACACATATACAACATGTTTTTATCGTATCGCATTAAAAAAAATATGCAGTATTAGACTGAATGAAAAGTATATTTTGGAAGGTGTTCTAAATCATCTTGTCCTCTTCATTTGTTCTCAATCTTTCTACTGATTTGATCTTTTTCATTGATCATCTTTTTTTACTCTATCCTTGGCAATGATGAAGATTAGAGGGATAGAAGGTATCACCAAGACTCCTCTTATTACAGACCCTGAAACGAGAAGTACATTTTTAATATCTTTTCATAGCGTGTTATTATAGTTATAAAAATTATAACTACTGTCAAAACAATTTTTTTCCAACTACATACTCAAATGTCTGAAAATGAGCAACGGCTGACTTTGTTCTTCAAACTATTTTCTCCATTTGAAGGCTAAATTAAAAATTTTATAGTCAAAAATAATGCAAGGCTTGTTTTATCCATTGCTTTTTATTTGCGGTTAAAGTAATTATAAGTTGGTAGAGAAGATGACATTTTTGAGGAAAACTAGTGATTACTAGATCATAACTAAAGCGTTTCAAGACAAGCGTATGTGCTAACGGTGTCGTATTATGGATTAATGCGTGGGACCAAATTAACACTTTTCGTTAATAGGACAAAAATTGGCTAAAATTTGTCCTAACCACAAATTTTTATTTAGAGGGTTAGCTTACAAGTACTTTTGATGGGTGAATAATTTCCCAGCATGGGTTAACAAACGGAGGAGAAATTCAAACTTTTGCTTTTATAGTTTAAAATTCTCTAAGTTTTGTTTTGGTCGTAACTTTTTCGGTGATAGGGATTAATCATGTGCACTAACGATTAGACTAACAAATCGGATTAAATATGTTTAATCCGATTTTAACTTTTAACTGTGTTTAAAAACAGCTTAGATTTATTAAAAATTGAAAAAGAAAATTTACTTTAGCTATAATTTTTTCGGACAGGTCTATTGTAGGTAAAAATTTCTACATTAGACCAATGTTAGGAAGAAAGACTTTTATAAAAATGTAAATCTATTTTTTGACACGTGGGATAATAATTATACAACGGATTCACGTTTGGAGGCAAAATTCTAGCTTGTGTTGTCTGGCGGGTCACAAATGAGCTCAACTTATTTTTGCCTTAAATTTTGTTTGGGTGAACAATACTTTTTGATGGGCGGACGAGGGCTACATTTTGAAGCGGATAAAGTACTTGCCACACAGTGGGATAATGCAGGTTTAATTCCCAGCAATGTCTAATCTTTACGAATTCTGCTCCAGACTAGTACTGACCAAATGTAGAATATCCTCGATGATAGATGGATCTTAGGTTCGAATCCCCTTGCCATCGGGTTAACGGTGGGAGTTTTTCCTCACTCTAACACACTAGTTCTATCAAAACGTTTTTCACGATGGTTAACTTCTCCCGAGTTCAAACACCGCTTAAGACCGGTTATAAAATAGAATGGGACAAGATTTCTCTTTATAGGTTGAAGTTGGTGGACCCCTAAAGACCGAGGATCGGACCCCAGTTTTCCCCAAACATAGCTTAGTGCCTTTACCCTGGGTCATAGTGGCTCTTTCTTTATCGTGTTCAAGAGAAAGTAATTAAATCTTGTCGTCTAACAATTTTTTTAGAGGAAAGCAAGCACTTACGATATCAGTTTTAAAATTGTCAGTTTCTATAAAAGTTAATAAAATGTTGTTTTAACCGTTTTTCTTATTTTTACAGATTTGTTCTTACAAAGTTTGGAGGTAAAATCCAGATCCTTGGTTTCTAGTTCAAAAATTACGTGAAACTTGTGGTTTTAAAATATTTTAGCGGTGGGGGATGATGGACGAAAATGAAGACCGAAATATTTTGATGGATTATGCAGGGATGGACAAGACGAATTGCTTGCTTAGTAATTCTGAGTATAAAGTCACTGAGGAAAATGATAAAACGTATGAATAAAGTAGTTTGTATAAAGTAATACTTCTATCATTTTATTTTATAATGTAGCCATATATTATGATATATAAAAAAAAAATCAAGAGCAAAATTAAATTAATAGCAAAATACATTACATATTACTTTGTCATTTTAAGATTTCAGTCAAGTAAATTGGAAAAAAGTATAAAGTCGGTACCATTGTTGTATCAGTAACCAACGTGAGATCCCTTTGTATTCGATTACATTTTCCAATCTCCCATTCATAGACCCAGATAGGGTTCGTAACATATTAGTATCAATATTTTTTCAAAACATCTTGTTTGCATAAATCAAATTCAAGTTGCTTTTGAATTGTCGATCAGATCTGTAAAAGTGTTTTACTAATATAGTCCAAAAATTTTCCAACAGATTCAGATCTGGACTACGAAATGGCCACTTAACCACTTCCCTAATTATCCCGAGTGAACTCGGGCATGTATATATTGCAAATATTGATTATCCCGAGAAAACTCGAGCGTAGCAGAATTTATCAGTACGTTTTGTTTTATCCAGTTTTTACTCGGCCTGAAGAAAAAAATAATCTGCTGTGATTGGTTTGGAAGCTTGACAAGTTTTGTTTGAAGTTTTGTTGTTGGATTGTGGAACTGCACACGTCTTTAGTACGATTGTACATGCGATAGTTGCTGAATTTACATAGAAAAAAAAAGAGTAGAAAGAAATGGCATGTCGCGTCACTGGCGTTTAGAAAGTCTCACTTTGTGTTGTCGCTTGTCTAAAATGTGTACAAAGACAAATATTTAAGTTTTTTCATTTGCTTGAGATAACTGGGGATAGTAAACTGATGGTAAATTAAATGTGTTTTACGCATAAAAAAATTAAAATTTCAACTTAAAACTTGTGTACTATGCTTGTGTAAGGTTTAGTTCCTTGTATTTATTACTGAAATAAAAAAAATATATTGATTTTTTGCATTTAAAAAAAAATGGTAAGAGAAGTGGTTAAAGGATTTAGTCTCATTTGCTTAGATCCAGTTTTTAGTTGAATATGAAGTATGAACTGCGGCATTGTCTTGTTATAAGGTTTAGTTTTCGAATGTTATAGGAGAAGCAACAGGAAATAAATTATCTCCCAATATATCCTGATACATAATTGAATTAATTTTGGTTTGTTTTTGTTGTAGTTAATTTACGTCACACTAGAGGAACGCACTATCGTTCGGGGGAAACTTGTTTTTACCATAAAATTGTATAGTAATCAGACAAATGAAATTTTTTCATGGGTAAATCCAGAAGTGGGCAACTCACGCCACAAATGCTACACATTCTGAGTGACCCGCGATTTTGTTAGAAACATTGCGATGAACAGAGTTATACAGCGTTAAAAAATAAAGCTTTTTCTAACGTTTATTACATATTTATTCTTTATTTCAATTTATGAATATGTGTTATCTACCTATTTTTTTATCTGTATAAACTCTGTTTAAAAAAAGTACCGTTTTAAAAAAAAGTACCGTTCATTGCCTTCTGATGAACATCTTAAAAACCTTTAACCGATTTCAACTTCAGATTTACAACCAATCGAAGTATTGGCTAAAATTTAAACTAAGTGTCATCGGTGTAAATTTTTCAATGTTATATTTGTGTATGTAAAATTATTGCGAGAATTTAAAAATAAAATTGGCTTTGAAATATGTCTGTGAAACACCTTTTCTTGCCTGTAAATGATTTTTATACTTTTTTAATTATATTTTTATTTCCATCATAGTTTAACTAACAATTTAGTAATAAAATAAAAATGTTGCCTTTTTCAAATATAGATTTTTTTTTTTTAAATTCCTACTGCACATTATCATTTTTTAAACTTTGGTAATGGACTTAATTCATTTTTTATTGCGAAATTCATTTTATTGCAAATGATTTTACAGGTTAAAATTAAATGGCCAATTCTAGAATTTTTACATTTATCCCTAGATTAACGTAAGCTGTTTCCTGCAATGGTTATATACTTTAAAGCAAAAATTTAAACTTGTGGTTTAAAATCCAATAAATATTTGTCACTGTCTCTTTTTATTTGTACAGGTTGGCCATAAAAAACGTTAGAGGCTAACGATTTCTTTTAATAAGCATCCGTTTCATGGCAAATGGGTTATCAGAGGAGTGAGCTATCAAGCAATGGGTTATCAATTTTAATAGTTTATCATTTCGACTGGGCTAATATTAGTTCAAATTTTTGTTTCAAACATATCTTAGTATTATTCTTTGATTGAATTTCCGAATGAAAATTTTTTAAGGATTCAAGTACAGTAACGAAATTTCTACAAGCAGCTAACATTTTGAGTAAAAATAAATATTGTGTTTTCTAAAATTATAACATTTACTTCATCTTACTATTTATGCTGTTATCAACAAATATTTAATGTAATATTTTAACTTTTAATCTCTGTATAACCCCCTCGGGTGGGTCGCGGTTCTACTTATCTTTCTAAAATTCTAAATAACAGATAAGGTAATACTTGTTTCTGCTTTTTTTCTCGGTTGGTTTAATGATCATTAAATATGTAAAACCAATTTCAGCTATAACTACATTTCATCTAGTGAGCTAATGTACAGGATTATCGGATTTGAGCTAGATAAAACAAAGCTGGTGCACTTTTTGTTCAAACCACTAAAATAAGATTGCTAACTAAACTGAACTAAATGAAATGTAGGCTTTTATTAAAACAAAATATTTTTCAAAAAACCAGATAACGTAAAAGAAGTTTGATAATTTTAATTACATGATAAAGTAAGCAAAAAAATAAATAAAAGATATAACCCTGAATAACTTTCGCTCTAATGATCCGATTTTCACGTGCAATCTATCTTTTTTTTAAGCACTGCACTTTGCATGGCATGATTTGATTTGATGTGAAAATCGTTAGTTTATTGACGAAACAATATAGACTTTAGAAGAGTTAAGAACGATAATTTTAAACTTTTGAAATTATAACAATCAATTTCCAAACTTTTACAAGCAAATATATTTTTAACAAATGTTAGAATTTTATAGAAAACTCCTGATTTGAAAAATGTTTGTTTAAACAGGGGCAATGTGAAGCACGTGACTGTTTAGAGCGGTTTTAGGCTGATTTTAAAGTAAATAAGATGATCACTATATATTACTAACATGCTTTATAGTAATATATATTACTCATATTTAGTAATATATATTACTAACATTTTAACTATTTCTGCAATTACCATTAGGAAATAAAAGTTAATAATTTCATCTAGGAAGGAATTATTTTTTGAAAAAATTGAGTGGAAAAACATCCCCATTACTAAATTTTATTGGCACAGTAAAAATTTTAACTTGCACTTATGAGGATTCATTTACTTTTATATTGCTTAAGATTGCGACAAACACTTGTATTCTGAGGGTTAGAAACTCAAATCTGTTTAAAAAAAGTTATGTTTATTCAGAGAAAGTACGTTTTTGTCTCTGATTTCGTAACTTAAGATATCGTCCGCATAAATTAGCATGTTTGAAATCAACCCTGGGAAACATGTAGTTTGATACTTAAAACGTGAAAATCCGATCATTGGTATAAAAAGTTATGCACAGTGGTTTGATTTTTTTGCGTACTGTACTTGATGTATTAATAAAAACTAAATTAATAAAAACTAAAATTATTCACATATTTCTAAAAACCAAGTTTTACTTCAATTAAAATTCAAACTTCTGAAGACATGAAAATATCTTTTAAATCATTGTATCATCATATAACTTGTAGAATGTAAGATACTGATTGTTTCTGTCGTATTAACTGTTATAACATTATTTTAGCAGATATTATTGGGAGCTGCAGCATTAGACACTTGATGCATTATTATATCATAAAAAAATTTGTTTATTGATTTTAATGAATAGTAATCAATAAACTCAATTTAAACACAATAGACAATTTGTTTATATGGATAGGTTTAGAACAAAAGGTAAAAAATGAAAAAAAAAAGCTTATAAAAGTTAGCTTTGAAATAATGCATTGTTTTTTTTTTTTTTTTTTTTTGAATAAAATCCATAGAATTTTTTTAAGAACTCCAACTTTAATTGCTTCCCTGCTTACGAATGCTTACAATGGAAGAACATTTTGAAGACACGGATAAAGGTTTACTGATATGGAGGCTAACATTTGAGGGCAAAATTTAAATTTGTCATTTCAAGGACAAAAAGTTTTATAGTTAGCTCTTGATATGCGAGATCATTTTGCGGACGGAATAACAAAAATTTTAGGCAGGTTAATATGTACTAATAACTTCCTGCCACGAACTACTATATGTTTGTAAAAATGAAGTGTTTCTTAAGTCAAAATATAATTAAAATTTATAGTATAATCCAAAACATTTTTGATAAATTGGCAAACTAATATCTTATATGGGTTTACAATGTCGTAAGCTGGGCATAAATTTGGAGGCGATATTTAATTTCTGTTTTTTCTTTCCTCAAAAACTAGTTAAAATTTATTTTGATGACTGTTATTATTATTATATTGTTTTTTTGTAGTGAGATTAATGAAACATTTATTGGGATATTGATTTTCTAAATTCGATATTAAATTCAAACTTTTGGATATTTTGTCAAAAATCAGTGAAATCTTGTGCTTGACATTTTTTAGCTGCCAAGCAAATTTTTTGGTCAAATGAAAGTTAATTATTTTCTATTACCTTTTTTGCAATATAAAACATCTTGAAAATGTCAGAAAATTGTTTTGTTTGTCAGGTGAATGGAAAATTTTTCAGAAAAAGACATAAAAGAGCAATTTTCTTAAAGCTTTTTTTTTCGAATACAAAAAAGTTCTTCTTAAATTAAAGAAAATGAAAAAGATTGTGCACATCAAAATTCAAATTTATTAGAGCAAAGGTTTAAGAAAATGTGTGTTTTGAGATCATCAGTTTTAGGAAGAAAAAAAAAAAAAGCCAGCAAAAAAGAACAAGTAGCAAAGTTAAGAGTTTTTTTAAAATAAATAGTATTACTGCAACTAGAATAAAAACTAAAATTGTTTTTGAATCTTTATGGAGAAGTAAAAATTAAATTGAATTTTTTGCTCGAAACAGGTGATCTTAATATTAAGGGAACATGAGAATGAAATTCATACCTGAAATATGGTTTATCACAATATACATCTCAATCAACGTTATCATTCTTCCCTATCAGAAAAAAAGGCCACCATTTGTTCTGTAAAAATTGCAAAGAAAATAATAAGAGAACAGATGTGGTGATAGGAATTTCAAATAATAAATTTCAATAAAAAATTGTAAAAAAAAATAACGACACTTATATTTTACAAATTTAAGTGTTATTACCTATATTTTATTTGTATGCACAGTGCAAAAGACCACGGGAGAAAGTGGAAAGTGGAGATATTAAAGTTAGAACAAAGATTACTGCTATGGAGTCGTGTCAGGGGTTACTGAGGTCGAAGTGGCCCTTTTACCCCTTCATCATGAGATGAGGTGGTATGCCTTTTGATCCTTGTAGCCTAGAAATAAAAGTAAGGATTAATAAGTATGGCACATTAACCGAGTAAGTATCATCCCTGATACTTAGATTGTACATACATAAATATAAATAATAATAAATATGAATACAAAATACATAAGTATAAATAGGTAGTTATATAGATATTTTATTTTATAACCGTTGTTGAACAGCCGACCCAATTTTTTGGGTTTACGACTACTTATGTTCAACTCCGTAGCCCTTTTGATTTTGAAGCCGATCTGGAAGACAAGGGATCAAGTATTGGGAGAAATTTTCTTTCGTGGAGAACTAACCCACATTTGCCTTACATGGAGAGGAAGACCACGAAAACCTCCCACGGTTAACCTCACTGCAAGGGGACTCTAACCCATGATCCGTCTACCACTGAGGATATTTTTGCATCAGCAGGATATATAGAAAATCAAATTTATACTTCCGGTACGAAGTTTGTCAGTATAACAAAGAAAAAAACACACGCACGTCTATTATACATCGCATCACAAAACGCTTATTCATCAGTTCGAAGCTTTATCTATATATCCAGAAAATAGTAATAGTAATGATGGAAACCAGAGGGTGCTCTTTTTTCTCTGATTCCCGTCTTTCTTCAAACCTGTCTTGGATAGACCCAACACTCCGAATTGAAATAGTTAAAACTCCACTTCTCCGAACGAATGGCAAGGGGAGTTTCTTTCATAGACAGTCTGCATAAGAGATGGTTTATATTTTTAATGTGTTTTGGAAAAGGTGGACTGTGATTGCCTTGCTTAATTATTTCTTTATTTTAAGACTTACATTGATCGTTAAAAATAAATTATAAATCATTAAACATAAGTATTGCTTTTCGGCATATCTTTCCCTCATGCTGCATGTATGTGATTGGTTATTGAAGGTAGGCATGTAAAAACAAGCTGACATACAGTGTAGATTTTGTTTTGCTGTTAGGTAGGGGAGAGTGGGGTCAATTGTAACATTTTTTACTTAACTATTTTTAACTAACAAAAAATCCAATATATTATTTGTATTAATTGACAGACGAGTAAAGTAGACTATCCTCTACTAGAAAAAAAATAAATGCCTTATTTTAAATGTTATTATTAACAATTTTTGACAGTCGTGCACTTTTTACAATTGTCCCCACCTACAATTGTAACAGTTCGTAAATTCAACTAAAACATAGTTAATTATACATATCATCATAGTTGTGATATATTTTTTTATTGATCAAAATAGTAGTGATATTTTAGGAGTAGAAATAATAATGAGCAGAGACCTAAAGGGTTCAACTTTTAACTTTAAGGGGTTAAAAATTTTAATTTATGCTGTGAAAGGTGACAAATAAAATAATGCACATGCAACATAATATAAATGATATAGGAAACTATTGGTGGTTCTTAAAGAGTTAAGTAATGGTTTGTAAACATAAGATTATTTATTTTCAGCTGTTACATTCGTCCCTTTACTTATTGTTACAATCGTCCCCAAGACGCCATTTCAGCTTCATTTGTTAAAAACAATGCTAGTTAATTAACAAAACTAATCTTTTTTTTTTTGAAATGTTAATTAAGGTGTCCACTTACATATTCGGTTAATAATTTTTATTTGTTTAAACAAAATTACTTTGTTTCAATATAATATTCTAATCCCAAAAAAATGTACTTACGTAGCGTGAAAATATGTTTTGTGATGTAACTCTTTCAAAAGTACATAAAAATGGTTGTCAGCAGGGGTGTACATGTAGATTTATTAAATACACCTTGTGCGCCACCTAGGAACCAAATCTAGAACCCGACACTCGAAATTTTTGCTCTGTTACAATCGTACCCTGTTACAATTGACCCCTATATTTCCAAAGGCCGATATGTTCTGTTGCTGAAAGGCACTCATTCGTTTGAAGGAATCATAAAAAAATGAAGTTAAATGTTGGTATTACGTACTACTGATGGTATGATAATTCGTACAGTTTTAATAAAGAATTTTAAAGTTTATTTCCTGTAGTTTTAGAAAATACTTTTTCTAGTGGTAGCAAATATAGTGTATTAATATTTAAATGGATTGAAATTAAAGGAACTTTTTCCACCACTTCATACAGAAATTTTTTAAACAGGCTATTATGGGATGACGCGTTTTGATTAATTTAATTATTTAATGGTGAGATAGAGTCCTTATCTAAGTCTCATAAGAAATTTTTTTTTTCTTTCCAAAGTTTCGGTTTTAGTTAGCTACCACTGATAAATCTATTTATATATAATGTTGCATGCAATAGGAACCAAATCTACAGTTCCTGACCAAATTATTAGACGCACTGTAAGATTTTGTGTAATATTTTAATTATCAGGTGTTACATCCCAAGTGCCCGCCATTAAAAAAAATTATCTGGTGATACTATACCGCATAATTGTTTTTACGTGGTTGAAACCGGTTGACACTTGTTTACGTTCGTATATCAACAAATCCAACAAATTGAAAAATTGTACTATAATTTCAGACTAATTACTCTCATAAAAATGTAACAGTAAGGTGAAATTCCTATATATATTTCTGAAATGTAAATTTAAAAGTTACATTAAAAAAAAAAATTTTAAACATATTCACTACATTGGTCCAAAGTGTAAATTATAATGTTTGGAATGATTATGAATACTTAATTTAGGCTATATTAAAACTGCCTACACACATTTTAGTTGAAAATTTAACTTTGACCAAAGGTCATGATCTTCTGGCCCACAGTGCACTGGAGTAGTGAAGATAAGGGGGAGGGAGGAGGAACAATTAGACTAAGTCAGGCCCTTAGAGGACAGATTCTCTAAGGTCGGACCCTGATTGAACTCGAGCCAGTTCTATTTTTGAAGAATTTAAAGGTAACATCGCTGATGGTCAGTAGCTTATAGCTCTCTAGATTAAAAAAAGGAGCTTATTCCACATTTTTAATAATAATTCACTTGTTAAATCTGATAAACTAAATGATCAATGTAAACGTGGTGCAGCATGCGTGGACTACTTCATCTAAATAGAAACTCGAAAGTAGTCAGGAGCCGAGTGTTTATTTTGTTAATAGTTATGCTTTTAAAATACATTTCTGAGAAACAAAATAATTTAAAATCTGATTGAAATAAAATAGAATAAGTTATGTACCAAAAAAATTGAGAAGCAGTGGTAGTTCATTTATAGTTTGTTCACCAGGAGTTCGCACTTGGCTCCGCCTTCATCACGTCGTACCCGACGCTACTATTTCGCTATTTTTGGGAGAAGGATGTGAACAATCCTGATCAAGGTTGCTATTTGGTGATCATATGGCAATAATATTTATTTAGCAATCTTTATGTGCATTTTTAAAACATTAAATATTTCATACATTTGATGATATTTCTCTCTTTCAACTGAATAGTTTGTCCTATTTAAGGCATTTTTCTGCAACGTATTTAATTAGCTAGAGTAACGAAAGATATATTAGTAGATGATAAAGTGAATGCACTCAGTTTTCAGTTTTTGATAAGTAAATTCACTGTTTGCGTTTGGCGCGCATTAAGGGTTGTCACGATTTCAAGCGCGGAGAAGTTTCTCCTCTTACTCCCCCGTGAGGAAATTAACTATTCGTCCGAGGAAGTGGAGCCAAGAGCCATTTCCTGGTAAATGAGCTATAGAAGAAACTAAAAAAAATCGTGATACTATTATTAACATCAATCATGGTTTAATTAAATTTGGTAATATGCACTGCTGATATTATTGTAATTGGTGTAGTTTTAATAGGTAGCAAAAGTACTAACAGTGTATTTTATTAGTCTATTTGGTACCTATTAAAACTACATAAAAACTGAGCAGTTTCATAATAGCTATGGAAAGGGATATTTTACGGTTCCTCGAAAGTGATAATCAATGGAAAAATTTGCTTGATTTTCGTGAATTCACATTATTAACATTCATTAAATGTTGATAATATTGATTAACGTTTTGATGGGTGAATTAACGAAAAAATTTGTAGGCTGGTAATTTTCTGCTATAGTTAACGCTTTGGCTATTATTTTTAATTGGCGGGGCGGCTAACCAAAAGACTTCGGTTTGATTATGGTTTTTTTTGGGGTGCTGGAGCAGAATTTTTTTTATCAAAAGATAAAAAATTTATACGAAAAAAAGTGTTATAAAGTTGCTTAAGAACTTAAAAACAATATAATTAGGATTTGTTTACTACCAAAGAAGTTTTCTTATTAAATTCAAAGTTCATAGATACATTAAAAAAATGCAAAGTAATTTAAAAGACTTTACATGATCATGATAAAATAACTAGATCTTGACAAAGAACTCTTTTCTTGATTATACTAGCCATCATAAAAAAAAAATTTATACACAATTTTTAATATATTAAATTTTTATATTTAATAGGTATTTATAAAAGCATATTCAACAAAACATTAACTGAATTAAAATTATTGATCATACCGAATTTATGAAGATATGCAAAGAACAGAGCAAACTAAGAAGGCTTTAATAAATTCATATTACAAATGTAAACTAGTTAATGGCCCCTAATATTTTTTTTAAATTAAAATTTTTTACTTGGTTCAGTATTTCTTTAATAAAATGATTAAAATTTTTTTTTAATAATTTTGAAATGTAAATACAATGAGTAATAAGGCTATAAACATGTTTGTCGGAAGTAAATTATTCCTACGCACATAATATTTAACCAAAAGTAAAAACAGTTTGTGATCTTCTAATTACGATAATTGAAGTTTTTATTTCAAATCAAATCATTAAGAGATGAATGAGAGTTTTTGGAAATGACGAATCAGAATAGCATAAGATTTTTTGCTGCATTTAAAATAGTGAAATCCCCTTTCCACCATATATATTTTTGTAAAATCTTTCCTTCAAATACCATTTAAGTTTTTTCATAAAACAAACTAAGAGCACTGAAAATTTTAAAGATAATAATTCATTAAAAAGAATAAGTAAAAAAGTAATAAATTACAAAAAAAAAGTTTTGAAAAATTTATGCAATTATTGGATTAATAAAACTTATTTTTTTAACTCGGTAATAAAACTCACGATAAAAATCTAAACTAACTCTTATATTTATCAAATTAAATGTAAATTTTGAGGAGATGAAGTTTTGTAATTCTTAACTGTTCTGGGGGCCCCCACATGATAATACCCAATTAGGTATTGATCTCCAAGTTCAAGCATTAAGGGGACTGACTTATAAATAGAAGAGTACACGAAGACAATCAGCTTGCAAGTTACAAAGACGATGGCACTTCCACAACAATGAAATTAACAAGACAAATAAAATTTTCTTTTGCTATTAGGGGAAAAAAAACAATTTAGCAACGTTTAGTTGGTCCCCGTGATTAGCGAAATTTCGAAGGATTTTTCAGTTTGATCTCAGGGGGCGGAAAAAGAAGCCTGAAGTTGAGAATGTCTGGCAAAATGCAGCAGAATTGCACATGAGAGTGCAAGAATCCTAAATCCAGCTCAGTTTACGCACAAACGGATGTAAAATAATTGGCGCTTACATACGCTACGGGCAGACGGTACGCCAAAATCGATTATGAAAACCACGCTTTTTGCATAATTCGTGGTGAAAATCGACATAGTAGAGAAAAAACCTAATTTTAGAAAAGGAAAAATTAAGCACTTTTTAAAAACATCCAATGAAGAAAGCACCTTTAAGGGCTTTTAAAAAAAAATTGAAAAAAGCACCTTTAATCACTTTTCAAAAACGCTATTCACTATGTTTAAGCTGATTTTCACACAAGATAGTAAATAGAAAAATTAAAAAATACTGTTAATACTGTCTTTAAAATATGAGTCCTTTGAAGTTTTTGAGAAAAAGAAAGCCTTTTTAGAAGCTTACTAAGACCATACTTAAATTTAAGACCTTTGCAGAGACTGTTACAGACAGTGAGATGGACTCTTATTACATAACATAATATTCCTGAAAATTTTTTTTCTTTCTAACTAACTTAAAGATATAGAAGAGCACTCAAGAACACTTCTGGATAAATTTGATGTTTTTCAGCAGTCAACATATAAGATAGACAAGTGGTCTGGTATAAAAAGATTTTACTTCTTTTAATTATAAACAATAAATTCAGTACCGAATAAAAGAGATCTACTTGATTAGGTAGTCAACTTACCAGGATGGTTACTTGAAAAGGTTTCCCTATAGCAAGGTTTGATTTCACATGCATTAAATTTTACTTTGTACTTAAAATTTAAAGTAAAAAAGAAATTCAATATTGAATTCCATTTTTAAAAACATGGATTTCATATGTTATTTAAATTAAACAAGAAAGTTACAGAATTAATGTACAATAAAAAGAGAACTAACTAAAATAGCATCCTCTTCTTTTCATTCAGAAACTTCTATAGCAGAGATTATAACTTTGACACCTTATCCTACTCTAGAATTCCATTTTGCATACGCTAGGAGAACACGTTTCAAGTGAGTGTGATTTTGTTGAGCTACTTCACTTAAAAGACTGCAACTAGTTCGATGAAGATCCTGAAACGAAATTTTAATATGAAAAATGCTTTTAAAAAGAAATTATACCAGCAATTTCACTTACTTGAATCGATATAGAAATTTTGGTTTTAATTCATACTGTATCAATTAATAACTGCATAGTTTTCCTAATTAAAATATTTATTTTTATGTATACCTTTAAAGTAGATATGCGTACTGTTTTAAATAAGGACCCACTTTTAGTTATAAAGGACCAAGAAATTTAGAAGTTTTGAGTCCAAAGAACTCGTAATTTTCAATCTCAAGCAGAAAATCTGAACACTCTGTTATTCTGTCTAATTCATGTGCACTTTGCGTTCAAATGAAATACAGTGAAACCTCAGTTAAGCGGACACTCTTGGGACCGAAAGAACTGTCTGTTTACGAGAGTTGTCTGCGTACGACAAGGGTACCTTAATAACAAATTTTAATACCGTACATTGCCTTTAAAATATTTTTAATGTTATAGAAATAATTATATAATTTACAATAACTTTGTAACAAGGATATTTATTTAAACTTTTAAAAATATTTTTTTCTATACAAAAAGAATATATGAAAAAGTTTGATAAAAATACATAATTCTAGATGTAGCTACAGATAAATGAATATAATATTTTTTTCTTAACACGGATATTCAAATTAGTCATACGATACAGAATGGGAGCTTTTAATCCTCAGTCAGTTTCAATTATTAGGTTTACACCCCCTAATACCTACTAACACCTACTACTTACTACCCTCTAACACCTACTACTAACTTGATAAGGAAACTTGGTTAATTAAACATAATAACATAATAATCATAAACATTTCATAAACTATATTATTATTATGGTTTAGTACATTAATATTATGGTTTTTTGAACAAAAACTACATAAACTTGAAACCAATTAATTTTGCATGAACTTAAGATAAATTAAATATTGTTTTGGTGGGTGGGATAACCAAAATTTTTATGGACTAACCATTTGCTACAATGGGCTATCGTTTGAAAACAAAAGTTCAAACTGGTGTTTTTTTAATAAGGATTATGCTAAAATTTGTTGGGACACAAAATTTAACTTGTGGTTTCTTAGAAAAAAAGTCGCATTAACTTGTTTGGGCAATATTGCTTGAAACAGTTAGGTTGAAGGAAAAGTTTTAGTGAAGTAAAGATTTCCTACAATGAATTATGTTTAGAAACCTAAAACTTGAATTTTGCTTCTAAGTCAACAACTTGTTATGGCCATAATAACTTTTCTTGCAAGTGGATAAACGTCTTCCTCTCTATAACAGTCTTAAATTTTAAGGTAAAGATTCAAACGTTCGGTTTGTAGATCAAAAGTTATTTAAAACTTACCTTAACCATCAATAGTTTTGGTGGGATAATGGTTTATTTAACGATTTTCTATAAACGATTTGTTATTAGGTTAAAAAAATTAGCGAAACTTGTTTCGGCTTTATGACTTTGATTAATAATGTTGTTTTGTTTAATACTTTGTGACTTGTGGGAAGCTAATGATAATTTTTGGTAGGATAACTATTTACTACGATTAGGCTAAATGCGAAATTTAAATTTGTGCTTTCAAAACAAAAATTTGCTATATTTTATTTGATGTTATTTTCTGAGCAAAGATATTTATACGGAAATATTCAGTGGAGATATGTGAGCTAACAACACCCAAATATGGGCTTAATTTTCGAAGCAAAATTCAAACTTTTGGAAGATGGTTTCAATTTAAGCTTAGATCGGTCAACGATGTCCTATAATGTGTTAACGATGACCTATAAATGGTTAACGTTTGGAGACAAAATTCGAACCTTGTTTATTTTAGTCAAAATTGGCGAAAACCTTTTTTGGTCTCAACTTTTTTAGGTGGGTGGGCTAACGAAAAAAGTTTTTTGGTCAAATGAGTTCCTCAATTGGATTAACATTTGGAACTTAAATTCAAACTTTGTTATTTGGTCGGAATTCATGTAAAACTTCTCTTTTCCATATAAATTTTAAGGGTGGGGGAAAGAACCCTTTTAGATGTGTAAACGTACAGGTGACCTACATGCACCTCTAATAACAATCGTACCCAATCTGAGTGGCATGTGAACTCACCCTAAAACAAAAAAAAATATTTATTTAAACTTCTTTATTTGCTTTTATATCCGGCGTTGAACAGCCCACCCAATTTTTAGGTTTATGACTACTAATGTTCAACTCTCTAACCTTGTAATTTTGAATCAATCCGGATATCAAGTAAACTCCTGGATCAGTGCCCCAGTGGTATTGGTTTGTTATGGAAACATGGAAGACTTTGCGACTCGACAGATTTGACGTGCATCAGCACCACTTACTACACGGGGAGTCTTCGGCCGCCGGGGATCGAAACCACGAACTCTAGGACATGGGTCCAGCTCTCTACCGACCAGGCTATTCCGACCTATCTAACGACCAAGCTATCTCGGCCTATTTTTAACTTCTTTGTTTTTTCAGCTTAGGAATATGCACTACTTTCCTATTGCTAATTAATTTTCAATGAATTTTGATAAAAATCCAATATCGTTCCTCGCTGACTGATGAATATCTTTGAAAACGTATGCTTTCAACTTCAGATTTACAACCATTAATATAAAATTTATGATGAACAAATGATTTCTAAATCTTAGAGGCAAAATTTCAACTTTTATTTCTTGGTCAAAAACTAGCTAAAACTTGTATTAACCACAATTCTTTTCTGTTTTGCGAGTTATTGAAGATTTTTGTTGAGCTACTGATTTTCTAATCTATGCTTACATTTGAAGCGAAATTCTAAGTTATGGTATTTCAGTCAGGTATCAGGCTAATGCATTTTTTGGGCATTTTTTAACGGTAGGAAAAACTAAAAATTTTGATTGGAAAACTTGAGTGAAGATTTCCGACATTGGGCTTACGTTTTGAAACAAAATTTTTTAAAGGTTTCTGGTTCAGAAATTGACTATAAAACTTATTTGACTAATGTTGTTCGATGGTTTGGCTAACGAAATTTTCGCTGGCCAAACTGAGCTAACTAAATGCCTACAGAAGTTTTGTGGGATAATTATTTCCTGGAATGACCTATTACTGACCTTCACAATTGCTTTCTTTTTAGATCAGAAATCTGTTTTGTCTTCTTTTTGGAGTATGAGGTTAAAATTTCTTATAATAGGCCACAGCTTGAAGTTAAAAATCAAACTTTTGGTTTTTAGATCAAAAATTAGCTTAAAAATGCTTTGACTATAATTTTCTTTGTTGTGCAAATTAGAAATAAAATTAAAACTTAACCTTTGATCAAAAACTAGTTGAAACTTGTTATGGCAATAACCTTTGTTTAGGCAGGTAGAGCTGCAATTTCGAACAGAGGTCTAACTTTTGGAGACTAAGTTAAAACTTGTGGTTTTTAGGTCGGGCGGTTGGTCCATTTCAAAATTACCTAAAACCTATTTTGATCATCACTTTTGTTTAAGCGATGAGCTAACGAAAATGTTTGATTTTTTTAAGTTTTGAGACGAAATTGAATTTTACATTTGCTCACTTTACAGTTTAGCCAAAATTCATTTTTGCCAAAAATTGTTTTGAGGGATAACGATTTCCTAAAATAAGCTTAAATTTCAGGCAGACACTGTTGTTGGTGAAATGGTTTAAGGTGCTTTAAATAATATTTTAACAATATCTTAATTTGATTATAACTGTTTTTTGCTGATGACTTAACAATTATCTACAAACAATTAAAGTTAAAATGCAAAATCCAAACTATTTTTTTTTTTACCTAAAATCAGTTTAAATTTCTCTTTGCTGTGGCTTTTTTTCTCTTTTTGATTTGAGAGCTAATAAAAACTTTGGCTCGTTCATATGAGATAGCAACTTTGCACAATAAGCTAACAGCTCTCATCTAAATTTCGTAAATTTTCTTGGTCAGCTAAAAAACACTTTTAAGCAAGTAAAAAGCAAGCATTCCCACAACAACACATGTGGACCCAGGTTTATAGATAATAAGGATCCACAATTTCGAGACCAAACCGGCCTCCATTCCTGTCATGTAAAGGCAACATTATGCATCGGCCGCCTTTATGTGACAGGCAAGTTGGGGCAAATCAATATGAAGTGCGTGACCTGGTTTGTACATGTGAACTGATTTGTACACACCTGGGTTTGTACACCAATTCTTCTCAATGACATCGCAGTGAAAAAATGATAGTTTCAGAAATTTTTAAAGAAATTTTTTCAAAGTTGGTTGGTTAATGAAAGTTTTAGATGCCAGTCATAGTCTTACGATATGCTAGTATGGATTAACTCTGGTTTGTAAAATTTGATATTTCTCTCTTAAAATCCTGGATTTTTAGTTAACACAAAACTTAACAAGAATTCGCCAGTGTTCTTAGTTTGGTTATTGTTTGTTCGATAACTTTTTATAGGTGGGGTAGGTAAAAAAAATTTTTGATGGACATTTGTTGACGAATGATTTCATACAATGGGCTATTTTTCGAACACATGGTCCAAAGTCAATGTCAAAAATTAGCTTAACTTGCTTTTGCCATAAAAATATTTGGCGATCTGGACGCAGAGGAAGAAAACACGCTTTACAAATGGCACCCAAAGAATTTTAGAGCAGCGGACGAATCCATTAACAGTATTACATCAGACAACGCTAAACATTAAAAAATGGAAATCTTTTTAGCATTTACAAAAAATTCTTTTCTCGTAATTTTAGTTTATCTGTCACCTACCTATCACTAATCCGTAATAAACATTGTTAAAAGAAAATATCGTTTATCACTTACTGATGGGCATTTTAAAAACCTTTCAACCACTTTTCAACTTCAGATTTAAAACTATCCATCGAACAATTGATGAAAATTAAAAAGTCATCGGTCTAAAAATGTCCAACCTCATTATTTGAAAGCGGAAAATTATTGCTAAAATTTTTAAAGAAAAATTAACTTTGAAAATTTTTTCTTTTCTGCCAAACAAATTTTTTCGCTCATTGTAAATGATTTCTATACTTATTTTATTACATTTTAATTTCCATCATAATACGTGAATTAAGAAATTAGTAATAAAATAAAAATTTTCCTTCCTCAAATATAAAAAAAAAAATTATTGATTTAATTATCTTATTCTAAATTTTATTTAATGTCAATAGATTTTAAGAGATAAAAATATCGAGGCACATTCAAAGTTTTTACACTGATGTCCGCCCACGGATTACTGTTCTACTACTGCAGAATAACTGTTTCCTGCAATGGGCTTAAATTTCGGTGCAAAAATTCAAACATGTGGGTTTTGGGGGGAAAAAATAAGCTAAAACCTGTTTTGGGTATTATTTTTAGCGGGTAGGCTAACGAAAACTTCGGTGCGTTAAAGAATTCCTACAATTTAGTTGATTTTGAAGTTAAGATGAGTGGTTTGTAGGTTTAAATTTCTCTAAATTTTTGTTACTATTATAAATTTTAGACAGGTAGGCAGGGCAAAAGTTTTAAGGGCTCTTTCTATAAGCTCAGGTTCCATTGTAAAATTTCAAATTTTGACTCACAAATTGCTTAGATTCATAAAAAATTAACAAAAAGCTCTATGGAGTCTCACTTTACTTTTACTTATATGCTTTGTTCTATTCTTTACTCCAGATTTTACGCTTTCTTTTACTCTACATTTTACGCTTTTGCTTTTCTTATCCTTTACCTTTTCTCATTAAACGTATATATTTTACACGTTATTTTATTATGCGTTGCTTTTACTTTACTTAGATAAACAATAAAACATAAAAATAAAGCCTATTACTTTTCCTTAAACTGAATTTTTTTCATGAGATATTTTCCCCTTCTTAAGAGTTAGATTTAAGAGCTTATTTTTATTTTGCATTCCCTTAAAGAGTTTACTCGTTATATGCATTATAATTTAAGCGTTATTTTTCTTTATGCGTTGCTTTTACGCGATTACTTATCTTATATGTTACTTTTAAAATTACGCGTTATTATATTTTACTCTTTATTTTTCGTTATGTGTTACTTTTAATCCTTTTCTTTTCTTATGCTTTACTTTTATGGCTTGCTTTTTTATATTCTTTACGCTATTCTTCACTGAAAATTTTACAGTTTTTTTTTCTTTATGCATTATATTTACGTTATTGCACTTCTTAAGTGTTGCTTTTTTCCAGTTTATTTTTTTCGTCAATTACTTTTACCCGTCAAATTTGTTTTTTCATTATTTTACACACTATCTATTTTATATGTTATTTTTCTTAATGCATAACTCTTTTACACGTTGCTTCTATAACTTACTTTAAACCTATATTTTTTTTTTTTTTTTTTTGCTTAGACACGACTTTTAGTCTTTTATGCGTTGATTTTGTTTGCTTTTCTTATACATTACTTTTTCCTTTATGCGCTACTCTACACTATTATTTATACTAAACTTCATGCTGTACTTAACTATTTATTTTACGCATCATTTTTCTTTTTGAGTTACTTTTACGCATTACGTTTACTATTCCCATTATATTTTAAGCGTTTTTTTAGGTGGTTCTTTTCCTATGCATACATAGACTTTATTTTTTACACTTTACTTATTGTTTTTTATTTTTTTTAATCTTTATCTTTAGACTCATCTTATATGCATAGTATAGTAATAATTTTTATACGCTTCAAACTTCGTTTACTTAACTTATTTACTTGGTAGTTTAATTTACACTATGATTCATATCTACTTTACACACATTTTACTATTCATTACGCTCTACTTTACACGTTTTTTTCTAGATTAGATTAAATTTAGATTAAATAAAGATCTAATTTAGACTTCACACTTCACGCTTCGATTACAAGATGCTTCTTTTTCAAAATTTACTTTAAACTATACGCTTTGATTTATGCGTTATACTTTATACGTTATTGTATTCTATTTACTTTTTTTACTTTATACTTTACTCAATCTTTCTACTATATTTTATAGGTTACGCTTACAATTTAAGCCTTACATTATTTTATATTATGCTATTATTAAGATTATTACTTTATATCGTTTTACAATATTTACAGTATGATTACATTATTTTATACACTTTCCTATCCAATATACTCCACGCTATCTTACCCTTTATTTGCTTCACGCTTATGCTTTACACTCTTCGCTATATTTTATTCATTACGTTACGTTATACTTTATATTATGCTTTACTTTTTTTATATACTTTGCATTTCATACTTTTCACTTTTTACGTTATTTTTTATGCTTCAAGCTTTACTTTACTCATGCTTTATGTTATAATTCATATTTTGCGCTTTTACTTTACCCGGTGCTTTACTTTTTAATACTCTTTATTCTTCATTACAATTTCTACTTTTTAATTTACTATTTTATTTTTACTTTAAAGAGTAAAATGTTTACTAAAGAAAAAGTGTACATACATTATATTTTAAGCTTTACTTTATATTTTATTTCTACATACAATTCTTATTTTACTCTTTATATTGAATTTTGTACTTTATTTTACTTAAATTTACTTTATTTGATTTACGCACGATTAATATCGGGATGACTCAGTAAAACATTTATGCCATAAATTCACTAATTTAATATTTTCTTTATGAAAAATAAGATCATAATCGAAGATACGACATAGAAAATTCTACTTAGTTATTCATGACTAAAAGATACACTTATTTTACGCTTTTAAATTTTATTTTTTTACCTCATTTTTGGACTATGTCAAAATGAACATGGTTTAACAGTAGTTCTATAAATTTAGTGCTTTGCTACATTGAGATTTATTTTAAAACTTTTATTTTACTTGGATAATGTGCCATTCTTTATCTAGACATTTCATTTAAGCGTTGATTCATTTAATTCTACAGGATATTAATCTCGGGATGGTTTTATTCTCATTATTAGAAAACACGGTTCCCTATCAGGTTTTGTTACAATTGACATTATCACCTATAATTCATTGATTAAAAAATTTTAATACATTTTTCGCAAATCTTCGACCTGATTTTGAACGTTTTCAGCTGGAAAATTAATAATTTTACAGGGTGGCCACAAAATACTGTTACACTAAAAAAATAGGAATTAATTTTAATTGTTTGGTAAAACTATTTCTCTCTCACTATTCCTGCGATTGGCGCTTTCTGCAAGTGCAGACGATTCTTTATTAAAACAAAACATTTAGAATAAACTTAAAGATGGAGTCGATAGTGTTGATGGCTAAACAGCTTTTCGATCACAGATTTACTGCAGGTAGAAATCTTCAAGCACTTAAAATCTCTTGGGTTAAGTAGAACATTTATGTATAGATCTATAAATTGATTTTTGGATGCTAATAGTTGTAAAGATCGACCCAGGTCTGGTCGTTAATATCCTCAAAACATGACTCACATCCAATCAATTTCTCAAATTTTCACTTTTTTGCAGTTATTAAGATCTAAGAGAAACAGTTATTCATCATTGAAATTTAATTTTAAAATCAATTAATTATTGATAAATTTTTGAATATCAAAGATAAAAATTTTTAAACTACTTTTTGTAGAATGTATTTTTTAGTACAAAATAATTCCGATAAACTAATAAAATTTTTTAGGAACCATTAGACTGTTTTTTTATAATTAAAATATACCAAAATATATTTTTACTTGTCATTAGATTGTCAGAAAAAAGAAAGGGAAACTGGTGTTCCATCTGAGTCAAATGTTTAAACTTGATTAATTTTTTTACTGCAAATTTTATTTTAGCTGGTATCAAAGATTAAAATGAAGAGGCACATACTTAGATTTTTACACTAAATACCACCCCTAGATTAATGTTCGCTGTTTTTCAGTAATTAGTATACGTTTTTCATTAATTTGTCGAGGGCGTTTTTCACAATATTAATTCAATTATCTTTAGCAAATTTTTATAGGTTATATCACACCAGAAAATGTCAGTGAATATAAAAAATGTGTACAACAAAATTAAAGCTCATTGCAGCAGTAGTTTCAGAGAAAATGTTTGTGTGTTGCAATTTGCAGTTTTGAGAAGAAAAAAAGAAGGCTAGCAAAGTAATTTGTATCAAAAGTTGACAAGTGGCATCAAAATTATTTTTTTAAAAAATATTTCTATTCCAATTAGCATTTCTATATTAGTATTTCTATGGCAATTTTTGTTCCATAAACGCGGACATCTTAATTTATGAAACAAGAGAACAAATTTCTTACCAGAACTATGTTGCTCCACATTATACAGCTCAATTTACACCCTAACTTCCCTGTCCAAAAATTAAGGGCCACAAATTGTCCTGCGAAAATTACAAAGAAAACAATAAGCAAAGTTTTAATAAGCATTTCAAATCGCAAAATTAAAACAAAATTTATTAATATGTTCACAACACTTTTAATTAAAATAACGAATATGTGCAAAAGACTACCGGAACAAAGAGCGAAGGGTGAGTAAACATAGAAGAGGTGTCATAAAATTTTACTGTGTTTTTGTAAGACTTGCTTGATTATTTTTTTTACGATATACACAGAACAATAAAAATGTATTAAAAATTACTAAACTTAACCATTGCTTTTTCTTTCCCTCACAATGCATGCCCGCGATTTACTATTAAACAGGTAAAGACAAGCTGACTTACAGGCTTGCGTGGATTTGCTTTTTAAGTAAATTTCCAGTTGTCCATGCGTTCTCTTGTTTATTAGGCTACAACTTGCTAACTTATGTCTGTATGCTGATCGAGGAAAATTTTTTTTCGATGGGCTATAGTAGTGGTTTCAAATAGTGTTCCGTGGAAGATTTAAAGAGGAGTACCGAGACTAAGAACTTTTTAACATTTCTGAAACCTACAATTATATTTAGGTACAATGATCGTTATTTACTTTATTTCGAATGTCTTTACTGAATTATTTAAAGTAAATTGGCAAAAGAAAAGGTACATACTTTTGAAAAAATAAATACAAATAACTTATTGATAGGACTTATAAAAATTTGCATTAGTATTTCCCATAGTGATCTTCAAATCAAAACTAAATTCGTTAGTAAAGAAATATGTTGAAATTAGCTGCTAGGAAAGAATAAGTTCTTATTTAGTTTCCATTTCAAAGGCTTATTTCATTCATGTTTAGCTTATGACTGAAAACAAATCGATATCGATATCTAGATTAACAAAACAAATCGATATCTAGATTAGATTCAGCTTGCGAATTCAACTGTCGGATATCAAACGTAATTTAAGGTACGAAAAAATTTCATTACTCCTATTAAATATTTCGAAAATAAAATAGCACTTTATAGGTTAATGAATTTATCATTGTCTTTAAGTAGTTTTTAATAATTAGTAATTTTTAATGTTTAATAGTCTTTCATATTAGTAATTTTTAATAACTAGTTTGTATATTCACCTAATGAAATTAATTTATTAAATCGGGGTTCCACAGAAGGAAGTTTGATTATTAAGTGTTCCACAAAAGAAAAATTAATTTTGAACAGCTAGGATAACGTATAATTTCAAATGTTGCTTTTAATAAAAACTACTAGTTAACCAAAATAATCAATTTATCAGAAGTTGGATACAGGATGTTTGTCATCGTAACTTTTTTGGCATTTGTAAAAACAAAAATTTTTGACAGGCTGACGATTCCTCACTAGCAGTTTAGGTTCTCAGGAAAACTAAAACACGTAATTGTTTGGACAGCTAATGGGTTAAGACACATTTTTTACTATATTTGACAAAAAGTTTCAACATAAGGAGGTTAGATTATAACAGTACTTGATCCTTACGGATCCTACCAGTTGACAGGTGCGGTCAGAAATTTTAAAAGAAGAAAAAAATTATAAGGAGGTTAAATTCAAACATCTTTATTCTAGATCATAAATCGGTTAAAACTTGTTTCAGGCAGAACTTTTTGTCGTGTGGTCTAACGATTTCCTTCATTGCGCCTACGTTTGCGGTCTTGTGTTTTCTCGGTCAGCTAAAATGGGTTTTGAATCTAATCCCTTTTTTAACGTGGGTGAAATTTTTTGTTGGATTTAAAATATTTTTGAGATATAATGAAGTACGCAAAAAGTGAAATTAACATTAATGACCTCACAATTTTGAAGAAAACTTTCATAAAAGGTGCTCATTTTTTTAGTTAAAAAATTGTATAAAATTAAGTGCACATGACATGTACAGTGCTCAAAGTTAAAAAAAAAAGTTCACTCTTAGTAACTTTTGATCTAATCATCTATTTTCGTGTACTAAAGCCACGGTGTGTAGCCAAATTCTGCAAAAAATAAGCACATTTTAAGCACTCAAAAAATATTTGTAAGCACTTAAAAAGATATCATAATTAGGACATACGTACTAATAAAAATTTTCTCTTCCTATTCGTGAAAGTTCCTCTTATATACATTCTCAAAACGCAAAATTATTTTCAAGAACTTCAAGTGATCAGGATAAAATAGCTAGTTTCTAACAAAGAACTCTTTTCTTGATTACATTTTCTACCATAAAAACAATTTATACAAAATTTCAAATATATTTAATATTGAGTAACTCATTATATTTTTAAAATTAATAATTAATTTATTTAATTAGATAAAAAAATTAATTCAAAATTATAATAAATTTAACTTATTATTTAAAAAGCTTCTCAAGTGTATATTTTAGATTTAAATAAAAGTAATTTATAATAGCTTATTCAGCAAAATATGAACAAAATTATGTTATTGATTATATCGAATTTATGGAAATATGTAAAGAATTAAGCAAATTAAGAAAATTTAATAAATTGGTATTACAAATGTAAATTAGTGAATGACCCCTTATAAACTTTTATTAAAATTTGTTACGTGGTTTCAGCATTTCTCTAATGAAAAGATTAAAAAAAATCTAAATAATTTTGATATGTAAATACGAGTTTTGAAACAAAACATTTTTCTCAGAAGTAAATTATTATATGGCCCCTAAATTCATAAGATTTAACAAATCTGAGAAAATTGAATTTTTTTATTTAAATTGTTTTTTTTAAAAATCAAATCATGAAGAAATGAATTTAAACTTTTTTGGATTAACATAAGATTTTTTGTTGCATTTAAAATAGTAAAAGCCCTTCAATTTAAAATCTTGCCTCTAAATATTATTGAGTTTTTTCATAAAACAAATTAAGAGCACTGAAAATTTTAAAAGTAATAATACAACAATAAAAATTAATAAAAAAGTTAGTAAAGTGCAATAAAATTTTTTTTAAAAAATTATGAAATAAGTGAACAGTCCCTTAGATAAAAATATTGCAACTGAAAATCTCAATTAATTTTTATCTTTATTAAATTAAGGAATAAATTCGAGATGGAAATTTCGAGGAAAAAACTTCGTAATTCGTGATAGCTCTAGGGACCCACATGTAAATGCGTTATTAGTGAAGGATCCCCATGTCAAATTCAAGGATTATGGTACTGATTTATACATCATAAGCGCGAAAAGGTGCCAATGGTGAAGATGATAGTACTTCACCAACGATGATATTAAAATAAATAAAAAAAATTTTGATATGAGGGGGAAAAAATTGGCAAATGTTTAGTTGGACCCCGTGATCAGCAAAAATGAGAGAGATTTTTCGACTCAATTTCAGAGGGCAGAGAAATGAAGCCTGAAAATCCTGAAATTGAGAATATCTAGCAGAGTTACACATGAGTGTGCAAAAATCCTTCCCACCGAATCCAGCTCAGCATACGCATATGCGGACCTACAGATATTTAATCAAACGTGTAAAATGATAGGCACTTTCATACACTACAAATCGACGGTAAGTCAAAATGGATTGTGGTTGAATGAATTGTGAAAACGTTGAATAGAACCGTGTGAACACCACGCATTTTGCATAATTCGTGGCGAAAGTCGACATCGTAAACATTAAATATATCATTTTGGAAAATTAAGTACTTTTTAAAAACAACCAATAAAAAGAGCACCTTAAAGAGCTTTTAAAAAAACTAAAATCGAAAATATGCACTTTATAAAAACGCTACGCACCCTGTTTAAAATCCAAAAAGCTGGAAAGGAACCCAAACAAAACTCGTTCTTAATTTTTAAACAAAATATTTTACGTTAAAATTTTTCATATTACCCGTTTTTTACAAAACGTGACCATGAATGAATAACGTTCATTAGGAACGCTCCATAAAAAAAAAAAAAAATTACCAAAAAGCTGATAAAAAGAAAAGTTAATAAAGAAAGTAAGAGAGAAAACAGAAAAAAAAAAAAATTTGCTCTTAGTTATGAAATATAACTTTAACGTTGAGAATCACAATTTCCTGTTACTAGTTATCTGTCTTATCGCATAGGGGAAGAAAATGACAGTGATAAAAAATTCTGTGTTGAAATGCTGAGGTATAACTAAAACAGAAAAAAACAGCAAAAAACAGAATAAAAAAAATGTTTTCAATTCTTAAACAAAAAGTGTAGAAAAAACGACGAAATTGACTGGTCTGAATATAATTAAAAATAATCAGCAGTACAAAACTCTTGATTCTATATAAATTAATTTAGTTTAAATCTTTCAAATTTCGCTTTTCCATTTGCATTTCAGATCATAAATGAACAAGTTTTAGAACTTAACAAATATATGTGAAAAGTATTTCAAACAATATATAGAAGAAAAAAAAAACACACAATTTTAGAGTATTTTTTGTTAAAGCTATTCAAATCATCCACCCCCCCCCCCCCAAAAAAAATTACTTTGATGATATAGTGGCCCAATATTCGTTTTATCTCTAACTTAATAGCATACTTCCACATCCTTCAATGAATGAAAAGAAATAAGGAGTTGCATCACTGTTCTAAATTACTGAATTAGTAAATCTTTTGATCTCACGAAAAAACAATAAATTGTTTGTACAAGTGAATTAGTGAAAGGCTGTCAGGGTGCGTATCCAAATCCTTCATCAAAAAATAAGCTCCTTTTAAGCACTCAAAAATATTATTAAGCACTATATACATTAACAAAATGCAAAATAGTTTTCAAAGACTTTACATGATCATGATAAAATATCCATTTTCTGACAAAGAGCTCTTCTCTTGATCATATTAACCACTAAAAAAAGATAGAGAGATTTTCCGGCTCGATTTCAGAGGGTGGAAAATGAAGGTTGAAATTGAGAATATCTCGCAAAATGCTGCAGAGTTGCACATGAGAATGCAAGAATCTCACCGAACCAGTGGCGTGCCAGCCGGGGGGGGGGGGGGCAGAGGGGACAGTCGCCCCCTCTGAAATTTTAGTGAGGGGGCAAACAATATGTTTCGCCCCTCCTGAAATTTAATCACTCGAGAAAATAAAATCAAGTAAAATTCCAATTAAAAAATAGTAAAAAAGCAAAATTTCAGAAATAAAAAAACATTTTTAATTGAACTTTGAAGCTATTTTCCTCTGAAATTAATATAAAAGGTTATAATAAATATAAAGACAAGTCTCTTTTTTTCAATTTTGAAGCTATTTTTCGAAAAGAAAACTTTATTTTCCTCTAATATTTTATAAAAGGGCGAATAACGCGTTTCGCCCCTTCTGAAATTTAAACATTCGCAAAAATGAAGTCAATTTAAATTAGTAAACTTAGAGGAAAAAAAGCCTTTTATTTCGAACTAAATTGACGGGGCAAATTAATAAATTAATTTAATTTAATTGAGGGGGCGAATAATGTGTTTCACCCCTTCTGAAATTTAGATCTTCACAAAAATGAAGTCAAATTAAATTAGTGAACTTAGAGGAAAAAAATTTTTTTTCCAACTAAATTGAAGAGGTGAATTAATAAATGAATATAATTTAATTGAGGGGCGAATAATGTGCTTCGCCCCTTCTGAAATTCGTGAAAATAAAGTAATTAATTGGTAATTTTAGAAAAAAATTACCATTTGTTTCTACTTCGAAGCAATTTTCGAAATCAAAAATTTTATTTTCCTCTGAAATTTTATTGAAGGGTGAATAATGTCTTTTTCTTCTGAAATTTAGACATTCGTTAAAATAAAATTCAGTTTAATTGGTAATTTTAGAGAAAAAAATAAACTGTTTTTTTTTTTTTCTTAAGACAAAGATTTTTTTTTACATATGATAACTTTCTATATGCGCAATTAAACGGGAAAAAAAAACAATTTTAAAAACAAAATACTTCTCAAAAAACGCATTGCATATAAAATATATCAAATGTTTGGAAAGAGTAATAAAAGGCATCCTCCACTGATGAAAATTGGTTTTAAAGAATCCCTCCATATTCAACAATGCCAAACCCCCCACAAAGACAAACCCCCTGGCCAAAGACAAACCCCCTGGCCTGGTGGCCAAACCCCCCACAAAGACAGTTATTTGACTCCTCAAAAACAGCTCATGTTGCACTAATGGAAAAAGTACTTTTGCTTCTTTAATTTTCATTTTTATGGCCCTTTGCTCCTTTGTACTCTTTTTAAAGTGTCAGATATCCAAAGAACCATATCTTATTTGGATATCTCTTCATAAATTGTCTCAAACAAGCAATTATCTAGATTTTCTGAGAAAACAGATGTTTTAGGCTTTTAAAGGGTCTAAACAGGGGAAGATTCTTGTTGACATTTTTCTCTGGTCATTTTGTGATGAAACTTTTAACGCTCTCTGTTGAATTTTCTTCTTTAGCTCTTTTAATTACATTATTTAGGTTATCAATTTTAAATTAAAGCATAATTTTTTTTATTATTTTGTTTAATTGTTTTAAATTATTTGGCTGTTTTTTTAATCAGTTTGATGAATTATTTGAAACAGTTCTTTTTAACCTAAATCGTGTCATCCATCAATAATTCCAATTCTGAATGAAGCTTCTCGTTGAATAACAATAAAACGTATATAAATTTCGAAGGAGGTAAGCAAATGTTTTCATTTCATTAAAGTATTTAATGCTTTAATAATTATGTATTTATGTACTGTATAGTATAGTACATATAGTATGTAAGTATAGTAAATGTTTTTATTATGTTCGTATATCAAATTCATTTATATAGCGGATTAGGTCATGATCATACCGTTTACTGTTTATACTGTATAGATTTGCTATTAATTTATATTATGAATTTATTAATTTGAGGAATCTTAACTAAAATTATTAATTGTAAGAATAGTTCTCTTTGAAGGAGCGAACAAAAATCCATAGCCGACATTGACAACCACTTCTTAAAAAAAAGTTTGAAACATTGTTCAATTATATAAAAAGTTATTGAAATAATTGAATATCCATTTAGTAGTAATTTGTAGTTAGTTTTTCTTTTACATCGCATTTTTTTACTAAAAGTGATAAAAACAAAGATAAAAGAATTTTCACATTCTAATTGGTCAGTTAAATGTGAAAATTTACGGAACATGTACAGAAGCGGCTAAACCGTGCCAAACAGAAAATATTATTTCATTCAAGCATAAACGTTAGAGGTTGAGCTCTTTCGCGTAATATCTCGCTCGCTCACGCGCTTTTAATTTGTGATTCTGTGCAGTGCAGGTACTTCAAATAATCTCGATTCGCATTATTTATGTACGTGAACGAGCAAGAGGCTAAAGCTTTCTATTTTATAGAAAAATCGAACAATGTATTGAACACAGATAAATAAACAAAGCGAACATTCTTAGATCAAACAATCGGATTTTCACAGGACTCAACTTGAATGGTTCGAGAGCCAAACTTTAAGTATGCGAATTAATTAGAACAGTGTAAGAGTAGACGATATTAAGAGTCAAAAGCCGCAATCTGGAAGGAAAAAAAATGGTCCCAACAATTTAGTCAAAGCCTTTTCATGTTTGCGATTTATAATTTTCAGTTATTAACAGGGCTGACGATTCTAAGGTTGCTCAGTAATCTTTTAATTCATTCCTTTTTTTGTGTGTCAGACATAGTTTAATGCATTTTTTGTCAGTATACTTGTCGTAGTAATTACGATTTTTGTCTCACTTTACTTACTTTTTATATTTAGTCAGGTATTATAGAAATGCATTTTCTTCACATTTTAATTTTCAAATTTCGTAGTTTACTTTGATTTTTTGTTAGTTATTTTTAATAACATTATTTTCTTCGGAATTTTAATTTTTAAAACTTTATTCCTCAGTCCTTGTTATTTTTCAAACATTTTTAAGCTAAATGGGACTTTTTGTTTGTTTTTGTGATTAATTTTGTAACCCGTAACTCTTAATTCTCATTAATAAAATAATAAGTCTTCATAAAAACTATGTAATAAATTTTAAAAGTACAACAAATTTTTCAGATTTTTTTTTAATTGTAAATATTTTTTTAGATTTCATTTTTATCGGATTTTAGCTTTTACGTTGTTTACGTTAATGATATTTTTGTTAATTGTTTTCTCTATATTTTGTTAGAATAATTTAACTTCTTTAAATATATTTCATTCAATTTATATTTGAATTTTTTTTTTTAATATTTTAAAAGTATATAACATAATTTCCCAATATCATTAGGTTTTTCAAAAAAAATTTTTTAAAATATTAATTAGTCTTATTCGCTATCCAATTTTGTTTTGAATAGCTATAATTCGAAAAATAATATTACATTGTTCAGATTTAAAAAAATAATAACCATGTAACCTCAAATATGCAATAAAACTTTGGTTACAATTTTATAATTATAATTAATGAAAATTCCTTCATATGTTTTAATTTTTTCATCCCTTTCCCTTTACCATGAGGATTTAGTTAATATGATAAAGTTAATTCTACTTCACTGAATTACTGCATATTTATATGTTTTAAATTGTATATTTTCTTTGAATATATTTACAATTTTTACTTTGAAATAAATCTGAAAAATCAGAAGATTTGTTAAAATTCAAAGTAATTTTAAAATAAGATTCAATTTGAGAAATTAATCTCTTTTACGTCCTTCATTTGTTGTAATTTTTTTATACCTTGTGCTTTATCATTAAAATTAAATTAATATGATAAAATTAATTCACCTTTTTTGTATACGAAAAATTTATATTCATGATTAAATTAAAATCTATGCAAAGAATCAAAATGTAAAACACAAATTACTCTCGATTCAATATGTTTTTGAGAATCGAAAAACCATTTTATGTCATTATGAATCATATGTATCTATAAAATGCCTTGCTCAGCATTAATAATTTAAAGGAGTAAAATTACAAAATTAATTAATTAAATTTTTTAAATTTTAATGCACTTTTTTAAATTTATTTCCGATTGATAAATCATTTTTTGTTAACCAATTTGTTGGTGTGAATGTAGTAGTCGTCATAAACAATGGAAATAATTATAAATAGTTACAATTAGATAAATTGCAATATTAAAATAATACAACTTATTTTAGAATACAAGATCGGACAAAATTTCTGGCTTAGCATTCGCTCGCCCCCCCCCCCACCCAGCTTACATGCGGACTCGCAAGTATTTCATCAAACATGTAAAATGATTGGAGCTTTCAGACGCTATGGAAGACGGTAAGCCGATATAGATGTGGTTGAATGAATTGTGAGAACGTTGAATAGAACCACGTGAACACCACGCATTTTGCACCATACGTGACGAAAATCGACATAGTAAAGAAAAAAAAAATTAATTTTCGAAAAGAGAAAATTAAGCACTTTTTAAAAATAATGAAAAAAGCACCTTCAAGCAATTTTTTAAAAACGCTACGCACCATGTCGGTAAGTTCGTCAAAGAATGAAAATTGACTATATACAAGAATTATTTTTAAGTAAGCGTTAAAATTAAGTTTGTGGGTATTTTTTTTTTCTGGAGGAAAGTTTAAAAATAGAGTCAAAACAGAAAAATTGGTACTTACCGGACTTAAAATGAAGCGCATTTTTCACAAAGTTCAGTCTCCCAACCCTTATCAGTAAATTCAGATAGTATTTTCAAAAAATCTTAAACATAAGTAAAGGGCAGATACATCAAAGCACCCTCCAGTTCACTAGAAAAGAGGAAATTAAAGAATAAATAACAATATAAAAACAGATATAAAAAAAATTACACAGTCAATGCTCAATATAGTGGTCTGAGCAGAAATGATTGTCCTAATGTGAGGTCGTTGTTTCGTGCATGCACAAGAATACTGTCATAGCTAAAAAAAAAGGTACTTGGCGAACTTTAATAAAGCAATGTTTCACTTTCATCCTATTTTAGTAGCAGAAAAAGTTGGTTATCAGACAAAATTTTCCTTATAATATTCCAAGCAACAATTTTACCTTGGCCCCAGTTGGGCTCAAAATTGGCTCAATATGAGCTCTATATGAAAGTGCACTGAGAGACCAATATTACGATATATAGATTTTTTAATATTATAGACCTACATAGAGCCAATATGGACCCCTATATGCGGCCAATACAGGGCCTATATTTGCCGAACAATGAATATATAAATATCGGGAGAATCGAACAACTCTATAGAGGGCCAATATCAGAAAATAACGACCCTTTGAATTCTTTGAATTATTGAGCCACGATTCGTGAATATTGGTCCAATGAAGGCCCAAGTTATTTTGCTGTTAGGGATATCGTAAAATTGACTAAAAATAATACTTAATAGGTGAAAAAAACATTAAAAATAATATGCTCTGCCATGGCTGCTATAGATAAATAACATACATCGAAGTAACTGAAAAGACCAGATGTTTTATGTTCAAAAGAAATGGGTCCAACATAGCACAAAAAGAATGAATAAAATTTTTATACAAGGAAAGTATTATTGATAAATTTATTGCATCCTTTAAAAAGATAGTCATAAGCATTATGAATGACAATAAATTGAGATTTAATTATCGACTATGTCAACTTCATCTATCAACTGGAATAATTAGTTGATTATCCATTTCAGATCGTTCATAGGTTTCATTAAATGAGCATTTTGCTCTTAAAAGGAAAACATCACATTCTTGGATGAAAACAAAACTTATTTCATATTTTAATACGTGCACGCGGCCACCATTACAAAAGATGTTCTGCTCTAGTGTTGCATTATTATTTATGTCGGCTTGGCGAAGATTTTATTCGCCACAAAATTACCACCACCCAGGATGTGTTTTATTTTTAATCTTATGAATACAAACCGCAATCCATGATTTTAAATCAAGTGAATGTAATTTTAAAATTCGTTTTACCTAAAAAGGAAAAAAGGAGAAAAATTTAAGTTTTTTTTCAGCCAATATAAAAACTAAATTTTCTTAGAAAATTAGGAATTTTTCTTTTATTAGCACTAAACATACCATAACCGGTCAAATAACCGTTTAAGAACTTTTGCATCGAAAATGCGCTTATCATCTTATCGTTTTGCAAATTTGATTTGATTCAACTTTTTCTAACCATTATATACAGTCAATGTTCTATTATTGTTGATTTTTTTTATAAATTTTGTTTCTTTCGAATAATACCATTCGTATACCTATTTCTACCACAACCGGTCATTTGACCGGGAGGACAATTTATTGCTTCATAAGGTTATCGGATCAGAAATTACGATATAGTGCCTGTTCAACGTATCGCATTCGATGAGTCGCACATTTTTGTAAAGACTGTTGTGTTGTTAGTTCAATCAGAATAACTGTGAATTATTCAAATTTCTTCAAGAAAGTACCTAAAATTTTAGATTAGCATATTTGTGTAAGAAAAAGTGACAAATACTAAATGTTTTGGTAAGAATCTTATATTTTATTTCGATAGTTTTACTTCATTCCTAACTCACTGCTAATTTTTACCCAGAAAAATGTCGTAACAATCAAGACAGCACAAGTTCTTAGAAGAAATAATATTAAATATAAGAATAATTATACGAATTATAATTCTTATATATTCTTATGATTATAAGAATAATTATAACAATTATAGAAATAATAATAATTAGAAAAAATATGTTTGCGGAAAATGCACGATGGAAACACCCTGAATATGTAAAAAATGTGTTGAGTAATGAATTAAAAATTCTTATTCTTTATGTTTGTAATACATAAAAATTGGCAATATACAATTTTGTTTAACTATAATAAAGTTTTTTTCCTCCATCGTAGCATCCTTATTTCATACATGCAATCAAGTCCGGTCATTTGACCGGCTATTGTAGAAATATGTATAGATTAAATATTAGTATGTTTAGTGTTAGTTTAAAAAAAAAAAACGGAAAAAACTCATCTCTGTTATAACAGGGGTCTCCAATTAAAGAACATTGATTGCAAATAAAATAAAATATAAAAAGAAAACCTTGAATCACACTTTCATACCTTGATTTTACTTTTACTATAATGTATTATTCCAGGGGTGTAGCAGATACACGATAAGTTGTCAACAAAGGATGGGAAGTTAAATAAAAAGTTTAGAAAATACAAATTGCATAGTAAAGAAACATGCGAATATGAAACAGAGGTTTCTATTGCAAAAAATTTTGAGATACGAATAATAATAAACATTGAATTGAATTTAACCTTTTTCCAACACTTTTACATTCCAGCTCATATTATTCAAGTTTTAAAACTTCTGATGAATATACTTTCAAAGCTTCATTTAACTGATCAACCAATATGTAAAAATAAATGATTAACTTAAAAATCATTTAAATTTAATTGATATAAATTGAAGTGAATACTACAGTTATTTGTATAATATAACAGTTCGCTTAATAATAATGAATAGCTTTCAGTTTATCAATTGAGTGGTCACAATTGCTGACAGCTGGGAAAAAAACTCAATCTTAATGGTATGCTAATTAACCACTTCCCTTACCAATTATTTTGAAGAAAAAAAATTCAAAAAATCAACATATTTTTTTATTTTATTAATAAGTACGAGGAATTAAACCGAAACATAATGCACAAATTTTAACTTGAAATTTGAATTTTCTTATAGGTAAGAAACATTTAATTTAAAATCAGTTAACTATACCGAGTTATTTCGGACAAATGAAAAAAGTTAAATATATAGTCTTTGTATGATAGTTAAAACAAGGTACAACGCAAAGTTATTCTTTTCTAACGTAAGTGAAGGAATGCGGCATATTTTTACTCTGTAAATTCAGCAACCATTGTATCCAGTGTTTCCCAAAGTGTGGTACGCGTACCCCCAGGGGTACGGGAACAGTTTAGCGGGGGTACGCGTTCTTATGCGAAATATCTTACAGCAAACAATAATTTCAAAAACTTTTATTTACAAACAAAGCTAGCCATGGAAATTTACGATTACATATTTTTCTATTAGCTATATTTTTTGAAGAGTTAACAGTTACTAATTAATGGTGTCAACAGCCAGTTGTGATTTTTAACTTTTGTAAAATTTTTTAATAGTAAAAAATACATTCATTTTTTTATTAGTGGCACACAGCGTTACGAAAAATTTAGAAAGGGTACACTAAAGTCACGCAACACTGGCCGCGATCAGAGTGCGGGTAGGTGGCATCTTGGATAAGTCTACGAAAGGACCGATGGTTTGCGGTATTGGTCCTCGTTAAACTGTTCTACCGTAAAGTCGCGAAGGCTATCGGACTACCGAAGCGGGGGTGCCATCTCCTCCGCAAAGGATCAAAATTGTGATGGCATGTCTTCGTATCATCCTCAGGGATGTTTCCCCGACTGTCGCCAACAGCCCATTGTACAGCTCTAGTACGACTTAAATAAAACTACAACTACAACTGAAGGCTTTTTAAATCATTTAAATATAAGCGAATAATAAGCAAAGTTTCGAAAGGTATTCAAAGTTCCATGGTATTTCGTTTATGAAATACCATGGGTGTACTTATTCCACATTTCTCCAAAAAGTTCAACTCGATGGTTTTTATTGAGATATTTTACAAGAAAATTCAACTGACAAGATCAATACATCTACGAGTGTAAGATTTTATTTTGTTGTCGTTATAGCACGAATTAAACTACAGTTTAGTTAACGAACAAATTAAGGATCTAGCTAACCACAATTAAAGAAAATAATTAGTCAATAAATTATCTATTTAGTAATATTAGTTTAACAAATGCTTAAAAAATGGACTTCAAAAATTTTTTCCTTTTTTTCTGATCCCAGAAATCTATTTTGTGTGCGTGTTCGCAAATATTACGCAATCAAGATACCTTAACTTAAGTTTCAAGTTTAAATTAAGTTAGATGAAGTTAAGTTTAAGTTAAGTTTTTAAGTTAAATAAATATTATTGGGAGACCTCATTATTTCAAACAGATAAAGAAAATTTTCATAAATTATCATCATATAAATTCATGAAAAGGAAAATCAAGAAAGAGATTAATCTGTTTTCAGATTTTTAGCAAATAAAAGAATATTTTTTTGTTATGTGAAATTTAGAGAACAAGCATTTTAATATAGTCCCCCTTAAAAATAGAGTTACTTTCTCTCTTTAAAATTCTAAGATAAAACTACATTTTTCAAATTCGGTACTTGTCCATTTCGCCTATGAATAGTTGCCAATGCAAAGTTACCGATTACAAGTAAATTCATTTGTTAAAAAATTTAATTTTTTATGTGTTAGTCATTTTTTAAGTATAAAAAATAAACATATAAAATAACGGAATTTATTAGGGGAGGTGAATTTGAAAAATGCCTTTAATTTGTTCAAGCATTTTAAACAAAGCATCAAATAAAATAATGAATAAATTATTAAAAAAAAAAATACTTTTACGTAGAAGTGTGTTAATAAAAACATTTCAAAACCTATGTTTGCACTTATTTTTTATTATGGAATGGACATGTCATTTTTCACTATTTAAAAAAAAAAAAAAAAAAAAAAAAAAAAACAAGCATTAGATATTTTGTTCTAAATTTTTGAATTTAAATCTGCTAATTGTAATTTTCCAACTGTTTAAATTGAATTATATTGGCTTGAAGTTATTTTAATCTAATTTTTTTTAACCCTTATTATAACAATAAAAATATTCGTTTTGTTGCCGATTGTTAAAAGGAAAATCTCAAAACTCAACTATTGTTTAAAATGCAACAATGTGTCTGTATTGTTTAAAGAGATACATTAAATTAGTGATTATTATCATTCCAAACTTTGTATTTGGGGCGCTATCTTGAATATTTTTTTCAAAGAGATTAATTTTTAAGTCATGAAGTGGCTTAAAAGATTGAGGCGATATTTCGCCAATTTGAGCTCTTGCTCTGGATGCAAGAGTGATCATGCTGGGGATTTGGATGAGAGGAAAATTGCCAAATATTATCGGAAGCGTGCTGTAATTCTGGACACGGTTCATCCATGGGTTTTCCCATTTGTGTCCGTTCAGACGCAGACTGATGATATTTATTGGACAAACGTCTCAGAAAGTGTTCAGACGCAGACTGATGATATTTATTGGACAAACGTCTCAGAAAATGTTTAGGATTACGGTTTAAGGATTATGGATAGAGGATTATGGTTTAAGGTTTATGTATTAAGGATAAAGGTTTAAGGTTAAAGGTTCAAAGATTGAAAACTTTCAAAAGTACGTATTAGTGAGTTCGATTAAAGAAATCGTTAGCATTACTGTGTGTTATTCCGGAAAATGTGCTGTAATTCTAGACACGGCTTATCCACGGGTTTTCCCAATTGTTCCGGCTCAGACCCAGACTGATGATATTGATTTGACGAACCTCTCAGAATATGTTTAGGGTTATGGATTGAGGATTATGGATTAAAGATAATTAAGGATTATGGATTAAAGATAATTAAGGATTATGGATTAAGGATTATGGATTGAGGATTATGGATTGAGGATTATGGATTGAAGATTATGGATTGAGGATTATGGATTGAGGATTATGGATTGAGGATTATGGATTGAGGATTATAGAATAACACATCTTTAGACAATATCTTAGCTTCTCCTTTTAGACCCCGCTTTAACCAATACTGTTATATAGATTTATATAACATATAACTCTTTATTTTTTTCCCTTGTATTTTTTGTAGTTATAAGCAAATTGTTGTACAAATAATAGGCGGGAAAAAAGATTCCCACCAACATTGAAAAACTTCATATAGTAGGTGGGAATAATACTTACCAAGGTCTTATGACGGTTTTTAAAAAAACTTCACTGATAAGGAAATGTCCCTCCAATTTGATATTTAGACAAGATATAACAAATTTTATATTTGGATGAAAACAAGTTCTGATATTTAAAATTGTAATTTGGTTCAACAACTCTTTAATGAAATAATAATTAAAAAAAGAGCTTTAATAACTTTAGGGAGAATAATGTCAAAACAATTGATGATCAAAGAGTGAGAACGGCTTATGTCCATTTTCCCAAAACTGATTGGATCTCTGTTCCTTGCATTTTAAGAATCTGTTCTCCCAGAGAGTTATTATGCAGTGAAGATAAGCCGTGCTGTTGATAAGGGGTAACAGTCCACGCGATTGTCTTTTTGGTTTTTTGTCTGAATCAGTTATTAATTTATATTGTTTTTTAATAAAATAATTAAGAGATTAATCAAATTTTTTAAGTGATATATCTAAAACATAAGGTATGTTCCTGCATACTCTAACAACCAGAAATCTGCTATTATTTAAGTCTAAAGTAACCAACGAAAAGTTATTAAAAATATGAAAAATGGACATTTGCAAAAAGTTAAAAAAATTGCACTATTTCTTCTGTTATTGCAAAAAAGAGGAAAATTTAGTTTAGTAGCTGATTTAGTAAGCAATGAAAAAGGGCAAGAATGAAGGCATTTTTATTTATATCTGGTATTCGAACAGAAAATAAAAATCTAACACCATTTCATCTCATTTCTTTCTTACACTCTTAACCTTTTAAGCCGTGCGGGCTCAGGAGATAGAACGTTCGCTGTCCATTGAGGTAAACCGGGTTCGAATCCCAGTGACTGCTGCTCGATACGAATTCAGCAGCCGGCTATCACCAACGTAAAATATCCTCAATACGGCTTACGTAATACGGCTTACGTAAAATATCCTCAATGCTAGAAAGTGATATTTTAAAGTCGGACTAACGACGGGTAGTTTTCGTGGTTTTCCTCTCCATGTAACGAAAATGCGGGTTTGTCCCATCGAAAATCCTCCACGAAAGCAAATTTTCTCCCAATACTTAGTTCTCCGGGATAGCCTGGTCAGTAGGGCGCTGGGCCCATGTCCAAGAGGTCGTGGGTTCGATCCTCGCCAGCTGAAGACTCCCCGTGAAGTAAATGGCGACTGATGCACGTAAAATCTGTCGAGTCTCAAAGTCCTCCATGTTCCCAAAACAAATCAATACCTCTGGGGGTACTGATCTAGGAGTTTCCTTGTCTTCTGGATTGTTTCAAAATTACAAGGTTACGGAGTTGAACATTAGTAGTCGTAAACCCATGAAATTGGGTCGGCTGTTCAACAACGGTTATAAAATAAAATATAAAATACTTAGTTCTGGAGTTTCCTTTTCTTATAGATTGGATTCAAAATTGCAAGGCTATGGAGTTGAACATAGGTAGTGGTAAACTCAAAATTCGATCGGCTGTTCAACGACGGTTATAAAATAAAAATATATTATGAGGAAAAACACAATTACTGATGTTGTATGATGTGTATTAGGCTAATTATACTAGTTATAAATGCTGAAAAAACTTAGAGAAAAACGAAACAACTGTACATACTTATAACAAATAATGCTATAGTAAATGAACCCAGTTTAACGTAGTTGAAATATCATCCTTAAATATTTCATGGATTGCACTTTGAGTGGTTGGTTACCTTTAAAATATTACGGTGTTCAACACAGGGGTTGAAAATAGGTAGTCGTAAACTTAAAATTGAGTAGACTGTTCAACGACGATTATAAAATAAAATCTTAGCCCTTTAAGTTGATAAAGCAAATACGAGGGTGATCAACGGCTAAGTTATCTTCCATCTTGAAAAAGAAAAGAAAGGCAACCATGCTTCAAACTAATGCTTTTTTTGTTGACTACACATATCATTTACCTTCTCCGTTTATTATGGGAATCCGTTTATTATGAAGTAGTCATAATAACGTCACCCTCTAATCTTCTTTAGCATTTTAACATTAAATTATAATACATAGTAAAATTCCGCTATAACGACATTACTCAGACGGAGTTCTCGTATTGGCAAGCTATAAGCAACGACGCATATTTAACCATAAAATAACTGTAAAATAGTGAAGCATAGTTACTGATAACACTGAAAGTTGATTTCAATAGTTATGTTCCAAAAAGACAAATACGAGACTAGTAGTCGAACGAATAACACATTCATTTGAAGTGCGTGGCAGAATTCCAGAAAGAGGCGTAAGTTCTTTTCTACTAATGGGAGGAAGATAACTTAGGCAGGGATCGCCTACACATATTTGCTTTATTAATATAACAAATTAAGATTGAAAGGAGAGAAAAAAATTGAAATGATGTTTGTTTTTCACTTATATGTATTGTGTGACATATAAAAACATTTTCAATTTTGAAACTTTTTGAAACAGTTTTGTTAATTTAAATAGATGAAAAGTGTATTTTTATTAAAAGAAATTCTAATCACTAAAACAAAAATTTCATTGAATTTTATTATGAATTTTGAATTATGAATTGTGAATTATGAATTGTGAATTTTCTTGACATTTTATGGTATGAGATCATACACTTTAATTAGCAGGGGAGAGTCGGGTAGCCCCGCCCAATGTCAATTTCATATGTATAGAATATTTTTTCAAGTCAATGGGCCATCGGACAATAATTGTTATATTAAAAAAAGATTATTTTCAAAGTTTCAAGTATTTATGCAGCTGGTAACATGGTAAACAATAGTTTTGAAAATATGTTGAATACAGTTGTCATGATATTAAGAAAAATTGGTTGAATGTTTCGATTAAACTTCATTTTAATATTACAAAAATAATTTTTTCTATACATACAGCATTAAAGTATGTAGTCTTAAGTTTAGTTTACACAAAGAACGAAGTTTATTTGTGAAAAATTGTTCGAGTAATTACAAATTTACAAAAAAATTGGATTTCGTGTAGCCCCGCTCACATGAATGTTAGGTATCCCAGCCCACTTCTATTTCGTCGATAAATGTACGGTTCCAAAGATTTACTTAAATGAAATTATTTTCTTTAAATATTTAATATAAATATATATTAATATTATAATGTATTAATATACATTAATAATAATAAAAAATATAACATTTGTTGTTAATAAATGATAGAATTCACTAAAAGAATAAAAATATGTAATAAAAAAAATAATTTTATGATAAAAATGATAAATAACGTTTATCTATTGTCAATACATTGGTCATTTTCATTTACACCTGAAAAAACAATAAAAAAACATAATTTTTGTAACTGGGCGGGGCTACCCGACACATTTTGAAAAGAGCTGAAAAACATGTTTTTTTAAATTTCTATTTTTTTAAGTTAAACTATTCTTATTTTGGTTTATTCTTTTTGTATTATTTAATTTAATAATAAAACAATAGAAACATACAAAAATCTTGATTATTACTCAATATTATACTGAAGTATAAGCAATAGTCCTTAAGTGGGACTTAAGTCCCCATATTGGACCGCTGTCCTATTTATAGGACAGTTGAATTAATTACAAATAAAGTAAAAGAAACATTTATAATTCACATAATAACTATTGAAGATATGAAAATTTGTCTAATATAAGAGATTAATGTATAAAAAATGGAATTTAAAAAATTAAATTATTAAAAAAATTACATTGAATTCACTCCTAGAAATAAGTCGTAATTTAAAGCCATTATATAATTAAAAAAAAAATTTTTTCTTAAAAAAAAACATCTTCTCTTTTTGTAATTAATCATTGGTGCAAAACAAAATACAAAAAATATCTAGGAAAAAAACAATTTTTATAAGGTTTTTGACACGAGTTTTCTAACTGTCCTATAAATAGGACAACGGTCCAATACCCACCCTTTTACACAACACACCCATGCTTCTAGAGAACATTCTTTGAGTTCATGGGACAGTGTTTTTATTGTTATCTTTTAAAAATAACTAATAGGTGGAATGTTCTACAATTCTTTTGTACCAGTCCCCTCTCACCAAACCAGTTCTTTTGTGTAGGCTATTGCACATACACGTGAAATTTCATTCAGTTCTTTCCTATCTTCCCATTAGTTCAGCTGTGTCTTTATTTTGTAGTTCGCATGTGACTGGTCATTTTTGCTCTAGTAAAATGGCCAAAAAATTTCGAACTGCCGAGGAAGCGCTAGAATATATGAATAATTTATCCGATGAGGATTTAGATGATCCTGAAATGATAATTATTCCCCCAGAACCGGACGCCGTTAGTGATGAAGAAGATATAGATGATTCCATAACAAATTGTAATATAGTGGAAACATGTGGTGATTCTGAAATTCGAGATTCTGCGGGAACTATTGAAATTTTGTCAAATATCTGTGAAGAAATCAAGTTTGATGCTAAACCACCTAAATGGGAAAAATGTGAACCAAAATTTTCGCTCTTACCGTGCTCTTTTTCCTCTGAAGAACATCAACATATTACGGACAAGATATCGGGAAAAACTCCTTTTGAACTTTTTCACATGATGGCTGATAGTATGATATCACATACAGTAACAGAAACTAATCGATATGCATTTCAGAAAAATGATCATTCTTTCAGTGTCGATGAAAATGATTTCAAAAAATTTATAGGAATCCTTTTCTACAGTGGATATCACATTTTACCACGAGAAAAAATGTATTGGGAGAATGCTCCAGACACTGGCACAACTCTAGTAAATAGAGCTATGTCCAGGAAAAGATATAGCGACATAAAAAAATACTTACATTTTAATAATAATTCATGCATAAACAAAGAGGATCGCTATTATAAAATTCGTCCACTTTTAGAAAAACTCAATGTTGCGCTGCAACAATTTGGAGTATTTTCCGAAAATCTAACCATCGATGAAAGAATGGTAAGGTATTTCGGTAAACATGGGTGTAAAATGTTTATGAAGAATAAACCAGTAAAATTTGGATACAAGTTGTGGATGTTGACTTCATATGATGGATATCCTTTCAATGTTATTCCTTATCAAGGTGCTCAAGAAAAGTGTAAGGAACCTCTTTCTCAGCGTGTAGTGGAAAGTTTGCTCTCTATTGTGAAAATTCCTAAGTTTCATAAGGTATATATGGATAACTTTTTTACTTCACATGGATTGATGGTTCGTTTGCAACAACAAGGATTTTGTGCTACTGGAACTGTTAGAGACAATCGAATGGCAAAATGCCCTCTAACTTCTTTGAAATCTTTAGCTAAAACTGAAAGAGGAACATCCGATGCCTTATTTGATAAAGCGAACAAAATAGCTGCTGTTCGGTGGAACGACAACCGTGTAGTTTCGTTGCTTACTAATTTTGAAAAGACAAAAGTATACAGAAAAATCGTCGTGTAAAGGGAGGCAGGAAAGATGTCGATGTTCCATTTTGTATTACATCATACAATAAATATAAAAATGGAGTTGACCTATTTGACAGTCATATGGAAAATTACGTTGCATCTATTCAAGGAAAAAAATGGTACTGGTCGCTTTTTGTGAATTGTTTTGAAACCGCCCTCGTCGCAGCCTGGAAAATTTCCAAACTATTTTCACCTGACGATACTCAGGACTTGCTAACATTTTGCAGATCTATAACAATAAGTTACCTTGGTGAAACAATCCCACGAAATAATGTTAGGCAAAGAGGTTCTCTGAAAAATAACAAAGAACTTCTTCTAAATTCAGAACATGTGCTAGTTAAAAATCCTGATGGTCGTCAAGGACGGTGCCAATTAAAATCTTGTAAGAAAAAACCCATTACTATATGTAAAATATGCGATGTTGGTCTATGTGGAGACTGTTTTTTGGATTTTCATTCGTAAAAAAAACTTTTTTTGAAGTAAGTCAAGTTTTGTAATATTTGGTAGTGTATTGGACCGTTGTCCTATTTATAGGACAGTCTGTATATTTAAAAATATTAAATCTTTTTTAAATTTTTTTATTTCATGTGCTTAAGTACCCTGTATTAATGAAGGTTTTAAAAATTTACGTTTTTCCTATTATTGTTTTAATGGGCGGTCCGATATGGGTTAAGTGGGCGGGGTTACCCGACTCTCCCCTACATTAAAAATCTTGATTACTTAAAAAAAAAATTTTTTTCTCCATAAAATAAATGTAGAACACTGAAAACTTTTCGAACTATTAATCCAGTAAAATACATATTAAGTATCAATTCTTTATAAAATTAGTGTACCGCCAAGCAGGTGATATGTTCAAAATTTTAGAAGTATAAATAAAATCTTAGACATATGCCACATCAATTTTAGAAAAAAAAGAGGCTAAGCTTTGCCCGTTAACTAAAAACATCGGAAGACGTTTTTCAAACTAAATATTGATGAATCATAATAATAAACTTGAATGAATCATAATAATAAATAAATTTATTATTTAAATAAAACAGAAATATTTTATAAACAAATACATTCATTTCTCTTCTTGCATACGTTTTTGGGTCGTTTCAAATTGTCATTACTAGCTAAACTTTCAATAGGAATCCTTTCTTTCTAAGACGCAATCTGAAGATTTATTAATCTGTTTACAATTGTTATCTTATATTTTTTTAATCCGAGCCTAATAATTTTAATTAAAGAGTTAATCTCTTAAAAGAAAATGAGAGAGAACCTAATATTGTTCATCAAAACGCAACAAGACTGTTTGAAATAATTTGTAACCATCCATTAGTTTTGATGACTGAATTGTTAATTGGATTAAAATCCATTTAAATTAACGGAATAAAGAGATCCATTCAATCTGTATCAGAGAAGATTTGATTTTATCTTAATAATAAATTATATGATCGCCAATTCACACTTATAAAGTTTCATGGTAAGAAAATTTAATTAATCAAGTTTTCTTTTGCATAATTTTATTCAAGAGTTCTAAAAATCCTGAAGTAACAAACTGGGTAGAAGACAAGATAATTAAACTATTTTTAACCTATTTGAGGATAGCTCCCTTGTTCAAAGTAAAAAAATTTGTTGCAAAAATTTGCTGTAAAACATTTTGTTGTTTAATTTAGAATTGTTAATTAGGTCTTATTGTCAGATTTGTTAATCATTCATAAGAGGACAAAAACAGACTTAGAGACAAAAAGACCATTTGGGAGTACTGCATAAGTGTCAACGGAGAAAAGTTTAGTTTTTTTTTCAGTGTTATTTTAATCAGTGTAAATTTAGTTTTCCGTATCATGACAATTTAATAATTTACACAATTGCTGGTTAGGTTTGCCCTCAGAGTTCCCCTCATATTTTGAGGGTCAGAAGCCCAAAATAGAGCTTGGCCCCGAACCATTAAGATTTCAATCATAACACGTGAAAAAAGCGATCATTAAATCAAAAGTTATCCCGAAACTTCCTTTTTTTGGGGAGGAGGTCACTGTATGTAAATATAGTTCAATGAAAAAGATTGCTTATGTCGCTGATTTCACTAGTCAGTAAATAAAAAATTCCTTTTAGTTATTAACAAATTTAAGGAATTTAGTTTAAAATCATCATGAAATAATCCTATAATTATTAAACTTACCTAATATACAAAAAGGCCAGATAGTGGGATTTTCTGAATATTCTCTCCACTCTTCATCTGCGTAAGATCAGAGAATACGATGCAAACGACTTCGATAAGCTAAAAAAATCTAAAATATTTATTAGTTTCACCTGAAAAAAAAATTATATTAAAACAAAAAATAAAACATTTCAAAAGCAAACATTGATTGCACAACAGTTTTTAAAGTGTAAAAAGTAGACACATGACTACCGACGTCGTAAATTTGATAGTCAACAAAAATTATTCTTCCTTAAATTTTGTGATTTAAAAATTCATTCAACGCATTTTCATTATCTTTTGAGGTTGATAACAATGCACGTTAATATCACAAATTTGTAAAGTAAAATTTAAATTTTCTCGACAAATCGCAATTTTTTAGTTCGTTTTTGCAAATAAACGTAGGTGATCAAACGTTAATATTTTTTATAACGGTTTAATAATCAGCTTATCTCCATGATTACTTGGTGTTCCGAACTCAGAAGGCATTGAACACATTCCATTATCCTCATTTGCTTAAAGTATTACTTTCTGTTTTATGTTTGGCACAAAACAGAATAAATTAAGTTAGCTACACATACAGAAGAGTTTTTCATAGACTAATAATATAGGTAGACTGCTCATCTGTGATTGCCAATTGGCAACTAGGATGACCAATCCTTGCTGTGTTCAGGCTGGGCCGGACTGACCATTTGGTGAACTGAGGCAATTGCAAAGAAGCGCCAAATAAAAAGGGTAGAAAATTCTTTGATTTCATTCAAAATATTTTCGAAATTTTATTTTTTTAAACCTAGCCGAGTATTTTTTTTTTTAACTTTGTACTATTTTCTTCTAATTTCCTTAAAAATGTCAGAGGTGATTATTATTTTCTTCAGTTTTAAAAAAAGATAAAATGCATGCGATAATCTATTTTTGCATTCATTGCGCACTGTTAATTGAACTCAATGCAACAATAAAATTTAAAAAAAACATTTTCTTACAAAAAATTACTATGCCAAAATGTTTTAGCTGAAATTATGGCACGAAAATACAAATTAAAATTTTATAATATTTCGCAAATTTATTTATAATCGGAAATTTGTAACGATTGTTTAAAAATACGTTTATAAAAAAGATTAAATTTATTTTTAAAATATATTTTTTAATAATCACTTCGTTAAAATTGAGCACAAAATTATTTTGTCAATACTGTTTTAAAAAGGAAATAAAGACTTTAAAATTGCGAAGTTGTATATAAGCTGCATTTTGAAAGTTATTGAAGAAATTATAAAGATTTGAAGAAAATTATGGTGTAAACTTACAATTCCAATTTTTTTTAAATTTTAATTGTATAAATATTATTCAATGTTTTGTCTTCATCTATATTTAAATTTAGACAAATAACCAAAGCTATCCGAATTCATATCCTAATTCTTTTAATTTTCTAATACGTAACAATTAAAGTTTACTTGATTTGATTTAGTTTAGGATTTTTAAAATTTAAAACTTAATGACATGAGATAGATGAATTTAAATAAACATTCAATAGTCTCACAGCTTCAACTTTTTGTTTGTTATTTGATTTTTTTTATAACACAACTGTAACAGAAAATAGCGATTTCTTAAAATACCTTTTTAATAAATTCAGAATTCGATTGAAAACAATTGGATTGAAATTAAAATATATGAATTATTTATTAGAAAATAAATATTATATTTAGCACGAACTCTACGAAGATTAATTTTTTTCAAGTGTTTTCAATAGTCAACTTTTTTTAATTGCACATTATATTTTAATTTTACTTAATCACAACTCGTCATTTGTCCTTAAAAAAATCCTTACATCTTAAAATAGACGTAACTTACCAATTAAACGTAACAACACGGGTAACAAGTTTACTTAATGCTTAAATCTTTCATAACTCATTTTAAAAATATATAAGTTGCCTGGTTGCACAGGTAAAAAATAGAAAACCTAATGAAATCTCTTAAAATAATGACAATCTTTTCTCCCCTTTTTTGGACGTCAGTTTTCCCTTTTTTTCTAATTTTTTTTTAACCTACATAAACTATGTTTCTTTAGAAAATATTTTCTCCAAACCCATTTAAAATTAATAAATCCTGCTCTTAATCAATTCTTTCCGGCATTGGTCTTGATTAATTTATTGTAATTAGGGGGGAATCTTTTATAGGGGATAGTTAGTTTCGAGAGAAAAGGTTGGTTTTCAATTGTAGTTGCAGTCTAATCCGATTTTATTAGTCTATGGGCAATTTTAAACTCTTGATCTGAATGATAAGCCAACATTTACATTTTCTAAAAGCTTTCTATTTAAGAATACACAGAAATATTACAAAGACTATTTGAGACTATATCTAATATAAATTATAAACACTGTAAGCACATAATAACTCAATAGTAATATACTTACAGTTTACAAAATTTTTAATTGCATAATTGTTATCTTAGAGGAACATTTTAAAAACTCTTTAAAGAATAAGAGCCATAGTATCTATAAAACCACAAACCCTTAATTGTATCATTACAACTTTCTTATATTGTAACAAAAACATAAGAAATGGAAAAAAGAATAAGAAAATTTAAGGTTTTTGAAATCAAGTTATGAAAACTTGAGATCTATAAATAGAAAAGTGCCAACTTTTGTAAACTAGAAATCAGTAATATATAATAATATATGAAATTACAATAACATGTATAACCTAAACATATATAACATAAGCAATAATATATATAACCTAAACATATAACATAAGCAATTATATATATAACCTAAACATATAACAAAAGCAATAATCTATAAAATCTAAAGAAATTTATTTTCTATTAACTTAATTCTGTTTAGGTATATACCTAATATTAATGATATTATGTATGAATTTAGAGTTAAAAAATGCTTAATAATGGTACTTTTTTTCAAATATTTTAGACTGCAAGCGATAAAATTTCGGAACTCTCGGTAGTTAAGGGGGGGGGGGAGGAGACTTATTTTATACAGATTATTGCGAAAGTTCTGAAAAATCATAAGTTTTATTACTCAACTATAACATCGTAATCAAGACTATGGAACCTTAATAATTATGGATAAATCTTAATAGTTGGCACCTCTTTAAATAGAAGAACTAAATAGAAAGTTTCGAAATATAGAGCTAGTTTCTTTTCCTAACGTATCAAAGATTTATTTCTTAATATTCAAATAACAAAATTGTTAGATTTCTTAATTCTTTTCTAATTTTTAGATTTCTTAATTAGTTAGCATGTTTTATACAATCAAAATTTTTAAAAAATTGGAAAATAGGCACTTGTGAGTCTCCTCAACCTTTCATACACGCATTCAAGTTGTTTATGCGTAAACGCTGAAAATTTAAAAATTAGTGGCACAGCATTTCGCTAAACACTCAAAATATGTAGCGTAAATTGATGTTTCAAAAATATGAGTTTTTAGCTGAAGAAAAATATATTTTTTTAAAATTTAAATAGTTACAAACAAAAAAAGTATTCTTTTATGTAAACAAATCATTATATTTTGGTTACATATCAAATTACCACTTCGTCCTCCTTTCCGAAATTTTTTTGTATATATGCGCTGTACGGAATTATGAAACTTTCTATTTAAAAATAAGTTTACACAATTTGGACAAAATCTTATCTTCTAATCATAAGCACATAATGCCTATGCGCAAACATTTATGTATTTACATTACACAATATTGTAAAAACTCGAATTTTAGAATAACAAAAAGGATTAAAATTTTAAGTAACAACGCTCTTTCAAATCCAATATTTGAATAAGTTATTAAAATTTGCCTACTGAAGCGTTCTAAATTAGTAAAATGCGGGAAATAGTTTTTTTTATGAATTGTAATTTTTTTTTGGAGAGAATTGTTTTTTGCCTAATCATTTATTGCAACAATGTAAATACAAAAAATGTAACAATAAAAATATACCAAGCTTCAGCGTTTCATGCTCAGATTTCTGGTTTATAATTTATAAATCTAACAAAGCAACAACTTATAAATTATATATTTTTTTTAAATTTGCTTTTGGTTAAAACATTAAATAAAGTAAATTCAATGTTTCCCCTTTTCAAAGTTATATTTTAGATTTCTAAAATTTGTACGTTTAAAAATGAAGTTTGAAAGTTAGAAATAACACATTTTGGCTTCTTTCTCAGACACTTTAGCTTTTTTTTAAGACATTAATTTTTAAGACATTTCTTTAATGAAAATTTCAATTTAAAACCCTTTCAAGGAGGGATTAGCCATTATTTTAATAACTAAGAAACTATCATTTAGAATAGCGAGACCTCTGCAAACACACGCATTTAAAAAAAACAATCGATATTTTTTATTTTGTAATATAAAACAAATTGGAAATAATGGGAATTTCGAAATACTTTGCTGAATTCAGCGATTTCGAAACGATTCAGTTAAGTACCAAGTATGACAAATTAATTTCGTATCCAGTATCACACTTAATATTAATGGAATGAAAATTTTCAATACTTTTTTTTTAGAGAAACCCATGTGTTACAAAAAGCAGGGGTGGAGAAATTGTTTCTTCGCTCAAATAGGAAAACAATGAATGCTATAATTAAAAAGTTTAAATAGAGGTTGTCTGAGTTGAATAACATTGGCATTTAAGTTTTTAAAGAAATTTTATTCAATTTATTGTTTTTTTTTATTTTTTACCTTGAAAAATTACTAGAGTACAGAAAAGAGTTGTCAAAACCTTTGTATTTTTCGTAAGCATAGAACATGTACTAAAAAATGATAAATAGAAGGTTTCTGAAATTAAAGAAATTATATGTATTGCTCTGGTTTCCAGAGCGATAGCAAAACTTTTTCTATTTTTTAAAAAATACGTTAAGTAATGTGAGATATTTATATATATAAAACAATATGAGATATTCAAATAAATAAAACAAATATATAATACAATATATATTTATATAAATAAAACAAATGTGAATCTCATAACTTTTATAACCATGCACATTATATTTTATGCTCGGTTTTAAAACAATGTACAATTTTTTTAAACAAATAAATTGTCTAGTTGTGTTTCAAAATAAATACTATAACGCTTCTTTAAATTCAAAGCAGAAACTTTCCAATTTGGAAAAACAAATGTATTGGAATTTAAATTTGGAGAACATTCCATTTTCACCCTTTCAGCAAAAGATCATACAAAGAAATTGATAGTGATGCAATTTTTTTAAATGAATTAATTTTAGGTAGGTCGGATTCACTTAAAAATCAATTACCCTACAGACCACTTTAAAAAAACACTCAAAATATTAATAATGAAACTTTTTTGAGACTATTTCTTTCTGAGAGCATTTGTTTTTCCATACATTGAAAATATCATCAATAATATACATAGATAATAAAAGTAAATAGAAAGCTCTAGAATTTCAAATCCATGAAAGTATTGCAGAATTCTTTTCTGTTCAATCGCATTAAATTTTCTTGACTCAAAAAAGTATTTTAACAATACCAATCGAATATGTTTTTCTATGTAAGTAAAACTAGATAATGAAACAATTCCTATTTCCTATTATATGCCAGTTATCCTAAATGAATATTTTTCATTCAAATAAAAAAAGAATCAGATTTTAAATTTCAAAATAAAAAAACCCAAATGTAAAGCGAGGTAGTTCATTTGTGTAATTCTTAGTTGACCATCTTTTGCAATTCAATTAAATCTTAAGTAATATCTTGGGAGACGCTGATAAGAAAATCTAAAAATTACCTCAAAGAAAAATTCCCTGTCACCGATTAGAGATCGTCCATCTTCATTTTTGTGGAGAAAATGTGAATTTATTGTAGAGATATCAGACGCGTGGGAATTTAGTTCAAAAATAATTTTCTATTCCTTAAAAAGCACAGTTTTAGCATTTTGTTTTGAATATTTAAAAACTATTCTTCTAGAAAAGAAATGCAGCCAAAATACTAGTCATTAAATTACTAAAGAAAATACCTCAAGGCATGTGATTAATGCCAAAAATTACGAATATATAAACGCGGATGGACGTCACTGGGGCACCCGGGTGCGTGAGGCCCGTATTTGCTTAACACTACAATTTAAGTTAATGCTATAACAATTGCAGATCAAGGAGAGGAATGGCTTAGGTCCATAAAAGCTGATTCTGGGAAAAATGAATTTTCTAGGTTTGTTAATTTTCAGGAGCAAACATCTGATTGAAATCAAAAAGATAGAAATATAACATTAAAAATTTCTTAACAAATAAAAACTTTAAAATATTTTAAATTTTAACTTTTTAAAATTAATAAATAATGAAAAATAATTTTTAAAAAAAATTAGAAATTTTTTGTGCAATTTGTAATTTTGTAAATTGATTTCGCTTTTAAATGTGATTTTTTTCAAGAGAAATACAGATGCACAAAAGCTGTTCGAAATATGAATTGTAAAAAAAAGTAAAGAATTTCAAATAACGTAAAAATAAATCCGCATTGTAGGGTAAAGCAAACCCCCTGGGGGAAAATTTTGTTTTCGAGGAAAAAAAATAAATTAGCCAACTCAATTAGAACTTTTAGTAGAATAACTCTAGAACTCAAAAATGAGCTTTTGTTTTGAGGATCGAATTCTTGTTTTGAAACTGCGTTTGTTTTATGCTTAATTGTATCGTGCATGAGTTAAACATATAAACAGATCATAAATTACAGTCTCATTGAGATTATACAAACCGAAAACAATTCTATTTCCTAAATGTTCCTATTTTGGTATATAGTTTTTTTGCCTTCTTAGTTCACAATTAAGAAGTTTCAGTTCACAATTACCAAGATTCGTTGATAATTCATTAAAATCTATAAAAATAGCTTTGTGAGATACCACATCAATTCTGCATGTCGTTTGACACATAGTGAGCGCAATTCCTTGCTCATGGAATTTCTCAGAAGCTCGCATTTGTAATCAAATACATAGTACAAAGCTCAAATTTTAACTGTGGCACAATTAAGTGAGAAGTAAGCTTCAAACAAAAATAATAAAAAAACTTTTAAATATTGGGGATTTATTGAAATAAAGTTAAAAAGCAATTTTTGATCAGGATTCTTATTTACCAAAATTATTTTTAAAATCAAATGTTAAAATAGATAATAAATTGACTATGCATTTTCAAGAAAATTTCAAGCACTGCATTGATAACTTGGTAGAAATAATAACCCGTAAAATAGCATGCATAAAATACGAATAAAAATGTAGGTTAATAAGGCGCACTTAAAATCTAGTTATTAGAAATAAGCAAAATCTATGAAGAGAAGGGTAAAAGATAATTAAGGGCTAAAGATAAGGACGAAAAAAAAAAAGAAATGATTATATAATAAAATAATAATCGTAATTTAAAATTTTAAAAAGAGCATTTAATCAAAAAAATTGGAATAGCAAGAAAAGAACGAAAGGAAAGAAAGAAATCGGGAGATTTAAAGAGGAGTAAAAAACACAAGAAAAGAAAGAAAACATACAAAAAAATAGAGAAAACGTGCAAAAGAAAGTAAATGTCTAGGAAAATTATTGCAGGAAATATATTACCAAAATGTGACCTCCCTCCACCAATTTCGATCCCGTGCAATAATTTGAAAGTAACTCTAGAGGTAAAATTTTGTATTCTCGCAAAAGGAAAAAAAAAAAAAATGCTGAGTGTGGCCTGATGTCCTCACGTATACACCCTGGGAGTGTGGTTGGTATATCAATCACAGTCGGTCATCAATGGAATGCTACAGGTTACGTGTGAAAGCACTACTTTATGAAAGCCGCCGAGGAAACTGTGGTAGCACCCTATTAATTGCAGAATTTCTCTATGATACACTCATGGAGAAGTGCGTCCATACACTTGCCTCTCCGACACTCCATTGAATGAGGCAATGATGGATATTCCTACTTCCACACGTTACTCGGAGCATATATGTGATCACATCAGATACACCCAGGCTACTTCTGCGAAAATACAAAATTGTATTTACTTTTTGACTTTTGCTTACTTCCTTTTGCAAACAATAACCATGAATTTTAAATTTAATTGTCCGGAAAAGAAAGCAAAAAGGGGAATTTACATTATATTCAAAGTCTATAAATTTTTTTTGAGTTCATTAAGAAGACCAAGGGACTCCATAACTCCATCCATGAACGGAAACAATGGAATTTTTCAGGGGCTCATTTTTAATATTCGTGTTAGAATCCCCTCTTATTCTTTCTAGCATTCGAAACAATCGATCGAACTTTCTTATTTTAATATTATCCTTCACACCATTTCCCCGTCATTTTTATTATTCACCGTTGTAGCATCTTACATATTTCTTTCTTTCTCTATCATTGGACCCACTGTTTTTGTGTTAACCACTCTTTTCATTGCGATTCCCAAGCCTTTCACTGATAAACAAATGAGGAGAGGTAGGAATTTTCTTTTAAAAATAGATTGTTGGCATACACCAAGTCTTGCTTACTTAATAGTGAGACATTTCATTTATTTAACAAATGTTAAGAGTATATTAACCTTATGTATTATAATTAAACATAATTAAATTAAGAAGTCTAGTTATTCTTTTCAATGTATAAGGAATCTAAAAGTCTCCTTCTTCGGTGAAAATTAACCTGATGCAAATACTAATTGGATGCAACTTCAGTACTGCATCTCACATCTACCAAATATTTTCCTTTTACTCACAATTTGATTATCACTCGGGCACAGATCATAGCCCCAAGAAAGCATTGAGTATACTTCAATCAATCTTTCATGTATAGTGCACACCATTTGAACAGTCAACAGGTTCTAATAATTTGAAAACTACCATTCTGTCAACAAAAACGCGAGTAGTATTTAGTACTATTAAATTATCTCAAAATCAAAATAATTATCGATGAATGTAGAAGATTTCACAAGAGATGTTAATAAATTTTTTTTTCAAAACCAATACTGTTTATCAAAACTATTTTACTTTTTTTTATACTTAAAACTTTTTTTAAAAAATTATCAGACATTATGTTTGTTTTATATTTTTTTTATTAAATGTTATCGCACCAAATAAAACTACAATTTGTACTAATGAAATATTCAACTCTCTTCAGTATAAGGTATTCAAAGGAAAGGCACCTTACGAACATTAGATAAAGTTCGGTTCATATATCAATTAATAACCTATTAATAAAATTAATTAATTTAATTAACTGGAACAATTACAAAGCTGCATTATTTTCCTACTAATCATAGAATCATCATTTATGAGGATGTGCTTATATGATAAAATTAGAGGAAAAATTATAAATTTGTAAATATTGGTCCATCTAAGTCGGAAACTAAATTTGGCATTTTAATCGCTATTTCAAATATTTCAGTTCATGTAATTTAAATCAATGATTTCGCATCCTTTTAATTTGATATTGCTCAATATGACTTCGAAGGTGAGTATCAAAATATTTTTTACGTTAGTAGCATGAATCATACTTTAGTACAATAAAATTTTATTTAAAGTAATTGGATTTTTTAAAATATTTTAAAGGCCACTTTTGTAAGAAGCTAATAATTTGACAAATATAAAAATCAATTATCTTCTGCTCCAAAATCAATGAAGATCACAAAATATCTACTTCAGAAAAAATAGATGAGCAACCATTCGAAGCTTTAAACTTTCATGTTTGTTTTTATTTCAATAATAAGCTTGGAATAAAAATTGTAGCAACCTTTTCTCTTTTTGAGAAAAGAAATCAAATAATTAAAAAAAATTGCGGCTTTTTTTATTATTAAAATATCGAAATGGCTTAAAAAATCTGCAACGTTGTTTTATTCACTTGACTATCTTATGTAATATGACAATCTTTCTGAAAACGGATTGGTTAAAAAAAATAAATAAATAAAACTTAAGAAAATTTGAACGAAAAAAATGACAATTTTTTTTCATTAAGAAATGTTGCCTTTTAAAAACCAACTGTAAGTATGTTTTGGACCAAAGATATAAATGTAACCAGTCCAAAAAACTTTATTATTAATCAAAAAAATTCAGATTATATTTGCTTTAAAAACTAATAATCTTAAAAAAATGAATCTTAAAATAAACTTTTTTTTACTAAATAAATGCCCCGGTATAAAGTGTTTCAGAAGATAATCTTTTTTCCTTTTTTAATAGGTAAATATAATAAACATATAAAAAGACTCAAAGCTTTGTGTTTCTGTCAAATCGATTTTTATAATATTTTCCGTTATGACAAGCGATGCCGTTAACATGTGATCCGCATATTCTCTTTTTCTCACTTTCTACTCTTAAGGAGTGCAGAGAGGAGTCTTTCTCACCTATTGTGGAAAGCAAGAATCAAATTCATAAGGGAATCAGACTCATAAAGGAAAGTGAGTAAGTGAATGATAAGGGACTGGGCAATGTTTATTTTAAAAAAAATTTAAAATAAAACTAGTGCAAATTTTATCCCATCATTTTGAATTTTTTACAAAATATTGTTATTACTAATTTGAGTTTGTATCAGAAATTTCATAAAAATCTCGATTTGCTTTTAAGTTTTATTCTTTTTATTAAAAAATACTATTGAGTCTCAAATATTTTAGAAAAACTGTTTGAAAGAAATAGTTTATAAGCACTTAATCTGAATAAGTATTTTCAGGATAGTGCAATTATTTAATGGGCAATTTTTCAAACGACAAATATTTTAATGGCAATAATTGGTGAATTTTTTTAAAACTAATTTCGAAAACAAGTTTCAGTCAAAGATATAAATAGAACACTGGTCATCAAGTATTATCTAATGAATGACGTTATTCTAATTTCAAAGCTCTAAAAAAATTAATTTTTTATTTTTAAAATAAACTATCAGTGTAAAAGAAAATCAGTCAGCTTCATGCTATTTATGAGCTATTAAAATGCGAATTACATTAAAACAATGACCAAGACAGTAGTAGACATTGACCAAGACACTATGAATTAAAAAAAGTAGTTCAATGCAGGATCAGGATTATTTTATTTAAAAGAATTAACTTTTCTTTCATGTAGAAAAAGAAAAAATAAATTTTGCATTGAAATAAATAACCCATTCAAATTTTTATTTTTCACTTAAAATAAGCAAAGAGCCCTCTTACTTTCTCATACTTATTTTATATTACCGTTTCATTTTATTACATTGAACACGTAGCGATGTCAGGACTTGGGGCAGTAAAAGTGCCTGCTGCAAATTTTTAGCTATCAAAAGCTACAATCTACAAACACAAAAATATACTGTTAAATTATATTTAATTAATAATTAGAGGGGAAAATAATATTATAAAAGTATCGCTGAGCACATGCTACAATCTAACACCATTAATTACTACGAAACTTTCTTTCTAAAAAGTTCAAAAATAGTTTACTCAATCACTTTTACTAGTTTAGACATTTAAAGTAATTTTAACACAGGTCTTATGAGTTGATTTATTTCTGATAACTTTGTTAATAAATGTTATACTATTAATTCTTAAGAAAGGTTTAATCCTTAATTTTATTTATGTATGCATACAAATTTTAATTTTTTTATGTTATTTTTTTCTTAGATTGGATATTCGAATATGTACCAAATTAGACTTCATACTAGAGTGGATATTTTGAAATGGCCAATCATATGGACTACATTGTTTTAGCAAATCTAAAAGTTATTTGTACAAATAAAATAACTGTATTTTCCTAGCATTTTCTTCTTCAAACATTTCATTTCTTGTCAGCATATTCCTTGTCAAATTTAATTTGGCAAATTTCATTTCATTATATCTCTAAGTCGTAAATCACAAACAAAATCATTGAACTCGTGACTTCAAAAAGTCATCCATTACACATCATTCTATACCGCCAGATTGCTTACACCCTCGAAATAAACTCTAAAAACTAATTAAAATTGAGAAACACAAATCTCGCGTACTTTTATAGAACTTTGAATAATGAAAAAAAAATCAAAATGTTTTCTTAAATATATCTTTCTTGAAAAAGTTTTATTGAAATCTAAATAGTTAAAACTTAAAAAAACGTATTGGCAGTTTCATGGTTTTTGTATTTTTATTTTTTCAAAAAAGGCCCTAGTAATTTATACAATTTTGTATACCAGTAAAGTATGGAGTATTTTTATAGATTTATCGCCAAAAATCAGTTTTCCTTCTTTTAATAATTACAAATTCAGAAGATGTCACCGCTTTAGAAGTTCCTTGGATTTTGCCTTTTTTTCCATCGCTCCAAAAAAGCAAAATACTTTGACTAGAAAGGACTTTTCACAGATATTTTTAACTATACAGGGAATAATATTACTTAAAACGCTGTATGCATTTACCAATAAATAATGCTTTGTTTTGAAATTACATTTTACTTTTCAAATTTCCTACATTGAAAAAAAAAGGATTTATAAAGGGTGTAAAAAAACTTTAAAAATCCATATGTGCAGATTATTTCCGTAAATTTGAAAGAAACTGGGTAAAAAAAACAGCAAAAAGGCTTTCTTAAACGTTTTATAGGCAAATTTTTGTGTCTTTATTTTCTGTAAAAATGTCAGTTTACAAGTAAAATGTCATTCATGAACAAATGACATTTTATAAATTTATTTTCTTATTGAGTGTATTAAATTATTTGAAACAGGAACAAAAAAGTCACAGCTTATGTTTGTGCTTATGTTTGATACATTTTGGAAAATTTATGCCGCAAAACTCAACAATCAATTAATAATATATTCACTATAGTAAATATTTCTAACAATCCTTCATTAATTCAATTTATGAATGAATACTTAATTTCTTTTATGTATTTTACATAACTGCACGAAAAAGTATTTCCTTAACGAAATTTTATGCATCTAATTTTATTTCAATATTTAGTGAAATGGGACCATAAAAAATACGAAGGATATTGGTTTCGTTTTAGCGATGTGCATCGATAGTGTACCAGCTTAAAAATACTAAAAATTGATAGTTTTGGAGTGCCTAACAAGATTAAATTGAGCGTTAACCACAAGTGAACTACTTGTTATCCAACAAACTAAAGCGTTTCGGAATTTACAAGAATCTGGCATTTGTAAAACATTAGTACTCCTTTGAAAAAATGACAAATGATTGACTATTAAGACTAAAGTTAAGAGAGAATCGACAGTTCCTTGTTAAAATAAAAGTGTTTTTAATAGGAATGAATTTTTATTGCATTCAAGCTTCAAAAATACCGTTTTGAAAACTATTAAGAAAATAAAAGAGGATTTTACACAGTAAATTTTAAAAAATAGTCTCTTTATGATATACGTGTTTCTTTTTGACAATATGACCAACCAACGACTTATATCTCTACCAAATTTGCAGCAGTTTAAGAAAAAATGACTGTTCACCGCTGTAGTTTATATACTGGTCAACTGCTAAACCACAGGGAAAATATATATTTGAATTAAAAATATAATTATACTCTTGATATTTCTATTTTTAAACGGTAATTAATGCCTATTTTTTGCATAGACAGTCAATTACTGTTATGATTATTGGGTAAAGATTTAAAAGTAAACATAGGGCACATCAACATTAAAAAATCAGCGTTTCTTTTTTGGCAGTTTTTCTAACGTGGAAACAGTTTAATAATTAATATTGGGAATGACCGAGCAATTTCAAATTAATCAATAATTCAGTTTTAATTATTGGTACAATATTAGATGAAAAGAGGGGAAGCACGTTTAAGCAAGAAAAACGGTATATTTAGAATACTAATTCTCTTTAAGCAATGTGATCCATCAAATTTAAAAAGTCGCATATACAAAAATATTTAAAAGGCATAAGTTAACAATTAATTATAATTTTGTATGATACCCATTGCTAAACTGAGAACAAACTCAATTTTGTATTTGATTTTTTACACTTCGCACTTGACCATTCCTTCGAAGTGAATGCCTTCTATGCACAGTCAGTACTGTACGTATTATTTCTCATTCTCACTATTTTTAAGTAAATAGATTTAAGTAACGGAAACATTTTCGAAATAAATATCTGAAAAACTGAGTTTTAAAGTTTGAACTAAAAGTTAAACGCATCAAAATATTTTTTGTATGGACGTTACTCTCATTAACAAGTTTTAAAAAAGTATTTAAAAGAAACTATATGAGTTTCTCAAAAAAGTGAAAAAATCAAAAATCAAAGAAAAGAAATCAAAGTGTGACTAATTATCATTAACTAAACTCAGTGGCGCGACAGCCCATAGAGGGCCACTGTGCCCATCTCAGTTTTCTTGACCTTGGGCTCTAGGGTGCAGGAGCAGATGTTCCGGTTAGGTGGTCAGCGGAACGCGAAACCCCCAGTGTTTAGTTCCCAAGCATGCTTGGTTCTCATTTATCGGCCCACTGATATTATCATTATCTACTGCAGATAAATTAAACACTCAACAACAATTATTTAATAATGAAATTTCAAAAGTAACGGTACATGATTAGTTCTTTTAATAAAAAAAATATTTTGTTTTAGAAGTCTCATGAATGACTAAAGAGCTTTAAGAATTTTAAAGAATTATAATAGTTTTGTAAAAATTTTATATTTAAAGTACTTTTTTTATGCTTACCGAGCATCTTTTTTTAATTTGTATTTGATTTTGATTTGATTTGTATTTGATTTGATAGGAAAAACATTAAATATATTTTTCCTCAGTAAATTCGAAAAAATTTGTGCTTTTATAATACTAAAGACATAATACTTTGTAAATAAAGCTAAACTAAAAAGCATTGTTTTAGAATATAACAGTTTCACCTATTTTTGTACATTTACCCTTAGACACACTTATAACTGAAACAATTTGAAAGCACATTTGAGAAACTATTAATGCTTAATAAATAAATAGTTCTCTTAATACTTCCTGTTCATCACAAATTAAAGTGAAGAACTTTTAAATTTAAGAAGTAATAATAAATTTTGTTTTATTTGAATTATATCAAAATTTGATAATTTCGTATTTATAAAAAATGCTCCAAATATCTCAATCTGCTAATACATAGAACCTAAATGCAAATCCTGGTTCCATAGTAGGTTTTGATTAGATTCCTTATCCTGACTCACACGGAATACAGCGTAGGTATAAAATTTTCCCAGGAACAGATGAATCATTACTTTAAAGGTTATTTTAAGATTTTCGATTTTAAAGGTTGATTATTTTCACGCTATCAGCGAAACGTTTTTCTAAAAAAAGCTTCTTCGAAGGCACATATAAATATCGCTAGCTATTTAACTCGTAAATGCCCACATCTCCTTAAGAGAAATAAAAAAAAAATGAGATGGATGTCTAAATGTAGTATATTTACAAGTCTATTGCCTCTTTAATTAAAATTAATAAACATCAGTTATGTTAAAAAATATTTTTAAAAATTAAATATCTACAGAATATAATAATTATTAATAAATTTTAACTTACAACCTTTTTTTTTAAAAAAAATAATAAAATTAGATTTTTAATAATAATTTACAACACTTTATTTACAAAAATAATTTTTTTTAATCACGGAGACTGATAAACACAAATACAAAACATTTTCTGCCAATGTATCGTACGAATTACGTCGAAGAAACCTTTTTTCGAAGACAGAAAAAAATCTCAAAACTATTAAAAAGATCAAAAAGTTGATTTTATTATTATAATTAGAGCTCACGACAAGCACAATACCAAAAGATTGCTAAATGAAGAAAAAAAAAATAAACCATTTAAGTTTGCATTTTTACTTAAAGCTAAACATAAGAGGAATTAATGTGTTCTTTAATCAACTTGTTTCCATTTCTAACTGTTTGAATTCTGTTACATTTTAACTTCTATGACAGAAAAATTATAATTTATATTAAGATATTTTTGGAAACAAATTTAATGTTTTTGTCAAGCATCGTGAAAACATCGCATAGACATTTTTTTTAAATAAAATATATAATAATCATTTAAGCAAGAATGTGAATATCATCTCAGAAAAAAAAACGTTAGGCTTTTGTTAGAAGTTTAAAAGTAATTTTAAAGAAAGTTTGCACTTTGGAATTATATTTCAAGGATACAAGTTAAAGAATTCAGCGCAAAAATCTTATTGATTAATTTCCTGCGAATGGACCAAAGTTTTCAAAACAAAAAGTTATTTGCTTCACCCTGCTTTTATAAATACTTTGATTTCATAATTTCTGGTTTTTAGTCATTGAAATGATAAGTAAAACGAGAGATTTTGCTTCGCCCTGCTTTAAAAAGAAAGTTATTGATTTTATAGTAATTATTAAAAATAACAGGTTCAACTTTTGAAAAACGTCCTCTTAATATCTTATCGTACTGCTGATTATAGTTAAATATTAAATTGATGATATGAATAGGAACACTTCACGAATCGCCCATTTGATTCAATGATTTTGAGGATTCCATTAATCGATTCGAATCTATTAGTTATAAGATATTTTGAATATGAGAAAATTGCTTGGTTCGATACACTAAAAGTCGTTCTTCATTTAAAGTTTAATGCGTAAAAATATAATCTCGTACAGAAGGTTTTCACAATTTTTGAAATTAAAATAATGTATCTCACTCATTTTATAGTTAAGTATTGGAAAATAATATGAAACACTAATGCAAAGATTTTTTAATGTATTATATTTAACTTTTTTTTTAGTTCAAAGCAATTAATGTATTTCATAATTATCCTATTAGATAAAAAAATAAATAAAAAGGTTTTAAAAAATTGAAACTTTCACTGTTACTGAATGCTAAATTCAGGAAGTAATATATCAAATCACTGTAATAATGGGAAAATAGTCAATGTTTATAAATAATTAAAATAATAAAAATAATTTTTTAATACACAGAACACTAAAAATGAAAAATGCACTTTTTCAGTTAAATAGTGCAACAAGTTTTTGGCATACAAATGGAAAGAAATGTAAAAATACATAAAATATCACCACAGTTTGCGCTATTTTTTTTTTAAATTTCTTTTTTTAATTCTTTTTTTTTTCATCTTTCTTTTATATTTTTTTTATTATTTTTTTATATTTTCATTTTTTTTTTAATAAATTTTTTCTCTTTATATTTTTTTTTCTTTTTTTTGTTTTTTTTTTCTTTTTTTGTTTTTTTTTCTTTTTTTGTTTTTCTTTCTTTTTTTTCAACTTTTCTTCTTTTTTAAGCAAACTGTGAGATTGTTTACATTATACTTAGGTACAATAAATTACAATTAGATAAACATTAAAATAGAAATGAATTTGCGAATTTTCTATGGAGGTTAAATAGCAATGTCAAATATATAAAACTGTCCCTAATACTATAAACGAAAATCTTCGAGACAATGATTATGTTTTAACTAAAGAAATTTTTTAAACACAATGAAAAATTGTTCTTAATAAGAAACAAAAACAAAAATGGCTCATAAAAATAATGCAATAAAAAAGGTAATTATAATTTAAAAACAATTGTTTTTATCTAACAATAAAATAAAGTTTTCCACACAAATTAAAAATCAATTTAATCAATCGTTTTTCTTTTAAAAATTGCACATTTTCAGAATATAAAAAAGTAAAAATAATTTGAATAAAAAACTTAATGCCACAATCATATTTTTGGTGTAATGTATTTGAAAACTATGATTAATTTAAATTGACGTAATTGAATACATTTGAAAGAAATGATAAGTTATTTGCTTATATAATTTATTTTTATTATTTAATTATTAAATTATGAATATATTTGATAATGATAAAAAATAAATAACTACGAATTAATTATTATTAATACAAAGTTCTATCAGTCAATATTTTTTTATAGATACAAATTTAGTGTAATGAAAAAAATATCTAATTTAAAATTAAAGAAAATTTCACGTCCAACCACTTCTTATGGAATTTCATTTATTTAAAACATTTAAACCTATTATGTGTTTATGCTATATTTTCGAGTAATTTACTTAAAAAAAAAGTCAAAACATGAGAAATAACTCATTCTGTTCGTCAATGTTAGTTTTTATTTAAATAATTTATTTAAAAAATGAATTTTTCTTAAAGAATTTATAATATAAAAAAAATCACATTTAAAAAAGTAGCAAAAAAAAAACATAAATAAAAAAATATAAAATAGTAAAAGTAAAATATGAAAATATAAAATAGTAAAAATAAAATATAAAATAATAAATATTGCTATTTATTTAACTTAGCTATTAACTTCTATTTATTTAGCAAAAAAAAAGAGTTTTTAGTAATGGCAAGAATTAACTGTAAATAAATGAATTAAATAAGTAAAAAAAATTTTAAAAGCGCTTAGAAAAATCAATTCAGTCCGAAAAAAAATTTTTTCAGTCCAATTTTGATTAAATTTAGCACTACTACATATAACTTATCATTTAAGAGAAACTTTATAACAATTCACTAGTTCACAAGAACTAAAATTTAAAGTTCGTTCAAAAACTAGAATTCGGGGAATCGAAAAAACAATTCCATTGAAATGAATTTGTTTCCACACTTTTTCGAATTAGACATATATTAGTAAAAATAAATAGCAAGCTTTCTATGCTCATTATAACAGAATGATTTTTATAAAGTGACTAAATCTATTAATTGTCAGTGAAATGTGATATTTCTATTGTTTTCCAACTAAAATTTAAAATAAACTATCACTGCTTAATGTATAAATCTTAGTTATTAATTTCATTTTATAAAATTTTCGGGGCTTCAACTATCAATGTTAAACTTTGTTATCTTGTAATTTTAATTCATAACCAAAAGACAAACGTTTATCGAGCACTGAAAAAGGCTTGGTTAAAAACTTTGAAGAACTAACCGAATTTTTGTTGAGTCTTAACGTTACATTAAATTTACCCGCATTCACAAATGGACAAAAGGGCAACGAAAATCTCCAATAGGTAGACTAATAAGGGGATTCAAACCAATGATACTTTTTATCATTGAGGATAATTTACGTTGGAACTGGAGTCTGGGAGAGCGGCGAGCCTAATTCAAATCGACCAGGTCATCATCATCACTGGGATTCGAATTCGAGTCACCTAACTAAGAGGCAAGTGCTCTATCCCTTGAGCATACGCTTTACTAATTAAAGCCACTGAGTATGACAGAGAGTAATTAACGTTGGAACTGGAGTCTGGGAGAGCAGCGAGCCTAATTCAAATCGACCAGGTCATCATCATCACTGGGATTTGAATTCGAGTCACCTAACTAAGAGGCAAGCGCTCTATCCCTTGAACATACGCTTTACTAATTAAAGCCACTGAGTATGACTGAGGATAATTTACGTTGGAACTGGAGTCTGGGAGAGCGGCGAGCCTAATTCAAATCGACCAGGTCATCATCATCACTGGGATTCGAATTCGAGTCACCTAACTAAGAGGCAAGCGCTCTATCCCTTGAACATTAGTTTTCATATTTCGACGAAATATGAAAACTAATACAGCACGAAGCCGAATTATCCAAAAACAGAAATTTGAGCAAGTGAATCGTGAAGTTCGGAAACGGCTGAAAGAGTGTGAAACACAAAGCGAAAGCAGAATAGCCGTCTACCACTTCATGCATCACATTCTCCCAGTCACTTCAAAACTTCTGGTCAACACTTGCAAGTCTCTGTTTTATTTTGTCCTATTCATAAGCAATTCTGTTTTCGGCAAAAAACTCACTAAATTATTTAGGCTTTGTTTCAAAATAAACTGGCTTTCTGTAATAAAAGTTTAGGATCTGATAACCGTTTGACTAACCATTGGAGTATTCGCAGTTTTCCTTTCCATCTACTGTAAATGCTGCTCTAAAAAAAATTTCACTTTTTACAAAATTTAAAGAAAATTTCACGTCCAACCATTTCTTATGGAATTTCATTTATTTAAAACATTTAAACCTATTATGTGTTTATGCTATATTTTCGAGTAATTTACTTAAAAAAAAGTCAAAACATTTGAAATAACTCATTCTGTTCGTCAATATGTTAGTTTTTATTTAAATAATTCATTTAAAAAATGAATTTTTCTTAAAGAATTTATAATATAAAAAAAATCACATTAAAAAAAGTAGCAAAAAAAAACACAAATAAAAAATATAAAATAGTAAAAGTAAAATATGAAAATATAAAATAGTAAAAGTAAAATATAAAATAATAAATATTGCTATTTATTTAACTTAGCTATTAACTTCTATTTATTTAGCAAAAAAAAAAGAGTTTTTAGTAATGGCAAGAATTAACTGTAAATAAATGAATTAAATAAGTAAAAAAATTTTGAAAGCGCTTAGAAAAATTAATTCAGTCCGAAAAAAATTTTTTTCAGTCCAATTTTGATTAAATTTAGCACTACTACATATAACTTATCATTTAAGAGAAACTTTATAACAATTCACTAGTTCACAAGAACTAAAATTTAAAGTTCGTTCAAAAACTAGAATTCGGGGAATCGAAAAAACAATTCCATTGAAATGAATTTGTTTACACACTTTTTCGAATTAGACATATATTAGTAAAAATAAATAGCAAGCTTTCTATGCTCATTATAACAGAATGATTTTTATAAAGTGACTAAATCTATTAATTGTCAGTGAAATGTGATATTTCTATTGTTTTCCAACTAAAATTTAAAATAAACTATCACTGCTTAATGTATAAATCTTAGTTATTAATTTCATTTTATAAAATTTTCGGGGCTTCAAATATCAATGTTAAACTTTGTTATCTTGTAATTTTAATTCATTACCAAAAGACAAACGTTTATCGAGCACTGAAAAAGGCTTGGTTAAAAACTTTGAAGAACTAACCGAATTTTTGTTGAGTCTTAACGTTACATTAAAGTTACCCGCATTCACAAATGGACAAAAAGGCAACGAAAATCTCCAATAGGTAGACTAATAAGGGGATTCAAACCAATGATCCTTTTTATCATTGAGGATAATTTACGTTGGAACTGGAGTCTGGAAGAGCGGCGAGCCTAATTCAAATCGACCAGGTCATCATCATCACTGGGATTCGAATTCGAGTCACCTAACTAAGAGGCAAGTGCTCTATCCCTTGAGCATACGCTTTACTAATTAAAGCCACTGAGTATGACAGAGAGTAATTTACGTTGGAACTGGAGTCTGGGAGAGCAGCGAGCCTAATTCAAATCGACCAGGTCATCATCATCACTGGGATTTGAATTCGAGTCACCTAACTAAGAGGCAAGCGCTCTATCCCTTGAACATACGCTTTACTAATTAAAGCCACTGAGTATGACTGAGGATAATTTACGTTGGAACTGGAGTCTGGGAGAGCGGCGAGCCTAATTCAAATCGACCAGGTCATCATCATCACTGGGATTCGAATTCGAGTCACCTAACTAAGAGGCAAGCGCTCTATCCCTTGAACATTAGTTTTCATATTTCGACGAAATATGAAAACTAATACAGCACGAAGCCGAATTATCCAAAAACAGAAATTTGAGCAAGTGAATCGTGAAGTTCGGAAACGGCTGAAAGAGTGTGAAACACAAAGCGAAAGCAGAATAGCCGTCTACCACTTCATGCATCACATTCTCCCAGTCACTTCAAAACTTCTGGTCAACACTTGCAAGTCTCTGTTTTATTTTGTCCTATTCATAAGCAATTCTGTTTTCGGCAAAAAACTCACTAAATTATTTAGGCTTTGTTTCAAAATAAACTGGCTTTCTGTAATAAAAGTTTAGGATCTGATAACCGTTTGACTAACCATTGGAGTATTCGCAGTTTTCCTTTCCATCTACTGTAAATGCTGCTCTAAAAAAAATTTCACTTTTTACAAAATTTAAAGAAAATTTCACGTCCAACCATTTCTTATGGAATTTCATTTATTTAAAACATTTAAACCTATTATGTGTTTATGCTATATTTTCGAGTAATTTACTTAAAAAAAAGTCAAAACATGGGAAATAACTCATTCTGTTCGTCAATATGTTAGTTTTTATTTAAATAATTCATTTAAAAAATGAATTTTTCTTAAAGAATTTATAATATAAAAAAATCACATTTAAAAAAGTAGCAAAAAAAAAACACAAATAAAAAAAATGTAAAATAGTAAAAGTAAAATATGAAAATATAAAATAGTAAAAGTAAAATATAAAATAATAAATATTGCTATTTATTTAACTTAGCTATTAACTTCTATTTATTTAGCAAAAAAAAAAGAGTTTTTAGTAATGGCAAGAATTAACTGTAAATAAATGAATTAAATAAGTAAAAAAATTTTGAAAGCGCTTAGAAAAATCAATTCAGTCCGAAAAAAATTTATTTCAGTCCAATTGTGATTAAATTTAGCACTACTACATATAACTTATCATTTAAGAGAAACTTTATAACAATTCACTAGTTCACAAGAACTAAAATTTAAAGTTCGTTCAAAAACTAGAATTCGGGGAATCGAAAAAACAATTCCATTGAAATGAATTTGTTTTCACACTTTTTCGAATTAGACATATATTAGTAAAAATAAATAGCAAGCTTTCTATGCTCATTATAACAGAATGATTTTTATAAAGTGACTAAATCTATTAATTGTCAGTGAAATGTGATATTTCTATTGTTTTCCAACTAAAATTTAAAATAAACTATCACTGCTTAATGTATAAATCTTAGTTATTAATTTCATTTTATAAAATTTTCGGGGCTTCAACTATCAATGTTAAACTTTGTTATCTTGTAATTTTAATTCATTACCAAAAGACAAACGTTTATCGAGCACTGAAAAAGGCTTGGTTAAAAACTTTGAAGAACTAACCGAATTTTTGTTGAGTCTTAACATTACATTAAAGTTACCCGCATTCACAAATGGACAAAAAGGCAACGAAAATCTCCAATAGGTAGACTAATAAGGGGATTCAAACCAATGATCCTTTTTATCATTGAGGATAATTTACGTTGGAACTGGAGTCTGGAAGAGCGGCGAGCCTAATTCAAATCGACCAGGTCATCATCATCACTGGGATTCGAATTCGAGTCACCTAACTAAGAGGCAAGTGCTCTATCCCTTGAGCATACGCTTTACTAATTAAAGCCACTGAGTATGACTGAGGATAATTTACGTTGGAACTGGAGTCTGGGAGAGCGGCGAGCCTAATTCAAATCGACCAGGTCATCATCATCACTGGGATTCGAATTCGAGTCACCTAACTAAGAGGCAAGCGCTCTATCCCTTGAACATTAGTTTTCATATTTCGACGAAATATGAAAACTAATACAGCACGAAGCCGAATTATCCAAAAACAGAAATTTGAGCAAGTGAATCGTGAAGTTCGGAAACGGCTGAAAGAGTGTGAAACACAAAGCGAAAGCAGAATAGCCGTCTACCACTTCATGCATCACATTCTCCCAGTCACTTCAAAACTTCTGGTCAACACTTGCAAGTCTCTGTTTTATTTTGTCCTATTCATAAGCAATTCTGTTTTCGGCAAAAAACTCACTAAATTATTTAGGCTTTGTTTCAAAATAAACTGGCTTTCTGTAATAAAAGTTTAGGATCTGATAACCGTTTGACTAACCATTGGAGTATTCGCAGTTTTCCTTTCCATCTACTGTAAATGCTGCTCTAAAAAAAATTTCACTTTTTACAAAATTTAAAGAAAATTTCACGTCCAACCATTTCTTATGGAATTTCATTTATTTAAAACATTTAAACCTATTATGTGTTTATGCTATATTTTCGAGTAATTTACTTAAAAAAAAGTCAAAACATGTGAAATAACTCATTCTGTTCGTCAATATGTTAGTTTTTATTTAAATAATTCATTTAAAAAATGAATTTTTCTTAAAGAATTTATAATATAAAAAAAATCACATTTAAAAAAGTAGCAAAAAAAAACACAAATAAAAAAATGTAAAATAGTAAAAGTAAAATATGAAAATATAAAATAGTAAAAGTAAAATATAAAGTAATAAATATTGCTATTTATTTAACTTAGCTATTTACTTCTATTTATTTAGCAAAAAAAAAAGAGTTTTTAGTAATGGCAAGAATTAACTGTAAATAAATGAATTAAATAAGTAAAAAAATTTTGAAAGCGCTTAGAAAAATCAATTCAGTCCGAAAAAAATTTATTTCAGTCCAATTGTGATTAAATTTAGCACTACTACATATAACTTATCATTTAAGAGAAACTTTATAACAATTCACTAGTTCACAAGAACTAAAATTTAAAGTTCGTTCAAAAACTAGAATTCGGGGAATCGAAAAAACAATTCCATTGAAATGAATTTGTTTTCACACTTTTTCGAATTAGACATATATTAGTAAAAATAAATAGCAAGCTTTCTATGCTCATTATAACAGAATGATTTTTATAAAGTGACTAAATCTATTAATTGTCAGTGAAATGTGATATTTCTATTGTTTTCCAACTAAAATTTAAAATAAACTATCACTGCTTAATGTATAAATCTTAGTTATTAATTTCATTTTATAAAATTTTCGGGGCTTCAAATATCAATGTTAAACTTTGTTATCTTGTAATTTTAATTCATTACCAAAAGACAAACGTTTATCGAGCACTGAAAAAGGCTTGGTTAAAAACTTTGAAGAATTAACCGAATTTTTTTTGAGTCTTAACGTTACATTAAAGTTACCCGCATTCACAAATGGACAAAAAGGCAACGAAAATCTCCAATAGGTAGACTAATAAGGGGATTCAAACCAATGATCCTTTTTATCATTGAGGATAATTTACGTTGGAACTGGAGTCTGGAAGAGCGGCGAGCCTAATTCAAATCGACCAGGTCATCATCATCACTGGGATTCGAATTCGAGTCACCTAACTAAGAGGCAAGTGCTCTATCCCTTGAGCATACGCTTTACTAATTAAAGCCACTGAGTATGACAGAGAGTAATTTACGTTGGAACTGGAGTCTGGGAGAGCAGCGAGCCTAATTCAAATCGACCAGGTCATCATCATCACTGGGATTTGAATTCGAGTCACCTAACTAAGAGGCAAGCGCTCTATCCCTTGAACATACGCTTTACTAATTAAAGCCACTGAGTATGACTGAGGATAATTTACGTTGGAACTGGAGTCTGGGAGAGCGGCGAGCCTAATTCAAATCGACCAGGTCATCATCATCACTGGGATTCGAATTCGAGTCACCTAACTAAGAGGCAAGCGCTCTATCCCTTGAACATTAGTTTTCATATTTCGACGAAATATGAAAACTAATACAGCACGAAGCCGAATTATCCAAAAACAGAAATTTGAGCAAGTGAATCGTGAAGTTCGGAAACGGCTGAAAGAGTGTGAAACACAAAGCGAAAGCAGAATAGCCGTCTACCACTTCATGCATCACATTCTCCCAGTCACTTCAAAACTTCTGGTCAACACTTGCAAGTCTCTGTTTTATTTTGTCCTATTCATAAGCAATTCTGTTTTAGGCAAAAAACTCACTAAATTATTTAGGCTTTGCTTCAAAATAAACTGGCTTTCTGTAATAAAAGTTTAGGATCCGATAACCGTTTGACTAACCATTGGAGTATTCGCAGTTTTCCTTTCCATCTACTGTAAATGCTGCTCTAAAAAAAATTTCACTTTTTACAAAATTTAAAGAAAATTTCACGTCCAACCATTTCCTATGGAATTTCATTTATTTAAAACATTTAAACCTATTATGTGTTTATGCTATATTTTCGAGTAATTTACTTAAAAAAAAGTCAAAACATGGGAAATAACTCATTCTGTTCGTCAATATGTTAGTTTTTATTTAAATAATTCATTTAAAAAATGAATTTTTCTTAAAGAATTTATAATATAAAAAAAATCACATTTAAAAAAGTAGCAAAAAAAAACACAAATAAAAAAATATAAAATAGTAAAAGTAAAATATGAAAATATAAAATAGTAAAAGTAAAATATAAAATAATAAATATTGCTATTTATTTAACTTAGCTATTAACTTCTATTTATTTAGCAAAAAAAAAAGAGTTTTTAGTAATGGCAAGAATTAACTGTAAATAAATGAATTAAATAAGTAAAAAAATTTTGAAAGCGCTTAGAAAAATTAATTCAGTCCGAAAAAAATTTATTTCAGTCCAATTTTGATTAAATTTAGCACTACTACAAATAACTTATCATTTAAGAGAAACTTTATAACAATTCACTAGTTCACAAGAACTAAAATTTAAAGTTCGTTCAAAAACTAGAATTCGGGGAATCGAAAAAACAATTCCATTGAAATGAATTTGTTTTCACACTTTTTCGAATTAGACATATATTAGTAAAAATAAATAGCAAGCTTTCTATGCTCATTATAACAGAATGATTTTTATAAAGTGACTAAATCTATTAATTGTCAGTGAAATGTGATATTTCTATTGTTTTCCAACTAAAATTTAAAATAAACTATCACTGCTTAATGTATAAATCTTAGTTATTAATTTCATTTTATAAAATTTTCGGGGCTTCAACTATCAATGTTAAACTTTGTTATCTTGTAATTTTAGTTCATTACCAAAAGACAAACGTTTATCGAGCACTGAAAAAGGCTTGGTTAAAAACTTTGAAGAACTAACCGAATTTTTGTTGAGTCTTAACGTTACATTAAAGTTACCCGCATTCACAAATGGACAAAAAGGCAACGAAAATCTCCAATAGGTAGACTAATAAGGGGATTCAAACCAATGATCCTTTTTATCATTGAGGATAATTTACGTTGGAACTGGAGTCTGGAAGAGCGGCGAGCCTAATTCAAATCGACCAGGTCATCATCATCACTGGGATTCGAATTCGAGTCACCTAACTAAGAGGCAAGTGCTCTATCCCTTGAGCATACGCTTTACTAATTAAAGCCACTGAGTATGACAGAGAGTAATTTACGTTGGAACTGGAGTCTGGGAGAGCAGCGAGCCTAATTCAAATCGACCAGGTCATCATCATCACTGGGATTTGAATTCGAGTCACCTAACTAAGAGGCAAGCGCTCTATCCCTTGAACATACGCTTTACTAATTAAAGCCACTGAGTATGACTGAGGATAATTTACGTTGGAACTGGAGTCTGGGAGAGCGGCGAGCCTAATTCAAATCGACCAGGTCATCATCATCACTGGGATTCGAATTCGAGTCACCTAACTAAGAGGCAAGCGCTCTATCCCTTGAACATTAGTTTTCATATTTCGACGAAATATGAAAACTAATACAGCACGAAGCCGAATTATCCAAAAATAGAAATTTGAGCAAGTGAATCGTGAAGTTCGGAAACGGCTGAAAGAGTGTGAAACACAAAGCGAAAGCAGAATAGCCGTCTACCACTTCATGCATCACATTCTCCCAGTCACTTCAAAACTTCTGGTCAACACTTGCAAGTCTCTGTTTTATTTTGTCCTATTCATAAGCAATTCTGTTTTCGGCAAAAAACTCACTAAATTATTTAGGCTTTGTTTCAAAATAAACTGGCTTTCTGTAATAAAAGTTTAGGATCTGATAACCGTTTGACTAACCATTGGAGTATTCGCAGTTTTCCTTTCCATCTACTGTAAATGCTGCTCTAAAAAAAATTTCACTTTTTACAAAATTTAAAGAAAATTTCACGTCCAACCATTCTTATGGAATTTCATTTATTTAAAACATTTAAACCTATTATGTGTTTATGCTATATTTCCGAGTAATTTACTTAAAAAAAAGTCAAAACATGTGAAATAACTCATTCTGTTCGTCAATATGTTAGTTTTTATTTAAATAATTCATTTAAAAAATGAATTTTTCTTAAAGAATTTATAATATAAAAAAAATCACATTTAAAAAAGTAGCAAAAAAAAAACACAAATAAAAAAATGTAAAATAGTAAAAGTAAAATATGAAAATATAAAATAGTAAAAGTAAAATATAAAATAATAAATATTGCTATTTATTTAACTTAGCTATTAACTTCTATTTATTTAGCAAAAAAAAAGAGTTTTTAGTAATGGCAAGAATTAACTGTAAATAAATGAATTAAATAAGTAAAAAAATTTTGAAAGCGCTTAGAAAAATTAATTCAGTCCGAAAAAAATTTATTTCAGTCCAATTTTGATTAAATTTAGCACTACTACATATAACTTATCATTTAAGAGAAACTTTATAACAATTCACTAGTTCACAAGAACTAAAATTTAAAGTTCGTTCAAAAACTAGAATTCGGGGAATCGAAAAAACAATTCCATTGAAATGAATTTGTTTTCACACTTTTTCGAATTAGACATATATTAGTAAAAATAAATAGCAAGCTTTCTATGCTCATTATAACAGAATGATTTTTATAAAGTGACTAAATCTATTAATTGTCAGTGAAATGTGATATTTCTATTGTTTTCCAACTAAAATTTAAAATAAACTATCACTGCTTAATGTATAAATCTTAGTTATTAATTTCATTTTATAAAATTTTCGGGGCTTCAACTATCAATGTTAAACTTTGCTATCTTGTAATTTTAATTCATTACCAAAAGACAAACGTTTATAGAGCACTGAAAAAGGCTTGGTTAAAAACTTTGAAGAACTAACCGAATTTTTGTTGAGTCTTAACGTTACATTAAAGTTACTCGCATTCACAAATGGACAAAAAGGCAACGAAAATCTCCAATAGGTAGACTAATAAGGGGATTCAAACCAATGATCCTTTTTATCATTGAGGATAATTTACGTTGGAACTGGAGTCTGGAAGAGCGGCGAGCCTAATTCAAATCGACCAGGTCATCATCATCACTGGGATTCGAATTCGAGTCACCTAACTAAGAGGCAAGTGCTCTATCCCTTGAGCATACGCTTTACTAATTAAAGCCACTGAGTATGACAGAGAGTAATTTACGTTGGAACTGGAGTCTGGGAGAGCAGCGAGCCTAATTCAAATCGACCAGGTCATCATCATCACTGGGATTTGAATTCGAGTCACCTAACTAAGAGGCAAGCGCTCTATCCCTTGAACATACGCTTTACTAATTAAAGCCACTGAGTATGACTGAGGATAATTTACGTTGGAACTGGAGTCTGGGAGAGCGGCGAGCCTAATTCAAATCGACCAGGTCATCATCATCACTGGGATTCGAATTCGAGTCACCTAACTAAGAGGCAAGCGCTCTATCCCTTGAACATTAGTTTTCATATTTCGACGAAATATGAAAACTAATACAGCACGAAGCCGAATTATCCAAAAACAGAAATTTGAGCAAGTGAATCGTGAAGTTCGGAAACGGCTGAAAGAGTGTGAAACACAAAGCGAAAGCAGAATAGCCGTCTACCACTTCATGCATCACATTCTCCCAGTCACTTCAAAACTTCTGGTCAACACTTGCAAGTCTCTGTTTTATTTTGTCCTATTCATAAGCAATTCTGTTTTCGGCAAAAAACTCACTAAATTATTTAGGCTTTGTTTCAAAATAAACTGGCTTTCTGTAATAAAAGTTTAGGATCTGATAACCGTTTGACTAACCATTGGAGTATTCGCAGTTTTCCTTTCCATCTACTGTAAATGCTGCTCTAAAAAAAATTTCACTTTTTACAAAATTTAAAGAAAATTTCACGTCCAACCATTTCTTATGGAATTTCATTTATTTAAAACATTTAAACCTATTATGTGTTTATGCTATATTTTCGAGTAATTTACTTAAAAAAAAGTCAAAACATGTGAAATAACTCATTCTGTTCGTCAATATGTTAGTTTTTATTTAAATAATTCATTTAAAAAATGAATTTTTCTTAAAGAATTTATAATATAAAAAAAATCACATTTAAAAAAGTAGCAAAAAAAAACACAAATAAAAAAATATAAAATAGTAAAAGTAAAATATGAAAATATAAAATAGTAAAAGTAAAATATAAAATAATAAATATTGCTATTTATTTAACTTAGCTATTAACTTCTATTTATTTAGCAAAAAAAAAAGAGTTTTTAGTAATGGCAAGAATTAACTGTAAATAAATGAATTAAATAAGTAAAAAAATTTTGAAAGCGCTTAGAAAAATTAATTCAGTCCGAAAAAAATTTTTTTCAGTCCAATTTTGATTAAATTTAGCACTACTACATATAACTTATCATTTAAGAGAAACTTTATAACAATTCACTAGTTCACAAGAACTAAAATTTAAAGTTCGTTCAAAAACTAAAATTCGGGGAATCGAAAAAACAATTCCATTGAAATTAATTTGTTTTCACACTTTTTCGAATTAGACATATATTAGTAAAAATAAATAGCAAGCTTTCTATGCTCATTATAACAGAATGATTTTTATAAAGTGACTAAATCTATTAATTGTCAGTGAAATGTGATATTTCTATTGTTTTCCAACTAAAATTTAAAATAAACTATCACTGCTTAATGTATAAATCTTAGTTATTAATTTCATTTTATAAAATTTTCGGGGCTTCAACTATCAATGTTAAACTTTGTTATCTTGTAATTTTAATTCATTACCAAAAGACAAACGTTTATCGAGCACTGAAAAAGGCTTGGTTAAAAACTTTGAAGAACTAACCGAATTTTTGTTGAGTCTTAACGTTACATTAAAGTTACCCGCATTCACAAATGGACAAAAAGGCAACGAAAATCTCCAATAGGTAGACTAATAAGGGGATTCAAACCAATGATCCTTTTTATCATTGAGGATAATTTACGTTGGAACTGGAGTCTGGAAGAGCGGCGAGCCTAATTCAAATCGACCAGGTCATCATCATCACTGGGATTCGAATTCGAGTCACCTAACTAAGAGGCAAGTTCTCTATCCCTTGAGCATACGCTTTACTAATTAAAGCCACTGAGTATGACAGAGAGTAATTTACGTTGGAACTGGAGTCTGGGAGAGCAGCGAGCCTAATTCAAATCGACCAGGTCATCATCATCACTGGGATTTGAATTCGAGTCACCTAACTAAGAGGCAAGCGCTCTATCCCTTGAACATACGCTTTACTAATTAAAGCCACTGAGTATGACTGAGGATAATTTACGTTGGAACTGGAGTCTGGGAGAGCGGCGAGCCTAATTCAAATCGACCAGGTCATCATCATCACTGGGATTCGAATTCGAGTCACCTAACTAAGAGGCAAGCGCTCTATCCCTTGAACATTAGTTTTCATATTTCGACGAAATATGAAAACTAATACAGCACGAAGCCGAATTATCCAAAAACAGAAATTTGAGCAAGTGAATCGTGAAGTTCGGAAACGGCTGAAAGAGTGTGAAACACAAAGCGAAAGCAGAATAGCCGTCTACCACTTCATGCATCACATTCTCCCAGTCACTTCAAAACATCTGGTCAACACTTGCAAGTCTCTGTTTTATTTTGTCCTATTCATAAGCAATTCTGTTTTCGGCAAAAAACTCACTAAATTATTTAGGCTTTGTTTCAAAATAAACTGGCTTTCTGTAATAAAAGTTTAGGATCTGATAACCGTTTGACTAACCATTGGAGTATTCGCAGTTTTCCTTTCCATCTACTGTAAATGCTGCTCTAAAAAAAATTTCACTTTTTACAAAATTTAAAGAAAATTTCACGTCCAACCATTTCTTATGGAATTTCATTTATTTAAAACATTTAAACCTATTATGTGTTTATGCTATATTTTCGAGTAATTTACTTAAAAAAAAGTCAAAACATGGGAAATAACTCATTCTGTTCGTCAATATGTTAGTTTTTATTTAAATAATTCATTTAAAAAATGAATTTTTCTTAAAGAATTTATAATATAAAAAAAATCACATTTAAAAAAGTAGCAAAAAAAAACACAAATAAAAAAATATAAAATAGTAAAAGTAAAATATGAAAATATAAAATAGTAAAAGTAAAATATAAAATAATAAATATTGCTATTTATTTAACTTAGCTATTAACTTCTATTTATTTAGCAAAAAAAAAAAGAGTTTTTAGTAATGGCAAGAATTAACTGTAAATAAATGAATTAAATAAGTAAAAAAATTTTGAAAGCGCTTAGAAAAATTAATTCAGTCCGAAAAAAATTTATTTCAGTCCAATTTTGATTAAATTTAGCACTACTACATATAACTTATCATTTAAGAGAAACTTTATAACAATTCACTAGTTCACAAGAACTAAAATTTAAAGTTCGTTCAAAAACTAGAATTCGGGGAATCGAAAAAACAATTCCATTGAAATGAATTTGTTTTCACACTTTTTCGAATTAGACATATATTAGTAAAAATAAATAGCAAGCTTTCTATGCTCATTATAACAGAATGATTTTTATAAAGTGACTAAATCTATTAATTGTCAGTGAAATGTGATATTTCTATTGTTTTCCAACTAAAATTTAAAATAAACTATCACTGCTTAATGTATAAATCTTAGTTATTAATTTCATTTTATAAAATTTTCGGGGCTTCAACTATCAATGTTAAACTTTGTTATCTTGTAATTTTAATTCATTACCAAAAGACAAACGTTTATAGAGCACTGAAAAAGGCTTGGTTAAAAACTTTGAAGAACTAACCGAATTTTTGTTGAGTCTTAACGTTACATTAAAGTTACTCGCATTCACAAATGGACAAAAAGGCAACGAAAATCTCCAATAGGTAGACTAATAAGGGGATTCAAACCAATGATCCTTTTTATCATTGAGGATAATTTACGTTGGAACTGGAGTCTGGAAGAGCGGCGAGCCTAATTCAAATCGACCAGGTCATCATCATCACTGGGATTCGAATTCGAGTCACCTAACTAAGAGGCAAGTGCTCTATCCCTTGAGCATACGCTTTACTAATTAAAGCCACTGAGTATGACAGAGAGTAATTTACGTTGGAACTGGAGTCTGGGAGAGCAGCGAGCCTAATTCAAATCGACCAGGTCATCATCATCACTGGGATTTGAATTCGAGTCACCTAACTAAGAGGCAAGCGCTCTATCCCTTGAACATACGCTTTACTAATTAAAGCCACTGAGTATGACTGAGGATAATTTACGTTGGAACTGGAGTCTGGGAGAGCGGCGAGCCTAATTCAAATCGACCAGGTCATCATCATCACTGGGATTCGAATTCGAGTCACCTAACTAAGAGGCAAGCGCTCTATCCCTTGAACATTAGTTTTCATATTTCGACGAAATATGAAAACTAATACAGCACGAAGCCGAATTATCCAAAAACAGAAATTTGAGCAAGTGAATCGTGAAGTTCGGAAACGGCTGAAAGAGTGTGAAACACAAAGCGAAAGCAGAATAGCCGTCTACCACTTCATGCATCACATTCTCCCAGTCACTTCAAAACTTCTGGTCAACACTTGCAAGTCTGTTTTATTTTGTCCTATTCATAAGCAATTCTGTTTTCGGCAAAAAACTCACTAAATTATTTAGGCTTTGTTTCAAAATAAACTGGCTTTCTGTAATAAAAGTTTAGGATCTGATAACCGTTTGACTAACCATTGGAGTATTCGCAGTTTTCCTTTCCATCTACTGTAAATGCTGCTCTAAAAAAAATTTCACTTTTTACAAAATTTAAAGAAAATTTCACGTCCAACCATTTCTTATGGAATTTCATTTATTTAAAATATTTAAACCTATTATGTGTTTATGCTATATTTTCGAGTAATTTACTTAAAAAAAAGTCAAAACATGGGAAATAACTCATTCTGTTCGTCAATATGTTAGTTTTTATTTAAATAATTCATTTAAAAAATGAATTTTTCTTAAAGAATTTATAATATAAAAAAAATCACATTTAAAAAAGTAGCAAAAAAAAACACAAATAAAAAAATATAAAATAGTAAAAGTAAAATATGAAAATATAAAATAGTAAAAGTAAAATATAAAATAATAAATATTGCTATTTATTTAACTTAGCTATTAACTTCTATTTATTTAGCAAAAAAAAAAGAGTTTTTAGTAATGGCAAGAATTAACTGTAAATAAATGAATTAAATAAGTAAAAAAATTTTGAAAGCGCTTAGAAAAATTAATTCAGTCCGAAAAAAATTTATTTCAGTCCAATTTTGATTAAATTTAGCACTACTACATATAACTTATCATTTAAGAGAAACTTTATAACAATTCACTAGTTCACAAGAACTAAAATTTAAAGTTCGTTCAAAAACTAGAATTCGGGGAATCGAAAAAACAATTCCATTGAAATGAATTTGTTTTCACACTTTTTCGAATTAGACATATATTAGTAAAAATAAATAGCAAGCTTTCTATGCTCATTATAACAGAATGATTTTTATAAAGTGACTAAATCTATTAATTCTCAGTGAAATGTAATATTTCTATTGTTTTCCAACTAAAATTTAAAATAAACTATCACTGCTTAATGTATAAATCTTAGTTATTAATTTCATTTTATAAAATTTTCGGGGCTTCAACTATCAATGTTAAACTTTGTTATCTTGTAATTTTAATTCATTACCAAAAGACAAACGTTTATAGAGCACTGAAAAAGGCTTGGTTAAAAACTTTGAAGAACTAACCGAATTTTTGTTGAGTCTTAACGTTACATTAAAGTTACTCGCATTCACAAATGGACAAAAAGGCAACGAAAATCTCCAATAGGTAGACTAATAAGGGGATTCAAACCAATGATCCTTTTTATCATTGAGGATAATTTACGTTGGAACTGGAGTCTGGAAGAGCGGCGAGCCTAATTCAAATCGACCAGGTCATCATCATCACTGGGATTCGAATTCGAGTCACCTAACTAAGAGGCAAGTGCTCTATCCCTTGAGCATACGCTTTACTAATTAAAGCCACTGAGTATGACAGAGAGTAATTTACGTTGGAACTGGAGTCTGGGAGAGCAGCGAGCCTAATTCAAATCGACCAGGTCATCATCATCACTGGGATTTGAATTCGAGTCACCTAACTAAGAGGCAAGCGCTCTATCCCTTGAACATACGCTTTACTAATTAAAGCCACTGAGTATGACTGAGGATAATTTACGTTGGAACTGGAGTCTGGGAGAGCGGCGAGCCTAATTCAAATCGACCAGGTCATCATCATCACTGGGATTCGAATTCGAGTCACCTAACTAAGAGGCAAGCGCTCTATCCCTTGAACATTAGTTTTCATATTTCGACGAAATATGAAAACTAATACAGCACGAAGCCGAATTATCCAAAAACAGAAATTTGAGCAAGTGAATCGTGAAGTTCGGAAACGGCTGAAAGAGTGTGAAACACAAAGCGAAAGCAGAATAGCCGTCTACCACTTCATGCATCACATTCTCCCAGTCACTTCAAAACTTCTGGTCAACACTTGCAAGTCTGTTTTATTTTGTCCTATTCATAAGCAATTCTGTTTTCGGCAAAAAACTCACTAAATTATTTAGGCTTTGTTTCAAAATAAACTGGCTTTCTGTAATAAAAGTTTAGGATCTGATAACCGTTTGACTAACCATTGGAGTATTCGCAGTTTTCCTTTCCATCTACTGTAAATGCTGCTCTAAAAAAAATTTCACTTTTTACAAAATTTAAAGAAAATTTCACGTCCAACCATTTCTTATGGAATTTCATTTATTTAAAACATTTAAACCTATTATGTGTTTATGCTATATTTTCGAGTAATTTACTTAAAAAAAAGTCAAAACATGGGAAATAACTCATTCTGTTCGTCAATATGTTAGTTTTTATTTAAATAATTCATTTAAAAAATGAATTTTTCTTAAAGAATTTATAATATAAAAAAAATCACATTTAAAAAAGTAGCAAAAAAAAACACAAATAAAAAAATATAAAATAGTAAAAGTAAAATATGAAAATATAAAATAGTAAAAGTAAAATATAAAATAATAAATATTGCTATTTATTTAACTTAGCTATTAACTTCTATTTATTTAGCAAAAAAAAAAGAGTTTTTAGTAATGGCAAGAATTAACTGTAAATAAATGAATTAAATAAGTAAAAAAATTTTGAAAGCGCTTAGAAAAATTAATTCAGTCCGAAAAAAATTTATTTCAGTCCAATTTTGATTAAATTTAGCACTACTACATATAACTTATCATTTAAGAGAAACTTTATAACAATTCACTAGTTCACAAGAACTAAAATTTAAAGTTCGTTCAAAAACTAGAATTCGGGGAATCGAAAAAACAATTCCATTGAAATGAATTTTTTTTCACACTTTTTCGAATTAGACATATATTAGTAAAAATAAATAGCAAGCTTTCTATGCTCATTATAACAGAATGATTTTTATAAAGTGACTAAATCTATTAATTGTCAGTGAAATGTGATATTTCTATTGTTTTCCAACTAAAATTTAAAATAAACTATCACTGCTTAATGTATAAATCTTAGTTATTAATTTCATTTTATAAAATTTTCGGGGCTTCAACTATCAATGTTAAACTTTGTTATCTTGTAATTTTAATTCATTACCAAAAGACAAACGTTTATAGAGCACTGAAAAAGGCTTGGTTAAAAACTTTGAAGAACTAACCGAATTTTTGTTGAGTCTTAACGTTACATTAAAGTTACTCGCATTCACAAATGGACAAAAAGGCAACGAAAATCTCCAATAGGTAGACTAATAAGGGGATTCAAACCAATGATCCTTTTTATCATTGAGGATAATTTACGTTGGAACTGGAGTCTGGAAGAGCGGCGAGCCTAATTCAAATCGACCAGGTCATCATCATCACTGGGATTCGAATTCGAGTCACCTAACTAAGAGGCAAGTGCTCTATCCCTTGAGCATACGCTTTACTAATTAAAGCCACTGAGTATGACAGAGAGTAATTTACGTTGGAACTGGAGTCTGGGAGAGCAGCGAGCCTAATTCAAATCGACCAGGTCATCATCATCACTGGGATTTGAATTCGAGTCACCTAACTAAGAGGCAAGCGCTCTATCCCTTGAGCATACGCTTTACTAATTAAAGCCACTGAGTATGACAGAGAGTAATTTACGTTGGAACTGGAGTCTGGGAGAGCAGCGAGCCTAATTCAAATCGACCAGGTCATCATCACTGGGATTTGAATTCGAGTCACCTAACTAAGAGGCAAGCGCTCTATCCCTTGAACATACGCTTTACTAATTAAAGCCACTGAGTATGACTGAGGATAATTTACGTTGGAACTGGAGTCTGGGAGAGCGGCGAGCCTAATTCAAATCGACCAGGTCATCATCATCACTGGGATTCGAATTCGAGTCACCTAACTAAGAGGCAAGCGCTCTATCCCTTGAACATTAGTTTTCATATTTCGACGAAATATGAAAACTAATACAGCACGAAGCCGAATTATCCAAAAACAGAAATTTGAGCAAGTGAATCGTGAAGTTCGGAAACGGCTGAAAGAGTGTGAAACACAAAGCGAAAGCAGAATAGCCGTCTACCACTTCATGCATCACATTCTCCCAGTCACTTCAAAACTTCTGGTCAACACTTGCAAGTCTCTGTTTTATTTTGTCCTATTCATAAGCAATTCTGTTTTCGGCAAAAAACTCACTAAATTATTTAGGCTTTGTTTCAAAATAAACTGGCTTTCTGTAATAAAAGTTTAGGATCTGATAACCGTTTGACTAACCATTGGAGTATTCGCAGTTTTCCTTTCCATCTACTGTAAATGCTGCTCTAAAAAAAATTTCACTTTTTACAAAATTTAAAGAAAATTTCACGTCCAACCATTTCTTATGGAATTTCATTTATTTAAAACATTTAAACCTATTATGTGTTTATGCTATATTTTCGAGTAATTTACTTAAAAAAAAGTCAAAACATGTGAAATAACTCATTCTGTTCGTCAATATGTTAGTTTTTATTTAAATAATTCATTTAAAAAATGAATTTTTCTTAAAGAATTTATAATATAAAAAAAATCACATTTAAAAAAGTAGCAAAAAAAAACACAAATAAAAAAATGTAAAATAGTAAAAGTAAAATATGAAAATATAAAATAGTAAAAGTAAAATATAAAATAATAAATATTGCTATTTATTTAACTTAGCTATTTACTTCTATTTATTTAGCAAAAAAAAAAAGAGTTTTTAGTAATGGCAAGAATTAACTGTAAATAAATGAATTAAATAAGTAAAAAAATTTTAAAAGCGCTTAGAAAAATCAATTCAGTCCGAAAAAAATTTATTTCAGTCCAATTTTGATTAAATTTAGCACTACTACATATAACTTATCATTTAAGAGAAACTTTATAACAATTCACTAGTTCACAAGAACTAAAATTTAAAGTTCGTTCAAAAACTAGAATTCGGGGAATCGAAAAAACAATTTTATTGAAATGAATTTGTTTTCACACTTTTTCGAATTAGACATATATTAGTAAAAATAAATAGCAAGCTTTCTATGCTCATTATAACAGAATGATTTTTATAAAGTGACTAAATCTATTAATTGTCAGTGAAATGTGATATTTCTATTGTTTTCCAACTAAAATTTAAAATAAACTATCACATCTTAATGTATAAATCTTAGTTATTAATTTCATTTTATAAAATTTTCGGGGCTTCAACTATCAATGTTAAACTTTGTTATCTTGTAATTTTAATTCATAACCAAAAGACAAACGTTTATCAAGCACTGAAAAAGGCTTGGGTAAAAACTTTGAAGAACTATCCGAATTTTTGTTGAGTCTTAATGTTACATTAAAGTTACCCGCATTCACAAATGGACAAAAAGGCAACGAAAATCTCCAATAGGTAGACTAATAAGGGGATTCAAACCAATGATCCTTTTTATCATTGAGGATAATTTACGTTGGAACTGGAGTCTGGGAGAGCGGCGAGCCTAATTCAAATCGACCAGGTCATCATCATCACTGGGATTCGAATTCGAGTCACCTAACTAAGAGGCAAGTGCTCTATCCCTTGAGCATACGCTTTACTAATTAAAGCCACTGAGTATGACAGAGAGTAATTTACGTTGGAACTGGAGTCTGGGAGAGCAGCGAGCCTAATTCAAATCGACCAGGTCATCATCATCACTGGGATTTGAATTCGAGTCACCTAACTAAGAGGCAAGCGCTCTATCCCTTGAACATACGCTTTACTAATTAAAGCCACTGAGTATGACTGATGATAATTTACGTTGGAACTGGAGTCTGGGAGATCGGCGAGCCTAATTCAAATCGACCAGGTCATCATCATCACTGGGATTCGAATTCGAGTCACCTAACTAAGAGGCAAGCGCTCTATCCCTTGAACATTAGTTTTCATATTTCGACGAAATATGAAAACTAATACAGCACGAAGCCGAATTATCCAAAAACAGAAATTTGAGCAAGTGAATCGTGAAGTTCGGAAACGGCTGAAAGAGTGTGAAACACAAAGCGAAAGCAGAATAGCCGTCTACCACTTCATGCATCACATTCTCCCAGTCACTTCAAAACTTCTGGTCAACACTTGCAAGTCTCTGTTTTATTTTGTCCTATTAATAAGCAATTCTGTTTTCGGCAAAAAACTCACTAAATTATTTAGGCTTTGTTTCAAAATAAACTGGCTTTCTGTAATAAAAGTTTAGGATCTGATAACCGTTTGACTAACCATTGGAGTATTCGCAGTTTTCCTTTCCATCTACTGTAAATGCTGCTCTAAAAAAATTTCACTTTTTACAAAATTAAAAGAAAATTTCACGTCCAACCATTTCTTATGGAATTTCATTTATTTAAAACATTTAAACCTATTATGTGTTTATGCTATATTTTTGAGTAATTTACTTAAAAAAAGTCAAAACATGTGAAATAACTCATTCTGTTCGTCAATATGTTAGTTTTTAATTAAATAATTCATTTAAAGAAAGAATTTTTCTTAAAGAATTTTTTATATAAAAAAATCACATTTAAAAAGGTAGCAAAAAAAAAAGATAAATAAAAAAATATAAAATAGTAAAAGTGAAATATGAAAATATAAATAGTAAAAGTAAAATATGAAAATATAAAATAGTAAAAGTAAAATATAAAATAATAAATATTGTTATTTATTTAACTTAGCTATTAACTTCTATTTATTTAGCAAAAAAAAAAAAAGAGTTTTTAGTAATGGCAGGAATTAACTGTAAATAAATGAATTAAATAAGTACAAAAATTTTAAAAACGCTAAGAAAAATCAATTCAAAATCAATCTTAGTTATTAATTTCATTTTATAAAATTTTCGGGGCTTCAACTATCAATGTTAAACTTTGTTACCTTGTAATTTTTAATCATAACCGAAAGACAAACGTTTATCAATCACTGAAAAAGGCTTGGGTAAAAACTTTGAAGAACTAACCGAATTTTTGTTGAGTCTTAACGTTACATTAAAGTTACCCGCATTCACAAATGGACAAAAAGGCAACGAAAATCTCCAATAGGTAGACTAATAAGGGGAATCAAACCAATGATCCTTTTTTATCACTGAGGATAATTTACGTTGGAACTGGAGTCTGGGAGAGCGGCGTGCCTAATATGACTGAAATAAAATATTCTGAGCAATAAAAATAATAATAATTATTATTAATATTTTTAAGTATTATTATTTCATTATTATTATTTAAATATTATTTACTATAATAATTATTATTATTGTTAATTATTTTTTTTTTTGAAAACGGAATTTCTCAATTAAAATCTTTCGGAAATGACATTTTAAATTTATGGCATTTATCACGTTTTACTACAATTAATCAAAAAAGTTTTTAAAAGCTCTTTCTTCATTGTTCAGTAAGCTTTATAAATTATTTGAAACATCTTAATTCCATATTTCACTAGAAAAGAAATTTAAGCTAATATTGGGGAAAAAAACCATTGTATAAAAAAAAACTATTCAACAAGATTTTTTTTAATTAATTACATTTCTATATAACGAAATTCATGCCTTTCAAAATTCTTAGTGTGTGATGAACAGGAATAGCTATCTAAATTGTAAAATTTTATGCATAAATTAAGTAATGTAGTTTTGACACTTACCTGCACACCCAAAATAGTAACTTAAATTGTTTCTTAAAAGAGTAAGTTTTTAATAATTGTTAGCTCCATCAAATGAGGTTGCACAGAATATAGACATCCTATTTCTTGCTCGTTTAAAACAAGAAAAAAAAGCAAATTCCTTTGGAAGCTCAAAGTTGTCGAATTTATCCCAGTTTTTCTCGAATTTTATTAAAGTTAATTACTTTTCAGTTGCTTCATGAAATGTTTTAATTAAAAAAAAAAGAAAAAAATATTGAAACTAAAGATTTGTTTTCCAAATCCCATTTACACAAAATACAGTTTAAAATTGCTGATAACTCGATGTTCATATATGTAACGTAATCTTAATTAAGTCTAAACGGGTAAACCAACTGAGATAGGCTGAGACCAGTCAGAAAAAAATTTCCTCGTAAACAATATGACATAATCGGAATCAATGTTTTTAGTTATGAATTTTTATCTTGCTTTAAAAACCAATCTTAACTAATAAAGGTATCTATTATACGCAAAATTAACGTTAAATAACTATTTAATATGAGTCTTTAGATCATAACTAGACGTTGCAGTTGTATAGAGATGATTATGCCATTATTTGCTAACTATACAGTTAAATGTTGATAAAAAAAAAGTAAAAATAGTAGTACTAATATTAGAATAAACAAAGCTATTCAGTGCAATTATAATGTAAGATCACGGCTTTTAACTTCACAGTAATTACCTCTAGAATCCCTTTAATAATGAAATAAACTAACTTCTAAAAATATTTTTTAAAAACTTAGTTAATTTTATTTAATAAGTTTTTTGTTGCATAACAAAATCTAGTCATTTTAGATTGCAAACATGCTTCCACTCTTTATAACATATAATACACACCTAAAAAATTTCTTTCAAATTTGAATAACAATTAAACTGCAATGGCGGAGTATTCATACATGTATAATTTATATATATATTTTAAAGTTTTAAAATTCGACTAAGAAATTAATAATTATACTTTTACATCTTAAGTTTTTAAATGTGAACAAAAATCTTACTTTGAGCAGTAACTTTTAATAACTTAGCAACCTATCAAAAATCCAGTAAATATTTTTAGTACTCCAAAAAGAAACCAATACCACAAAAAAAAATGAACTCAAGAATTGAAATTTTCTACAGACTTCTTTTTAAAAATATAATCAGAATTTTAAAATTAAATTTCTATCCTGATCAGCTGAAATTTTTCTGAGTAAAGAAATTGTTCAAATTTCCCCCCCGTTTTTGAGAAAAGTTTAATATGTTGAAAAAAAATTAGTTTTGATCATGCATTACAGGAATACCAATGTACGTCAAACAACTAATAAAACCCATTAATGCTTTAGTTTTTTATAGGCCTTGAAGCAAAAAAAAATTAACAAAATAGTCATCTTTATAACTAAATGCATATTTACTTCTGCTGCCTACTACTTGATTTTTGAAAAGAACAAAAAAATTTGCTTAACACTAGAACAGCCGAAATTTGTACTTATAACCTAAATTTGGGGTCAACTTGACCTTCATTAGAAATGGATGTTTTTTCAAAGTAAATGATTTTTTTAGAAGATGAATATTGTTGAAAATACAATATGTATGAGTTTTTAGAGATTAAAAAATTTATTTTTTTATATTATTGACGCAATGTCACAATATAATGCAATATTATATTACAGATTATTCTTGCGCAAAAGCACAAGTAATACGAAAAAACTGAAACGTGGTATTAATGCTTACTTGAAGAAACTGTGCAGATTTGATTAACGTTTGAAATATTAAAATTTTTATGAGAAGTGTTTGACTTTCTGATGTCATAACAATATTAATAACGAAAGTTTAAATCATCACAAGAAACCAGTGTAGATTTATCGCTTGTAAATTTAGAAGAAAATATACAATAAAAAACTGCAGTTATGAAAGAAAATTGCTTTAATTTAAATAAATGCAAAGTATAACCATTGGAATACTTTACTTTGATTCCATTTAAGATATTTGCTAAAGTGCAATCTCAGTCTAATAAAACTACGACCTTCTTTTAATGTAATTTAACAATATGCTTTTTGCAAAGCTATTGCTACATTTTATTGGAGGACTTTTCATTATAGTAAAGGATATACCTGTAGAAATTGCCAATACGTTATATAAAAAATTTTAAATCGACTAATTTTCAACATTGTAATAAATTTAAAATAACTGAATTCATTTAATTTCATTTAACAAAAAAAAATTCAACAGATTATCTAACCATCTTTCAGGTTGTTTTGAAATCACAGTCAATAAAAAAAAAAACGTTCATCGTAAAATTTTTGTTAAATAATTTTTTTTAAAGTGTTTCAATTTCCTTTTTTGCTGAATGATTGATTATGAGAGAAAAGAATTAACGGAAATATAACTGTAATACCAATATAATACAAATAAAATATTAATTAAATAATTCATGGTTGATATTGATCTTTTTTTAAACAGGCCTTCATGTTCAAATGAAACCAAAGTGTTTTAATTACAACATTTAGATCAGCATGAGGAAAGATGTTAAAGTAATTTACTATTTTTATACTTAAGGCCCTATCACTTTTGTAACCCTCATTATTAGTAATTTCTTCTGATTAATTGAATAATGATTCTTGCAAAAACCTACTAGGTACAAACAATAACGATAAAAAAAATTCTCCTTACTTTTTAGAATACTTGAATATGTCATTTTCCTCTTTATTCAATAAAAGTCTACACAATTAACAGAAGCATTGGACGGGAAATTCATTACAGTATAGTTATAAGGTATCATCGGGCTAACAGATAGAGGGTTTCTTAGTTTTCCTTTCCATGCAGCCAAGTGTGGATAAGTTATTAAAAATAATCCCCATAATGTGGAGTTTATATATTTGTCCCCGAGTCTTGAACTATGTTAACACGTTGAATGCCATGGGGGTCCCCTTTGACCGACACTGAGTTTGTTCGTAGAGCCACGGGGGTCACCTGTGACCGGCGAAGCCAAGACTATTAAAAACACATAATTCGAATAGATTTTTATTATTATCGTTACTAGAATGGTTTGAAGAAATTAATGCAATATAGAAAACAAAAAAAAACAAAAAAAAAAAAAAAAAGCATTTTGGCCAGACTGGCAAATCACGTAAAATTAGCGTGGCATTCAACGTGTTTAAGATTGCAAAAGATATGGTGTTGACACGTGAATAAGTTGGTAAATTGAAAGCATAGTTTTATAATATGGAAGCAGTTACTCAGTTAATCCTAAATTTATTAAGTAGTCAATTCAACAAAATCAAACGGTTTTAAAAATTAAGTCTTGAACAAAAACAAAACATGTTACTGTTGTCCTGAATTCATAGCTTATTAAATTGTATAAAATTTTGCAACAGAAAATAACGAATTTGATTTCAGCTATTTATGAAGTTCTGATGGTTTTTTTATAATGAAATATTTCTTAAGGTCTAATGATAGCATATCGAAATGAATGAATAATAAAAGAATCAGGGCATTTTTTAAAATAAAAAACGACTAATTTAAACTTATAAGATTCATGTATTAAGTATACACATTTTGTCATACTAGTCGGAATTAATTTTTTATTGAATGAATTTAATATGCGGGATAATAAAAGGAAAAGAATTCCCTAAGAAGAGAGAAAAACATGCTCACTCTTAAACAGAATTTGTGAAATATCATTTTAACTTCTCCAAAGCCTAAAACATAAAGGAATGTTTGTTCAATACTCAATATGATTCTTTGTTGTGATTGTTGAAAATAGACAAAAAAGACTGGCACAAGAAAAGGGCGGTTGTAAGAGGCGTTTTTTGCACCGAAATTTAATATTTTTAGCAAGGCTTTCATCATGGTCAGGGTGCGTAGCCAAACTTTTCAACAAAAAATAAGCACCCCTTAAGTATTTTTAAGCAATCTAAAATATTTTTAAACACTTTTTTGAAAAAAAAATCAAAATTAGGATATGCACAGCAATAAAAAAAAAAGTTTCTTCCGTTCGTTTAAAGTTCATTTAAAAAATAAAATCTACAAAATGTAAAGATATTTTAAATGACTTTATATAATCGTGATAAAAAGAACTAGTTTCTGATAAATATTGAAAGGAAAATAGTGAAAATCACGATTTTTTTTCGCAAATTATGATAACACTCGACGCGGCAAAAAAAATATAATAATTTGAAAGAAAAAAAACACTTTCTACATACCCCAAATTGAAAAAGTATCTTTAAGGGTTTTGTAAAAAACGTAAACCAAAAATTAACACCATTAAGCATTTTTTTAAAAACAAAACGCACCTCTGATAGCTCGTAAGAAAGCTATTTCGGAATTTGTAGATAAATTTTCCATAAACATTTTCAAAGTTTTCTAATTTTACACTAGATGACAACAGAGATATCCGATAGCCTCCCTCTTTTTTACCAAATGTGCCCTCCTGATCCATTTAAATATTTATCTTATTAAGTAGGAAGTAAGTCAAATGTTCAAACTGAGAGCCTATTTAAATTTATTCAACTTTACAGGTACAAAAACTCTTATTTGAAATAGAAACAGAGTCTATATCTTGGAAATTCTCCAACGCAGTCTTCATAATCGATTTCAATAGCTCTTTGTGCAGCGCTAGTGCGACGTAAATTAAGTTTCCTTAAAAACCCGTTCTGATTGAAACCTAAATAACAAAGTTTGTCTAAAGTAAGAACTCCCCTAGCCATTCGTCTGGATCCGTGGTGGTGACTATGGTAACGAGGTATAATTATTTCATGTAAAGGTGTTGGGTCACTATGTAGGACAGGTTTTAGGTAAGGTCAGCGGGTGAAAGGGAATCTTTTTCGTCGGTCTATTGTGTTAGCCCTAGAGTGAAGAGAAGCTACCCTCCCTGAAATGCGCTATATTCTTGTTTCCATAGCAGCAGACGGCATCAGACTTTATGGCGGAGGGGGGGGGGGTTCTTACCATACTCAAACAATAGGGGTCTCCTAAGGTTCCTCCTTATGACCTTCACTCCAATGAGCCCGTTAATAGAAAATGCCATTCGTTGGTGATCTGAAGCAGTGGGGAGTTCTTACCGTACACAAACTATATGAACATTCTTCAAACATCACGCCAGACAAGTTGCGACAACACTCATGTATATGATATTGCAACTATCAAGTATACAAACTTCTCTACAATTTTCATTTTGAGGAAACGTTCAAAAATGGTTTGCCCCTTATCACGATCAGTGTTCAATGCGCGAAATAAAAAAAAGATATCACTAGGAATAATTTTTGTTCTATTGATCAGATTTTCAAGAACTAATTTCTAACCATAATCGCTTCAAGGGGTGATTTTAAATTAGGGTTAGCAAATAAATTACAGAATCAAACACAAAAACATACCTCCTTTGAAAAAACACTAACTTTTATATTTTTAGATTTCTTTTATAGATTTAGATTTCTGACTCAAAATATTCCCATATCTGGGGGTGATCTGCTAAATATCACCCCAATTGTTTTGTCAGGAAAGCGGTTTGAACTTTAGGCCCTTTAATTTACTTTCTCTTTCAGTGCATTTAGCCATAAATAAGAAAGTTTTTAAGCAAATCTAAAAATGTTTGCTCCCAATTGTAAAATACGTTTATCCATACGGTATATTCTACGTTATAATTTTTATTTCTTGCTTATATTGTAATTGGGATATTGTAAGAATCCATTTTAAATAATATTTTTTGTTGATTCAGATTTTGTATAAAACTATGTTTCTGTTAACTAAGTTACTTTAAATAAATACAAGTGAAATAAATAGTTTTATTTTGGTTATCGACAATTTGCTTCTGGCACAGTTGAAAATGAAAAAGGTAAATAGCAACTTTGTAGAGTTGAAAATACTATGTATCTGTAGTGGTAATACGTTTTATAATTTTGATGAGTCGTTATTATTTCCTTTTTTCCTTAAAACAGTCGATCAATTGGCTCATTAAGACGGATTAGCTGGATTATGCCAAATATTCAACAATAGTACTTTTATTTTAATCATGAGCCTAATTAAACTAATACTTCTAATTACATTAAATTAATTAAAATAGACAGTAATTTCCAACATTTATAAATAACACTAAGTAATTCCATATTTCAATAATCATCATTTCAATAAGTAAAACTATCTAAAAAATATTTCTCTCTGTTACGTATGTTTATTCAGAAAAAATACGTTTTTGTGTCCGATTCCATAACTTAATAGTTAGTAAAGATTAGATATTATTGGCAGTCATTTAAACCAATATGATAGACATTTAATTCGTGAAAATTCGATCATTTGACCAAAAGTTATTCCGGCTGATATCTTTGTCCACTGTTCAACACAGAAGTAAGTGGAGACAGATTTTACGAACAGCTTAATAAGATAATGCGGGTACCGCATGTTCACGATTGAAAAAATTAAAGGAGATGTATTGAAAATGAGAGGTAGTGTACACAACCTAAATTCAAAAGCAAATCACTTTTTGATATGTCGGAGACAACTTTATCATATCAAATTTCTCTGAGATAGAGTGCACCCACCCAAATGTATGGAAAAAAAACTACAGTTAGAGTATACAACAAACTTTTAACAAAAATAAATGTTCGTGTGGTAACCAGCACAACTATAAGGAATCTCCATTGATTCCTTAGATTAATATACTGATTCCTTACCGAAGAATAGTTTCAATATAAAAGGTTTCGGTCGGAGCTAGTTTCCACGATGACATTCTTTTCGACCTTCACACATTCAACCATCATAAAACACTGGTGTGAGAAATAAAGAGAATTTGCAGACTTGATCGATTATCTCTAGAACTTCCGGACCAATTTTAATGAAATTTGATATGTGCATACATGGATACAATACAAAACAAATAACCATTCAACAATTGTAATACGCAAGCATGATCGTGCGTAACACGGATGGTATAAAATCACCACAGTACAATTCAGGCCAATCTCTAGAGGAAAGGATAAACTGCCTTATTTCAAGTATGAAATCACGCTGCTGTTTCATACCTTCCAACTCCAACGAGTGTTGCGCACGATCATGCTTGTGTATATCAATTGGTTGTTTATTTTGTATTGTATCCATGTATGTACACATTAAATTTTATTAAAATCGGTCCAGTAGTTCTAGAGATAATTGATCAAGTCTGAAAATTCTCTTTATTTCTTACATCAGTGTATCTAAGGGGCCTAAGACATAAAATCCATATAGAAAGAGATCGGGGCGGTAAAGAAAGGTTTCATAGAAATGTTACGCGAATCTGGAGTTTTCTTGGCTGTATGTGGCGTAGCAATGTTCTTGAGGTAGCACTATCTGGTTCTGGCACTTCTGTGGTCAGTCAGTCATAGAGAATGAGACTGGCTTGGATAATAGAGGAGAGTCACTCTATTACATTACCACCCGTGCATCCTTTGAATGGTATTTCGATGACTGTGTTTATGGTAGTCATTTTTAATAAAATATTTTAATCGAAATGGGCCTTAATGTTTTGTATTCCAAAGAGAGCTTTACTTCATCACACGAGTTTGTAGCAAGTGAGGGGGAGATTTTTGTATCGCTGGTAAGCCTGGCAAATTATCACCACGCTTTGGTGACATCCGGGAAGTAGTTCACAAGACACTTACAAAAAAACATAAAAGAAACCAACTAGAAGAGCCATATATCATATCACCGTCGGGAAGATATCTACATATATTTTTTCAACTTCAAAATACCTTTAGCTCCTTTGCAATCATAGTTGGCGTGAACAGGTACCGATACCAAAATATTCGATTTGACCAAGTGATTCACTTTAACTCATTCTACGCGATTTTCCTATTTTCGGAAGCTGTATTCACAATTTTTTTCACTTGTGATCTTCCATAAAAACCTCCATGATTTTAATCATCTCTTTCACGGCTCAATGGTTTAAAAGTTCCATGGATAGTGATAAACGACAATATTTGGAACAGCAGAGACGCATCTGGGTACAGTAGAATTAGTAGAGGCGCAGCAGAGTTCTGGCAACAAGTAACCACCAGTTTCTATCCATTACATTATAACACTGTCAATGGTAATAAGGTGATCTGGATTGTATTTTTTTGTGCCAATATCATTTGCGGAAAAATAATGTTTCAAGAACTCCGAAATGGCTGATCTAGTCACGGTTAAACAGTTTAGAATGTTAGCTGCAACCACTCAGTCGATTTTTGTAAAAGTTTCGTCCGTTTTTTTTCGCATCATAATTTTAAAAAAAATATATACAAGATAGAAAAAATAAAAGCGCACACAAAAATTTAATATGTCACGAGCTCCAATTGACACTTCACTTTGAGACTTATGAGAACGAAGAAAATTTAAGAGTATTATTAAATATCTAAAATGCTTGTCCATTAGTTTAAATATTTTACTCTGACTGAATTTGATTGAGATATAAAAAGTTTTCCCCCCGAAAAATCAAAGAGTGATTTTTTTTTGCTACTCATGAAACAAAGACAAAATATACAGAATATTAGAAACACGAATACTTACCCACAGTGAACGGTAATTTTTTGGTTTGTACTACGAATCATTTGAGCGCAATGAGAGTTTACAAAAACATATACACTAGCAAATCATAGATGAAACGTTATTGCTAGCAAAAAATGAAGCTATCGAGCTTTTATCAGTTTTTCAGTTTCGCTTGGACAGTCAGTTTAACTTATTGTAAAAATATTGTCAGTTCAACTTTATATTTATTGTGAATATTTGCTTTACTACTGTGCCATTGTGATGATAATGCCGGAAGCAATGATAATCAACAATTTTGGAAAAATTTTAAATATTATTGTAAATATATTGTCAGTTCACCTTGGAATTCAATGTGAATATTCACTTTGTTACTATGCTATAATCATGGTAAATGACGGAAGCTATGATAATCTTTTTCGAAAATGTAAAAATTTGTAAAAATGTACTTATCTATTTCCGGCTCAATCCTCTGCAGCGTGAAGTCAGTCTTGCCAGTCCTTCATAAGGTTTGGCCTGGGTGCTTTAGGCCATGGTAGACCCCCATTCAACTTGATATGACGGAACTTGGTGATATCCTTGTGGTCTTTGAATCCTAGAAATTAAAGTGGAAAATTAATAAGTGGGCACATTACCCAAATAAACATTGTGGTTAAAATTGCACATAGAACTTGAAATAAGAGTATAGGGGAAAAAAACTATAACTCTTGAGCACCATAAATAAAATAATGACATCTTCGCGAAGCTATGTTAACGAATAAATTGCTAATATACAGTCGAACTTCTATTTAACGAACTTCCATTTTGAGAATTTCTGAACTTTTGCGATTTTTTCGAGAATTAAAGAACATTTTAGATATTTCTTCTCAAAATAACTTCCAAATAGCGAAGTGAATTTTCTATTTAACGAACTTTTCCTTAAGATCCACTTTCCCTATTCCCCAAAATATTTATCTTGAATTGATTTTTGCAGCCACTTACCTTTCAGAGAAAGCAGTAAAATCTCTTTCCTTTTTTATTTGCATTTCATACAGGAATCCATGCTAAAAATCAATTTAACCATTTCCCTTACCAATTTTTTTGGGGGAAAATGCAAACTAATCAACTTATTTTTTTAATACAAGGAACTAATATAAAACACAAGCTGAAATTTTTATTTTCTTCATGTGAAAAAAATATTTAATTTACAATCAGTTTTCTATCCCAAATTATCTCGGGCAAATGAAAAAAAGGTTAAATATTAGTCACTTATTCATAATCTGAAAAATTATCTTGAACGCCATTTTTTTTCTATGTATATTCATCAACCATAGTATATACAGTTGTACAAAACACGTCTCCAGTCTTACAAATAGCAAAACGTCCAAACAAAAAACTTCCAATCCCAGCAGATTCTTTTTTTTATATTTTGCTTCCGGTCGAATAAAAACATGAAAAAACAAAACGTATTTACGAATTGCCTAAGTTTACTCGGGATAATCAGGAAAGCTGTTAAGAGAAAGCATAACAGAAATTTACAAAGCTATGTTAACAGATCGTAAGAGGCTTTGTTAAAGATGGAGTGATATTCCTTTAGAAGAACTTAAATGTGGGTACAGCTAAGAGACATCCACAAAATTTAATGATGTAATGATTAATGATTTTTTTTAATTGATTCTGAAGTTGCAACCACAGAAACATTAATTGGATAGGATATTTAAGACAGTTTGAAAAATAAAAACAATACAGCAATAAATTGTGAGGAATACGAAGATGAAGAAGACGGAAATGAAGAAATCACCAAACCTTCATATGATAAAATGTTAAAATCATTCGAAACAATTCGATAGTTGATAGTTTACAAGATAAAGGTATATCAATTGTTATTTTAATTATGTCTAGTGTTATGGATTCAAAACATGTTTTCAAATGGTGATTTTCTATTTAACGAATTTTCTAGATAAAGAATTTTTTATCGGGTTTTAGCAACTTCGTTAAATAGAGGTCCCACTTTCATTTCGTATTTAATGTGATTTGAGTTCTTTTTAAAATGCAAAGCTTATTCAAATATTTGTTTCCCAACAAAATTTATTGTCAGTTCAACTTTATATTCAATGTGAATATTGTTTCAATACTCACACAATATAATGTTGTAATGAATACAATATAATGTTTCTGTAATAAATAATTATTTTAAACTAGTTTCTATGATAAATAATAATTTATTTTAAACTAGTTTCTATGATAAATAATAATTTATTTTAAACTAGTTTCTATGATAAATAATAATTTATTTTAAACTAGTTTCTATGATAAATAATAATTTATTTTAAACTAGTTTCTATAAAAAATAACAACTAGTCTCTGATAAATATTTCAGTGAAAATTGCGAAAATCATGCATTTTTTGTAATTTAGAACGACAATAAAAACACGGCAAGGAAAGAATTTTTAAAGATGAAAATTAAGCACTTTTTACAATAACCGCGAATAAAAAAGAACCTTTAAGGGCTTTTAAAAAATGTAAATCAAAAATAAGCACCTTTAAGCACTTTTTCGAAACGCTACATACCCTGTTCAATAACTAAACCGTTAGAAAGTTTAATGATTATTAACGACAATTTTCAAAAAACAATTCAAAAATAGAGTCATAGTCCGACCCCTTCGATTTTTGAAAAATTTGGTAGATGTGAACACACATGATTAAGTAATTCCAACAATTCGTAATTTTTGAAATTTGTAACAATTTGTAATACTTGAAAATCATCTAAGTAATGAACTCAAGTGCAAAGTTCTCAAGCTATAAAATGGCAAACTTTTATAGATATAAATGATTGAAAAAAAAATTTTTTTTTTTTCAAGAGAGGTACCAAGTACTAAAATATCGTTGGGTCCCGGAAAAAATCGAATCTTCTACCGAATCGGTTCTGGGTATACCGGTAAAAATTTTATTTGTTACCGAACCGATTCCGTGCACCTAGTGAAATTTTAATTTATAACTGGATCGGTTCAGGGAAGCCGGCTTCGCATTAAAGCATTTATGCATACAGTACATCAATAAAGAGTCGGGGAGGCTCAGGGGATAGAGCACTCTCGGCCCAACGAGGTAAACAGGGTTGAAATCCCAGCAGTGTCTGATCGATACGAATTCCGCACCTGGCTCGCACCGACCTCAGTGCTAACGTAAAATATCTTGAGTGGTAGACGACCAGGGGTTAGAGTCTCCTTTACGTCAGGATAACCGTGGGAGGCTTTAGTGGTTTTACTCTTCATGAAACGCAAATGAGCGTTAGTTCTATTAAATAAGTCATCCGTTGAAGGTAAATTTCTTCGAATATTTGACCCAGGAGTTCCTTTGTTTGGGTTCAAAAGTACAAAGCTATGGAGTTGATCATTAGTAGTCGTAAACTGTTCAACCACGGTTATAAAATAAAATATAAAAAATCGTAGAATTTTCTCTCGAATTAATATTTTAAGAGAGTTCTATAGTGTACGTATATAAAAAGAAGAAATTTCTTTGATTTTCCATTTTTTAATATAGCTTCTGTTAAACGTAGGATATTTAAAAAAAATATTTTAATACTATTATGATATATAAAAGGAAAAACGTTTTATTTGTCAGCTTATAATTTTTAATCAAACTATAACTACTTATATAACATGAGTTAAGCCATGTAATATTAGATGTCATAGCACTTAAGTGCCATGATAACTAATATCACATGGCTTAAGTGCCATGATATCTAATATCTAATATCACATGGCTTAAGTACCATGATATCTAATATTACATGGCTTAAGTGCCATGATATCCAACATAACACAATCTCTAACTTTTCGTTACTCTGCGAGAAATTATACGTGACCTGATGTTGAACAGAAAATTCTTATTTTGGTTTCATTATTCCTAATGTTATGTAACATAATTCTGTGTCCTATAATTTGAACCCCGTAACTCGACCCCCCATAATTTGAATTTTAAACCCCGAAAAGATAAATCCTTGATTAAGCAACAAGCAAGGGACAAGTTTACTTAATTAAAAACTTCATTCGCTTCCAAAATGTACAAATTAGAAATAATAGTCGACTTGCTTCAAGTGCCTGAAAATTGGCGCCCATTTTCAAGACTTGCCAAACGTGAATGAGGAGAAACAAAACTGACTTGAAGTGGGAGCGCGTGGAAATTCATTTTACCCTGATCTGCCCCTCTCGGCCACTGTGATTTTTCTTGTTCTGTTTCTTCTCTTATTTTCCTCTTTCTCTTGGCTACTGTGGTATTTTAGTTTTGTTTTTGAGATTTATTTCTCAATTTTTCTTTAGCAACTTTACACTATATTTTTCGAATCAATTTTTATTCTTCTCTTTCACGTCTAGCAAGTCTTGAAAACTGGCGCTAATTTTTGTGCGCTCCGGACATGCGACTGTTACATCCAATTTGCATATTTTTGAAACAAATGAAGATTTTGATCAAGTACTGTGCTACCGTTTCAGCTTCTTGGGATTATTTATTTAATAGGTTTGCTTTCATAAAAAAATTTCTACGAAACTAACGTAAATGGATGGTATTTTCAAAATAAATGTAAGCAACAAACTATCTCGAGCTCTTTCTACCTCCGGTTAGAAAGTACACAGATGCTTACTACAGTTCATTCTGCAAGACGATATTTTTAAACAATTAATTTTGTTTTTAATAAAAAAGAAATGAATTATAATTTCTGATCCCAAATCGGCAGTATTTCATAAGATAGTAATGATATTATTAAGCAATTCTGGTGAGTTTGAAATTAAAATTTGTTTTAGTTATTTCGAGATGTATTGTTAAAAAAAAGGTGACATGGTTGCTAGATTTAGAAGGAACTCGCTATTTTGGCGGTTCTAATTTAGCCTCTTTTCACACTCTTATTACTGTTTGTTCTTAGTGCAAGACGTGCATCATCATACGTTAGTGTTAGCGCATTGTTCGAACCGCAAGATAGAGTTCTTTTTAAAAATTATCATTTAGGTTTAAATTTAAAAGTTTATATATTGTTAAATGTTTTATAATGATTCATTTTTCAAATGACAATTCTTAAGTCTTGAAATGAGAGGTCTTCAAAGGATAATTCTTATAAGCGATTCCTCTTTTGAACGTAATTAATAAATCAGGTAAAAACACAAAAAATAATATTCGAGCTAGTCTCAAAACACAATTATAACGTTGTGAGCCAAATAGCTTTGAAATACACCAAAATAAAATTAAAATTTAATTTCTAAATGTTAAATACAAATAAAGGAGTTTATGTTCTACTTTTTTTTTCTTTATGTTCTACTCCAGAACTACGTCCTACTACGAATAAGCCCTACTTCAGCAATTTTTCTCATAAATGTCAATGCTATAACTTATAAATCATTTGCATTGCCATCTATTTTTTGGATATATAAAATTAATATTTCTGCTTTTTTTTAACCAGTACAAACTTTCGTGTAATAGGACAACATAATTTTGAAATTCAGGATTTGAAGGGAAAATGTTTAAAAATTCAAGATTAAGCGAGTTAGTAATTGTCATAAAAAGATGTATGATATGAGAAAGAAAAAGATATACAACGCTTGAATATTTTGAAAAAGTTGGACACTTTTCATTATTTAACTTTACTTTTGAAGTGTTACTCTTAAAAAAAAAGAAAAGGTTTAAAAAATTAATCTAATAAAAAGGATGATAAAATCACAATAAAAGATAAGAATATCATTAACACACTTAAAAAATCCGTTACACTTAGATTAAAAATTTAAGTTTGAATATTTTCAATTAAAAATATCTTAGACCATCTAACATCTAACAATAAATAAAGCAATACTTACTGCAGACGCTGTAGCAAACGATGGGGCAAATTACTAGTTGAGTCGGGCGCCTTTGCAAGATCAATCTGGTACCTTGGCAAGATCAGTAAGGTCATTTAATTCCTAAAGAATAATAATAATTTATTATTGAAAGATGAAATAATAGTGATTATTTAATGTTTGATTAAGCCAAACTCAAACAACTTATTTGAGGGAAAACACAACTTCTTTGAGGGGATTATTAAAATATAGAAAAAAACATGTTTAATAACATATATTAGTTACAACTAACCGAAAGTACAAAAATGAAATATCCTGAGTATGTGACATCATAAAACGTGTTAAAGAACCGATGGGAGAAACTGTCTCCGAAATTATGTTGTCCAATAACGTTATTTAGAGTGATAGGGATGAAAGTATGCTGTCCAGATCAAAGAATAAGTTGTCCTGGTGAAATCTGGAACTGAAGGCTCTGACCCACCTTTGGCTATCGTGCCAAATAATTTGAGTAAAAACACAAATATACATACTTTACTGCTTTCCTGTTGACTAGAAGCAGCTTAAAAAAAACATAAGTATCTCGTAAAAAATCTTTCCTAATAACTAAGTTCACATTGGCACATTTCGAACATTACTAGAAAAACCACGTTTTTCCTCGTGAAGTGAATATAACTCCAAAGTTACAAAATCAAGTTACAAACTTGAGGTATTCAGAAGTTAAAAAAATATTTAAGTTGTAATACAGCAATTTTTTTCATAGTTATCGATCTTGATATTTTTCAAACTTTGAATAATTTTTAAAAATTTTAATTATTATTATTATTATTATTAATTTTTTTTTTGAAATAGTAAATAGTCAAAATGAATATTTTTGTTTTATAGACTATAGGTGCGACAACTAAATATGGTTAAGTACCATTTTATTTTTTCTATCAATTACAGAAAGAAATACTTTCATTGTCATATACACAACAATCTAAATTTATATTTAAATTAATGGAGAAAAATGTATTAAGTAAAATTTGTATCATATCTATCAATAATGAGCTAATAGTTTTATTTTAAATTTATAAAGCTTAGATTGAATTTTTAATATTACGTTAAAAAAAAAAACTTCAGACTTAAATTAAAACGGCAGCAAATAAAATTTAGGAACTATCTTGCTAAAAAAAAAAAAAATAACAAGTTTAACCTGTAATATTATTTTTACTGAAATTATAAGAATATAAATCTGAAAGTTCATTTACTCCCGATATCTCAAAGTTGAAGGGACGCTAAATAAATTTTGAAATAGCAAGTTATTGAGATAACAAGTTGAAAAACATCTCTAAAAAGTGACAAATGAAGACTGAAAGTTAAGAAATGAAATGAAAAAATAAATGTTTATCAAGAAAGAAAAACAAACGCCAATTTCAGTTTTCTAATGTGACTATGAAAAACAAATTATCAGGAACGATTAGACGATGTTTAACTAATTATTTTATATGAAAAATAAATATGTTATTATGATGTAAAAAACTCAACAAATATTTACTGTAAAACCAAATGAAATAAAGGAAAATAGTATACGGTAATAAAATGAAAACTTACGTTAATGAAAAAATATATGTTTATAAAAAAAGAAAAATAATAAAAAAATTTCACAATCACAAACTTCGATTTCAGTTTTTCAATGTGGCCAGGAAATGTTTTTTACCAGGAACGATTAGTAAATGTTCAACTAAATATTTTATATGAAAAATAAAACAAATGTTTCTTCATCTCTTCGAATTTTAGGGTTGCCCTTTTTGATTTTCCCTTTGACTGTAGAACTCGCCAATTAACTTAATCTCGAAAATTCTTCAGTTGATATTTTTATTTTATTTTAAGGAATATGATAAAGATTTTATTATAATGATTATAAAGAATTTATTATAAGGCTTATAAAGATTTTATTATCAAGATTATTATAAAGATTCGATTATAAAGATTATTATAATGATTCTTAAATAACGCTAAAATAAATTTAATTTTGTATTAACGCTTTTATATAATATAATTTAAAATATACCTTCTTCAAATATTTCGAAGTTTACAAATGTAACAATAAATTACATCCCAAAAAAGGTTTTTTATGTATTAAAAAGTTCAATTGTTTTTAAATCTAACTAATTAATAAAACTACAGTTTTGTATTCCGTATGTAACGTTATTAAACTACATTTGGGTTAAATTAAATTACATTTTAATATAATATTCGCCGAGTAATAATTGCATTTTTAGTGAAATTATATAACAAAATCGAATTCTAACTTAAGAAACATTAACACAAAGATATTTTTAAAACATCATTCAATGATCATTTTTGTTGAAGTAAATAATATCTTAATATATTTGCATTAATGAACTAATTAATTAATAATAAATAGAACTTTTAATTAGTTGCATTTTTTTTAAAAAAAATTCGTTCTATTATCTTATTAATTTTATAGTCAACTTTAAGTTGTAAACTCAAAGTTGAATAGGCTGTTGAACTACGGCTGTAAAATAAAATATACATTTTCAAAATCTGTCCTTATTCAACTTAAGTATATATTCAGGTATATGCCTAATTACACACGTAATTAAAACTCCAAATAAAAATAAATCTATAATTGAAAAATCATTAAAGTATTTAAATTCATCAAAGCCAGGAAATAAGATAGAAACGTTACAAATATTAAAAGAAAATAACAGATTACTTACTAATGGAAGATAAACTACGGATAAACTACTAAACTATTCCTACAAAACTACGAATCTTTACTCCTATAGATTACTCTTGCACAAACTGAAAACTTTTTCAGAACACGGAACATCCAAAAGATTTAAGAGAGAAAATGCAAATTAAGTTCTTTGCGGGTTTTCGATTCGCTGAGAGTTAGTGACGCAATACAGACGTCACTCATTAGAAAATGAGACCACCTCCTTCCCCCCTTCCTACTACCTTCTAAAACAATCGTAGTTGCTTTAATGAGGATTATAATGTTAATTTTAAAATTCGAACTTCAATACATCTCGCCAAATCTAACTTTAAAGGGAAGATATCTTACACCTTTAAAACAAAAATTTTCTTTTAAAATTACATTTCAACTTTTACAAATTTTACAAACTGTTGTTAAGAGCTTTTACTCATTATGTGTTTTGCTAAAGCTATTTTAAAATAAAAATAGAGTTTATTTATTAAAGGTTTAACTTATTTTTTTTATTTTATTTCGTTCTATGAAATAGATTACAACTTTTAAAAACAGACGATTGCTTTATGTGCATAAAATGTAATAATTCAGACCTATGTTTTAATTCATTTTATGAAGAAACCTATCTAACAACACTCGCTACATTTTTCAAATGAACTTACCAGCTGTACACACAACTTATTTTTTCAAGTAAAAAAAAACATTTTATTTTTATTTGTCAAATGTAGTTAAGTGTAGATCACACTTGAAGTAAATTGCTTTTTTGCTTTACAGACATGTTAAGTTGTTTTTTTTTCTTTTCTTAACATAGTTATATTAAGTTTAGTTTTTTTTTTCCATCAAGTTTCAAAACAAAATGGTTAGAAAACAAAGAGTCTTGTGAGATAGATTAAATATTTTCAAAGAAAAATTTCTAAATGTTAGATATTATAGTATCATTTTTATTTTACAACCGTCGTTGAACAGTTGACTCGATTTTTGTGTTTACTAATGCTCAACTCCGTAGCTTTGTAATTTCGCACCCATTCCAGAAGACAAGGGAACTCCTGGATCAGGTATTAGGAGAAATTTGCTTTTGTGGAAGACTTTTGATGGAACTAACTCGCATTTGCGTTTCCACGCATTTGAGTTAATTACCACGAGAACCTCCCACGGTTATCTTGACTAACCGTTAGCCTGGATATTTCACGTTAGCACTGTAGTTGGTGCAAGCCGGATGCGTAATTCGTATCTACCAAGCACAGCTGGGATTCGAACCCAGTTCACCTCATTGGAAAGCGAACGCTCTATTCCATGAGTCATCGCGGCTCAAAAACGGATGAATAAGACGATATATTATATATATATATATATATATAGAATATTTATTACACTAGATATTATATTAGTATATTTTAATAATTTAACCTAATTATTAGCCGCACTGTAGTGTTTTAATAATGACATGTTTTGCACGAGTTTATATGCAATACTTTTATATTTAAACATACATGTCATGAGTTTTTATTCAGGAGATTTTATTTATACATCCTATTTGCATTTATTTTCAACGTATTGCATTGCAATGTCAACCCATTGATACACGAACGTAAACAAGTGCAAACCTGTTTCAGTCACAAAAACAATAAAGTTGGTTAAAACGGTTATTAACGGTTAAATAATGGTTAAAACGTTTTGGTAGTTTCATGGATTTTGTATTTTTGTTATTTCAAAAAAGGCCCTAGTAATTTATACAATTTTGTATACCAGTAAAGTATCAAGTATTTTTATAGATTTATCACCAAAAATCAGTTTTCCTTCTTTTAATAATTACAAATTCAGAAAATGTCACCTCATTGGCAGTTCCTTGGATTTTGCATTTTTTTTCATCGCTCAAAAAAAAGCGAAATACTTTGGCTAGAAAGGGCTTTTCACAGAAATTTTTAACTATACAGGGAATAATATTACTTAAAACGCTGTATGGCCAATAAATAATGCTTCATTTTGAAATTTCATTCTACTTTTCAGATTTCCAACACTGAAAAAAAAAAGGATTTATAAAGGGTGTAAAAAAACTTTAAAAATCCATATGTGCAAATTATTTTCATAAATTTCAAAGAAACTGGCTAAAAAAACAGCAAAAAGTTTTTCTTAAACCTTTTTTTAGGCAAAATTTGTCTTTTTATATTCTGTAGAAATGTCAATTTACAAGTAAAATGCCATTCATTAACAAATGACATTTTATAAATTTATCTTGTTATTGAGTGTATTAAATAATTTGAAATAACGGAAAACAGGAACAAAAAGGTCGTTTGTGCTTATGTTTGATCCGTTTTGGAAAATCTATGCTGCAAAACTCAACAATCAATTAATAATATATTCACTATAGTTAATATTAGTTTAGTCTTTCAATAATTCAACTTATGAATCCATACTTGATTTCTTTTACGCATTGACTTAATAAAAAAGTATTTTCTTAACAAAATTTTATTCTTCTAATTTTATTTAATTAAATATTCATTTACTCCGAGAACATCTGGCATTCATATAAGAAGATATCGGGATAAAGCTTTGTCATTCCCTTAAGTAAATTCATTTGAGCATGAATGTGAGCATGAATGTGAGTATCATCTCAGAAAAAAACATTAGGTTTTTGTTAGAAGTTTAAAAGTAATTTTAAAGAAAGTTAGCACTTTGGAATTATATTTCAATGATACAAGTTAAAGAAGTCAGCGCAAAAATTTATGGATTAATTTCCTGCGAATGGAACGAAGCTTTCAAAACAAAACACTTCAAAATAAAAGGTTATTTGCTTCACCCTGCTTTTACAAATATTTTGATTTCATAATTTCTGGCTTTCAGTCATTGAAACAATAAGTAAAACAAGAGATTTTGCTTCGCCCTGTTTTAAAAAGAATGTTATTGATTTCATAGTAATTATTAAAAATAACAGGTTCAACTCTTGAAAAACGTCCTCTTAATATCTTATCGTACTGCTGATTATAGTTAAATATTAAATTGATGATATGAATAGAAACACTTCACGAATCGTCCATTTGATTCAATGATTTTGAGGATTCCATTAATCGATTCGAATCTATTAGTTAGAAGATATTTAGAAATTGAGAAAATTGTTTGGTTCGATACACTAAAAGTCATTCTTAATTTAAAGTTTAATGCGTAAAAATATAAGCTCGTACTGAAGGTTTTCGCAATTTTTGAAATTAAAATTAAATAATGTATCTCACTCATTTTATAGTAAGTATTGGAAAAAAATATGAAACACTAATGCAAAGATTTTTTAATGTATTATATTGAACTTCATTTTAGTTCAAAGTAATTAATGTATTTCATAATTATCCTATTAGATAAAAAAATAAATAAAAAGGTTTCAAAAAATTGAAACTTTCAATGTAACTGAATGTTAAATTCTGGAAATGAAAATATGGAAATGAAATCACTGTAATAATGGGAAAATAGTCAATGTTTATAAATAAATAAAATAAAAATAATTTAATACACAGAACACTAAAAATGAAAAATGCACTTTTTCAGTTAAATAGTGCAAAAATTTTTTGGCATAAAAATTGAAATAAATGTAAAAATACATAAAATACGACCACAGTTTGCGTTCTTTTTTTAATTCTTTTCTTCATCTTTTATAATTTTTCTTTTTTTTTTATATATTTTTACTTTTTTTTTTATACATATTTTCATTTTATATATTTTTTTTCTTTCACATTTTTTTCTGTTTTTTTTCTTTTTTTATATATTTTTTTCTTTTTTTTCAACTTTTTTTTCTTTTTTAAGCAAACTGTGATTTTGTTTACATTATACTTAGGTACAATAAATTACAATTAGATAAACATTAAAATAGAAATGAATTTGCGAATTTTCCATGGAGGTTGAATAGATATGTTAAATATATAAAACTGTCCCTAATACTATAAACGAAAATCTTCGAAACAATGAGTATGTTTTAACTAAAGAAAATTTTTAAACACAATGAAAAATCGTTCTTAATACGAAACAAAAACAAAAATGTCTCATAAAAATAATGCAACAAAAAAGGCAATTATGATTTAAAAACTATTGCTTTTATCTAACAATAAAATAAAGTTTCCGACCCAAATGAAAAATCAATTTAATCAATCAAACTTTTTTTTTTTTAAAAAATTGCAAATTTTCAGAATATAAAAAAAGTAACTGCTAAAAAATTCTGCTATTTTTTAAACTTAGCTACTAACTGCTATTTATTTAGCGAAAAATAATTATGTTTTTAGTACTGGCAAGAATTAACTGTAAATAAATGAATTAAATAAATATAACATTTTAAAAACGCTCAGGGAAATCAATTTAGTCCAAAAATAATTTTTAAAAAAAACACATTTAAAGGAATAAAAAAAGTACAAATAATTTGGAATAAAAAACTTTATACCCCCATCTTTTTTATTTCTTACGATGGTGGAAATGGATTTTCTTAATGTCAAGAATTGGTCATAAATGAGTTAAACATAATAACTTTCAAAATACTAAAGAAAAAATAATTCAGTCCGAAAATATTTATTTTCAAATAATAATAATAACATTTTAAGAAATAAAAAAGATAATTTTATTATGTTTTTAGTTTTCAGCAACTAAGTAAAACAAAATAAATATCAAAATTAAAAAATGTCAAAAACGCTTTTGTAAATAATCAACAATGACCAGTAAGAGGCTTTAACGATATACCTCCATAAAAAAAGCAAATTTTGCATACTATTACTGAAGTGTTTACTATTTAAATAAACACTCAAGAAAAATGTTTACTATTTACATAGAAAACACTTCAAGAAAAATAAGAAAAAATGCATGCGTTTTGAACAAAAAATAAAGCTACAACTAAGACATTTATGTTTGTTTATAAAAATTATTCATTTATTTTTTTTATCACCCCCATTTTTGATCACGCCCATTAATGATTGTGCGGATTCTTCATTTATCTCTTGAGAATTTCTATCGTTCCAATTATTAAAATCAATTTTTTTCTTAGCTGACTCTTGTTTGTATTATTCTTTAGAACATGACATCTTTAAATTAAAGTTCAAAAGCTAATAAAACGGAACAAATCAAATCGTCGTCGGCATGTTTTTTCTTCGTAGCACACTAAAGAATGACACAGTACTGAGTACAGAATTAAAATCGTCTACTTATGCATTTATCACTAGCGACTTGAATGTATTATCTCATAGTAACTTATACGGTCATTTTCGTATTATATTAGCAAAAACACCAGGAACAATAATTTGTTTTTTGTTACAGCAAAATTGTCCATAAGAGTTCTCAGAAACCAGTCTTTTAAACAAATCAGTTCAATATTTCAATCTTCGTCAGTTTTCAGGTAATTTGTGATTGGCATCATTGGAGTCTTTCGGACTTAGATAGTATTTATATAAACAATAACAGGCAAACATTCTGGAGAATTTTTCTGCTATTTTCGAGTTATTTATTAATTTGTTTTTTTTTAAGTGTTTAAAACTTGGATAATTTGAATGAACTACTTTTTATACAAACATACATATTGAGCTTATCTTTGACGATTCGATCGTTAAACCACGAATTCAAACAGCACAGAAGACATCAGAGACAATAGCTAATTAAAATTCTATACACCTCAGTGATTTAACTCTTTTCGATTTATTCACGACCTCTTGCACTTCAAAATTACGGATGATATATTTAAAGTTCACAATTATTTTTGCTGAAACTTGTTTAACTAAACTTCTCTCAAATTGTTACTCTTTCCCGGAATTAAGAATTCTTGTTATTCTTTCCTTTCAAGAGTTTTTTTATTTCAGACTTTCATGTCCCCCTGTTTCTTGAGATCACATTTTTTTAAAGAATATAATCAATTTTTTTCTCCCTTTCCAAATCACAGTCAGTAGTATTTATAAAAATTCAAATTTTCGATTATACACTCACTGCAGGATTTCAGAAAATTCCTCCTCACATGGATAGTAGTTATATATCTTCTTTATAAAGTTAGATTTCTTTTAAAAATAACTTCACTCAATTGCTAATAATTTTATATTTGCAAGTGGGTGATCGTGAAGCTCAATTTTGTTTTTCAAAAGAAAAGAAAAAACAATCAGTAAGACAATTTTTAATTATGATATTTCAAAATACAATAATAAATTTTCATGCATTATTTTCTTTTCAAAATAAAAACATATATCTACACTTATACAGTTACAAAAAAAGCTTTCTAAAATAATATTTCAGAAAAAAAACATTTATAGTGATTAGAAAATAACCAAAATAATTTTTTCTTATATTTAAAGCATAAAGATGTGCTTTTAAACTTGACAATAAACATAAAACCTATTTTGGAATCAAAAATCCAAAAATAAAAAAGTTAAAAAAGTTAAAGTGTTTTAAAGTTTGAGTTACTTAAAAAAAGCAAAACTATCTTTCATGGTAAAGTATTTAACGTGTTTCGAAAAAACAATTTTTGAAAATTAAAAAAATATATTAAACTATATTAATTACTAAAGATAAATATTTACTTAAAATCATTTAATAATGAAATTTTAAAAATAACAGTAAACATGACGAATATAACAGTACATGACTAGTTTGCAAATAGATAATCAGAAAAATAATTTGTTTGAAAAATTCCCTGTTTTTTGACTGAAAAGCTTTAAAGATTATAATAAACGCTTTAACGGTTTTGTTCAAATTGCATTTTTGTAGTAAATTTTTTAAGCATTGAGTAGATTTTTTTATATTCAATATATTCTTTCTCATTAAAATCATAAAAAAGGTATGCATCAAAAGTGGAAATGATACTTAAATAAATAAAACTAAGGCAAAAATATTTTTTTTTTTTGGTCATATAAACTTTTCACTCATTTTTGTACATTTACCAATATACGTAATTGAAGGAATTTGAAAACACTTACGATATACGATTGAAGTTCGATATCATATCTAAATATTTCGAAACTTATCTTTCTTCTTCATCACAAATTGAAATTATAAACAACTTTGTAAATTTAATAACTAAAATTTCACTTAAGTATGCTTGAAATTCATCCATCAAAAATTACGTTCTCTTTTTAATTGATAAATTTGGAAGCGATAAAAAAAATACTGCAAAATATCACATTCCGTTAATAGAATCTAGATGCAAATCCTGGTTCCATAGTAGTATTTTGATTAGATTTAGTTATAGCAACTCACTGTGGTCCGTGCAAGCCGAATGCGAATTCGTATTGACCAGCCATGCCATCGCTGGGATACGAATCCGGTTCGCCTCATTGGAAGGCGAACGCTCGATCCCCTGAGCCATCACGGTGCAAGATTTATATTAACTCTCTGTGGTCCGTGCAAGCCGGATGCGAATTCGTATTGACCAGCCATGCCATCGCTGGGATACGAATCCGGTTCGCCTCATTGGAAGGCGAACGCTCAATCCCCTGAGCCATCACGGTGCAAGATTTATATTTATAGTAACTCACTGTGGTCCGTGCTAGCCGAATGCGAATTCGTATTGACCAGCCATGCCATCGCTGGGATACGAATCCGGTTCAACTCATTGGAAGGCGAACGCTCAATCCCCTGAGCCATCACGGTGCAAGATTTATATTAACTCTCTGTGGTCCGTGCAAGCCGGATGCGAATTCGTATTGACCAGCCATGCCATCGCTGGGATACGAATCCGGTTCGCCTCATTGGAAGGCGAACGCTCAATCCCCTGAGTCATCACGGTGCAAGATTTATATTTATAGTAATTCCTTGTGGTCCGTGCAAACCGGATGCGGATTCGTATTGACCTTACATGCCATCGCTGGGATACGAACCCGGTTCGCCTCATTGGAAGGCGAACGCTCAATCCCCTGAGCCATCACGGTGCAAGATTTATATTTATAGTAACTCACTGTGGTCCGTGCAAGCCGAATGCGAATTCGTATTGACCAGCCATGCCATCGCTGGGATACGAATCCGGTTCGCCTCATTGGAAGGCGAACGCTCAATCCCCTGAGCCATCACGGTGCAAGATTTATATTTATAGTAACTCACTGTGGTCCGTGCAAGCCGAATGCGAATTCGTATTGACCAGCCATGCCATCGCTGGGATACGAATCCGGTTCGCCTCATTGGAAGGCGAACGCTCAATCCCCTGAGTCATCACGGTGCAAGATTTATATTTATAGTATTTCTTTGTGGTCCGTACAAGCCGGATGCGAATTCGTATTGACCAGCCATGCCATAGCTGGGATACGAACCCGGTTCGCCTCATAGGAAGGCGAACGCTCAATCCCCTGAGGCATCGCGGTGCAAGATTTATATTTATAGTAATTCATTGTGGTCCGTGCAAACCGGAAGCGGATTCGTATTGATCAGACATGCCATCGCTGGGATACGAACCCGGTTCGCCTCATTGGAAGGCGAACGCTCAATCCCCTGAGCCATCACGGTGCAAGATTTATATTAACTCTCTGTGGTCCGTGCAAGCCGGATGCGAATTCGTATTGACCAGCCATGCCATCGCTGGGATACGAACCCGGTTCGTCTCATAGGAAGGCGAACGCTTAATCCCCTGAGCCATCGCGGTGCAAGATTTATATTAATAGTAATTCCTTGTGGTCCGTGCAAACCGGATGCGGATTCGTATTGACCAGTCATGCCATCGCTGGGATACGAACCCGGTTCGCTTCATTGGAAGGCGAACGCTCAATCCCCTAAGCCATCACGGTGCAAGATTTATATTTATAGTAACTCTCTGTGGTCCGTGCAAGCCGGATGAGAATTCGTATGGACCAGCCATGCCATCGCCGTGATACGAACTCGGTTCGCCTCATTGGAAGGCGAACGCTCAATCCCCTGAGCCATCGCGGTGCAAGATTTATATTTATAGTAATTCCTTGTGGTCCGTGCAAACCGGATGCGGATTCGTATTGACCTTACATGCCATCGCTGGGATACGAATCCGGTTCGCCTCATTGGAAGGCGAACGCTCAATCCCCTGAGCCATCACGGTGCAAGATTTATATTAACTCTCTGTGGTCCGTGCAAGCCGGATGCGAATTCGTATTGACCAGCCATGCCATCGCTGGGATACGAATCCGGTTCGCCTCATTGGAAGGCGAACGCTCAATCCCCTGAGCCATCACGGTGCAAGATTTATATTTATAGTAGCTAAATTTTAAACAGCACGTGATATAAGGAATCTAATCTAATATTTAAAATAAACTACACATTGAAATGTAAAAAAATATTTTTTTTAAATCTCTCATTTCTATCTTTACATCACAAAATTTATGTCTTGCAAAATACATTTTTCTCAGTTTTTAATGCCTAGTTTTAAATAAATTTTGCATTCAACTAATAAGGCCTTAAATGTTTTTTCTACAATATTTTATCGATATTATGGTGTCTGTTATAAACAACAAAGCATCAAAATTTTTAAAACTAAAAAAATTTAATTTTCTTAACTAAATATTAAATTTCTTATACCAAACAACATTGAAGTTTAAAACCACCAAGATTCTTTTTCTTTGATAAATTAAACACTTTTTCAAATAAATAAAATATCTTAAATAATGCATTAGATTTTCTTACAAATCTAAGATGTAAATACTAAGATGAATTTCAAGCATTTATAAAAACAAGAAAACGTTAATTTGTGTGTGATGCACACGGATAACTACGAAGCTTGTTAAATTTTATGCATCAAATTAAGAAATGTCATTTTGTCGTTAACAATTTTAGATACAAACTTAATTTGCTTCTTCAGTGCATTTAAAATTATAGATAACATCAACGAATACGATTGCAGAGAACGTGGAATCGTTATTACTTTTCTGGTAGTTCATAGTTGTAGAATTTTTTAGTTTTTTTTTTCATGAGATTTAGATGATTTACGTTTTTTAAGAAAGTTATAAGTTTCTCATGAAATTATTTTATGAAAAGTCTAATAAATAGAACGGTTAACGTGATTTCTTATTTTCATCTGGAAATGTCAAAATAACATTTAATAAAATTTTTCTTTTCAGTTTCTTCAAGTTTTGAGAAAACTAATCATGTACTGATTTATTAAAATGTATAATTTTATAAAACTGTTTAATAAAATACTGAACATTTCTTTTTTATTCAAAAAGTGTCATTAAAGAAAAAAGTACAAGAAAAATAACATTAAAACTAAATTTTTTTTTTAAGAAAAATTTCTCAAAAATTTACCATTTTCTAAATAATCAGTTAATATTTTTTTCCAAAAATTGCTCTTAGATCACTTTTAAAGATGCTTTACTTTTAAATATTCAAAATTTTTTGTTTAATATATCTTTGCACGAGTGTTTATACTTTTTTTAAACGTTTTTTTATGTATCTTAACTAACAAGAGCTAAGATTTAAGTTTTAAATAATTAAAATTTTTGAGTGAGAATACATATTCATAACAATTTTCGTAACGATTCTCATATCGATAAGTTTAATACTCTGAAATTTTTACATAAATCGTATCGAATCCCTTTACAAGTATATATACTTTTCCGGCATTTGTCGAACGAAATATAGAGTTTAAAAATAAAATGACATAGAATTTTTTTTTAAAATTCAGAGCGCATTATCGTAAATAATGAAACTACCTGAGGTTACTTAACCAATGTAAGTCAATGCGCCAGTAATTTCATCGAACTATTTTTGAAACAAATTAACACCTTTAAACAAATTGCTTAACATTTCAAAATTAAAAGAAACATTTCACCAGCTTTATCAACAGTGCCATTGTACTAAGAGGACACAGTTGAAACTCAGTATATATATTTCAAAAATTACATTTTCTAATTGTTTTTATCTAAAAAGAACTACTCCAGGCGAAACATTCATAAAAAAAGTCTACGGTATCCAATTAATTAAAAAAATTAATCTTGAAAAGAGTTATGCTTTTTTAATATAAAAAAGTTGTTTAAAAATTTTGTAATTGAAAGTTTTGTAAAATAATCTAATTTTGTTAAAATTTTATAAACCTCGATCGATACAAACGCTCACAAACGGGAAGCCAACGAAATATTATGAATATCCAAAATTTATTAACTACTCAACTACAAAGCGACATTTCGTATTCCCGTTTTAACACATTTAAAAATATGTTAAGACGTACGATGAGAACGAAATTTTTCAAAAAGAAATGAAACCACTAAAATCCAATCCTAAATCTATTCCTTAAAAAATATTTAAAATAAGAAAGCGTTCGGCACCTTATTAATCATAGAACATTAAGTAGGAAAGGAGGGTTTTCTTTAACGATCGTTTTCAAACTAAGACAATTATTTAGTACTGTTGGTAATGTGCAAAAGAGAAAAAGCTAATATTATCTTAGATGTTCTATTTATAAAAATATTAATTTGGTTCAAAGGATTTTTAACATACAACAAAAACTACTAATAACTATTAATAAAACTACTAATAATTTTATAACTACTAATAATATGCTTTTTAAATTCAAAACACACTGCTCAAATAACTTTAAGTAGAAAATGTTATCTGACAAGACTTTTCAAATGCAACTGAGAACATATTAGCTACGGTTGATTTAAAACAACCTGTTGCTGTCAATTCAAAGCTAAAGAAATCTCCTTGTGGCAGAAAATGTGTTTGCTTCTTTTGTTAAACCTCGTACCAAAATTTAAAATATTTTACAGGAAATTTTTATTACGGAGCTTTTTAAACAACATTCTTAAGTGAATAATTTTCTGCAATTAAATGTTATATTTATATTGTGCTTAATTATTGTTTTCCATATCAAATAAAAATGAAATTAAATATCAGTGATCCCACTTTTTCTTTTAGTCTCAAATATTTAATGTTTGCAAATGTCAATTGCACAGACGGATATAGCTGGGATAGAATGTTCTGAGCTTTAAAAATAATTATTTAATAAAAAAAAACGTGTTAATTATTTCTTTTTAAAATCCATATTTCTCAATTAAAATCTTCCGTAAATGAAATTTTTAATTTATCGTCTTAATCAAGTTACAGACTCCGTTCGAGTTGCTCACTCCGGGTTGCAGACTCCGTTCGAGTAGCACACTCCGGGTTGCAGACTCCGTTCGAGTAGCACACTCCGGGTTGCAGACTCCGTTCGAGTAGCACACTCCGGGTTGCAGACTCCGTTCGAGTAGCACACTCCGGGCTGCAGACTCCGTTCGAGTAGCACACTCCGGGTTGCAGACTCCGTTCGAGTAGCACACTCCGGGCTGCAGACTCCGTTCGAGTAGCACACTCCGGGTTGCAGACTCCGTTCGAGTAGCACACTCCGGGTTGCAGACTCCGAGTTGCACACTCTGCTCGCGTTGCAACTTCCGCTCGAGTTGCACACTCCGGGTGGCAGACTCCATTCGAGTTGCACACTACAATTATTCAAAAAATTAAATACTCTTGCTTCATTGTTCAGTAAGCTTCATAAAATATTTGAAACATCTCAATTCTATATTTTACGAGATAAGGAATCTGAGCTAATATTTATAAATACATTTGAATTTTTTTTTTTAAAAAAAACCATTTTACAAGCTTTTTTTAATAATTTCATTTTTATATTACGAAAGTCATGCCCTGCAAAAACCTTAGAAAAACCTTACTGTGTGATGAACAGGAATAGCTATCTAAATTGTAAAGTTTTATGAATAAATTACGTAACGTCATTTTAACACAAAATTGCGCACCAAAGATACTAACTTAAATTGTTTCTTAAAACAGTAAATTTTTAATAATTGTTAGCTTCATTAAATGAGGTTGCACAGAACATAGTCATTATCATATTTCTTACTCTTTTAAAACAAAAAAGAAAAAAATCTAACATTCCATTGAAAGCTTAAAGTTGTTAAATTTACCCCATTTTTTCCGATATTTATTATAAGAAATTACGTTTCAGTTTCTTCATAAAATGTTTTAATTAAAAAAACAAGAAAATAATATTGAAAACCTAAGATTTGTTTTCAATCTTTTCCGCAATTTCTTAGAATCATCTCTCGATTTGTTTTTTTTTCAATCCTATTTACACAAACGTTTTTCCGTTTTTTTCCGTTCTGTGGCGACTAATCATGTACTGTTTTTCATTAAATGAATTCATAGTATCATAGTGCAGTTTAAGATTAATGAAATTTCAATGATCCTCTGTCTAACGTAGAGAGTAGCCATCTGCAATTGACTGAGACCAGTCAGAACAAAAATATCCTCGTAGATACAATATAAAGAATTTGTAATCTTAATCTTATTAGTTATGCATTTTTTCTTCCGTTTTAAACCAAACTTAACTACTAAAGTTATCTGTTATAAACAAAATCAAGTTTAAATAACAATGCAGTGTGTGTCTTTAGATTATAGCTATACTTTGCAGTTGTATCGAGTTGTTTATACTATTATATGCTAACTGAACAGTTAAATGTTGAAGTTTTCTAGAAAAAAAAAGAGCATTAATATTAGAATTATTTTGAGAAACGGTCAAAAAAACTATACAGATAAATGATGTTTTAAGATCACGGCTTTGATTTGCATTGTAATGAACTCTCAAACCAGTAAACTAATTTCTCAAAATACTTCTTAAAACCATAATTTTATTTAATTTATTCCTTTTTACATAAAGAAATCTAATCAATTAAGATTGCAAACATGTTTCCACTCTTTATAATATATAATACACACCCCAAAAACTTTTTTTAAAATTTGGTGAAATTAAAAAGCTGCAATGGCTGAGTTTCACGCATGCATATATACATTCCGAGGTCTATCTACGCATGCATGCCTTTGGCTCAGAAAATCAATGATTATATTTTTACATTTTAAGTTTTTAAATCTGACAAAAATCTTACTTTGACCAGTAACCTATAATTAATTAAACAAATCAAGTAAATAGTGTTAGCAGTTCAAAAAGAAACCAATAGGACAAAAAAAAATTAACATAATTCAAATCTACAGATGTTTTTTTTAAAAAAATCAGAATTTCAAACATAAATTTCCATTTTGATCAGAAGAACTTCTTCTTAATAAAAAAATTGCTTAATGATAACTCTAAGATATTCAAATTTTTCCACTTTGTTATTGAGAAAATCCCTATATTTTGATAAATATTAGCTTTTATTATGAATTAGAGGAATATCCATACACGTCTAACAACTACTAAAACCCATTAACTCCAGAATTTTTACATGCCGGTCGCGAAAAAACCTCCTGCTAAAAAAATGTTTTTTTTTAACTGAATGAATATTTTCTTCTGTTAGCTACTACTTGATTTTTGAAAACAACAAAAAATATTTGCTTAATGAAATATCAGTTCTGTTTCAGAAAAGAATTCTGGTAATTCGCGTGATGTCACGCTGGGTCAATAAAGGTAATAACAAAAAAAAACAAAAAATAATAATAATAAAAATAATAATAATAATTACTCTCAAGTTTTATGGTTCAATGAAATGTTCCTAACATCGGTTATACTACACTAAATTTGCACAACAATGCGATAACAAGTAATGAATTTAAATGGTGCAATAAACTATGTATGGCGTAGAAATAAAGGGAAAAGCTAATAAAACAAAACGGAATAAAAATGGGAAATTTCATGGTTGAGAAACCCGTGTTAGCTTAAAAATATAAATTAAAAATAAAGGTTTTTTGGGGGGTGGGACTACCAATGCTTACTTTGAAGAAACTGTGTGGATTTGATGAACGTTTTAAAATTTATTATTTTTATAAAAAATTTTTGCCTTTGTAGTTATAACAGTAGTAATAACGGAAGTTTAAGCAATCACATAAAACCTGCGTACTTTAATGGCGTGTAAATTTTTTTAAAAATGCAATAACTATTGGAGATTTTAATCATAGGAAAGTTATATAATTATAAAAGAAAATCGCTTTAATTTAAATCAATGAAACAAACATATATATTGGAATAATTTATCTAATATCATAAATGGAACGATAAAATAAAATGCAATCGAGAACTTGCTCAACTACAATTTAAATTATGTGTTTTCAAAACAAACTAAGAGCGTTCAGGTTATTAAGACTACGAACTTATTTAATATAGTTAATAATAAGCTATTTGGAAAGCTTTTGCTACAGTTTATAGAAGAACTTTTGGTTATAGTGAAGGATACACCAATAGAAATTGCCAATAGTTTACCTTCATATTGGTTAATTTTCAACATTGTAATAATTTTAAAATATTTGAATTGTTTAATTTTATTTCACAACAAAATATTTCCTACATATTCTCTAACCACCTTTTAGGCTTTGAAGTCGCAGTAAATAAAAAATTTTCTACATGATATTTATCTAAATAATTTTTTCAAGTGTTTTATTTTCCTTTTTTTCCGAACGATTGATTATGAGTTAAAGGAATTAACGGAAATACAAATGTAATATCAATATAATACTAATGAAATGAAAAAATTTGCATAAAGTACTTAAAGTTGAAATTTGTCGTTTTTTAAACAGGCTCTTAGGTTCAAATCAAAACAAAGACTGGTGATTTTTTTAATTATACTTTCATCACGATATGGAAATAAAATTTGAGATATTTCGATAAGTTTTTTCCTAATTATACGCGGTCAAAATTGCAACCCTCATTATTCGTTATTTTTTCTGACAGATTAAAAATTATAAGTACTAGTTCTCCTAGAAACTACTAGGGATAAAAAATTAAAAATAAGAAATAAAAAATTCCACATCCTGTTTTCTAGCAAACTTGAAAAAGGTCATTTACCTCTTATTTCCAATGAAAAATCCACAGAATTAAGAGAACGATGGACAGGAAATTAATTACAGTATAGTTAGCTAATATCATCGGGCTAACAAATAGAAGGTTTTTAGTTTCCCGCCCAGTTTAGTCAAGTGTGAATTAGTTATTGGAAGAAAAAACATAAAGTGTAGTTTATACTGATATCTATTTGATCCTGTGTCCTGAACTGTGCTAAAGATTTCAAAAGAAATGGTGTTGACACATTAATTAGTTGGTGCGTTGAATGTATAGTTTGAGAGCAAACAGCATGAAATCTGAGAGTAGTTACTGAATTAACCACAAGAGTTATTATTTAGTCGATGTAACAAAATAAAACGGTATTAAAAACTAATGATTGATCAAAAATAAAAGAAAGCCAGGTTACTTTACTCCTGTATCTGAGTCCATAGAAATGGAGCTCTTTTTATTGCATAAAATTTTGCATTGGAAAATAACAAACTTGATTTCAACTATAAATGAAGTTCGGATAGAGCCTTTATAATGAATTGCATTTCGAAATGAATATTAAAATAATCAGGGCATTTTTGAAAAGAAAAAGATTTACTTAAACTTATACGATTTCATGTATTAAGTTTACACATGTTGTCATTCTTGTCAGAATTCATTTTTTATTCAGCGAATTCCATAATCAGAGAAATAAAGGGGAAAAAAACGGACTCAGACTTAGGCAGAATTTGTAAAATATCATTATAACTTTGAGATACATCCAAAGTCTATCGACGTAACTGAATATTCGTTTAATATTGTAAGATCAGTATGATTCTTTGTTGAGATTGCGGAACACTTACAAAAATATATGAAATAAAAAATAAGAGTTTTTTTTAGAGAGAAAAGGCTATCGTTTTTTGCATCTAATGATAAAATTAATAATATGGCTTTTATCATTGACCTTAGAAAAGGTGCTTTGGAATTCTTAGATAAATTTAAATCCTAACAATTCAAAGGTCCATGATTACAGCTAGATGCAAAATTTTTTTAAAAAAAGGAGGAAAAAACGTTCCATTTTTTTAAGAAACGTTTTGTGCATCCAGGGAACGCTTTAACAAATTCAAGCAATTAAGAATTTGAACTTTATGAATAAAGAATTTAAAATGTTTAAGACTTCTCAATAGTAATCTGCAATATAAAATTAAAACTATAATTTTCTGAAAATAATGCGAGGCAAATACAATTCATAAATTAGAGCAGATTTTAAAAATATACCTAGTTCAGTCAAAGAACAATTTAAATGTTAACATTAATGTTAAAAATGTTAAATAAATGCATATTATGACGAAAATTAATACAGGAAATTTATTAAGGCATTTCTAAAACTAAATATACTTCCGAAATAGAGTTTTACTTCCGAATATGAGCAAATTCTCAGTTTTATCCGATGTGCCTTTGTTTAACGTTTTTCTATTTTTCCATCGTCGTAATTTAAAATGTTTATGAAATTTATTAAACTAAGAATATTTGACTTTTAATTTTGGAATCAAGTTTTTTCCTCATATCTTGGAACTTCGGGGATTTTTTTTAACTCTAAGCTCGTGATGTTTGAATTCAGCTCAGTTCACTGATTTAATTTTTTACACTGTTTCAAATTAGAATTACTGTTTCTTTAATCAAATAGACTCAATATTTAATTCAGATATTGATATATGAGTAGTTAGCTTAAATACAAAATTAAAAAAAGAAAGGAAAACGAAGTCTTCTTTGACGGAAAGTAAGAAATTCAGAAAATGTGGTATCAAAATACATTAGAAAGCATGTTTATTTAAAATGTATAAAATTAAGAAAATAAAATTAAAAATTTTTCAAATTCAGAAAAGTTATTACTTTAAAACACGTTATTAGTGTAATGCTACTCAGAGTATACAAATTATTTTCACTTGGTCTGTTGGAAGTTTATCTTCAGGTTAATACGCGACTCACGATCCCGAATCCCCCTAACTGTCTTTTTTTATTTATTAAGTTTCTTATGCAATTTTTTAATCAGATGCAGTTTCTGTCACCATAGGAATTCCTTACATTAAATATGTGATAAAAAAATCTATGTGAACAGTAAAGCCGCTTCTGGCTCTTTAATCATAAACATATTTATTCAATCAACCTTTTGTTTATTAAGTTAGACGTAGCATTGTTCAACTTTGATTTCTTGTTCGCATGATATGAATATATGCTGGCTTGTTCGACATTTGTTCTTAAACTAAACATTTTTCTTTAGCTTCAAATATAACAAAAGCATACCAATGTCAAAATTCTTTTTGATGGTTTATGCTGGTTTCAGTTCGATTCATGATGGTCCAACATCATTTAATGGTCATAATCATCCAACATCTCCCATTATGTGTTTATATGCCAACAAAGTTCCATCATTCCATGACTGACAATGCTACTTTAATACTATGATGATTAAGCATCTAGAGAAGTTTGACTCTCATGGACCAACAATCCGTTATGGTTCATGATGGTTCCAACTATACATTTTCGTGATGGTTAAATGGGACTTCTTGTTGGTTCTCAGGAATATACCATCAAAACATTTTTGGTTTTTATGTTGGACCATCATAAATCAGTCCGAATACCTACATTAGGATGATTGTTGCTCATGATCGTTCCATCATTTGACTTTTAGGACACTGATTCGTGATTGTTCAGAAATTCGTGATTGTTTAGAATGAACAAACCATCAAAACAAGTTGCTATCTTTATGTTGACCATCAGGAATCAATCCGAATTTCTACATTGAGGTGATGGTTACTTATGTTGGTTACTGTCAAAAAATATAATGGTTCATGATGGAATTATTGATGGTTACCATCAAGATTATGTTGGTTCATCAACGGAAAAGCATCAGAAATTTTGATTTGGGTACGTAAAGATCCAATCACTAGATCGAGTTATTTAGGGTGTTTTTTTTCGTACTGTACTTACTTTGTCAGTTGAATGTCCTGGATTACCTTATTTCTTTGTGTTCTTAATATAAATGTATTGCAATTGCATTCCCCTTCCCCCTAATGTAAGCAAGAATAATCAAACATCTTCACCCAATGTTTAAGCAAAAGTGATAACTATTATGATTCATCTGTAAACATCTCTTCCTAGAGAAGATTACAGTCTTGTGGTTCAGTAATAAAATTTACGGCTTCTTAAAAAGTTCCAATATCTGTTTAAAAAATAAGTTTTTTAGTTATGAGGTTTTGACCTATGAAATTTTGCTGTACGCAGCTAATCTATGATAATTTTTTACTTCTTAAGAAATAAATAAAAATAAAAAACTAAAAATAGCAAAGAAATATCATATTTCTCTCTTTCCAGCAAACTATTCTGAAACCTAGTCTTTTTTCCTTATAGAAAAGTCTTAAAAGCTGTGAGTAAAAAATACAATACAATGCAAATATAAAAATACAATATTGGCTAATTCGAGTAATCAATTTAATTTTACCACTTTTTTAATAAAGTATAAGATTTCAGTATGAAATAATTTTTGGTTTAGTACCTTAACTTTATTTAATTGAATAGTATACTCTCTTAATTTTATTAATATCATGTACCTATATAAAATTAAGTATAATGCACCTTAAAATTTCACTATTTTGAATTTTGTAAACGCTAAATGTATTGTGTAATTATTTTAGTGTTATTGTAGGTAACTGCATCTTTCCTTTGTGTTCAAAACACTTTATATTTTAATAATAATATTTCGTCTTTATTCTACTTTGGAATAAAAGTTGAAATTTTTCCATGAGTAATTTTTTTTTTTTTTTTTTTTTTTTTTTTTTTTTTTTTACTTTTAGGAAAATTTTGAAAATAAGAAATATTAAACGTGAGCATTGCTCATGTCCTAACCCCCTATCTAGGAAAATAAGCAAATCACAAACCCCTTCCACTGCTAGGTGCGTACGTATCATTTAAACTGCCATGTATTTACCCTATTTCGCCATTGAACTGTTTTTCTTTTTAAAAAAATATCAAAATATTTCACACACTTCAGTGTCTGAAAAATATTTTTGAATATTTTTTTAAAAATTTTATTTCTAGCATTTCCATTTGTATTTTTAAAAACATTTAAATTGTTTACTTACTTATTTATTTAATTAGAATTTCTAATGAGAATTAAAGTAAAAGATTAAAACGCGGATAATTTTTTTTTATAAAAAAATTTTTCATATGTAACTATATTGAATTGGTTTTGAAACTAAACTTGAAATTAAAGAAGTGAACCTTTAAAAAAATGCCCTTATGCTTATGCTCAAATGAAATGCTTGTCAGTAATGCTATCCAAATATTAATCGTTTGTATGAATTTATAGTCGGGATACCTTAAAGTATGCACTAAATAGACAAGCATTTATCTTTAAGCATTGTCTACTAAATCGCTATCGTTTTTTAATAAATCGCTTTCGTTTGTTTAAAGCCGGAGTCTTGAAAATTTCGACCTTTCACTGACGAGCACTTAAACTTTAACTGAAGAGCACTCAAATTTTAACTGAAAATTTTTTGTTGAATAATAGTTTCGATCATTTTTCTAATTGCTAAAAGCAAAATTTATTATCAATCGAAATATTGACATCATACCGATTAGCTAGAATTTCACCTGGAGCTTTGTAACAAAATTGACAAATGCGCATGTGATAAAAAATCCAAACTACAAGCAAATGTCCCCTTAATTTTATTGCTATATAGAATTTATTACCAAAAAATATTAATAATATAAAATGGAAATAATATAAAAAAATATAATGGAAAATCATGGAAAGTTATGGATTTCGGTATTGAACAAAATTTGACATGAAATGTCATGATTTTAAACATTTTTTATAAAAAAAATCATGGAAAGTCATGGATTTAGGTCGCCGAAAAATTTAATTTTTAAAATTAAATTTACCCCCCCCCTCCCAATTTCACAAGAGTTCCGGTGTTGCAAATCTGTAGCAAAATCCCAACTCATAGTCATTCTATTAAAATATAAAGTGTTTTTATCCTGTTTATCTTTAAAAATTATGGTGTTCTTTCAAAAAATTAAAGAAAGAACATCATTTCTTTAGCGAATTATCTTTCAAACTGCTTTGATTTCAGAATTTTTTTATTTATATATTATTTTTTATTTTATCAATTTAAAATTCTAGTTTAGGCTTTGTATATTACACTTACTTTAAAGAGGAAGTAAAACAGCCTTAAATAACTACATCTATCTGGCATTATATAGTTATTTGCTTTTGTATTTTTTTTTCAGCTATTTTATTGCTTCAACTCTTTCTTTACTCGGTTTTTTAAGTTTACAATCAATATGAAGATACAGAGTATAACAGTTTCAGTTATAATGTTATTATAATGCTTTTTTAAATTTATTGTTGTGTTTTTGTGAAGAAAATAGTAACTTTGGTAAGTCATGAAAGTTTTTGAATTTATTCATGGAAAGTCGTGAAAAAAGTCATGGATTTAAAAATCTAAAATGTAGCAGATACCCTGTATATATATATATATATATATTCTACCACTTTTCGCTTGACTAGAATTCTCAAATTTCAAATGGTGCTCTGACCTTGGCTACAACAAGTAACTATCATTTGTTTTTTTAATTGTATGTTGCAATTTATCTCCATTTTCATCCCCAATCGAAATTTCAACCACTTTATTACGTAAACTTAGGCAATAATAAAAAAGAAAACAATATAATTGGAAAAATATTTATTTTTCTTAAAATTGATTAAAAGGAGATAGTAATTTTATTTGTAATAACTGCTAATACCAAAAATCCCCCCTCTCGTGTTTCAGAATATTGAGCCCTACAATTATCGTTTTAATTAAGGTAAAGACAGGATAGTTTTCTTCTTTCTCTCTACTTCCACCTAAAAGAAAACCTAATTTTTAAAATTTTAATTTTATTCATGTTAAATTCTCTTTTTTTATGTGTCCATGTATAGTGTCACATAAGACAATAAGATTCTTTTACTGTTTGTTCATAATATTCAGATGTTTAACTTTACGAAATGACTTTTATTTTAAATACGACATATTTATTTTTTCATGGAACATAGAACGTTGCCAAACTGTGAAAACTAAAATAAAACAACAAAAATTAAGTGGAAGTAGTAGTAGTTACAGTCACGTGATATCAACTATAATAACATATTACAATCTCTAACATATAGTAACAGGAGGCTTCGCCCCCCTGCTCGCTGGCGCTCACCAACCCCCGGAACTGCTTTCGCAGTTCATTTCGTATTGCTTCGCAATCCAATGCTCGCTTTGCTCGCTCATTGGATACGTTCTTAACGTCTAGCTTTTGTATACTTTTTTGAGTACTGTAGTTCCGAAAACTTTTCACTGTAGAAAATTCTAAACCTGTACATTTCAATATTAATTTAAAATTGCAAACAGTTCACATGTTTTTCTTAATCACACTATTCTAAATTTCAGTTGAGAAAAGTAACTGCTGTAAGTTTTGTTTTAAAGTCTTTCCCACCAGAGTGTTAAAGCCATGTGTTGTAAAACAATATGAAATAGTAGTCTGAATAGTAGAGAGAGAGAATTGTAAACCTGTACATTTCAATATTAATTTGAAATTGCAATTGTTAATTTGGGCATTTGGCGATACAACACTTATAGAATTGAAGGATTTGTTACGTCAAGCGCTCTGGTTTCATAATTTTGATTTATGTTGCTAAGTTAACTTTCAAAAAATTCTATGGCTGGCAACAGCATTTTTATTTTTTAAGTTGTTTATTTTTATTTTTACCGCAGCTGAATTGAACAACCTGATAATGCTCACTCTGGTTATTGTTTCCGTTTTTAAAAGCGCTATATGTTGAGCCACCTCAGCTAGATTTGGCATGTGACATTTTTAGATGCAATCATTGGTCGATTTTCTAACGTTGCCATTCGGGAAGTTGTAATGAGGCTTTTTTTTGGTGCCGTGTAAGAGAAACATATATATAGATATTTGACGAAAATTGCTGTGTTTATTTTAGAATGTAGTTTTTATTGTAGTACTCAAATTTAAAGAAACTAATTTAAAACTTAATTTTTTTCTTTCTCTTATCTGCTGAATCGATGTTGTTTCTTATCTGGCGCATAGAAAATGATCTTTTGGTAATTATTTTATAAAATTCAAAAAGTACAAATGAATCAAAAAACATTTTAATTAGATGATACAGAGGTTTAACAGTAAAATGAATTTGGCGATGATTTAAAAACGAAATTTATAGCCTTTAGCATGTGAAGTCCAATTTGGCGATAAAGTAACTAGTACGACGATGTCTTCATTTTTATTGAGTGATAACCCGTTCAAATGCAAGTTTTAAGTGAAATATTCTTCGTATTGTCATGTGTAGTCCGCTGGTAGAATTTTCTTCTATCTATTTTAAACAAATATTAATCATGGTTAGCGCTTAGTATCTGAATTTTGGGAAGTATTGAATTTCTTTTCGACGAGATCTGTTTTCTTTTCCGAAAAACGTATTGATTTGATCAAATCGTTTTACCTTAAGAACGTAGCCTGAAACAATGTATGCTTGTACTGAAAATTGAGTCATTTTGCTATCTGAACTAAAGTTTTCGTAAGTGTTATTTATTTTTTTTATCTCTCAAATTTAAGAAGTGTTTTATTGTCTATGTTCAGAAACGCTATTTAAATTTTTTTGCATCGTTATACCAACAAATTTTTTGTACTTAGCTGTTTAAACATTTGAAATTTAATTCGAAATATAGACTCATATTTTAGGTACCCCGTGAAGCTTTCGAGTTCTCTTCTTTACTAAACAATAAAGAAATTAAGCAATCGGTCTTAATAATGTAATGTAATCTGGCGTGAATTGCTGAGACAGATGAAAGTTTGTCTACTTCTGTAGTTAGTTTCTGTTCTGTTTACTTATGCTTACTTGACTTTAAAACTAATAAAGAAATAGAACAGATAAAAAGAAAGGCAAACAATTGCAGCTTCTATTCATATATTTAATTTAATTTAATGCTAAAAATTAATATTTTTTATAAATTTAAATAGGATTGAAAATCTAAGTGTAAGTTATACATTATAGAGAAGTATGCGATTTTGTAAGTTGAAATATCTAAAATTTAACAAGGTTCTATCAGTTCTATCAACAAAACAAAAAAAACATTTAAATTTATTTCTCAATTTTGGGGATTTTTTCCTTTAATATTATTCAGTTTACGCTAATATTTTTATCTAACTATTTTTATCACTATTAATGAAATAAATAAATTTATACTTTTTTGGTAAAAAAGTATAAAGTACCTTGTGTTAAGAAGGAAATGTTTAATTTGTTACTAATCTATTTTTTTAAAATAATTGATTAAAAATTAAAATTATTAATTAATTAATTATTTCAGATAAATACTATTTTTAATAAGAAAATGCTATTTAGATTTGTCTATAGAAATCAGCTATTTCGTATCTTTTAAAAAAGTTATTTGATTCAACAACCAAAAATATTTTAATGTTATAGACGGAATACAAAACTGCGTTTTATAAATTAGTTTGATTTAAAAACTAATTGAATTTTTTAATCACATAAAATACCCTTTTTGGGATATAATTCATTTGTATAATTGTGTAAATTTAAAGTAAGCATATTTTAGGTTACTTATGTAAAAACTTGAATGCAGAATCCAAATTTTTTTAACATTACTTAAAAAGTTTAATCTATATAATAATGAAAAAGAGCTCAAAAAATTCGAAACGTCATAACCAAAAATGACATTAAGGGACTCATACTTTAGAACAGACTTTCGACTAAACTATTTTGACCATATTGCTTAGATGTATCGATCAATAATTCGGAATCGGTACCATGATTGCGGTACCACATATTTAAAGAACAGATTTTGTCGAGAAACGAGCCTAAGCAGAATGAAGTACGCGATCCGCTCGTTAAGTCAAGGAACTCGTTAAATCCGAGCTGCACGAAATTATCAAAAATAGAATCTTTAATCGAACCAAAGTATGATCATTTTCAAGGAAGTAGAAAATTAAATATCATAATTTTACTCTTTTTTTTTTAAAAAAAAAAAGAAAGAAAAATACGAAAGCAATGTTTCTATATTCACATTTTTACTACTATTATCATCACCGACTAAGAATTTCTGCGTTGAATACGAAACCACATTATTACAGTGGAAATTATTACGCTTGAAATTGAGACAACTCTTAATGCACACCAAACGCAAACAGTGAATTCTTTTTCAGTCACTTACTTCGCTTTATCATCTGCTATTCGTTTCTCTAGCTGATTAAATATATTTTAAATTTAAAAAATGTCTCAAAAAGGATAAATTATCTCAATCTATCAAAAAGGATAAATGTTTCAAAAAAGATAAATTATTCACTCAAAAGTGAAAAATATAAATAAGGCGCAAAGTTAAAATTGTGAAATATTGAATGTTAAAAAAATGCACACAGAGTTGGCGAAATAAATATTTTTGTCATAAGATCGCCAAATAGCACTCATGTTTAGGATTGTTCACATCCTTCTCCCAAAAATAGCAAAATAGTCAGGTCAGATACCACGTGATGAAGGCGGTGCCAACTCCTGGTGTCTGTTGGAACGTAGGGGGAAAAGGATGCTCTCTTTCAACGGTTCTAAAGGGGTTAAGAATGGATAAACAATAAATTCGTCCCTCAAAAGGGGCGAAAAAATGGAATTTACGATATAATAATGTTTGCGGAATATATGAGTTATTTTCTTGGGGAAAAAAAAAAAGAGAAACTTAAAGCATTTTGAAGATGGGTGATTAGGTAAAATGAATATAACCCTGAAAATGTACCCGATAAACCAGTGATAATAGATTAATCAGATTCGTCGGAATGAACTGTACATATAAATCTTATTTAATGATAAATAACGAACAACAAATGATGTAAAAATGCTCTTATCTTTATCCAGCTCAATCAACAGAGTTCATCGTGCAGCTCCAGTGTGATGTATATAAATAGACCAATCCAAACAGAGGCGTGCAGGCAGTCATCCCATTCTTGTCTGCAAGACAAAATAAATACAACAAAAATCAATTAACAGAATTAAAAAGACAAAAAACTATTCTTTAAGGTTTAATTGGTTTTTTCATTTGGTTTATTTAAAATTACGGATTAAATAATACTTTATGAACCTGAACATAAATAACTAAACCACTGAAAAGTATTTCCTGAAATATATTTGTAGTTATTATTAACTAATATTTTCAATAAGCTATTTAAAGAATAATTTCACATCAGATTACTTTTGGTCCGACCCCTTTGATTTTAACAAAACTTGGGGGATGTGGATTAAGTAAATAATTCCACCATATTTTGGAATTTTTTACTTGAAAACCATCCAATTTTATAAGATAACTTGCATAGATATAAATGGTTATAACTTTGTTTTGAGATTTACCGGGTTCTAAAATTTTGCTGTGTTCGGGTACCCGGTGAAAAAATTGAATCTTCTACCTAACTGGTTCTGGGTATCCGTCAAAAGTTTTGTAACTCCGCCGATTCCGAGTACCCGACAAAAATTTTATTTCTTACCTGGTTGATTTCAGGTACCTGGTAAAATTTGGATCTATAACCCGTTCGGTTCAGGATACCTAGTCTCGCATTTATGCAAAACTTGTCGGTCATAGTGTCTCAGGGGATAGAGTGCTCTCCTCTCAATGAAGGGTTCACATACTAGCTATGGCTGGTTGATTTTAATTCAGCCACCGGCTAGCACAGATTACAGTGCTGACGTAAAATATCTTCAGTGGTAGACGATTCATGGTTCATAGTTTCCTTGCCGTCAGGCTAACCGTGGGAGATTTTCTGGGTTTTCCCCTCCGTGTAACGTAAATGCTGGTTAGTTCCATCAAAAAATTACTCCGCGAAGGCAAATTTCTCCTAATTCTTGATCCGGGAGTTCCCTTGTCTTCTGGGTTAGTTTCAAAAATACAACTGACTTTAACATTGGTAGTCGTAAACCCAAAATTGGATCGGCTGTTCAACGCCGGTTATAAAATATAAAAATCGCATAATTTTCTATCAAACAAACAATTTATAAGACTAATATTTATTGACCAACAATTTACAATATTTTACAAGATACGATTGTGGATAAGAGTTCTGAGGAAGTTTGTGCACTTATATAAAAAGAAAAAAAAAATTTAACATTTTAAAACTTAATTTAAAAAGAAAGGTTACTGATAAAATTTGAAATGACTGGATGATCAATCGAAATCTGTGCTACGACAGAGACATTTGCTAATAGTAGACTTAATATACTTAAGTTTTCATTTGAATTCTTTAAATCTTCAATAGCGTTTATTCATGTAGCTTCTGTGAAACGTAAGAAATTCTATTCTATTTTATTAAAAAATATTTTAATACTATGATGATTTATTAAATGAAAAAAGTTTAATTTATCAGGGTTTAATTTTTAATTATACTGACTATATCACTTAATTTAAGTGTCATGATATCTAACTTAATACAATCTCAAACTTTTCAATATTCGGTGAGAAATTTTATGGACATGTTGAACAGAAGATTCTTATGGCGGATTTGATAATCCCACTCTTATTTATCATGATTTTGAGCTCTGTAATATGAACCCTATAACTTGAATCCCCGTAGCTTGACCCCCTCCCCTCATAATTTGAATTTCAATTCTCGAAAAGATAAATTCCTAGATCAAGCAACAAGCAAGGGAAAAGTTTACTTGATTAAAAGCTTCACTCGCTTCAAAAAATAATTATAATAATAATAATAATAATACAAATGGGGAAAAAAACAGTCGACGAGTTTCAAGCGCTCAAAAATAATCGCCCATTTTCAAGACTTACCATTCGTGAATCCGAAGAAATGAAACTGATTTGAAGTGATAGTGCGTGGAAATTCGTTTCAACCTGATTCGCCAAGGTGGTTTTTCTTATTCTGTTTTTCATCTATTTCCCCTCTCTGTAACTGTATCTTTTTTTTTTTTTTTTTTTTTTCAGTTTTCGGTTGGCAACTTTACGTTTTATTTTTCAGATCAATTTTGTTTCATCTCATTCACGTCTGGCAAGTCTTAAAAATGGGCTCCTATTAAGCACTTGAAACAAGTCGACTACTACTTTCAATTTGTACATATTTTTTATATATTATTAATTCACCGACCAACAAAATTTCTAAACATTTTCTCTCTTTATCTTGAACTATTTTAAGGACAGCTTTTCTGTTACGGAATTTTACTTGTAGATTTTTTATTCAATACAGTTTTGAATTATTAAAATTATCATACCTTGTCAAAGCTGTAGCATACATTTGAATTTAATTTGAAAATACCCTAAATCTTTAATACTTTTTTTATTTTTTCTTCTGCAGATTTCTTATTGTGTTTTTTAACAATATGACCAATAAGAAATGGTAGCTCATAAACAATTATATATTTTATGTCAAGTTAATTTTGAATTCTCGAATTTAAGATTCAGTATAGAGTTATTTTTTTCAGCAACATGGACCGTTACTGTCATAAATATACACACATAAACCTTAAGATTTAGACAAAACGAAATTAATTTTAAACTAACGGCGAATAACATGTTGGGCTTGGGTGATGATCAAAACAATGATGGCTCGATTGCGTGGAATCAAATTTTAGGGTAAACACTCCCGGACAAAGAATAAGCGGAATCTGCAACTGAAGGCTTTGGCCAACCTAAGACTGTCGTGCCAAATACGATGTTCAAAAGCACAAATAGACATAATTTGCTTGCAGAATAGCTTGTAAAATATCTAAAAAGGTTTACACAGACACATTTCGAACACTACTACAAAACCTCTTTTTTTCTCGTGAAGTTAAATAAAAATTACAAAATCAAGTTGCATGTTTTTGTTTAGATTGATGTATGGTAAAGGCGATTTTGATTTTCTTATGTTCAATTAATAAGTTCAGAGGTAAAAAAATATGAAGTTGTAATCAAGCAATCTTTTTCTTTTTTTTTTAAATCATCGATCTCGGTTTTTTTAAAACTTTGAATAGCTCTTTTAAAAAAGCCGATTTTCTTAAGAAATAACTAGAAGGTAAAAATGAAGTTTTTGCTTCGTAAACAATTCTAGATGCGTTAACTAAAGATGGAACGTACCATTTTTTTTTACCAATTACAAAAAAAAATACATATGGTACCAGATATACAATCTTAATTTAGATTTAAATTAATGTAGAAAGATTTATTAAGTAAAATTTTTATCGTTACTATTAATACTAAGTTTTTTTTAATTTATTTATAAAGCTCATATTAAATATTCATTTGCTTGAATTTCAAAATAAAAATTATTTCAGTCTTAAATTAAAACGACCGCAAATAAAATTTACAAACTATTTTATAAAAAAAAAGTGAACTGTTTTACATAACTTTTAATGTATTTGTAAGAATATCAATCTCAAAATCCTTAGAGTACAGTCGGCAAAAAAAAAATATCAACCTGAATAACTTTCGTTCCAAATGATCGGATTTTCACGTACTAAGTGTCAACCTTAATGGTTTCTGCGTGTGACTTCAAATATGCCAATTAACTAGTGCTAACTATTAAGTTACGAAATCAGACATAAAAACGCACTTTCTCTGAATAAACATATATTTTTTTACATATTTGGATTCCTAACCCTCAAAATAGACAAAATTTTGAAAGATATAGGATCAAAATTTAAGGTGCTATGAAGTTTTATATATTAGGCGTCGTCCCAAAAAGATGCCAAGAATTATCACCATAGCAATTATAACCATAGTCTAGACTCGTAATTGACAAGAGAGATACTCCGTTTCTAAGCAAATAAGTTGAGAGAATAAAATATAAAAAATAAGAATGAAATAAAAACTTAAGCTATTCTTCGTTTTTATGCTAGTCAAAAATGCTTTTTTTTTTTTTTTTTTTAAAAAAAAGAAAGAAAATAGTTCATAGAAAAATATCTTAAAGTTACTAGGCAACAGATTTGTTTTTAATTGATTACTGCCCAAAAAGTAAAGATTGCTTTCGTCTTCGCTTTCGTGCAAGATTTCAGCATTTGAACACATGAAATTTTTATAAGGTATCATTTTTATTGAAGTTGTTTTTAACTTCTGTAAATACGAAGATTTTATACTAAAACCAAATGTGCATTATTTTAATTATTTACAGGTTTGTAAGACAAATCTCGAAAAAGATCCCATTAAAATTGTAAAATATCTAGAAAAAATTCTAATGCATATTCACAACGTTTAATATATATTCCTTATTTTATACATTTCTTTATGGCGATATTTCTTTATTATAATTGACAGGTTTGTAGGACAAATCTCGAAAAAGATCCCATTAAAATTGTAAAATATCTAGAAAAAATTATAATACATATTCACAACGTTTAATAAACACTGCTGGACAATTGCTAAGGATGGATAACACTATCATCCATAGCAAACACAAAATGGAAGGAAGCAAAATGTGGAAAATTAGAATAAATGCTGGATATAGTAAGAAGAGGTATGCATATGCAAATTTTTTTTCCACGTCTGTTCATCACGTGATAGCTCTGATAAGAACTTTAAAGGTTTTGACGCGTGTGGAGAGTTGTTGTTTAGAGTCAAAGTTTTACAGGAAAGATTTAGTTGAGGAACTTGAAATTTTCGGAATGTCTTCCCTATATCACTTATATGATTTTAAGCGTGGCCCAATTATTGGAAAGATCGAAGGGCGAAAAATAACAGATGTTGCCAGGGTGTTCGACATCGCTCACAGCGTTGTTTCACAGCTGTGAGGGAGTTCGACATCGCTCACAGCGTTGTTTCACAGCTGTGAGGGAGTTCGACATCGCTCACAGCGTTGTTTCACAGCTGTGGAAATCATTTAAAACTACTTGAATGTGTAGTAGGCGGCACGGGGGAGGTCACGTTAGAAGTACGACGCCTGCAGAAGACAGAAACATCGTCCTATCAGCAAAAAGGAACAGGCGCACTACAGCTCAGCAGGTGGCAGATCAGTTCCTTGCTGCCACAGGAAAGCAGATCTCCCGAAAAACTGTTGCCAGACGTCTGAGGGGAGGTCTATACGCCCGCAGACCTGTTGTGTGTGTCCCATTGACCAGACAGTACCGTACTGCCCGTTTGCAATAGTATCGTGAGCATCACAATTGGACTGAACAGGACTGGGCATGCGTACTATTCTAAGATGAGTGTAGGTTCAGTCTGTCATTGGATTGTAGACGCCAACTTATCTGGCGCGAGAGTGGTACTTGTTATCGTCCAGAAAATATCCAGGAAAGGGACCGATATCCGACATGCAGTGTCATGATGTGGGCCGGCATCATGATCAATGGCCGCACGCTCCTACATGTGGTTGCGAATGGGACTATGACTGGCTAACGATACATTGATGAACTTCTACTTCCTCATGTACGTCTTTTCCGTGGTGCTGTCGGTGATAAATTTGTTTTTATGGACGACAACGCAACATGTCATCGAACACTCGCTGTTCAGGATTGTCTAGACAGCGAGGGGATTCAACGCCTCGTATGGCCCTCACGCTCTCCAGATCTAAACCCCATTGAAAATGTTTGGGATGCTTTGGGGAGGCAACTTACTGGTCGAAACTATCCTCCGACTAACAAGAACACCCTCATCCGTGCATTGACAGAGGAATGGGATAAATTGCCACAACAGCTGCTGGATAATGTTGTGCAAAATATGGTACGGCGTGTAGAATGTTGCATCCCACTCCACGGTGGACATATCCCGTACTGACACCTTTCTTCAAGTTGCCTGCTGACATTTAGATGCATTGTTCCATGTTTCCGTACGCAGCATCAAATGAACATTTTTTTTTCTTTCAGATGTTTCATAGCTTTTGTACTTTCCAGAACAATGAATATTCTTTATTCTAATGTCTGAACTATATTTTATCCTACTAGACCTCAGGTCTCGCTTAATGTTATGCTACATTGAAATCCGTCCTTAGTGTATATTCCTTATTTTATATATTTCTTTTTTATTATAATTGAGGAATGTTATTTGGCATTTCAAAAAGATTGAAAAATGTATGTTTAAGAATATTCATTTTTTTAAAAAAAAATCGTTTCATTCTACCCACAAACATGTGAGTTAGATTAATTTGCAAATAGCATCTAGATGTTTTTATACATTCTGCAACGAATTTTCGTAAATTCATCTTTAAATGTTCAACAGTTCAACAATGAACCAACATGTTCAATAGTTACGATTACCAAATATTGTTACGATAATTTCTTTGCTTTATTCCTTTTATTACAAACTAATTTCACGATTACATACATATATCTCATACAATAGTCTCCTTTTAAAACAGAATTCGTAACGTCCTTAAGAAACTGTAACAGTGGCAGCAAAACTAGAGAATACTAATTTAGCGAAGATAAATGCATTTCATGACAGTTATATTCACCACAGTATGAAATAATTTCAATATACAACTTCAAATATCTCGAAAAAAATCTATCGTTTTGAAATTTTAATTTTAAAATTAAAAATAACTTCTATTCAATATAGGTGCCATGTTTTTTTTTAATTAAACAATAAATTACAGATGTTTGTTTCTTCCAGTATAAGGTCCTGATCAAAATAATAATCAAGAAAAATACATTATGCTTGATATATATAAAACAGAAATGTAAAGTAGCAACGAGAAAATATAAATAAAAGTGGCAAATAAAACTGGAAAAACCGCAGAGCCCCAAAAGTGAAATAGAAAATAAATAATTAAATAAAAGAAAAACTAGAAAAACCGCAATCGCAGAGAAAGGCAAATCATAGCAAAATACATTTCCACGCTCTACTCAGAGATTGTGTGAGAACTGATATTGGTTAACAAAAGAATCAGCATTCATATGAACAAAACGAGATTCCCGGGTAACAAGATGAACTGATGTGACAGAGGTGGTTAGAATTTTGGCATTATCGAGATTAAATTTATCCTCAAGATGTGTAGCAATAGATTTATCGTATTCTTGAAAAGGGATTTCTATACCGTGTTCCTTTAGTCTAACTGAGTCCTCCAGTTTTCTGAGCTCGCTAAACATTTAATTCAAATGTTGTAATGTCAACTAAACATTTCTTACTACATGTCGACTTTTATTTACATTTTCATATTTTTGGAAGATAATAAAATTTTTATATTCCCACTTTAGTTTCATTGTATTATTCATTTAATGAAAAAGTGTATTAAATTATATTATTTAGTGTGATATTAAAATTAGTTTTACATAAGATAATGGTTATGGATCTTAAATTGAAAAAAACACAGTAATATATAATTTATCAAACTGTGTAAAAAATTCAAGGCAACAATTTTTTTTTATTAAATTATTTTCATTTTATTTTATTTATATTTATTTTACTTTATTTTTTTAATTATTTATAAATTTTTTGACTGCTGCTCTGAAAATTTTTTCTAAGTTGTTAAACAAATCGTCTACAAATTAAATTTCAAAAGTCGAATGCAATTAAATGACCCCTCTCCCTTGGAATCAAAGTTAAATAGTTAGAAGTGAATTATTTCAAACAAGTTAACTTCTCCATCAAATTCAAAATTTTTTGGAAATATATTTTTTATTCAACGATCCAAAATCTATTCTAGATATGTTTTAGTGTATACTTTTAAACACATATTTCAATAAAATTTTTATATTACCCTTCATTTTATTTTTTTTTCTTAAATAACTCAAGCTATATGAGTAAATGTATGAATTATAAATATGATGGTAAACGGGGCTTTTCACTATTTTCCCTCATTTTTCTGGAGCTCTTAACAAAATTAAAGAATAAGTTTAATTTCTAATAATTTTAATAAGTTTAAATGTTTCCAACTGTACCAAGCAATTAAATGTTACGTCCAAACAGATTTCAATTCTGGGGTTAATTAAATCATTGTCACGATTCAATTGAGCATAAAAGAAACATTAACATTTTTGTTTTTTTACGGCAAAGTTTACAAGAACAATTTATATTTATAACTTCTAAAAAATGCATGATAAAACTATTAGCTACACATATTAGTTGTATCTATAAAATAATTTGTTATTCAAAAATATCTTTATTTAGCATTAAGGAAATTATAAAGTTAGAAAATAAACAATTTTTTAAGATGATTCTAAAAATAGCACAATTTTAAATTTTTCCTGACTAACAAAACAAGGCATATGAAAGCAACAAAAAAAATTTTATACTTAGTAATTAGTCAGCTGTTCTGCATCGTGTAATTTTGATCAGCAGAATATTTTTAATTCCTTTACAAGATCTCAGTTAGCTGGCAATAATTTTAAGTTTTCTTTTTATTAAAACTTGACAATAATTTCAAAAGGAATTTTACTCTAAAGGAAAAAACTAAATTCCCAAAAAAAATTTATTAGCATATTAATGAGAAAATAATATACGAGATAGCGTAAAAAATAAGATTTTCAGAAATATTAAAATTTAATTAAATAGTTCGTAAAATAGTTCTGCGAAACACGTGCAAACAGATAATTAACAAATTTGTTTTAAGATTAAGACGATATAAAAGATGCTTAGAAATTTTAAGATGCTTAAAAATGTTGACTAAGTATTCGTATTTATAATTATTAAATATATATTGAAGAAATTTATAAACGTATTATTCCAAATCAATGCATACTTTTGTATATTATTGAAATTGTATTAATTATTGAAAGAACAAGATTAAAATGAAATTAAAAAAAAAACTGATGCATGATCACATTCTATCAGAATCATGCTTTCATAAAACTAAACATTCGTTAAAAAAAATGTTTTAATTCAATAAAATAATATATTCAAATCTCTTTAATAAATTACGAATAAAGAGTTTAGACGACTTAAAAAGAAACATCGTATTTTATAATTTGAAAAAAAAAACGCATTAGCAATCAGTTATTAGCAAAAAAAATTTGAAATTTTAACCTCTGCGTTTAAGTGAAGTTCCTCTTGTAAGTTAACCACATTTAAATACTAATCGCCCCATTTAAATATATCTTCGCTGTTGCCCATAATTATTGTTTTAAAAATAATTTTAATTTTCCTTGCTTTGACTCCATACAAACTGTTGAAACAGAACAACTCCATAAAAACTGTTGAATTTTGCAACAGAAAAATACATAGATTAATATGATATAAAAATAAAAAAATTTATACCTCATAATTCAAAAATTTTTTATCCCTACTTAAATTAAAAAATTATTAAAAATTTTTTTTAATGAAATTATATTTGGGTAAATGAACTTCATGAGTGGGTGAAATTTTTTTAATTGCTTAATTAACATTAAGAGCTCCGAGCTTTGGATCGCTCTCCTGACCAAACTATGGGGACCATATTTCCCAGATTGTGGTACCCCCTATATTTTGAAGGTTAAGAGTCCAAATATGTAAAAAAAAATATATGTTTACTCAGAGAAAGTATGTTTTTGTGTCCTATTTCGTAAATTAATTAATAGTTTTCAGTAAATAATTAGTATATTTGTGATCACCTTTAAGAACCATTAAGTTTGACAACTTAGTACGTGAAAATCCGATCATTGGGAATGAAAGTTATTCAGGATGACATCTTTTTTTTTTTGCCAACTGTACATATGTCACCAACAAATTGATGTATATTAATTTTTGATTTAAAATTAAGTGATTGGACATTTTTATTTTATTTATTTAATATTTAATTTGCTGTAAATAGAATCTATTTACTTCAGCTCATAAAAAAAATAATTAATTCAATAATTCTTTTTAAATGTTTTATTATGATGTAAAACATTTAACATATAATTACAAAAACACCAAATGAATAAAACTTAAATAATAAAGTACATAAAACTGACGGTAGTGAAAAACTACATGTTTATCAAGAAAAAAACACCTACAAACGCAGATTTCAGTTTTCCAATGCGACGAAGAAAAAAATTTACCAGGAACAATTAGTCGATAATCAACTAAATATTTTAATCGATGTTTGGGTTACTATATCTGATTTTTCTCTCAAAAAAACTGATTAATTAAAAATTACTAATTCAATTTAATCTCGAAATTTTTTAGTTATTTTTTATTATCATAAAGATTAAACTTTTTAAGTAATATTAAAAAAAATTGGATTCTGCATTAACGTTTTTACATAAGTAACCTAAAATATGCTTTCTTTAAACTTAGAAGCACACAAATAAATTATAACCCAAAAAGGGTATTTTATGTGATTAAAACATTCAATTAGTTTTTAAATCAAACTAATTTATAAAACGCAGTTTTGTATTCCGTTCATAACATTTAAATATTTTTGTTGTTGAATCAAATAACTTTTTTAAGCGATACGAAGTAGCTGATTTCCATATATAGGATTTTTTTATTAAAAATTATATTTATCAATTTAGCGCAATTATTTAAAAAAAAAATAGATGTGTAGCAATTTAAACATTTCCTTCTTAACACAAGGGTACTTTTTTTTTACCAAAAAAAGTACAAATTTATTTATTTCATTAATAGTGATAAAAATAGTTTGATAAAATTATTAGCGTAAACTGAATAATATTTAAGGACAAAATCCACATTATCGAAAAAAAATTGAGAAATAAATTTAAAAGTATGTTGTTTTTTTTTTTTTTTTTTGGATAGAAGCTTGTTAAATTTTAGATATTTCGACTTACAAAATCGCATACTTGTCTATAATGTATAACTTACACTTAGATTTTCAATCCTATTTAAATTTATAAAAAATATTAATTTTTAGCATTAAATTAAATTAAATAAGTGAATAGAAGCTGCAATTGTTTGCCTTTCTTTTTATCTGTTCTATTTCTTTATTAGTTTTAAAGTCAAGTAAGCATAAGTAAACAGAACAGAAACTAACTACAGAAGTAGACAAACTTTCATCTGTCTCAGCAATTCACGCCAGATTACATTACATTATTAAGACCGATTCCTTAATTTCTTTATTGTTTAGTAAAGAAGAGAACTCGAAAGCTTCACGGGGTACCTAAAATATGAGTCTATATTTCGAATTAAATTTCAAATGTTTAAACAGCTAAGTACAAAAAATTTGTTGGTATTACGATGCAAAAAAATTTAAATAGCGTTTCTGAACATAGACAATAAAACATTTCTTAAATTTGAGAGATAAAAAAATAAATAACACTTACGAAAACTTTAGTTCAGATAGCAAAATGACTTAATTTTCAGTACAAGCATACATTGTTTCAGGCTACGTTCTTAAGGTAAAACGATTTGATCAAATCAATACGTTTTTCGGAAAGGAAAACAGATCTCGTCGAAAAGAAATTCAATACTTCCCAGAATTCAGATACTAAGCGCTAACCATGATTAATATTTGTTTAAAATAGATAGAAGAAAATTCTACCAGCGGACTACACATGACAATACGAAGAATATTTCACTTAAAACTTGCATTTGAACGGGTTATCACTCAATAAAAATGAAGACATCGTCGTACTAGTTACTTTATCGCCAAATTGGACTTCACATGCTAAAGGCTATAAATTTCGTTTCTAAATCATCGCCAAATTCATTTTACTGTTAAACCTCTGTATCATCTAATTAAAATGTTTTTTGATTCATTTATACTTTTTGAATTTTATAAAATAATTACCAAAAGATCATTTTCTATGCGCCAGATAAGAAACAACATCGATTCAGCAGATAAGAGAAAGAAAAAAATTACGTTTTAAATTAGTTTCTTTAAATTTGAGTACTACAATAAAAACTACATTCTAAAATAAACACAGCAATTTTCGTCAAATATCTATATATATGTTTCTCTTACACGGCACCAAAAAAAAGCCTCATTGCAACTTCCCGAATGGCAACGTTAGAAAATCGACCAATGATTGCATCTAAGAATGTCACATGCCAAATCTAGCTGAGGTGGCTCAACATATAGCGCTTTTAAAAACAGAAACAATAACCAGAGTGAGCATTATCAGGTTGTTCAATTCAGCTGCGGAAAAATAAAAATAAACAACTTAAAAAATAAAAATGCTGTTGCCAGCCATAGAATTTTTTGAAAGTTAACTTAGCAACATAAATCAAAATTATGAAACCAGAGCGCTTGACGTAACAAATCCTTCAATTCTATAAGTGTTGTATCGCCAAATGCCCAAATTAACAATTGCAATTTCAAATTAATATTGAAATGTACAGGCTTAGAATTCTCTCTCTCTACTATTCAGACTACTATTTCATATTGTTTTACAGCACATGGCTTTAACACTCTGGTGGGAAAGACTTTAAAACAAAACTTACAGCAGTTACTTTTCTCAACAACTGAAATTTAGAATAGTGTGATTAAGAAAAACATGTGAACTGTTTGCAATTTCAAATTAATATTGAAATGTACAGGTTTAGAATTTTCTACAGTGAAAAGTTTTCGGAACTACAGTATTCAAAAAAGTATACAAAAGATAGACGTTAAGAACGTATCCAATGAGCGAGCAAAGCGAGCATTGGATTGCGAAGCAATACGAAATGAACTGCGAAAGCAGTTCCGGGGGTTGGTGAGCGCCAGCGAGCAGGGGGGCGAAGCCTCCTGTTACTATATGTTAGAGATTGTAATATGTTATTATAGTTGATATCACGTGACTGTAACTACTACTACATCCACTTAATTTTTGTTGTTTTATTTTAGTTTTCACAGTTTGGCAACTTTCTATGTTCCATGAAAAAATAAATATGTCGTATTTAAAATAAAAGTCATTTCGTAAAGTTAAACATCTGAATATTATGAACAAACAGTAAAAGAATCTTATTGTCTTATGTGACACTATACATGGACACATAAAAAAAGAGAATTTAACATGAATAAAATTAAAATTTTAAAAATTAGGTTTTCTTTTAGGTGGAAGTAGAGAGAAAGAAGAAAACTATCCTGTCTTTACCTTAATTAAAACGATAATTGTAGGGCTCAATATTCTGAAACACGAGAGGGGGGATTTTTGGTATTAGCAGTTATTACAAATAAAATTACTATCTCCTTTTAATCAATTTTAAGAAAAATAAATATTTTTCCAATTATATTGTTTTCTTTTTTATTATTGCCTAAGTTTACGTAATAAAGTGTTTGAAATTTCGATTGGGGATGAAAATGGAGATAAATTGCAACATACAATTAAAAAAACAAACGATAGTTACTTGTTGTAGCCAAGGTCAGAGCACCATTTGAAATTTGAGAATTCTAGTCAAGCGAAAAGTGGTAGAATATATATATATATATAGGGTATCTGCTACATTTTAGATTTTTAAATCCATGACTTTTTTCACGACTTTCCATGAATAAATTCAAAAACTTTCATGACTTACCAAAGTTACTATTTTCTTCACAAAAACACAACAATAAATTTAAAAAAGCATTATAATAACATTATAACTGAAACTGTTATACTCTGTATCTTCATATTGATTGTAAACTTAAAAAACCGAGTAAAGAAAGAGTTGAAGCAATAAAATAGCTGGAAAAAAAATACAAAAGCAAATAACTATATAATGCCAGATAGATGTAGTTATTTAAGGCTGTTTTACTTCCTCTTTAAAGTAAGTGTAATATACAAAGCCTAAACTAGAATTTTAAATTGATAAAATAAAAAATAATATATAAATAAAAAAATTCTGAAATCACAGCAGTTTGAAAGATAATTCGCTAAAGAAATGATGTTCTTTCTTTAATTTTTTGAAAGAACACCATAATTTTTAAAGATAAACAGGATAAAAACACTTTATATTTTAATAGAATGACTATGAGTTGGGATTTTGCTACAGATTTGCAACACCGGAACTCTTGTGAAATTGGGAGGGGGGGGGGGGTAAATTTAATTTTAAAAATTAAATTTTTCGGCGACCTAAATCCATGACTTTCCATGATTTTTTTTATAAAAAATGTTTAAAATCATGACATTTCATGTCAAATTTTGTTCAATACCGAAATCCATAACTTTCCATGATTTTCCATTATATTTTTTTATATTATTTCCATTTTATATTATTAATATTTTTTGGTAATAAATTCTATATAGCAATAAAATTAAGGGGACATTTGCTTGTAGTTTGGATTTTTTAACACATGCGCATTTGTCAATTTTGTTACAAAGCTCCAGGTGAAATTCTAGCTAATCGGTATGATGTCAATATTTCGATTGATAATAAATTTTGCTTTTAGCAATTAGAGAAATGATCGAAACTATTATTCAACAAAAAATTTTCAGTTAAAGTTTGAGTGCTCTTCAGTTAAAGTTTGAGTAAAGTTTGAGTGCTCGTCAGTGAAAGGTCGAAATTTTCAAGACTCCGGCTTTAAACAAACGAAAGCGATTTATTAAAAAACGATAGCGATTTAGTAGACAATGCTTAAAGATAAATGCTTGTCTATTTAGTGCATACTTTAAGGTATCCCGACTATAAATTCATAAAAACGATTAATATTTGGATAGCATTACTGACAAGCATTTCATTTGAGCATAAGCATAAGGGCATTTTTTTAAAGGTTCACTTCTTTAATTTCAAGTTTAGTTTCAAAACCAATTCAATATAGTTACATATGAAAAAATTTTTTATAAAAAAAAATTATCCGCGTTTTAATCTTTTACTTTAATTCTCATTAGAAATTCTAATTAAATAAATAAGTAAGTAAACAATTTAAATGTTTTTAAAAATACAAATGCTAGAGATAAAATTTTTAAAAAAATATTCAAAAATATTTTTCAGACACTGAAGTGTGTGAAATATTTTGATATTTTTTTAAAAAGAAAAACAGTTCAATGGCGAAATAGGGTAAATACATGGCAGTTTAAATGATACGTACGCACCTAGCAGTGGAAGGGGTTTGTGATTTGCTTATTTTCCTAGATAGGGGGTTAGGACATGAGCAATGCTCACGTTTAATATTTCTTATTTTCAAAATTTTCCTAAAAGTAAAAAAAAAATAAAAAAAAAAAAAATAAATAAAAAAAATTACTCATGGAAAAATTTCAACTTTTATTCCAAAGTAGAATAAAGACGAAATATTATTATTAAAATATAAAGTGTTTTGAACACAAAGGAAAGATGCAGTTACCTACAATAACACTAAAATAATTACACAATACATTTAGCGTTTACAAAATTCAAAATAGTGAAATTTTAAGGTGCATTATACTTAATTTTATATAGGTACATGATATTAATAAAATTAAGAGAGTATACTATTCAATTAAATAAAGTTAAGGTACTAAACCAAAAATTATTTCATACTGAAATCTTATACTTTATTAAAAAAGTGGTAAAATTAAATTGATTACTCGAATTAGCCAATATTGTATTTTTATATTTGCATTGTATTGTATTTTTTACTCACAGCTTTTAAGACTTTTCTATAAGGAAAAAAGACTAGGTTTCAGAATAGTTTGCTGGAAAGAGAGAAATATGATATTTCTTTGCTATTTTTAGTTTTTTATTTTTATTTATTTCTTAAGAAGTAAAAAATTATCATAGATTAGCTGCGTACAGCAAAATTTCATAGGTCAAAACCTCATAACTAAAAAACTTATTTTTTAAACAGATATTGGAATTTTTTAAGAAGCCGTAAATTTTATTACTGAACCACAAGACTGTAATCTTCTCTAGGAAGAGATGTTTACAGATGAATCATAATAGTTATCACTTTTGCTTAAACATTGGGTGAAGATGTTTGATTATTCTTGCTTACATTAGGGGGAAGGGGAATGCAATTGCAATACATTTATATTAAGAACACAAAGAAATAAGGTAATCCAGGACATTCAACTGACAAAGTAAGAACAGTACGAAAAAAAACACCCTAAATAACTCGATCTAGTGATTGGATCTTTACGTACCCAAATCAAAATTTCTGATGCTTTTCCGTTGATGAACCAACATAATCTTGATGGTAACCATCAATAATTCCATCATGAACCATTATATTTTTTGATAGTAACCAACATAAATAACCATCACCTCAATGTAGAAATTCGGATTGATTCCTGATGGTCAACATAAAAATAGCAACTTGTTTTGATGGTTTGTTCATTCTAAACAATCACGAATTTCTGAACAATCACGAATCAGTGTCCTAAAAGTCAAATGATGGAACGATCATGAGCAACAATCATCCTAATGTAGGTATTCGGACTGATTTATGATGGTCCAACATAAAAACCAAAAATGTTTTGAAGGTATATTCCTGAGAACCAACAAGAATTCCCATTTAACCATCACGAAAATGTATAGTTGGAACCATCATGAACCATAACGGATTGTTGGTCCATGAGAGTCAAACTTCTCTAGATGCTTAATAATCGTAGTATTAAAGTAGCATTGTCAGTCATGGAATGATGGAACTTTGTTGGCATATAAACACATAATGGGAGATGTTGGATGATTATGACCATTAAATGATGTTGGACCATCATGAATCGCACTGAAACCAGCATAAACCATCAAAAAGAATTTTGACATTGGTATGCTTTTGTTATATTTGAAGCTAAAGAAAAATGTTTAGTTTAAGAACAAATGTCGAACAAGCCAGCATATATTCATATCATGCGAACAAGAAATCAAAGTTGAACAATGCTACGTCTAACTTAATAAACAAAAGGTTGATTGAATAAATATGTTTATGATTAAAGAGCCAGAAGCGGCTTTACTGTTCACATAGATTTTTTTATCACATATTTAATGTAAGGAATTCCTATGGTGACAGAAACTGCATCTGATTAAAAAATTGCATAAGAAACTTAATAAATAAAAAAAGACAGTTAGGGGGATTCGGGATCGTGAGTCGCGTATTAACCTGAAGATAAACTTCCAACAGACCAAGTGAAAATAATTTGTATACTCTGAGTAGCATTGCACTAATAACGTGTTTTAAAGTAATAACTTTTCTGAATTTGAAAAATTTTTAATTTTATTTTCTTAATTTTATACATTTTAAATAAACATGCTTTCTAATGTATTTTGATACCACATTTTCTGAATTTCTTACTTTCCGTCAAAGAAGACTTCGTTTTCCTTTCTTTTTTTAATTTTGTATTTAAGCTAACTACTCATATATCAATATCTGAATTAAATATTGAGTCTATTTGATTAAAGAAACAGTAATTCTAATTTGAAACAGTGTAAAAAATTAAATCAGTGAACTGAGCTGAATTCAAACATCACGAGCTTAGAGTTAAAAAAAATCCCCGAAGTTCCAAGATATGAGGAAAAAACTTGATTCCAAAATTAAAAGTCAAATATTCTTAGTTTAATAAATTTCATAAACATTTTAAATTACGACGATGGAAAAATATTAAAACGTTAAACAAAGGCACATCGGATAAAACTGAGAATTTGCTCATATACTATATTTCGGAAGTATAATTAGTTTTGGAAATGCCTTAATAAATTTCCTGTATTAATTTTCGTCATAATATGCATTTATTCTTTAAATTATTTGAAAACATTGAAAAAGCCAATTTTAAATAAACAGTGAATAAAGATTCGAGACACCTAATTCCATGTTATCACGTACTTAAAAAATTCGTCCCCATAGCATAAAATATATTTTAACATTTAAATGAACAAAATTCATTACAAGTAGTAAAAGGAAAAAAATGGTAGAAATAAAACTAATTCGATAATAAACAAAAAGTTTTAGATTACTTAAATTACTCGAACTTAAAGTAATATTTTATAATCGTCGTTCAGCAGCCGATCAAAATTTGGGTTTTACGACTACTAATGTTGAACTCCGTAGCTTTGTAATTTTGAACCAATCCAGAAGACAAGGAAACTCCTTGATCAGTACCCGTCTGTGGTATTGATTTGTTACAGGAACATGAAGGAATTTGCAACTCGACAATTTTAGCGTGCACCAGTCACCATTTATTACACGGAGAGTCTTCGGTCGGCGGGGATCGAACCCAGGAACCAAAGTAATATTATAACCATCGTTGAACAGCCGATCTAATTTTATGGGTTTACGACTACTAAAGTTCAACTCCGTAGCCCGTAGCCTTGTACTTTTGAACCCAATCCAGAAGACAAGGGAACTCCTACGTCGAGTATTGGGAGAAATTTGCCTTCGTTGAGGACTTGGAGCTAACCAATACCTCCTAGATGGGAAGAAAGCCGAAGGACGCAAAACGATGACTCATGAAGTTAGGCCCAGATTTGCTGATCACTTGAGTCGATGACGGTTTTTTTTTTTTTCTTTCGTTACTCTTTTACTAATTTTTTAATTGTTACAGTCTTTATATTTATTTGTATTCAGAAATGATTTACAATAAAACAATTTTACAAAAATAACAGCTGTGTGAGTGGAAAAAAATTTATTTAAACATTGAATACCAGCTTAAATATTTTTTATTAAAGAATAAAAAAGTATTTCATTAACGATCAATTATTTTATAAATTGGAAAATTTTATTTTGGTTTTTTTTTATAAAATGTATGGAAATATATTTTTCAAACATATTTTTAAAGGGTTTCTACACATTTTTTATTATTATTATAATTTTAAACTAGTTATAAAACTTAGAAAAGGGTCTAATTTTTATACCATATTTACATTTTTAGTAGATTAATTTGGATTTTATGATTAAGTTTTTCAAATTATTAAAATTATAGAATACAAAATAAAATAGAAATTGTATCTAAACAATGATATAAAATGAGCTTAGGAAAATTTAGAAAATGAAATGCATTCTTTAAACAAGGTTTAGAAAGAAAAAAAACATAACATCAAAAGCATGATTATAACTTGGATTTTTTTTCATGTGGAAGTGTGATTGTTAGAAGTGATAAACTAAAATAAAGGAAGCAACCTTAGATAACAAATATTTTATTAAATAGCAAATTCAAAAAATGATTAAAATGTACATCAACTTTACACATGTGTTTTTAAATTTCTTTCAACAAGTTATGTATATATATATGAAAAATTAATAGATTTTTAGGAAAATTTCATAATTAAATAAAAAAAATTTCCTTAAAGCACTTAGAATATATTACGCTCAAACAAAAATGTTTTAAGTTTGAGCAGAAAGTTTATAAATACAAAAACTTTTAATATTTTCATTAAATAAAACTCAATCAAAAAGTAATTAATAACCCTTTTCTTAATTATTTACACTACTTTCTTAATTATAATAAACTTACTTATTTCAATTTAAGAGCAGTCTACAATTACAGCCAATTATTAGTATTAGTAAGATAATAAAATTAAGAAAATGACTAAACACTTTTCATTATTCAATTACCTTCTTTTGTCCCTTGATTTGCAGTATTTTCACTGTTCATTTTTAATTTTGGCTTTTGAATAAAATTTATTTCTTAAATAATCAAATTTAAAGCAATATATGAATGTTTTTCCTTTAAAAATATTTTCGGCACCAAAATTTGTGCCATATTTTATTTAAAATAAAAATTGCTGCTCTTAACTATTATATATATACATAAATCATATTTACATCTATCTATCTATTTATGTTTTTATGTATTTTAATATATATATTATTTTATTGTTATAAAATCTACAAAAAATTATTACAATATTTTGCCATATGATTGATAAGAACAACTTAATTATTAAAATAAATTAATCCACAATTAAAAATAATTTACTCTAAATGAAAATATAATAAAGAGTCATAATTAAATTCTAAAATGAGGATCACAGCTAATTTTAATATGAAATTGCGCAAGGGATTTTTAAAAATAAAAACAAGTATTACTTCCCTTTGAACTTCAAAATCTCTCGGTATGGCGGCAAGCCATTTCTTATGTAGTTCTTTATTTTTGGGAAATGCAAAAACTAATAATTTCCTACCATCAACTTTGTAATTTCCTTAGCAGTTTGGTACACAGCACTTATATACCATTATTCATAACACTAAGAATTAATTTAAGCTGAAATTTACAGCATTTGTTGAATAAATATAAATTTTACGAAGCACGTTGACATCAGAACACCAACGGTTGCTTACAAATTCTGATCAAAAATGTTCGCCAAATGGCTGAATGCAGTGAATGACAATACACAGGTTACAATACTTCAGAATATCGCCAATAGCTCGTTTGATCAGATTCGGAGTTTTTCGTAAAAATAGCTACCCTACCTGGTTTTCTTCTGGGCCTAACTCTACTACGTCATCATCGTCTATAGTAACCCGTTGTGGGGCTTGATTCCTCTCTAGAAGGTATTGAGCTAACCCGCATTTGTGTTACAAGGAGAGGAAGACCAAAAGAACCTCCCACGGTTAGCCTGACGGCAAGGGGACTTTTACCCATGATCAGTCTACCACTGAGGATATTTCGCGTCAGAACTGTGGTCGGTGCAAGCCGGGTGCGGAATTAGTATCGACTGGGATTTGAACCCGGTTCGCCTCATTGGAAGGTGAACGCTCTATCCCCTGAACCATCGCGGCTCAATGTTAGTATTTGGTATTAAAAAGTTTATAGCACTGTAATTAATTTATTTTAATATAAAATGAATATTTCTTGGGTCTTTTTCCTCCTTTTTGAACGCGAAACAATTTCTTTCAATAGAACAACATGAGTGTGAAATTAGCAATTTGAGGGAGAAAAGGTTTATAAACGCAAGATTAAACGAATAATAGTCATAAAAGTTCGTAAGATAAGAGAACAATAAAATTACCCAAAACTTGATCATTTTGAAAAACCCAAAACACTTTTGTTTTTTAAGCATTTATTTTACTGTGGTGTTACTTAAGCACCATGGGTTGAAAAAAATTAAATTTAATAAAAAGGATAATAAAATCACAATTTGGGATAAGAATATCATTATTCAGTTTTCAATAAAAAAGACCACTATAGTAATTAATAAATCTATACAAAGAATACTTACCCAAAGTGCTCAGTTAACTAATCCAATAGCTGTAGATGAGGTGCAGAGTTTCGGGGAGCACCTTTCAGAGTTTCGGGGAGCGCCTTTCAGAGTTTCGGGGAGCGCATTCAGAGTTGTGAGATTCATCAGGCTCCTTAATGCGTTTCATCTCAAACCTTTGCAAGTTTTCGTCTGACATCATATACAGTTCCGTCAGGTCACACAGCGAGTTCCAGCAAAGGACTGTTAATTCCTAAAAAATAAAAAAAATAAAAAAAGAAGCAATACTTACTTACAAATGAAACATAAGATATCAGTGATTATTCAATGTGTGATTAAGCCAAACACAAAATATATGAGGGAAAATACAACTCATTTGAAGGGAAGAGCTTTTTTTCAATTAAAATTATACACATAAATACGTAAGAAAATGACCACAACAATGATGACCCGATAATGTGGGATCAGATTTTAAAGCGATGGGGATAAAAGACTTGTACTCCAGGTCAAAGAATAAATTGGCCTAGTGGAATCTTCAACTGAAGGCTTTGGTCCACCTTAGGCAGTCATACCAAATAAGATGTGTAAAGATTTAAAAAACATAATTCTGGGATCTTTAAAAAAGTTTTTACCAATAATTTTATTTGCATCGTTTTAATATCTCAAATTACTTACAATACTTATGAATATAACGTATTAAAACTGATAACCGGTGTAGAAAATTTCAAAATAAACTTCACCTACACTTAACAATGAATAAGCGTTTCCTCTACCCATAATGAAGATTCTCCCTCTAACAAATATTTCGAAGATGATAATGTGCCGGAATAAAACCTGATTTAGGCAGTACAAATGTTCAAAAATATAAGATTAAAAAAAATAAGATTTTTTAATACATAAAATTTAACGTAAATTATAGAAAACATTGTAGCCAGTAAAAATACTATAACATTATATACTTCCATGAAAATATCCTTAGTTAACAAAGTAAATGTACAGGTATATCCTAATTACTTACCTAATTATCCTAATTACGTAATTAAATAAAAAAATAAATCTACAGTTGAAAAATTATTAAAATATTTAAATTCATCAAGTCACAAAATATAATAAAATCGTTACAAAACAGAAAATAAAAAATTAAACATTACTTACATTCAAATGCAAGATATAAAAACTGCTGCACTAACAGAACTTCAGAAAAAAACTATTTTTTCAGAACATCCAAGAGATGCAAGAAAGAAGGAAGATGCAAATTAAGATCTTTGCGGGTTTTCGATTGGCTGGGAGTCAGTGACGCAATATAGCTATCGCCTACCTCCCTTCCCCCCTTGTTCTCTCTCTCCTTGCTTACAATCGTAGTTGCGAGGCAAAGGATTAAAATATTCATTTTTAAAATCGAAGTTTTATAAATCTCGCCAAACCTAATTTTAAACGGGTGAAATCTTAGTCCCTCAAAACAAAAATTCTTTTAAAATTACATTTCCACTTTTGCAAAATTTACGCACAGTAGTTAAAAACTTTTAACTCGACATGCGTTTTGCTAAAGTTTTGTTTTCTTTAAATAATAAGAGTTTACTTATTAAATGCTCAACTTGTTTTTCTTTTCAATGAAATAGACAACTTATAGAAATAGACGCGTATTTTATGTGCATATTTATTGAAACTAATGTTTTAATACATTTTATTTAGAAACCTTTCCTACTTCATGCAATACACTTTTTAAAGTTCCCGCAAACATATTTCTTCTACTTATTTCTATAATTCTAATAATTATTCTTATAATTATAAGAATTATAATTGTCACTTTTTCTTACACAAAAATGCCAATCTAAAATTTTAGGTATTTTCTTGAAATAGAATTCACAGTTATTCTGATTGAATCAACTACGCTACAGTTTCAGTAGAAATATGCAACTAATCAAACGTTGAACATCGTCATTTCTGATCCTTATAAAGAAATAAATTGTTCTCCCGGTCGGTTGTGGTAGAAATAGGTATACGACAAGTATTATTCGAAACAAACAAAATACAAAATAAAAAAAATAATAAAAAATAGTGCGTGGAGTCCCTCCGCGCGGAAGAAGTGAAACTTCGTAATGTGGAAATGAAAATAGAAGGGGTAGAAATTGATTTTTAGTAAAATCATATTGTTTCTTTAAGACAAACTTTATTAGCATTGCTTACAATTCACAATTGATTTCATCTTTTAATTATCATTTTCTACGCGCATGCGTTCGAGTGCCAGGCATTCACTTTCGCTCTGTCTCTTTCTATTCCCCCTCCGCAGGAGCGTTAAACGTTTAACACAACCTTGTTGGAAGTCGCATTAGAAGTTTCACTTATAAAATAATAACCGGCAAAAATAAAATTAAAAAACATAGAAAAATAAGTATCTAAAGCAGAGTATCTATGTGCATCAAAGTATTTTTTTAATTGTATTTAATAAAAAAAATATACTTATTAACTTATTAAATACAATACTTTGTTTCATTTAAAAAAATTTTCGCTTAGTTAAAAAATATTAATAATAAAATATATTTAAAAAAAAAATTAAGAAATCAGCTTATTTCTAAATGTTTTAAATTTCAGTAAGGTTTTCTTGGCGAATTTTAAAAAAAATATCGCTTTGTTTTTTTTAACGCCAATATTACCTACTATGTTTTTCTCTTACCTCGTGCGCTCAACGAACGTAAAGAGAAATCTAGTTTCCATGACAACGGTAGCGTTAAACGTTAAACGCTACCTTGTTGGAAGTCGCATAAGAAGTTTCACTTCAATAATAATAATGGAATATTATCTATATTTGTTAGAAAAAGTCATGAAGTCAAATGTGCAAATATGAAAAAAATACCTGAACTTTTAAAGGGAAAACAAGTTTGCACAGAAAGCACATATAATCATTGACTGTCTTCAACTTCTGCTAATCGAAAATTGTAAATTGTAATTATAATTTTCATAAATAAGAAATTAAATATTTTTTTATCTTATTTTGGGAAGTTGTAATAATTAAAGTATAAATGAATTAAATTCACGAAAATATTTTTAGCAGTTAAAATAATAAAGCCATATTATTTAAAGTAATTAAAATAATAATATAAATAATATTGTAATTGTAAATTTCGTAACGTTGTAATTTTATTACAATTTTATTAAGTACATAAAACTATATGATATTCCAATTTTCGACACAGATTCTGACAATATTTTACTATTTTACAATACAATAGTAATATTAATAAAAAATAATAATAGCTTTAGAAAAATGATCCGAACATTTTTTAAATTTTTATTTTTTAATTATCTGAATAATTGAATATTGAGCATAGATGCTACAAATATATTTTGAATAAATAGGCAAAATGCCAATTTTTTTTTTAATCTATGAAAACTCAATTGTTAAAGTTAAATTGCGTGAATATGAATCATGATATGCGATTTTTAAATTGCGGGTATAAAAAACGAAATGTTCGATATTAAATTCGTGTAATTACAAATCGTAATGTTTGATTTTAAAATAGCCCAAGTTCGAATCAAAGTCTTTCTTTAAAAATCAGGTGAATATAAATCGTGATGCGTTATTTTCAAACAAGTCATGGTGTGTCATTTTTGAATATCTGATTAAAATTACAATGTGTTACTTTTAAACCTTGAAAATAGGAATCACCTTGAGTGGATTTTAAGTTTTGCAAATGCGAATCGCGACATTTGATTAGATTGACTATCTTTCCTAAAATAGTATTATTAAAATATAACTTTATAACATTCAATATTGATATTTATAAAGTATAATACCTTTCTATGGTAAATTAAATTTTACGAAGCAATTTAATATAAATGAAAAAAAACTACCAAAATCCTTAAAAATAAAACTATTGATAAAACAATCGAAATAAAATAAATAAAGAAAAAGAATAGAAATACGTATTTACAAAAATCTATAATAAATGCAGCAACGAAAAAGGAAACTTACTTGATAGATCGCAATTCTTATAAAAAAAATAAGACACAAATCCTTGCCTTTCAACAAGAAATTACTCAATCAACTTAAAATTTACTTCACCAGAGGAAAGAGAATACTGCTTTGGTTTTCTAAGGTTGTTATATTGTTTCTCCTTATTGGTTTCCTAGAATTTGCCGAACTAAAGTCGCCAAGTGAAAATTCGCCAATTAAAAAAATTTGAACTAAATGTCACGTAGATTTTTTACATCTAGTATCCTAAAGTGTATTGAAATAAGTGGTGAAATACTTAACCATTTTAATAATACTAACATAAATCAGAACAAGACACAAGAATGAAACATTTTACTATGCATTGAAATCGTACTTCTCGTTAATAAAGTTTTCTTCTTAATCATTTTGATATTTCAGTGTTACAAGACGTTAATTAAACATCAGATAAACAAGAGAGACACCATTTAAATCAGATTTCCATATGAAGAGAACCGGGTTCGAATCCCAGCAGTAACTGGTCGATACGAATTCCGCATCTGGCTTGCACCGATCACAGTTCTGACGTAAAATATCCTCAGTGGTAGACGAAGCATGGGTCCCCTTACCGTCAGGCTAACCAGGGTATATTTTCGTTTTTTTTTTTCCTCTCCATGTAACGCAAATACGGGTTAGTTCCCTCAAAAAGTCCTCCACGAAGGCAAATTTCTCCCAATACTTAATCCAGGAGTTGCCTTGTTTTCTGTGTTAGGTTCAAAATTGCCAAGCTACGGAGTTTAACATTGGTAGCCGTAAACCCTAAATTGGGTCGGGTGTTAATTGACGGTTATAAAATAAAATACATCAATAAAGTGCTGTGGCAGCTCAGGATGCAGAGCGCTTGCCATCCGAAGAGGTAACCCGGACTTGAGATGGCTGGTCGAATACCGCACCCGACTCGCCTCGGCCTGAAGGAAAATATCCTCAGTGTTAGACGAATCTTGCGCTACAACCCCCTGGTCGTCTGGCTAACAGTGGGAGGATTACGGTCTTTCTCCCTCTGTGGAACGCAAATGCGGGTTAGATCCATCAAAAAGTTTTTCACGAAGGTGAATTTCTTCAGGAGTTCTGTTGTCTTCTGGAATGGGTTCAAACTTACAAGGATCAGGAGTTGAGAATTAACAGTCAAAAAATTGTTCGGCTATTTAACAACGGTTATAAAATAAAGATGTTGATTTTTCATATTTTAGATTATTTTGAATTATTAATTTTAATTTATATGACATGCCTTCAAAATAAAATACAGTTACAATAAATGTAAAGAGATTTAACATTTTAACGTGCTAGCCTAGAGCTGTAGAAAACCCTGCTTCCCGCAGATAGGAATGTTATTTTCTATCTGTAAAACCGTCAGAGAATAAAAAGTTGCGTAGTAAAAATATAGAATCTTTCGTAATTCTTTGAGAACACATGTTTCGAGATCAAAGGTCACCTTCATATTATGACCTTTTTGGAAATCAGTTTCCATATTATTTTCTCTTTACCTTCAAAAAATTATAATTTTAATATATAGAACACTTTATTTAAGTTAAATTTTTCAAAAAAATAATATAGAATAAATTAAAATAAAAAAATGAGCCCTTGACCGGTATCGAACCACACACCCCCAAGGCAGCGAATTTCTATGCTTACTAGCCCATTGCGCTACAAACAACGCTACGCCTTACATGCGGCTGCTACTAACATTAAGCCAAAAGAACTTTCCTGCGGTGTTGTATTTCGCTAAAGGTTATTCAACTAAAAGTTTTTCGGCCAATTGTGGGACCCCTAATTTCTTTACAAAATATACCTTTGGTACGATTGTTCGGCCTCGTTGTTTCGATATTTCAAAAAGTTCTATATAAAAAATAAAAAAATAAAAAATATTTTTTATTTCCTTCGAGAAGAGATGCGAATGATAGAAAAAGGGTCTCAAACGTACCGGGCGAAAACTTTAAAAGCACGTAACTCCATTTAATATAATGTTCAAACTCGGAAGGAAAGAAGGACTCAATGGACCTGTGCCGAAAGAAATTTTTATTGAGCAATTAGGGGGTCTTTGTGTAGGTCACCTTTATATAGACCTTTATAAAGACCTAAAAACCTTTATATAGGTCTGAGCGGGAGAGGCTTCTTTTAAGCTAAATATCCATGTGAGCAACTTGTACAGCATAGCCTAGTTGGCGAGCCGTTGCACTAGTGACTTTCGAAGTGCGGGCTGGCGCGAGTTCGAATCCAAGCGGCAGATTATTTTTAAAAAAATTCTTTTTTTTATTAATTTTTTTTTATAATTTTAATTGATATTATTTTTTTATGTGTTTTCGATAATTCAAAATGTTCTTTATATAAGTTAATTTTTTGCTTCGGATACTTTGATATCTTTATACTTTATACTTTGATCAATACTTTTGATATTGAAGCGAGAATAAAGTGCTTTCGAGCTATAAAAGCAAGTATCTTTTTTTTTTAAATATGCAAATAATTGTAGAAAAAGGGTCCCAAACGAACTAGGTTCGGGCAAAAATTTAAAATGCACGTAACTCCCTTTAATATTAAGCTATAATCTTCATACTCTTAACGAAAGTAGGGCTTCTTGAGCCGAACACCCGTGCCAAAGAAATTTTGACACAGTTTAATGCTATTTAACACAGTCTTATAGATATGTACGCAATAAGCTATAATACAAAATTGCGGACCCCCAATAAGCCATTAATTGTGTCCCCTAGGTAGGATACACACGTACACGGTGATATAATACCTGGTCCAATATAAATATTATCGGTCAATATTAAGGGAAGAAATAGGCTTTTGTTATATTAAAGTATATTAACTGCGCATTTCCTCATTTTAGCTCTATTTAACACACTCTTATATATAAATATTCAGTAACCTAGAGGACCTCATTGTAGGCCCTCTAGTAAGCCTATAATTGTTTCCCCTGATTGGGTATATTAGTACCCGGTAAAATAATAACTGCGGTCTAATATAAATATTATGGGACAATATTAAGAGGAGAAATAGGCTTTGTTATATTAAAGAATATTGATTGCGCATTTCCTCATTTTAGCTCTATTTAACACACTCTTATATATAAATATTCAGTAACCTAGAGGACCTCATTGTAGGCCCTCTAGTAAGCCTATAATTGTTTCCCCTGATTGGGTATATTAGTACCCGGTAAAATAATAACTGGTCTAATATAAATATTATGGGACAATATTAAGGGGAGAAATAGGCTTTTGTTATATTAAAGTATATTGACTGCGCATTTCCTCATTTTAGCTTTATTTAACACACTCTTATATATAAATATTCAGTAACCTAGAGGACCTCATTGTAGGCCCTCTAGTAAGCCTATAATTGTTTCCCCTGATTGGGTATATTAGTACCCGGAAAAATAATAACTGGTCTAATATAAATATTAGGGGACAATATTAAGGGGAGAAATAGGCTTTTGTTATATTAAAGAATATTGACTGCGCATTTCCTCATTTTAGCTCTATTTAACACACTCTTATATATAAATATTCAGTAACCTAGAGGACCTCATTGTAGGCCCTCTAGTAAGCCTATAATTGTTTCCCCTGATTGGGTATATTAGTACCCGGAAAAATAATAACTGGTCTAATATAAATATTATGGGACAATATTAAGGGGAGAAATAGGCTTTTGTTATATTAAAGTATATTGACTGCGCATTTCCTCATTTTAGCTCTATTTAACACACTCTTATATATAAATATTCAGTAACCTAGAGGACCTCATTGTAGGCCCTCTAGTAAGCCTATAATTGTTTCCCCTGATTGGGTATATAAGTACCCGGTAAAATAATAACTGGTCTAATATAAATATTATGGGAAAATATTAAGGGGAGAAATAGGCTTTTGTTATATTAAAGTATATTGACTGCGCATTTCCTCATTTTAGCTCTATTTAACACACTCTTATATATAAATATTCAGTAACCTAGAGGACCTCATTGTAGGCCCTCTAGTAAGCCTATAATTGTTTCCCCTGATTGGGTATATTAGTACCCGGTAAGATAATAACTGGTCTAATATAAATATTATGGGACAATATTAAAGGGAGAAATAGGCTTTTGTTATATTAAAGTATATTGACTGCGCATTTCCTCATTTTAGCTCTATTTAACACACTCTTATATATAAATATTCATTAACCTAGAGGACCTCATTGTAGGCCCTCTAGTAAGCCTATAATTGTTTCCCCTGATTGGGTATATTAGTACCCGATAAAATAATAACTGGTCTATTATAAATATTATGGGACAATATTAAGGGGAGAAATAGGCTATTGTTATATTAAAGAATATTGACTGCGCATTTCCTCATTTTAGCTCTATTTAACACACTCTTATATATAAATATTCAGTAACCTAGAGGACCTCATTGTAGGCCCTCTAGTAAGCCTATAATTGTTTCCCCTGATTGGGTATATTAGTACCCGGAAAAATAATAACTGGTCTAATATAAATATTATGGGACAATATTAAGGGGAGAAATAGGCTTTTGTTATATTAAAGTATATTGACTGCGCATTTCCTCATTTTAGCTCTATTTAACACACTCTTATATATAAATATTCAGTAACCTAGAGGACCTCATTGTAGGCCCTCTAGTAAGCCTATAATTGTTTCCCCTGATTGGGTATATAAGTACCCGGTAAAATAATAACTGGTCTAATATAAATATTATGGGAAAATATTAAGGGGAGAAATAGGCTTTTGTTATATTAAAGTATATTGACTGCGCATTTCCTCATTTTAGCTCTATTTAACACACTCTTATATATAAATATTCAGTAACCTAGAGGACCTCATTGTAGGCCCTCTAGTAAGCCTATAATTGTTTCCCCTGATTGGGTATATTAGTACCCGGTAAAATAATAACTGGTCTAATATAAATATTATGGGACAATATTAAAGGGAGAAATAGGCTTTTGTTATATTAAAGTATATTGACTGCGCATTTCCTCATTTTAGCTCTATTTAACACACTCTTATATATAAATATTCAGTAACCTAGAGGACCTCATTGTAGGCCCTCTAGTAAGCCTATAATTGTTTCCCCTGATTGGGTATATTAGTACCCGATAAAATAATAACTGGTCTAATATAAATATTATGGGACAATATTAAGGGGAGAAATAGGCTTTTGTTATATTAAAGAATATTGACTGCGCATTTCCTCATTTTAGCTCTATTTAACACACTCTTATATATAAATATTCAGTAACCTAGAGGACCTCATTGTAGGCCCTCTAGTAAGCCTATAATTGTTTCCCCTGATTGGGTATATTAGTACCCGGTAAAATAATAACTGGTCTAATATAAATATTATGGGACAATATTAAGGGGAGAAATAGGCTTTTGTTATATTAAAGTATATTGACTGCGCATTTCCTCATTTTAGCTCTATTTAACACACTCTTATATATAAATATTCAGTAACCTAGAGGACCTCATTGTAGGCCCTCTAGTAAGCCTATAATTGTTTCCCCTGATTGGGTATATTAGTACCCGGTAAAATAATAACTGGTCTAATATAAATATTATGGGACAATATTAAAGGGAGAAATAGGCTTTTGTTATATTAAAGTATATTGACTGCGCATTTCCTCATTTTAGCTCTATTTAACACACTCTTATATATAAATGTTCATTAACCTAGAGGACCTCATTGTAGGCCCTCTAGTAAGCCTATAATTGTTTCCCCTGATTGGGTATATTAGTACCCGGTAAAATAATAACTGGTTTAATATAAATATTATGGGACAATATAAAGGGGAGAAATAGGCTTTTGTTATATTAAAGAATATTGACTGCGCATTTCCTCATTTTAGCTCTATTTAACACACTCTTATATATAAATATTCAGTAACCTAGAGGACATAATTGTAGGCGCTCTAGTAAGCCTATAATTGTTTCCCCTGATTGGGTATATTAGTACCCGGTAAAATAATAACTGGTCTAATATAAATATTATGGGACAATATTAAGGGGAGAAATAGGCTTTCGTTATATTAAAGAATATTGACTTCAAATTTCCTAATTTTAACGCTATTTAGCACAGCCCTTTATATGTTATGGCCATAGCCCGAAGTCAGCCAATTCGCGATCTGGCCGGCCAGATGGCGAATTGGCTAAGAACGCTGTAAATTAGCTGGCCAAAGTCCGAAATATTTCTTGATTTCGGGAATTGGCCGTCCAAATCGCAAATTGGCTTGGGAAGATCAGCCAAAGTTGGAAGAAAAAATCATTATACCGGGCAAATGTATACCGGGCAGGGACACTTAACCTTAAAAAAACATCAGTGTAGGATATACCGGGCAAATGTATACCAGGCAGTGGCTCTGAACCTTAAAAAAACATCAGTGTAGGCCCTCTAGTAAGCCTATAATTGTTTCCCCTGATTGGGTATATTACTACCCGGAAAAATAATAACTGGTCTAATATAAATATTATGGGACAATATTAAGGGGAGAAATAGGCTTTTGTTATATTAAAGAATATTGACTGCGCATTTCCTCATTTTAGCTCTATTTAACACACTCTTATATATAAATATTCAGTAACCTAGAGGACCTCATTGTAGGCCCTCTAGTAAGCCTATAATTGTTTCCCCTGATTGGGTATATTAGTACCCGGTAAAATAATAACTGGTCTAATATAAATATTATGGGACAATATTAAAGGGAGAAATAGGCTTTTGTTATATTAAAGAATATTGACTGCGCATTTCCTCATTTTAGCTCTATTTAACACACTCTTATATATAAATATTCAGTAACCTAGAGGTTCTCATTGTAGGCCCTCTAGTAAGCCTATAATTGTTTCCCCTGATTGGGTACATTAGTAGCCGGTAAAATAATAACTGGTCTAATATAAATATTATGGGACCATATTAAGGGGAGAAATAGGCTTTTGTTATATTAAAGTATATTGACTGCGCATTTCCTCATTTTAGCTCTATTTAACACACTCTTATATATAAATATTCAGTAACCTAGAGGACCTCATTGTAGGCCCTCTAGTAAGCCTATAATTGTTTCCCCTGATTGGGTATATTAGTACCCGATAAAATAATAACTCGTCTAATATAAATATTATGATACAATATTAAGGGGAGAAATAGGCTTTTGTTATATTAAAGTATATTGACTGCGCATTTCCTCATTTTAGCTCTATTTAAGACACTCTTATATATAAATATTCAGTAACCTAGAGGACCTCATTGTAGGCCCTCTAGTAAGCCTATAATTGTTTCCTCTGATTGGGTATATTAGTACCCGGTAAAATAATAACTGGTCTAATATAAATATTATGGGACAATATTAAAGGGAGAAATAGGCTTTTGTTATATTAAAGAATATTGACTGCGCATTTCCTCATTTTAGCTCTATTTAACACACTCTTATATATAAATATTCAGTAACCTAGAGGTTCTCATTGTAGGCCCTCTAGTAAGCCTATAATTGTTTCCCCTGATTGGGTACATTAGTAGCCGGTAAAATAATAACTGGTCTAATATAAATATTATGGGACCATATTAAGGGGAGAAATAGGCTTTTGTTATATTAAAGTATATTGACTGCGCATTTCCTCATTTTAGCTCTATTTAACACACTCTTATATATAAATATTCAGTAACCTAGAGGACCTCATTGTAGGCCCTCTAGTAAGCCTATAATTGTTTCCCCTGATTGGGTATATTAGTACCCGATAAAATAATAACTCGTCTAATATAAATATTATGATACAATATTAAGGGGAGAAATAGGCTTTTGTTATATTAAAGTATATTGACTGCGCATTTCCTCATTTTAGCTCTATTTAAGACACTCTTATATATAAATATTCAGTAACCTAGAGGACCTCATTGTAGGCCCTCTAGTAAGCCTATAATTGTTTCCCCTGATTGGGTATATTAGTACCCGGTAAAATAATAACTGGTCTAATATAAATATTATGGGACAATATTAAGGGGAGAAATAGGCTTTCGTTATATTAAAGAATATTGACTTCAAATTTCCTAATTTTAACGCTATTTAGCACAGCCCTTTATATGTTACGGCCATAGCCCGAATTCAGCCAATTCACGATCTGGCCGGCCAGATCTCGAATTGGCCAAGAACGCTGTAAATTAGCTGGCCAAAGTCCGAAATATTTCTTGATTTCGGGAATTGGCCGCCCAAATCGCAAATAGGCTTGGGAAGATCAGCCAAAGTTGGAAGAAAAAATCATTATACCGGGCAAATGTATACCGGGCAGGGACACTTAACCTTAAAAAAACATCAGTGTAGGATATACCGGGCAAATGTATACCAGGCAGTGGCTCTGAACCTTAAAAAAACATCAGTGTAGGATATACCGGGCCAATGTATACGGGGCAGTGGCACTTAACTAGACCTAGTATGACTAGACCTTAGGTGTATGTATGACTAGACAATTAAATAGACAATTTTAAAATGATTATTAAATTATTGATTAATAGACAATTTAAAAACTTATATTTTTTATATTTTTAAATTAGAAGATTTGTAAGAATTATTTATAGAATTTCATAGAAGGCCGCCAAAATAAAATATTCACTGATCTTTTAAATTATTTCGGACTTTGGCCAGCCATGCACGGCCACTTCGTGATCTGGCCGGCCAATTCCTGAAATCAAGAAAATTTCGGACTTAGGCCAAAAGGCCCGGCCATTTCGCGATCTGGCCGGCCAGATCGCGAATTGGCCGGACTTCGGGCTTTGGCCATAACATATATATATAAATACACAGCAATCTATAGGACCCCATTGTAGGCCCCTATTAAGCCTATAATTGTTTCTCCTAGTAGGGTACGCTTGTACCCGGTAATACAATATCTGGTCCAATATAAATGTTAAGAGTCACTCATAAGGGGTGGCATAGGCTTTTGTTATAATATAGAATAATGACTTTGAATTCTTCATTTTAACGCTATTTCATACACTCTTATATGTATAAATACACAGTAATCAATAGCACCACATTGTAGCCCCCTATTAGACCTATAATTGTTTCCTCTGGTAGGGAATTCTAGTACCCTGTAATAAAATACCTGGTCTCATATAAATATTTTATAAATATAATAATATAAATATAATAGTGTGTTGAATAGCTTTAAAATGAGGAAATTCGATTTCAATATTCTTATGAAAACAAAAGCCTATACCTTCCCTTAATATTCAACTGTAATATTTATACTGGACCAGGTATTATAATGCCGTCTCCCCTACCAGAGGAAATAATTATAGGCTTAATAGGAGACCCACAATGTTGCCCTATAGGTTACTATGTATGTATATATATATGTAATAATGTATTAAATCGCTTTAAATTGAGGAAATTCGAAGTCAATATTCTATATTAACGCATGTCCCGATATCTTACTTTGATATTAAACCATAATATTTATATTGGACTACATATTATAATACCAGGTAATAGTGTACCCTACCAAAGGAAATAATTATAAGCTTTATAGGGGACCCACAATGTTGCCCTATAGGTTACAATGTATGTATATATATATATATGAATAATCTTTGCGCTGGTTCGAATTGTAATATATTATATCTCATTAAAGTTCAGACACAACTCTAGGACTGTAACTTCTCTTTTATTTTGCACTATCAAGAATTATAACTCACAGAACTCGAGATTCGAGAGATAGACAACAACAAACAAAGCACACACTCAAAAAACAACAAAACAATTAGTGAGAGAGAACGTTTGGCGAGGGGCCACACAATTGGCGAGATATATTCAAAACATCGCCACACGCATACATTCTCCCCGCCATGAAATCCCTCACAAAAGGGTTTCATGAAAAATTAACACTAAAAGAAAACATTTGTTTAAAGATCATAAACTAACATGAAAAATATTCACTAAAACAATAATCTCGACACTTACAAAAATTTACATTGTTTGGCTAAATATTGACATGCACCAATTTACAAGTTAATCTCTCAATTAGGTTTAGGCAGAATGCACCCTCTAGAAATAGCTCTTATAAATGCCAGATTGGGTTTTCACTCTTACTACCCTAACCAGATTATCGTCACCTTTATACAATTCAATAATTCGACCTAATGGCCATTTATAAGTGGGCATGTTGTCTTCAATCAGAACAACAAGGTCCCCGACCTTAACATTATCTTTTTGGAAATACCATTTATTTCTTTGTTGTAACCCACTTAAGTAACTACGGCTCCACTTTTTCCACAACAATTGAATTACCTGTGTAACTCTTTGCCATTTTTTCAGGCAATTTTCATTTAGACCAATTAAACTTGGTTCAACAATAGTACTCATAGACCTGCCGATAATAAAGTGTGCTGGAGTTAAAACATTGAAGTCATCTGCATCATTGGACAAGGGACAAAGAGGTCTAGAGTTTAAAACACCCTCAATTTGTACACGGACAGTTAAAAATTCTTCATATGTTAAATTTAAACCACCTACAACTCTTTTGAAATGATATTTGAAAGACTTGACTGCCGCTTCCCACAAACCCCCAAAAGAGGGTGCTCGTGGAGGGATAAATTTCCATTCAATTCCCTCGGAAGACAAATAACCAGAAAACTGGCTATCTTGTCTAAACACCACGTTCATTAACCTTTTAATCTCAGTATCTGCACCGACAAAATTTTTTGCATTGTCCGAGTAAATTTTTGCGGACTTGCCCCTTCTGGCAAAAAATCGTTTTAAAGTAGCTATAAGGGCTGCGGACGTCAAGTCTGTTACGATTTCAATATGAACACATTTGGTTGAAAAACATACAAAAATACAAACATAGATTTTTTGCAGAGTGCCTTTTCTTTGATTTGGGTACTTAATCATGAATGGGCCACAAAAATCTACCCCAGAGCAATTAAAAGGGTAGTCCTGCGCGACTCTATCTCGTGGCAGGTTGCCCATCAATTGAGAGGTTACAATTGGTTTGGCTCTAAAACAAACAAGGCACTCATGTACTATTTTTCTGCATAAGGAACGACCACTTAATGGCCAAAATTTTTGTCTAATCTCATGTAACAATGCCTGTGGACCGGCATGCAAGAACTTTTTATGAAAATACTCAATAATTAATTTTGTCGCCTTATGATTAGAAGGCAGCAGGATAGGAAATTTTGAGTTAAAATTTAAATCACTATTTGAAAGCCTACCTCCAACTCGTAAAACACCGTTTTCATCTAAGAAAGGATGGAGAGTTTTTATCTTGCTGTTCTTTGATACCATACCTGTCCCTTGAAGGTCCTTGATTTCTTTCTGAAAGTCAACACCTTGAATAAATCTTATGAGGTATGTTTCAGATCTTTGAAACTCCTCTGAGTCAATTGGGCCACTCTTTTTCTGGGAGGTTCGACAATTTCGAACGAATCTGCAAACCAAACTTAATACACGTATTAACTTAAGATATTTGCTACAAAACTTTAGTAAATCATCAATAAAAGAGTTAACTGTTATGGTAAAGCAATCCAAAACTTTAGAGTCAATTTTAAGTTCACTATTAAAGTTATCAAAGTTATCTCGTTGAATTGGAGGAGCAATCAACCTTGAAGGGTACTCATCATCCTTCAAGAACGGTGGACCTTCGAACCACAAGGAGTTATGCGAGAGCTTGTCTGGGTCAAGCCCTCTGGACACCAAGTCTGCTGGATTCTGGTCCGTGGGAATATGTCTCCACTGATGCGGTGACGTCAAGTCCTGGATTGTTGAGACCCTGTTGGCCACAAACGTCTTGAGTTGTGACGGTTCTTTCAGAATCCACGAAAGAACAATCATAGAATCGGACCAAAAAAACACGTTAGAGTTAAGCAAATTTAGAGTTTTCTGAACTCTTCTCATTAGTTTCGCCAAAAGTAAAGCAGCGGACAGTTCTAACCTGGGAATTGTGACGGCCTTTACCGGAGCACACTTGGACTTGCTGGAGACCAGCCGAATCAATGTGTCTGAGGCGGAATTCTTAGTTTTGACATAAACGACTGCTCCATAGCATTTAGCACTCGCGTCTGCAAAGCCATGCAGTTGAATGCAGACAGCCTCTGGAAGGAAGATGGGTCTCGGAATCTCCACTGTTAAAGTCCTTAAAGACGTAAGGAATCTGTTCCAATCTCGGGCTTCCTTCTCAGGTAACAAGTCTCCCCAATCAATTTTCAGAAGCCACAAACTCTGCATAAAAATTTTTGCCTTAGCTATCACGGGGCCGACTAATCCGAGGGGATCAAAGATTCTTGCGATCGTAGACAACACTTGACGTTTTGTGTAAGCACTATCTTGAGGGTCAGTTTTGAACACGAACTTATCTTGAGTGCAGTTCCACAGAACACCTAACGTCTTGATCTCTTCTCTGTCAGAGAAGGAATAGTCCTTATCGGAGCCCGCTTGCAACGATGGGCAGTTGCTACAAAATTTGTGTAGCTGCATTCCAGCAGCTTGAAGCGCGCATGTCAGTTCATGTTTCAAGTCTTGTACTTCACTCCATGTCTCAGCCCCAGCTAACACGTCGTCCATGTAGAAATTATTCCGTATAACCGGCTCAGCTAAAGGAAAGTTAGGGCCTTCATCATCCGCGATTTGTTGAAGAGTCCTCATTGCGAGAAACGGAGCACTTACTGTGCCATACGTGACGGTATTTAACTCATAGAGTTTGATCGGCGCGTTTGCACTCTCTTTCCATAAAATGCGCTGCAATTTTCTCTGACTTTTATCTATTTCGATCATGCGGTACATTTTTTGGATATCCGCTGTGAATGCGTATCTATACTTCCTAAAGTTCAGCATGTGATCATATAGATCTCTTTGTATTACACCTCCATTTAACTGAATTGAATTCAATGAGTTACCCTTATTTGTTTCAGTAGACGCGTTAAAAACCACCCTTAATTTTGTGGAGGTTTTTTCTGGTCTATACACCCCATGGTGTGGCATGAAATATGTAACTTCGGGTTCGTCCCCCTCTATCACCTCACTCATATGACCCAATTTTTCATACTCATTAATAAAGCCTTTGTACAGACTTAAATACTCGGGAGCTTTTACCAATCTGTTCCACAAAGAGTTTAATCTCTTAAGCGCAATTGCCTTAGAATCTCCTAAAACACTCGGATCCTCTTTAAAGGGCATTTGGACTAGGTATCTACCATCCTCCTTTCTCGCATGCGTATTCTCAAAATGATTCTCACATATTTCGTTTTCTTTACTTTTAAAATTATTTACTTCGGGCTCTGCCTCCTCGATTTCCCAAAATTTGTGTAAAGTTGCCTTTAAATTATCTTCTCGAACTAACCCGCAATGTAATTTGGTCTCATTGTTAATATTTATTCTTCCCGAGGTAATATAACCGAACACACTATTTTGTAGAATTAATTCCGAGTTTGGAGGATATATTTGCCCTGGTCTTAATAACTCGTAAAATATTGGGGCTCCCAAAAGCATATCAACCTCTCCCGGTACGTTGAAGATCGGATCCGCTAATCGTATGTGCGCCATGCCCTCAATTTGAATATTCATTGGCGACAAAGGAATCCTATCGGTAATACGCTCTACAACTAAAAATTCAAGGTCGCGAATAAATGTTCCCTCTTTGTTCGCAATAGTTGCTGTTACAGATCCCTGTAATGGTAGGGTGACATTTCCTAAACAAGATACTCTTAAATTAGTTTCATTTTTGGTAAGGCCACACGCTTCTGCGCATTTTTGGCTCACAAAATGGCTCATGGAACCATTGTCCAATAGCACTCTAACCCCCACAAAATTACTTGATTTATTTTTAATTAATTTATTTTTAATTAATGCTTGTGCAGTACTCAAAAGAACAGTCGTCGAACGATTTTCGACTTTTGCCGCGCAATTAATCACCTCTGAATTATTCTGTGTTTGAGCTACGCGTTCAGAAGAAAAAACTCTGGCATGTACATCTAAACCTCTACTGTCTGCGCCATTGCAATTGTTGTTCTGACCTTCAGCAAACCTCCTCGAACTGCTATTGTCGATTTCCCCCTCAAAACCCACAAAATCTCTCTGAAAATGGATCGAGTTATGATGTCTTTTTTGACATTCCTGACACGAGAACTTTGATCTACAATTTTTTACACTATGTTTTCCTAAACAGTTAAAACAAAGTTTATTTTGTTTAACTATCTCCAGTCTTTCTGGAACTGACTTTTTCTCATAGATTGGACA